>HG993127.1:26005965-27305613 GCA_905231855.2 Eristalis tenax
TTTTAAATCAGACAACGACCCCCAGCGTAGGGCACATCTATTATTTGTGTCTTATCCATAGACCTTCAGTGACTGATCTAATTAATCACCGCCACCTTCAGTCCCTCCAACGTAATTATCCTCAACCACATACATGTATACTTCGTGTCCTTTCTGCAGTTACGAAGGGCAGCCAGAAGACAAGAAAAAAGTACACAAAACGTTAATAGAAAAATGTATCGAAAGCATATTGGCTCCTTCCACTTAAGGGACGTATGCCTGACGCGTGTATTACTTATTTATACTTATCCTACTTTGTGAGGCAACATAATTATTTTCTGTTTCATTAAGTGTGCGTCTGGGCTGGTAAACGCTGAGGCGGTGTTGAAAGCACTTAACTGCCTTGGAAATACGAACGACTGAGTTACTGTCTGGTAATTGCGTATTATCAAAATGGGAACTTTACCAAATTTATTGAGAGTTTGCATTGCTTGCAGGCTTGAAAATTAGACTCTTCCTCGTCGTCGTCATCCATTTTGTTGGTTTGTTTGTTTGTTGATAGTTATTGCTTGATTATTTCCACAAACGGTTGGGATGGTTGTCCACTGCGTGAACTAGTTCCCATTTAAAAACCCAGAATTCATCAAAACTTCCTCCCCTCTAAACATTCCGGTGGCAATACTAAAGCCTAGTTTCCTCCCTAAATTTGGGAATTCAAATTCGAATTAAAACGCCTTAATTCTCCTTACCACCAGCAGAGCAAATGCGAGTAGTGACAGGAGGGATAAATGTTTTATGCAAAAGTTTCTGATTTAATGAGCGTGCTTGTTTACTGCATCTACACTGTATTTATGGAATATTTGACTACCGCCCCATCGGTATGCACGTGCATACATTTTTTTCTGTCGAATGGGTCAGGTTTCGTGCGTAGATGTGCATGGGATTAAGGGATTAGTTTGTCATAGATTGAGAGATGCATTGTGTTAGGTGCACAAAACGTTCCATGCTGCAGATAGGAGAGTCAAAGCATCATCTGCACAATTTGTACGTACATCTACAGTAGTTTGCAAAATTAAAATTAAAGCACCCCATATGAGCAAACTGTTACTGCCTATTGACACTCAGCACAAAAGCCCTTATTTTCCGAAAAGCATTTTCACAAAAACATCATAACTCGACAATTGGAAAATGGAAACCGGTAGATTTGCCCGATGAGTCTAAATAAAGAGAAACAAATCAGATGGCATTACCAGAGTAAGGAGAACAGAAGGCAAAAGAATAGCTGCCGCTGGAGGACGAAATGTGCTCCGCTGGGCTGCTTCTCTGGTGCAATGGGGTCAATCTTTGGAATTCAAGGCATTGTGGAACGGTTTCAACTAAGTCACATTAAGTGGGTGTTGACCCAGAGCACAGACACAACGCAGTCAGAGTATTGATGGACTGGCTGAGCAGTCAAGTGCAACATTGAAGACATGTGGGAGATAGTGGTTAGGCGATGTAACTGGGACCAAAGCAAACATTTGGGCCTTTGATATACTCAGCAGAGGATCCCTGGAAGGACGAGCCTCTCGACACCATAGACAACCTTATCAACTAAAGGGTGTCCCAGAATTATCGTCAGATTTGAGTTAAGTAGAAACCATCAAAACATCTGCTGAAGTTGTGCAACACGTGTTCACACCTAACTACAAGTCGATCGATCAAGCTGAAAAGTCAAAATGGTTTGTCTTCTCGTTCACATTTGGCCCATCCACCACGGTTTAGTGTGAACGCCGCTATTACCAAATCGAGCGAATTTGCCCTCGTTATCAAATCCGTCAACAGTACTCAATTGGGATATCCTTTGCCTAAGGTCCCCATTCGAATCTCTTAAGCTACCCCACTAACTAACTCATCTTCGAGTGTCATCTAATCCAAATGATCTATCCATGAACGAGGCATGTAAAGTTTGCCTACATTTTATTTGACCCCTCTTTGGTTTCGGAACCAACGTGATTCTGCCCCCGACATATGGTCTCTTTTGGTACCAATTTATTGCAAATTGCATAAACCCCCCAGTTGCGTTGCAGACAAACAGAGGTGCGCACTTGCAATTTGTTCGGTATTAGGAGTGTAATGCATTACTTTGGATATCGATTTCACCTTTACTGCTTAATAATTCACACAAAATAATGGAACATTGTGGGCAGTAGGTACTCGTATCATCTGGCTGCAGACCAGTGCAGTGGCATGGAATGTTCACGTTCGAGATGTGTGCATACTTCTTTTGAATTTTTAATCAACTTAGTTTGGTTTACAAGCCCGTCCTTTGACCGGTAAATAATTTAATACATGATGTAGTGTTTTTGAAAGTTGTGATAGGGATTAAATTGAAGTGAACGCGTTCACTGGTTGACTTGTTAAGTAAAGATGTAGTAAGGAGAACAAATTCAATTCATTTTACTTTGAGTCTGTTATATTTGGCCCGGTTGGGTAATCTCTCATTAGGTAAAGAACAGCGCCTTTGATCACAGGGCATCAAGTTGTCGACAAGCCAGGTCTTCACTTTACGATAGATTGTGCCAATGAGAGCAAATCGAAATCCTGACACGTTGTCGTCGATTTCAAACCCATATGACGCCACGAACTGATGACCCCAATATTATGTATGATGGAAGGGTGCACCTTAACAGCTTGATTCCTCCCGAAGCATTCCTCTATCTAGACACGATTGGACGAATACAGGATCCACAAGAAATTAGTGTTATCTTCAATGTCGTACACCAAACAGTGGAAAGGCGATTCGAATACGAACCGGATCTCTTCTAGGTTGTGCAGGATGACAATTTAGAATTCTCGGTGTTCCATCAAGGCAATGAAGTCATCATCGTCAATATCAAAAAAGGTTTATTGACAAATCGTCGCCCACTCATGTGACTTGTTCGACATCATCCTGTAGAAGATGGCACAAGACTGACGCGCCAACAGTAGAGGCACTATCTTCCAGAAGTCCGTGCAGCTGTTAGCATAAGCGGTTGACATTGGCGTGATTTGCAGAACAAAACAAGCCGCCGTTGCGCCGGCATTGATAGGGAATCATCTAAAATGGGTCTGCCGGTGAATGAGGGCACAACGAAACATGTGCAAGAAGTCAGTCCTTTTAAACGTCAGTCTGTACTCAGGGCAGTAAAAGTTATGCAACCTTATGTTGTCTAGTTGGTTCAGAGAGCCTGGTCTATCTGAGTCTATGGCTACCACTCTCATCTAACTTAACCCAACTCTTGTCTAGACCTGTTGGTCTGACTGTTACATCAACAGGACCAATCTAACGATCTCGTCACAAACACTGCAGTAGACTTTTTGGTGGCATTACAGACCATACCTCGTGGCCTAACATGCCTACAAACTTGGCCCAGTATCCACTGATTTGTGTAGGGACTGTGGCCAGCGAAACATCCGAATCATGATCTTGTTTCTAATCCGGCTTTGGTCTGGAGCTTGATACAAACATTATACCATTTAATCGAGTCAACGTCCCTAGGTCTGCGATGTAACCCTGATGAGGATGAGCCATGATGTGTGACTCAGCCAACACCCCTAACCTTACCTAAGCTAACACATCGCTGTGATGTGAACCGGGAAACTGTGTGTAAAAAAATAAATCCCGGATAAATCCAACTGTTCGCAAGTGCTTCTAATAGGATTAACTAAGCACGCGTTTAGTAGATAATCGGTACTCTGCTCCGTCATGCTTATAATCCCCGTTCCGGCTTGCCAGTCATGTTTTTCATATCAGTACAAGTGCAGCACCAACCCGACATCAATACATTGAGAGCACTATTGTAGTCAAGGCAATCCGGCAAAAAATTTGAAAATTGATCCGACATAAATACATTTGTTGTACAGTGCAATTTATCGACGAATTCATACTCAGGCAAAATTGTTGACATCGAATACAGCAAAGTTATTGTTTCCCTTTTGATGGGAATTTCTGAAATCACAACAAATTCACTGAAGCATTCTTGTGCATCATAACATACCCCACACTCGAGTATTAAAATAGTACAAAAATTCCTTTCAAACAAGTCGAAATTACTTCCACTGTAGCGATATGTGTGTTCATGAACTAGTCGGCCTTGCAATCGATTTCAGTGAGTTATCCGCCAAGGGGAATGAAAATTTGTTCACTTGAAAATCACCTCAGCAACCTTTCACAGCTTCCACATTTTTGGCCGAAATTGAAAAAAATAAATACCTATCACCGTTTTGCCCTTCGTCCCAGTTCGGATTTCAGTTAGTAAATAAAATAAAGAAGAAAAATTTGCTCAAAAATGCAAACAACAGAGGCTGCCACCCCCAGCAGCAGTTCCACAGAACAAGAGCCAACCGAAGCGTTGGCAAATGCCATTCAGGATGCTGACAATTTTCTGAGCCGCTGCAACTGGAACAATGAGAAGATCAACAACATCCTCAGATCCCCGCCCGGAGTGCGCCAGAGGTCGGTTTTTACAGCGAATCCTCCGTCCACGGTAATGATGCACACCATAACACTTCTCATCATATTTTCACAGACGCGATTATTTTTGCAGACCAAGTTCAATGTGAGCGCACCACCCTTTGTGGCATCATCAGCCACGCAGCAGCAGCGGACACAGGGCGCTGTTAAGGAGTTACCAATTTCGTCTCAATTCCACTTGAGGCAACCGCAGGTGAACATTTCCGCACATATTGGATCGGCTCATGGCCTCTATGACCACGCAGCAGCTAGGGCGATTAGGAGCGTATCAGCACGCTACAGCCCTTCACCCGTGTACGGATCATCGCCAGGAATAAAGGGGTCTGCCAACGACATGCGTCCCGTTGTAATAATGGTAAGTCATCAAACAGACGGTGATTTTGTCATTTCGCATTACCACCCGTAGCCAGGAAGCATATCACCATCCGTATCGCCGTTTTCAACTCGCATCAGCAGCCGGGACTACGAGGGCTCGTATTCAGTGGGACCCATTGCACTGCCAAATGGAACTATTCAAATCCGTTTACGAGACGGCGTATGGTATGTTTCCTTCTCTCATGCTTGCCCTCAAAACTTCGTCTATCCACTCACCGTTGCAGTATCGATATGACACTTGACAAGGCCGTGCGAGTGTTCAACACACGCAGCATGGTTGCCATAGCGCTCTCCAGCAATGGCAGCTCATCGGCTATGATCCATCCGAATGGCAGAGTGTATCAAAACGGATCTCGGGTAGAGATTGTTACATACGACGGCATGAAGAGCAACAATTATGTGTGAGTTTCAGTTGTTCCCTGCTGCGTGGGTGCAGTAAAAGTAAAGAGTGATGCAATTACAGACGATATGCAAAAATGTGGTACAAGGGGGTGAGCTTCACCAGCGAGAACTGCGCTCTCACCTACTTGGTGGACACTGCTGGCACAAGGACGACTACCGACAGTTTCATCGACATGGGTAAGGATTACACAATTTTCGTGTTCTACAAGTAAGTTGGTCGTCAGTGTCACATGAATGTTGCGAGAACAAAACTTCACTCGCCATCTATTCTTCCAGCGATTCCCGTCACGGGCCAGCCTGCGTGCAGGAGGCCGCCTCCACCGTACAAAGTTCAATATTCTCCTGCTCCGAGGATGGGACCGAAACCTACGAAATTAATGGATTCCGCATTTCACAGGCGGCTGACGGCTTGGTGAAGTGGGCTCACGTCATATCCATTTATGAATCCATCAACTCATTCTCTGCTCTCTTCTTGCATAGACTCACGAGGACTCATAATAAGTGTCTGATTCGCACCAGCCCGACCAATGGATCAGCGACCTTGACCACGCCAGCCATCCACTGCACAGCGTCTTTGGGAAAGACATCACATCTGTTCGTGAGGTGTGTTGTCATCACGTCACATCACACGAAATATTTTTCAATTTTTGTATAATTCCTTCCAGACGTGGCGAAAAACGGATGCATTTCGATGGCTCGTGCTTCATTGTCCGCAACGCTGGCCACTCGGCCGGATTTAATGAAAATAATTTGCTTATTGTTTACTAAAACTCACTCATCGTCGCTCATCATTTATCATCATAACCTACCCCCGTCAGTCGTTTGCAAAATTCTGGCATTTTATGCATTTTTATTTTAACTTTGTCCATCTGGCATGAATGGAGTTACCTTTCCTTTCGAAAAAGGGGATAAATTAATTTTTTGGTGACATAGCTCTTATGGAGCTCTCTCCAGTCAATTAGTATACTTTTTTATGAAAACCCAGTCGAATCGTACATTTGAAAAGTCAAAGCGCATGTATTACAAGGACGACACCCACTTAGAGTGTGTCCAGTTGGAATCTATTCTGCCGAAAGTTAGTGGTCGATGGCAGAATCAAAAGGTGTAAAAAAACAGTTTAAAAACGAACGTTGAGTATGTAGCAGAGAGCAAACAATTCGTAACCTATGTACGGCGCACACGTTGTCATATTTTTTTTTTATTTTGTAACCACAATTCCGAAAATTTGTAGTAAAAAAGGAATGTTTTCGAGATTCCCTTCATTTCTAATATAATAACGAACCGAATTATTCAAATGAATGTCTTCTTCTTTTCTTTCTAACGAAGATTCGAGATTCGAGTCTTGTTTCGTTTGAAAGCTGCTGTTGTGGGAATGATTAAGGTCGATATGGTGGAGGCTCAAATAATGGTTGATTTCATAATCGCAACATTCTCATCTATCAACATCTCAGTACATTTATGAACACAAATACTGCAGCAATTTCCAGCAGGCCAGCAATGCCTGTTAAACAATGCTGCATTGGTGTCTCGACTACGTGCTGGTAACGATATCTGCTTTAACGCATAAATAAGGGCGTTTTCCAAAACGCTTTTGAATATAAAACAGGCATCATGACATTTGCCGATGCTCTGTTTGCTTTTGTTTGTTTTTTTTTTTTCATTTCAAGACATTGTTAATTTCCATTAAACTGTTCCGCCCAATGAAAATGTGAAGAACCGCAGTGAAATGTCAAAAAGCACCAAAATGTTTCAGCACGTTAAAAACATTTTGGTGAGGGGGTGCGTGAGATTATATTGCTCTCACTTCTCTCATTTTTCTTATAAAAGCCAAAACGTATCACAACACGGTGAACGGCGTGGAATCATTGTATTGTGTACGTACCACTCAGCAATGTGAATTGGGCATAAATGTAACTTGGTTAACGTTAGTATTGCTAAAATCAGAAATGAAGTATTATGGAGATGGACAACATCACAACTGATTGACCCCGAGTCCATCGACGAATTTGAGTGGCTTTTTGACAGTTATTCACAAAATTAAGTAAATACCATTCTCTGATTGGTCAAAACGATATAAAAAATGGTTGTCAAAAATTTTAAGGGACAAGAGAGAGTGAGAGAGAGGCTCTCTCTATCATACTTCTGTGGACAACTTTACAGCTGACTGTCCTGTAGCCAATTGACGAATTTGTTAAGCTTTTTCACAGTTATTCAGGAGTTTCTGAATTTTTTTTTTGTCAAACAAGAGAGCTAGAAGTTGGCTCCCTCTATAATATTTCATTTCTGGCTGAAATTGATGTCTACATCATGTCTAAGAAACGCATTGTGCAGTCAAAAACGGTTATAACGAACTTCAAGGGACTGACGAATATGCGATATATCGCTGTAACCGATATCAGGTACACCAGAACTTCTCGGTGTCAACATATTAGCAGATCCTTTTCCACCTCAGTCTTCAATCAACTTTTTACTTTTTTTACTTCAAATTTTGCTTCCTCAAATCGTATTTTCGATAATTCCTCCGTACTTTAAAATTGTGGATTCAGTAAAGTGTAATATTCGGCCCTAGCAAGGTAACCATTCGGAACGGAAACTTTTCCGCAGCAAATACCTCACATACTCCCTCGTACAATGCTCAGCAATAAGTTCCTTGCAGAGGGTATCCAACAAATTTGACGTTTGGCCGTCACGAGTGTTTGTCAAAAAAACGAAATCGAGGGCGTAGCAACGCAGGATTCCTTTTTGGGTTACATTTTGTCCGAAAAACGTTCCCGAATGGATACCTCCCCAGGCCAGATTCTTTGGCAATGTCTTTCTTGATAAAAAAAACAATGATCCCTGCTTTGTCCCTGTTTAAACGTTTTGTTTCTGATTCATTTTCTAATACAACTTGCGCACCGAATAAAATAAGCCCATCACACAGAAAAATGTGCTCTAAGGTAAGCAAACTCAAAACAAAAAGACAGTAAGCTCTAAGATATCTGGAATTCATGCATCGCATTAGCAGACAAAAACGTTCTGGTTAACGTTCAGAAAAAGTCGCGTCAGAAGCTGTTTTAGTCGTTGTAACCAATATTTTATTCCAAAAAAATATAAAAATTTTTCGGTTTATGCGGTATGTCGTTTTAAGTGATGTCGTTGTAAGCGATATGTTGTTCAATGGAATTGTAATGTACCTCCGCCGGGACCTATAAATTTGGTCGTTGTAATCGATATGTCGTTGTAAACGGTTTTGACTGGGTTTAATGATTGATACGTATAATAAACTGCATGTAGTGTCGACCCACCACTACGCTCTTGTCGGTGATCAGGTCTTAGCTGCACTGAGCCAAGATTGAAGAATATGCCGACCAGAAATAAAGAATGATAGAGACGGCCAAAATTTTTGACAACCTTTTTTGTATTGTTTTCTAAAGCCAAATCGACCAATCAGAGAATAGCATTTACGTTATTTCGTGAATAACTGTCAAAAATTCTTGAATTACTGCCAAAAAGCCTCTGAAATTCATCCATGGACAAGGGGTCAATCAGCTGTAAAGTTGGGCATCTACGCATGTCATGAATATTATTACACTCTCTAACGCAATGCTGCCACTGACCAACTTTTAAAAATATTTAAGTAATTTCTTTCAAATAAAACAGAGAATTTCCGTATCTATCATGTTCTTGGGGACCATTTCTGCGTAAACAAGTCCGCTTTTCGATTCCCCTGCAATCCTGCAACTAAACAAAAATCACTGCCAATTTGATCGTAGTTTGACTGTCACATTGCTTTTATGAACGCAGTTGCCGACTGCTCTCATGCACAGTCACTGCAGTTTATTTACATTTCTGAATGAAAATCTTGCAGGTCTGCTGCAGTGTGGAGTTTATGAACTCTGCCAATGCCTAGCGTTTACACCAGAAATCTCGTACTCTAGACTCGTAGAGATATCTAACGTCGTTGGTGATAGTACCTTGTCCACGGGTAAATTAGTAGTTGCCAGTAGACCAGTTTCCAGCTTCAGCACATGTTTGCATGGATGGTCCTTTCTTGTGTCCTTTCTAGCGATTTCGTCAGTTTCACAATTCTGTGAAATGTCACTGTGTACCGTATATCCCACATAAGTTGGATGCTTGGCCATCTTGGTGAGAATTCAGGGAAGTCTTTGAGTTGAATGTGACTACACCCGGAGTTGTGATCGCTGCCTGGCTGTCAGAAGAAATGACGATATTAATGCTAAATATTACTGTTCTCTATCGCTATAGTGTCTGCCTGCCAGTCAGTTTTGTAGCCGGAATGGCAGTTGAATATTTCCCCCATCTCCGAGGCATCTACATCATTCAGTGCCCAGTGTTCCAGTATACTCTGGGCGGATGCTGGCCGATAAATCCTTCTCGAAGAGGTATCATGTGGTCGGTGTATTTTGACTATATCTTCTACCGCCGTTTTTCCGCTGCCTTTTAGCCGAGTAGCTGCGGAGGGCTTTGTCTTAACGCTCCGCTGATACATACGCACGCCATACGTTGTTGGGTTCGGAGTTTATGTCTTTTCCTATGGCAATCCACCCAATCGCGACACCATAGTCAAGTTGAATACCTTCATATCCTACCATCAATGCATCACGACGTTCCTTCAAATTGCTTTCGTACAGAGCCGCTTGCTCTCCCGACTTCCTCTAACTCGCAAGCAGGATGATATGCAAAAAGTTTTAACAATCAAGGCAATTCACGATTGAAAATAATAATGAGTTCCAAATCATGAGGGGTTTCATGTGTGTAATAAAATAAATTAAGTTCACAGCGTTCGCATCCTTTCACCTTCCACACCTGCAGTTATCCGTGCCATTTCAGTGGTGTTTTACTTCCACTCAGTTAAACGAATGTATGAATGTGAAAACCCAATCCGTGCCAGTCTCAATCCCGAGAATATCCTTCGAATTGGTTTTACTTCTCCGCAAGGCATAAAGTTTCCCGCGATTTATGATCTCGACAAGCCAACTGTTGGCAACGGTCCACCTCTGCAGCGCATCTAATAAAATCACAATACACTCCAGTCAGTGATTTATTTCACTGGATCGCACTGCGGCCAGATACCTCCTTTATTGTCACACTTTTATTACTCTCGTAAGTGTCGTCACCACTGGAACGTGGTCGGGAATGAGAAAACCAATAAGACTTATATTAGGTTACGGAATAGGGAAGCCAAACCCCTTTCTGTCCGGCAACTGCAGCTAACAAAGGGCCTTGTTATTGGAGTTTCCCTTAATTGCTTCAGTTGTGTGCGGGGACAATTCTTTTAGTGCCCCTTAGTCGTAATTAAAAGCTTAGATAAGCCGATTTCTAAATTGATTGGGGAGCAATCCCCTCGAACGATGAGATTGTATTCAATTGACCGCGAGGGTCTCTTGTGTTTACCTTCTCCCCTAACTAAGTTAATTGCGTCGCACAAAGATGTTACCACATAGAATGAAAATATATCGCCTGAGGAATTTTTTAATAATCACATATTTCATGCCAAATTAAGCATCTCCGAGCACAGACGGGCAGGACTCAGGAGCTTCGGTAGCACGCAAGCAATTACGGGAAGACAAGGCAACAATGTCGGAGCTCTCGGAATTTCATTTCGAGAAAAATAAAACCAAGTGGAAACTTGAATATAAAACCGAAAGTAAGCAGCTATGGATGCTGCGGATGCTGCGAGGCGAGCTTCTGATGAAAAGGGTGTTTCTTCATGGCTTCCATCGTCCTGAAGGCATCTGAACAACTCATGTCATTTAAAGCTAGAGGTTGTACTTCTCGGAAACCTGTTAAATGTTCTAATGTATAAATAAATCGATTGCGATAATGGAAGCGTGTGTTGTTCAATTTTGTCATGTGGGTTTCGATTTCGACATCACTCACAGAGCAAAAAGTGTGTCTGTGATGTTGAGGAATGTAGGAAGGAGCCCTCATTGAGTGGAGGATGCCGTAAACAGGGGGCAACACGAGCGAATCCATCTGTAGCTATCGGCTGGAATTATGAACGTGCATGTATCGAGGGCATGCGATTGAATTAGACGATCGTAAAGTGTCGGTAAATTGCGGTGGAGCGTGGGAGACTCCTTGCAGATGACAAAAACATAAAAGCATTAAGATGTCGAAGTCTGAAGGCTAGGCAAATGCTTTCCATTCGATATGAGGCGGTTCGGCCTTTAAGAAATATAAAACCCTTTAATTGAGAAGAAACGAGTTCATGTATACGAGCGTTTGTAGATGAATTGGAATTATTAGAATATTTCGGTGTTTTGTGATCAAATCTCAAAAAAATCGTTCAACAGCGTCAGACCTCCCATTTTCACATTGATACACAGTCTGGTAGTGAATTTCTGGTAGTGAATCTCGTCTCCATAGGGCAGCTTGGCGAATAGAGCAGAGAAGACGTGTTCTTGACACATTTTCAAATATGTGATGATTTTATCGAGATTCGAAATCGACAAGCCGTCAGCATTTAAGTGTGTGATCATCTAAATCGTAGTCAGGATTTGATATTTCCAGCGGAGTTGTCACATGAGACTTTACGAGGAGCGTTCGGTCAATCAGCCAGAATGGTGCTCGAATTCTTACATCATTGTTTCTTTCAGAACAGTGCAACAGTTTCGATTTTACGGTGATCGAATGATTTTTCGTTTTGTGAAATTCCACCGAATTGGAAAAGTGAGTTTGTGTTCTAAGGCCATTAAAGAGACTGAAGGCAGACTTAAAAAATGTAACAACGACTCTCGTTAATCCCTTGGTGCATAAGTGGGTCCCTGCTTGTCGATGGGAGCCACGAGCACAGAAGGTGCTGCGTGACCAGGTCGTCCAGATTACGTCACACGGCATTCCCCGTGTTATAGGTACGGTAACCCTTATGTCAACACCCACATACCCGGGTGTGTTTTTCTTTTTCAAGGAGATATATTTTAAGTTCTAGTTGCTGTATCATCTTGGGATTTTCAATAGCCTCCAACAACTTTAAATTTTCCTTTTACGTCAAGATTTACCAGCAGTTCTTGGGATTTCCCTTATATCAACAGCCAACACATCCGGGTGTGCGTGGAAAAATGTATGTAAATTGTTAGCTGGAAAATGTACTAAAGCACTTGTTTCGTTATAAATTCATATTGTTTATTCATTTCACATTATTTTTTTATTTTGTTTTGAAAAAAAGGAAAATATTGCATTTTATAAATTATTTTAGGATGGACATCTATCACACAGTTATGTCCACTGAATGTTCAGCCCAAACTGGCTTCTTGCATTGCTTGCAGACTGTTCGTGTTGGTCTTCTTCTGAGACATTGGTAACAATTTACTTTCTGCTTTTCAGATTATGTTCCATCCACTACGTGATGGAAAATTTGGCATGATTTGGGCATTTTGTGAACTATTCTGGACTCAGCTGTTGTAAGAACAACCTTCTACGGCTTACTGAAGTCTTCAGGTGTGGATTATTTTGCATGTATATTACGAATCCCGCAAATGCCACATTCACAATGTCATAAAGGAAAAAAGCCAAAGGCTTCGTAGTGTTCTTCTCTTGGTAGTGCATTCACCAAGGCTGAATACCTGACGTCCATATTGTCAACACCTCCTTTACTACTGTTGTAATTGAGTATCATTTTTGACTTTCCTTTAGAACCTTTAATTTCGATACAATAGTGGGAACTGGAAAGAACCACAGCCGACTTGTCCTTTGAGCACATACTTGTGGTGCTGCTGAAACCAACGATTGATGATTCGACTGCTATTCCTTTTGAATATGAAACTTCGACTGGCACAAATTGAAGTGTTTTGTTTACGGTTCCCAATATTGACAAAGCGTGGTCTTACGTCAGAGAAGAAGTATTAATAAATTTGGTTCAGAAGGCTCGGAATAGAAAACTGGATTTTTGAATATCGGATCGTATTAATTTACTGGGCTGTTATTACTATTTGTGTGGACGTCCGCGGTGGATAACTCTTGCTTAACTTGTAAGACCACTTTTTGATTGGTTGTTCCTTCTATATACGGGCTGCATAATTGTCTCAGCCCGATGATCAGATTCCGTTTCCGCTGATGCTGATTTTCTGCAGATGTTCACTGTGTCGGCGGTTGTGCTTGATTGTCCTTATGTTTCATACGAGCTTCCGGTTGATCATGGATCTCGGTATTTTTTCCAGCGGGACCTTTGTTCATTTGTTTATTTTGTGCGGTCTGGTATGCCAATTTTGATTGCCCCCATATTACTGGTTACAAGGGTGCAATATCACCTTTGGAGTATTTGACTCGTGGATTCGAGACATTTATATATAAATAACTACAAAAACTGCACGCTTACTTCTATTTCTTCTTATTTTTTCTCAAATGCGTTACCGACTCCTTCTGACCCCCGTGGACATACAAAAACGTATGACAACCCGGGTGTGTTGCGTACGTATATTTGTTTGGGTGTTGACACAAGTGTTAAGGCCTGTCCATTATGCAGTGGACGCCTATATAAATGTGAACTCACTCAAGAATTCAATCCCAGAATGCATAAAACATAAGTTGGTCAACCCATTCTGAGACAACAATCTCTTCAGCGACTAGACTCATTCCACTAAAGACCGTTGATTTGGTTTGGACCATTGTTAATTCAACACCCGAGGGAGCAGCAGTTTCCAACTGTCTATGCCTGAGTTCAACACGAAACGAACTACAAGCATCAGAATGTGTCTTATCGCCAAAGTCTTCCCTTTCAAGTAAAGCATTGTTCTCTAGTATCGATGATTCAAATCCTTCCAAGGTTGGGGGGATGTGGTTATAAACCCTAACAATGGTAACCTTTCAAAAATCCTTTACGCTTAGCCACCGGGCACCACTTAATTGGCCTGCGATTAAAGATAACATCGGCTCGCAGATTAAGTTATCAAGTAAACTTCAGATCAACATATTCTGCTAGCATTCGTACAACAAATACACGTGGCATGACATCCAACCCCCCAATATCACATTGATGCTCAATTTTGTTGCCCCCAGGTTAGGATGGGTTGAATTTCTATGCGTTTTAATAATGTCTGGATTGGATTCCCTCACACCAATCTATCAACAACATCCCATCTGAACAGGATTCAGGCAGCATACAGCCTAAGGTATTTTTATATGATTTCAAAGCTTTTAAGGGTTGAATTCCATTTATTATGACGCAAAATGCTTCCAATAATTCGGTTTCACTTTTAATTCGATACTGGTTCAATTTGAGAGAACCCCGAAAGGACTCGACTCTGCACATATCACATGTGTTGAACAACAACTTAGATTTAACTTGTAAGTACACATGAACAACTGGCTGCGACGCGACATGTTTTTCCCAGAGTCCTGACAAGTACGATTTGAATAAAATACCACTTTTCGTTGACGCCTCAAAACAAGCCCTTATCATGTGCTGCTCCCTTCCTACACAAGTACGCACGGTGAATGGAGGCCACACTAATGTGTAGCATTGAGCACCAACATCAAAGCCAAAGTAACCCCACTCCATCCCCCAACTGGGAGGGTCAGGGTGCAAAATATTTAATTTGCTATTCTCATCCCCAGTTGAGTGCTTGGAGCGAGCTGTCATCTTTCTCTTATAAATGGAAATTTATCGATAACAGGGTTCGACAGCGTTCGGTGCTTAGTTTGTAGATTGCCTTTTCGAGGCTGCCGCTGCTCTTGTCGATGCTTTGGAAAGTGTAACAATTTAGGTGTTGCTAATAAAGTTAGGGATGGATTTTATGCCCAATTGAGTGTAAAAAGCCTTTGATGCCGTGTTATAAGAGGACGTTTTGTGGAAGTGATAATGACATGTACATGGGTACACCTAGTGGAATTGGAGGGGGTATACAGGATTACAAACGGGGTACAATGGCAACAATAGTCAGGCGCAGAGAATTTCAGAGAGATTGGTTTATAGTCTATATTGGCCGTAAACACAGTTTACCATCCTATTCTGTGTACATTCATGAACGTATTGGTGTACAGAGTTGAGAACGCAAAGTACTTTGATCCCTTTGCAAGATAAAGCGAAGCTAAATGTATTAAAATCAGGCGTATAAGTTAATTACCGTTGCGACTTTTTGGGGAAAATGTCCGGAATTTTAAATAATTTAAGAGCCGTGAGGCAACTAGGACTCCTCGACTACATCCGTTTGGTCATGTCAGTCCTCTGCTTAGGTAAAAGCGAAGACAACCCACCTTCCGGCACGAAGATCAAGAAGCTTTGAAATGATACAGAATATTCTCAGAACTGTCAAGTCTGGACGCAAGGAAGGAAATGCTAAGACAAAGATTCATACAGAATAATTTTTACTCTCGCCGAGGGGGGAAAGAAGAAATTGAAGAAATTGTCAAGAGTATATAATGGAGACAATATGGGCGACGTTAAGTCCGGTAGTCGCCCTGGGCCTAGCTTTCACAGCAGCACTCGTATTGTACGCGCTAATAGACAACGACTTCTTCGAATTCATTTAAGCCTCTGTATAAAACTGTCTTAAAAAGTCAATGCGTTAGAATATTTACGACTGTTTTACACACATCCCATACAGCAGACCGACAACATTAGAAGAAATGGCATTGGGATGTTGCACAGTGAAACCAGTAGACTGGTTAAAATCCTGTAAACACTCAGAGAACCCGATGGTCCCTACACCGAAAACTGAGACCCTTAGCCTCACGCTTGAGACTAATTTACCAGGTAACCAGGTCACAACCGCCTCACACCCAGCTCCCATCCCTGGATCTGGAAATGAGGCGATAAAAATCACGCCCCGATGCTGGTATCGTTCATCACTGGTAGTAACGGATGAGGCTATCATGTAAGCAGTTGCGTCCTTTGGTAGTTTCAAGTCACCAGGTGCCGATGGAATATGTCCAAGCTCTGCTGCAAAACGGCATTGACCTATATCCACTGGCCTGGCTTATATCCCAACACCATGGTGCACTGTTAGGGTAAGCTTCATACCAAAAATCTGTAAGTGGGACTACTCACTCGCCAAGAGCTTCACACCAATCAGTCTATCTTCTTTCCTGCTGAACAGCATGGAAAGGCTGGTTGAGCTTCACGTGCTCAGAACTGCTTTGAAACTACATCCTCTGTCCCAGACGCAACATCCTTATCAGCGCGGCAGAATTGAGTGTGGACTCGACAGGAAACATTTGCGTCGCACATACAAAGTCCACTTTCCCTACACTCAGGACTGGCTCTGGCCAGTAGTCGAATCCTTACGGATGGCTCCAAAGCCAATGAAGGATCCTGCGCTGACGCCTTCGTCGAAAGCGACAACATTAGACTGTATACCTCATTATGTAAATTTGCGTCGGCAAGCGGAAACGTATGCGATCCTAATGGCTACGAACTATATTGTGAAGAATAGGTGAAAGGGAAAAATATCTGTATCTGTAGTGAATGCTAAGCTGTACTTAAGGCCTTGCCTCAACCCTTTAACCACTTCCAGGATAGTTCAGGAATGCTAGTCCTCTCTGAATTTGATCGGTTCACTACGACTTTTCTGTCTCCCGGGTCACCACGGGATCGCTGGAAATGACATCGCCGATGAACTTGCTAGACAAGGACCAGAGGAGACATTCCCTGGACCTGAGCATGCGCTGGGTCTACAGGTGTCCTTGGTTATAGCTTCCATCGATGGTAGGTCCACTCGAGAGCACGATCGGAGGTGGCATGACTCTCCAGGAGGTAGACAGACCAAGGGCATGCTCCCAAACGTCTGCCAGGAATCCGCGACATTCCTGTTATCTCTTAGCAGAAAAAACTGCAGACGACTTACATGCGTACAAACAGGACACTACACTTTCGCCAAACATCTAAGTGTGCTTGGCCTGCGACACCTGTGGAGAAGACGACGACACTGCACAGCACTTCCTCTGTCACTGTCTGCTGAAGTGGTGAGAACTGATGATGTAGGCTCCTCATATTTCTCTGATGCCTGCTGGTCTTCCTTCGGAAAACCAAAGGAAAAGCTTGGCAGTAGAATGGACCAGTTTTTGAGTCTGACTGCTCCAGTGTAGCGTTAAAAACCTCCGGCAACGAAAAAAACATGAGTGTTTTGCTCAGATTTAATTTTGGGTAGCAGCCTATTCCCCAATCCATAACATCCATCTACCAAGCTTCAAACAGGTTCGAGGATGTTCTAGGGAGGTAGAGCTCCACAAACGTCGAAACACACGAATTTGTCGACTCCGATCACCGAATTTTGAGAACTTGCTCTCCGAAAATAAGCAGTGACTCGTGAGAGGTGGTGGTGTGAATTGTGAAAGATATTCGTGTCAGAAATTGAGTGTCGGTACCCACTCGCCCTACTTACTATGTCCTGGAGGTCACCCTGTTGCATACAGCTTTGAAATCGATAAGGAAATGATGCGTCTCCGAATGATGAATGACCTGGCCTATAATCGGTTTGACGAGCCTGACGCTGCCTCATGGTGCACGGTGAAATGGCGCTCACACACTTCGCTGAACTAGATCTCATGGACGATATTAAGTAGACTCTATACAAAACAAAGAAAATAATACCACGCACTGCTGCTCTTCTTATAGAAAGTATTCCATCACAAGTAAAAAAAGGCAACTTTTCTTGTACATTTAAACAAATTTAAAAAAATAAAAAACACAGAAACTTCAAGCGTTAAATTACATTATTGCTGATTCTGAAACTTGGTTCATTAATGAAACTAAAACATCCTACGCAAATCAGAAAGTTGAAAACTTTTCAAAATATGCAAATTAGGGAACATTTTCGCACAAGACCGAAGCCTCCTCGCATCACTCCGAACACGATCTGCACACATCAATCATTCCACGGACGCCTCAGTCAAAGCAACCACTCTCCGGAAAGAAGAGTTCTGGTTGAATCGTACAACATAAAACAATTTAAATTTTTAATTACTTTACCAAAGAAAGCAGCCATACCAATTTAATTGAATTCCACATGAGTGAGAGAGTGCGGCTAAACGCCTAGAGTTTCACTGAAGTTCGCCTAATGAAGATGTGGCTAGAGCAAATTGAATACATTTTCTTAATCACACACGTACACACAAGTCCTCAATAATTGGAAACATATTGCAGTGTCCTTGTTCACAAGTTGCTAAACCACTCACAGCTCGAGACTGGGATGGGGATGACCTTGAGCTACATTCAGTGTGGCAAATATTCAAATGCAGCCAACAAGGCCACACTGGCTTTTACACATTCATTCGCCCAAGATCTCGGTCTAATTGTTGGATAAGTTTCCATTGTTCATTGTTTGGGCATGTTGTTAGAAAGTTTTTGTTTGTGAAAGTCTCATTCCAGCGAACGGCCTTCCTGTGCTGTGGACGATAATAACCGGCAGACGATAATTAGGTAGACCGCAGGAACAACAAGCATATCGAGAAATGTGGATTCACTCGAGACTGAAAACCGAATTGGCATGGCGGAGGCGCTGCATATTTTGCATGAATTTATGGTTTGATGCATCATTCTGCACCGTTCACCTTCTTCACTCCCCTGATGCGGTTGTTCGTTATGCCAATTTCGGAATCTGCAAAATGGCGCTTCATATTTGAGCGGTGTGCATGGTGTACGTCTGTATTTGAGATCTCGTTTCTGATTGCAGCACTAGTGAGGCCACAGCCAAAGTTTTTCATTTCTGTGGCATATCATTGGCATAATTGGAAAATGTTCAAGGATGTTATGAGTATGTGTGCGAGGATATCGGCCGGAAGCTGGAGGAGAGAGGACAGACATGCTGTGTGCATGTGCTTTCAGATCAACGCTGTCTGGGAACTCTGCGATTCATTTTAATATTGAAGTCTTTAATCATGAACCAAATCTGCTTTTGATTTCACACAGAAATCGAACGGGCGGCATCCTAATTATGCAAGGAAATGTGCTACTAACAATCCAAAGTGGGCGGGCGGAGTGTGTGTGGATGCATTGCAGATGGTACATCAAACTTAATTAGGATTGCAAATCTTAAGAATGTGGATGGAAGTTCTTCACTTGCAATCCTTTTACACAAGCAACTGAACATCGGTTCGGTTTCTCGAGTATTGGGACACCAATGATAATGCATGTCACCGCTTCGGAACTGACTTGATGGAAAGCTGTTTTCTAGAAGAAAACAATCAAACTTTGTCAAATCGCTGTGGCCAAAGGACCGGTTCAACCATTTGAGAGGTGCATCTTGACTCATGAACCACTGGACTTTATGTTTATCATGTCATATGTTTATCACCCGCAACAAAAAAAACAAGGGGATTGCCTACAAAAACTCAGATTTGAAAATCCTCTTATCTGAGCTTATCCTAGACAACGAAATTGTGATACAGCTCGTAGAGTTCGCGGTTGCGTCGTCTCCTCTAATCACGGTCCTTACTTCAATCTATGTTCTTCGACCTTTTGACTATTCCATTGTGATTGCCGATGTGCAAAGAAAGTCTTTCCTTTTTTTCACCAGGCCACGCTCACTTCCTGCTGGGGTTATGTTAATTTGTGTGGTGTCATTGCTGCTGCTGCCGGTTGGACAAAGGGTCACCAATGCATTCTGCCATGTTTGTGGTATGGAAGGATCACTAAGATTTGTTTGCTTAGATGATGGATTCTCAACTGAAGACACACACGCAAGTGCCTGTGAATTGCGCGATTGAGAGGAGTGTGGTGCATTTCTTGATGAATTTCAAACCACACTCGCATTAAACTAGCAGAAACAATGAACTAGACTCACATGTGGTTTGAACCGCCCGAACAACTGTTTATGTAAAATAGGCTACACTGTTTCATTTTTCAAATGACCTTCTTGCTGGAATGGTGACAAAAAGACGATGCGAAAACAATGAGTGTTTTTCGCTAAAATGATGCATCAGAAAAGAGAGAATCTTATAAGGAATGCTCCAAAAAAGGGGGTCAGGTAAGCAGAGGAACACCTCAAATAGGAATGTTTGACGAAATCATAAAGGCGTTGGAGAAGCAAGGATTCACAGTAGCGGCATACGCAGACCATGTGGCCATCCTCATCTAGTGAACATATCTGCTATGTCAACCAATAAGACGAAGATCCCTCAGAACCCCTGTCCAACCTTAAACGGCTTTCAACTAAGGCTCCCGAAAACAGCAAAAATCTTGCGCAATATACTCGATTCCAAACTCATGTGGGCAGCAAATAAAGACGACTGCATAAGGAAGGCATGCGAAGCCTTCTGAACGTGTAACAGGGCCATGGGAAAAACGTCTCAAATCACAGGTGACACTGGCTGCACACCATGATAGTAAGATCCATCTTAACTTTCGGCTCTCTGGTGTGGTGGGTAGCAGTGGAGAAGGAGTATATTCTCACAGCTAACCAAAGTACAAAGAGCCACCTGCCTAACAGGTTGTCCAAGAACAACTGCGACCGCAGCTCTCGCGGCCATCCACTTCCTCTTCTAGTGCAGTCTCCTCGTGTCTGAGGCTCAGAAAGAGGCGGGAAGAATGAAACATACGGTAACGCGGCTATACTAAAAACTTGGAAAGCTGCTCAGAACATACGGAAAACTGACAACCTCCCACTAAGCTTGGCTGGGCGCGATTTTCTATCAACAAGCCCTATGCACCGATGGAATAAAAATTGAGTGCTGGCATAGAAGGGAGATATCTTCTGTGAGCTCTCCAAAAACTCTCTGGCACCAAGGGCCGACTTTAGCGTTGTTCAAGACACACACGAGGCGGCGCTAGGCCTCGGCAAGCATTATCGGCATTATCGGCGAATAGGTCACCATATTTTCTGATAGCCAAGCAGCAATAAAAGCTAGAGCATCAGACATTCTTGGTTAAGTGCCTGCCCTTCATTAGTGGGGTCCCCGGTTCGAATCCAAGTAAAATGACTTTATGGGGTTTTCAAATCTCGCCCAGTAATCATTTGCAGTTGGGATCAAATTAACGGCACTGTCACTGAAGTGGTCGATCGGTGGGGTGGCGATAGTGGGGGTCACTGCTTGGGCAATGGACCCAGTTGTTATGTGTGCCTGCTCCAGTATGGTGTTTAATAAGCTCTCAAAAAATAATTTGACATTCTGAAATCCGAGCTGTTTGGACTTTGCCGACAAGGCGTCAATGAGATATACCGGAAAATACTGGAGTCCAAGGTAATCGAAGGACGGCCAGTCTCGAGAAGAAGGGCTCCGAGCTGAGAGATTCCATGGGCATCCCGTACGTGCACAGGCCACTCAGCTTCATTAAGAAGAATCTAAATGTTTAACTCTGTACAGAGCCAGTACTCACTGCTCTAGCTTAAATACTGCGGCTACAGCAAGGACCCTATGGCCGAAGCTAAACAAGAAGAGTTCAACATCCTGTTTAGTCGCATGGACGAACGTACGCTAATAGGTGTCGTCCCTTATTGCACTTGCAATGCGAATGAACATACCATACACCTACTTTTGCAGAAGCTGCAGAGATGAGGAAGAAACTGATTCTATCCAACATCTAGTTTGTGAATGCCCAGCCCAAGCAATGAAAAGAAGATTTTCTGGGAAAACACTTCTTTTCCGAGCTTGAGGACTTAAGCGGTGTTGGTTTCAAAAAGCTCCGAGAATTCACACTTGAATCTGGTTGGTTTTAGAACTACAGTAGAGTTTATGGTAGTTTAGCACTCCAGAAACTAAGTGAACAGTGGCCAGTACGCTGTGAGGGTATCCAATTTACCTCCTTACCTAGCTTGGTGGAAATTTTTACAACTTTGTAGACTATTGAAGCATACAAATTAAACCTTGGATTTTGAAATGTTTTCTTACAATCAACTTAACCAACTCAAAATTCCTCAATCAGACAATCAATCTCCTGCCATTAACCGAAGAGTTAGTGCGTCGCAATGAGTCCAAAGGGACCTCAGTGAGACATGACCGCGTCAACCCACTAATTCAGTGCATATGAAATTGTAGCGTCACTGTTTACTGGGCACATGACAAATTGATTCGAATCCAATCCGCCATACTGTCCAAATGAGAATGAGTGTCTTTAAAGAGCATCGTTTAATTTTCATTGATTTTAAGAGTTGTTATCGCTAGTCGCTCGAAATTTGTTCTTTACAAAACACTGCAATATAATTCATCTTTCACTGACTCAAGGTCCTCCTCCGATTCCCACGGTATGCCACATTATCACAATGCATCGAAAGTTTTTGGCACAAACACTGAATTTGAACGACCTGCAGGGAATTCATTGTTGAGCCAATGCCAAAAACCACTGAATTCGCTATGCCAAGTTTTCGAAGAGGTGTCAGGATGTTGCTTCATCGCCAGCAGTGGATGCAAGTTGATCGATTGACTGTGGTATTGATAATCCACGTCGAAAGTGGTCAAAGCAATGTGTTAATCTGGAAATTACACTTTGCACAATGAACAAGTAAACAAGTCGACATCCTAGTGGAGATTCGACACAGAATCGACCTTGGCAACTGCAGTTACTAGCTACTGACACGAAGGAACTTATTTTGCCAGTCTGCTATATGGAGACGAAAGCTGGGCGATAAGCAAAGCAGAAGAACTGATAATGCTGCATTCGAGAGAAAAACTTTACGGCGGTTATATAGTCCCGTCTGAGAGGAAGGTGAATGGAGGATAATACATAATCGTCATGGCCTAGATGTAGTGCGGAAGCTCGACTGCACTGGCTTGGCCACATCGTGTGCATGGACATCAGTGCTCCAGCGAAGAGCATTTTTAAATGCATCTCCCTTGGCTTGCGAAGGAGAGGGAGACCGAAACATCGGTCTAAAGACCAAGTTGCCGCGGACTCAAAATAGCTTTGTCTGAATGACAGAAATCAGTGAGCCTAGTATCGTCAGCAATGAAAGGCCGGCTCAGCCAGCTTGCGGTAGAGAGGGCAGTTCATGATGGCGCGCCAACGTCATGCCATGCATTGTTCAAACGCGCATAGCTACAGAAGCTAGTCCAGGTTTACCTGGGAGTGTTGTAATTATTATAAACCAACATTCAATTCGAACTAAGACCATCATCCATGTACATCCGTCAATTAAAGAAGTCGGCATCGATTAGGCTTAAGCTTCGATTTGGTTAAAATTGTTGTCATTTCGGAAAAGTAATACGGCTGTCAACTGCGTGCAGAAGATAAGTGTTGGCAGGTAGACAGTGAGGCGGTCGAATTTTCGGATATTGTGAGCCATGATTCTCCGTGTTCAAAACTCCAACAATGGCTAAGGAGATGTGATAAGTTAAGCTTTTACAAAATGTGTTTGCATTTGAAAGGTAGAAAACTGTTTCCTTTGGCAAAGCCACTATATGACGAATTAATTGCGTGTTCATGGAAGCGACTGAGCGACCACTCCCACCTCGAAGCGATACACAACAGAGGAGACGCAAAATCACTTAACACACTTGTCAACTTGAGAATCGATTCCCCAGCCCCTCCAGTCTGCATGTTCAGCAAATAATTGGAAAATCTTTTCACGACATACTTGATGTACATCAAAACCACTGTGTCAGAAACACGTTAATTAGCTAACATTAAATTTCGATAAATCTCTTGCAGATGATGAGTGTGCCCTGCTTTGGTGGTTTGATTAGTTAAGCGTCAAACAGGTAAACATTGGGCAACCGAAACAGGGTTCCGTCACTCACTCTGAGCCACTTGTCCATGCACGAATAAACACAATCGAGTTTAGCGCCAGACTCAGGCGCACAACAATACGGGGTGTCCACCGAAACCACCGTCGAGTGCCTGCTTTACGTTTCATTTGACCCACCAAAGGACTCTCATATATCCAACTCGGACACAATTACCCACCCCTTGCCATTAGCATGGACTACATACGCAGTTTCATGGGGTCGCCCATGTGTTCATTTGTCCACACTCGGAATCGCTTCCTTCTTGACTTCCATTTTAACTCATTTGTCCGGAAATGGGTCTGGCGTGGGCGTGCCCGACCTCAAAATCCTAGCGCACAGCAGTGCCGTAGGCGGCAACTTTAAGATAAATTCCTTGCTATTTTCATAAACAGTAGCAATAACATGCGCACACATTCCGGATACATTCTGCGAGAATTGACTCCGCACAAAGGATTCCCTCATATCCGCTTGGATGTGCTTTGCTTAAGCATACGGCCATCTGTGGTCACATTGCAAACGGTTATTTGCCGTTGCGTCTCATGTGATTGATACCTCTGTGGGACCGGCTAAGTGTTTTTCTAAGTGAGCGGATGTTTTCGAAGGGCGGACGATCCAAGCAATCGCCGGATATGTAAACCATCACAGTGGGGCCCGACAAGGGAGGCTGATGGTGAAGAAAACGAAGTTAAGCGAATTTTGCTCATGGGACATTGGAAGTCAGAAGAAATTATCATCCAAATGGAACTTACTTGTATAACTTAGTAGGACCCGACTTTCTGCAAAATAATGCTGAATTAAATAACTTCCGTTGACACGAACCCAGAAGGCGGGGTGCAATTTTTTGTTAAGAAAACTGTCACTCGCTGAATTTAAAGATCTAGGACAAAGCCAAGAATACATGAGACTCATGCTGCTTTATGCTCTCCCCGCCATTATTGAATCCCTGATCTCACTGATCTCCTGGGGTCATCACTAATCAATTTCATTGCGGTTCCCGGCTTAATCGGATTTACTTTCAAAGACTTTCGAATTTCAAAACAATTCCAGAAAGAACTTAAGATTTAAATATTGAATTTTCCGTAATCGAATCAATTTGAATTTCGGCATCTCAATTTATAGCAGACTTAATTACATTACAGTGCGATGGGAACTTCCCCTTGATACACTGGATTCACACAATTTGTAGATGTTCTTGTGGTGGGAGAATGCGCGGTAGATGGGAGGAGGGAAATAACATTAAACATCGAACTAGAAAATTTCCTTTCGCGTGGGTAAACGACGTCTGTGGGAGAAATCAAGGACAAGAGGACTTAATTGATATTGACAC
Source organism: Eristalis tenax (assembly GCA_905231855.2). Lineage (NCBI taxonomy): Eukaryota > Metazoa > Arthropoda > Insecta > Diptera > Syrphidae > Eristalis > Eristalis tenax. The sequence goes on from HG993127.1 coordinate 26,031,144, forward strand.
AAGCAGAGAACTTTGCGTAATTTAATAATTTCACTTAATTGATTACGTTCAACGGATTTTGCTGAACTGCAACAGTTTGTAGATGCATGGCACTGGACACTTTGCATTATGTCACATAATGTGTTTAATCCAGACAGAAGAATCAGAAATGAAGTTTGATTTAAATCTTGTGGTTATTTAGGGTTCCTTACCGGAATTATTGCACGTTGAGTAACCACATATTTCGAGTAATATGGACGAGATATTTTGTCTTTAAATTTATATCCCGAATTAAATAACCTGTATATGAAAGTGTGACAGACAGACGGATTTATAAAAGTTCTAGTTTTTAAGAACGTAACGACCCCTGGAAGAATATCCATTTTAGCTGTTGAGATTCATAATTCCTATACGAGAAGTATAGTTTCAAGAACATCCGACGCAAGGGGCTTAGGCTGTCAGTCTAACGCGTGTGTGGAAGGAAATGCTCTTGTGACCTCACTGATGAAGTTAAATATTAGATTTGTGTTTCGGACAAGGTAGGGAACGTGGCTATTTGTGGAAAGAGTCTGACATAAATTTATTTATTTTATTTATGCCTTCTACCGAGTTTAACTCTTACAGATTTCGGAAACTTAATAATCTTATATTCTAGGCACTTGATATAAACATTTCATTTCATATTACATGTAAACAGTAAATTAAATTAAATAATTAGATTTTGTAATAAATAGTTATATAGATGGGAAATTAAATAAAACAAAATTAGCTGTCAGAGCTTTGGAAAAGACAGTTTAATCTTTTGTCTTTCTTTTAAATTTACACAAGCAGAATTAAATTGACTAATAGATTTAGTTAGCGGTTCATTGAGACCATAATAATATACGGACAAATATCAAATTTCCGGTTTCGAAGAACTCCTTCCGGTGCATAAACCTTAACACTTTTGAGCATCTCAGGGCAATTAACTCGATACGAGAAAATGTCATGAGTGTACATTATGCAATGAACACTTCGTCTTTGCGCTAAAGGATCTAAACCTATTAATGGACATCTTGTTAGATATGGAGGCATGGTGTTAAGATGACTAGTGGTGACTAATAGATGACTTCTGAACTCTTTTTAGACGTACTACAGATTTCATAGATAACGGACACCATATTACTGAACAGTATTCAAGATACGGACGTACAATGGACATATAGACTGCACATGTCGTTTTCAGAGATCCTAGCAATGAATTAGCTTTTGCAACTATATAGTCAATATGAAGCGATAAAGAAAGTTAGGTGTCAAATATTACACCAAGGTCTTTTATTTCCGTTTTCCTAGAAAGACAAGCCCCCCCGAATAGTCATATATTACGGGTAACAATACATGGTAAACAGAAAACGATGACATTTGCTAATATTTAAGCTTAGTCCATTTTAAATTTAAATCAATTACAAAACATATTTAAGTCATTTTGACGATTTTTAACAAAAAGGAAAGTTTTAAGGTCGCCTGCATACATTAAACATTTAACATGAGACAGGCTTGAAGTAGACCAGGCGTATAAGTGAGAGACCAGAGATCAGCTTCTTCGAAAACTTTATTGCACTATGCAAGAACACATTAAAATGACAGACGGTGCTTAGATTCCTTGTCTTGATCAAGGGTGAAGTACTCTCCGAGTGTTTGACTTCGCAAATCACTCAGACTGTGGCGGTCGCAGAGATGCTGCATACCCTCGTCTACATCCATACAGCCCGAGTTTCATAAAATATTTTTCGATTTCAGATTGTTGCCAGTGAATGTTTTAAGTACAATCGCCAGCAACGCAGTAGCTGTGAATGACTTCTTTGGTCTAGACACTGTCATATGGGTGGATAACCACTTTTCAGACTCTCTCATGTTTTCATTCACCTTTTTGATAACATCCGCACGGTATATTGGATCACCTGGCATGGTTAAAAAACAAACCCGTTTCATGGAAAGCTCATGACGTGTTCCGTTGTTGGCTATATTCGGGAACACTTAGCAAAGCGAGGCGTTAAAGGCAACATACTTTGCATCTATCTGCTTGAGTCGGATGTATTCATAAACGCTGCCGCCGAACCTTGCGCAATGGGTGGTCGACTCCACTCCGCTTCTTCTCTCTAACTTAGCCGTTCCGCAAGAACCTGTGTGGTAGCTCCACTCGTGCTACAACAATAGGACGCATCACACGAGTGATTGTTGTAGACGCCCCTGTCCAACTCGGTCTGCAGAGCCACCCATCTTTTGGACCACAGATGAGCGCACCAGTTTATGTCTAGTTTAAAGGCACAAATTATTCCATTGAGAATGATGCTGCTGAAGATTATATCGATTCAAGACTTCCCCACCATCGATTGGAGAGCAGATTAGCTCGCTCGTTGTGCTGTCCATTAAAATTAACCACCCAGCCTTGAATAGGGCTCCGTCAGTTGATGGACGAATAGGTCTTAAAACTTTGTGTTTACCGAGTGTTTCAGATGAGTGGAAACTTGACATTTGTTTCACTTTTGTTGGAACACGCGAACATTGTCGTATCACAAAATCAAACCAGACTAATTTATGTCTTTAATGACAATTAATTTCTTCAAGATGTCAGAACAAAAAGCCATGGCATGGGAGCACTTGCCGTTGATAAAATATAAATCATTCTTCCAAAAAACAAACACATTATCCACCCCGCTTGAATCCATTTTGAGGAGGCACAGACACCATGGATGCGAAACTTTTCATGTCTGCTCATTTACTTTGGCAGACTCTGTTGTCCCTGTCTTGATAAATCGGTGCTCTGCATAGTGCCACTTATGTGTATACTCCAATTAAACGAGCGATTTATTTGCTTTAATTGAATGCCAGAGAGAAGAACCTCTCAAGACCACTTAACAAAAAGCCACCATCTTGCGTCGACAATTCCACCCACCACCAACACCATCACCCATCTCATCATAGTATTAGTATTAGTTGACTATTCATTATGCCCATGGAAATATTCGGCACCACCACATGCAACTAGCCCTCAAGCGGATGTCCCTAGTTCATTTGTTGGGTCTCGGGTTGTGACCCTTTTTCCCACAGAAGTGACGACCACTGGTGTTGGTGGCGTGGTGACGTGACGAGGGTGAATGTGCGACTGGGCTTGAAGTACCTTAAATTGGCGCCTGGGGTGGTGGTGCAACCAGCACCACCATCAGCACCACCTTCTCGGCGCAATAATGTAAAACATCAAAAGGATCCCTTTCGTCGTTGCCGGCGAGCATGATTTCGTGTAGCGCACACACGCTCGGTAAGACTGTGCGGGTACGGGCGCTGGCTTGTCAATAATTTTTCACACCTCACCTTGTTCAAAATGAGCGCCGAGAAATTAATTAATGTAATGGAAGTCTGTGCAAATTTATAGGCTGTCTGGTATCGTCAAGGTTTTATTTCGTATTTCGACATCTAACGACCAAATTGATTGTGATAAGAGCAATTAGAATTTTCATTTTCCTCATTTTCCGACTGCTTGAGGCACTCCGGAAATTTATTTGGGCTTTTTAAAAGCAGGGATTCATTGAGTTTAAAATTGATTTTTTGTCTGCATTTGTATGTACTTTCGTCACAACGACAGTAGTTCATTGCGATTTTGAGATTACTAAACGAAATAACGTGCGGGTTTCCCTCAATTTGCATAACAAGACAGCGTTTCTTTTCTCGAACAGGACGCGTAAGAAGGAAATATGTTATGTTTCAATTACTCTGCAATGTGAAATTAAATTCCTGCCTTGGTATCTGGAAATTGAGTTTTGTTGGAAATTTCTATTCAAGGATATGTGAAGAGCTGAGAGCAGAAGAGCAAAGTATTGGTCTCTTTGTTCTCTCTGAATAGATCACATTCAATGAAACTGGGACTTATTTCTGCACTTGGTAGGGGGGCCTTGGTGTGAGTAGGCTTGAGGACAGCAATTAAGATAAACAAGGAGAAATGACAGAACAACATTTGAAAACAAAAAGAAAATGTGTTGCCCGACTGTATTAAACGCTGGTCAGCTACGAGTAGTACGCCCATTTCGAAAGCTGGACTAGCTTTGTATGAGAGATCGCCCTTGACTGAGACTGTGCCTTAATGGTTTTAACATTCCTTAAACGGGCATGGTGCACTGTTGTACATCATGTTAAATGCCACACATGGGAAAAGCCGACAGGCCTGGGAACGGGATGCCAGGCGAACACAAGGAACTTTTTGGGTTCAATAGAGCCTTAATTAGAACTTCACTACTGATCATTCTGAGAGAGCTTTTTTTACGCCCGGCTAGGACTGGATCTAGCTGCCTGTTCTATCAACTCAACCTAGTAAGTAAAGGCCATCGACTCTAACACTAACGGTCCATAGTACAAATCAACCAACCAATTCTTACATGTGGAACGATATAACACGAGGTATACAAACTATCACTTTCCTCGAACTAAGCCGCAACCGAAACTACCCTCTTGAGCAAAATAGAGAGTTGCCAAGTGGTTCGGGTGAGTCAGACAGTACTGCCCACGGCAATCGTCTTGGGATCGCGAAAGGGCTTAATCGTTGGTTTGCTTGCACTTGAAATTTGTTCTAGTAACAGACAGTAGCTCTTTTTGGAAGTAAAACAGTCATGTGAAACTTCTGATGCAGCCTACTGCTGGGCTTATTCTTTCTTGAAAGATAAATATGAGTCAACGGGCTAAAGTAGGGGCATGTCTCCCAGTTTAAGTAAGCTCTTGTCTGCTTTCACTTTGGCCAAGATTGAGTTGGAAAAAAAGATGAAACCAAGAACAAGTCACATCAAACAGGGACTAAGCCACAGGGTCCTGCTTAAGTTTGTCCTCACAGGTGCCGTACACCCTGACACTCAGATTCAACTGCTGGCAGGAGACGAGGATACGAAAAAGTTCACAGACTATTCAAATATTCCCAAATATTGCTAAAAAATTAAAAATTTTATTAAAATTATTATGTCTTACGGGAATCAAACTAGGAGGAGATGCACGGGCTCACTACGCCACGGCCACCACCATGAAATAGAATACATGAACCAAAAATAAAGAAAACGTTTCCGGTGAAGTCAGAAGTTTCTTCTTTAACAAGGCATCGTGTTTCTGCTCCAATGCTGTGCTGTACTTAGTACACAAGGTGAACCAACAGTCTTTCAGAGTATAGACAACCATTGAAGCGCAGAAGTTAAGCCCCCAAGGGCTGCTACCAGGGTACGTGCGCAATATGAAGATGACAATGGATTCCAGCAGAGAATACTTCATTTATTTTCAAAAGTTCAAGGTGTCATATTTCAATCTTCTTAAATTGCATCATCAAAACGCTGCCTGATTTACTCGTAACATCGCAGTAGACTCCTTCGCTTTCGAAGAACTCAGAGATCAATAACTGCGGTCTCATCTGTTCTTTTGTGACTTTCCGCTGAAGTGCGAGTGTCAAATCGATGGTGGTTCCTGTAATTTGCACAAATTCAAGAAAAAAGAAACTGGATCCCTTGCCCAAATGAAAGCTGTGCTCCTTAAAATGACTGTTCATTCCGACGACGTTCGCTTAACATGGCTCATTTATTGGATGAGTTCCATTTCATTGAGTCGGCAAGCATTTGCTTTTGAGTATGCTGCCACTAAGGCAGATGGTTTGAATTAGGATCAGTATTTATTACGTGGGATTGTACTTGCCACTACCGGAAGCTCTTTAATGAGTGTAGCTGGAAAATTAAATTTAGTAATTAAGCTGAAAATATGCTGCTGAACCAGAATAATCATGAAGCCCGTGAGAGGTTATGCAGATGGAATGGAAGTGGGGTTTTACCGATTCGCCCGCCAAGCTGTGTAGTTCTGAGGTGATTCATTAAGATCTTTATCCATTCTGATTTGAGAACGCAGGCCCATGACCCTATGATGTAATCGTGGGATTCAATGAGTAAACAAGTGTACGGCAAGTATGCAGTATGTTCACTCAGAGAAACGTCTGCAAGTTTAGTTAAATCAAAAATAATGCAAAGTGTGATACTTACATTTTGGGGTTGTCCATTGGAAGGGTTATTGGAAGGAAGTGAGGGGCCCGTTCTGTTTCGTAGACGGGCCAATGCACTCCTGAGGCCCTCCGTATTGTTGTTGTCGGGCCCCTTTCCAAACAAAATACATCCACAAAACACTTTGAAATCGTTTTTCAAACACTTTTCACGTCTAAATGCCTTCTTAGTCCCCACTACCCCCGCGTTGGCCGTGATTTAAAACGTACAAATCAACACAACCGAACACAAACTTTTTATCGGCTTTTATGGCTTGTGGTGCTTGTCAGCGAAATTTAATTACCATGTGGCACGATTTCTCGGTCCTCATTAAATATCATTCAAAACACCGTGTGAATCCTTCATCAAGAGCACTGTCAGTACGCGCGGCGCAACTTGAACTCGTTCGTCTAACCCAAACGAGGCTGACTTTGTGTTTGTCGTCACTTTTGCTGGGTTAGCGTCTTGGGAATCCATCGAAATCTGAGTTTTAATTAGAAATCAGAATTCCGCGATATCATTATACAGAGCGAACCGAAAACTTTTCAAAAACGTCGACGACGTAGCCTCTCAACGTGTGCCTGGTGTGTTTGTGATCCTGCGTGCTGTGTGGTTGGCATGGATAATGGCTCTATTGTTATCGTTGATGCGGCTGTGTGTGCTGTATGGGGGTGATGAGCATAAGCGTTTCTACATGTGCGGGAGATGAGCTACTCGGTCGGATGTAAGTTTTGGTGTTTTTGTTTGTTCCACAAAGTTCTGGATGAAGTCTCAAAGAGGCACAGACGTCTGAATAAGCCGTAGATGAAGGTAAATGAGAGGATGTAGATTGAGATCCTGTAATGAAACGAAAAAAAAAAGAAAACTTGAGGAAGGCATACGAAAAGAGTATTAGTACTAATTCCGATTAATGGGACGCGCATACAGTTTATGTATCACTTCGAAATGATATGTCTATCTACAAAAATTAATGAGAAACTGGATATGTACGCAAGTGTGGGAGTGTGTGCTGTGATGAGCTGCTACGAAGTGGATCTTTATGTTAAGTGTGCCTATTTGATGGGCACGCAGTGCAAGAAGCGACGGAGAATGACGGAGATTAGTATTAGGATGTTCTTAATCCTTTGGTTTCTAATTAAGGCTTATGATGAGTGTGATATGGTCTCTAAGATTGCTTATGTATTAGATAACTTAGGCAAAATCAATATTAAAACCCATCGAGTGCTTAACAATACCATTTTAATTGGACGCCGTTTTCACATGTCATATCATTGAGGAGAGTTAATCCGTGATGATGCTGCGAAGTTATAGGTCATCAGTTGATGTGATGACGGCGAGTGGCGATGAGTGATTTAATGAGAAAGCCATGAGTTTGCACACGAAGTTCCTTTGACTCGGAGTAAGGAAAGGACATTACGTTTAAGAGGTTGGAAAAATAAGAGTTGACCGAAACTTGCTTTCCATTCCGGATTTGGTATTCGTGCGCCAGTGCTATACGTCAACAAAATGTGTCATTGGACACGGAATATGGACTGTTGAAAAATGTTGATGTTGTTTATCATTTCTTGAGGCCAGCATATACGTACATACTTCCTTTCCCTGCGTTCGCCGCCAGACTCATTTTAGCCAATTCAGTTCTGCCAATCATGTCAATGTCAACCGCGTATGCTAAAAAGTGGATGGACTTTTGAAAGATGTGACGCTATTGTTGGCCATTGGGTAGTCTATGATGGTCTTGTGAATGATGTTAAAGTAGTAATACTGATAATTTTGCTTCACTTCTGACACAAACCAAAGAAGTGAGATGAGATTCGTCAGATACGTTACTGAAAAGCTGGTGAATCCTCTAGGCAACAGCGTCAAAGCCGTCCTCACTAGGAGCTTAAATTTCAGTCTCGATATTTCTATCTTGACCTTGTCTAGATCGGGAATTTTGTTTTGATTGGAATTTTGATAGATTGATTGGATCATTGATAGTACTGGTAGTGTGACAGTGGTATTTTGGCCCGTCTCGCTGTTTGTCAGTCCGCAGAATTGATTGCTCCAAATTCCAGAGAATTCAAATTCCAAAATGACCCTTAGAAACCTCAACTAGGTCAAGAATTAAAGCCAGGCTGCGGAATGCGTTAGACATACCGGGATTGTTAGCTTTTGGATAACCAATTTTCAAACAAAATGCTAAATAATGATCAATTGCTAAATTTGATGAAGTGCTAAGCTATTTGTCAGCAGTAAGCAGTGCGTTGTGTAAAAACAACGACAGAAGGACGTAGGCTTTGCAAAACGAAAACTCATTTTTGACATTATGAATATTGTGTACACACTCAGACCTTACGTACGTATCCTTTTTAAATGGCTTCACTGCTCTAGCTGAATATTCGTTTCATTGAACAAAAACGGATAACTGAGCTTTTCTGCTCAGTTTAGCATCGTTTCATTGAACAAAAACGGATAACTGAGCTTTTCTGCTCAGTTTAGCATCGTTTCATTGAACAAAAACGGATAACTGAGATTTTCTGCTTAGCTTAGCATTAGCAATGCTTGTTGTTATGAATGTTGAGGGAAATAATGCGAATAATGCGATTCACTTACACTCACACCATATGTACCTAAAAAAGAGGAGTACCGACTTTCGAAATTTTATATTAATTAAGGGTTAGCATTTCACGTGCTAAATATAAAAAAATAGCACACTACGCGTAACTAAATTAATCGAAAATAGCATTAATTTCCATCACTGGTCCATAGAAATCCAGATGAGCACGTCACAAAATAATGCCATTTGGTGAGGCGGTGTTATTGGTTTATAATTCTTCAAAAGTGAGGAACCTTGACAATTTCTCATCACATATAACCCAATGTTAATTTTAATCGATTTTTTTTCTTCAAATTGGATTTGGGCCGCTTGTTGTTTCAAAAAGACGGTTGAACATATCTCGAAACACGACCCGTTTTGGATTTATTGCAAGACCACTATGATTTGGGTATGTGCCAAGGTCACCAAGATCGTTGGATTTATTTTTGTCGAGCTATATACTCTACGGTACGAGCAAAATACTCTTCATGGCCCACCCCTTGCGAATGACTGACAATGCAACAAAATCAAAGAGTAAAACTGTCTAGAAAGGCTTCTCATATTGGCCGTTCGGAGTCAGCATAAAACTGTAGGTCCACTCGTGAGAGAATAATAGCACGGCCAACACGAGTGGTTGCTGAGAAGCTAGGCCCTGGTCCTCTACGGCCTGCAGCTCCACTCACGTTATTATTTTATTAAACTGAATTTCGTTTGTACACTTCTGGGTTTTAATTCAATTTACTTTCGGGACCACTAAATGAATGCCTTGACATGGACACAGTCCTCAATTTCGTAAATTGAATACATTGTAAAAATCGCTAGATGTGCCTTTTGTTGTTCCAAGCGTAACCAAGCTTTGTTCATGTACGTAACTATTGAACAAGTGCAGATTTAGGCATGAAATGTGACACAGATGTCAGTGAGGGAGCACTCTTTACCTACAATATATGAAATAGGAAGGAAGGAACCCCCGAATCGTAAAATTATAATAAATTCTTCTTATTCTACAACAAAAAGCAACATTCGCATGCAAATAAGTACAAAGTGTCCCTTGTACAAAGTGTAAAATGATTTGACTACCGCCGAAGGACATCCTAGAGGCAGCAAATAATTAAACCGACTGTCACTCAAAACCTTTTAACTTGTCGATGAATGTTTCAACTTCTTACTGCCTTGACGTATTGCGAAATTAAAACCAAAACCGTCGCATGCTCAGCAAACCCATCAATTCCCTGACATTTGCAAAACCATCAAGATGCCTTCATTAACAGACTCCAAAGTGCCCTTTACACAGTCAATCACCACTTACAATATATATGCACGTATAAACTCATCAGAAAAAAAAATCTAAAAGAAGTCCAGTAAAAGACACAAGTGAGTTTGTAATTACATTCCCCCATCCCCATATCCATTAGACACAAATCGAATTTGTCATTTTATTTCATTCACGCATCAGAAAATCGCAGGTAAACCTAAGCAGAAGGCTGTCCCGAGCGTTGAATGCCCGCAAGTAAACCGCTTTGGGATTAATAGCATTTTATTCCTCCGGATATATACCTCTACCTCCCATTTAAAAGGACTGTCACTAGCAGGCAACCCTTCTGCCCGCATAACTTACATAAATTAATCACCTGTCGTACCTTTTGCTGCTCCACAACAATTTTGAATTTCATTTCAAAAACCTATCAAATGCGAAATGGTCATTTTAATGGGTTCCTTAAAACACACAGACACAGGGGAGGAAAAACGACGTCATTCGCATGAGGGCCAATTTGCCGTGCGTATAATACCTCGGATGTCAGGATCAGGTTTGAAAAACCACCGAGAGTCGACTGAGGTATGAGGATTTCGTGAAACCAGATCTCCAAGTACTTGATTTTAATTCTGGTCAACCATTTGCACTTGATGTGCATCACGTAACCATGCAGCGGTGGGCGGAAAATCAGTTTATTGTGGTTGCAAATTGTGTACATCTCACGTGACAATTGTTGTGGCCATTGCTATGCCATTAGCCAAGGTTGATACTTAATGGTAATTGCTGCTTCACATACATACACTGTCGAGGGCACATTTTGTTAACCTGTAATTTCGCCAAAACCACCATCATTTCATTCGCACATGTCACGCACTTAATGGGCGCATTTAACACTGAATGCTCTCCCGAGGCCCTGCTGTCCTGTACTGTTGCTGTCATCGTTTAAGAGGTGTCATTTCAGGATAGGTGTGATTGTTGTGCTGGGGGCAATCATTTATCGCTGCTTTGATTTTTGTTAAGTAAAAAGGAACGAGGCATGTGCGAGTACCATTACACTCTCGTACAAGTTGGACTTAAGCCCCTTCTCGCGCCGTTCAGGAAATTGTAAAAATAAAGAAGACTGTCGATGCAGCTTCATCCCCTTAGAATTGGGCTTATGCGCAGTCCATTCGATCTGGACATGGTTATTAGGTTCAATTGCCTCATGAATTGAAGTTTGCAACCCACACGGCATACACTCCATGATTGGGTGGGACTCCATGGGGGAGGGGTGGAAATGAGTGGACAAGACCATCGTGAGTTTCGACTGAAACTTATTCTGAGTTATGAGGCTTATTTCCATTCGTCTGGCTACGTAAACAAACAAATGTGAGGCATCTGGGACTCCGAAAGCCCACGACAAATAGTGGCTCCATCCATAACAAGTGACAGATTGGTGCGAGCAGTGTCCTCGAGACATCATTTTTCGGAATTTATTATCGCCCGACCTTTTTGCCTGAAATTAATGCATGTGCTGTGGATGTGCATCATTTTGCAACAGAATGATGTTTTATCCCACAAAGCTGGTGAAACAACGGCTGTGCTGCGTGACGAATTGGCTGGACGTGTGATGCGACTATGGTCGCCGATGAAATATGCAATGGATTTATGTGAAAAAATTACCACGATATTGAAAATGTCAGGATTGTTATTAGAAGACTTTTTAAATGACGAAGAGTGCTAATAAATACCGAAGTGAACTGAAGTGAATGCTTGCCATCTTCATTGGGCTCCCTGGATTCAGCCGAAGTTTCTACTTGTGATTTAAACAAAAATGGCGCCAATTTCCATGAAAATCTTGCGAATGTTTTTTGATTAAAACTGGGTGACTCCATACAATTCTCTTGTCAGCCGCATTTTCTCATTCCTAGTCTAAACAGTAAAACTACCTACAGGAATATTCTACAGCTTTTCAAAATTGACATTGCTCAGTAAAAAGGCTGGCCAAGTTTGCATTCCGAGGATTCCGTACCGTATGCAATTCTGAACACAAGCTCAATGATTTAAGTTCAGTGTACTGAATTTTGCACAAGCTTCAGGCAAAACTAACATGCTGACGATTTTCATGCCGACCGAGCGAAATTAAAGTGCTACACAACGACCTTAGTTAGGTTGGCGTTTTCAAAGGGGAGGTGTTAATACAGAAGACCGATCAGCAGCTAATGTTAACAACGGATGACGTGAACAGATTTGTATTTCATTGACATTTCTAAAACCTGAAGAAGCCAGGATCGCTATAAAATGTTTGCAATTTCGACTCAAGTTAACAGAAAACTTCTTGAATAGAACAAAGATGAAGAATACTCCAATACCACCCAGAGTACCAAAATCATAGGCGATGGTGTGCTGGAATTGCCAAGAGAAAAAAATAAGCCTATCAAAGCCAATTCAACTTTCAACAAGCCTTTGGAATGTACTGACGGTGACCTGTCTTAGGGAAAAGGCAACATTTAGGCTTTTTGAAATAAATCATATTTAATCTTATTTCGTGTATTCAAAACTTTTTATTTATGTGTAACAACATTTTGTTAAAAATTAAAAAAAACTGAACTTCTTATTTTAAATTTGTTATATAGAAATTAATGTATTTTTTGAAATGCCTTGGCGAAGATGAACTGTCTTGGTTTTCAATTGTTCGTGTCATCGCGAGTCCACTGTCCAAAACGATTATGGCGAGCTTACTCGAAAAAATTAAAATTCTTCCCAAATCCAATTTCTGATGACATTTCACAGCAGGGCGAGGACGCACGTTTACCCACTTCAAGTATGAGAATAAAAACAATCTACTCTTCTTTTGCAAAGATCGATAGATTGATATATTCCGAATGATGATACCCGTCAATACTTTGTCAGAAACTGTGCACCCAATTTATCATTTGTAATTAGTTAAACTTCTCTTATCTTAGTAACCGTGTTCAAGCTGTTTTCTGTGCCTCACAATTGTCGTCTTTTTGTGATGTTCACAATGGCCAAGGTCTTATTCTCGCCGCATTATTATTCTCATTGTTCCCTTCAAAGGAATGAACTCTGTTCTCTTCGAATATGTAACATGTGATAAAAATATAGATAACATGAGTAATAGTGAACTTAATGAACTGACAGTGCAGAATGTGCTTCTGTTAGAGGTTTGTCAATTAACTACAGTTGTGCTAAGCATATCCGATGACAGACCGGACATGGAACGATACTTTTCGCAGTCGCAACTAGTTCCCGGAGTCATGTCCACGGAACTATGTAGTTCCATGGAAAGAGGCCAAAATGGAAACAAAAACTGGGTACCTACATGAACTCAAACAAGAAAGTTGTTTGACATTTAGAGGGTTGAGGCATGTCTGTTTCATTTTAGATTTGTATTTACATGCAGGGTTTTTTTGTCAAAGGTTAAACACCACACTACTGGAGCACTCAGACAGTGTCCATTGTACTGCCAGGCAGCAACCCCCGGTCAGACTGTCTAATCCACTCATGATACAACACTAGACGCGAAGTACGAGTCGTAGAAGGTGGTCCTGAGTCCTCTGCGGGTTGTGGTGTCATCCATATTTTTATTTATTTTCTGTGTAATTGATTACTTAGATTTTTTAATTTCCAGAATGCTATTAATAATAATAATATGCGTCCTATTACTGCAGCCCTTTACATGCCAGGACCTAGATACCCATCAACCACTCTTGTTGTGGGTGCTATAGTTCTCTCACAACCGCTTGCCACTTCAACTCTGCAGGCAGTTGGATGAGTTTAGCTGCCGTACATACAGCTCAATGGGGACATCATTTAAAAAATATTTTAAATAAAACAAAATTTGAAATTTATTAGATTTAAAAAAAAAATCCAAAAATCCATCAGCCGTCCTTCGACAAGTATCCACAAGACACTTGCATAGAAAGACCTCCAATGTTTGACTTTTCAAATTAAATTTTACCCGCACATAAATTTGCGCAAATTAACTCGTGGCACATCATAAAACCAAATGTAATCAATGTATAATCAGCTAACGCATCTAAATTAAATTTTAACCTAAATTTCTTCCCCAGACATGAGAGTACATTCACGTGGGTCCGATTTGCAAACTTCACAGCGCCATGCATATTAAACGCGATTCTAACAAATGGAGCAAATTTATCCGTATCCAATCAAAAATTCAGGGCAACATGAAATAGTGAGATTCAATTTCATTATCTCTCATATTTGTGAGTCAAAGCTGAAGCGGTGATGCTAAGCTTCAAAAAGCGGTAAATGCAACTCGTTAAATTTAAAATCTACCGGAATGATGAAATATTTCAGCGTTCTGACAGCACGCGAATTTGAAATTGCATTCAGTCGAAAGGCCATCCGGATGTGCAGCAGATACGATTTGACGTGCATTTTTAGATGAGGTCATAAATTGGGTTTAAGTGCTTGCAATTAAATCATTGACATTTTTGGCATGTATGACGGCGATTTTAATCACATTTGCTTCCGTAAAGGGGATCTGCACATGCTCGTTCATACAAATTGGGAACTGCTGTATCCAGAGAGAATATAAAGTCAGCTTCGATCCGGTTGTTACATCGTTTTAAATTTTAGACAGGAATCAGCAAAAAATACCCGAGCACAGCAAAAAGTATTTCAAACTCATCGTTAGTTAATTACAAACCCTTTCGTAAGATTGAGTGTGAACGAGGTCGGAGAGCACACATAATGGACGCACACTTCGGGATACATTTCATGGACAGTTTAAATATACTGCGACCATCGATAAGTTAATCAATCATCTCAATTGTTTTTTTTTTTTTTGTGTTAGATACATGATCCGACCATCAATCAAATTTCCGTATGCATCATTTATGACATCCTGTCAGCAGTGAACTTATACACGCAGCTTCTTGCCGCACATCGTAAACTTGTGTCTGTGTATGGGAAATCTCGCAATTCAATTAATTTCCAATAAACACTTCCGGCACACTAGGAGGAGGTCTTGCCGTCACCTGGTATCATACATGCTTGCCTTGGACACTGCGCCATTCTGCCTTGTTCAGTTGTACTTACTTGAGAATAGGAATAAGGATACGCGTTTATCGGTTCACTGAATTAAGAAAGAAAGTTATTCCATTAACGCAAACTGCAGTTAATGCTTTTGAAAAGAATATTGCTTTCTTGTGTGGTTTGATGGGGATACCCTGGAGTTACTGTTTACGCTCAGATGGGCAGATAAGGATGTGATGGGTAGTAATGAGCTTCGCCAGCGACTTCAAGGGAACCTCGAATTCAGATGGATTTATGTTCCTCTGTGATTTTATTTACTGCTGCACTGATAATGATGCTGTTCTTCCGATAAATGGTCACGTAGACACCTGTAAACAATTTTGCAAATGAATTAAGTTGAAATTTTATTGAATTGAAGGCAGCAGGCTCATTTTGAATGAATATACTCGAATGCAGAGGGGAATGATGAGTGGTCTGTCGATGAGACATTGTGGTAAGAAAGGATGAGTGGATTTGAAGAAGTGAGCGATGACGAGTGTGTTAGAGTGTCTTAAGACTAATGAGTCAGTATTCTGCTAGTAAAGTTATTAGTTGAATTTGCCACCATTGCTGCAGTAACAAAAACCAATTCCACAACTGAAAGTATTGGGTTAGTAAAACGTCATACGATTCCATTATTAAACGATATCTCAAAAATAATGAAAGTTTGGCTGGTCAAGCAGTGTCTGCTACGAAACATCGCGACATGATAAAACTGTTCTTTCTTCCGATCTTGGATGATATGGAATATTGGATAAATTCAAAACTCTGCCACACTTTTCCAAAAGGTTCATGCAAAATTTCGACAAAAAAGCATATTTGCCAGCAAAGCCTGGTGACCATTTGCCCGAAGCCTTATTCCATAATAAACTCTATCCTATGTGCTTTATAATTCAATTCAAGAGATTTATATCTTGTAGTAACATCCCTGTCTGCACCGACTGTGCGACTAACAACCCTGTGAGCTACGACAGCGCCACCTGACTGTGGTCAACCGAACTAAACGATATTAAAGGAAGAAGTTGACGCTCCTCTGATCACGAGTCACATCTGTCACTTTTGGGACAACATTCCGATAAGCAGCAACTAGACTAGCTAAATTATTCAATAAGAGTTTAAAAATATTCCGTAGAACTTAAACAAAATAAAATTGAACTAAAATCTTAAGACTGATTTTTATTTGATTCAAATCTTGGAGTAATTTTAGGACACCCATTATCCTCCTTATACTCATGACCACTGGAAGTATTTAAGTGTCCCCAAAGACAGTGACGAATCTGTGGGTCCCTAGAAATTTTGCGGGGATAGCATTTGTATCTTGTCGGCTTAAGCACAGCTACGTTACATTGGGTGTTGGGAGTTGTAGCCCAGGCTTGCCCAAGGAAACGCTAAATGCACTTATCATAGGCTATGGTTCCTCAATTTTTTCAGTCATACTTAACCAGTTCCTTCTCATAGGCACGCCAACTATTTATGCACGTTTGCAAAGGGTGATGTAACCCCAAATAAATTGCATAACTCCGTAATTAGCTTGCCCTCATTGCGTTCATAAATCTCTGCGTCACATTCCTAATTGAACTCTTAAATGGAAGTGCACGAGTAGAACTCACCTCCCGAAAAACAATACACTATGAATGTTCGTAAGCTTATAACTCTCCTTTGAACCGAAGTCATTAGGCGTCATTTAGTGTCCCCATATATGTTTGCATAACACAGTTCCGTTTATGAAAGCCCAAGACGACTTCATTAATCCTACTGATTGCGTCACAAGCTTCTTTGCTTATTACTCACACTTTGTGTGTAAACAGGTGTCGACTGTGGGGGACAAACTTCCCTAACCACCTCCCCGCTGCCCACCGAACACACGTTAGCCAGTCGGGTGTATATTGGGATTATAATTCGCCCATAAACTGGTATCTTTGGTGATTACAACAAATATACAACAATCACGCATACAACATCACCCCAAAAGCTCCACCCTCAAGTTCAATGTAACTCGAGACTGCACACAGAAAAACACGGAAGGATACATTTTTATTTTGTTACCGACCCACCAGACGAGCCTCGTCCCTTGATTTATGCGACTGCGATTACCTCCGCCCGGTATTTGAGTATCAATGAAGCCATCAAACAAAAACTATCTACGTGCTTCCACACCATTACCCATGAAATACTGTGAAATTGATTCCAAGTCAGAGCGAGAGAGAGAGGGTTCGTCTGCGAATTGACCGAATTTCCAACCTTTGTCCACTTAACTGGAATATGAGGCAAGGGCCACCCTCTTCCGATTAATAGAATGAGTGTGTGTGCGTGGTTAAGGGCGAGAAGACGTCTGCTCCGTGCAGACGACGAAGACGCAGAGTTGGTCCGCCGCTAAGAGATCAATCGAATGTAATCATTGAAAGTTTACCTAGGAAAATCAGGGTGAATATCGAGCCGGGCGGATACTTAGGAGATTAAAGTTTTTCGTTGCTGCTTCCGTTAAGGGTTCATTTGCTTTGATATCGAATTTCAGTTCGTTGTTCTTCAAGTTGTATGGCATCTAAATGAAATCAATGGAATCCCACAACACGCTCAAATTTTACCGACTCGATGAAAGCAAACACCGGGGGCGGCGAATGCCAGAACGACGCCAACAATTAAACCTAGATCGAGGACGAAATGCCTAAAGGCATTCTTTTGATTGGGTGAGGCTTTGTGCGACAATTTAAAGAGGCCCTGCTGTTCCGTTGTTAAAGTTGGTTTGCGCAGAAGTTCAGGCAGTGTGGCAATCTTAATGTAGATTTTATGAGGAAGATTATTGCGCAGTGCCACCGAAAGGGGGTAAATAGTTTTCGGGATGGTATACAGATATGCCAAGGCATGTGGGGAAGGATGCTTGATATTGTGCACGCATGGTTGCTCTGCATGGCAGATTTGGAAGGGAAGTTCTTGCGATTGTTAATACATACTGCTTGATATGAGGGAATATAACAAAACGCTGCGATTGGAATAGAATCACCGAAGCCAACTATGTCAACTTCATCCATCCGTTGAGCCGATGAGGAAATTTGATGATTTCCTAAATAAACTACCATCGTTTTGTTAAAGAGTGCACTTTGCGCATTTTCTTGGATTTGATTGGGTTCCTTCATGTGGGTTCGTTCGCGTGAGGTCAGATGAACGATCCCAAGCGTATTTCTTTCTTTGTGTCCTAGTTCCGATTCGAAGGAGAATCCCTTGGTAACCCATGCTCTTCTAGTTTATCTAACCAACCTTGTCTTCAAAATACGAGCCTCTTTGTTCAAGATGGCCCAATATGAAGGGCAAGTCAGCGCTGACGCAAGACGCAATTCCGACTTTTAATTGATTTTGAGAACATAACAACTTTCAAAATTGAAAATCTTACAGTCAACTGATGCTTCTGTCAAAATCGAGATCCTCATAATCATCTTCATCGACCCGCATGAATCCCAAATCACGTACGAGAGATCTCGAGGCCAATCGGTCCTTCGTCATCCACTAAAAGCAATGCCACCTTGTGCGTTCTCCCAATGAGCAATGCCCTCTTATGACAAGAGGGCTCTTTGAAAATAGAGTGGGACGTTTGAAGGCTAATTTAAGCCAGATATTCAGGTAAGCATATTGTACTGCTTGAGATACCAAACCAACCAAACACAAGAAAACTTTTGCTCAAGAGAAAGGGGTCAACTGTCAAGCTCACCCAATTCACAATCTCTGCTGTCCGCTTTCTTTCCTGAAACGTGTCTGTAGCCTGGTGCCTAATAGATGCCTCAACCAGAGATGATCGACAGTTTTTACTAATTCAGAGGTCGAGCCACCATTTCCAGTACATTCATAGCCGTCTGACTGACTATTAAACAGAATGGTGATAAATTCCATATAAGCTTCGCTTCGATATTCGTCATAAATTATTTCTACAACACGCCGGGAAGTCATTTGGAAACACGAAAGTTGAAATCTATTGAAAACAGACCACGCCCACGTTCGTTTTAGAAGATAGGTACACACGTCAAGAGTTGCTGAAGAACGTCTTATTTCTCGTCTAGAACCTACTGCCTTGTCGAAGTTCAAGTCGTAAATTCCTACTTTTGTGGAATTAAAGAGTGACAATAGAGTATTGAACATTGAGAATAGGAATGAAGCTGTCAACATGACTCCTCAGACTCCACCGTCAAGTGCATTCGAGGGGGTGCCTCCGAAAGTGCTGCAGGGTTGCCGTAGTCAACGGCTTTTTCTAGTATGAGCCACCAGACATCCACGCCGTACACTAAGATGGGACCGACACCAGCAACGTATGTCCTGTAGATTATATTCGGTTGGCGATCCCAACTGTTATTCACAATGCCCTTCCTACTAATTTACAGCGCCTAAGTGGTATTGTGTACAAGATCCATTCGGTTGGGCTTCCAACTGTCATCATCAAATATCGCACATTACTTAAATGTCAATCGGCGTGGTTGGGTATCGCTCTAACTGCATTTTACGCCACTCGTCCACGATGCAGTCCTATGTTTTTTTTTGAGTCAAGAAGTATCTTATACTTCACATCGTCTGCATCACTTATCCAAAGATTCGCTTTGTTAAATTCTCTATCTATCTCAGATAAGGACTATCTTCCAAGAATACAATGTACCCTTCGCTCAAGATTTCTGCAGACAATAACACTACTGGCTGTGAGTGGTGTGAATTACTTCTATTGGTTACAACGACTGGATGCATTTTCAGGAAATTTGAAGTTGCCAACATTTTCAGGGAACGTTTAAGACTCCTCTGTGATCTAAACTAGTGTTTTAGAGCTTCTCACTTTTGTACGTTGTTTTCCGATTGAGTACTGACCGCAGTCGTTACGATTCCAAGGTAACTAAGCTCCCTACAGGCATCAACAACTAAAACATGCATTTTTTAAGAAATGATGAGCTTCCATTCGCTCGCATAAAAAAGACAACCATTTCTTTTTCTCAGAAATCAATAGATTCCTACGCAAATCGTCCCCACATCAGCATGCATTACCCAAGTTCATTGATGCAAGTCTCATGACAAACTGCTATTTGTGCGTAACGCTCACCTTCGGTCTGACGTGAGTGTCCTGCAACACGATACAAATAACCGTCAGAGCTACGCCCGTCACTATAATCCACCCACCCACCCACCACCACTCTGGTGAATTTGTATATGCCATAGTTTCTCCTTTGTTTTTGTCAGCCACATCTACGTATTGCTAGAATGTTATGCCAGTAACGATTATCCACTAAGATAAACGAAATGACATCGCTTGCCTTAATGACGTTTCAGAGCAAGGCAGAGCTCCAGGCGAATCACTGCGACTCCCTGTGCAGTCGCCCTGAAACGGCCATCAGCTTCTGTCTTTATGAGTAGCAACAGAGAGGACTGCATCGTGTGTGGGTGGCGTATGCGGTTGAGGTTTCTACAATCGCGAGAGGTCCTAATTTCTTTTTGGCGCAAGTGCACATCAGCAGGACGATTATGCTTTTGTGTCTGCTGTGTCTGCCAGAAGCCCTGCATGCAGTCTGCAAGTTGTTTTTTTTTTCCTTTAATTTTATTTCAGCGTAGAAATGTGTAATAAAGTCTGCAGCTAAGTGCTCTTATCTATATGATTCAGCCAATTGCGTTAGCCAGCGCGAGGCGAGCTGTAAAATTGCATTTCGTTCGGGATTGTTTATGTGCGCACTCGTTGTCCCTCTGGCCCAGGTTAAGATCAAGATTGCTCGCTTTTTATTGCGTTCAGCCGTAGATTTGCGATGCACTCGATTGGGGACAGTTTTACGATCTTCATTCGCGTATTCCGAATTACATTTGTGCGTTATTGCAGAATAAGGTCGTGAAAAATATGATTTTATTGCTGGTTACTCATTCGCTTGTGATTGGTTATTCTTGATTTATCCCCTGGCCATGGATTGAGTGTCTGATACGGCGGCCGTTTTGTTTCCCCCGCATAGAAATATTATTAATCTGCAGATCATGTTCCAATTCATATTTACTGAAACTGATAACGAGAGCTTTTTTCCCTGAGGGGGTCTTTCATTCGCAAATTCACATGGGCAAAAACCTGGTCACATCTGATAAGTGCTGAAAGAAAACAGTCGCAACACGGGTGTGTGTGTGGCGATGGCATTCGAACAATATTAGTGCCAGGCGTGTGGTGAATTGGCTGTTTTTCTAATGAAAGCCAACCAAAACCATCTGGGAGACAGAGTTCAGATAAACTGGCACACACTGGGCGTCACATACGTGATGCGCATTTTACTTGAAAAAAGGTCCCCAGTCAAGCGTGCAATAAGCAAGTAAAGCAAAAAACTGCGTAATAGCAGTCCTGTCATTGGATCGAATGGGATCCTACAATGCTTCTTCGAGTCGGGTTAACACACAAGAGGTCCTTTCATAAATAAGCAAATAATGTAGGTGAAAAGGAGGAAACTATAGCAATCATCCTTCGAGTGTTACCTTTTATGTAATTGTAATTGCAGATGTTCAGGTTTAAGTGCTTCATTTGTTTTAAAAATGTGCTCGGATGGATTTATATGTCAACTGCCGTGGAACTGAGCTTGAAATGTCCACGGAATTGTTTGACGAATTTCCTGAAGTCCGTTCAACTATAGGTATGCACGAATGATGTTGATCTTATCGGCCGGTCGCAACAAGTCGTCTATGATTCAGACGGAACCAGTCGAAATTGGTCTGGCAGTGGGCAAATTTATTCGAGGAAGGACTTAATCGACTTAATCTATGAAACGGCTTTGACACTCTCCCCGAAAAAAAATCTGAGTGATTAGATGCGCAGGGCTTTTAACTGGGTCATCTCCACTGCAGAAGCTATGCACGGGCTTTAGCACCACCCATATTATTATTTGTATAATCTAAAGCAACGGCAGCGCGTGTGTCTTCTCAGAATTCCTAAGCTTCACGAAAACAGTTTTAGGTTGCAGTGAAATCCTTGGAAATGAGAAGGCTGATGAATTGGATAGGCTTAGATCTGCCCTTCAATGCTGGCTTTCAGGGGAGGTGCACATCCCTCTAGAAGGAGTCCAGTAGGTCCGTCGGTTTACTATACCTTCCAAATGTGAATGGCTGCTCAGCAACCTATTTGGAAAAAACTATTCAGTAGGGAAGTTAAGCGTATGTTAAGTCGGAGTCATAATCATACCCCTTATCTATGAAACCCCGATCTAAACATCTCTTCCATTCCTTACACTACAAGATTCAGAACAACTTATAATAAACGAGTTTCCTTGAACCACCTGACACCAACTAGGTCCTGATGGTCTGTATGGGACAATGGTCTATAGGAGACTATGCCGTCAAACTAAGTATCCCACACAACACGCATTGTCACTTTTGCAACATCACTGAGAGAACACTTTAAAACATCTCAGTTGTGCCTGCTCAGCTCTGACAGACACCGAGCTCTTGTTAGACCCTCCTTTAACTCAATTGACGAATTCTCTGCGAAGGATATTGAGGAACTAATGTCGAATGTGCCTCAAGTTGGATTTAGAGATATCTAAAAAAATACACTTTAATAAAGGCAAGGTAACAAAGATCTGTCAATTAAACGGAACAGTGTTAATTTTGTTCTCACTAAACCACCGCTTCTACCGATCTACATGAACAAAACGTCGAAATGGGCAGCTACAAGTTCAAGGTAGTCAATGATCTAGTATACCTCGACTTCGTGGTACATTGAACTAACAAAATCGTTGCGAGATTAAACCCAGATTAACTCCCTCTAAGCGTGGTGTCCAAATACATACCCTTGTTATATTTGAAGTGTGATAACGAAGAAATTTTTTTCCACCGGGAATGTATAGATTCAACATTTTGCACACTCCTACCTGCCGACATATTTCATCGGCTCGTTCTTTTCTCAGCATATTCCTGTGTACCGTCAAATGAAAGGAAAGTCAAACGCAAGTCCGAGTCTATGCGTCTGAAACTTAATAACAGACAAACTTTGGACGTGGTTGCACTGAATTAAACGGCTTGGAAGAACCCTCATTGTGGGTGGCGGTTGTGGTGGGGAAACTAGTCTAGAATTAGAGTTATTATCTCTGTGAGGCGTATTCTAAATCCATGCCACGCTAGTTGAAGTGGAACAAATTCACTTTGGGAATACCTTTCTGGCATAAACTGCTCTGTATACAACCATCTACTTCCAACCATCCACAGTCATGCATTTCTATCTCTCTGACTGCTTTTAAATATTGATTGAGGACTTCCTAATGGCTTCCTAATCAGCTGCAGTCACATACTTGATGTGCACCAATACCCTGGACTTCCTCCCTTAAGGTCACATTAAGTCCCTTACTTCCGTAACCAGGCATGTACATGGCACAAATTTAACGCTCTCAGAAAGGTTAATTAATATTTAATGATGCTTGGCTTTAACGGGCTGGGCTCATGAAGCGAATACCAGCCGTGGCTGTGGTCGTCCCTAAGTGCAATCTGTCCCTTTTTTTGGCTTCAAATGAAAATTCTTCCTGAGCATCGACGACCGGATTAACTTGAATTCAAAAGCTCGTAACTTTCTTCATGAGAGATTAAACTCACTCAGAATGCAAACATACACACATTTGTCCTGAATTCAGTTTAAGTACTTAATAAACTCCTGCTCAGAGAGATGCCTGCCGATAAGGAGGACGCAGACTTCATATACACTCGTGTAGTGTAATCATTTAAGGTCCCCACGCTCGCCCCCTCATTTGTTTTTATGGCAACGGTTGCGCACACACTAACCAACATACCCACGGGTACAGGAAGGCCTTTCTAACTGCAATTTAATTTCCGACTGACCGATTTTCAACCTCACTTGCTTCAACCTATTTTTATTCGTTTTGTATCCTTTAGTTTGTTTTCCCTCCCTTCGCCCACTCGTAGCCAAGCCCTTGAGGGGTGTTCCACCACCCATTCAACCTAAAAAAAGATTCAATGTATTCCGTTTAGAGTGTGCTGAGGTCAGGTTGAGTGGAGTGCAGGCCTGAGCAAACATTGCATACAGGTGTTTCAGTATCACGTGTGCCGAACGTACGACAACTTCTCAACAACTTCGCCATCGTATTAATATCCCAAAGGGATGGTGGCTTGCCATGTGATGGCTGTACTTTATTTTTATTTTTTATGTGTTTCTCATTTTTTCTTTAGCACATTTTTTGCTGGTTTCGTCCAAGGCTGTGTTCGAGCTCAATTGCATCCTCTTCCCATCAGTTTATCTATGCTGATGCGGAAGTTCTAAGAAAATATTGCTCGCAAGCCGTCAGGTGCATGAAACAGACTCATGTGCATCTATGCGCGTCACATCACCAAAGTTTAAGGAAATTTCATATGCAGCGCTGCTTGTGGTCGTGCAGCATGTTGCACAAGTTGTGGGAGTACTTGAATAAAGCCACGTGTTTTATGAATTTTTGTGACAGTACCTGTAGTTTGAGGATTTAGCAGCCATCATATCAAAAGGAAGTGTAGCTCGCGCACACGTTGGGTCTGCATGTGCTGCAAACAATCACTTTGCGTTATAGATTATTTTTCTCTGGAAGAAACCTAAAGGACGTTATAACAGTCTTCAACGGACGTAATGGGTGATTGTTTCGCTATTTGGTTTTTCAGTGTTCTACTTTTGACAGCCAACGCGTGTTTCTTACCATTTATCAAAGGCAGGCTCGGACGCGTACACGGTTAGCATTGCCATTTTCTCGTGAATCGAAGCAGCACGCTTATCATGCCGCCACCCACATAAGTTCATTCATAAGTACATTCGAAGTCACTTGCTTAGTCGTCGCAGACTTCACAAATTTGCACTTAGTTGTTACTTGCTGATGCGAATAAATCAGATGTCAGTGTACCGTCTTGGTGAAAACCTGCCTACTGACATGTTACCACTTCCTGTCAATTGAATAGAATTAATTTTCTCCCACAAGCCCCTCTTCACATTGTCCACACATCTCCGTGGGACGGGATGACGCATGCCCGTGCGACTGGGACAAATTGACGTCTCTTGTGCACTTCCACCTCGGCAATGTTTCCTTGACATACTAAAAGTCACTTTAGGCAAATGTAACCTTATCTGACGAGGCAGTAGAATACACTTCTTCATGCGGATAAGGACACCCTCACCTATACACAAACGTATTTCCGTGTCGAACAATTCACACAGTTCACATACTGCCGCACAGCGCTTGTGTGCCGAGACATTGTTGGCTTTAATTATGTAGGCAAAGTGATTCTGATTGAATGGGGTCCCCTGTCTGTTGTAAATTTCAATTATGGCAAACAATAGAACTTTGATCATTGAGTGATATGTTGACAGGCAGATGGGCCCAGTTGAACTAACGAACTTTGCCTCGAAGGTGAAATCAGTAATTTTTCTGAAAGCAATGCTGTAAGCGACATTCTGTAATTTGATGCAAATAGTTTCTTGGAAGATTGTAGACACGCGAAGAAGCCTGAAAGAAAAAGGAAAATTTCCTTCTGAAAACATATGTACGCCTGTTTGAAGGAGAATGACGATTGTGTCCTCAGAAGTCAGGACAACCAACTGAAGTTGTCATAAATGTACGAAAAAACATAGCCGCCAAGCGGTCAGTATCGACGAAAACTCAGAAATGTCGATTCAGCTCCGATCATCTGAATTGAATTGTGTAGTTGGATCTGACCCTACATTAGTATACTTGGCTCTTCATGAGAGATTAAACTCACACAGAATGCAGGCATATACACATTTGTGACCATAGACAACAGAAATGTTGTCCACAGATCCAAAAAATCATCACAGACAGACACACTCCGGACAACATTTCTTGTTTCTGTTAAAAGTACAAGGACAGAGCTTCTTTAACCGCTTCAACCTCTGCCTGAATAACGCTTCAATTGGAAGGTAGCCGAAGTGCCTGTTGAAAATTCAGATCCTTAGAGTGGACTCCCACATGCACTCCTTGGCCCATTTTCAATTCGTCTGTGAAAATTCAGAAAGCACGTCTTGAGTATAACCGATCTAAATCAAATCCTCCTTCGACGAACTCGTCATAGGACACTGGCCGATAGGAGACTGTCTTTAAACTAGGTATCCAACATGATACAGATGAACGAGAGCACTTAACTCATTTCAGTTTTGCCCACCCGGCTCTAACTGAAGCCAGATAGCGAGCACATTGTAGACCCTTCTTCAACTCATTTGACGAGGTCTCTGCGAAGGATATTAAGGAACTAAATTTTGAGATATCTCAAAAATGCAGGGCGCATAGTGTGCATAGTTCTAATTGGAACCACACCGAACTACCAGAAAGATTTAAGGATGCTTCGGAATTACAAAAAATTAAAATACATTGAATCAAGTATACTTCAGTTTGTTGTAAGAACAAAAATGGGGAGTGACTTTAGTTGAGTTAGTTAGTAAAGAAATTAAGGCAAATAGAACATTCATAGAAATTAAAAGCTCATGTGATTTTAAGCAGTACACACTAGAATTTGTTATAAAGGGTGATTCTTCAAAAGCCATAGGAAAGTTTTTCAAAAAAAAAAAAAAAATACATAAAATTCAGAAAAATTCATGAAGTCCTTATTTGAATCGGTAGTACGGTCCATATAATTTAATGTTTGAAGATTATTTCATGCAAATGTTGACCTTGACTGCGCCTCAAATCCATCCGCTTAGTCCAATTTTGGCATACTCTTCCCAACATTTCGGCATTTTATCTCACGAATAAATGCTTCAATGTTGTCTTCTAATGCGTCAATTGAAGCGGGCTTGTCTGTATAGACATGGGCTTTAACATAGCCCCACAAAAAATAGTCTAAAGGCGTTCAATCGCACGATCTAGGCGGCCATTTGACCGGACCCGAACGTCAAATAAAATGTTCACCGAACTCGCCTCTCAATAAGTCTATTGTTGCGCGTGCTGTGTGGCATGTGGCACCGTCTTGTTGAAACCACATGTCATGCAAGTCAAGCTCTTGCATTTTGGGCAAAAATATATATCATCAGATATTATCTCACGGTAGCGCTCACCATTCACAGTTATGTTACGATTCGCGTCATCTTTGAAGAAGTACGGTCCAATGATGCCACCAGCCCATAAACCGCACCAAACTGTGACTATTTCTGGATGCATTTGTAGCTCTTGCAATGCTTCTGGCTGATATTTACTCCAAAATCGACAAATCTGCTTATTTACGTACCCATTGAGCCAAAAATGAGCTTCGTCGCTGAGCACATGTGATGTCGCGATGAACTTTCTTAACAGAGCACGCATTTTGATAATAAAATTGAATAACTTCCAAGCGTTGTTCGTTTGTAAGACGATTCATGGTTAAATGATAGACCAAACCGAAGATGTTTGACAGTGAAACAAAACACGAAACGTGCGTCAGTTTAAACCAGTGTTGCCAAAAAGATAATAGCTAAAAAATCACCCTTTATAAGCATAAATGTTGTATAATTCAGCATACCTGCTTAATGATTTTTGCTTAACCCTTTTCATATCAGGACTTCTCTTATTTCTATTCTATGTTATGGGCAAAATTCATTAAAAAAAAAAAATACGCAATTCTTCTCTTTCCCCTGTACCTCTCGGATATATCCTGAATCTCATCCGTTGATCGCAATGCAACATGCAAAATTGTAATAAACTGAAATACACTGTGTGTTGCGTGGCGAAAAATGCTTCATTTTCTCCTTCGCTTCGACCTTAAAAATGATGAAGTACTCTCTCACTTTTAATATTGCACTAAAAGCAGACAATTTTTTTGCCGGGGAATCCATTTTGAACGAAGTCTGATACATTTGCTAATTGATGACGATAATACGTAGGATTTAATGTTGCCTTCGCGTGCGGAAATCGAATGCTGTCGACACACATTTTCAACGAAGTGCTTATTTTTTGACAGTTCGAATAACCTAAGTGCTATTTTTTTATCTGCTTTTGTAATTTGTGTGCAAACTGAATCACTGCTAAACTAATAAGAGTTCCATGGAAGGACTCGGTTTGGTATAAAATTGCAACTCGAAATTCTCGGTTTGAAATGCGGAGAATTATGGATCGGGCTCTTTCGGTCGTAATACGCAATTAAATATGAGCTTCATGTATTCTGGAAATTAGTTGTGTACTGTTTTCAGAGTAAAATGAATGGGGAGTAACTCTAACTGAATTTATTACGAAATGTGTTAAGTTTGGTCAAGAAAGTACTTGTAAACAAATAGCAAGCAAAAAGATACCTGAAACCCAATTTGTGGGAAAAATTTCGCCCAAACATGACCTCTCTCATCAGGATCGTACACATAGAGTGTCCACATATCCAACATGTGAGAGTGAGCATGTTCTCGGACACTCCGAACTTGATAGACGAATAGAGTGACGTAAGTAAGGCCACAGAAATGCTTAGAAGCTAGTAAATATAATTAACTGTTTTATTTAAGTTAAGTTAAGTTAAGTCGAAATGTTCATACAATTTGGACCGATTCAAAACTTTAAACACGTCTCATGCATTTGATGCGAGCGTTGCCCCCACTTCTGGGTTCACGGAAAATGTCATCCCAATCAACTACGATACAATTGGAGTTGACCATTTCGTTGAACAATTTCTCCAGCACCAACGAAACGAGCTGTGGAGGAACGAGTATGGAGAAGAGGAAAACCTGCGCGACACAACAACTCGTCCTTTCGCAGGAAACAATTTGGCGAGTTTTTCGTGGAGGCCTGGGCCTGCACAATTCAACGGAAATCTGTGATTCAGTGGACAACGAGATGTATTTGCTGGCTGGGTTCTGAGGCAGTTGGAAAAGGACCTCTAGTCCAACAGAAAAGAATCAAATGCAGCGACTATACCTCTTTTTGGATGAACGACTACGTCAACAAGCCAATTCGCGGATTTGGAATGACGCCAATTCACACGAAGTGCACCAAATGGTACTTCATGTGTAGAAACAGAATTATGGGTCGTTGACATTATTTCTTCGTACTTCCACGACTATTGCACTGCCATCACCATCAACCGAGAGAATTTCTAATCATTAATAACCGATTTCTCTGAAATCGAGTTGGATAATATGGATGACATGTGGCTCCAACGGGAACAGACGGAGTTGATGGCTCAGCGGACATTTTAGACCAGTGGTCTGAGGGCATGATTATTACACGCAGAGACAACTATGAACTGGGCACCAAGATGACGTTTCGAATTGGATTTCACTTGTGTCACTTGTGTCCTTAAGTCACAGCTTATACAAAACATGCCGGTGTTTTCAGGTCAACATAGCCGTTGATTTCGTAATCCAGTCCCATCTGCGGTCCAAAGTCAGTCAACAGAAATGAAACCTCGCGGATGAAGCCTAGCGTAATCGTGGTACCCACGATGATTCAGTGTTATATCTCACACAAAACTCTTATCATTTTAACAGACATTTGGTGAATTTACTTCGAAAATCATGAATCAGTTCGGCAACGCATCTCTGGTTGAAGTACAACATCTACAAATCTGAATCTGGAGTCCAGATAACTCTGTAATCCTTCCGGAAGGATGCAATGGAATCTTAACATTAATCAAGTTATCAGGACCAAAGAATTGTTTTTACAAAAAGGCTGTAGCACAAATATTGGTTGGTTAATGTCGTGTAAACAATGTTTGGAAGAAATGCCAATAGAAAGAAACGCAGCAAAAAAAGTACACAAAACGAGTAATATTTTTCAAGTACCAAATTTGCAATTTTGAATTTTTCTTACTATGTCAATGGAAGGACCTGATGGCATCTTTCCTTCACTCTCCGACTGGTCATCAAATTCCGGAGATGTCTCGATCTCGGACACGTACCTTGACCCTGGAGGATGACCACTGTTGGATCTATGACCAATCAGTCTATCATCCTTCCTGCTCAAACTCTCGAAAAATGTATCGATTTGCACAACAGCATCGCATTAATCCCTTGAGCATAAGGGTTTTACCCCCACTGCTTTGATTGACATTAAGAGAGCTTTTAATAACGGCGAACCCCATGCAATAACCACAGCACCCTACCGGCTCGGAATCGAACAGTTGTAAGTGACTTCTCAATAATAGACCGATCTACTCCAAGCTTGGTATTACCAAGATCCGTAGAGCAGTTAATAGTGGAACTCCACAAAGTAGAGTACTTTCTCTTTTCATATGGAACGTTATAGTAAATTAACTTCTACTAACATTGGATAGGACAGGGTGCAAGGTGATTGCCTATGCCCATGATTTCGCCATCGGGATATCATGCAGCCGGCACGATTGGACCAATAGTTGCGGCCTAGGTGTTAGTCAGTAGAAAACAGATAGTCCTCTTTACTAGGAAATACAAAATTCCTGTCTTCGATCGCCCCAATATCGGGGAGTCCCCCTATTGGGAGTTATTTTGGATGCGAAGTTAAGCAGGAATATATACCAATATCCAGGTACACGTCAAAAAAGCCTGTGCGGCTCTATACTGCTGCAAGAAAGCTATCCTGTGCAAATGGGGTCTACAGCCGCGTGTGGTTCACTGTCTATTTGTATCAGTAGTCAGACCCATATTACAGTATAGCGTTGCGATTTGGTGGACTGCGTTTGATAATGACTCCAACTGCAAACTGCTCGAATGGCATGCACTCGCATCAGGGGAGTAATGCGAACTACAGCTTCCCAAGCTTTCAATACACTCCTCAACTTTCCGCTGCACGGCGATTAGGTTGAAATCGTTGCGAACGTGGAAGTAGCTTAGCTCCGGACTTTCTACCATTTTCGATAAATCCCTACCAGGAAACACCGACCTCACGATACTTTAGCTCATCTTCAAGAAAAACTTCTCAACCAGCACACCAGGTCACGTCGATTGTCGAAGAACTAGGAGCCCATTATCGCCTTGCTGGTCGAGTCGAGTGCGGATCAGATACAGAGAAGGTGTTGTATACATTCCTCGTCTTCCTTATCTAGGCAACGACTGTAGACATCATTCTACAAAAGTCGTTTGCACTTAAACGCAATAGGCAGTGTTAGATAATTATTGCCACTTTAGTGCTAATTTTGGATCTCTTAACGAGATCAAGATGTCTGATTTTTTTTAGATATTTTGAGATTTGGCACATGATGCCTGTTATCCATCCAGCATTGACCTGCACTTTGGAGACGAGATAAAGGTATGGATAAGGTCTTGGAATATTTCAATTCGAACAGTCAGAGCGGTGCAATTGATCTATAGATTACTGATTTACTGATTAAATAGCCCCAGAAGAAATGTCCTCGTTTAATGCGGCACAAAACCATGTGTTTGAAGCCCATGAATAATTTGTCTCCCTCACAACGATTTCTGCAGAAGTCAAAGGGATGAAGAGGTGTGAGAGCCAATACACCACCTCCTCTGATCGCGCAGCGGCTGGCCGCACAAGGGGAAAATCCATACAGGGCAAAGTTTTTCGAAAGTCTAAGCAAGGTGAGCAATTTTCTAACAAGCCAACTGCATCGCTTAGTACCCAGTACAAAGACTGCGGTCAGACACTTGTCCCTAGCTTCATAAGTGCACTATATCGCGAAAGCGTCCCATGAATACACCCACAGGATTGGCATCACATATAGCAATTTATTTCGAATGAACTAGAGTCTTCGCGGCTAACTTTTTTTAGTTGCCAATATAAGACAAGAGGTTATGCAAAATGTTGGATCCAGTTTGCGATATATAGCGGCCAGTTGTATCTCGGACCCATTTTCAAATATGGGAAATTAATGTCATAAGGATTCCTTGAAGAACAGATCAATAGTCTCAACCTTGGAGAGAGACAATCTTAAGAAGAAATGTGTGCTTTGTTTTCTACATCTCTGCACAGATTGTTTTGTGTTTTTTTATCCGGTACGTTAGTGGGAACATTAGACCCTCATCGTTGCCCTAAGTGAGACGCAGGTGTATGCCCCAATGGCACCATTCAGTCTGCCTATCTGCCCAATTTGTGCGTGGAGAAGAATATGAAAGATAAGGACTGTGCATTTAGGTAACGTCTTTTTTCTCTTGTTCGACTGACATTCAGGCAACGTGGGCATACCTTCTTCAAAAATTCAACCACTTTCAACTACGATAGCCTCACATTATTGACTCAGTTAATTTGCATACTGATTGAGTAGTTCTTTATTCGTTGACTGAGAACAAGGACAGAAAGGGTTGTTTTCTTTGTCTTCAAAAAAAGCAAAGTCACTCCAAATATGACACCTTTTCACCGCATTCCCTTCAATAAATTGCTCAAAGAAATCATCACTAAAAGGATTCCATTTTTTCCTTTCAATAACAACATCTCTGCCCATAAAATCCGATACCTACCTGTATAGCGCTCATCTGATTCGACCAGATTTGGTTACAGAAAGAGGGATGCCCGAAAAAATCTCGTACATCCTCCGACTCCCAACGAAACAAAGTTAAGAATACCTTAGTTAAGAATATGCCTTAAAAGGAACGAAAAAAAAAAATAAACAAATTGAGCTTTAATATGCCTATGGGACTGATGATCTCAGATAAAG
Source organism: Eristalis tenax (assembly GCA_905231855.2). Taxonomy (NCBI): domain Eukaryota; kingdom Metazoa; phylum Arthropoda; class Insecta; order Diptera; family Syrphidae; genus Eristalis; species Eristalis tenax. Next base: position 26,063,533 of record HG993127.1, read on the forward strand.
GCAGTGTCTCCAGTTTTCTGTTGTCTTCGGCGGAAAAAAGAAGAAAACAAAGACCCCCTCAGTGGTGCCAAAAAGGTGACATGATAAAACACACATGTCATTCGTAATAATGTGAACACATTTTTAGGTGGGGTGCACGTATTTTCCGGTGGAAGAACAAAGGGTTACTTTACTCGGCGATCTCGAGGTGATATTAGTGAAGCTTAGTTAAGCACCGCACATCAAAAGAAAGGCAGGACTTGACAGCATTAGAGTCAACAGCACTCACGGGGCGATTCATAATAAATTTATTTTGGTGACCAACATTAACTGACTGATTTTTTGAAAGAAGAGTGTCTGACATTTGCTTTTCGAAAACTATTTCTGGTGTCGATTTAGCACCGTTAACTCGAACACAGTGGTGCTAAAATTTAAGGTAAACTAGTTAAACGGCTTGGACATCGAAATTTACGTTTCTTTGCATGGAAACGTGCGGGAGAGTTGAGGGTAAGTCAGTCTTCTTTTTGACTTAGATGACTTAGTTATCATCACTCCAGCACGTATGTTTATGGCCGTTTTTGCTGTGGCTGGAAAGAAGGTTAACGTGTGCAAATCGGAGGTTATGTTAATTTTCAGAACGACTGTTAAATGCACTCTACTTGTTAGTGGAGTCCCATTGAAGCAGGTGGAGAAGTTTAAGTATCTCGGGTCTTTTTCATGAGTGGAAGGAGAAATGCTGAGCTTTCCATTTATGATTGGTCAAGCTGGCCACAGCTTGGATGATCTATAATAATTAAAGCCGAGGTTGGTATGAAAGCCAAGTTAGCGGTTCTCAACTTAGTACTCATTCCAACTCTGACCTATGGTCACGACAGTTGGGTTATGACCGAAAGAATAAGGGCGCGGATACAAGCTGCTGAGATGAGATTTCCCCCGTGCTGTTGTGCTGAACATTTAGCACCTGCTTCTTTGAACGGAAAGGGCTATGCGTCGGTGGTTTGGTCACGTGGCACGAATGTCCACATCATCCCGACTTTCGAGGCGGGCGTTGAATGTGATTGCATCAGGTAGGCTTTCCACACCCAGGACCATGTTCAGATGGTTGGACCATGTTCAAAAACTCGCCTGGTTACGCTTGGGCATAACACCGGATGAGTTACAGTCGATGGCGGAGGATCGAGTTGCCTGTGGAGATCTCTCGTGTGTGGTTCACCCCTGCGAACCCTCTAGTGGAGTATGCGGGTCAGAAGATGATGATGATGAACTATTGCTGGAAAATATTGACCGCGACTGCACCTTCGGATGGCTGCTTTCGATGTTGCGACCGCAGTTTGCCCAATTGTAGAGTAGTCCGTCTGGGCTATCGGCGACTTAATAAACTTCTGACTTCAATTAACTCTAAAGGAAAAAAATCTAAATGTGTGATATGACACGATCTAGATTATTTAACGGACACGGCAGTTCTCTGATTCACACCATATGTTGCTTCCCAAACATTTTTCACAGGACGCAAATTTTCGTAAAAGATCTGAATAATTTCGAAACTTTGTTGGGGTGAGAGTTTTTCTACCATGATTTGACACAATATGATAGAACAGAAACAAGTCTAAATGAAAGATGCGAGTGGCGCAACAGTCCACTCGAGCCTGAGCAATTTGTTGTTCACCAACGAGTGGACTCACCTACAATCTTATGCCGGCTCCAAACAGCGAAGTTTAGACCGCTAAGCTCTCTGAAATGGTCTCATGACCAGACATACCCAATTTGTACTACTTACTCACTTCTCCAGCCTACAGACTCTAAGTCGAAAGGCGAATTGCTATTATTGTTATCGATACCACGCTGACCTGTGTATAACGAAGGTTCGGTCTTCCTCCTCACCACAAGGAGGATTGGATTCGAAGACCAATGCCAGTCTAGTCCACGCTGCTCACAGTTCACGGTTACATCTTCTCTCCATCTGTTTGTGAGTGCATGTTTCAAAGGGCATAACCAGATGGAATCCACCCGCCAGATGGTATCTATCCGACCAAAGAGCATCTACCCGTTCTTCTCCATCCAAAGAGAATCTATCCCGAACAACTTCAACACACCACTTCAAGTCGCTTGCCAAACGGATACCAAAAACGCTCCAAATGTACTTGAACTCGTTCAGGTTCGCCATTAATAAGATGAATCCCTTTCGTGTCACTTGCACAAGAGTATTTGATTCCCTCGATCGGTTAATCTGTGCAATTCGAAGATGTGATATTTATTTGCCCTCAAATTACACACCATTTCGAGTGTCTGTCAGAACGTATCATTTCTCTTTTGCAAACACACACACGCGCTCCTTGTCATGCATATCGTATGACTCAAGGGCCCTTAGTCATCAGCAGACATCGAATCCGCATCATCGTTAACATTTTTATTTTGTTTTGGTTGTCTCCCCTCTTTCCGCGTTCCCTCTTCTAAACGTGGGGAAGATCAGTCGGTCAGCTTTGTTTGCTGTGATACAAAATATGTGGGTTTTGTTTTTTTCTTCTCCTTTCTATTCTTAGGGTTGACCTATCATTGACGTTATCGTCATCACATTTTTAACCACCTTCAGAGTCGGTGCCCCTCTGAGTTTCCTTTTTTTTAACCCTAAATGGTGTGCGTGTATGTTTCTCTGTTTGGGATCCTTTTTTTTTCTTTTGTCAACTATTTCGATTTTTCTGAGCCCTTTTAGCGAAATTTCGCAGGTTAGCCCCATCAGATGTCCCTCTAAATCAGTTCCATCTGACCGACACAAAAGTCCCTCCACTTTCTTTCAGACGGAGTTCAGCTCTGCAAGCACACGAACACAGGTTGGTATCAGGGGATTATATTTATGGGCGAAGATAATCCGAAAACGAAGGGGAGAATACGGAAAACGCAAATAATTGGGTTGCGTCCTGAAAATAGGCATATTAACCTATTTTCAGCAATAAATATAGGTTGGGCAGAAAGCACCCAATTCACACACAAATGTAGTCCTATGTCGCTGCCCATTCATTCGCCGGACGGGCATTGCGATAGAAAGCATAATTTTTGTGACGTCTTGCCCCCTTTGTGACCAGACAACGGATTACGGAATTAGGGTGGGGATTATCAGAAAACAAAGCATGAATGGACAATAACTCAGTGAGACAACGAACGGGAAAACTTATTGATTTTATCAGTTGTCCTGCAACCACGTCCAGACATCTGCTCACTTGGACTTATGTATTTAGTTTGGTTGTGCTAATTGATCGGGAATATAATTACGAACGAGAATATACGAGAGACAAGTTTTCTTTTACTCGACTACGTACAGTGTGTCAGAGTGCGACTCTATGCGGCCAAGAGTCAATAAAACATCGCAGAGATGGATATCTCTCCTTCCAAAGATATCGGAGGTATTCGAGGGAATTTTACTCGAACGCATAAGTCGGGACGTTGCCACCAATTTGGATACAGAAATAAACATGCAAATATTGTGATGGCCTTAAAAAACAATTTATTTGTCGACCTCATTTCTTGGCGTTTTCCAAACCTTTGACGAAATTTGGAAATTTCTTCATTGAAGCTCAGCGAATCTGACAAACGGTATCTTTCGTGTCAAGCGTGGTCACGAATTCTCTGCTTTAAAAGCTGGAGTACCACAAGGACGTTCTCTTGGACCCCTTCTTGCGATATATCGCAAGACAAGGGAATAGTCCTTGGCACATTAGCTGAATGTACGCCAGTTTTTGTAGCAGCAAAAATCGTCAATGAGTAAATTATGAAATTGCAACATTCCTTGGATTTAGTCCATCATAAGACAAATATTTAGCTACTCGCACTGAATGAGGCTAAGTCCGTTCATATAAATTTTACTAAAAAAAGGCAACTATTCTCCGCGTATTCAACTAGCCTTCGGCACTGGAGCAAAATACTTCGGAGTGATTGTGGAAGGAAGTGGAAGGAAAACAACTTTAACAAGAAACGTGAGGAGCTTGAGACTGGGTATATATTTATGTGATGGCCAATTAAGAAATATACTTAGTTCCAAATTAAGAAACAGTTTCTTTTAAGTCTGTAAGCGAATGCTAAAACCTGTCTGGAGATAAGGTATATCTCCTAAGTCTTCTATCCTGAGTATCGGAATCTGTGCTGAGTTTGCTCTGAGAAGCGTGTCTCAGATGAATCAGAACGAAAGACCTAGCAGATAGGGAGGAGTGCAGTCACTGCTGAACATATGTTCTGAGAAAGGGAGGACATGATCTACGTATGTTGTAGACATACCACATAGTGCTGAATAGAGATTAACTCTTCTCCTCGTGTTACATTCAATTTTGCAAAACAGAGTGCATTCGTAGAGCACAATAGGAATACCCAATGCTTTGGTGATGAGTAGCTTCGAAGAAAAGTGTACCAAAGAATTTTGGGGTACCAAAAACTGGTAGGAATTATATCCTCGGGCAACCGCAGAATAGAATTGAAAGGTAAGGTTAGCTATATGACAGCTCAAGGCCCAGCATTTCTTTTATGTCATGTCAGATTTTGTGTGTTCTTCGTCGGTATAGATATTGAAGTGAAGTAAGATTGGAAAAACAAACGGCAGCTGCCAATTATTCTATGGGCTATTCCAAACATAGCTCTAATCTGTATACATTATGAATCAAAAAATTCTAGTTTTCTTATCATGTATTGTCTATCAAAATTACATTTGCGTGAACTCTGGAACACTACTATCCATACAGAATATATTCTCTGCATCCAACTACACTCTCTATTCACTTGGTGGTTGGAGATTGAGACACCATAGGAACGTCTACCTAGCATCGAATATACTCCAGACAAAACCGACATCCGACTAGTTATTGCACCAGGCAGTACAACTCGATTTATATAAGAACTATGTTCGTGTGTAAGTGTAATGGGCTCATTTTGTTTTAAAAAACCCAAAGCGAATGTGCGTTTGCAGATTTGCTGTTCTATTATTGGTCTTAGCTTCAGGCACTCGGTTTGTAGTAAATTTAAGTCGGTTCCACTTGGTTTGGATGTAACCCGGGTTGACTCGGTTTATCAACTCGAGTTGACAGATCACTAGTACAGATGTTCATAACACCGAATCATTGACACCAATTCCTTTACTGAATGGTGGGTAGCTGAGTTGGAATTGTATGTCATTGCTGTATAAGTGACAAATCTCGAGTATTTTAGGGATTTTATTACGACATAGTAAAAAAATAACGGGCCCAACAGTAGATCCGTGTCGGACTCCTTTTGTTGTTTCTTAGATGCGACTGACGGCGGCATTTCAACCATCCAAAAAAGAAGGTTTCTGCTTTGGAAAAATCCAGTAGCGCCAGAATAGTAACTATTTTGCTCCGAAAACTGGTAGGTTTGCTTATTTTATTTCGAGAGCATAGAAACAGAAGTTATAATGCACACATACATATGTATAATCTAGGAATGCTAAAATTTGTTCTCAAATGACTGGTGTCAATTAAGAGCTAATCAAGTGATTTAAGTTCGTCTTGACGTAAGGTCCAACACTGTTAGCAAGCATTGACCGACAAGCGGCCGCTATTCACGACAATGCTGTTTTCATTCTCATCCACTCATATCATCACTAATTCGTCCCATATTTCAGAGACCATTTTAAAAGAAAAATATCGCGGATCGACACAAACCCTGATATTCTTCACCGGTTTCTACTACTTTCGGTCGACAAAGCACAACTAAGCCAAAACAAAAAAGTAAAGAAAGCAATTAAAAGGAAAAACTTGCCAGCAGCTAACACGTCAAAAACATGCAGGAAATGGAGACGCATCACAAATCTGTCCAGAAGACTCTGATGTGGAATAAAGTTACAACTGGCGTGAAAATGTTGATTTTATTAGATTTAATTGAAGTTGTAGACATTTAAAATGATTGTCATAACATTTTACACTCGCAATAATCTAGCTCGCATATCCAGCACGGTCGGACTTCAAAATCACGTATTCATACACGCATACGTATGAACATTTGTAGGGCATAATGTACACAATGAGCACAACTGACACAAATTCGTTGATCTAAGGGAAGTGCGGCTGCCGGTGGTCGTTTGCCCTCCGTCACCACCTGAGTTTCACAGCTTAACACATTTGTCACCGAACGAGTAAGGCAGTAACTGCAGTCAATTTTCAAAGAAATTCAATTAAATCTTCTATTTTTTGACTTTGCGACGAGCACTCATCATTGATGTCCTTAACGCAGGAATTATCTTGACACATTTCATTGATGATAGCAAAGTCAATGGAGTGTAATAGAAACCGTATCCCATTAAAGTACTCTCTACAGTCAACATTGTGACTTTTGCGTTTCCTATCATCTGACGAGCCACATCTCGCCTGGAAGTGGGTTTCCGCAGATGACCTCGTCTTCTTCACAAAGTTGGATTGCCATTACGTAAGCCTTTGATGATTTGTATAATTCTTGCAATTGTCAGAGTAGACTTCTCCTTCTTCTGCCTCTTCGTATTCTACATCTTCCTCGCAAGAGCAAACTTAGACCATATTTCACCTCTCAAGTGGAGGAAGACGAAACAAAAGGCTCTTGGGTAGCAGTAGAAATACAACCAGACGCACACACCATTCCTCTTAGATGGACAAAAATCGATAGACACAATTTAAAAGTTTTAGGTAAACTGCACAAACTGTGCAATGACAACTACCTTTGAATACCCCGTATCTCAATTCCCAAATACTCTACACTATTCAGATGATCAACATCGATTCTCTATGCACCTTGAAGGCATAAATCTCAGCTGAAGTACGAAAGAGTCGCTTTGTATTCACAGCAATGACAACTGCTGGCACAGACTATGCATACTCTGTCTCACTTAAGGGCGACACAAATATATTATGTGGAAGCCACGCCACCGTGGGCATACCTAAAGGCCATGAATCAACTCCGGTTACCAGCATACATACTCTACACATTTAAAAAAAAAACAAACAAAAATAACACAAGGCTTGACAGGAATTCCAGCATGACACCATTATGCATACAAGTGCAGAATAATGCTTAAGAAAAGAGCTTCCCCATTAAAGTGTTCATATGGCTTACCGTATAGTGTAGATTGTTCATGTTCCTCCTCGTCTGCGAAAGACTATTCACGTTTCATATCAGAAACTAATTCATTGCAAGTGTAATACTACCAACCAAAGCATTGCAAACCACCGCACTTTCAACACGCCGTCGTTAGATGAACAAACCCAAATTGTATTGCTGTTCTCTAGCTGCACAATTTCACTCGGATAGAAGGAGGAAAATCCAAAAAACAAAAGACACAAAGCATATAGACGAACTCTTCCTGTGAAATCTATCCCTTTCCTCTCATATTTTCGATTACGTTCTGTGGAACTATTCGTCGTCGAATGTAGGTTACGAGCACTGGGCTCCGTTCACATAGCGGCACAAGCACAAGCGCGCATTGTCGACTGGAGCACTTTAGTCCTTCTTAATTCACGAACATAACACCACAAACAGGGCAGAATGAATTGGGAGCGCTTTAAAAGCCAAAATCGTTTCCTTCTTCTTGATAGGAATGAGAGCGGTCAAGTGGACACAAAAAAAGGTTACGTATACGAGTTCGCACTTTAAACACTAGTTCCTTCCGACGGAGGAAATCGGCGATAAGATGAAAATTTGAAGAAAAATAAAATCAATATCGAGAGTATTTTGGGTTGCGGGTTAAACAAAAGGCAAAGGGAAACACTGATGAGACTAAACAAGAAACGACACAGAAAAATGGATGACACTTGGAATATTTTTTTTCTCGTTTCGTTTAAATTTCCTAAGACTTATTTGTTATAGAAGAGAAAAAACAGACACAACAAAAGCCCGACCCTTTTGTTTTGATTGCGAGTTTTGTATCGAAGACGGTCTTCCCTGGGAGCAAGGACACGACTTTTCACGAAAGGTTCTTGCGACACACTGAACTGCGACGGATTGTGCTCTCTTCGATGAAAGTTGCTCAACAACGTTGTCTGTGAGTTGGTAAAATGAGTGTATTATTGAGGAGCCGGTTAAATGTGTTACAGTGGCAGTATTCCTAACACTTTGCTCTGCAGCTCCGCTCTCCGCTCTCCGCTCTTCACTCTTCGCTTTGTGCGGCCGTAAGGGGGTGTTGGAAGTATATACAGTATGTATTAATTTGACACTCGCAGACGCAGTTCAGAGGCCTAGTTTGTTGAAAAGTTTTTGTGAGTGTCTGGGGAAATGCACTTCAGACATGCGCGCAAGGGTGTCCACAATGTTTCGTCTATTGTTTTCAGGGGTGGCTTGGTACACGAGAATACACTTTGTTTACGTTTGTAGAACTAACACGTGGTGCCTCTGAAGGAATTTTATATAAACATGCACTATCGCTAGAGCAAGTTGTGGGTCGTACTCGTTCATGCTCTTGCATAATGTATGTGATCGCTGTTTAGTATGTTTTCTTTAAGCGTAAGACTTATTATGTTTCAAATATTTTTTATGACGGTTAAATAAGAGTGCTAATCTAACTTTGCAGTTTCTGTTTTAACTCCAAGCTCCACCACCGGACGCCATTCGTCTGAAATTGCATGCGTTTTAAGCCCGCCATTCTCCTTTGTCGTTAATTGCTTCCGTTGAGATTTTTTTTCTCAGCTCATTAATTGTCCAGTGAGCTGAAAAAAAAAAAAAACGCATGTAGGATTCTGCATGGTACGAGTTCTCAGTTCAATATTTCCCTTTTCACACTTCCTTCCTTCAATCAGAACGCATATGCCATCATGATTTGCACCGAATCGGACCCATAAACTCTCGACGCCTTAAAAATCGAATCAGTCAAGTCAAGGCCGAGTTATACCACTATAAGTCTCGGAAAGGCATCGAAAATGACCTTGTCAGAATCGAGTTCTGCGACATCTTTTTCCGAAGATATTTTGCTGTTGTTGTTATCCATTCAAAAAAAAATGTGACCGAATCTATATAAAAATCCTAGTGTTCAACTAAAATTTTTAAACTTTTCTGATCAGGTCACCTTCTTGTCGTTCAGACTCTATTTACTGATTATTTAGGGGACTGCGCAGTTTGTATCATATTCCCTTGATATAACCTCAAATATGGGACACAATTTGTAACATTTCTTTTCCATCACATCACATACATTCGCATGTAGGTACATGCTTGTCTGGTGACAGACTTTCAACACACCCCACTCCCCGCCCTTAACCACGCACATGAAGTGTGAGTTGGATGGCCTTTCTTTATTTTGAAGGTAAACAACAACGACGACGAATTCTCTTTGGTGCGACAAGATCTCTTCAAGGACTACTCATTTTTTTTTCTCTGCCAAAACAAAGAGAAAACTGTCAGTTCATCAGAAAATTCATTTTCATCGTTTTATTGATTTTTTCTACGAAAAAGGACACTCAAGTTGAATGACATCAGTTACAGGGATATGCTGAGTGTACCAGCAGCAATGAACTTTTCGTATCTGCATGAGTGTTTGTTGTTGTTTTTTCTATTATTTTTTTTAGGTCAGTTATGCCGAACACCATTCAGTTCCTTTCATCACAAGTGTGACATAATAAAGCATTCAGTAGTAAGTCGTGTATATTGAATTCCGTCAAGACCGGCGTATCAGCATATCAGGCATATCAACCGCCAGCGATTTGATGTTCGCGATAAAACCAAATTGTTCCTTAATGCGGGAAATTCCCGACTGGACTGCTGAGTACCTACTGAGCTTGAGACTTAATCAAGACATAAAATCGTGAATATTTAGGTGTTTAGGATTTTTTTGCTTGACAAGTATTTTTTTCCGGAAGATGAAGTTGACTTTTTAGAGCAGATGCTGAAGATGGTGTTAGTTTTATGAAGTTATAAAAAATGAGAAGTATGTGACTTGTGTATAGTGTACTTGGGACGAAAATAATGCCCGATTAGCTTCACCTTCATGATCGTCGGTATGTGAGGAGAGCAGTTGGGAGGCTTGAGAAATCTCACCGGCCTTTATGTCCGAGATATTAAAAAAAAAAATAAATGTATTATGTTCCTTATTAATTTTAAATTAAATTACACTAATTTTGAAGTAAGGCAATAGATGCCGTTGGTTTATGATCACTTTTCGGAGTTAGTTTGAAATTTTACACAGTCATAGGTAAGGTTAGGTTGAATTGGCTGACTGCTGCGCAGAAGAACAGCAGGCATACGTAAGCCAAACGTAGGCCCATTGTGTTTCCACGCGGAACATATTCGGCTAACGGAACATATTCGGAAAACCAAATAGTTTCTTTAATGAAACGAAGTCCAAGAAGTGGTCCCCAGAAGAGTGAATCTACGGGATGAATGAGCACTGCAGCTGCATAGCAAGTGTTCAATGGTTTCTTTCTCGTCCTCGTTCATGGAGCTTCTACAGAAATCATTATAGGGAAGGCCTAGTCTGGAGGCGAGAGTTCCGATGGCCCACAGCTCTGTGGGCCAATAAGAGACCTGAGATTCAGCCTGCTTAATCTGATCAAGCTAAGCGATCGTTTGGGATCGATCATAGGAAAGAGTTGTTTGGTGAAGAGGCATCCTGTGCCTCATTTCAAGCTTTAGCAGATGTTTTTTAGTAGTGACGTGGAGGGAGGATCTACACCCGCAAGGAGTACAGAATTTGTGCCCTTTCTATCGAGTTCGTCCGCTACGCAATTTTCTGGAATGTCACAGTGTCCTGGCACCCACTGAAGATGGATGTAAAAATACTTGTTTCGTTAAGAGATAAGTGGCAATTGGAGGTAGTCATGGAGTTGAAAGTGACAGAGTCCAGATAGTTGATCGCTGCCTGGCTATCGGAACAGATGATGATATCTGTGCTTGATGTTACAGAGGTCCAGTTCACCAGCCCGCACACCGGCATCCATCTTCGATCCATCTGTGAACATTCTCGGTGGACCGTCCAGTGTCTGGAGATTAGACTCCTATTAGGATCTGGGTGGTATGCTGATTGAGAAATTTTTCTCGAAGAAGAGTTGAGGTATAGTGAGGTTTGTATCTATGGGTATAGAGCTATACCTGCGTATGATCGTTGAATGTCCACACCGAAGTTCTTTCCAGCTGTTCAGTAATTTAAATCTGATCGCCGTACGAGCTGCTGTCTGTCTGCCAATTAGTTCTATCGGTGGCAGGTTAAGGAGTATGTTTAGTGATTCGGAGGAGGTAGTCTTAAGCGCTCCGCTAAATCCAACCTCTGCACTCTAGCGAGTGGTGTGAGGTTGATTTTCTCTTCGAGTGCGGTCAGTATACTTCGATACGACAGTATGGGTCTGACTTCTGATATAAATATCCAGTGAACCATTTGGCGCGGTGCACAAAATGGCTCTTTTTCAGCAGTAGAGAGCTGGAGGACTTCCTGACGCGTTCCTGGATATTTAACTTTCAGCTTAACTTCATGTCTAGTATAAGACCTAAGAATTTTGCACTGCAACTTAGCATTAAGGGGGTTCCACATAGTGAGGGAGGGCTATATAGTCATAATTCTAGTTACTTTGTGTATAGCGTTCCAAGAAGGAGCTACAAATTAAAGCTGCTTCGGAATTCAATACATGACTGCTGAACTGAAAAGACTGATTGCACCCCTTCACGTGTAGCTTCCCGAAGTGTGGGAGACTCATTGGAAACGCAATATGTACGCAATTACAGTTAAAGGTGAAATTGGATGATCCGATACGAAGTTGCTTGCAGTACAAATGGAAGGAACGTCCTGTCTATGCTTTGGAAATGTCTATGCCTAGCAGATAGAGAGGAGTGCAGTCACTGCGGAACATATGTTCTGAGAAAGGGACGACATGATCTACGTATGTTGTAGACATACCAAACTGAATAGAGATCAACTCTTCTCCCCGTATTATATTCAATTTTGCAAAATACTGTGTATTCGTAGAGTACAATAGGGACACCCAACGCTTTGGCGATGAGTAGCTTCGAAGGAAAGTGTACCAAAGAATGTGAGGGTACCCAAAACTGGTAGGAATTATGTGCTCGCGCAACGGCAGAATAGAATTGAAAGGTGAGGTTCAGCTAGATGACTGTTCAAGGCCCAGCATTTATTTTATGTCAGGTCAGTTCCCGTGTTTTTTTGTCGGTATAGATAGTGAAGTGAAGCAAGATTCGAAAAAACAATTCGCAGCTGCCGCGTATTCGATGGGCTATTCCAAACATAGCCCCAATCTAGTTTTCTAATTATGCATTTTCTATCAAAATTACATTTAGCGTGAATTCTGGAACACCACTCTCCATATAGAATATATTCTCTGCATCCAACTACACTCCCTATTCACTTGGTAATTGGAGATTGAGACACCATAGGAACGTCTACCTAGCATCGAATATACTCCAGACAAAACGACATCCGACTAGTTATTGCACCAGGCAGTACAACTCGATTTATATAAGAACTATGTTCGTGTGTAAGTGCAATGGGCTACTTTGTTTCAAAAAAAAACCCAAAGCGAATGTGCGTTCAGTTCACACAGAGTCGAACTGTTTGCAGTTTTGCTGTTCTATTATTCTTTTTAGTTTCAGGAACTCGGTGTGTCGTAAATTTATCGCGGTTCCACTTGGTTTGGATACACCTCGAGTTGACAAATTACTAGTTCATATGATCATAACACCGAATACTTTAGTCTACCACTTAATCTGAATTTAGGCAAATATTTCTAAGAAAAATTGTCGAAGCAGGGTTTGGTGAGTTCCTGGAATGATAAGCACACCTACCGTGGCGCAGCGGGTGCTTCAACAAACACGCTGGCAGTTAGGCAATTGACTGGTGCTTTAAGAAGCAATGTAAGACTGACTAATAGCGGGAGGGTTCTATCTCACGAGTGAATGGTACCTGTACATTTATGTCGGCTCCGAAGGGCAAAGTTTGAGAAGCTTTTCTATTAGACACGAAAGTTATTCGTTTGAGAGTACAAACTCAGAATCCTAAGCGTACGATTCGACTGACGCACCCACTACACCACAGTGGCAGTTATTGACTTAACACTTAAAGAATAAGTAAGACGAATCATGGGTAACGTAGTCCTTGGACCAGTAAGCGCTTCTCTAAGCTCTTGCCACTCTAAAGCACGTACAGTTTCCGTCACAGCCAACTGGACCAGGCTTTATTCATCTGCCATTACTCTGAATCATATAGAAGGATATGGTGGACAAGGTTCAATGCTAATAGTTTTTCGCCACACTTTTAAAACTTGCAGCAGTTGAAGCTTCCGTGGTCATTGAAGAACAGCAGACAAACGAGCTGATAAAATGAGAATGAAAACAAATATTATAAGTACATGCTGTTGAGCAAAAATCCATCCGTATCTCATCATCTACGACAAAACTTCACTATATGGCTACAAGCTGTTCTGCAGTAGTTCTGAGTAACTTTGAGCAACCGTGAACTGCACAACTGATACTAGTTGCGATCTGACGCAGAATAGACCGTAGAAGTTGAACAGTAATGGGTCAGGTGTAAGCAGAAAGTTATGCTTACACTTGTTTGGTCTTATGGAATATAGTGCCTCTCATGACGGCCTTTGGGTTTGGTCGATCTTCTCTGGAGCGTGGTTGAAAAAATCACATGACCGCGTTAATGAGTTCCTGATCAAGCCACTCTGGACGAAGATCTCAGACCGAGAGATCGTCATCGAAAAAGTCAATTGAGTAGCATCCTACTGGGCACAATCAAATGACAGTCAAACAGACGCATCGATTGAGAAATTTAACGAAAATGTTAGATGATGTCAAGGAAAGTAATTCAAACTTGTCCTCAATGCATTTCGAAACGAATTTCGCACCAATTGAACCCCAGTACGAAGGAGTTGTAAACGTATTTCACACCAATTGCACCCCAGAAATACTGCCTGGATAGACAAACACAGTTATCGCAGACAATGTGCTGTACATGTGTCAGACAATGTGCTTACATGTGCAATTTCTCGTTTTTCATATTTATTTCTGCGCAGCCTCTCAGTTGCAAATAAAATTAATTTAAAAAATGGTCTTTTATTTCCCGAAAAAAGATGTGGCTCTAAATATTTATTCTGTTTTCCCATAACATCCCCTTTGCAATTCAAATAGGGATTACGTCCCTTGTCACGTTAATGGAGCAGTTGCCATCGTTCGCCCTCGGCTCGAAGTCTTCAACGAATTTGATTAACCCTCGATACCCTTTGAGTACCCTCTAAGCCCTATCTGTAATCTAAAAATTGTTAATGCATAAAGAACCTAGATATCAGTATTCTCGAACAAATCGCATAGCCCGAGTGATTGAGCGAGAGTACATCGATAAGAGAAACAGTGTGTTTCATCAAGTCTTTCTAGCAACCGCACACCAGAGGGGGTGCTTTCCGCAATTCCATTCAAATTAGACGAACAAACGCGCAATATTGGGTAAACACGAGCCATTTATACAAGCCATTAATTTAAATGAAATAAGTTTTCACTGCTGCGGATTTAATAGATTTTCATTACAAAAATAAAGTTACGAGACACAAGTCAGCAAGAGACAAAAGTTTATTTCTTTTTACCGCCGAAAAGTTGACAGCAATTTTCTGCCATACTTTATGTACTTGTTTGGGTGCCAAATTGTGTACGGGAACAAAGTCCTTCCGCGACTAGATTTATTTACTTGTGCAAGGGCGTTGACATTGCGAATCCGCTGGCAGATAACTTAAGACTTTAGAATGATTAATCTCTCGAAGCACACAAAACCGCTGCTTGCCGCCGATTGTTTGTTGGATGGGCTGCGTATGCTCTGTAAAACCAATTGATCGGAAGCATGGATATCTCAACCACAACCTCGTAGAGTAAACAAAACGAAAAAAGAATTGATTGCGTACATCCAGATACACAGATATCAAATATTGAAGTTTACCTTTCGTAGGCGAGCAGTGTGCTTACAAAAATGTATTTTCGAATACAATCTCATTTGAAAGGTGTCTACTGCGGTGAATATTTCCGCGGATAAGTCGTACTGGGCGGCCGTTTATCTGGATTTGCCCAAGTGAATATTAGGTATTATCTATCGATAATTTGCTGAATAGTATACATTCATAAAATAGAAACTCAGATAAGATACAAAGTTCCGAAATAATCAACACACCTGCCACCGTTTGAATTCAATCAAAATCGGCCACCAGTCTAGAGGCGATTGCCGACGCCCATAGTTTTTAGTTTGTTGTGCTCGTAGAGTTGGTGTTACTTCCAGTCAGTACAGACTAATGATTTGATTTGATTTGATTTTTGTGACATAATAAAAATGGAAAATAATCCAAAAGTAAGACGGCGCATTATCACGCCGACTGGTGAGGCACATAATATGGACCCGCTGTTGGTGCGCCCGTCCGTCTATGACGATGAGGTATGTAATATCGGATAAACTTTGATTTTATTGCTCAATGCACTTCGCGGTATCGGAGAGTGTGGATTTTAGATAAGATTGAACTACCCGCCATTAGCAACGGAAAATATAGAACTGGTTCCAGAAGTGTGACACATTTTATTTTTGTTTTTCTTTCCTGAACGTAGAGTATGTCTTTGGTGTCCTATATTATCCACAGCAACTGCTGCTTGCTTTCACACTAAGGCTTAACTATGTCAATGTCACATTTAACTTGTAACGTGACCTTGTAAATCTAAGTTATCAGTCTGATTTTTAAATCGGATAGATAAGTTATCAGACCCGAATTGTGCTCGATCTTGTTGCTGCCAACCTTCTGTTTGATATTTTGAGTGGAAAAAAATCGTTTCTTCGCTTGAAGAAATAAGTATAAAAAGTCGATTGATTTGAATTAACTTGAATCAGTTAAAATATTGGTCACGTCCATTACTCTGAAACAGCAGGTGTACCACACTTTGGCCTTAAATTGTTAAATTGTGTCAAAACTTAGTTGAGGCGAATCATTGTAATCATCATCAACTTCGTTCCGATGAATGTTAAGGGATAACAGGTGTATTTTTTGTCCGTCCAATCTGTCCACAAGCTACCTTTAAGAGGATAAATAAAAGAAAAAAATGTAAGACTTCTGAGAATTGCAGTTGCCTAAGAGCTTAACTTTTCCAAAGGCAGGCGGTCTAGGGCGAAAAGCAAAGTTTAAGAATAACGATATAATCACGTTCAGATTAATGAAAATAACTCTAATTTCCATTCCTCTAACTACACTTATCCTAAATAATGATAAGTGTAGTTAGAGGAATGGAAATTAGAGTTCTATATATAAAAAGCACATAAAGTGTTTCAATGTTCCATCCAATGTGCCCCATCATTTGAAAGGCCATAAAGCGAAGATGGCTTTAGACCACTAATATAATGGATTAGGCGAATTCGTCCTATTCATGACGTTGATTTTCGACTCGAAGGCAAATAGCCAAGTCTTGCTGGTTTGAACTTTCTAAAAATTCCTGTTTTTCGCATGACCGTTGGAACACACGCAAGACTCTTTATGTTTACACACCTATCGCAAAATCGCACAATATTGTTTATCTGATGGCAGATCAAAAGTTAATAACTGAAGTTATTTACCCTCCAATTAGAGTATGGGTCTGGCCAGACCAAATTGGCTTTGAAATGTGCATTAGTAGTTTTCTTGGCATTTCTGAGTAGCAGCAGTCCAGGACTTTTTCAAATATGATGAGGTGAACACAATTTAACGCACAATTCGTTTTAGATATATTTATGGAGGAAAGACTTCATTTTATACCACACTCGTGAATCATGCACACGCGGGTCTAAGTAGAACCACACGATATTCATAGTGCGAGCATCGTTGGTGAATTGGCTGGTGATTTGATATTAAATTTTTTAAGTCTTATTTAGTTTTCTATTGACGCAACTGCAGGTAATATAAGTTCGTTGGATTTTGTGTTTAGTTCATGTTTAATGATTATTTTGCGACATATTTTGCTGACGCTTGTGAATAGTATTTGGCTCGGGTGTCAATTTCTTGTGTTTTTCGTTTCCAGTGAAATGGAGCGAGAAGGAATTGAGGGTGATAACATTGTGGGTATTGTTGATAAACAAAAACGTAAAAACACATTTAGTACCTATATCTCTCGTCTTCTCCCGTTCCCTGTTCTAAAATATACGAATTTGATATGTATGGGTCTGGGCAGACCCTTACACTTTACCGCTTAATAAGCCACCGCTCATCGGAGAGTTAATAAGTTAACTAAATTTCCGAATAAACAAAATTTACTAATTCTCTGAGCGTAGTACAACCTGTTGGGCATCCTCTAGCTACAAATAAAATTAACAAAATATATGCACCACACAAAATATAAATGAACTGTGTGTCGTACATATGTCTTCATTGATGGTCTTCGAAGGACTGACGTTGATCATCTCTTTATTCACCATACAGGCACTTCCAACAAGTGTATGTATATGAAGAGACAAAATACGGAATGGACGCTACTAGAGCTCCATTTGGGTGACCACGTGCAAACAACTAACTACTGTCTCATAACACAAGTTCCCATACGCAAGTGCAATTCTCGCGTCATGTGCAATCATATGATCTAAATGCTATGGATCACAAACACGCGGAGAAATTAGAGGTTTCATAACATTTTCAAGTGAAGTGCATAAATGCAGCGCTACTAGGGTAAACAATAAACGGCCAGAAAAAAGTTTTTGTTACAAAAACCAAAACATTGTGTCAGATGATTAAAGCCTCCAATTCTGATTACAATGAATGGACCTGTCAAATAATTTGCGTGTTGTTACAAATTAATTTTAGCAGTGGTAGCACAATGCCAGGACCACAATAGAAAAACCATCCGCCTCCCTTCAGTTAGCTCAATCTATATCTAATCGTAAGCCGTCTAATGAGGCCCTAAACTGCACATGCACTCATCCAGATATTTGACATGCTAGATATTTCTATCATAACAGGCTAGGGTTTCAAGGAATTCAAAATGTTGTAAATAAGTTATAAGATTATAATATTTTGGGTAGCGCTACAGCCCGAAAAGGGCCTGGGCCTAACTTCTGAGCAATCACTCGTGCTCTCACTCATGTTCCCTCCTAAGTGGAACGGACTGAAGGGGTTAATTTGAGAAGCTTTTCTAGACAGCTCTTTGAGCATAGTCAGTGACTCGGGACAGATGGGGACTTGAAAAGGAAGTTGTTCGTACCGGGAATCGAACACAATCAGCTAGGTTCGGTGTCGTAGGGGTCGACGCACAAACCCACAACGCCACGGCCGCAAATAAGTCACAGTCATTTTGTCATTTACTAACTTACTATTAAACCAGCGGAATGGAATGTCTGAGACAGACCCAAAGCTCAATTTTTCTGGGCACTTTTTTTCCAATCATCAAAACCAAGTTTTTTTTGCATCCCCGAGCACTTAGTGTTTATATCAGAGATTAAGCCTGCCTTACGTTCGCGAACCAGGGTCGGATTCGAGGACCCTCAACAGGTGTACATGCGGCTGATGTACCCGACAGCGATATTTTGGTCGCCTTTCTACAGACATTATGGTACAACTTAAGACTGATCAGCATGCTTAAACTGGTTGCTTCTGTCGTTTTAAGTATCAAGGCAAACGACGATAGCATGCGTTTTTTGCTGAAGATCTGAAGAGTTCGATTGTTTTCACAGTCTTTACTGCCCGAATAAGGAAGGAAAAGACGCTCTTAATCAGAGTCTTTCTGCTCATTCGGCTGAGATTTCAAAGTCAGTGTAGACGACAGACCTCCTTCCGTTGGTCTTACAAAAGTGCATGTTGTGATGTGTGCACGAGAATGTTTGTAGCTCACCATCAGCAATCCCTAACCGCCTGGTGATTGTGGTGGGGAACTTATGGCCGATTCAGTTTTACTTACACGTTCTTTTTTTGCGGATCCCGGTCCTAATCCAAGTAAATGACCCATTTGTCTGAGTGGGAACTAATTGTCAACCTGCTCAACAGAAAACATTCGGTTTCGCAAAGAAAATATGAGTTGATAAGTGTTTATAAGTTATTTCGACATAGCGAAGTTGCACAACTACCTTGTTCTAATCTCCGTCAAACCTTGAGCTGGTCGTCGTTTGTCAAGTTTTATATGACTTTCGATTCCAACCTCCGTAAGTCGAATGGTCACCGGAATAAATAATGTGTTGAATTCATGGAGTGTTCAAGTTATGGCATGTAAAATATGGGAAAATGTAAGTCTTGGTTCCCTTTAAGACCTTATTCATTGCTCGAAAACTCGAGTTGTTCGACTTACAGTGGTTTGACTGTATATGATGCTCCTCCCAATGAACTTTTGTTATTCACAGAATATGCTCAGGAGTTATGCATGAAAAGTCGCATTTGACGTCGGAATGAGACTTTAGATACCTTCAGCTTGTGGGAGATAGATAGCACGTAAGCTACGAACGGTTGGTGTACGAGATAGGCTCAAGTCCACGGCGGACCGTAACGCCACCTATTTTTATGTAGAAGAGCCATGCGAACAATGCTAATGCGAATGATGCAGAAATCGTATGCTTGTGGACCATCCAGATTTTCAGGCGATCATTAATGCCATAAATTCATCCACAACTTGGAGCTTGAACAACTTATTGTTATATCTAACCGAAACTGAATAAGGTTGAAATGCCAAGCAGTGTTTTACAGAAAATTTCTACGGAAAAATAACCTTTCATTTGTAGAAGTTCTGGGAAAACTCCCAACTGCTCTTGCATTCAATAATCAGAAGAAATATATAAATAAACCAATCAAGCTCCGCGGTGAGCCGTTTTGTTTCGAGGAAAGATAATTTCTGACGGTTCTCGATAAGCCTACAAAAAAACTACTAGTGGTGTAAGGCTCACAGTCATTGCGCGAATCACTGAAAAGTAAGGCTCTTTTCCATAATTTCACCGGTTCGGATAGCCCAATTTTGATAATATCCCCCGGTGATTTATTGCCCAAGCTCGCGTACAGATACGCCAAATATGTAGGAATAGATTAGATAGAGCGTTGACGGTGTACAAATAAATAATGGCTATTGACAGTGACGAGATATGAGTCGCACATTTTGGAGGAATATTTTTAGTATTTTTCAGCTAATTTCATACAAAACTGATAACGAATGCTCCATATTTTGAATTTAGGAAGAGAGCGCGTACTTGAAATTCCTGGTATCGAAGAACAAAATCAACGCATACTGGGGACCGGTGTTCTTCGCCTTCTGGATCCTGCTCTATTTCTTCATAGCCATTCCGGCCTTCCATCGCCTTCCGAAGCCGATAAACATCCAAGATGAAGCCAGATACCCGGATCGATTTGTCGCCGAACGTGCGGAAATCAATCTGCGACGGCTGGTGGACATTGGGCCTCGAGTGGTGGGCAGCAGTGAGAACGAGAAGATGGCCATTAGCTTCTTTCTCGATGCACTTCGAAAAATCAAAAAGGAAGCACATCCCGAGATCGAGATTGAGACCGATGTGCAAATCGCATCGGGCAGCTACATCCACTGGGAAATGGTGAACATGTATCAGAGCATACAGAATTTTGTGGTGAAAATTGGCGCAAAGAACTCGAACAGTTCGTCGTATTTGTTGGTGAACAGTCACTACGACTCCGTGCCCGGGGGACCAGGTGAGTGTGCTCACGTTGAGTGGGAAGGCCGAATGTAATTAATGAAATCCAACAGGCGCTGGAGATGATGGCACCATGGTTGCCGTAATGTTGGAGACCCTGCGAGTCATATCGAAGTCGAAGCCCTTGAGAAATCCGGTTGTGTTTCTCTTCAACGGTGCGGAGGAGAATCCACTGCAGGCGTCACACGCTTTCATTACACAGCATAAATGGGCGAAGAATGCTAAGTAAGTAATAAACCGTCGTCATGTCTGAATTAAAAGCTTTCAACATTCTCCTCTTTTTCTCTTAGGGCTCTCATCAACTTGGACTCTGCAGGAAGCGGTGGGCGGGAGATCCTCTTCCAGTCGGGACCTAATCATCCATGGCTCATGAAGGTATGTAGAGACAAGCGTGTGATTCAGAGGTCAGCATGAAGCCTTTTCACTTACAGTATTATCGCGAGAGTGTTATGCATCCGTTCGCCTCGACAGTCGCTGAAGAAATGTTCCAGCGGCACTTTATTCCCTCAGACACTGACTTCAGAATCTTCCGTGATCACGGCCGAGTTCCTGGTAAGTCACAGCCAGCACCCAAATCTCAGAAATCATCTCATGCCTCTTATTTAAAGGTCTTGACATGGCACATCAGTACAACGGCTATGTATATCACACCCCATTCGACCGCGCGGAGATCGTCCCCAGGGGAACGTTTCAAAGCACTGGCGACAATGTCTTGGCACTGACAAAGGCTATCGCCAATGCCCCGGAATTGGAGGACACTTCGGTGAGGATCTCGTTCACCCACTTTCCTACCAACACCCCGACTAATACCTTCTTTTTAGAAATATGCAGAGGGACACACGGTTTTCTTCGACGTTCTTGGTTCATTCTTGGTCTTCTACTCCGAGACCGAAGGCATCATACTGAACGTTCTCGTGTGTGTTGCAGCAATCATTTGCATTGGCGTCTCATTCTATCTGATGTCCCAGCAATCGGGGTTGGAAATCGGCAAAATTATCAAACGCGCCATCATCCTGTTTGGCGTTCAGGTTATCGCCGTAATTGCGGGGGCGACATTCACCTTCCTGGTCGGCATTTTCATGGACTTGATACACATGCCAATGGCATGGTTCACCAACTCCTGGCTGATCCTTGGCCTCTACTTCTGTCCGCTATTCTTCGGCCTGGGCATCGTTCCTGCAATGTACATTGCCACCACTAAGCACGTAAGTTGAATCACAGCATTAGAGCCACAACTGGAACCAATAACGCTTGTTCAATCTTGCAGGACAGACTGTCGCTGTTTTTCAGAGTACAATTATTGCTGCACTGCCACTGCTTGTTCCTCGTCCTGCTGACGCTCGTCATGACCATTTGCAGAATTCGGTCAGCATTCATGTTCATGCTAACGATTCTCTTCTACACGATGGCCTTGATCATCAACTTGGCCACCAGGTTGCACAATCGACGTAAGTACTCGCCGGCGGGTGGAATGCCATAGTTTGATTTTCAACGACGCGTCCTTGCAGCACTCTCTTGGATGATTCCTCATGTGCTGTGTCAGATAATCCCGTTCATCTTCTATGCCTACTTGTCGCATGGATTCTTTGTCACCTTCATTCCGATGACTGGACGCTTTGGCGCGAACGTGAATCCAGACTTGATCATTTGCCTGTTTACTGTTGGCGTTGGCACCCTATGCGGTGCATTTATGGTAAGTGGGTTTTTTTTTTTTCGGAAAAAAAATGTGTGGAATGTAAATGTCCATGATAAATTTATTAATTGTGGTTTCACGGTTGAAACTTACGACAGAATAATGTGATTGCGGGTGAATGCTTTTAATTAATGCCATGGTAATGGCAACGTCCAAATGTCAGGAGTGATAGGAAGTCATTTAACATGTGCCTACTGGCTCACCACACATTAACTACTTACATGAGCCATGACACTTTGCATGATGTTTGACATGGTCGTCGTTGTTCCGTCCCACAACCTGCAACGACAGTCGTAATGAGGTGTCTCTTTTATGGGTTCCCCATCGAGTTGTTGTTTGCTGCAATCAGTATTCAGTACCAACGACAATCTTGTTGGTTTATGAAGTGAACAAAAAGGGTCATCAGGTACATTCTTTCGACGTTGCTCCCAGCAATCAATTGAATTCGTGGATCAGATTGCAGACGACCCACCTCCATCCCTCGCGAATCACAGACTCAACTGATTGCAGTGGAAAACTTCTCAAACTTTGCCATTCACAAAAACTTAAGTCCCTCCCAAAAAAGCACATATACCAGAACTGTGTTGCTGGGGAAGTCAGACAAAGGCTCTCTCCTTTTTAAAAATATGAAATTTTTTAAATGGAGAAAGTTGTTCGAATCGCTTTGTTTTCCGATTTTTGTTCGTAAACACTTCTGTGCGCTCTCGCATGTGCCTTTTTCTTTCTTCCGTTTTCTGCTGTCCTTCGTATTGTTCATCCTTAACTTTTCAACAAAACGACTATCTCTAAGTTGGGCATACGTTCATGCAATCACTGCACACAATTATTTTTCACATTTCTTTGGCTTCAGGAAGAAGTTAGTTGGGGAGTAGTTTAATTAAAAATAATCCGTCATTGTCTGTTTCTATAATTTGTAGGGCATAGATAATTTGCAGATTCTGAATCCGCTCGAATAATAGGAATCGCATCACTATTCCAGTTGCAACATTCAAGCTATTCAATTTTCATTTTCTGTTTGTGTCCACTTTCCGTTTCAAAAGATTGGGATTTGCGTTGGAAACGGGTTTGTTTTATTTTAAATAAAATACAAACCATTTGAGATATCTCGAAGATTGTACTGATGGTTTGCAGTTGTTGATTTGTTAGACTCAAGCCTAACTAATGCCAGAAATGAGGTGCTATAGAGTTGTCTAATTTCACAGATGATTGTCTTTTGACAGTTATTCACGAATTTTCAAAGGTTATTAACGAAATAATGTTAATGCCGTTCTCTGATTGATCAATTCGGGCTGAGAAAACGATAAAAAAAAATGTTGTCAAAAATTGTAAGTGGAAAGGGATGTAGAAGTTGGCTATCTTTATAAAAACTACTAGTTAGTTACTTCTTTATTGCGCATTTACATGACTCTATTACAACACATTTAACAACTCAGAGATATTATAACTTGTATCTTACATTTGTTTAATTATAATATAACAAATATGACTCAAAATTGCTTAAAAACCCTTCTATTTAAAGAAAGAGAAAAAGAAAAAATATATAAATGAAACAATTGATACACGGATATGTTAATAATTAAATAAATAAATAAATAAATCGAGTTAAAAATGTAGGAATATACCATGGTCAGTTGTCTACTATCTTTAGTAGCTTATTTTGTGACATTTGTTATTTATTAAGATACATTTTTGCGCAACTACCTCACACCTGACAGCCATAAAGCAGAATGGATATATCATTTTGATAGCTATACCAATTTTTCTTAACGTATTAGTTATGAGAGCACTAAAAGTTATAGTACGTTTAAAAAACATTTCGGGGAAAAAATTTCGAAATCCAATTTTGCGTTTCCACTGCAACTTCAACATTTCAAATGACAGATATTGGGGCTATAACTTAATTCGTTTTTCAAAATATGAGCGTTTATAAACCTGTGCAATAGTATTATTCAAATTATTGCCCATCTGAAGCTATGACTTTTTTCTCATCTTTCTGCCAATTTGTGGATTCCATCCCAAGAGAAATGCGCCGGCTTGGCAGCCAAGAATGAATCAAGCCAATTTTTCATATTCTGCTCTGATGTGAACCGTATTTCAGTGAGGGCGTTCTGCATCGACCGGAACTAATGGTTGTCAGAAGGGGCAAGGTCTGGGCTATAAGGCGAGTGGGGTAAAACTTCCCATCCACTGTTTTCCAAATAGTTCTTAACCGGAATAACAATGTGGGGCCGAGCGTGTGTTCGGTAGCGTTGTCCATTGATGGTTCCACCCGCTTTTAGCAGGATATTCCATCGATATTCGGCTTTGCCGGTGATTTGTCTGGTTGGCCAAGCTAAAATCACTACTTACCACTTAAATCGTGCATTCCTGGATTTGACGAACTTACAAAAGCAGCGACGAAATTCAACATTTCGCTGGAATGCCACATTTCAGAATGAAAGAAAATGAGAAATGTTGAATTTAGGTGCGGTGTAAGCGTACTATTAGCTTGGTACTCAAATAAATTCTCTAACTACTCTACGGTTCTCTAAGGTACCTTATAGAGTGTTCCCATCTTATACTTGTCCCGTTAACTTGCAACTGTCCACTAGGGAGAAAATAAGCTTCTCTTTTCCTGATAAAAAAAAAAAACAGCTTGAATCATCATCATCATCTTCTGACCCGCATGATCCACTAAAGGGGTCGCGGGTAAACCACGCACCAGAGATCTCCAGGCAACTCGATCCTCCGCCATCGACTCTAACTCATCAGGAGTTAAGCCCAAGTGTAACCAAACGTAACGCCTGGGTGTGGCAAGCTGTCGGCTACTTGATGGAATCGCATCAGACTGTATTTTGTTCAATATTCCAATATTATCTACTTTCCTCAAGGTTGTTAAAGTAGACAGCCTAGAAGTGACTTATTGAGTCATGCGAAGGAGCGCAAAAGATTTCGAAACAAATGCGTTATAGTAAGAAATTAACACAAAATATTGGTTGGATCGCTGAGCCAGGGGTCTAGGGGCGCAAGTGACGTTCGCCTATTCACAGAGATACGGTTTTATAGAAGCCATACTGTTGAAAATACATTTGTTTTACAAGTAAGGATATGCAATTAAGCATGTTAAAGTCCCCATTTGCGCCATATAGACATTTACAGCCTGATAGAGTCGTGGAGGCGTTTTTGACACGTTCGTGTATGTTGGGTTTTCAGCTTAGTTTCGCGTCCAGGATAAGGACTGGAAAGTTTGCGCTGCCATCCAGCTGAAGAGGGGTCCACATACGTAGGAGGATAAATGACAGGGATTCTGTATTTTCTGGTGAAGGGAACTAACTCTGTTTTAGTTATATTTTCTATTGGTGGTACCACTTTGGATTTCGAACCTATTAAGAGAATGTTAGGTGCTATGGTAACATCTCCTTTGCTTTCGCACATCCTTGGCCAGAACTAGACACAGGGATTTAGGACAGAATTAAATCATTAAATGAAGATGTTTGTTGCGAAATCACATCTTTTGTTCCAATTTTCTATTCCCTTTGCTTTATTTTCTCGAAGAAAATGTGAAAGCTTGATTAAGTCACTCTGTCTGTCATAGTATACGTTAACCAACTACGGACATGAGACTACATAAATAGACATATTCTTGAATTCAAGAGAGATGACAAAAAACCGATCAAATTCTCAGCCCAAAATAATTCAACTAGTTGGCAACACATGCTGCAGATTTGTGTCTTCAAGTGGGATCAATTTCCATTCGGTGGTTATATTTGCTACTTCTTGTAATTTCAGTATGCCTTTAGTGCGGAACTCGTTCGTATTGGATCGTGTCTTTGCTATATTTCCCAGGTTGACTATATTCAATATGACAGTTATAATATGACAGCCCAAGAAAAAGGAAAAAGCAAACATTTCGTGTTCTAAAAAATTGGATTTCTGGGTAGAAATGGAATTATCCTCTAATAAAGATGCACTCAAATTGCTGGTTTGTTGTTATTTTAACACCAAACTTGAGCTTAATCTTTTATTCCAATCAACACAAAAATTGGGTTGGAACTTACATATTATCCTACGTCTTTTGGCGTCACCCACAAAAATGCAAGCGACAAAATCTCTCTCAGTCTATCTCAATTTCTCACGAAGTGACAAATGTCACATGAAGTGAGAGTACAAATGTGTCAAAGGGACACATATTTTTGGGTGACACGCCTAAGAGAATAAGGGGGACTATTTGCATTATTTCTGCAGAAACACACAATGCACAGCCGACTGAATGTTACTTTTTGTAGAAGCATTGCGCACAACAAACTTTTGTAATTTCATTCCTTTTAACCATAATTCATTATTTAATCTCATATTTCCAGATGCCGGTGCTGAATTTATTCAAAAAAACAAAAACCCTGTTGGCATCGCTTCTAGTGATAACCGTGCTCTTCATCATTTTAGCAGCTACGCCAATTGGTTTCCCATATCGACCAGAAACATCGGTTCAGCGATTCTCGATTTTGGTAACAACAGCAACGAAACATTAATTAACATCAACCATCGGGTTGAGAGCTTGGGATTTTGATTTTTTTTTTTTGTTTTGTATTCCCAGCATACGAGACGAGTTTTCCATGAAGCCGACCTATCCGTGCGGAGAGTGGAAACTGGATATTTCATTTTGCCAAACGATAGACGAACATATTCGGTGAAAAGTGAGCAGCGTGAACATATAAAAAGTAGGTCACAACTCATATACTTCTTCATTTGCAGAGCAAGTGCTTAATATGACTTTGGCGCAGAGTCTCACAAAGGACTGCGAGAGTGAAGTGTTTTGCGGATTACCGGTTTACAATCATAGGTGGCATAAATCTAGGTAATGTCACCGCTGTGCATTCGGTTTCATTTCGACAAATGAAAATGGGTTTCTTTCATCCGCAGGGGTTCAAGTATCTGGATTCCGGGTCCGGACCCAGTTTTCGATCAAATTCCACAGCTTAAGGTTATTTCAAAGAAGGAAATATCCAGTACAAAGTACCGTTACGAGATGCAGCTTGCTGGACCGGACCACATGAGCATCTTCATCAATCCACTCAACGGGGCGAAGGTCAAGGATTGGACCTTCCATCAAACGCCACTGCGATTGAATTGGAAAGCTCCCTACTTCATTTATTTCTCATATGGTATCGACTCTACGCCACTCACCTTCTTTGTTGAACTTGAGGTAAGTAGTTGACGAACAATGGGTTTTGTTCTGACGAGTCTAAATCACACCCATCAACACCAGTGCGAAAAACGTTCATCTATCGATTATGATTGTGAAGCATGCATAGGTGTGTACTTTGGGCAACCCATGTCATTCGCTGCAATAAGCCTGTCCAGTCTGGAGATTGTGCGGAGGGCTAACCACCCTCCAGCAACCGATTCCTGCTCAGCATAAGGCGGATAATTATGGTATCCAAGAAATGCTTTGTATAGGACAGGGAATGACGAGGAAAAAGGTTTACGTCACCAGCAAGACCCTCCAATTAGCACGGTCTCTGGCTAGCTCTTTTAAATTGTGCACACCAGTGTCAAAATCCTCTTGTGTGCCGTCTTAAGCGTAAGTGTCTTTTGCTGCGTTGTCCCACAGACTCTGCATCGAAGACTTTTCAGACCGCAGTCAAGTTCTCCAAGAGCTCTACATGGCCTAGGATAATGGAATCGTAGAAGACTTGACTCATTAACTTGTAGTTGTAGTTTACTTTTCTAGCTCCTAGCACATGCCCCTGAGCCGTACAGCTTGACAGGGATGATCACAGTTTTGTTGAAAACCAGCTCGATTATTTGACAGAGGGCTCATTTACTCAAACGCCTCTTGAGCACAAAGATGTAGCGGTTGGCAATAGTTATTCGTCGTTTTTATGTATGCATGTCAGACACTAATGTTAGCAGACACTAATATCACCAACGCATGCCAAGATTTGAACAGACTTCTGGAAGTTCGTGCTTCTACAGTTTACCTAAGTAAGTCTAGAACTATATTCCCAAGAATGTTGTTCTAGACGTCATATGACCGCTCGCCGCTCTCTGAATCTTTGAACCATTCTATCGAGAATTTCTCGTCTTCATCCTGATCGCAAAGCAAAACATGCTTTGAACAGGAAGCAAAGCTTCATCATTTTACGAAATATAATTTTGACAATGAGTTGAGACAAGAGGTTTTGCTAACGCGGGCTCATAGCAATTAGTTGAGATGGATCGACTGTGCATGGAATTGTGTCCTGCTTTCATTTAAAGATGAGCTAATTTGATTCAAATATGGCCATCGTCGCAAATTTGTCGACACTGACGCTGCGTCGACTCATACTCTGGGCTGTCTGGGTTCAATCCTCAACATCCACATGTCTCATTATTCACACTACCACTTCTTGGGAGTATCTTCTGTCAAGAAAAAGCTTATCATTCATTCTTGGGGGAACACAAGTCGTAGCTCCAGAGGATAGACCCAGCTTCACTTCGGACTGTAGCTCCATCCAGAGACCTTGTAACAAAATGTTAATTTGAAATTCTTGAAATATATGCAAAACCTTCAACAAACTTAGCCGTACAAAAACCCAATTGGAATGATCTTGCACTATATTAAATATTTTATTTATATTCATATTTAATTTAGGACATAATTGATTATATTTTATTTATATAAATTTTTATCTATTTTTCCGTGAATTTTCAGAGGTCAACTGGAAGCTGGGGTTCGGCGAATATTGAAATTGGCGTCAGTGGTCACTGGAATCACAACGAAGAAATGAAGACTGAAGACTTCAAGAAATTCCTCGGCAGTTTTCCCAAATATGTGGATATTGCCGCATGGCCGAGCTCGTACGAGTCATGGAAATTCTAACAGAAGCGTTCATTCATTGAGTTTATAAATTCAGCTAAGACTGTAGCAAGCACATGTGTTTCATTCATACATATGTAGGTAATAAAAATTATATTTTTTTATTTAAAGAGACGGTATTTTTTTAACATGACCACCATATTACATTAATCATCTGAACATTTTTAAATTTGAGCGTAATTGGTTGAATTTGAGGTGCTAAATTCCGGGGTGGACTTGCAACAGCTTTACATCCTGACGCTCTGTTCAAGACTCCGATGTTATATGGCCCATGTTTTATATGCTGTGTTCATTCGCTATGAAATTGTTATTTATAAAACCATTATCAAAGCAGCATTCGATACAATCAACCGTAGTTGCTTATTCTACAAATTATATGGCTTGGGGCTGTCGCTGAAGTTCGGCCGCGTTTTAGAGGATATATACAAAGGGACACAGACAGCAGTCTGGAACGGAGAGAAACTTTCAGTTTGGTTTGCAACCACATCAGGGGTGAGACAAGGTTGCACATTGAGTCCTACATTGTTTGCGCACTTCCGTGATGGTCGCATCAGTCACCTTCCTGGTGGAGTTGATTTCGCGGGTGTGCGTATTAAGGCATTTCTGTTTGCAGACGATATTGTTATGTTTGCTTATTCTCCAGAAACATTTCAACTCATGATAAATAGGGTATACAAATACTGTCAGCTGTGGGACCTAATAATAAACATTCAAAAGTTCAAAGTTGGTGGAAATCGAAATGCGACGAATGAGAAATGAAACTTAAACGGAGACGTGATAGAATGTGTGAAGAAGTATCTGGGCGTCATCTTCTCAAGGAACCTGAGTATGGAGAAGCATTTTAACGAAAAACTGCAAAAGGCGAAAACTACTGTTAATATTTCCTGGAAACCCTTTATTTATCCTGTTGTACGGCGCTCAAGCTTGGGGATGTAAGAAGTTTCACAGGGTGGAGAAACTCTTATCACACGACGTAAAGAAAGTATTCCATCTGCCAAGGAACACACCAAACTACGTGGTAATGTTGGAAACAGAACTGTCATCCTTACACGAAAACAAGCAAGCAGACTACCTACTGAACGTATTCAACATACCCGAAAGCAGACTTGTCCGGAAAGTTACACATAGAGCTATACAAGACCAACATGGCTGGTACAGTGTGGTTATGTCTAGCGGAATTTGAGTTTTCTTTTGAACATTGACTCAATGGCTAGAAGCAAAGCTCTTCTATACGGAGTTACAATAAATTTGCGGTGGATGAGAAGTACAGAGCGGAATATGTTTCTCAAGCTTCTGGTTCCTTATACAGAACAACAAATACAGGCTTAACCATAATCCTGCAGAAATAAACTATTTCCGCGATTCGTACAAGGTAAACGTGATTGCAATGATGGTCAGGCTTCGAAGCGAATTACTTAACCTGAACTTCATACCACATAGGCCCGAATTACCGCTAGAGTGTAGTATCTGCAACCTAGCCGAAAGGGAGGACATTATTCACTTCATGGGAAGGTGTCCAACTCTCAAAGAGACTAGGAGGAGTACTCTTGGAAGTAACGTACTATATTGAACGAGATGAATGTGACAAAGTTAACAGAACACTAATAATTAACGATTTTAATTGTCAATCTAGCAGACGGCAATTGCCATGCGATACCGATTTTTGTGTATATATTGGAGTTTGAAATAACTGTAGGTTAAAGAAATTTATAAATGAAAAAATAAGGAAATCTTTCTAATCTAATCGATCGAAAATAAACTCCTCGTTACTCTTACTTTCCTCTAAACCGAAAGGTAGATACAGGTAATAATGCCTAATAAGGCCTTAGATCAAGAAAATTATGTTAATGTAGCAGTAGACATAAACAGACAGCCAACTACACAGATTACAGCCATAAATACCTCTTTAGTGTTATTTGTTGTGAGAGGTGGTCCAAATAATAAATAATCATCCTATTCAATCGTAAGTAGTTTGTCTAAAAATACAATAATGTTTATAAATTTGAGCTTAAGTTTTCCATTATTAATTGTTTTGTTTACTTCTTATGTTTGAAAAATGTATAACTGTTTCAATACTAATTTTATTGAATTTTTCTTTGAAACTAGTGTAGCGGTTATTAAGGCCTTATTATCCTCTTCTTTCTATAAACTCTTGTCTGTTTTAAAGTTTACTTCGTGTGTGTTTTTTTTTTTTAATTTAACACATGTTAGTAAGCATTTAAAACTGTTTGATAATCGATTTATTGTTTTTTAGCGACGTAAACAACGAAGCTTCTTAAACGGGCAAACTTGCCTCACAAAGCTGCTGGGAATTATAAAGTCCTGATAGATGGAGACAAAGAAATAATGCATTGCATTTAAAGCTGTAAGTAATAATAGAAAACTTGCCATGTTTTGAAATTTTTTTATAGTAATTTATTTTGTACATTAATTTTATTTCTTAATTCGTTCATTCTGATAAATAGTTTTCTTATTATCAGGCTTTATTACACCCTTCCACCTTCTTTGTCCAACGAAAAATTGTAATGACGAGTAATTTTTGGAAGTTAATCTCGTATTTTTGAAATTTATCAAATGTTTACCCTAAGGCAGTCGAAAAATGTTTAGAACTTAACATTCAAACACACGCAGTCTGTTTCTTAACGTCGATATCATTGCCAGGGTAGAACAAAGTAAGTCCACGGGACATTACTGCATCCCAATTAAACTGATGGGACACTTCGCAGGCAATCTGAAAAAAAAAGACCAGCCCGTCATGACAAAAGAGGCAGATGTCGGCTTTCTCCGTGATACTTGATTTATGCGATATGACGATCTGAGCACGGAATACTAGTAGTAATGGTGTATTGCCACTTAACGTAACTCCGAAACCACTGGTTCGACAAACATGTCATTAAAAAGCCGTTCCAGTTAACACAAGCATGTGCGATTTACATTTGTGACTCCCTTTTACAAAAAAAGCAGGTTACAATTTCGATGTAATTACGTCGTGTTGGCCGTCTGTCAGCAGCAATGACAACCACAATGTGAGCGTTGATATGGTGATATCCTTGTAAATGATTTTTCACCTCAGGTGTCAAGTGCACACACGCGTAATTGAAGGGGACCCATTCATGCAGTTAACCGTCGATATGCCATCACGAAACTCTTTCAGGTAATTGTAGTGCCTCATATCTGTCATTCGCACCCAAATACAACCAATTTCACGTTTATTGGATTTAACCAGACAGCTACTGCTGTGCGATATCAGAAAAAACAACACAGTTTCATAGTTGATAACGATCAATCAGATTTGTTTGCCCTTAGGTTTGGCCTAATCTAGTGCTCTTGATTTGGCAAAAGCTTTACCAATTTTAATGCGATAGCCACAGTAGTGAACAGCTCACTTAATCAGTAGGCTTTTGTAAGTGCACGATTAAGTACGCTGGCAGGGAGCTATGTGGATACTATTGGATTTTAACTGTACTAGGTTAATAACGTAAAATGTGAGTTTTAGCGTCATTCACAAGTGAAATACGCAACATTCTGAACATAGTTTGCAAGTTTCAAGTTGACAAGTTTCATATTGTGTTTTAATGTTTTTTCAAATTTGAGTGTGTCGCACTTGTCCTGTCCTTGTTGCATAATAAATTCGTAAGGAATTATCAAATTCCAACCAAGCAGTTTATTGCTAACGAGTCGATTTATCGGACAATTAAATTGTTTGTCGACCTCACGCAGAGAAGCAATGTGTGTATTGTAAAATTATTTTATTACTTCCTTTTAACGTACTACTATCTGGAGTACAGCAACTCGGTAGTATTGGATGTTCTTTTAAATCAAACGTGATTAAGATGTGCGATAAGTGTTACTTCTAGTTCGTGTATGTGAACCTTGGGAGGCATTTCAGTTCAACACTGCTTGAGTCCTCCAGCGTTCTTCGGAAGTTCCTCTTTTTGTTGGCAGATTTTTCCCTTGTCTTTGCAGCTTAATTTGGACTTGTGTTGCATGTGTGCTTAACAGACACTTCCTTAGGGCTACGACTGATCTATGATGGGCTATAGAGCCCTTGCCGCTGCTCCAAAGTCAGGAAAAACCATCGAGTTCTGGTTCTTTCCACGGCTTTGACTTCCAGTTGTTTCTTTACGGAGCTAAGAGGTGTATATGCATACGGGATTGCCAGAGATTCCTTCACTCCAGACCGATTTTCGCGAGAATCACACATTTTTTGTGGTTATCCATGGTGTTCAACCAGTTTCGATGTCAGATGCTAGAGCATTTATTGCGCCTGGCTAACAGAAAAAATGGCGACAGATTTGTCTGTTATATTTTGGTCTCTCAACGCTAGTGCTGCCTTGTGTATCGCATTCGCTTCCACTTCGGCTTAAAATTCTGAATTGTTTGCTTCTATTAAAGTTACACTCTTTCCCCCTATGAAATGAATATGTTCTATTAATTACTTCCTTATCTTGCCTAGAACGGTTTTCGAAATGTCTTAGGCACATAGAAGTGGTAGATTTGTTTTCAAGCTTTCCTAATTCCATGGCCCTTCCGTTATTCAGGATCAGTCTTAAGTCATACCGCGTCGAGTGTCGATACAGGGTTGCTTGTTGATGCATGGCTGGTATTCGATTATTGCCAGAATTTGTTTAGTTATTCCTGCTTTAATCCCCTGATGGACATCATCCATGAAGTACATTAGGCTCACCACCATTTAATTTGGTTTTACTCATTAAAATTTATCAAATAGCCTTTATAGCCCAAGCAGCTTATCTATTCCATTATTTTGAGTGCCCCAATGAGTGAACACACTGAAATAGCATTCACGGTACTAATCAGCGTGTGTGTGCAGGCAGAATCGATTTTTATGTTGAAACTGCGATTAGATTTTCTACACTTGGAAGAATTATAAATATTTGATTAACATAATCACCAATAAAAGGTAATTTCACGCTTTTATACATCAGGTTGGACATATATTTGGTTGGATCCCGTAATCTTCTCGTTTAGTAAGCCTGTGGAAAAAAATAAAAGCACATAGGTTGCTTATGTGCTCAGGAATAAGGCAATGGAATAAGGTAAAACGTGAACTCCACAAACGACATCTCTGACGTAGAAACGCCCTTGGAAGACGATACTACTTCGGTTTGTCTAAACAACTGACCCCAAAGGTCATGACTCGAAGGGCCAAAATCGTGCTCTACTGGACGATATGCAACAGCAGGGCTGATTCTTGGTACCTTCGACAGAAAAACTCTTCAAACCTCTTTGGTTTGCTGTTCTCTTTACGGACACCCCTGTAAAAGAGACACCTCGCTTTACGGCCGCTTCGGCTTGAGGGCTACTCCCCTAGCGGCTACGTAAATTTTTTTCAAATTGGTTTGATTAGTTGCACCGCACAAGGTAAAAATTGCAATCATGCATTGCCTTGGGCTGACTTGATACCATATGAGCGTTGCGCTGTTCAGTTTATTCACGCAATTGAGAATACACGCTTTTATTCTACTAAAAATACCGGTATCTTTAAAACATCAAAAGAAGGAAAATGAATTTCGCATGTCAATTTCCACAAAAACCCCCCTTGAACGGACACCCCTACACGACGGACAGTTATAATGGTTCCGCAACTATAGAGAAGTTTGCACATATAATACGGTTCCTTTTTCATTATCATTTTGCTCTGCCCATCCCATCACACTTCGTGGATGGCGACGATGTCTGCCTTGTAGGCTTTCAGTGCGTTCGCAAGTTCGTCGACTTGACCCGTATTTACCGTATCTGGTTTCTCACTGAACAATACCCTCTTAATATATTTGTTTTCATCATTCACATGGGTGCCGCACCAAAACTATATAAGCCCAGTTCATGGAAATTCATTTGTTTTCACGCAGTAATGGGATTGTGCAAAACACGCTCTGCCATTTTCATGGTTATAATTGATGGGGATTAATAGCATTTCAATTAAGTTCAATGGAGTTTTTTCTACGAACTCGCATCTGGTACTGGCTTATTTTCATTAAATAATCGTGACAGTTCTGTTGTGGAATGAATGGGCAGAGACAACCAATTTTTATTTTAATTTTACCACTAATAAAAATCGATTGTAAATGCTGTTGAGGTTTAATAAGCTTCTATCGGCCCCACTCTGTTTTTCAAGAACTCTGATAAGTGCATGATTATGCTAGAATGGTACCCGCACTTAGATTGGAGTGCGAAAGCTGCTGTGTCTCACGTTAAAAAGTATATCATTGCACGTGCTTTCAGATGACATTCTCATATAACATTGAACTGGTCAATACTGCACCTGCGAAGCCAAAGAAGTATGCTTGGTACTGGGCGCCAGTATTTTGCGCGTTCTGGTTTCTGATCTTCTACGTGGCAGTGATTCCGAGCTACCACTCCTTTCCGAAAGTGCTCGAAAAAGCCGAGGAAGACAAACATCCCGATCGATTCATAGGCGAGCGTGCAGAGATTCAACTACTGGGTCTGTCAAACATCGGAATCAAACTCACTGGCACACCTGAGAATGAAGAGCAAGCCGTCGAGTTTCTGCTGAACGAAATTAACACAATCAAGAACAATGCCCGAACGGACCTCTACGACATCGAGGTCGAAACTCAGTTCTCCTCTGGGGAATTCATGTTATGGGGCATGCCAACTGTATATCACAATGTCCAGAACGTGATCGTCAAAATCAGTCCGAAGGGCTCGAATAGTTCGTCTTACTTACTCGTGAATAGTCACTTTGACTCGGAAATTGGATCACCAGGTAAACTTGATATTTGATTAAACAAAGGCACAGTGGTTCATTGGGGAGACTTTTCAGCCGCCGGTGATGCTGGAGTGATGATTGTGGTTATGCTCGAAACGCTCAGAGTTATTTCGATCTCTGAAACGCCTTTAGAGAACCCAGTCGTCTTTTTGCTTAACGGAGCGGAGGAGATAAATCTTCAAGGCTCGCACGGATTCATAACGCAACATCTCTGGGCCCCATATATTAAGTATGACATTTTCAATCATTTGTTAGCTTTAATCAAACTCCTCCTAGAGCGGTTATAAATCTAGACTCGGCAGGTTCAGGTGGCAGGGAAATTCTCTTCCAGTCGGGACCCAACCATCCTTGGCTGATGAAGGTATGTCAAGAAAACGCCTGCACGCGGTGCTTAATTCACATAGCTGATTAATGATTCCCTGTCTAGTACTATGGGAAACACGCTCCCCATCCATTTGCCGCGACCTTAGCAGAGGAGTTATTCCAAAATGACTTCATTCCATCGGACTCGGACTTCCGAATTTTCCGTGATCATGGTAACGTTCCGGGACTTGACATGGCTCATACCTACAATGGATATGTTTACCACACCAAATACGATCGGTTCGCTGTTTTACCAAGGGGCACTTATCAAACGACTGGTGACAATATTTTAGCTTTAACGAGAGCACTTGCTAATGCACCGGAATTGAATGAAACACAGGTAAGATTTTGTATTCCTTTAAGTTGTTATTTTTATTTGTGTGTGAGTCAGTGTGGGTCGTTTTATGAATGCGTACCGTGCGTGTTGATATTTATTTCTTGCAAAGCGGTTACGCCGCACGAACCAAATCTGGTTTTTGGACACATCCCGATGAAGCTGACAGAGTTTCCGCCCTCCTTGTGGTTAATGCATATCAATGCAACATTTAATTGCAATGGCCACATATTTGAGCTGCTGCTACTTACACTTCCCTCGATCGATGCATGAAACATTTCACCACATTTGATGTTCTGGTGTCAAAATAAAACAAGCCAATAACGCCAGAAATGCCTGTTATCAAAGAGTGCCACTTGAGGCTATCAGTTCAACCGTCGGATAAAGGCAGATATTTTGTACTTATGACTGACTGACAGGGCGGCTTTATGCATGCATCGCTTATGCTCATATTATAATCCATTTCTCATTTAACTATTTGCAGAAACATGCCGAAGGTCACACTATCTTCTACGACTACTTGGGCTGGTTTACGGTCCTCTACACGGAAGCTGCCGGTCTTGCAATCAACATAATAGTCTCAGTTTGCGCGCTGATTATGATCACGATTTCCTTCCTTCTCATGCTCAGGCAAAAGGGATCCGAGTCCCGACGAAGCTGCGTTTATTTCTTCCAAATATTTCTTGTCCAAATAGTTGCGGGTGCGGCTGCGATTGGATTGGCACTATTGGTTGGTGTCATTGTGGACTCAATGGGCCTCACACTCTCCTGGTACTACGACTCTTGGATGATTTTCGGTCTCTACTTCTGCCCGATGTTCTTTGCCTTGGGGATCATCCCGGCCTTCTTCTTAGGATGGACCAAAAAGAAGGTAATAATGGTTGCTGCTAATTTCCCTCAAAACTGAATCCAATTTTCAAATGCAGGAGATTATGAGCTTGAGCAACTCTGTGAAGTTGATCCTGCATTCACACGCGATTGTAATTGTATTCTTCACACTTCTTCTGACCGGATTGAGTATAAGATCAGCTTACTTGCCAATGATCAGCTTGTTCTTCTACACGATTTCAATAATCCTGGACGTTGTGGCAACAGCTTTCACAAGGAGCAGTAAGTTTGAGTGTTTTTCTGTTTCCGCATCATTGTAAGTATTTTGGGGTTCCCTTTTCAGAGCGGGTTTGGATGGCGATACACTTAATTCTTCAAGTACTTCCATTCTGGTACTACACATACATGACCTACTGCTTTTACAATGTCTTCAACGCAATGCAGGGACGTGATGGGCCGGGAAGTAATCCTGAGCTCTTTATAAGTGGAGTTACAGCCATCATGTGTCTACACTTCGCGGGATATATTGTAAGTATCTCTTCTTGTTACACGATCGATGTTCTATTGCATATTGCAGGGCTGTTAGGGTTGACCACAGACAACGATTTCTAAATAGAGTTGTGGCGCCTAAGGTTGAGCACATAGAAGGATTGAATATGCTGCTGTTAACGAAAGTCGTCCCTATTTCAGTCATAGCATTCGTTCGTATGTCCGTTTTAAGGAGAGAGCCGATGGCATGCACAAAATCATAGCCCTCACTTCATGGAATGAAATACTTATCATTAGCACACGCCTAAGTGGCCTATGTGCGAACAGAAACTAAGATCCTAAGCATTTTCAACACCAGTACCCAACTTAACATTGTGGCACAGGAAGTGGAGAAAGTTAACATCTATATTATGGAACAGTGCAGAAGAATCGAAAAGGCTTGGACTGTATTTGGAAGGGAAGAGCAATGTTTGCATCTTTCAAAACCAAACTGCGTCTGTTCCGCTCCAACGTGAAATACAAGTAGAAAGTGGACACCATACGAAAGCCACAATCTTTCGAATTCTTCAAACAGCCGTATTCAAATAAACCAGATGCCCTAATTCTAAATTTTCAGATTCCAATACTCAACTTTTTCCGGAAAACCAAACTGTTTGTCTCCTTGTTTGCTGTCCTCACCATTATCTTCATCATCATTGCCGCGACTCCAGCCGCTTTTCCGTTCAAGAAGGACATCGCAGCCAAACGCGTCTTTGTAATGGTAAGTGAAGACAGCTCAAAGCCTCATCTGCGATAAGTGACAAGATTATCATTTAGCACACAAATCGAGTCTTCCATGACTACGATGGCACGATAAGCCGCAATGAGTCCGGGTTTTATGTGCAGCCTGTTGACCCTCGGAACGGCAAGCTGGACGGTAAGAGAATGGTTCATATTCATTTCCCAGAATTCATTGACATTTTTCTAGATTCGGTGTTCCTAAATGCAAATTCACTAAGCTACACCAAAACGAATTGTGAGGAGGAGATGTACTGCGGCCTGCCCTTGTACAGCACGAGATGGACTAACTGGGTGTAGGTTGAATCAGTCCTCTTCGTACCCATATTCCCAATTGTATATTTCAGAGGATCAAGCCGCTGGATACCCTCAGTAATGCCTGTCCTTCCGGAGAACACTAGACTCAAATTCGAGGCAAAGACAGCACTCTCGTCAACGCACCTTCGATTTAATTTCACTTTGACGGGAGCAGATCGGATAGTGATGTACATTGAGCCGACACCTGGTGCCAAAGTGGTCGATTGGTCTCTGAATCGGACACCGTTGGATGAGGATTTTCCAACACCGTACTTTATTTACGTAACATATTCAGTTGAGCAAAAGCCACTGGAGTTCTGGATCGATTTGGAGGTCCCTCATATTTTTCGAATGGCAATGGAGTGATTCTAAAGTTGGTCTTTCTTTCAGCGTGAGTCTGAAGCTTGGGAGGGCCCCACGGTTAGGATTGCAGTCGGTGGGCACTTGGTGTATCATCAGAAATACTACACCACCGAATACAAGGAGTACCTCGCAGGCTTTCCAGACTGGACAGTCGCTTCTGCGTGGATAGCATCACATGAGAGTTGGTTATTCTAAGCCTCAAGTGATCCCTGCTTAGTTTTGTATAATTTTGTTAAATATAGAGACATACAATGAAAATTATTTCAATTCTCTGAACTTGCTTGATACAATATTATATGTAATATAAAATAATTTATTTTGGAGATATGTCAATTAAGTACAGAATATCAGCAGTAAATGTGTACTGCCACTTTACGTAACCCAGAAGCCATTCGTTCGACAAAAATGTCATTAAAGAGTAGTTCTTGTTAACAACCGCACATATCTGCACTCTAGAGGTCAAATGTGCAAATTACGCTTGTCACCCAGTTTCGATGTAATTAGTTGTGCCGGCATTTTTTCCAAGTAGCAACGCGTCGTTCAACAGCAATGCCAACCACAACGTGGGCGTAGATATGGCGACACCCGTGTACACCACGATCTCTTACCCCAAATGTCACGTGCAGACACTGGCAACTGGAGTGGCCGCATACTTGCAGTTAACCTTCGATATGCCATCACCAAACTTTTTCAGCTAATTCCCGTGCTTCATATCACCTGTGAAGTTATTCGCACCAAAGTACAACCAATTTCACGTTTATTGGATTTAACCAGACAACTACTGCTACACGATATCAGCTATGTACGAAAAACACATTAAATCGATAACAATCGATCATTTGTGGCTGCCCTTAGGCTTCGTCTAATCTACTACTCTTGATTAGCCAACTTTTATGGGATGGCTACAGTCTTGCACGGACAATTTAATCAGTCGGATTTTGTAAGTGCAGGATTAAGTACGTTCGCAGAAACTATGTGCATATCAAAATAGATACCGTGAAATGTGAGTTTTTGATTGCTGGTCGAGAAGTGCAGTGTGTTTGATGTTTTGTGGCGGCCGTGGCGTTGTGGGTTGGTGCCAGCCCCACGCACTTGAGCCTGCGTTGGCTAGGTTCGATTCCCGGTACTAGCAAAATAATTATCACGTCCCCACCTCTTTCGAGTCACTGACAATGCCCAAAGAGTGTAGCTGTCTAGAAAAATCTTCCCAATTTAGCATCCACAATAGGAGTCGGCATAAAACTCTAGGTCGCTTCCACTCGTGAACACACACAGTACGAGTGGTTGCTGAGAAGCTAGGACCTACGGGCTGCCACTTTATATATTACTGTTATTGGATGTTGTAAAACAGAGTTGTCCAGATTGTAGTCGTGCACGGGCCAAAATAAAATTCAGCAAGAATTGGCGGGCCAGTGAAACAAAAATTGATTAGCCATTATTAAAAAAAAACATTCTTATTATTTTATTGTTTCATTATTTCTTTCTTTCTTAGTCTTATCAATGTCAACGTACATATTTATCGCTGCCAAGCGCACTTCTTCGACCATTGCGACTTTTAGTTTGATCAAATACATTTCATGGTTGAATAAGCACTTTCACTAGGATATGCGCTCTCCACCATCAAACCCATTTCCCAAGCCAAAATTCGCTAATTTCGGAAAGCAATCATTGATAAGCTGGAACTTTAGCTGGCATAGGCCAGTCTGTATACTTTTAACAGCCAGTGTTAGCGTTTGTGTGAAATGTGACAAATCGCTCTCCACTTCCTTTTAATTTACTTTCAAACTCCGAATGTACTACGCCAATGTTCTCTCCGTGCACAGGAAGGGACATCTCTCGAAATGTCCAATCTGTATAAAACTCAGGAAAAAAGGAAGATTACGCGACTATGCAAGATTAGAGAAGATCTTGAAGTTTGTTTAAAATTTATGTGGTCCCAGATAGTGAGTGGCATAATCGAATGATTTTAAGAATCGACATATTTTAATAATCGAATAATCACGCGAGATGGGCGCATTCGAATGATTATTCGAGTGACAATCGCTTAGCACAACATCTCGATTCTCAGAACCATTCGAATGACGACTTACTCATTCGAAGGACGCTTAAAAATTCCCGAAGTTTGCGATGAGTCAATTTTGGTTTGACAGTCACATCCATTGCGTCCATTTGCTGCAAACTTCTGCATTTCGCAGTTGGTTAAGCGCTTGCCCTTGGTCTCTGCTCCCGGTCCCCAAGTTTCCAGTGAGAGCAATGTTAACACGCTTTTATCACGTTTGAAAATCTAATCAAGTTGCCATTTGCCATTGGGATCAAATAAACGGCACTGGCACTGGGCTGGTCAATCAGTGGCAGTTGTCCGACTGTAGACCAACATGGTTTAATGAATAACATTCATTTTAAGGAGCCCCATAAATCCTATTAATGCTCCTGTCAATGCCTTAAATCAATCAGAAATGTCAATCAGTCAGTGGAAATTTGTTTGAAAAGCTCCACAATCTATATCAGTGGTTTTGTGAGTTTCATAGATATCACTTTCTTTTAACCCGTTTTGTTTTGGCGTGAAATACAATTTGGTGGATTTTTACAATTTGGTGGATTTTTTTGGTGGATTTTTATGTGGCGGCCAACTAATTAAGCGTGTGTTAAGTGCTTGCAAAAATACAGTCTCACCTAATTTTGTCTAGTGCAGCGAACAGCGGTTCAAAAGCGGAAGAAACAACAAAAATGAAATTTGAATTTATAGATAAAAATGTTACCCTTTTTAGCTTGGAATTTCATGTATTTACTCGTAGTAACTCCTTGGTATGAAAAATGGCACTTTTATAACTCTTTGTTCATTCGCTTGTCATTAATAAGTAGGTACAACGCTATATATTATCTTCGTAGCTAAACAAAAATGCGTGTCCTAGCTGGGTTAGACCAGTTGCACTAGAATTAAATTTGTATTACTCCCCTTGAATTATTATTGTTTCCCTTGAGCTACAGTCTTAGCTTCGCAAAGCTCCAACGAGTGGTTAACAGTCTTAGAAAGCTACGATATCCAGCTGAATATTCTATAAAGAATGGTACTCGCCGGGACAAACATTTTTACAAATTGATTTCGGTAAATCGGTGTTTAAAAACACTTTATATGGTTGGAAAGAATGCAACCAGGAAATAAATATAAATCTTTCACTTAAGAACCGTGAATGCATTGACGGAGCTCCGAGATATTAATGTCTTATACCAGGATCTTAATAAAACAGACTTTTCCAGGGAGTGAGTATTAATGTTCATTGAAATGTAAAAAAAAGCTGCAAGATGCTCCAAGGGCGGTCCTAGTTTTTCTGAAAGCGTGCTTTATTCATATCATATACGCCTTCCGGCCACTTCTGCCGCAAGAGCCTTTTAAGTGTTTCAATAATCAATACATTGACCTAAGCTGCAAAAAATGGCAAAAGCAGTTCTGCAAAATAATAACTCTGCAACTTTTGAGCCCGTGGACCGATCTTAAGGGAACTTAGTAGTACAAGTTCATCAATACAATTTAAAACTTACATAGACATGGTAGCAATCGACCTTACTAATGATAAAACTGCACACACAAATTAGACGAGAAAACCCTTCGTTCGTATGTACATACATGTGAAAATAAATCTTTTCGTGGTTCAAAAAATTATTTTTTTTTCACTTATGTTTACTCCGTTCATGAATAATCCGTTTGAGCTACATCAACCATTTTTGAACCACGAAAACACATGTACTTTGTTTCAAATTTCATTAAGAGCTTCCATACGAAGCGATCGGAATACGAGACGATCATTTAATCGCCATCAAATTAAGTGGAACTATGAGGAATGTGAATGAGGTTTTGAAATATAGCGATCAAATCCTTGACGTTTTGAGTAGGACACATATAAATCATTTGTTTAAGTCGAAATGGGACTGTCGCTCATTCATATTTCACTGACTGTAATGTCGTAATACATTTGAATAATAAGCCCGAGTTAGGTATATAATAGGTATTACATTTGACGGCAATGGTGAAAAAGATCACCCACTATGTGTCGTACCTCGTTGCCAATTGCTGGGAGAGCCGAGCGAGTCATTCAAATGCGACAACATTCCAAACTAACCTCTCCTCAATGTTTTCAAAGCCTATTCAAACCTGAAATGACATATGGAA
This sequence comes from Eristalis tenax, assembly GCA_905231855.2. Taxonomy (NCBI): domain Eukaryota; kingdom Metazoa; phylum Arthropoda; class Insecta; order Diptera; family Syrphidae; genus Eristalis; species Eristalis tenax. The sequence goes on from HG993127.1 coordinate 26,106,997, forward strand.
GAGATGCCCAACTTTACTGCTGAATGACGCCTAGTCCATCGACGAATTTCAAAGTCTTTTTGGCAGTTATTCAGGAATTTTTGACAGTTGTTCACGAAATAACGTCGGAATGGTAAATTTGGCTTTACAAAACGATATAAAAAATGGTTGTCAAAAATTTTAAGGGATAAGAGAGGTAGAAGTTGGGCGTCTCTAGCATACTTCGTTTCTGATTCAAACATCCATCAGTCTCCCCCGTACACACATACTCGTCCATTTGCTCTCTCACTCAATCACGATGCGGCCACACTAGGCAATTAGCAATGAATTCTAGGTTTTGCTGGCAAAAACAGAAAAGAGCGGAAAATAGCTGTAGACAATATTTATTTTATTTTGATACAATATCATGAAGATGTTTCCATCAAACAATTCATTTTTATACAATTCAAAATGTATTGTGGTTTAAATGTAATGCTGCGACGTATACTAATGTAGGTACATGTGGTAAAATGTACTTTAACTTACACATTTCCATTCACCATTCATAAACAAGCATACTTAACATGGTTAAAGAGACACGACGATATCTGCCGGGGTCTGCCGAGATCCTCAAAACAGCAATATCCGCCTTGAAAAGCGAAATAAATATTCTACGTCAATCATGTGCAGATGACTAAAATCCTTGACATCTACTGCGCATAGGCCATAATTCGGAACAGTACCTACTTCTACTGGAACATTTATTGGAGCAGGTCCAAGACTGACCACGTTTCTATTTTTGTCGTTTCTCTTGAGCCAGTCGTTTATTTGATACCAAACAAGGTGTACATACACACGAATTCATACAACATCTTTCCCCCTTGCAGCATGTGACATTGGACGCCGTCGCGTATAGCCTTGTTAAAAGAAATCAATGAACAACTCAACAATTGAATTTGTGGCTACTTTCATCACCGCGACGATTTTTTGGCCATTGATTCCTTTCTAACCTTTTGCATTTCAAACCCTTTCTTTTGCAGATGACACTATCTGACAACATCGAATTGGTCAACATTGACCCCGTAAAGCCAAAGAAATATGCTTGGTATTGGGCGCCAGTATTTTGCGCATTCTGGTTTGTGATCTTCTACGTGGCAGTGATCCCGAGCTATCACTCCTTTCCGAAAGTGCTCGAACAAGCCGAGGAAGACAAACACCCTGATCGATTCATAGGCCAGCGTGCAGAGATTCAACTTCTGGGTCTGTCAGGCATCGGAGTGAAACTCACTGGCACACCTGAGAATGAAGAGCAAGCCGTCCAGTTTTTGCTGAACGAAATTAACACAATCAAGAACAATTCCCGAACGGACCTCTACGACATCGAGGTCGACACTCAGTTCTCCTCTGGGGAATTCATGTTATGGGGCATGCCAACTGTATATCACAATGTCCAGAACGTGATCGTCAAAATCAGTCCGAAGGGCTCGAATAGTTCTTCTTACTTACTTGTGAATAGTCATTTTGACTCAGCGGTAGGATCGCCAGGTAAGATCGTGGTTTAACTCAAATTACGACAGACCGGTTCAGAGATGGTTGCTTTTAGCGGCCGGTGATGCGGGGGTGATGATTGTGGTTATGCTGGAAACGCTGAGAGTAATTTCCATATCCGAAGAACCCTTAGAGAATCCAGTTGTGTTTCTGCTAAACGGAGCGGAGGAGTTATATCTTCAAGGCGCGCACGGGTTCATAACGCAACACCGTTGGGCGCCATATGTGAAGTAGGAAGGGTTATTTTTAAATCGCTTGCATTTGCTGAAAAAAAAAACCTCCCTTCTCTTCAGAGCCGTTATAAATTTGGACTCTGCCGGTTGCGGTGGCAGGGAAACCCTCTTCCAGTCGGGACCCAACCATCCTTGGCTGATGAAGGTACATATAATAAATATCATCTGCAAACTGGTTTTAAATTATTGATTCCATGTCTAGTACTACGGAAAACACGCTCCCCATCCATTTGCCACGACCGTAGCAGAGGAGTTATTCCAAAATGGATTCATTCCATCGGACTCGGACTTCCGAATTTTCCGTGATCACGGACACATTCCGGGACTTGATATGGCTCACGGCTACAATGGATATGTTTACCACACCAAATACGATCGGTTCGCTGTTTTACCAAGGGGCACTTACCAAACGACTGGTGACAATATTTTGGCTTTAACGAGAGCACTTGCTAATGCACCGGAATTGAAGGAGCCACAGGTAGGATGATTTCATTGATTTGATTTTAATTTGAAGTGTGTGATCTTGATATCCTTACTCTTGTCTACTGCTCTTGTTAATTATGTCTATTAAGTATTAAGCAGCTTGTAATGTTACTCACCACAGACATCGTTTCTTTCACGGTATCGTTACTTGTCGGAAGTGGTGCTCCTTGTTGCAGTTCCGCATTACTCTCGTTCATCTTGGCGTGGTTTGTTTTAAGGGCTGAAAGCAATATAATATGCTGACCGAAATACGGTACCAGAAAGGAGGAGTTGTCATCAGCATCGGTTTCCATACCAATGACTTGCGAATTCTGTGATCTCGAAGTGGATGGATAGTGACGGCTATTGTTTCTATATTGAAGCTACATATGCGACTTTACTTAATCTTTGTCTAACAAGCTGATGCAATAAGCGGACGATCAAGCGGACGTGGAAATGACTCACTCAACGTTTCCCTTCCCTTTCCCTCACTCAACATTTCCCCAATGACGGGTTCTGATAATTCTTGGGGCAATTAATCGCACATAGTCACATACATTCTTACGAAATCTGTCACACTTACCCATTCATCTTCCAATTGTATTTCCAGAAGCATGCCGAAGGTCACACTATCTTCTACGACTACTTGGGCTGGTTTACGGTCCTCTACACGGAAGCTGCCGGTCTTGCAATCAACATAACAGTCTCAGTTTGCGCGCTGATTATGATCACGATTTCCTTCCTTCTCATGCTCAGGCAAAAGGGATCCGAGTCCCGACGATGCTGCGTTTATTTCTTCCAAATATTTCTTGTCCAAATAGCTGCGGGTGCGGCTGCGATTGGATTGGCACTATTGGTTGGTGTCATTGTGGACTCAATGGGCCTCACACTCTCCTGGTACTACGACTCTTGGATGATTTTCGGTCTCTACTTCTGCCCGATGTTCTTTGCCTTGGGGATCATCCCGGCCTTCTTCTTAGGATGGACCAAAAAGAAGGTAATAATCACTGGTTGCTGCCAAATTCCCTCACAACTGAATCCATTTTTCAAATGCAGGAGATTATGAGCTTGAGCAACTCTGTCAAGTTGATCCTGCATTCACACGCGATTGTAATTGTATTCTTCACACTTCTTCTGACCGGATTGGGTATAAGATCAGCTTACTTGCCAATGATCAGCTTGTTCTTCTACACGATTTCAATAATCCTGGACGTTGTGGCAACAGCTTTCATAAGGAGCAGTAAGTTTGAGTGTTTTTCTGTTTCCGCATCATTGTAAGTACTTTGGGGTTCCCTTTTCAGAGCGGGTTTGGATGGCGATACACTTAATTCTTCAAGTACTTCCATTCTGGTACTACACATACATGACCTACTGCTTTTACAATGTCTTCAACGCAATGCAGGGACGTGATGGGCCGGGAAGTAATCCTGAGCTCTTTATAAGTGGAGTTACAGCCATCATGTGTCTACACTTCGCTGGATATATCGTAAGTATCTCTTCTTGTTGCACGATCGATGTTCTGTTGCATATTGCAAGGCTGTTAGGGTTGACCACAGAAAACGATTTCTAAATAGAGTTGTGGCGCCTAAGGTTGAGCACATAGAAGGATTGAATATGCTGCTGTTAACGAAAGTCATCCCTATTTCAGTCATAGCATTCGTTCGTATGTCCGTTTTAAGGAGAGAGCCGATGGCATGCACAAAATCATAGCCCTCACTTCATGGAATGAAATACGTATCATTAGCACACGCCTAAGTGGCCTATGTGCGAACAGAAACTAAGATCCTAAGCATTTTCAACACCAGTACCCAACTTAACATTGTGGCACAGGAAGTGGAGAAAGTTAACATCTATATTATGGAACAGTGCAGAAGAATCGAAAAGGCTTGGACTGTATTTGGAAGGGAAGAGCAATGTTTGCATCTTTCAAAACCAAACTGCGTCTGTTCCGCTCCAACGTGAAATACAAGTAGAAAGTGGACACCATACGAAAGCCACAATCTTTCGAATTCTTCAAACAGCCGTATTCAAATAAACCAGATGCCCTAATTCTAAATTTTCAGATTCCAATACTCAACTTTTTCCGGAAAACCAAACTGTTTGTCTCCTTGTTTGCTGTCCTCACCATTATCTTCATCATCATTGCCGCGACTCCAGCCGCTTTTCCGTTCAAGAAGGACATCGCAGCCAAACGCGTCTTTGTAATGGTAAGTGAAGACAGCTCAAAGCCTCATCTGCGATAAGTGACAAGATTATCATTTAGCACACAAATCGAGTCTTCCATGACTACGATGGCACGATAAGCCGCAATGAGTCCGGGTTTTATGTGCAGCCTGTTGACCCTCGGAACGGCCAGCTTGACGGTAAGAGAATGGTTCATATTCATTTCCCAGAATTCATTGACATTTTTCTAGATTCGGTGTTCCTAAATGCAAATTCTCTAAGCTACACCAAAACGAATTGTGAGGAGGAGATGTACTGCGGCCTGCCCTTGTACAGCACGAGATGGACTAACTGGGTGTAGGTTGAATCAGTCCTCTTCGTACCCATATTCCCAATTGTATATTTCAGAGGATCAAGCCGCTGGATACCCTCAGTGATGCCAGTCCTTCCGGAGAACACTAGACTCAAATTCGAGGCAAAGACAGCACTCTCGTCAACACACGTTCGATTTAATTTCACTTTGACGGGAGCAGATCGGATAGTGATGTACATTGAGCCGACACCTGGTGCCAAAGTGGTCGATTGGTCTCTGAATCGGACACCGTTGGATGAGGATTTTCCAACACCGTACTTTATTTACGTAACATATTCAGTTGAGCAAAAGCCACTGGAGTTCTGGATCGATTTGGAGGTCCCTCATATTTTTCGAATGGCAATGGAGTGATTCTAAAGTTGGTCTTTCTTTCAGCGTGAGTCTGAAGCTTGGGAGGGCCCCACGGTTAGGATTGCAGTCGGTAGGCACTTGGTGTATCATCAGAAATACTACACCACCGAATACAAGGAGTACCTCGCAGGCTTTCCAGACTGGACTTACGCCACATCGTGGATAGCATCACATGAGAATTGGCTGTTCTAAATTTGCAGCGAATTGTATAATAAAGTTCTTGAAATGGTATTATTTGATCGAATAAATGTATTTCTTTTTTAAATATAACTCAAATATTGAGCTACTCTTTTGAAAGATTTTTTGTAACCGTTCATTTTTTAATAAAATCGCTAAAATGGCTCCATTTACCACTACGCTGTAGCTGCTATGTCGTATGTTGTACTAGGACTATAACGAATTTCTGTATTTCATGAGTTTTAGTTTCCGAAAATACCGTGTCTAATGAAAAGACCCACCTGTCACCAAACGTTACAAAGTTTGTAAATTAACTGAATTTGTACTTGAGTTAGGTTAGGGCGTCACGGCTGATCTTCACATACACCAATTGATTCTACCACCACTTGCATTAGACTGTAGCCTTATTTAAGCAGAAAATTTTCTTTCATTTAATGACTTGACTTGACAGAATATGAACGAAATGAGAAATTTACACAGGATATGTGATGAATTGAGTTTTCTTCGACCTTTTGTTTTTTGATCTGAAAAGTATTGTTGTCGCTGGTTAGTAGTTTGACCTGTTATCAATTAAGATTTGGCTCAAGTACACGAAAGACTGGCACGAATCGGGATATATACTGAAGTTGGTACTGGACAAGTGGAAAACACATTTTCCACTAGTCACATTCTTCTCCGAAAGTTAGGCGTTCATAACCGAAATGCATAATAGGACGCGCCGCCACTGGTACAAGCAGACGGGGATGATTATGACTCAACAAAATACGAATCTGCTGACGAATACAGAACCTAGCTAGTTTCTAGCCAATTCAAAGTCTGCTATGAAGTTTTTTAATTTTTGAAATTCACTTTTTATTATTTCGTACGTGCTTAGAACGAAATTTTTACTTTATTTGGAATAAAAAATTACATTTTTTGAACTCAGTTCACCCCAAATTTTTCCTTCAAATATTAAAAACTCAAAAATATTGATTGAATTATGTTAAAAGTCGATAATTCAAAGTTAAGTTATGCCCATAATAAGCAATAAACATTGAAATATAACTTTGTCCACATGTATTACACGATGGACCGGCCGGGTCTATGAGCTGAGCATGGTGTCCCAAAACGCAGTTGCCTCTAATAATGCCTACTAGCATACCGCAGTTACCTCTTGGCAGAGAAATTAGTAGTTTAGTTTATGCGATACTACATTCAAGACAGAAACTCTTGGTTTTCTGGCATGAATTAGTACCCTTCCACACCTTGTTAGCTGATATTAATTGTTCTTAATCGGATTCCATAAAGACAAAGCATTTCGCAAAACTTTAGCGCACCGAACCCACATAGCAAGTTCTAAGCCACGAAATTCCTAGTACATATCTGTTCAATAAGAGAGCAGAGCACATTCCCCCTTTGGTCCTTCGCTTGAGGAGAGATGCAACAGAATTCATTCTCAATCGAAACAACAGGAATGCACATTTTGTGTGTGCTCTCAACAGTAGAACACCGAAGAAAAGCAAATCCACGTATCAGCAAAATTCAGACAAAAAGAGAAGACCGTTCAAAGACTACACAAATCTGTATGGTTAAGTGTTCAATAACATTCAGCGCACCGTGTCGTTCATTCCACACTCAGTTGTGTGTAGAAGGCAGAAGCAGTACTTTGAGAATTCTTGATAATTTTTATTTCGCTTGCTGAGGTGCGGGTTCACTGTATATTCCACACATATATCAGAATGCGGATACTTTGAAAGTTATCGGGTTCATTGGCGGAGTAGATTAGTGTGTTTCCCACTCTGGTTGCAGGGCTGTGTTCAAATTAGGCTTGTGCATTTTACTTCAGTTCAGAGAGCGTTCAGTTTAGTTCAGTTTAGTTCGTTGTTACAGTTCATTTATCGCAAGAAAGCATAATAATGCCCGCATCACACTACGGTTTTTCCATATTTTTCTTGAGTCTAATGTGAAAATAGAGCAGTACGAAATATACACTAATGGCATTGTCTTGAGGTGTGAGTGTACACGCATCAGGCTCTTATATTGGAAAAAGTCAAACACAATTGATTCAAAACTAAAATTCATCTCATTTATTCAGTCGGTAGTAGATTGTTTCTTGGCATTACTTCCGCTTTCTCTATTCTCTACGAAACCAAATACATACAGGCCACGGTGCAGATAATGCACATATTCATTTATCTTAAACGCAGACAGCGTATGCTCCTTTGCAAAATAATTGCTGTCGCTTTCCAAACAATTAATGCTGTCTCCTCTGCAAAACATGTTATTTTATGCATCAAAGTAAAAATTAATAAATAATAATAATATAATATGGGTGGAGCTGCAGCACCAACCACTCGTGTTGTGCGTGCTATTGTTCTGTACCCACAACGCCACGGCCGTCAGAAAGAAATCTCTCTTGATAGTTCACCCATTCATCGCATCAGAAAACCATTACAAAAACCATGTAACGCACAATTGCATACATAAAGGGTGATTTCTTAAAATCTATAGGAAAGTTTTTTTTTTTTTTAAAAACACATAAAATTCAGAAAAATGCATGAAATCTTTATTTGAATCGATAGTACGGTCCATTTAATTTAATGTTTGAAGATTATTTCATGCAAATGTTGACCTTGACTGCGCCTCAAATGGTCCATCCGCTTAGTCCAATTTTGGCATACTATTTCCAACATTTCGGCCGGTATCTCACGAATAAATGCTTCAATGTTGTCTTCTAATGCGTCAATTGAAGCGGGATTGTCTGTATAGACATGAGCTTTAACATAGCCAATTGACCGGTCCCGAACGTGAAATAAAATGTTCACCGAACTCGCCTCTCAATAAGTCCTTTGTTGCTCGTACTGTGGCACCGTCTTGTTGAAACCACATGTCATGCAAGTCAAGCTCTTGCATTTTGGGCAAAAAAAAGTTGGATATCATCTCACGGTAGCGCTCACCATTCACAGTTACATTACGATTCGCATCATTCTCGAAGAAGTACGGTCCAATGATGCCACCAGCCCATAAACCGCACCAAACTGTGACTTTTTCTGGATGCAATGCTGATTGCAATGCTTCTGGCTGATATTCACTCCAAAATCGACAATTCTGTTTATTGACGTACCCCTTGAGCCAAAAATGAGCTGACCATAAAATGGAAGAAGCGCGCGATGAACTTTCTTAACAGAGCACGCATTTTGATAATAAAATTGAATAACTTCCAAGCGTTGTTCGTTTGTAAGACGATTCATGGTTACATTATAGACCAAACCGAAGATGTTTGACAGTGAAACAAAACACGAAACGTGCGTCAGCTGTTTAAACCAGTGTTGCCAAAAAGATAATAGCTACATAATCACCCTTTACATTCGTGCGCATATTCATAAAATTCAGTTCACATACACCACCGGCACCGCAAAGATCTCGATGTTCTTGTGCTGTGATAGACAAAAACCACGCTGATGCGCATAATGCCCATATACACTTTAAACAACTCCACTTCAGGTAACTGCGGCTCTAATATAGTCCCAAATAAGTCCAACCCACTTCACTTCATTTCATTTTAATACATTTTATTTGCCTAATCTTTGACGACGTAAAAATAAATTACAACAACTAATGTTACATGTCTGTGTGAAAATACAAAATAAATTTAACAGTTCAGCACTACTCCCTGCTCGCATCCTATTACAAATGTTTATCTACAAATGTATGTAATTTGTTCGTTAAGCGGCTTGCACGCTCCTACAGCCACTCCGCCACCACCTCTTCATAGTCTCCAACTTTCGTACGAGCTTGTCCACGATGTGGGGTACGCCCATTCGGGGAAGCTTGCTAAGAACTCCCTGAATTCATCTGTGTAGTGAATGTCGTGATGCACCAAGTGCCCGATGAGGGCAAAGTCAAAGGTCGGTCCTGACCAATTGGGGCCACCTCTCTGCAACGGCGAAGTGTGTTGAATTAAAAAGTGTCAGTTTTCAAAGCCTTGTATTAACCTACCTCGAACTCCAGTGTGAACTTGAGTGGCTTCGCATCGACTCCGTATGAAAAGTAGACGAAGTATGGTGGCGCGAAATTTTCCTCCAAAGGTTCTCTATCAAAAGACCAGTCAACTAGTTTTGAGTCGTTCAGCGGCTGGAAGAACAGTCCCATGTGATCCGGACCAGAAATTTCGATTTGAAATTGAATGTGCGTCGCCGAGACGGCTTCCTTCGAGAGAACTCTCATCGAGGGAACTCCAATGCGCTGTGGGCTGGGGCCGGGAACCCAGAAACTATGATCCCTGCAAGAAGACAAGAGTGAGAACAGCTATGCGAGTGGCACTCCAAAGTGCTTGCATACTTCCATCCCATCCAGCGAGCATTGTAGATCGGATAACCGCATACCACTTCCTGTGCACAGTCGTCGTCGTTGCTCTTTGAGAGATTCGAGTTGAGGAGAACATCTTGAAGCGGGGATTTCAGAGAGAAAATTGAAGAACACCTCCAAGGGGGAAAAAATGTTATGGGAGCTTACCCTTAATGGAATCGGGTCTTCGATCTACGGGCACTACATAGAAACCAGAGTCCTCCCTCCTCACAGTGTTGTCGGTGTTGAAGAACGTCCTTTGCGTGTGCTGCAAGCAATTTGAATTTGAATTGAATGAACAACTCACGCAGTCAAGGAGTCAAGGACCTACCACAGCGTAAAACCTTTGCGGAGCAGTCTTGGCAACGTATGGGAATCCAACTGGAGTGGCAGCAAGGATGATAAACACCACACAAATTGCAGCGAATATTGAAAGTATGGTCTTTGTCTTGCGGAAAACGTAAAGCAGCGGGATCTGGAAGGCGAAAGGGAGGGAAATTCTGCAAAAAATGTTGCCAGGGGCATGTTGCGTGCATACTTACTAGGAATGCAGCGAACAACAAACACATCAGCGCTGTAAATCCACTAATAAGCAATTCAGGATTGCTATCGACACCGTCACGCCCCTGCATCGGAATGAACGTTACGTAGAAAGCGTAGCAAATGTAGGTGTAGAAGAGGTACGGAACCACCTGACACAACGAGTGCGGAATCAGCCAGAGGAATGCTAGAAGGGTAAATCAAAAAACATTAATCTCCACGCAAGGCAGCGGCGCCTCGCATGCATACTCTTCCTGTGCAGGCACGAGGCCAGATTAATGATGACCGATACTGTGTAGAACAAAATGCTAATCATTATAACGAAGCTTGATCGAATTCCGAAGGACAGCATAACGATGGTGATGGCGACCAGGATCAAGCAATGTGCGTGCATGAATAGTTGAACAGCGATTCCAAGGGGGATCCCATACTGAAATCGAAATGAGCGCAATTGATTCGAGTTCTCGGTGAATTTGGCCAAAACAACGTACCTCCTTGGTCTTTTGCAGGTAAACTGCTGGCAGAATGCCAAGGAAGAAGAACATCGGGCAGAAGTACAATCCGAAGATGAGCCACGGTTGTGAGAACCAGGACAGCGGCAGCCCTACAGCGTCCATGAACAGACCGATGCCAATGGTGGCAACCATGGCCACGACAACCGAGACCAGCTGAATGCCGAAGATAATGCCGAAGTGAATGAAAGTGCGTGATCGCCTCAAGCCCATGTGCTTTGGCAGCAGCCAGACGAACAGGAAAATGCTTATCACGGCTGCTGTGCACACAACTACGTTGATGATAACGCCCTGCGACTCTGTGTAGTAGATCATGCCCCAGCCTAGGACGTCGTAGAAGATTGTGTGCCCCTCTGAGTGTTTCTAAAAAGAGAATTGATTTCTTATGAGAGAGTGTGAGAGAGTGGAGATTCCATGGTCTTACAGATACATCTTCAAGTTCCGGAGCATTGGTCAAGGCCTTGGTTAAGGCCAGCACATTGTCCCCGGTCAGCTGGTAGGTGTTCCTTGGGATGAGGTTGAACTTGTCATATTTGGTGTGGTACACGAACCCGTTCAGAGTGTGGGCCATATCGAATCCTGGAAATGAAGTTTTATTTGGGTGACAACAACAAACAGTCCTAAAATATTCAAAAACGAGCCAATGACCGAGCGCAGGTCAAACTTTCGATCTGTCGATTGTCGGTCGCCTTTACTCATGAAAAGTGCACTCGTTTCATCAGCCATTCGATTGATTAGAATCTCAAGAACCGACTCACCGGGAATATGTCCGTAGTCGCGGAAAATTCTGAAGTCCGTGTCTGACGGAATGAAGTTGGCTTGGAACAGCTCCTCGGCGATGGTGGATGCATACGGATGTTCAATGTACTTCCCGTAGTACTGCGGAAGAAAGCGAATGTCAAAAATGTTCAATCACTGATCGGGTTCATGCCTTACCCTCATGAGCCACGGGTGATTAGGTCCGGATTGGAAGAGAATCTCCCGACCGCCACTTCCGGCCGAATCCAAGTTGATCAATGCTCTGAAAAGAAGACGGGTGTTGAAATCACAGATCGCTAAGAGACGACAGACTACTACTCACTTCACATCGGGTGCCCACTCGTGCCCAGTAATGAATGCGTGAGATGCCTGAAGAGGATTCTCTTCCGCCCCGTTGAACAGAAACACTATGCAGTGCTCAAGTGGAGTGTCGTTCTTTGTTATCACGCGCATCACTTCAAGCATCACCACGACCATCACGCCCGCGTCACCGGCACCTAAGAACACGGATGAATTGATTGATTCGCCAGACTTTAGACCCCTTCAATGTCTTACCTGAACTTGCCGGAACCGAATCGTAGTGACTGTTGATCAGCAAGCAAGACGAACTGTTCGAGTCAAACCGCTTCACTTTCACAACCACACTCTGTATGCTCTGATACATGTTGACCATTTCCCAGAGCACATAATGTCCAGATCCCACAAACACATCGTATTTAATGTCAAAGATATCAGTTCTGGCCGCATTACGTATTTGTTCGACTTCATTGGTTAGGAAATTCACGGCCCCCTGCTCGTTGGCAGCACTCCCAACGACTCTTGGGCCCATTTTAGTCAAATTCAACAGCGTCTGCTCTGCCCTGCCCCCAATGAACTTGGTCGGATGTTGGGGCTCATCGTCTATGTGCAGGGTGTCCGGATAGTTGTGGAAGCTCGGTATGACCGTCACGTAGAACAATATGAACCAAAATGCGATAAACGCTGGCACCCAATACCAGGCGAATTTATTGCGATTATAGATGATTTTAAGATTCTCGTACTTGGACTTCATCTGAAAGGACACGAATGGCAATAAGAGAGAGAGATAGAGTGGGGGGGCGGGGGGGAGAGAGAGAGAGGAGAGGAATTTAATTTAACTCATATTCGGTCCTTGAGGTAATAAAAATAGGAAAAAGGGTTTTCTCGTAAATAATGTGTACCCAGGCTATTAACGGGATGCATGGAATCTATACACATCCATTCGGTTTCTTTGCCTTGCAAATTTAGCGTCACAATCCCTTGTGTTTTACTGTTCCTCAGAGTAAATCATAGCGTACCCCTTTTATAATCTAGATAAGTATGCCTTGACAGTGTTTCGCTTCGAGCAATAAACTCTCGACATTTACATTGGCCATTAAGTGTGTTTCGAGATGAATGGGATATGAATTCATCCTTGAGCTATTGGTGTAGTTGACTCTTTTCGTGTTTATCTTGTCCTTGACTTGAACATGCGGAGGATGCTGCGCGGAGACTGCTTATGTCGACCAACTCATTCGATAAGTCTTCTTGGGAGTTAAACAAGTTTTTAAGTCCGCCATTCTTTTAGAATTGCGACATGAATATGAAGTGGGATATAAGAGTCACTGTGTCCCTGCAGATGTAAGCGGAATATCACATAATTGGAGCGAGCACTGAAGATGGTTAACTTCAAACACTTAATATAATTACATTTTCATATCGGGCGGTAGTCCAGATCCACTCGCTGCAGCAACACTACATGAGGAAGGCATTAGGGATGACTCTACGGGGACGTTTGATAAGTATGTGACTTTTTCGATTTGACGTACAGCAATATTATATGCGACACTGCTCCCGTCAAAAGACTACTATCAAGCTGCGCAATTTACAATAGTTCGGGTATTTTAAAGCAGTGATTAAGCAGTATTTTCTAGTATTTCGATACCTACTCGAAAAGCTTGATCGATTCTTTGACAACTGAATCATCAATTTGGTTAAGAAGTGGTTTACTCAGTTCCGTTGTGGTAGTACGTGTGACGCCGAATGTTCACGAACTTTCAGAACGTCCAAAAGAGGTCATCAAGGCAGAAATTGTCGTTAAAATGGAATGATATTGGACGATCGGAGGACGTGTAACGTGGCTGAGTCTGTATGTATCTCAAAACAGTGGCTCTTCTACATGAATATTTTAACATGAAAATTCTACCCTCGGGATGGGCATTACGACTGCTCACACTCGAAAATATTCGTATTCGAAATCCCGGGGTCACAAATGAATGATTAATGGGACAGCAGCCATCCTTTCTTTCTCAACTTCTTCTTAAACGAAGCCCATACACTCCTGATCGAACTTTTTTCTTGTCAGAGGTTATTTAACACCATACTAGAGCACTCAGACTCGGACGACTGTGTCCATTGTACTACTGCCAGGCAGCACCCAGTCAAACTCCTACCACTGATCGACCACTCCAGTGATAGTCGAGTTAATTTGATCCGCAAATGGTGACTGAACCAGATTGGTATTTTGACTTTGCTTTCACTGGGATTCGAACCGGGGACCCCTCTAGTGAAGGGCAGGCATTTAACCAACTGCGCTATCCAGTCGTCTCCTGATAGAACAATAACAAGTACAGCACGAGTAGATTCTGTAGAAGCCTATATTTTTATTATCATTATTAGATAAGGCATGTACTAAGTGACACCGCCTTCGTACTAGTGGGATTCTTCAAGAAAACTAATGTTTTCCCGAATAGTTTGCTTGCCATTTCGACTACTAGCGGCCAAGTTGTTGCCGACTGGTTGAAGGTCAACATTATTTAAGACACTTTAAGTCTTTATACGTTACATTAAACTAAACTTTTTATTAAATAAACCTTGTTCCTTTACAAGTGTAGCTGATTACACTCTAACTTAACGAAATAAAATAGTTGTTGCTTCATCATCAAGACTGTTTTTTATTGTCGTCAAAGTAGAAACCTCTCACAGGCCACAACACCATTACTTTGAATTTCATTCCTCATACATTTTATTTATAGATGAAACTTCTCAGAAACAACAAAGACAAAATGTTCTTGAGTTTTGACCGCACATTCCATTTTACGGCTACCAATAAACTAATGCACTTGACCACTTACCGAGTCCATCCATATCATAATCCATCAAGTTACACTTGTCATTGTTAATTGTTATTGCAAGACGAAGGAAAACAATTAAACTAATCGCATGCCAATTATCTTTGATACACCTTTGATTCCGCTTAAGTATCGGTATCCATATCCAAATCAGGCAAATAAAATAATATCTTCTTCAACTTGTGAGAAAAACATTTCTCTATCCTTATTATCGCAATTAAACGTGATATCGTAATCGCTGCTAATTTAATTATAATTACCCATTATATGGGCTTATCGACCAAAGATTAACCATTGGTGAGTTCAAATGAAGCCGCAAGCCCTGGTCGAATAACAAGCAAGAACAACACGATAATTTGTGAATGAGATTATGGTGCGAACTGCGAAAAAAGTGTGTCCATGTCTATTTTCTAATCTTAGCAACCGACAATTTTCCACCACTAATGACAAACAATTTGGATTAGAGTGACTTAATCAAAGCGCCCATCGACAGCAAAATAGTTTTCCAATCTTTTTCCAATCTAATCGTGGCAATTTCTTTTGAATGTGACTTAAAAAACAGAACCTCACGTGTAACGTGTAAGGAATGTTTGATAATAATACTTTAGACATGTGTTCGGTAAGTGGGATCGATGCTCTGAAAGGCTATTTCGTGTGCACTTATCGGCAGGGGCTCAGATTATGCATAGATAAGACTGTATCTTTAAACACTTAAGACAGACACTGAGTAACAATATACGTCCTCGTTTGTCTTCTTTGGACAAATATTTGTCTTCCGCTGCAACGCTTGCTAAGTTCATTGACTTGCTGTGTGCAATGTCGTATAAGGCACAAGGAACGATTATTCAAACCAAAGGCATAGGGAATATGTTGTGAGAGCAGTACAACCTTGCAGAGTAAACCTTGCGCAAACAACGCGAAAGCGTTTCCAAAATATTCAAGTTTCCAAAATCTTGTTTCGTTCCAAAAACTTGCGAGAGAGTTATACAATTCGTGGTCCGCCGCCGATATCCACGTTTCAATCTTATAGTATGTTTACACAGCACCTACATAAATGCAAATTTTCGGGGGAAAATCGGGTTCCAATTTTGCATTCCCTCTGGAACTTCAACACTTCCAATGACAGCTATTGTGTGATTTGATTGCGGATATTTTTTCAGAATTGGTTGAAGTTTTCATATTAATTTAAAGATGAATTCAGACATATTAAATATTTTAGCGACAATGGGGCGTATGCGCATAAAGACTAGTAAATGTTTTTCTAGACGATTTCGGAAAAATACTTGACTTTCATAGTGTTACACATACCCCCTCGAGAATGTGTTATTGTAATGGCGACACTTGGTTTTTGTTTGGATCAAACACCAATTGTGCGTTGGCTTTACAGTCTCTCACGCTCTCGCCAACCTGCTCTCATTTTAGGAGAGGTAAGTAGGTGGACCGAGGGTTTGAGGAAGGCAGTGGAATTTCGGACGTGTTCGATCGCAGATCTTTTAAACGACTTGTTATCAAACGAATTGATGGGTTTCATTTAAAAAAAATCCATGCAAATA
The DNA here is from genome assembly GCA_905231855.2 of Eristalis tenax. NCBI lineage: Eukaryota > Metazoa > Arthropoda > Insecta > Diptera > Syrphidae > Eristalis > Eristalis tenax. Next base: position 26,123,080 of record HG993127.1, read on the forward strand.
ACATTGAGTGTGTTTTTCACTAATTTGTAATATAATTTAAGTAAGTAAGTGCTGGCGAATAAGTGTTTCCTAGGGGACTAGTTTTAGAGGAATTTCACTAGCTATTACTTATAACCGTATGCATATACACAACTAAATACTTATACTTCTGTAGTATTTACTTGACTTTTTCAAGTTGGTCAATATCAACTTGAAAATTCGCTGGTATATTATTTTCTTCCTGTGGGATTGGTCAAGGATGCATGGATTCCTGTGGGATCCTGTGGATGGGTCAATTTGGAAACAGCTTGGTGGACCTGTAACCAGGAGGACCGAGCTTGGTGTCAAAGCCAATTTAGCGCTTTTCAACTAAGTATTTCAAATCTCACGAAATTTGGGAATAAGATCGCGGATACAAGCTGCTGAGATGAGGAGGCGCGAGGAACTCAACATTAAGCAGCAGTTCTTCGCACGTAAAGGGCCATGCTTCGGTGGTTTGGTGGACGTGGCATGAATGTCCAATTCATCACGAATTCCGAGATGGCCGTTGAATGCGATTCCATTAGATAGGCGACCGCTTGCCACATCCAGGACGAGGTGGTTGGATTAAGTCAAAAAACTCGCCTGGTTACGCTTGGGCATAACTCCTGATGACCTCGAGTCGATGGTCGAGGATAGAGTTGCCTGAAAATCTCTCGTGGCTGGTTTACCCCAGCGACCCCTTTAGAGGAGCATGCGGGTCAGAAGATGATGATGATGATGATGATGATATAATATATCTATTCTATACTACACACTATATATATTCAGCAGCTATAATAATTTGGATATTAATCATTAATCATTAATCGAGCCATTTCGATAAATATAGCGTAATTATCGAAGTAGTTCTGAAAAAGTTTACAAGAAACGAAGAGTTACGAAGTCTAATTTAAAAATGCTTCACCGTTTTGAGAAGGAGGCATAGACATAGAGTGGTTAAGGGAATACTTTGTTGGTAAGTAATTACTCGCTGTGCTTTGTAAATTAATATATTTTATACAAAGGAAATGGTAAATGCTACTACAGTTGTTCTGGTACTGGTCGTTTTTACTTGAATGAATCACAGCACTGTCCAGAAGTATTTGCAGGCAAGCCGAAACTCATGTTTATGCATACCACATCTAGTAAATGCTGAAAATATACGCTTCTTCTATTAGTACTAGTACCTACATAGACCCATCACTACTTGTAAATATATAAAAAATACAATATAAAATGTATTGTAATTATCACATGAAATTATTGAATGTTTTGTTTGCAGCTGTTTTTTGTTTATGTCAGCGGGCTGAAAAGTCAGCATACTGAATTGGTAAAAACATTTCGACGAAATCCAACATTTGGAAATGCTGGAAAATGTTTGGTGAAATGCTGGACATGTGGGCTGACATGCAGAAACTAGACGAAATGTTGGTTTTAATTGCGGTGTAAACATACTATTATTTGGAAAATCAATCTGTCATTTGGCAGCAAGCTTAAAATTTGCCCATTTCTTCGAGAGTGAGGATGCAAAGCCGACGAAACGACTTCCTAGGCTCAAATTTTCTAGCCAATAGCGGAACCGGAACCACATTTACAGCATACTGCGAGGCAAGATTGTGAACCTGCTGCCTGAAATTTCCCAATATCGAGCAACAGTAACAGTCAACGTTTGACCAATTGATTTTCCGGGATTTTCACCAACATTCTCATGCACTTCTTCGATACTCGTACTTGAACGGCTTGTTTTTGACTTGAACAGCTTGCTTCAGAACGACCAACTGATCTATTTTCACTGAATTTTTCAATTAATCACTTCACAGCTGGCGAAGTCAAAACACTATTTATGAAAGTATTTTCACGGAAAGAAAATTACTCTAAAAATGTATTGAGATTAGAAAAGAATATCTGCGAGCAATTTAGACACATTTCTTCTCTTCCACCTCTTCCAAGCACAACTTCGCTTGCGAAATGTCATTCAATTCGTGACCCCACTGAATTGTGTAGTATCAAATTGAAATTGTCAAAGACATGTTCTGGTGGTATGTACCTCGAGAAAACACTCCTCTTGTCTGATGAGGGTGATATATTCAATTAGCACATGGGTACACAGCCAAATATGGCACTTCATCAAAGCATAAGTGTGGTAGAAAAAGCAAACAACGACACAAGCCAAATTTATTTAAAGACCTGGCGAAGTGAGCTTTGCGATGTTGTCACCATCTCTAGTGAAGGAGAATTTGCGACTTTAAATGTGTACATATGCATGCCGCCCCAAGAATAGTTTGCTCATGGTGTCATCCATCATTGCGAACTCCCTCCTACGGTGACAAGCTACTTATGGCGTTTGCTTCCACTCCCATCCACTCATTATCACCATCCCACGTCCACGTACTTATTCGCATAAACTCCATTTAATGATAACACGTGAATAGACTTTTAAAACTAATCTATGAACTTCTAGATTATTTTCGACCATCATAAATGCCATTGAATGACTCCATATTCGTTCGATTTATGTTGGTGTTGTAACCATAATGCAAAGATTAAGATAGACGGGTGGTTGCATGTTATTAAAATTCTTACGCTCTCCTATCTGTGCGCGATCTTAATTGAACTTTGGAAACACCCAAAGACCCAGAACCCAGCAGTGAACTTGCGAGAACGTTTAAAGGTTCTCTTGAACTTCAGGGCAGATAACGGCACGGCGAATGAAAGAGAAGTGAAATTATTTCATAATCTTTATGACCGGCTGCCAGCAATTGACGACCGATAATCGATTTATCCGTAGAAAATAAATATCAGTCACTCACGCATTCAGCACACGCCCATATCAACTGCAATCGGTCTTCCTCCTCCGACTGATCGTACTCGCACTGATCGCTGCCCCCTTCCGCAGTAGACCCGCATGAATCAGCCAGGCGTGGGCTACAGACAGACTGCAGTACGCACGGTAAACCAAGTGGCGATAAAACTATTTATTCACGACGATGACTCATTGCGTAAACAAAAGCGGACGGCAAACCGTGCTAGAATTGCAATGAGAGGAAGCTTCTCGCTGATCGTCATTTGTAAGCCCTCAATGTTGACATCATTTTCTGGGCACCGCACTGGGGAACCTCGCGAAAAATCGGCAGCCGACCACGACTCGATTTGAATTCAAGATCAATAAACAGCAGTCAATGCGCAGCCCACAGCCATTGGCAACTCACGAATTTAAGAGATGCCCCCACTATATGATTTTTCGTTGTTTCTTATTTTGATTAATTTTTGTTTATTGACCCTGCAGCAGATGTTTATTTGTGGACCATTAAAAGTTGTTGAATGGAAAACATATGTCGTGTGCTCGCCGCCCATAACGCGCGCAACATCCGGCCGCAGTGGCATCGCGTCACTGTCGTAAGGTCAAATGTGTGTGGTGAGAACTTCATTATCGGAACGCAATTATGTTTTTTATAGCTTCTTGGCATTGTACAAGCATTTCATACATCATACATTTTCATCATCGCGTCGGTCGAGCATTGGGAAAGACGCCCACATTTTGATGATTCCCATTACGGAGATGATGTCTCTCTTAGCTCCGAGGTGGCAGGAGAGATCATTCAAGAAGGCAAGCAGGTTTTATCTGATGAGATTGAGGACGTAAAAATTGATGTCCCTTGTTTTAAATCAGAATGGCTTATGCACACAGAAGTTGATTTGACATCCGCACGGGAAAACTGCAGAGAAACTCCTCAGCATTTTGAGACGCATTGCAGTGTTAATTTTTTTTTTTTTTTGACTTTAAATTAACGAGGATTTTGCATAGGGGCCACACTCGTAATATAAAACTCATATTCCTCGGAACAGCGGCACTTCATACCGACCCCCCTATCGATTCAAAAATATGCAACTCTGATGACAATGTTCGTTCAGAACATTGAAGGTTCCCCCAATAGCCACGGGTAAGGGTCAAATTTAGCATGTTGGGTGGGAGACCTGAATATGGCATGGTTCCGAATCTGGATGACTTTGAATCGAAAAAAGAACAAACCAGTGACGAGGTCCATTTTCGATGAATAGGTACGTCAACACACAAACTTCCCGAATGGACGGTGGATGGTGCCAACCCACAGGAGGTCCACCAAGTGACAATGCATTCGCAGAATGTCATGTTTTTGGGGCGGCTTGTCGGCTGGTTGCGTCATTTGCCTGTTGTTCTTAGAAAACGACGGGGAGTTCGATGAAAACCAATTTTGTTGGCATGTGGTTGCAACAGGATGACGATACGTTTGACAAACCTGATACAGTGTGATTTTGGGCGCTTTGGGGACATGCATACATTGTGATGCCCCCAGGTGAATGGCCTTATTTACGTTCCAATCGGGCACCCCCATGAACGTGAAAAGAGATTTTAGTGGGATCCTGCTGGACTTGGAAGAAATATTCCTCTGGCAATGACTGCTACAGTGGCAAGGGTAGAGAGGAGCATCATTTTTCCTCTTCGTCGCCGCAGCTTCTGCATATATAGTCCCAATTTAATGTCGTGGTACTTCAGACGATTATGGTCAGTTAGCGCTCCAACTTTCATCGCTAGGAACTTTTTGTCACACTGAAGAGTTCAGTTCCACCTTCTATTCTACCTCTATGATTGTGTGATTCACATTTCCTTGACATCCACATGAGGTGTTTGTGATTATATGTTGTTATTATCCATCCTTTATACACATAACGTTACGTAGGCATAGAAATCTTGTTACAAGGTGTTCATTCACTTCGGAACGATTTCATAACTAAGCCTGACTAACAGTACGATTGTCTTACTCTCTCTCTCTCTCTCTCTCTCTCTCTCTCTCTCTCTGTCTCTCCGTCTGTACGTTGTCGACTTGCCGGACAAGATTTACAGTTGGACTTCCTCATACTACGTGACTTATACCCATGTTATGGTGTATCCTCCCGTGAGGGCAATCTACGCTGAGTACATGACGTATTTGATTGATGGCACTTGGTGTGTGTAGACTCTTGCACGTCGTTACGTTGCACGGGCTTAATACCTTGTCGCTGATTTGCGCAAAGTGCGGACGTACGATGGCAATTTCGAAAGCCAAACTATTTGATGCACTGCATTAAATGTGAAGGCTGTACGTCGCCCTCGGCCACTCGTTCAACGTTCGTATGCCTGCAGTAGTCTGGTTTTTACAGCTGTGAACAATGGAATGGGTTGTATTTTGTTTGTTTTTACATGTCAGTGACTTGAGGAGAGCCAGTGACTCGTGAGTGATACAAACGTGAATTAAAAGTTTGTAAATAAAAAGTTATTCGCGTTGGAAAAAGAATAGACACAGCGTGGGAGTCGACGCACGCCCACGTATTTCAAATAAAACACAAGAAATCAACCATCAAGCACTCCCTTCGAAAAGACTTGCTCGTGTTCTCTGCCTTTACAAGAACATAACTGTTGGGCGACATCATTTTGGCACAAAAATAGTTTTACGTCGCTTTCTCTTTATCAGCTTAAAGGAAGGAAACCTTCAGAAAAACGATTGAAAACTAAATTCACATGCACTCGTCATCTTAATTCGCCAGACCACACGTGACAGGCAGAAATGACACTTAAATTAAAAACAGTGGCATCCCATCATCACACCACACGCCTTTATAGTGTCACAAGATTCAGCAACAGAAGGAAAAACAAAAAACATCTATTTTTATTAAAAACAATCCAACCACAAAAATTTAGAATTGAAAAGATGAATACTTCTAAAAATACGTTTATTGCTTTCCCTCTCTCGCACTCTCATCTCTCTCCACAGTGATGGAGTGTAATGTATTTATATTGGGAAAGGTTTCTTTCTTGCATTCTCCTGTGTGCGCTGAAGGGATTCTATTTTAGTGTACCATTGACCTTGTTTACGGCCGTCGGAAAGGGATAATTATTGCTACAGCTAACTGCTCACACAACACGAATGCTTCCATTTTGGCTAGAGTGAGACTTGCTTTCATCAATTCAAACATTTTAATCAATTCCCTTTTGTTTGTTGGCACGTTTTTGATCGTGTTTATGAAATGTAAAGTTTCCTGCCGCTGCTGCTGCTGGAGTCAGGTGATAATGGATGAGTGATTGAGTGATTCCGAGCACATTTCTATTTTGAAAGATGGACACACTCTTATGAAAAGGTTCAGAATGGGTGTGGAAGGCGATTTGTCTGGGATGGGATTTCCTTTGATGATATTTTAGGACATTGCTGTACAATGTGCCAGTAGTTTTTATGCTGTCAATAATTAGTGAATATTCAAGATAATAGATTGGACCACCCTGGTCTTGTATTTGTGGGTGTGCCTTGTTCTATTCTTAAACTACGTGGAAACTAAACAGGAGAGGGGAAGTAACATGTCGAACTCTAACAAATCTTGTTTTAAGTTCTATATTATCTGTAAACTTTTTGCTATGGGTCCATGCCAACAAGCCAGCATTGTTAGACGTGCTCAGACCCAGTATTGCCCATCTGAAACCATGACTTTTCCCATCTTTCTGAAAATTTGTGGATCCCATCCCAAAAGAACTGCGCCGGCTTGGCAGCCAAGACTGGATCAAGGCAATTTTTGATATTCTGCCCTGATGTGAACCGTATTTCAGTGAGGGCGTTCTGCATCGACCGGAACTAATGGTAGTCAGAAGAGGCAAGGTCTGGGCTATAAGGCGGGTGGGGTAAAACTTCCCATCTACTGTTTTCCAAATAGTTCTTAACCGGAATAGCAACGTGGGCCGAGCATTGTCATGATGAAAAATTATTGCCTCGTGTCTGGTACCATATTCTGGGCGTTTTTCGGCTACTGCTCTCTTCAAACGGATTAATTGTGTTCGGTCCATTGATGGTTTCACCCGGTTTTAGTAGCTCATAATACAGCACACCCTCCTGATGCCACCAAATACAGAGCATTACCTTCGCGACATTCGGCTTTGCCGTTTATTTGGCTGGGAACTTTTGGCACGTTCGCTCAGCTAGCGCATGCTCACCATAAACTTCCACTAAAATACGATGACTTTCGGCAGCATTTTTCTTCATATTAAACTAATGAAAAAGAACTCCCCGCAAAACATTGTTTTCGGCACAAAGTTCGACATATTTGAGTGAAAAAAAATTATTGTTGTTTACGCTTCAAATGAGTGACATATACTGCAATGACGTACAATGACAGTAGCTTTCCAACGCATGTTCCGATGGAATAATAACAATGGAATAATACAAGTTACGCCATCTCTTAGCAAACCCCACGAATTAAGTTATATACCCAAAAGTCCAAATTGAATTGCTTCGAGACAAAAGATCAGAGTTGGATCTGATTATTCTGTAGGCAAACGTCTATTTTAGCTGTAGACTTTTTGCTATGGGGCTACACTGGTCTATGCCTACAAGCCAGCATTGTTAGACGGGCTCGGACCCGGTATTGAATGTATGGCCTAACATCTATGTTTTGATTGTATCTTAAATTGTTTAAGTTTATTTAAAAACAAAGTTTGTTCGTTTGCTTTCTGTTTCACTTGAGGAAAATATTAGCCCCAGTCGGAGCTGCTAAATCATATAGCAAGTGTCCAAAAAGGCGATGGAAAGTCAGCCTCTTCGCTCGAGCAGAGAGGTTTTCTTTAGTTGTGGTCAACTAAATTTTGGCAATCAATCAAATTAGAGTACCTTATCTGTTGCTGTTGGTAGGTATACCAAAAATTATAAAAACCAATTACTTCGTAAATCCTGAAGTAGAGAAAATTGAATATCACTAACTTGGAGGACTGAATCGCTTTCCTTTTGGGCAACAGTGCAGCTGCAGAAGCTAGACCCAAGTCCGCTCCGGGCGGTAAGTCTTTAACCGGAGAAGGATCAAAACTGTGTCGTGTTTTTTTTCTTTGATTTTGCGTTTATTCTCAGTGCTGGGTGAAAAGGGAGAGGAGACAGATAAAGTGAACTTGAATCAAAATTTAAAGATTTGCACATGTTTCATGACATATGACCACAAAAGGGAATTTAACAAAGTCACGTTTCGCGCTTGTGTGTTTCATCATGTAGAAGCCTTTCCACTTAACAGAAAGTTAATCGATTTCAAAGAATCGGTCCTTGTACGTATGTAAGATGATGTTTATTTTCTATGCATTTTATATGGTTTCTCGATTAAACAAGCACGTTTGGTGCCGTTTCTTGCCCACTAGCATGTCCATAGAAAGAGTTTGTATTGCTTGTTAGTCCATTCTTCGACTTTGAAACTAGTTTCCTGTACACTTGATCGCAGCATTGGTCGCCATTCGGAACTCAGATGGCTTCCTCGAACAACTCTTGGTGTTACCTTGTAGACATTGTTACGGAAAACAACAGCACGTCGTTGAGTTACAAATGAGGCATGAAATCGTTCTGACTGGGTTTGCATTAAAAAAATTTCTTAAAATGCGTCTTTCCACTGATTGAATTATCTTGTTGTAGCAGGCTCTGCATGGGTTGAGAGCATTGACCTGCATTTAAAAGATTTTCAAAAGTCAGTTAAGTTGACATGTTATTTTGCATTCAAGGGAGAAACATTACATCAACGCCTTGACAGAATGGCGCAATGTGCAGCCCGGAGCTTCCTTTACCTCAGTTGCGTGTACAACAATACAAACAACGGCAACACCGAGATTAAGCTCCAAGCAATATTTCGATTGAGCCAAAAATGACAAATTGGTAATAGTGTCATGAATTTGGTCATGTTTGAGTTGATGGGATCTAGGAGAGAAGACTCAGCCACCAACTGTAGGGATTGTAAAGCGACATGAGCCAGGGCATTCATTTGAGGATGCAATGCCTAAGGTGGTTGGGACAAGTTTACCTCATTGACATCTCAGCTCCGGCCCGAAGAGTTTGCGACTCGATAACTGTAGGACAAAACAACAGGAGGACCCAAGAGAAAACGGACCTCAACTCCTTTAGCGTCGAAATAGGTGGCAGGTAGCCAGAAATCGCGCTAGGTGTGGAGGCTTGGTAATTCAGGGCTAGGTGCCCAACTCGGAAGGTACCACCATATGAAGAAGAAAAAAAACCCATTTCGTTATGTTTATTATTTCAAATGCGGCGACTAATCAAACTGGCTAAAGAAACACGGTTGATATGCTGTCTAAGCGGTGGATTGTCACCAAACCAAGGCATCGTTCATCACAAGACATTTATATTGTTTCGTGTCGTATAAAATTATATCGTATAGTTAGAACAAGAAAAATTAAAATCACTTTCGAATTAGTAGGGGCACTGTTCCAACAGGTGCAGAACAAGAGTCATCTAAAATTTGTACCCCATGCAGATTTCCCAAAATCCATTCCTGTCATTGTGCTGCTCAGATCGTACTGTTTCAATTTTCCATGTCAACACAAATCTCTTTCACACTCAGTCTCATGTTTTCTTAGAGCAGATAACTTTCTTAGCTTCTGTGGAATGACACTAAAAACACTAGGAAGCCTCTTGCCCTCATTCACTTCAAGCTCAATTTAGCGTATCAGTCTACCATTTCAGCAGTACTATGCTGTTTGAGAATTGAAATTGAATACCCATGCGTGAGTACATTTATTGAAGATTCAGTTCAGTGTTCCTTAGCAAATTCTGTCGTGTCACTTTCATGATAATTTTAATTACTTCGCCATTCGCAGAATTTGCTAATCAATTATTGTTCAAAGTGAGAACGATAGCGCAACGATATCGAATACCTCTGAATGCTTGTCATTGCGGAGAAAGAATCTGAATTCGCAAAACCACAGCTTGAAACGATGTTCCTAACTAAATGGATGATTAACTTCTGTCACAGGTCCTTTCAATTCCTGTGTGCAGTGCAGATCAGAAATAATCAACTTTTAACGGACACTCATCACTGAAAGGCATAATTGGAAATGTATTCGCAAACGAATGCGTGACTAGTCTCAAATCGTCAACCTAATTAGCTCGTCATGTGTATTAAACACATTTCATGGGCACACATGTACATATTCATTCCTAAGGCTCCCCTTTGGTCGCAGATGATCTCATCTAGCATTCGAATGGGGTTACATATAATGTTTAATTTTAATGAAAGAAACACTTCAAGACAGATTAATTTCAAGATAATACTCTGACTATGGGATGTCTGGAATTTGTTTGACAGCACAAGCACCAAGTCGACGCGATGTTTTCCGAGTTGAAGCAGCTCGCTAGGAGATTGTCAGTTCCGAGAACAGTGCAAGCCATTGCAACAGCATCAGGAAAATAAAATAAAACTTAACTTTCAAGATAACGCAATCTCGCAGAAGAAGTTCAGAGCCCTTGTGTGGAAGTGAGAAACAGACATCCCACAGACGCAGCCTCACTGAATGTCTTCTTTTGTGGGGGTAGCACATTTGTTGTTTTTCCCACCAACCAACCGACCTAAATTCTAAAACTCTCCTCCGCTAGCCTACGCTAGCTGTCGTATGCTGGCTATGTAGTTGTTGCAAAGCAGCTGATAAATGCATTTAGCAAACGAACTGGGTGCAGTATCAAAATATATTCACACACAGTCCGCCTTAGTTTCTATTTTTAAGAACGAAGTGCAGTTGTTCTGCGCGAAAAGATAAATTAAAGTGAAATTCGTTAAAATAACATGAGGATCGGCAAAATGAATGTGTGTTTACATTTCAAACTGTCTCGCAGAAGCCAATTAACGTGCACTTCTGCTCGTCGGATATGAAATCCAAACAACTGAACTGCGATCGAAGATACACGTACGTACGCGCCGACACTCCGAGACAGAGGAGCAATCAGACAGATGGACAGAGAGACTTCTGAAAATGCATCCAAAGAAAAGCAGAAAGAAATTCCTTTTATTTGTCTGTACGGTATACCCTATTGTGTAAGACAGGTTCTTAGCTGAAGATTCACTCTTACTTCGGGAGTCAATAACCTCTAACCCAACACACGATGCACACGAGATCTTCGTTGTATCTGAAGCATCTTAGAAAAAAAAAAAAAAAAACAACGAAAAAGGAACAAAAAAATTAACTTCCTGGTACTCCATTGTCAGCTGTCATCGTTGTGTGTACTTTTCTAAAATCTCAACCACATTCAGTCTCATCTACTATCGAATTACTTACTTTGAATTTGACTTTCGCCCCCTTCCGGTGCACACACGAATTTCAGCAAACAAAAATATGTAACTCCTGTACTTCACTCACGGTTTTTTTGTGGATTTCCTTTTCAAACTCACTGATGCGCTAACTTCACTCTTTATTTTTGTTATTATGTATATTATAAGCGACCGACAACCACACGCACACACACACACGCGTAATGGCTGCGATGAAAACACGCGCCGCGGCAGAAACTAACTAGTGCTTCACTGACTGTACGGGTGCGACAAGCGATCTCCAAAGGTCTCTAGATGTCAGACATGACTAAATGCTCCACCAGTGATCTCGAGACGATCAGCGCGACAGAACTGTGCTGATCATAATTACGCCGGCCGCCGATGAAGATCACACAGACGATGGTGGTGATGATGATAATGATGATGGCGCTAGCACTGGTGCTGGTGTTGTCCCCAAAAAGATGCAACTCGGTTTGATGTTGCGTGTGTGTCTTGCGCACAGTATGTGTCTGAGTCTGAGATCGCCGACTGATCGAGAAGTGAAATGGTTCTTGAAACAGAATGCACGAATGGTGTATGTATGTAAGTGACAATGGGCGATTTTTCTCCGCAATGTGGTGTGAGAGAGCGTTGGCGGCGGGACGGCTATCCGTTGTGTGTGTACTCGCCTAATGAGGTGCGGTTCGCCAAAGAATTGTTCGATCGGCCCGAGCTTGTAATTTATATACGGGGTGTGAGGTAATAAATTTCGGTAGGAGAAACGGTGGTTTAATCTATGATTCGATTTTTATTTCGCTTTATCTGACATTAATTCAATTTGTAATTTATTTCCTTCAGAGGTACTCAACTCCGCCGGCAGTTCAACCAACTGCAAGTGAATAAGAAAGAGAGGCAAGCTAACTTTGATAGCTTCTAACTTATGGCGGCATATGAATCAAACTAATAGAATGAGTGGAATACTAATTCCTTATGATAACCACAAGGCACCTTTATAACCTTTGCTTTGCGAAGAGAGACCAATGCAGAGTGTGTGTACTCTTAATTAGTCGGTTCTCTTCTCTTCCCTTCCGTTAACGACTACAATAATTTTGTTGCGCTTTTCTTTCGGACTGTTCCTCTTCGAATGGCGAAGTCTATTTTGGTGATTGATGAGTGTATCCTCAGAGTATTTGGAATATTTTAGCATTGACAGGCTTTAACAAATCGCTCCCACGCTGATCATCAATCTGCTTGAATTCAAAGTTCGAAGAGATGTGCGCATAAAGGAATATGGAGGCGGCGAGATTTGTCCAGACAGTTAATTTTTTCAATTTGGGGTAAAAAAATGTTCAATGTACCTTGTGTCAATTAAATTTTTGATATGATTGAAACTTATTCTAAACTCTGCTTCCCGGCAAACTGCATCATGAGCTATATAGAGAAGATTGTCCGGCAATCTTGCTGTATGAAGTCGAGAGTTGAGGATTTAGCAGGGCGCAATTTTAATTCTCAATGCCTTCGAGTGAAGAATATTTCTTAGCGTGTGATTGAATTGTGTGACAGATCCGGCACAACTGGCCTCAATAGCGTACTCAAATACAATTAATATTTTAAGTGTACTTTGAGCAACTTATTATAGTGTGAACAATCCACCTCCCGAGTCCGTAGTTGAAAGATACATGACCGAACATACCACATCAAGCCTGATAAGCCAGCCATGATCTAGTATTTGGACGCCAATATAACTCCCATAATTGTTCAAATTCCGGTCGCAGCACTGGAAGTTGTGATCCTGAGTTGGCCCATCTCTTATTGCCCCCTACCCCCACTTACACGGCATTATATTCAAAAATGAAATGTCAGACGCTGTTCTTAGCCATAATAAAGTTTCCACCATCAAAATGGTTTTTATGTTCTTTTACAAAAAAAAAAGGAAAACAAGTTCACATTATACACGTTTGATCCAAGATTTTTTTGATCCAAGATCCATTCCTGTTATCAAGGGGCTGCTAGTGAAATTACCAGCACACTAAGACCATGTTGATCTATGGTGATTCCCACAGCCAGACTACTACAATTGTGCCAGTGCCGTGACTGGAACAGATTTGAAACCCAGGTCAAAGCGTATTAACTTTGCTTTTACTGGTATTCGAACCACTAACCAACTGCGCCATCCAGTCGATTCATCATCTGGTATAGTCGAAGAAGTAAACCCGATCACTTAATGCAAGCACTGTTCTCAGACACAGTAAAATTAGCACTCTTAAATTTAACAAGACGTAAAAAACTGTAGATGCCATTGTTTATTATACCCTGCTTACTATTTCAATATTATAAGGCTTGAAACTGCTCACAACACTGCTCAACTTGGTCAAACCATTTGGGTATGGACTACTCCAAAGCATGAATGGGGGTTCTGTTAGAACCATCAGGATTAAATCTCAAGTTTCTGCTTGGACATAACAGTGGTTGAAAAGCAGAGCGGAGCTGCTTTTACTTTCGCCCGAAAAATATTGCCCATTTGATCGTGAACTCCACAAATGACTATGACTGATGCAATAGAATTTTCCGAAGTAGCATTTTCCTGGGCAATCGGTGCTACAAGTAACTGGGGTCCAGCTTTACCAGCCCTACCTAATGGCCACCAATGTTTCAGCCTTTTGGTGGGAGACCGAGTCTCCGGTATATTGACTGGCATTGATGAAAGGTAAATATCGCTCAGAATTAAACCCTACATGTGTAGTACATAAGTAAACTTTTTCCTAATCGGCTTGATGGATATTAAATTCGGGACTTCTGAAGTCACAGCATTTATGCGTCCAACCAGAAAGGTGAGTCTGGGCTTCCAGCCTATTGTTGTTTCGTGCTGACTCAGTCTCAGTGATAAATCCCTGCAGCGTTTATTTAATTATGGCTATACGTTAAGGTTAAAGTCAAGCAGAGAGAGACGAGCGGCTGAGAAATTAAGGGGCGCAAGCAAATAATGGTAGGACATCGTTTATTTAGCACTACGCCCAATAAATCAGAGATGAAAGGGCTGACTGCTGTGCAAAAGGACAGCAGTCACACTTAGGCCAGTATAGGCTCATTGTTTTTAACACAATCAGTGATAGCGAGATACAAAAATGTCCAGCTAATAATAATGACCCCCACTAAGTTCTTGTTTTAGTTGCGTGTTTCTATTTCTGCAGAATAAAATATAGTACATTAAAATTAATAATTAAATAAACATAAATCAAAAATGTCTTACTAAATAAATCTAGCTCCGAAAGTGTAATTTTTAGTAGTTAATATTTTTAAATACTTCTGGAAAATTATGCTTAATATGGGGGCACCCGTATGTCTGACTCGTCACTCAATTGCCTGTTGTCGATAGCTATATCGCTCCTTCTCGACGGTGATTGCGTGGCCTAAGCTTGCAAGCCAAAACATTCAGACGATTATTAGTCAAAAACATCGTCACAATTATTCCGCATTCACGAAGGGTGTAGTCATTCATTTCCTTGAATTTGGCAAACTTCATAAATCACGATGCGATAAGAATTCATTTTCAAAGATCATTCGATATGTGATAAGTATTACTCTAAGTTAAATTTGTCATTGCTTCGTTTGAATTGTTTATTTTTAAAATCACGCGAATGTGCAAGTACTTTTAGTGCAATTATTATTAAGTTCCACCAAATAGGTGATTTGCCGAAATTCTAAGAGGGTCATTTGTCAGCAGTAGTCTGTAAGAAAGTCTTCCCCTGAAAAGAGTGTCCACGATGTGTATGTGTGCCACATGATCAACTAAATTCTTCGGCGAATGAACATGTTCATTTCAGTGTTCATATGATCTACTTTCTGTATTCGGTTGTTTACTTTTCGAAAAGTTTTTTTTCTTTTTCCTTTTTCCTTTCTGAACACTTTTACGTCGCCACTGTTTGAGAAACGCAGGAAACACGCGGTCTTATATTGTTATGTTATTCTTCCTTTTCTGAATGTTGCGCTCTAGTCCAGAGTAGATTTGGGCCTCAACCTACAAGCCTCTTCAGCTAGCGATCTCTGGCTATCTGCTTCCAATCGCGCACACTTAGTTGGTCGAGTTCCATTTTCATTTGGGGGCACACCTTTGACGCTACGACTTTACGGATTGGAGTCAAGTTTTCTACGCACTCAATCTGGCACACAAACCTTCGGCCGTAGATGTCCTGGTAGCCACATTTCCCATTGTATAGCTCATACAATTCGGTACTAAGCGTCCTCTCCTAACGTCAGAACTTGGATCTTCTCTTGGATTATTAAGGACTTAAGCATCCATTTGTGATATTTGTATGGTCAATGACCTGTATCAGCCTGGGCCATGATCTGGAGCTCAGACATCAGCTGTTGGCAAAAGTTATTTTACTATTCATCTCGACACAGATGTGGTTAGTCAATACTGAACCTGTGGGATACGATGGTCATGTCTACCTCGAAATTAATGCTGCCCATTTTGACACATTTTATAAATCAGCGGCCGTGAATTTGAGGGCATGTGAATCTCGCTTGATTCCCGGTACGACCAAACAAAAAAATGTGTTCACAGCCCCACCTCTTTCGAGTCACTGCCATGATCAAGGTGTAATAATTCTCTAGAAAAGCTCTTCAAACAAAGCTGTAACGCCACCCAGTCAGGAAATCAATTAGGATATCACCATTAAAGCCAATTAGAGGCATCGAAAAATCATCGGAAATTAAGTGACATCGCTGACTACTATCCTGATTCCACATTCATTTCCTTGCAAAAATGATTTCTCATCATTTTGGTTTTTCTTAAATTCCTCTTGTCGATTTTTCGGGTTAATGATGTCCTCGCTATTTACATGCGAAACTCATGTGAAAGCATCGGCGAAATAAAAACGCACATTCTTCGCATTTTAGGTGAAAAAGTTAACCCCTATTATTCCCTATTATATTTATATCCAAGACACTTTCATCTTTTAAGCGAGGAAAAATAGGTAAACACTCGCGAAGCATCAGCGCAGATGAAGCAAACTGAAGTAAATATTTGTCCCTCTTGCCTGTGTACAGAAATGAAGTAATGTCTATTCGCTTTAAAACACAAACAAAATTTTCACAAAATTAAAGCCCACAATGTCGTAAACGTTTCATGGAATCAGCCATTTATTGCTCCCGTCTATTTACAAAAACTCAGTGAACTTGAACTTACGGCGAGACAAGAAAATGAGCGAACATTAAACAATCGATTGCCAATACTTAGTCGGTAGTAACTTAAGCCCCGGTACATACGAAGCTAAGTGCACACCACCTTTTGATATAAAGCTTAACTGAAAAGATAAAAAACAACGAAGCACAAATTCAATGTTTATTTTACAATCATCGAGATTTGTAAATAACTGGCGCGCTTACATTGAGCAAAAAATCCAATTTCGAATTTCCTGCTGGTGTGTGACATACTTTCAAATGAACGCTTGTCGCTGTTAATTGTTTAGAACTCACTGTCTCACCTAGGTCACATATGGATGTGTGCGTGTGTGTGTGTATGTGTGCGTGTGTCAGCTCATCAATTCACTAGTGAAGTCAGTCATGCGTTGAGTACCATTAGCAAATTGGTGATACCGACCTCCGATCTAATGTCAAATTCAGTTCGAGGTGGCATTTGTAATTTGTAGGTAGTCTTCCGGGAGATCGATTGTTGGTTGTGGGATCCCGTCCGCACCTGATAGTTTTGCATTTTCATCTGAAGTCTGATAAGCCCTACGTCTACCTTCCGCCATCCAGATGGGACTAATTTACGATATTGTGAGTGAAATTTAAATTAAATGATTCCCCATTGGAGTGTGCCATAAATAATGCTTGTGATGTTTTCTAAAACCTGTGCGGGAGTGATGTGGCTTAGTTTAGCCACTGGTGCAACCTGCGTTATGACCTTGAATTTATTCCCTTTGTTCACTTTATTTTTGCGAGAGTGAGCGGATGTGCTTGTGAAAAAAAGTGTCAGTAGATCCGCGCGGACGTGAAATAGACTCTACTATTTACTGTGTCACATCAACTTGCTGTCATCGCTCCAGTAAAAAGCAGAAAAGGTTTAAATAAGTTTGCATACCTATGGGGGGGTGGACTTTCATTTAAATATTGTTCTCCAGTTGAAGGCCGTGGATAATTAGTGCTGGGAATATTTTTGACCCCTTTTGCTCCTATGGGACGATGATGTCCAATGCTGAGAAGATTAACGATGAAGACGATGAAGAACTTTTCTGTTCTAGGGGGCATTATCCTTACCAAAACCGAAAGGCAACGTTAATCGACACAGCAAACATTTTCCTTCTTGTTGGTAAGTCTCATCAGCTGGTCCTTCTGCACTTGTGTGCGCCATTGGCTTCGTGGACGTCCTCTATTGCGTCTCGTATTGCTCCTCGGGCTGAAGCAGTGTTATTCCGTTAAATGCGTAGATGCCTGGCTAGACATATGTGCACACAGTTTGTTGATAATCATCTCCAAATTTCATCACTGCAAAACAGGACCAACGATAGGAAAAGTGGCAAAGTGTCAACAACTCTGTAGTCTCTGTGGATTTAATCTGCAAAGAGAGGGAAGACATCATATTTATTGTATTTTCCATTACGGATCGCACAGAATAGTACGTCCTCTCATCCGTTGAGATTGCATCTCTCAGACTTCTCAACAACAAAAAACATTCATCAGAAATTAAAAAATAAGGCAAATCTTTATATTCCAATCGAGAATGGTCTCTACTCACCATCGATATCTCAACTACTCTTAATAAATTCAACGTCCTTTCCAATGACACTGACAGTTTACGACCAGAAGTCATCTTCGAAAAGAAATTCTCTACCAGCACCTCTCTGTTGGTCAAACGGACACTGGACGATCCATAAACACAGGCGGATCGAAGTCGAACGTAGGGGTTCGGGGTCTGTTCCAACGGCCTCGATAGTATCCACTCCTCCACCACTGCAGAGTTCTTGTGACAATCCAAAAGGGATGCCACTATGTCCTGTTCAGACAGCCAGGCCAATTAAGACCCTGTTCAATATCACTTTAACCTCAAAAACGTCCCTTAATTGCCGTCTGTCTCCTGACGAAGATGGCTGAGCATTTCAATATTCACATCATGAAGGTGACGAGACGCTGCGCCACACAGGGCAACTTAACAGCCGATTAACTCACTACGTGCGGTAAAGGTTCTTCTCAAACAGAAGGCAAATATCCACCTTCTATGCCGATCGCTAAAGTCTAAAATGTTCATAATTGTCAAGCAACCAAATGTGGCACCACCAACCCTCAAAGAATGGAAATATGTCTACCAAAAAATCTTAAACGATCTGACCATACTAAGCTGATCTACACTCGTGACGGTCATCGGTGCACAGGCCACAGGATGAAGATGCAGAAGCTTCATGGATGGAGAGGTGGTAGAAACAACATATCACATCCTCTGCTCGTGTATCGCTCTGGCTAGCCGTAGGTACTCACACCGAGGGGCCTACTATTTCGACAATCTCAGCCAATTAATTGGCGTGAATACAACTCAGGCAAACTAGTTTTCACAATCATATTTTAAATATACGAACCGCCTTCCCAAAAACCACTCCTAACGTTCAAATACTGCAGATTTGTTTATTAACAACACGAAATGAGCTTCCTTCGGGAGGACTTTTTACACAGAGCATGAATATAAAAAATAGCGTTGTTCTAGTATAATCCCCGAAACACAGGGTAAGGAGACACTGTGCCACATCGGGCAACTTAACAGCCGATTAACTCACAGGGGTTCATGTGATTCATGATTAATTGTATCGCTAAGCTAATCACTGTTATTTTTTTCATTTCCTCTTCCTTACCTTCCGGTTGACCTTCCATTGATAATATTTTTAGAATCTAATCCCACCAAACACAGTTTAATTTGAACCTTAACTTCGGGTTCAATGTCGACACTTCGACAGCCACGAGCACAAACAAAACAGAAACCATTAGATGTAATACAATGCATGTCACACGGATTGTTTTAGTTCCACGCTCCTTTTATCTTAATAAGTCGAATATCTGTATACTGTCCAAAAACACATACTTGAGTCTGACTATCACAAAGCAAAGGTCACGGTACCGATAGATTTGTCTATCCACTTGACGCCACTTACCGCGACGATTAAACACTAAATCTCTCGTCAACTCAACAAATGCTAGTTTGAACGTATATGATTTTTATGACACCAGCGACAACATACAGAAAAACTCATTCAAGTGTAGGCTACACACTCTGGGCCTTTGCAAAAACACTTGCCAAGTGCTTCCAGACAACACACTCACCTATGCTTCAGTCTGGTCAAAGTTCTTAAAAAGATTCGTCTGCCTTAGAAGACTGCGCCAGGAAATGTATTCACGTGAATCGAAATTGTTGATAAAATCCAATACACCCTACGGCTGGGGTATGAAAATAATAATCAAACAAAAAATTCACCTTAACCAGTAAATGATAATTAATTGGTTTCCGAACATGGAGAAAATATGTTCGAACCGATTATATCTTTACAATTCGGCACTAGCCGACACATTACAATAAAGATAAACTCGGTACGTCTCGACTGCGTGTAAACTTGCTTAGCGGTATTCTAGGCAAACTAATACATTGTATGATAAACTTTGGGGACAGATGTAGCCTTAGGAGCGTGCTCGATATGTGGGTGTGTGCAATCAATAGTGGCATGTGCCCGTGTTAGTGGTCTGGCGGTCTTTTTTCCTTTAGATAAATTCTTTCATTTTTCTAGCGGGAGTTTCGAGACCGCAGTCATTCGAGTGGAGATTCAATTCGATATGAAGACGCGTGGAAGTCGGTTTGGTTCTTGAGGAAAGGCACAGAACTTCGGTTTTCATTCGGATTCTGATCGAATAAAAGGCGCACAGTGAAAAGTGATTAAAAAAGGACTTAGCATTTTCGGTCAATGCACGTTTAGTGGATATCGTTTTAAGCAAAGGATTATACAGCGCTCCGGCCAAAAAACCAATCGCGCCAGTTCAAAAGATTGTGTGAAATTTCTCCTTGGCAAGAAAAGTATCCTGTCTGGTAATGAAAATATTTAAAGTGAGTCCATCTTTGAGTTTTAAGTCGCTTCAAGTTTCGACAAATTGATCTAGACAGTTTTAAATGACCATTTACGGGACTAATTTACTTCAACGCAAGGATGGAGTGTTTGTTCATCATCACCATACACATTTATCAGAATTCTTGGAAAGTTCATTCTACTTCTGCACGACGTGAGTCCTTTCGAAGTCTTTGAATGCTCGCAAAACAAGTTTGTAGACTAGAGACATGGCTCTGATGAGATTTTTGCGGTAAGATTCCACATCAAGAATTTTTCTGGATCAGGGCGTGACAGTTAAAAACATCCTTTTCGAAAGGGGACACCCTTTCAAAATGTTCATATACACGCTTTTGTCTTCGAAATATTATTTAATTTTAGTTAAATATTTTATCCTAATTCGTTCCTTATATCACATAAAGTAGTGATAGATCTCGCCAACATAGTAACATATTGAAAAGAATTAGTCAAACATGTTCTGACTTGCAGCATTTCAATGGTATTCGTAATAATAATATACAACCAGTTACTTCGACCATGTAGACTAGATTAAATTTTGCACTTGATAATACAAGCGCACTAAGCTAATATTTATTAGAAATCCCGTCGTGAATGATTCTACCAGTTACTACATGTTCATTGCAATTTTGACAATAGCCTTCAAATATGCAAAGATTTACCTGAGCCTGAATTTAATTAAACGTAGAACAACTCTTGTATTTTCCATTTTCAAGATAAGATAAAAATTATTTGTCTGGCACTGTAAATCACAATGGCGCAAATTCAAGGACATTTAAAGTCGACTTTGAGAGCATTTATTCACCTGCATAAGTGTAGTTGCTATCCATAGCCATATTTTAGTAGACAATAAACTTAAAGTAGACTTTACATTTAAAATGAGCCGAACGTAATTTAAGGAGATGAGGTCGGCTTAGGCGATTTTCAGATGAGATGAATGATTTTAAAATATTTATGATTTGATTTTATGAACGAGGAAAAGTTAAAATCGGCCTTTTCATTTGGAGCCGGTTATAACTAAAGTCGACTTTTATGCACTACTAATGAGCTGACTATGAATTTGCGCCAATATATTTACTTAACAAACGAAATCAATTTGTATAGGCATTGGTAGCATTACTAGCATCACAAATTGGCATCCATTTTCTTCGCGACTTGTCAAACTGATCAGCGACTGGCACTTACTTATCTGCGACCAACAAAATATACGTATGAATGAATTGTCTGAGTTTGCGAAGTACCCAAGCCAATTTCTTCCATTCGTTGGCAAATTAATGTTCACTATACTTAATTGTGGAGCACAATTCTGCTTTGCAACTCTCTTGTAAATTGTGGAACAGTCTCCCTGAACTCTTTTTATTCGAAGTTTATTGATTGTTTTACGGTTGCAATAGTTCCTCCTTTTTAGCATTCGGTTGTTAATTATTTTCCATGCAAGAAGAAAGCAGTTTTGTGTAAAAAAGAAATATATATCGGTGTGTGGCCAGTGGCCAGTGACCACATGCACTATTTCGTATTTATCTCGTCAGTTGAGGAGATCTTGGTATCGGCACCTTATTCACTCTCCCGTTTCTTTTAGGAAAAAAGACGTCCACCTGATTTATTTGTTTGATCCTTGATCCGGTCTTTTTGTATGTATTTTTTTTCAAAACATTCGCAAATAAATCAGTTTGATCTTTTTTCCAATCACATCCAGTGGACACAATTTTGAAATCCAACTTTGAGACAGTTGCACATCGCCTCAAATGGCTCATAGTTGTCGTGTCAAGAACGTATGTGGCTAGGGAATAAACCGAATGTGCGGGCCATCATTAATGCATGAGTGGAGTTACTGCGAGGCATCTTGTGTAATGAAAAAAAACTGTTAATAAAAAATATAAATTTTAAGTGGTTCATATTTAAATGTTTATTGGTTCTAAATGTACTTATCAAGGCCTGCAATACTGCGTTTCCACAATCCAAATGTCGATGTATTGAAATTTTTTTTACAAACATAGGGTTGGCCAATGAAGAATCGCCAACTAAGATAACGACTGGATGGCGCAGTTCGTTAAATGCCTGCCCTTGGTTAAAGGGGTCCCCAGTTCGAATCCCAGTGAAAGCAAAGTTAATACGCTTTTATCTGGTTTTCAAATCTGGTCCAGTCACCATATGTCGTTGGGATCAAATTAACGGCACGGCTGTGGGTATCACACTGGACCAACGTGGTCTAAGGGAGCTGGTGAATTCACTAGCAGCACTCTTCCCCACCTAATAATCAATTGTTTTGTGTATTTAATATATTTTTCGGACATCTTCAAGCACTATGCGAAAATGACGTCATACAAATGTTCACCATTTTGGTGTTTTTCAAGGGATTCATTTTTTTTTTCCTGTTTCACTTGCCTAATTCCACTTTGACATCGAATATATCGATGAACATTTTTTCAGAACAGCTGTGGCAGCTGATCGGGAATTAAAATACTGGCGATGTTTTCGCTGCAAGAATGGAATAGTAAAAATCTATAACTATAACTTTGCTACGTGCACTGCATGTATCCATTAGAAATTTCCAAGAATTCAATTACGAATATTTAAAAAAATATTTCACAACTGCGCCGTACAAGTGCTTCGCCGCCCTTGACTTTCTGCGGAGAAGACCTTCGACGGTCGGTAGATGGCTGGTCCATGCCCTTGGATGTTTCATCTAGAAAGTCGACATCTCTTTGAAGCTCTTTCCTTGCCCGTTTCTTTAGGGTTCTCCCACTCAATTGCATCAGAGTTCCTAGTATTTGTCGTGTGTTTCGACCCAAAGTTGGTCGAATAAGGGGGAGAGAGAAGTCGCACTGTTTCCGGGGTGAACCTGTATACATTGAAGAGGACTTGCTTTGAAATCGGGTTGCCCTTAGTTGTCCGGAGTTCACCCGTCCAAGACATCCTGACGCAATGTCAATCGTTTCCATGCACGGCGGTTCACACTGTCCAGCCTTCACTTGTCACCAAGACTAGGAATACTCCACAGTTTCAATTGCATTCAGAAGTAGAACCCGATCACATATTGGGATCGAACGCTCTACCCAATGGTGGCCTCTTCATCTCACCTCAAGATTTCTCTGCTCCTTAAATCGTTATCAGCTCTTTAGGCTGCCCACATTATCGAAGATTGTCTTAAACGACGGTATTGCTTAATCAGTCGCAACTTGTGGCACAATCTACTGCGCACAGCCGCAACAACAGGATGCTTCCTTTTAGTCATTCCTTTTCGTTGAGTCATTCCAGTCGGCAACTGCTCTATACACAGATCTGTAGGCTTTCTTTTTTTGCGGCAATTTGATCAAAGTGAACTCGTGTATTTGCCTCGTCATTTATGACGGCCCACACAGAAACTTTATCGAAAGCCAACGCTCGTATTATGTATATCACCACCTTTTGGCTATTCTTGGGCTTCGTTTGCCAATTTTTTTATGAAGACAATAAAA
The DNA here is from genome assembly GCA_905231855.2 of Eristalis tenax. Taxonomy (NCBI): domain Eukaryota; kingdom Metazoa; phylum Arthropoda; class Insecta; order Diptera; family Syrphidae; genus Eristalis; species Eristalis tenax. The sequence goes on from HG993127.1 coordinate 26,146,703, forward strand.
GTTCAATGTCACTGGTGAGAGATAGGAATCAATAGAAACGTTTTTATCTTTCAATTTCGTGGCAACGGGTTATTTATGAAAGCGCGCCCTCTCCAGATGGTTTCGATCAATCGCACCGCTCCCAGACAGGAAATGGTCATTTATCAACAAAAGCCGAAATATGTTTGGGCCGGTGCACGTGTCTGCAATGTCGGCCGATTCATCATGAACGACGATAATCTTTTGTTTTCCACTCCGCCCATTTTAGACGCATGTCTTCGAGAAGAAGTCGAAGTACCACCTGAATGTCCTGTACGAGGTTCCGGAAAAGATAAGCTGGTATTTCGCGCCGATATTCGCTGCATTCTGGGGGGTGCTCTACTTGGCCGTGGTGCTGGGTGCATCGAACTCGCTGCCGACTCCGTTGAAAGTCCAGGATGAACCGCACGCACCGCACAGATTCATCGCAGAGCGCGCTCAGTCCGTGCTGCTCGGCCTGGTTAACCTCGGGCCGAGGGTTGTGGGCAGCGAAGCGAACGAAGTCGATACCGTGAATTATCTGCTCGCCGAGGTTGACAAAATTAGAGCGCAAGCCAGTGATTATTTCGTAATTGAAGATGACGTACAGATAGCGAATGGGAGCTACATGCATTGGGAGATGATAAACATGTATCAGGGCATCCAGAATGTGGTGGTCAAGCTCAGCGCCAAAAACTCGACTAGCGACACGTACTTGCTGATTAACAGTCACTACGACAGTGTGCCCGGCAGCACTGGGGGCGGAGACGACGGCAGCATGGTGTCGGTGATGATGGAGGTGATGAGGGTTATTTCTCAGACGGACGGTCCAATGGAGCATCCGATTGTGTTTCTGTTCAACGGTGCCGAGGAGAACCCTCTGCAGGCGTCGCACGCATTTATTACGCAACACAAGTGGGCCAAGAATTGCAAGTAAGTCGAAGGGAGCGGACTGTCAATTCGTTTGTTACTGAAAAACACCTCGTTTTAGGGCACTCATCAACCTGGACGCGGCTGGAAATGGAGGCAAGGAGGTACTCTTTCAGTCTGGACCAAAACATCCCTGGGTCATGAGGGTAGGGTGCTGAGAAATCAACGTTGGGCTTAGTATACATTTTCCCTTTGTTTCCTGCTTTCAGTACTATCGCGAGAATGTTGTCCATCCGTTTGCCACGACTATGGGCGAGGAAATGTTCCAGGCCAACCTCATTCCATCCGACACCGACTTCCGCATATTCAGGGACTATGGGGGCGTCCCAGGTAAGACATATCTTCTCGTGGTGTCACCAGCAGATTGGTAATTGGTGTCGTTCTCAGGTCTAGATTTGGCCTACACCTACAATGGTTACGTTTACCACACGAAATACGATCGATTCAGCATCCTGCCGCTGGGCAGTCTGCAGCACACTGGCGACAACGTTCTTTCCATTGCGATGGCAATCGCCAATGCCCCCGAATTACGTAACATTTCTGTGAGTATCCGAGCACCAAGAAACTGCACCAAGCATGACAACTGTGACTTTCTCTCAACAGGAACACGAAGATGGGCATGTGATTTTCTACGACTTCCTGGGATGGTTCATGATATTCTACACACAAACCGTGGGCGTGATCATCAACGTTGTCATCTGCTGCGTCGGCTTGGTGGCAATCGGCGTGTCGATGTTCTTCATGGTCGCCCGCTCAGGTCTGGGAATACGGGGCATCAGCAAGCGCTTTGCCATCACGCTTGGCCTCCAAATCTGCTCGCTGCTCTTGGGTGCCGGCCTGACTCTCGTCGTTGCGCTCTTTATGGACGGGGTCCACAGGCCCCTGTCTTGGTTTTCAGAGACATGGCTGCTCTTCGGCTTGTACTTCTGTCCAATGCTCTTCGGAATGGGCATTCTGGCGTCGGTATACTCGCAGTACATGAAGAGGGACCAGCTAAGCTTGGGATTCAGGATTCAAATGTTCATGCATGCGCACTGCGTCCTGCTGGTCATACTGACCATCGTTCTGACCTGCATCGGGATTCGTTCGGCATTCATGGCAATGATGGCGGTGTTCTTCGACATATTTGCGCTCATCATCAATCTGCTCACGAAGTGGCATCGACGAGGTAAGTCGCTGGTGGTTGCCACTTGCTGTTGCTTATGAACATACTTGCAGGGTACCTCTTTGCGGTGGCCGTCATCATCTGTCAGATCCTGCCCTTCATCTACTTCACGAACATAACCTTCTCCTTCCTGTACACACTCATCCCGATGATGGGCCGCAACGGTTCCGGCGTGAACCCCGATCTGCTGATGGCTGGCATGTCGATGTTCATGTGCACTCTGTTTGCCGGATTTTTGGTGAGAGTACTTTTGGTGTGTCCCAACATTCGGCTCACTGTGTCCTTCTCCTTAGATGCCCCTCTTCCTGTTCTTCCGCAAGACAAGGTCCATCATCTCGGTCTTCGCCGCTGTCGCTCTTGTATACATCATCATTGCCGTGACCCCGGCTGGGTTCCCGTATCAGCCGAAGACCGCGCCCCAGCGATTCGCCTTGATTGTAAGACTTCAGCCAAACCATTACAATGATTTCTAAAAATTACCTTGCTTTCTAGCACACAAGAAGAATCCTGCACGATGCCAATTCCTCGGTGAGGTCATCCAGCTCCGGAATATTTGTGTATCCCCAAGACAGGAGAACGTATTCGGTTGATGGTACGCAGTTGAGCCTGAAGTCCAATTTCGAATAGATCACAAACATATGTTGTGTCCTTTCAGATTTAGTGCCCGGCATAACCTCAGGACAAAAGATAAGTGAATTCTGCGAAAAGGAGATGTTCTGCGGCGTCCCCCTTTACAACCACCGATGGAACAAGGCGAGGTACCGTACCGTGCACTGATTTCTAGTTCAAATTATTCGACCTTTTCACTTCTTCCGGTCACCGCTTTAGGGATCGAAGCTACTGGCTCGAATTCGGTCAACCAAATATTCCTTACATCCCCACGCTGGAGATGCTCTCAAAGGAGGTCCTTAATGCAACCGCAGCACGGTTTGAATTCAAACTCACCGGCACCGACCACATGACCATCTTCATCGGAATTAAAGACGACGCCAAAGTGACCGCTTGGTCATTCAACGACACAATGATTCGAGAGAACTGGACCCAACCGTTCTTCATATACTTCTCCTACGGAAGGGACTCCTCGCCGCTGGAATTTTTCGTGGAAGTTGAGGTAGATATTCAAACCAAGTCAAGTCAGTCAATAGTTCCTCAGAATCAGAATCTGTTTTTGTTTTTTTTTTTTCAGAAAACAAATGAGAACTTTACGAACCCAAGTCTGGAGATCGGCGTCGGAGCCCATTGGGTGCATCAGAATGTGACACCGACGGAGGAATTTGAACACTTCTTGAGTTCGTTCCCGAAGTGGAGCGCCGTCACCAGTTGGGTGGCATCCTACGAGAGTTGGGTGTTCTAATAGAGGCTGATGAGCGAGTTGGATTGTAACAATCTCAGATATCATTTATTTGAACGTATTCAATAAAAGTTATTTAATTTATTAAGATCACGGTGGTTTGCTAAACTTGTTGAGTCCATTCGGGACGCTGTTTTTATCCGTACTTATTTGGAATTATTTCAAGAGGGATTGGTTTTTTCATATTCGAGATGAAGGTCTTAGATGTTCTAGTAGGTGCTCCCTGAATCACAAGGAAATGCCGAATCATCATTCCCACATTAGGTGAAAGAATCAATTGTCAGTCCACTCTATCCTGCACCACTCATAAGTCATAACACGTTTCCAGTGGTTCCTATACTGTACAGTTTTTCGAAGCCGAGGTTCGGGTAAATGATAACCACGACAAATTCAACATGGACTGATTTTCGGTCTAAGAGAAGACACACACCATATTCAGGTGTCAGAAGATAAGGCAGTGAAACGGTTCATGGAAAGGATGAGTTAATTTCTGGTTTAGTTCCACGATGGTTCCGAATCTGAGCACATTCGGACAGAAATTCGAAAATGTAATTTCGAAATGGGCAGTGTTCAAAAGTGCGTACAAGAAAAGACAATGCGTAAATGCCGAATTTTCGATTTTATAAAAAAAAAATTGTTGAATCTTCATTGCTTACACTGAAGCTCCTAATGAAAATTCTCAATTAGTATGCAAAATTTTGCCTTCTACAGTAGAAACCCATCGTAGAATGAAGTATTTTAAAAATATCTTTTTTAAAATTTTTTATTAGATTTTCTTCGTTATATTTTATACTTCTTGTGCCATGTATTGATGGGATAAAAAATTTAATGATGATAGAATTGTCTCATGGTCCTCGAAATGCCTCGAACATCATCCAAATGGGGATTCATAACACCTATCCTTTACAAGTTTTCCCAATCAGACGCGTTTACATTGGCCCTATGCTGCTGCCAGGGCTTCAGTTTTATCCACAATGCTTAATAGGCCTTGCGTTGTCTCAAATACCTTTAAATTCAGAATAAACCTTGTCTCGAATTTTTCGAAACACATTTCAAAATGGGGTTATGAGGTCCACGAGAAAGTGACACTAGGTCACAAGAAGTTGACACAGAAGGTCACATGTCTGTGAACCTTAGTAATCCGTCATGATTTTCAACCCATGGAGTCTTACACATGGCCGCTACATGCCTACATTTAGTTTCCGGATAATTATTTTTTAATCTTTTCGCGCAACAAATGTTTTCGTTTTGCTGATAGTTCAAAAATATTTACAACCGATTTTACAATGCCCATTATAGCGGAAGCTCGCTGTTTCCAGTCATCAAGTCTTGTATCCGTGATTACTTGGTCTTTATATCGGAGATTCGGTCTTTCTCTGCTTTTCGAACCAGGACGCTCGAATTCGAAGATCCTCTTAGGTGGACAGTAAGTCGCTGGTGGTGTCTATCGCTGGTCGTATCGTCGTCAGCGTCGATGTGACCGAGCTAGTGCAGTCGTTGGACTTTTGCCCTCCGGCCTATATCCACATCCACATGCTCCTTCATTCGCCTTCCTCGCAGACGGGACCACTATCTTCTTTAGTACCAGATTGAAGAAATAACACGACAGCGCATCTCCTTGTCTAAATCCGGAACAGGTTTCGAACGGCTCGGTAGTGCTTGAGCTGAACTGCGGAGTGTATCGCGCAGGGATGCCGAATTCGTCGTCGCATCGATAGGTCCTTACAATGAATGCTGTCGAAATGCAGTCTTCTCCAAGATTTGCCTTAGTGTGAAGCTTGGTCTATGGTCGATTTGCTGGGCTATCGCGGACGTGCTGATTGGCGCTTTTCAAAACGGCTTTAGACGGATATACCTCTACAGTTGTTGCAAGACCTTTTTTGTGTAATGCTGGAGCTGATATTCCAGTCGTCGGGCATGCTTTCGTCTTGCCAAAATCTACAGATGAACTGGTGCATGCTCCCTACCAGAACATCGCCACCAAAATAAGTAGCTGCAATTTATTTCCAAATTGTGTAATGCTAAGTATGTTCTGGTAGCGTTTTCTGCATGAAGACATTCCAAAAAATATTTTCGTAAAATAAAAATGTCGTCTCTATAATCAAGGTAGCGAACGCATATTGACATCTGCTCCTCTCGTGAACAGACAGTAGTTTCGTCAGGTCGGACCTTTGTAATCCTCCCCCTAGTTGCGGCCTTGTTGATAGTAGCCATTATCCTCACCAGTTCAATTTTGACGAAGCCAGTGAGTTCTCTATGTGCCATCGCCCAAAAACCATGAAATGGACTTAACTTTCAAAAAGCTGAAGTTTTATAAAAAGAAACTTGATGTGGGGAAGAATGTTTCATTTGTGTTCTAAAACAGAAGAGCTTTCTGTTTAATCTCGTCATCTCTTGTGGGGCATGGTGAGTTTGTGGAGACATCTGGCGGAATATTTTTAAGCCATGTGCCATAAATTACAAAACAGGGGAGAAAAACAAACACTTCACCACACTTTCTCCTCGCATCCTTGTACTAATTTTAACGAAGCGTATTCAGCTGATATTTCCCTATCCGAACGGGGGGAATTAAGCGGGTGAATGATTCTCCATTCGGAAAGCTTTCAAAGCTCCCTGGGACACGTTTCATACAACAAAGCACGCAGCCGTGATGGTCCCCTTCGAACTTTTGAAAAAACCGAGGGATTGCGAAGTGGGACACAGTATTTGTTGGTGTCTTATGAGGACGCTGGAAATACAAGTAGTTCATGATATCAACTAGCTGGTTTCAATTTTTGAAAATTCGTACAAATGTGTTTTCTTTTCCATGAACACACGCGTCCTTGGCTGGCTCCTAAATGTGAGACGCTGAAAGACAAGCAAACAAATCTGAAGGCTTTGAAATCAATGAATATAAATACAGGCGATTTGTTCAATATCCAATTTCGAAATGGTGTATTCCATGAATAATGAAATCAGGATGATGTCTTCGGCGCCCCGTTGAGTTCCTGCGACGAGCAAGAACAACTTTAAGTACCTTTTGTCACGCGTCAAACAGAAAAATAATGCGAAATTAATGAGGAACTCTGAACAAACGCACGTATACACGAGCGTACATCTGCCGCCCCAAGCATCAATCAACAAGCTTCAGGCTCCTTGGGGGAGCGAATTGGCAAACATTAGGTAATTGCTTTGGTGCAATATTAAAGCCGCTCGCACGTCTCGCAACATGACGAGTTTTAAATTTCGGGAGATAAACTGATTTTATGAAAAGTACATCTTGTTTAGAAAGAGTGACACATTGTTTGTCTGTGATGTTGAGATTTTAGCACCTTATGATATGAGACGGGGTGCGAACATGGTCATTTTTGGCTTGAAACTGTCAAATTCAATTTGATACGCGGCTTCTTATGGAGAGACTGGGTAATGTTATGTTTCTACTCTAATAAAATTGATGAAATAAGTTCCGGAAAGCAAGGGAAAGTGAATTCTTGGTAAGGACGGTGTTGGAAATTTTCAGTGTGCAGTCATTGTAGGATAATTTCTTGTATAAGGTATTAGTGAAAGTGCGAATTATTTTATTCAATGTATATCAGAGCTGGTTTCGATACACAAGTGATAAGTCTTCTCTGCCGGTTAGTGTGCTCGCCTGAAGTCTTCTACGAACAATGAGTGTAGCTTCAGGCCCAGGAAGTGCGCAATACGCTATACGCAAATCTTGGAAAATACCCAAACCTTTTCTAGACTCATCTGACAAAGTCGTCAAGTTGTTCAGGATGTCGGTAACGAACTCACCGAGATCTCAAATGTAAGACAATGTTTTAGACAAGGCGATGCGCAGCCATTCTGAATACCATGCAAAACTCACAGCCCATGCTAGGGCACGATCTTCCAGAAGTAACGTCAGCTGTTAACGCATGCGGATGATTATGGACGTGATTGGCCAAATGTAGCTGGTAGTCAATGAGGGCACGAGAAGAACTCGAGAAAGGACACACAATATCGTTGACACATTGGGCAGCCACAATAACAGGGAGTAGTCAGGGACACCGTCTGCATCGGCATCAAATGCAAAAGAAATCTTAAAACAGTAGTTTCAAGACAATTGACTAATAGAGCCATCTCTAGCAGATCACCCCAGTACCAATGCACGGCGCATAGGCATGGACAATATTGAAAGCGGATGATGAGTCATTGGTCTCTTCGAGAGATCAGTCCTTTATTCCAGATGCCAAATCTGCAGGAGAAGATTCTGCTACGACCTATTTGGGGTGTATGAGTCTAGCCAAGCATCTAAAGAACCAAAAATCTTAGGTGGCTTAGACATGTAGAGCTCATTAGTAAACAAGTTCAAATGTCTGTCAATTACGTTCCTGTGGTACATTGCAAGAGAGGGCCCCGCTTCAAACATGAACACAGTTGGAAATGGACCTCAATCATCTTGATGTGCGTAAATGGAGGAAGGTAGATCGCTCCAGCTGGATACGCTTGGTTGAGGTACAGGACCGATCTCTAAAAAGTAGAAGACAGAGAGGAATTTTCTGTGACGTTTGCAATCAAGCATCGGCTATAGCATATATCAGTTCTCGGCTGCTTATATAGTGTTCGTGAGATGGGTTGTAATTTCCTTAATTCTTGATCTACACGTCTTCCATCGGAGAGTTCAGTTTCAAGTGGAATTGGTGTTTCAAGTGGTCTTGTGACGTAAACACTCAAAATCGCGTTTATTCGGCAACAAGAGCTGAAGCTATTGCCCTCGTAACCATTTCATTCGCCTGCAGCAACAACTTTACACCGCACTGTCGACATGTGTAAATGGTTGAATTTATACACGAATTGAAGCCGGCACTACGTTACGTATAGCTGCCACTGACCGGGTGGTGGTGCAAATTATCATGGTTATTCCACGAAATTCTACCAGATGCGACTTCGACAGTGGAAGGAGAACGGATCGACAGATTGGTTGTGTTTTGTGGCCAGAGCTTTCATTGGGTCAGTTTTTCGATCCAGTTAATGGACCGTGCCACCGAAAGAAAGTTACTGCTAACTTTTGCATGAAATTATTGCTGTGAAGGTGGACAGCATGACGGCTTCACTTGTCACACAATTCATGAAACAATGGTTCTGTCACCGAGATCGTGCGGCTTAACACTTTTCCATTGAAACTATGCTTAATGCCAACGCCCCAGCAACAATGTATACATTAAGAGAAAGTACCACGTTTATAAGCCATATGAGGACGTTGAAAAACTACAACGTTTTTTATTAAGACAACCGTCCACCTCCCTCCAAAGGCTCCGATCTATGTGCTCATGCTGGAGGCATACCTGTCCCCGCTATTCAATAAAACACATACGTTGCAGGTAAACTACATACTAAGGGTTATTAACATGTCAGAGAACCGACTTAATGGCCTAACACGCCTTTACAAATGGCTGCAATGAGCTCATGGGTGTGGTATGGAGCTGAATGCTGTAGCTAGTAACTGGGAGAACTCACTGTACCAGCTCATAACGAGAGTTGGTGAACATACCAGAATAAAGTTTGTAGAAGAAGCGACGGGATCAGTACATCGAAGTACGTATGGCCGGCTTAATCATAATCTTGAGGATAACAACTACTTCAAAGACATCCATTGCATTTTCGAAACAGCAACAGTGTTTAAACTCCGTAGAGAACTCCTAAAACAAAATTATATCCGTCATAGAGAAGATCTTGCTATATTCTGTAGTATTTGTGCAATTTGGAAGAGACATAAGATACCATGCATTTTCTAGGCAAGTGCCCAGTCCTAAGGGAAGCAAGGAGAAGTTTCTTCTTGTCGAAACAAGAAATTAGATGCCTTCTCAACGAACTAAACGTTACTAGACTATATAGATACTGCAAAATGTCATCCATACATGCATCCAAAATGTTGGGAAGTAAATATAAGTAAATGCTTGTTATTAGTTCTATTGTCAATCTGGCAGACGACAATGCCATGATAACTGATTTTATATTATAATTATTATTTCGTAAATAAAAATCAATCCGTCTATCTATGTTTCACTTAGGCTACAAGTCGGACTGTTGCTACAATGTATGTGTAGGTGATCAACACTGCTGAACAATTCACCATTTAAAGAGCATCTGTATTTTATTGTTTTTCCGAAATGAATAAACATTTATTGGTCCTTTATACGGGGTGTAAGGTGTTTGTCCCATCACTACCCGACCAAGAGTCAATCATTTTTTAGCAGTTGCGAAATGTGTGTTGTCTAGCGTCGCATGGTGGAACAATATTCCCATGCTAATAGTCTATAGTGGTCGTTGTTTTTTGATTGCTGCTGCTGTCCATATCCTTGACGTGATTTCTTAACGACAACGGGTCTCGAATCGAATCGAATAATTTCGATAAATCATTGATTACAGGACTTTCCCTGGATGCAGCTAAATTTTCAAAACATGGCTTGATCTTTATCACCTTTTGACAGAAAGGATAAAACAATTTTTCGTTCAAGGGTGAATTTAATTTGCTTAAGTGAGTTATTTTATACGACGATCTCTGAATTGATTAATGTCTTTGATTTTGTAGTCACACGCTTCCGTTTTGTTTACCAGAAGGTACGGTTACGTGAAATAAAGCAAAAATTGTATTTCATAAATCAATGCTAACGCGTGTACTTTGTGAAGCAGTCAATGCCATAATGGATACCGCGCATGGATACCACTGCTCCAGGCCGAAGAGCCTTGCGCCAGTGGGAGAACGCAATAGAGGAGAGACAATTGGAGCAGGACCTCAACAAAATTTACGTGCGGAATTGGAGGCAGGGGGCTTAAGATTGTGTCTGCTGGAGAGTCTTGTTGGTCCACCCCGGACTGTAGCTCCGGTAGAAGAAGAAGTTACTCGCTGGCCGCTACTAATCGCATTTGGTTCAACAAAGTAGAGCAGTAGTCGATATCCAATAGAGTGAAACTGGTGAGTATGGTTCGAATTGTTTGTGGGAGAAAGTGTAAGTGGATTATGATGACTCATGAGCATAAAATTATCGAAGAATATTTTGTACAATCAATGCGTAATCGTGTTCGGCCTTATGTAAGTCTTTCACGACGAAATGCCAATTCTAACCGAACATTTCGGACTTAGACACACACTACGAGCTGTCAAAAACATGGCATTGAAAAACAAAACAGTAAAACCCACTCATTACTTGTGCAAGGTGCATCTAACGCAAAACTATGGAAATATTTCAAAACTGAGTTAACTGAATTTTCATTCACCCATTGGAGGAGATTTTCAAATTTATATGCAAATTTTGTTCATTGCGCTGCCAACAAACAATTCCCCCTGCCAGCATATCCGCTTTCATTCAAATAATACCAAATGTCAATTTTTTTCAAAATAATCACTTTTTGCAGGTTTTATTCCCTTTTCGGTTGATTCGAATGTAATCGCTGTCCAAAGTCAGGTGTACATTTTTTGAGTTTTCTTTTCCACATACACACAAGCTGTTCTATATCGTTAACATTGATCCGGTGGCCCTCCAGTATTGGGAATTTTGTTCGTGCATTTGATTTTCGTTAATTTCGTTCGGTGGTACAGAGGTTACAGCAGCAGCGACATAACCCCGAGACCCATTTTTTTTATAAATCGAGCTGAATTTCCATTAGAAGGGCGAAATGAAAACATGGTTTTCAATTATTCTCTTTCAAAATCAAAGTATTAACGAGTCGTTTTAAGTTCACGCATTTATCCATACTGAGAAAAAAAAAGCTTCCCGTTTCATATATTCACCGATTCACGACATCTTGGGGAACGTCTAGTTCACCCCGGTCAGTCAAAACTTGTGTCGTCTTGTTTCTCGACATCTTGGGGAACGACTAGTTCACCCCGGTCAGTCAAAACTTGTGTCGTCTTGTTTCTCCTGCAAATCGGATACACGTGCATCTACAGTAACTACTCATGCTGCACGTACACTTCTTCTCCTACAAGTGCAAGGCACACACACAGCTAAATGCTGACTCCAACGAAAGTATTGAAGCTCTGCATAACAGGTACCAAAATGCACTCTAAGATTTGTCAGTGATCGAAAGCGATTGAGACCAGCCATAACAAACCTAAAATTTTGTGCAAATCGAACAAAAAGTAGCTGAAACATTGCCAAGTTTCAAAATGGCCTTAAGTTAACTGCTAGTCGGTGACCTCTTATTTATGACTTAACTGCACTGAACCGCAAATTTGAATGCCTCAGGTTGCACACCGGTGTGAACCATTCAAGCAAACGTCATCGTCGAGAATGTACCATAAGACGCAGATGTTTGTTTTGGAAACTTACGCATAATTTTCAAAAACGGCTGACAGAGGTTGATTGATTTCACTTCCACTTACAAAATTGAACGAAACTTAACGAAACTGAATGAAGTATTTGTTACATATTTGCTCAATTCGTCTGTAGATAACTCAATTTGTATTGTTTCTCTTTTCATTCGAGAGTACACATTTTGTTTGAGAGAAGAAAACGATGCAATGCATACGCTGGTCGCCATGGTCACCAGTAGTCAAGCAAGTTCCACAGCCGCCGTCCATGCAGAAGCTTAAACAACGTCATCGCCTTCCATACCTCATTTATGACATGAACGCTAGCGCCCAATATACTTTTAACATAGTTTCTGTGGTGTCAAATGTGTCGATCGATCGCCACCGATGCTGTAGCTCCCTTTTGCTTATCATTAACTAGGGGAATTGTCCTTGCCTTTTGTTAACGAACAGACTAGAGCAACTGGGTGCTCAAGTGGGTGATTCATTCCACTTTAAATTGGCTGCACAAATTCATCACGGTTCTCTCGATTGAGTGTTGCAGCGGTGGGTGTCATTACGGTAAGTGGCTGGGTGGGACTCAGGGTGTTCTGATTTTTTGTTGATGTCTTCATGACTGCGTTGATCATCTTGCAATCCGCAACACAAATCGTCTCATTCTATGATTTCTCAAAACGTAAGAGGTTCATAGCGTGACAAACGAATACCAAAACTATAAATGTTTAATTTTTGTTGACTTGACAACTTCGCAGGAACATCAAATATGTAAGTAGCTCAAATCCAACCACGTAACATTGAACTCACAAACTCATGCCAAAACACTTCCTTCGCATACCTTCACTGTCAGGACAGAAAACATAAGAATGCACATTTGTCAACCCATCGTAATGAATTCTTTCAAAGCAAATAATCCCTCGAGTCGAGGGCGCGCTAGTTGTGCGTGATCCCCTTCTGACTTACTTAGGGTGTATTGCACTATTCTAACAGCAGCAGCTTCACTCCGCTTTCCATAATTCAGGAGCATTCAATTTCGAATGCAACAAACGCACATCGCACTCACTTGACGATTATTAATGTCCTTTGCGAATAACTCCCGAAGTGGTGCACAAACACAGCTCAGAAGCGAAGATATTTCTGCGTTTTCACATCTTCTCATTCGCTCTTGACAAGCTGCTGTCGAGAATTCTAATTGTGGGAAATATCTATCTGTACCATGGGTTAAGTCTTTCGAAACGGAATCGAGTGAGTGAAACGATGAAATTCTTTTTTTTTTTTTGAAATTGAAATAACGAGAGGGAGGATTTTTATTTCTTCAATTCCCATCATGACGCCCTGGGGAGCAAGCTTCAAGTCAATAATCCACTACAGTCGATCTGTCTATCGATTGGTTTCTCCTTAGACATTTCTCTCTGTTTTGGCACAGGACAGTGCCGAGTGCTCCGGAATTGCCATGAAGTGGGTGATTAAAAACCAACCACCAGCCCAAAAATTCGAGAAATTCAATCTCGGCACTTTCAAAAGGATGGTGAAATAGACTGAAATTGTGTAAACAGTTATTTAATGGCCTCTCAGTGGCCGCATCTCAAAAATTCTATCAAAAAACATCTTCATTGCCACCAGTCCCAATCCTAGGCCAGTGTCTCAGTGCCGCCTTTGCGTCCTCAATCGATGACACGGTAATGCTGAAACTAATATCGCATTTGAATGGATTGGTTTCTTATTTCAGAGATTCTTTCATTTATCTGTGCCACAGTTTTCACCTAGTTCCGGACATCCTCGAGGCGATATTTTCCGAGGTTTATTGACTTGAGTTCCTCAGATTTCAGCCACCACAAGTGCCAACAGCAGAAATAATTGAAGTCACATTGCATGGGATGTTATGTGACACATCGATAAATGGATTTAGTTTCATCAACACTACCGTTGCGCATTTTTCGTTCGAATTTTTCTTCCTTTGGTTTTTTTTTTTTTTGGCTTTCAGATTAATTAATATGTTCACTTGTTGATGTAGTCGGTGCGATTACGGTGGGATGGGATGAAGGAAATCGATGCGATAGCTGTTGGGTGAAGGTCGTTTGAGAAATTTAATTTTCCAACTTTTCGCACTGATTACCTGGGAATTTGATTGAAATAGAAAAGGACCGCTCATTCATTGGATTCTGTATTTGGGGCAATCAAAGCAGTAGCTGATATATATGACATGAATGCATGGTTTATGTTTGCACCATGCTTCCAGGGAAAGACGGATAGTTTTCTTGAATAAATATGCAGATTGGTTTGTTTGGATCCTACCGTTAGAAAGAAATGGAACTGTGGATTGCACGACAATTTTGGGGTAGTCGATTTGCCCATCAGGGCAAAAGTGAGTTCCACAAATTTCATCTTAGTCAAGATCTGCCTTTGATCGCAATTGGCAAAAGTTGCTACATCACTTTGTTGGAGCAACTACCTCTCCTGTCTCAACGGACTACAATAATGATTTACAAAACTTCTACTTCGACAAATCTTCTGTATGGGTTGATTCCTGGTGCCTTCAAAAGAAGCATATTTCGCCGGACATATGGTCTTGTCCTGAGTAGTGGGTTGAATAAAGGATAAGACACAACCGCGAACGCTATAAGCAACAACACTCTGCTTATATAGCAGGGGTCTTGGTGGTCTACTGAACTCACTCTTCATGCTTACTTATTAAGCTTGTGCACTGTACTGCCGATAAGCCGAAATAAAAATGTTATTTAAAAGCTTCCACGTAGCCATAGTCGACGTTGACGAAAACATTTGGTTGCTCTGGCTTATCTCAGCATAGATTGATGCTGATTTTGTTGAATGACAATGGATCCAACGGTTACTCATTAGCAACCTACGCACCCGTACACTATTCAGAGACACATAAGTACATCTGTATTCTCGTTTTGATTTCTAAAACAACTGCTCGGCTGCTTTCCAATTTAAAGTTGCAAATCACTTGAATATCACTTCGTGCATAACCAGGCTCTAAGGACTCATTTAATGCTTGATTATACGAGTTGACACAGTTTCTTAAGCGAATCTGCAGACTTTGAGTTTAATTAAGAATAACCTTCGCTTCGTTAGCATTTATAAAAGACGGAGGCTGTCTGTCATAAGCGTCTAGTTATTATTCCACTTATATAACACACACCCTTCTATAAGTTTTGTGTAAACTTTAAAGTGTGAATACGCCAGGGAACCAAAATACTGTAGCTGCACTTCTTTAAGTGCACACTGCACCCACACAAATGGGCATGTTCACAGAGAGTCTCAGTGTAACTTTAAGTTTTCCACCAGCTCATCAACTTGAAATTAACTTTCTTTGCTAGTTACTTGCCGACACACGAACTAGCAAAGGCAAATGAAGAAAAAAAAAGGGAAAACGAACCCGAATATCCTTTGAAAATAATGAGTTCTCATAGCCAAAGGGTATGTCGCTGGAAGGAAGGTCTAAGGAATATCCGAGGAAAGCACTTGCGACACAATCCCCCCTCCAGGTTCGGTGCTTGGGGGAGAATCACATGCACTATACCGCATTACGTATTTTACCCAAAGTCACGAACTGATGAATGCGTTCACACGTATAACTAACCAACGCTTCCAGCACCTGGAGTCGTACCCGCAGAATCTGGGTTGGTTGGGTTGTAGCTATGCCCACAGCATTTAGCACGTGGTGGAATATATTAGGTGCGTTGTGCGTTAATTGGGTGTGAGGAGAAGCATGTCAAGTTACCTCCTATAAACCGCAAAGTTTCTCTTATTCCGTTCCCTAATTGCAGTTACACTTGCGAGGATTTCATCTCCTTCCACATTCCTCTTGGGCGAGAATTTATTCCTTGCGGGTGTCCTTGTATTGGTTTTTAGCTTTCATTAAGTTGTAAGCATGTCGAGATGACTGACTCGAACACATGTCACCGCTGCGGATGACATTTAAAGAATGTTGCCTTTTGAGTGAAAGCAGTAAATACTACAAAACAACGGACATCAATGAATCAAATTAAAAAAAAAAATCCGTAAGAGAACCTCTTCAACGCGGACTCACTTGTGAGCCATTGGCATTGTCAGAAGGTGGAGAAGGTGTCTGTTATCGAAAGACGGAGATCAAACAATCAAATTCTTCGGGGAAACTAGAAGATTCGATGTTTATTGCAAAAGAAAACAGAAAACGGCACAACTTCCGGATAAACAAATAAATAATTGGGACGAGTATCGATTCAGCGCCAAAGTTCTCCAAGTGGGCAGCGTCTTCTTCTTATCAGTGGGTGTCGTGTTCTTCTTCCCTTAAGGATACAACTGAACATTAATTGCAATAAGAAATAAGGTTTAAATGGCAGATTTAATTGAATGATTGGAGGTGGAACATCAAAGATTGATTTATTCGTGGAGCGGAGGTGTGCGGTGACCTGGCGTGTCCAGTTTTCGGGAATGATTGTACATCATGTTGGTTATTAAAAATGTAAACTTTACGAAAATTCGCTTTATTTGTCAGGGGGATCAATGTGTGAGCAAAACGAAAATGATGGTTGACATGGCTTTTTGCGTATTTGCGATGGAGGTCCGTAAAACTGTCGAAATGGGAGGTATAAAAAAACGTTAAATCCATAATTATTACTGAAGTGTCCCACTCATGGTATCAATGCATTTTATTGCTGAAATGTTGGCAAAACCTTCAGTTAACGTAAAATTGGTTGTCATAACCTTGTCACGCATTTCAGTTGTCATTGGCGCTCAACAGAAATTAACGTTTAACTGAAACACAAACATTCGCCGTATGAATTTTTCAGTTAAGCAAAAGTCGGCCCAACAAACAATACAGCTTAATTGAGATAACATTTTGGCAAATTGGTGTTCTAGGTAAACGGAGTCGACTGAGTTCTGGGGGATGGGCATACTATTTGTTCTCCCTTTTTTAAAATATTTCGTCATAGTAAAAAATTTAATACAAAATATTTTTAGGATCCCAGGGGGGAGACAAGGAGGGTTTACACAAAGAGGATTACTTGCGCCTGTGAAACACCACATTTTTATAATTGAATACGTCTGGCTCTTGGTTTGGCTGTGTTGATAAATTCGGTGCCAACGAGTAGCCACTCTAACCTTGACCCTACAGCTTCTGCATACGTCTACGACCAAATCGGTTTGAGCGTGATTGACCTGATTCATAGATGATGTTTTTCTTTGTAACTGTTTTAATTAATTTATTTTTCCATCTATTTCCATTTGTCATTCCGCCTGTTCACATATTGCAAGGACTCTCAGCAGTGGACACAAAAAAATGAAATAAATCGATTTCTTTTGTGGTCCGCAGGGCATTCCAACGGACTGATATGTATAAGAAACATTTCCCATGTATTCATCACTGCTCGTTTGCAACTCCTTCCTTTCAGCGCTTCTTGTATTTTTATATTATTTATCGACCTCCAACTCGACACACACTCATACACACTCGTGCACCAAATTAGTTTTTATTTCAATCAGGATGTGGCATTCTAAACAGAGAATCTTCTTGATGAATGTGGGTCAAGTAAAGCTTATCAGAATTGTATGATTTATTATAAACCGAGAATTTTCATTATCTCTTCGCTCATGCTCTTGTATCTCATCCATTCATTCCGTCCGGCGACTCCTTAACAAGGAAAAACAAGCTAACACGAGGTCCAGCTTAGATTTCAGCCTTCAACAGAGCTTAATAGATAAATTTAGGGTAGTCCACAGTTTCTAGGGCAAGCAATCGATATTTTTTGTATTTTTTTTCTTCTATCAGCCATCTCTTGGTTAGATTTTAATACTCTCGCTTATGCCGTATTCATCATAGGGGCGATCGCATGAGCATATACATGCCCACAAATTCTTGATAATAATTCACGAAGTAAGAGGGAAGGCGGATGGTGGATGGTGGATGGCGAATGGCAGCCAGCAGAGATGAGAGGATGCAACTTCAATCTCTGCCCCTTAACTCCCGCTCATTGCCTCGGTTTTGCTATCCAGACCAGTTCGTAGACACAAGCAAACACACACAGAAGTAAAGGGTGAATATTTCATTCTAATAGCATTTTCCTTGTAATGTCAGAATACACAACCAAGCCATATCATTCCATTCCACCGCAAAAAAGAAGCACAACACAAAAAAAAGTTCACAAAATCACAAGGACCAAGAATAGCGAACAGAGAGTGAGGAAGGCACGAAAAGGACTACGACGGCTACGAATATTTCACATTCCTTAGGAGGAACGTTACTAGGATTATTGTTCAACTGGTGCATGCAAGATAAAGTGTTAAGGCATCACATGATGTTTGCCAAAAACAAAATTCTACTCTCATTCCTCTCCAAGGCTTCCTCTTGTTATGACGATCGGTATATGCGAAGGCGAGTGCGTTGGCGTCCAAATAATACCAGCTCAGCCCAACCACACACAGCAGTGGATACCAAGAGTCTTTCATGCGTGACGACGGGATTGGTTACTACCTGACCTCCGCCACTTGTAAGTGCCACAATGCTGAAAAGAGGTCATTCTTTTGGGAAAGAAGTTTGGAGCAGTGAAATACTGTACATATACCGTGGCCATAAATAATTTAAATATTCTGTGATATATGAGATGGAAACAATTTATTAGTGAATGGCGCATATAACGAATCGACTGCGCGTATAACGCAAACGACTGTTAAGTGAATCTGTGTCTCGAGGAACCGGCCACCGCAAGCACATATCCTCACTCAACAGCAGGCAATAAAAACGGAATTGTCGCTTATGTAGATGGAATTGGTTATCCAACAACATTGAGTGCTATAAATAAGAGGAGCCTCTGAATCACATTTTGACGAACCTTCAACTGGAAAAGTCATGGCACTTGGCTAGGGACTTGTACGAATAATCCTGTTAACTGTAATAACAGCTTAGAACTCGAGAGTGTTGCAATTAATGACCCATGAAAATACATGGCTTCCAGATTTGAGCGAGCTTGGGCACATGTGCTTCATCACAATTCAAACAAATCGCACGCCCCATATGCCTCTCAACGATGAGTTATATTTAGAGAATTGTCAAGAGGGAAAAATGTGGAACTCAATCATCAATTTGAAATTAAAACACATGCACGAGATTTTGAAAACTACGAATTCAGGTTTGGAAGGATTTTTGCGGCAAATCTCTATTTTTCTAATTTCCCTTTTTCGATGTCGCTGTTACGAGCATTTTACAAATTCGAATTGTGTTTCCTTATCATCCCGAAATTTACGACACTGTGAAAATGTCATTCCGAATATCAATCAAGGGTTCCCTTTTGAGGAGAGGACATTTTCCTTTTACTAAAGGAGGTCCCCCATTCAACAAGCCTGTCGAACAAATGAAAACCTCACTCACCTTGCATTACGCACAAAAAAATGCTGTTGAAATGATGGTCAAATAATCGACTGGGAATTCAATTCAATTCACTCCTCGTCATTCCATTCGAATTATGATCACAGTAGACGAAGCCCAGACAAATAAATTATTTTTTCTGACACTTCCCGAGGAGATTTATGACACCTCCCACAATGGGTGAGCTCCGCGAGCTACATCGTATGAGCGGCAGACTGCGGTTACACACAAGTATTTAAGGTAACCTATTAGCTGTTTGTAAGCTGATGTAGGCCACCTGGGAAAAAATTCGATTGAGCCCGTTTGACTGCTTGGATGAAGCAGATTTTCTTTGGAAATAAAAATTACCGTTATCTACTCAAAACCAGCATGGAATTTTTCATTATACAAAATGAGTACAATAATATCCACAGATTTTTAAAATTAGCTCGACGAAGGAATTGGATATGGGCATAAAGTGGAGTCGTGTGGGGTGCAACAAATTAACTCTTAATTTTAGCTTTAATTTTACAAATACTAGTCACTAATTGTTCATAAAAATAAAGTTAAAAAATCATATATTTTTATAGTTTAAGTCAATTTTTGCATTTTTTTTTTGAAAATTCTTCAAATTATCAAAAAATTAAAAAGTTGGAAGTTCTATGTTCGAACGAGGAACAAATCATGTGTACAGACGAAATCGTGTGTGAAGCAAATACAGTCTTGGAAAAGTTCTCTATCCAACGACTGGAGGAACAAATCACGTGGACACACAAAATTCGCACGAACTCGCACCAAATGTGTGTATCGTGTCTATACAACTTCCTGAATATGCCTCTATTGAACGGGTAGAAAATATGGTTAGCACAATCATTGGACGAAGTGCCTACTACAGTTACAACTCACTTGAGAAAAAAAGGATGATGGATGACAAATAAAATAACTATATGCCACCTGTGAGTGTTGGCAGTTAGTTTTAGGTATTGCAGTTGCTTGTGCTGAACTTTGTGATGTATTGACCAGGCTATGCAATGCATTCCTTGCACCTGACGAGACGCCACTGGTACATACATATATACATTACATTGAAAGTCGCTGATGATAAGTGAAGGTGCGAGATTCTAAGAAATAATCATGATATACTCATCATGATGTTGCTCGTGTACGCTATCTACATATGGTTACCAGGCACCCCCTTTGAGGGGTGATAGTCCCCTTGAGTCACATTTATACAAATCACTGTTCGCTTTAAATAAAAATACAAAATTGAAACTGAAAAAAGGAATAATAATAATATGGGTGGCGCTAAAGCCCGTATAGGGCCAGGGAGCTTAGTTTCTCAGCAACCACTCTTGGTGTGCATGTCATTGCTCTATAACGACTGGAAGGGACCTATAGTTTCATGACGACCGAACGGCCAAGTTTGAGGCTTTTTCTTAGACAGTTGTTACTCTTTGAGCATTGTCAGTGACTGGAAAGAGGTGGAATCCGAACTTGGGGACGGGAATCGAACCCAGGCAGCGACGCACATACATACAACATTCCATCAAAAACCTAGGAAAAATGTTTCTTGAATATTTTTAAAAAGATACTCTGCTTACGAATCCACTTGAAGAAATGTCTGTCAAACATTTAAAAATAATATAAAATGTGTACCTACACACAAAGATGTACATACCTAATGGAACTTCTTGCAACGATTTAATCTGTTGAGGCTTGGCAGCTTCTGAAATGTCGCAGATGAAAAAAATCAGACGGCATTCACTGTTGAGCGTTCAGAGTGATGAGTAGTTTTGATATATACGAAATATAAAGTGAAGAGAGAGAGAGAGAGAGTGTTGCCGTATTAACGTTTTCTTAAATGTTAAGATTTCCAACAATATGCTTACCCCCCCCCTTTGGCCAATTTTAATCTGGTAACACTATGTTTGGATATTGTTTGCTGGTGCCAACATCGGATTTGTTGATGCGTAGTTAACTTGCATATATGTATTTTTTTAAGCATACAAATATATTTTACTGTAATAATGTTCAATAAAAGGAGAATGATCACACCAACTAATTCGTTCCTCAGCTCAAAAAGTGTAAAATATTCAATCACGAAATAAATTCAGAGCCACTTGATCGGATTTCTTACATAGTGAAACATTAATAAACGCAAAAATGAAAACATTTCCCACACGGCTTCATTGGAAAATACGGAAGGCCTTCGAACAGAATAATCCGATTACACCATTGTCTCCTCCCCCTTTCGCAGCCAAAGCAAATAACAAAAACCACATGTGTATGAATGTATGTACATATTAATAATCAAATATCCTACGCACAGTCGTAAAAACGTCAACAAACAATGAGAGTGACGACGCAAACAGAAAAAAGAAAAAAACAAAAACAAAAACACACGAAGAGAAAGAATAAAAGTTAAATGAAACCCATACTCGTGCCGTGGGATTTTGTATCCTTTTGGGAGGTGATTGTGATTTGGGTAACCATATAACCTTTGTTACAATTTCTTTCCATTAGAAGTGCCGAGACGTCTGTAAAACTTTCAGATTTTTTTTAACTATGTATAAGGTGTTTTGGAAGGTCGAGGCAATAAAAGGTACGGCCAAATGTAACCTTAAAAATCATTTGGATCACAATGAAATTCCACGCTCTTGCGTTACAAAAAGGATGTCACACAAGAATTTGTTTGAATTCTCCTAACACCACAGACCACATCGTAAAGTGGATATGGGTTAGTCAGAACGGTGATCCGATTATATATTTTGTCTTTAATGCCATTCATCTCTAGAATTCGGTCAATAGACTGACGAAGGTTTCCCCAGACAAAGGAGAGGGGGCGTTTCTAAGATCGCATTTTACCTTTATTGGTTAAAACCTTGAATGGCGGTGACGTATCAAATCCAGTCTGCGGTCTATTAAATTTCACGGTAATTGTTTCGCTTTGACCACTGGTTTTGAATACAAGCAAAAAATTATCCATTTCACCGGCCTGACGTGTAGGCTATAGGTATGTATGCTTTTGTTCCGTTGTAGGTAGTATTTTAAGTAGCATGCCGTATACATTTAGGGCATGATTGACACTATATAATGGTTTTCCCAAGTGGTTTCCGCACATGGGTTGTCATGTTGACATCGACTGCTTCCCATATGCACATAACTTTCGAATCTGGGACATATTTCGCAGAGCAACCATCACATGACTTGTTAGATTCTGACACTTCTGCTGTATGAAAAATATCACAAACATCATACGACAAAACATATATTTCACACAGCTCTTCAAAGTGCACTAGTAGCCACTACAAAAAGTAAGAAACAACGAGTTATTGTACAGTAGTGTCTGAGTAGCGTGAACCCTGGATTGCGTGAACACTCCGGTGGCGTGAACACCCATTTCTTTATAAAGAGTACTCTATAGCGCAATAGCTTACGGGCACAATGGACCCAACACGCTGGTCTTAGTGAGCCGCGGCCATTAAGCCGTTAAGGCACCCAATTAAACACCTACCTCTATAGCGTGAAGAAAATAAACCTCGATAACGTGAACCAAAACGTTTGCTGGGTTGTTAGTTTTTGTAGACAATTAGAGCACTGCAGTGTATAGTCCCACGTTGTTTGTTATCATTGAAAGAACAAAAGTGAAGTTATTGAGAAATTGGAAAGGGGGGAAGGCGCGCCGTGTTTGATCTACAATTTCAGCGATAATAAAAATAAGGACAACATCTTTATGACCACTAGCCAAATCAGTTCGTTGAAATGAAAGTATCCCAGTGTGGAACGAGCGTTATACAAATGGATTTGGTGGTGGTAAAAGTTTACGGATTGGTGGAGAAATGCTGACAGCAACAGCGAAACTATTGCAGACTAGACTGAAAGAGAATGAAGGGGCATTTAATGCCAGACCTGATGGGGTAAGTGGGTTTCGATATGTGGGGAAAAACTTTCTTCCGATCGTGGCGCAGTTGCGCCATTCAAAAATAGTTTGGAGAAAATAATTTATGAGCCGATGTAGATGCGAGTTTGTTTTGGAAGACGTTGCCTGAAAAAACATAATATGCTGCTGGTGGCAAAAAAAAAAAAAAAAAACGATTCCCGACCGAAAAGTTAGCTGTAGGTGTAGAATGCGCTGAAGCTAATACGACGGAGTAATCTGAAACACACTAGTTTCAAAAAAACAAATTCCCGAAAAAGCTGTGCAGAATGTACTGCAAAATAAAAAAAATAGACAAATTCAGGATTTGTTTTTTAATTCACTAAAAGAAATGAAAATAGATCTTAATAAATGTCAATAAAACTGCTGTCTAATAGTACGCTTACCCCGCACAATTTCCATTAAATCCAATTTTCCTGTATTCCCACTGGGATTTCAACATTTCAAATGTCAGCTATTGTCTGAATTGTTTACTTATATTTTTTTTTATAAGAAATCGGAAGTGGATTTTTTGTGAGCGAGAGGACTGTTTTGTTGATAGCTGTTTTTTTTTTTACATACATCAGCGAAAAGACATTCAATGACATAAAGAAGATTGTTCGATTTGACAAACTTACAAATGCAGCTACGAGAGTGTCACTGTTTTCTGCGCATTTAATTGCGGAGACATCATTGGAGACATCATGGAAGCCATTCAAGCAGTTGATGTTACTGTCGCTCATTCCTTCTGCCTAAATTGGCTAATGCTGATGTGGCCAATATGTGGCTTCAACATGACGGCCGTGACACAATTCAATTATTGTATGATACACCCCCTGGTCGAGTACTCTCTCGCTTAGTAGATCAGAATTGGGCCAACTTGATCGAATGATCGACGAAAAACAAGGAGATTCAGCCACATTTATGCAGAATGGCCATGCGAAATTGCACAAACAATCTTACTCTGTGAACTTTGTAACTAACAAACAGAAAAACAAGAATCTAAAGACGCTGAGATGAGATTTGTATTTAAATTTGTTCTTGAGATTGTTTATCTTGGGTCTCTTATTTAAGCAAAAATGAATGAATGAATGAATTCCTCGAACCAAAACAAAGAAATACTGTAGTTCCTAGTGAGGTCAATGACTTCCTTTATCTTCAACCCCTAATCCTTGAGCTGCAAATAGTTGCCAAGGCCTCAATTTTCTCTTCACACAAACGACATAAATTATATTTCAATTGCACATCGGCACTGGCCTCTAATTAACAAACTTCGCTGATACCGCATTAATCACTTAATAGCACATCTCAGAGACTAATAGTCCGTCATTTACCAACTTAGAGCCACCAACTTCTTCATCTCCCATCATGCCTAGGCATTCACCTCGACATTCCACATCGAGAATTGAAGGATATTCAGCGCACAGCAGCACGTGTTCATTTGGAAATGCCTCACAAAAATAACTCGGCCAGTAACTAAGCCGAACAAATTCCCCGAAATCCGGACATCCAAGACAAGATGTTTCTTCCGCATAATAGAAATTTTAAATTTAAGACAATATTAATTCCACCCTCACGAACGCGAATCGATTTTCATGCCAGCAGAAGGAAAAAACCGTGGGAAACAATATCACAAGCACTCAAGCGTTCTCCTAAAAAAACACCCACAGAGCAGTGAAAAAAATAAAATAAAAATAATAATAAATAACAGAACCAGAAATAAGAAACAAGCTGAAACTTCTCACTTCAATAAGCTGAGCAAATCCTATTTAGACAATCATGGGGCCAGGGTCACACCCATGGCATTCAATGAGGCGTTTTGTTTGTCCATCCAGGAATTCTGACGGATTTGGATACAATTTAAAGATGAGAAAGCGGAACCCAATCAACGGAATTAATCCAATTAGGGGAGCGCAAATGAAACGCAATCGAATAACTGACTGTACACGAAAACAAGCACAGGCCCAGTACAGACCCAATACAACGGCCATCTTTACACCGCTGTCAGGGATGTCCACTCTTTCAGGGCCTGTCCACAGCAAGGCAATATACAGGCCATTTTATATGAACGTGCCTTCGCACACCGGCTGTGTGGAAACGAAGAGGAATAATAACCTAGCTAACAATAGAAGGTCTTACACAACAAGCTTAACAAATCGTTTTACTGAAGTACATTACAACTAAATCGAACGGACTCGCAGGTCTCGAGCACAAACGACGACGGTCATTATTATTTTTTCTCCTCTGAATAGACGCGGACACCACCATCCTGTCTTCTATCGTCAGCGTAGTTGTTGCAGAAATACGCCACCGACCGTCGGAAGGGTACAACAATGGCACTCATGATACTGACTCGATGTATTTATACAGTTAAGTTGGAAAAAAGGTAACTATTCGACTGCTGCAACGTGCGCATTATTAAAGGTTACCTGAAAAGTACTTGTCGGTCTCCTCCACCTCCCCGCTCCTTCACACACTCACACTTAATGTCCAACACGAACTTAGCAACAACCACCCAACTGAGCATCCAGTCATCCGGACAAAGGACAATTGGGTAGATCGGACTCGGAAATGGATAACAAATGCTTCGGTATGTTTAATCCTGTTAATATTTCTGTACTTCTCATCTCTTGCCAATGGACGTCTTACTGTTTCTTTTGTTCCGGTTTCTTCTTCTTCTTCTTGCTTCTTTTTACGTTTTCATCTTTGCGACTTTTTCCGCAATATCTTGCTCGTTCTTATATCCGTGCAGTGTATATATGTATCTGTTTTAAAATTCAACCCACCAGCCTGTTGGGGCTTCCGGCGGTGGTAGGGCTTCCTTGCTCATGACTTTGGATACTCGATGGCAATAAAGATAATAGAAATAATGGCATTAACAGGAGCACCACACCAAAGGGGAACAGGAGTCTTAGGGTTAGCAGGATATCGATTTCAATAAAACAACAAGGAAACGCTCAAAAGGACAATTGCTTTTCCTTTTCCTTGCTTCATTGGATATTTCTTTAATTTTTTCTTTTTCATTCTCATTTATTTTTCTTTTTAGTTGTTGTTGGCTTGGTAACATGATTTGTTTGAGAACTTTATATTTACTTAATCTCAAAGGTACCCAGGAGAACGCAGCACAATTGAGTTCCCGATAAACGCCTCGAACGAACGTAGGGCGAGTAGAAAGCGATACAAGAGTGTACATAGACGCAGGGCTCCCTTAGGGAGTCTCTTGAAGTTTAATTTTAAAGATGGTTGTCACATGCACGCTGTCATGTTGAGTGTGTGCGTGTGTCAGAGCGGGCAGGTAAGAAAGTGAAATCGTGATTTTCATTAGCCCACATATGCATGCTCATTGCTATCAAAATCTGAGGCACGTGTGAAGCACTAATTCTGGTAATGACAACTTTGAATAGACTAGTGCTTCTAATGTTCCGGACAGGGGAGAACTCCGCGGTTGGTAGTTTAGATAGGAATTAATGGACACCATGGGAGGAGATAAGTGCGAGAAGAAGAATGCGTTTCGACCGATAGAGAGCCATCGGGGCTTATAGCAGTTGAGAATTGCGTTGGTTATTATCAGAACACAAGATGATACAGCACTGAATGCACAGAGAAACTCTTTAGAAATTCCATCTTCAGCGTTGCATATGGATATGGGCTCATCCAATTCGTGGTCCGAAATCAAGCTTTCCGGTTTAATTATCTTCTTCCTTATCTTCTGCTATCACTGCGGTCCGACGTAGACCTGGGCTTCAGCCAAGAATCAATCCAAATACGTCTGATCGAACTCCTATCCAAGACTGTATATGTTTAGTGTATGGATAACCTCATCAGATAGCGACAACTTACGATAAAAATAGTGATTCTCACTCTCAAATTCGGGGATTGAACCTGACTCCCCTGCGGCGAGTTAGCACACCAACCCATTACGCCATCGTCTCATCATATATCAAGTTTAACCGAATGTGCTTGGAATCGAATCAGAGCTATGATACAAACGACAATTGGGCCATTTTGGCTTAGGTTAGGTTAGGTTAGAGTGGCTGACTACCCAGAAAAAGGGCAGGGTATTCCCCGAGGTTCTACTACAAAGACAAGTAGATCCTAATCTGCTAACCATGTCTAGCTTTTAATGAGGCGATGACGATGATTAATGCTTATATTACTTAGGTCTGTGATGTCGTAGAAAGTCCGAGTGACTAAATCTGCGAGATGAGAGGGCACTGCAATCGCAAAAAAGGTGAGAAATGGTTTCCTCAATCATTGTAGGGGATACCATTCGAGACGTGAGTTCCAATGACGGTTTTTAAAATTCGGCATTCGAACCGGTGATCCTTTTGCTTCAAGAGTAGGCCGTAATTGCTTTGTAATTAGGCACTCAGCACCAGAAGATCACCTATGTTTGATGTGAGTGAACGTTTCAAACTTGTAGTGAAAAGCATGCACTGCAGTTCACCGTCCGGAAAGAGTGTTAAGGTGTTAACCTTTCTAGCGAGCTTGCCTGCTTCGCAATTCTCTGGGATGCTACTGTGTTCCGACACCCACGTAAGTAGGATACCTAAATACTTGCCCGTCTCGTTAAGGATGCAATTAACGTACGTCTTGGAATTAAAAGTTACTGCACTCAGAGATTAAGCTGTCTGAACAGATAACTATGTACCTAATATTAGATTTCTTTTTTAGCCAGGACAGAGCTATAGTCTCTGCCTGAAAGACGCTAAAAAATGGTAGTCGAAATTACAGTTGAAAATTCAGATCCTTAGAGTAGGCTCCCACACCCACTCTTTCGCCCATCTTCTATCATTGCCGTTGGCTTGGACATTTCTTTTCGACTTGCAATTAATCGTGTCTATGCACACAATCCTCAAGCACTTGATGCCTTCCTCTTTCTCATGTTAGCTATTGTCCGATATGTCCGATATGATTCGAGTCTTGCAAGCATCCTCGTGGAGGACTTTGAAATTATTTTGAATTTGCTAGATTCAAGCCATGTACTCAAAGAAAGAGGATCATAAATGTGTTTGATTTAGATTTATTTTCAGAGCCACAAAGTGGATGATGTATGTCAGATATGTCGATAGTGCCTTTGAGTCTGCTCCGAAGCCCCTTAATTTCGACAAAGAATCTCTTGTGCATCTCTGGAGTAACTTATTCGGCTTTATTTACTATCATAGTCTCCACAAAACCTCAGCAAATACATTTCATCGTTGCATTTGCATAAGTTATTAATCTCAAAGGTATTGAATATTACCTCGACATTATCTCCAGCAGGAAAATCAACATTGCGATAGACATCTACTCCGACACTCGGCTCTTAATTTATTTCCCAGCGTAAACACCCCTCATTGAATGTCCGTCCACCCCAGATATTCAATATAAGAATTCAATTGAGGCATATTCAAAGAGGAACAGCTCCACCCATCTCAGCCCACCCAGCTGCCAAAAAATAACAATAAGGCAAATGAAAACAATTTCATAGTATTTTGAGTGTATATTTGCTTGCCAACCCAATATCGGTCTGCCGTCTTTCAGTGCCATGGCTACGGCGACGGCGACAGTGACGACGACTAAGATAATGGCAGAGGTGATGCTGATGATGATGATGCTTCAGCTGTTTTCTGTTGCTTTCTATTAGTCTTCGATTCGATTGATTGAGGAAAATCTCTTTTGCTTTCTGTATACAATAGATACAAAAACAACAACAACAACAAAAAGATGCCAAAGTAATCCAAAGAAAAAATAATACCAGAAGGAGCAATCATCGCATTAAAAATGTTAGACGATACGTGGTGATGCGAGGGCAGACGAGGGAGCGAATGCGAAAACGAAATCAATTTATTTACCCAAAGACTCGCAATTTCTTTTTCATTACATTGTTTTGTTGCTCCTTTTGGTATCTCCTGCGTATCATGTCGTGTGTGAGTGTGTTGACCATTGTCCTGGACGATGTGATGGATCTGACTTATGTTATGTATTGACCTTCAGAAATCTGTTACATCTCATGCAGCCGATTTCCACAAGGAACTCTAACCTTGCCTAAGCACTTGTGAAACGCGTCGAAACATTAGAGTTTCCTCTTCCTGTTTAGTTTTCAATTTTATTTTCCCTCCTTGTTCGTGTTTGTTCGTCTTAGCGTCAACAATTACTTTCGTTCCGTTTTGCGTGGTATATTATTTTCCTTTCATTTTTTTGTCTGTTTCTGGCTCCAACGACCCGGTACTGTTTGGGAACCTCGGGGGTTTGTCCTTTGGCACTTTGGGAAATTGAATATGGAAATGCTTTGTGCAGACTTGGTTTTAAGGTACTTAAAAGGAGCCACAGAAGCTGCAGATAGAGATCAAAGCCCGTCTTTCGCTTTGAATACGATATGCAAGATTGTTGTTTATCCATTCAATTCACATTGATAGGGTATGGTAATTTATTTATTAGCTGCTGAAGTTAAAGTAGATTAAATTAGTTCTTATAAGGGTGATTCGTAAAAAAAAAAAAAAAAAATATAATCTAAATGAGAGTGCTATGTTTCGAGAGAGTATTTTTAGCACACATTTCCACAAAGGTAAGCCCTTTTTGAAAATTTAATTTGCCGTAATTTGTGCAGAAAAACATTGGATGCGGCCCATGATATAACAACGTGCGGTTCCAACAAGACGCCGTCACCAGCCCGTGAAACAAATCAATTACTGCATAAGATATTTCCTATTGATCAGGTCCTAGATGGTGTGATTAAACACAGTATTATTCCATAAATCAAGCCTACCGTCTGCAAATTATGATTGAATAAAAACAAATGACGATCTGGAGCCTGATACTGTGTTTTCTACATAATTCGCATTCATTTCGAAAAACACCCTTCACAATAGTCGAGAGTGTACGTACATACCTGCACTTGAAGATAAAGCTTCAAAAATATATTTTGGAAAACGGGCACTGGTCTCTATACACTCCAGCGAATGCCGCAGTCGTTGTAACAGAAATCAATTCAATATTGTAACCATCAAGTAATACATTTTGGATTAAGCCTTAACTGATGAAGTCAACATCAATTCTTGACGCTTGTCATTTAATCTGTTCGTCTTCGTTGTGTGTGCGATGTAATTTCATACGAGCTTACTTTTACTCCGCCACTAACCCGATCCCTCCTCTATTCCATAATAGCCGGGGGATACAATAATTGCTGCAGTCCTCTCTGTCTTTAGATTTTCTTGTTTTCATTGCGTGTATTTTTACCAAGATTAATCAAGATTTTTCGACGCTGTCTCATTGATTTAATCGTGACATGCGATGTCATTTCGTGCGCCAGGATATTTCATCATGTCTTCGGAGGACTGCTGCGAACTGTAGCAAAATATTTTTTCATTGGAAAATTGTGTGGATACCGACTTGAAATGGGTGATTTTATTTCCACTTGAAAATGGATATAACAGTTACTTTAGGCACGCTCGAGCTGAAATAATCAGACAAATCGTGAAGTTCACATTCTACTACCCGCCAACAGTTCAAGAGCACTGACTGACTCGGCCAGCAAAAAGCTTACATCCGCAAAGGAGCTGAAATATTCCCCAAAGTTTGTTGCTCTATGTCAGGAGCCTAATCTTATATTTTCAACAATCTCCGTCCTGACTGCAGGAAACTTTTTTCCTGTGGTTTATTTCAAGACAGCAACTTTGCAAACTTCCGCACAATGAAAATCCTAACCTACCCCTACACTGACTAATAGATGGTATGCAGCATACAATTTGAAGGCAATTGTTGTCCTAAATGCCTTACCTGACTGCTGGCAGCCAACAAAAAGTGTTGATCTATCAAAATGATTTACGAAGCCCGACAACTCAGTTTGCGGAGCAAGTCGACACGTAGCTAAAGCAGGGAAAAAAGTTAACGTTGTGGTTGTGTTTCGCTTCGCATCCAAATCACGTAAATATCGCAGAATATACTCAAATTCTGTACCCAATGGAATTTCCCAATTAATTCACTTCACGAGTTATTCAGAGACTCAGCCATCATCCCACCGAGTATGGCATGGAAAGGTATCCCTAACCACACAATCAACAACTTTTCTCACCATAAATTACCAGGACATTCACATCAACCAAAAGAACTCCCACTACGGAGTGGGTCCTTTGGAGGATCCCTTTGGCCAAATATGCAACTTGACATGTACCACTTCGCAGGAGGATGTTGCCGACCAATTGGCATTAGCCATTGTGACACTTACTAGCGAACAGCTTAATTATACCGTTTAATTAAACAGGAAACCACAACAAAATGGGATATGTTCGTGTATGTGTCTGCAATGTCCTTCGATGGTGGACCAAGTGCCAACAGCACAAGTAGTGACAGACTGTGTGCACGAGGATATACAGATATTTTTGTGTGCTGTGCAAAAGGACAACAATTCCAAATTGTCAATTTGGGGAACACATTTGGCGTGGAATGACCCTTAAAATGATCTGCCGAAAGTAAGTGTTGGGACTGTGGACATATTTCAGATAAACGAAATTGAATTCAATTGGAATTTTCAATTTGAATTCACCATAATACGAGGAGTATCACTTGTATGAGCTTCTCCTAGACTCTGCACACCACTGAGCGCAAGAAATCGTAAAAATTCCAACTGTGATTTGCCTTTCAGTTATTCGGACGAATTGCGTATTCATTGGTCAATTAAAATATTTTTGGTTTGTTCGAAAGTGACCAGCATTAAAAAGAGATTTCCTGCCCTCGCATGTACTGAAGTTCACAATGTGAAGTTACCCATAACATTTGAAACGGGTTCACTGCTCCTCGTGTAGTTGAATCAAATCTGGAAACTTTATGGTCATCACTTACATAATGGGTGAGTAATTAAGACCTGTTTTTCTCTTTAATTAAATAAAGCACATAAGACTAAAGGCTTTTTGAACAATAATGACTTTGTAATTTCCCCGCGATTACGCTGAACAAGGTCCAATTTTGGATTACTGCTTCCAGTGTTGGGATCTGTATCTGTATTTGCTGTTGATTCTGTATTTATTTAAGCAAGTGATGTTTTCTTAAAATTCTAATAACCAAACTTAAAGCATTTGGGTTTCATTCCAATTTCCCATGTTGGACACCTTCTTTCCCCGTAATAAATAGAACCCAAAGAGCAAAGGATGGAAACTCCTTGTCAAAGCCAATTAAATGTTGCTCAGGGGGTACCGCAAGGTAGTCAACTAGGTCCAGTATTATTTATTATATTCATTATTATATTCATGCTGATGATACGAAAGTATTCAAAAGTACTCAAAATGTCAATGACTGCATCCTGGAGTGGTGAGAAAATAATGATAATTTAAATAAATGCCATTTAATTTCTTTCACGAGACTAGCTTTTCCAATCCAATTTTATTATTCTATTGGAAATCCACACTTTTCGAACATTTTTCGAGCACTGGGTATTAAGCTTAAGTCCTCGTTTACATTTCATACTCATATCAGCCATATATTAGCAAAGCAATAGTGTAACACTAAAGGATTCAATAATTTATGCGCTCTATTGATACTACATATATATTTCGTGCTACCTTTTCTTGAATATACCGTAGTCAGTTACCCAGGATGCATCACATTTTCCGAAAGGATTGAAAAAGTTCAAAAGCGATTCACCAAGTACATTTTTTTAAATGCATTGGAATTTTTCCCCCAACTATAGACCCCCAAAATAGACGCACCATTTATGATGTAATGTTGGTAAGAGATATACTTTGCAGTCATACCAAATGTTGTTGTCCCTTATCCATGATTCAATTCCATTTACCACCTAGGTTACTACGTACTTGGGATATTTTATTTGTAAGGTTGCACAGTACAGACTAAAACAGGCTAACGAGAATAATTCGAGTTTTCAATGAATATTCACAACATTTGGATTTGTCTCTAACAAGACCGCTCTTTAAAAGTGCTTTTTATTTTTTAATTATATTTAAATTTTTTAAATATATGTAAATTCAAAAAAGTTAAACTTATGGAACTTTTTTATTACTATATGTAACTACTAGTGGACCCTGTAACAGCTTCGCTAGGCAGACCACATTAATATACGAATGAAAAGAAACTCGTTTTATCGTCGCATTTTCCTGTATTTATTTAATATCTTCTTCTTTGTTTTTACTTAAATTATCGCAGCGCCTTTTTGTAAATCACAGTTTTTGCTTTGCCTGGAGTTATGGCATAAATAAACAGAACTGTCGGCAAAGAGTATGGCGAAATCCAAATACCAAGGTTCTTCCTGAAAATACCTTCGCAACAGTAAAGCATTCTGGCGAATCGGTGATGGTTTGGGGTTGTTTCTCGACAGCTGGGGTGGGAGGGAAAACATCACGTCATTGACGGGATAATGGGCCACAGGAAATATATTAATATTTTAAAGCTTAATTTGGCAGACACCGCATCAAGACAATGACCCAAGGCGTAAAGTTTATAATACCCAGATTTGGCTCCTTTATCCTAAATTATATATACTAAATAAAGTACCTAAATTATAATACCATTTAGACCAGCTATTAATGAAATTAGTAATTAGAAATGCAACAGATCTAAAAGAGAAGAGTACAGGAATGGGGAAAAAATGGGTTGAAAGTACAAAAAAACTTGGATATGGCACGAAATATTAAAATTCGTTAAATTTTTTGTTTCTTACCAACAAAAGTTATTTGTATGAATATGAATTTAATGTCTGTTGATTGATTTCTTTCTGCTTTTGTTGAAGGTTTGCGTTTTTTGTGTTTGTTGAATAGAACACGGCAAATTTATGAAAAAAACCCAAAATGTACTGAAATGCATGTGCTTTTTCTCGCATGTACAACACCCATATATGTACGTTTACCGATTTAAACCAATCTTCACACAAACCATATATAGACCATTACCAAAGATGTGTGAACGTTTGGTTGAAGTCAGTAAATGCGTTAAGGCTTGAAGCGGCTCGATTTTTATATATACAGATTTTATATTAACAATAGTACTCTTCAAAAAAATCTGTATACACGAATGCAGTTTAAAGATTAAATAATAAAAGAAAAATAAATAAATTCCAATGAGAAAGTCAAAATTTGTGACATCAGACGATCAGACAGTGTGGTTTGATTGAGACACCTGAGGCATTAGGCGTCGCCTGTCAAATAAAAAACCTACTGAAAAATACAGTCTGCACAATCCACGCAAGTTCATACAAAAATAAAGTGTTCCTTTAAGTTCGACCGTGTTTGGACTTTTATCGCCTCAACAAATATCACATAACCTGTGAATTCCTAATCAAATTCCCAGTCACGTTAGGAAAACACTAAACAAAACAAAGTATCCGCACCAAGTCATCTGAATCCTTACATTAATTAGTTTAATCAAGCAATTTCCACATCTTCATCATCTAAATATAGATAGGAAAACAAAAACTGAGAGCTTGAACGGAATAACTCTATGCAATTAGCTCTTCATCGAAACCAGAATAAACAACATGAGGACAAGGCAAAACCGATATCGTACGCACATTGTCGGGCCATACTACGGGACGCGTACGAGACGAAGAAAAACATGACAACGCAGCGCATTTGCCGACTAACCACGTAATTGACCTCGTCTCTCATTTCAGTGAACTCATGATTGGCTGGTGCAGACTAAAGGATTTCGTTTGTTGGTTTTGATGACACATTGCGAAGGTGGAAACTGGAAAACAAAGTGTGTGCTTTCAGTGGGCCACTGAAAGTGATAAGTTTTGTTACACACACTTACCCTCGTTACATTGCAGATAAGGGAAATAAGTTGAAATTTGTGACGAATGTTTGGAGCGACTGCTAATGTGTCGCAAATCAAGGGTTCCTTCCAAGCTTATTTCTTCGGTATTGGTATTGATCACTAAAATGCGGCCCAGTGGAGGTACATTTTTGGAATGCAGTTCAACATTCCTTGTCTTTATACAATCTAAGCAAGTCGCGAAAGAAGATGGTGATTTTAGATAAGGAAAATTGGATTTGTCAATTGGAGTTTTTTTGAGTATCTGCGTCACACAGAACAAGGGAAATATTTGTAGCTACCAAGGTTCATCCAATTCGGGACCAAGAGCCTCACAAACATCCAAATTTCCCATTTTTTATTATTTATAACCAAGAATTCTAAGAGCTGTACCAAGATTTAGATGGAGTCCGGAGGTATAAATGCATCGACTACCTCAGCCACAACAAACGCATCCACACCAATCCCCCAGCTAAGAGGGTCTTCGAATCCAAGCTTCTTGGTTCTTGGTTGTGATGTGCAAAATAACTTCGTCTTAACTTGATAGCTGGAAGCAGAGTGTCTGTTACCGACACCAGTGGAAGGCATGATTAGTTCAGACTCAGAAACTCCATGTGTTATCGCAGTATGAACAGAATCTTCTTTCCAAGCTTTCCATCAGCATCAGATCGAAGATGTGAAAAATATACCAAATCTTCACACTACGGTAGATCCTGTAAAAGACCCATGAAGAGCTGACGTACTCCCACCACATATTCGTCGACTTAAAAGCTGAATGCGACAGCGTGCATAGAGGCGATATGTGCACCGCCACCTCGGGTGGCATACAACACCAGAGTCCACATCACAAGGGGCAGCTATAACTTTGAGATCATTCAGGGAATTCGTAATCGTCTGCTCTGCGGTAACATCAGATAAACGATAACATCCATACCATGATCGTACACAGAATAACTTCTGTCAACCGTTGTGTCCTTACGCTTAAGAGCAAATTGGGCACTTTCTCGAAGAACGAAGTAAACTAAATACAAGACATTAGTCACCACAGTCCTGCTCCATGACGCAGGGGAATGGGCAATTTCAAAAGCTGTTATGCGTGCATTTTTTGCTCCTGTTGGTGCTTGTCATGAGTCTAGCCAGCCCTATGAACGCCCATTAGGGAACGGCCACGTTGATGTGGTGGAGCACGGAGGAGGGGTAGAAGGAATTTGGCGTGCACAAATGGAAAGCGCTAGCCACAGAGAGGCTTATTGGTTGAGACCCATGTCCACTCCAACCGGCAGTACGATAGGATGGGAGTGTCGACTGCTATCCTGGAGCACTACTTAAGAACGATCACTCCAGGGTCACAGGCTGTGATGAAGGTCGGGCAAAGACCCGCAAATAAGCCCATCTAATGGCAGCTACCCTGATATTCGTTCAAAGACAGCCAACAAAGGAAAAAGTTGATGAAGAGGAAGCCATTATTCTATCCAAGAGTATGTCAACATTGTAGACCCATCATTGATTGCGCTCAAAAAGATGTAAAAACAATATTATCCACACTCAATTCAGAAAATAAATGCAACAAACGGCATGTGCATGTGAGCTCTCATTTCTATTGCATTCTCTAAGAGATGTACAGCAGTAATTTCCTGAGTATGCAACAGATTGAAAGTTCTAAACACAAATGATACATACAAACAAACAACTCACTTGAGGACACTGGAACACTTCTCTACAAGCACCTCGGCACTGTCCGCATTGCGCCCACATCCACTCTGCATCCGCACACTCGACTGGTACTGATTTGCTGTTCTGTGTGATTTAAAGAAACATCTCTGTTGTTGACCCCTCTAAGTGTATGACACATTTTGTTGCACAGGCAATCTCCTCTCATCCGGACTTACTCGTAAAAAAAGATGTACTCTATTGGTTCTTGTTTATTGTAGTTTCCGATATAAGTTGCAATCCGTGTTGCTTCAGCGCGGGATCTTACCCGCACATCGGTCTGCTTATTGCCTGTACAAATAGTCTGACATTTTGATTACAATCTGATACACTTACCGCATGCCGTTGTTACTGAAGCCGGTCTGTTGTAATTGTAGTTGAACATCAGATTACCCAGATCGATAGAGGCAATTTGCAATTTGACTAGAAACCAGTGCTCTGGCGAATGGAAGATCCGAGTGGAGGGGACAAAACTCATAGAGTAAGGAAAACACACCTTCGAACGACACTCAGTTACAACGGGAGAAATTCGATTAGTTTCGTGTCAAACAAATTGATTGTAGGGATTTAAATGAATATGCTGTACAGTCGTGTAGTTGTGGTAATTTGTTTTACTCTATTAACAAACTGATCCAGTGGGTGAGAGTGAGGGTTAGGCTCGTATCGATTGGATCCCGATAGGGGGCGGTGGTGGGAACAATCGAATTGAGTTGTGTTAAATAGAAGTCGGTGTTTGAGGGACTCTCCTAAGTTTGCAACAAATTGCGCAGGGAGGCAAAGAGCTTGCCTGGCATGAATCTGATAAGTTAAGTTTAAGTGATGTTTCATGGTTGTTTTTTCTTTTTGACCACTTTTTCATTCTCAGCAAAATAAATGAGACTCACTAACCTGTGACGAGATTTTGCGTTTACTCACTGAAGCCGAAGGAGGAGATTCGGCAGTTGGCAGCACCCCCAACAGAAAGTTAAGAACAATGATTTTAAGATTGCCCAAGGACACTTGTGAATTTATGGATAGCTTTTAGTGGCGGACGCTGCTAATGGCTTCTGTCTGGTTCATTTAAATAACATGTTTCCAGAGTGAATTATGCGATGTTCTTTTCGTTCGAATGCGTAAGGAGGAGAAATTGCTTAAAGAACGATAGTTAATGAGCTCAAATTGACAAAGTTGAATTTAAACATGAATTGGATTTAAACTGAGCTAAGCATATTCTTTTAATTGTTTCTTCATTATTTTGTCATCAAAACGGTCTGCTACACTTTCTTATACTTTCTTATAGCTCATGCATTTATGAACCTGTAGTTGTTTACGCAGGCTAGGCCTGGCATGACTGCACAGTCTAGGGTCTAGACGATTTTCAGAACTTCTTACCTTTCATACACTGTCTGTGATATTTTCAGGAGCATAGACAGCTACAATAACATCTTCAACCGAAGAGAGACTGTAACATATGACGTATTGCCTTGCTTGATCCATTTTCGCGGCTTAGTAACTGTATTGATTAGCTGGGATAGGACTAACTTTGCCTCTTTTTTTTTGGTTAATCGGACAATAGTATCGACTTTGTACAAACACGTTTCATGTATACTGATTAAAAATAAATGTATTTTATTTTGCATATTTTGCCTTTTTTTACCTTTATTGCCTTTTTTGCCTATATTGAACTCTTCTCAAAGCTTGTTCGCTAAAATATTGTAGAAATATCCGAGTTTGCATGTCATGCATAAAGTCATGGACCCATAAGAAAAAAAAAATGAAGACTGGTAATTTCGGGGCTCGAACCTGGCACCCTCTGGGCAGGAGTTGACTAAACAAAAATAACACCATGAATAGCTACTGTCTGACCAGCCGCACTTGCAAGGACAAAATTGTAAGCGTGGATGAAGCAGTACAAGCTCAGCTGTAGTATATCAAAGTCAACATTGGGTTTTAAGAGGACGCAAAAAAAATTTACGAAACAGGTATTTTGAGAGTCTCTGCTTTTATTTTTGGCCAATTTCATTCTCATCAAGGAACATCAATTGGTTAGGGGGTGCCAGTTTTGAAAGGATGTCATGAAGAAGTTTACTGCCGTTTTCAATGCATAAAGGGTGACTGACGACTCACGAACTATTGAGCATATAAATTCTGTAATGAACGGCGACGTGAATTCCAAACTTCCAGAAAACATTGATGTTGATAATTACTTTTTTAGGTCAACAAAATCCGTTCTCTGTTGACTAGGTATTAGACGGGGGTAAGCGACGTCTTACTTAAGTCCTGTTGGACCCATTGCAATGCCCAAGGTGGGAAGATAATCTCATAGTTCCTACTTCATGCTTGCTATCTTAGTACTTGCCAAGTTATTGTTAATGTGATGTTAAGCGATTTGGATATCTTTATAAACCTGAAAAGAGATTTTCTTAGATACTAAAGGGGCTGGAAGAAATGTTCTCCCAGTGTTCTATTTTTCAACTGGCAGAGACTGTCCTCTACCTTTGTGTCCATCCTTTCTCCACTTTCAGTTCTTCAGATGATTACGGGCAGTTAGCGCTCCAATTACAGTCGAAAGCAAGTATATGTCACATTGAAGGTTTTTGTCGGTTTTTGCGCTACTCATCCAGGGTCATAGCATCCGAGTTGTCTCACAGGTAGTGAGGGAGTTCCACCTTTGATTCGGTTTCTCTATGATCATGTCTTCCACCGTGAAGAGAAGTTTCCTTTAGTAGCAGCGTAGACATACAGAGGCTAACTCCGCGAGAGAAATGACATGACATACAAGCACATCATGAATTATATCATAGTCGAAGGCTTCATCGCTCTGGCTTAACAGCTAATTTCTAATTTTAATAATAATTTGTTAGCTTTGTAAATAAATAAATAAATATAATCGAAATTGTTCCACGAACTCCGAAAAATCTCGAAAATCTCTCATTCGTAGTGGAATCGTATTGAAAAATTTGCTACGAATTTGGAAGTTCATGAAAGTCGGTATCATTGAATGCGAATGTCTTTTTCTACGACAAGTAACTTACGTGGGAATTAAGATTCCGTTCGGATTGTGTGATAGCATTTTCTCGTAGTTCGTATAGTGACTTCGATTCGTAGATTTGCTTCGCATGAATTCTGTAATAGGTTGATACAGTTATCTGTAGGAAGAATAATGGTCTTCTTCGTACTTCAAGAATGTGGGCACGTTAAGTTCGACCGCATCCCAATAAATGATATTCGTTTCAATCGATAGGCATTTCCAAATGAAGCGGAGGTGCCATTTCTTACTCATTGAAATCAACTTTTGTACGTACATTTAAAAAGTAACCTAAGCAGACTTGCATGTGAATGCTACTTTACCAGAGAACGAGGTCGTGTCATCACCTACACCACATAAAATATTAACAACTGTACGTATTGAAAACTCAGCCATGCCGCTAGTAGACAACGCACTAGTATTCATAAATATCTTTAAAAGCAAGCAATTCGAAAAATCCTCAGTGCTTTAGTAAAAAGTAAATATGTAGATATTAGGTGTGTTCCCGTACCCAAAATCAACAGTACAAAAGAACGAAGGTCTACGAAAGTCTGTTCCCGTATGCCAAAAATATGGGTTTTAAGTCAAACGAGCGCTCTCCAGAGAGAGTAAAAAATGTCCCCCTCTCCATTTGAAACTTCTGTGGATTGCTTGTTATTCTTCTGCCAAATCAATTGATGTGTCTCAATACACTCACAAGTGTTTGTTAATTCAAACAAATGTATGTGAGATTTGACATTTCATAAATGACATAATTTACACAATTGATCTAACTGCGTTCCCGTACGTTCTTGAAATGTTGCCTCTCTCTCAAAGATTTTCATCCCCACTCCTTAAAAGTGACAGACTTCCCAATTTGTTGCAGAAAGTTTTGGAACAGACCTATCGTGAGGGGAATTGGGGACTTTTGGAGGATGAATATAGTTGGAGAGGCAAAAAAAAAAAGAGAACGAGTGTGAGCTAAAATTATTGCAAAAAATATAACACTTTAAGTATCAAATAATAAATGATCCAATAATTGCTCAAGACATCAATGAGTAGCAAATACAAAAATGGTACAATAATTCCCCAAGACAGCAATTAATGAGAGCGGGAGCACACGTTTCTTGCTAATATTGACAACTCCATAAATGTCGCACATATTGTATTCATCCTCCAAGAATATTTGACTTAAAGTGCGTTGTGAATTCAGTAAATTGAAGTGAAACCATTTGTTTAAACTCGATGTGTAATATTCAGAATATTTCAAGATCGGTTCATGGTACGGAACCTTCGGAATGCGAATATTCTGTCCTGTATAAGGATAGCCACTCTGACTTAAATTGAAAAAAGTTTCAATCGTCTTTCTGCTGGTTTTTATTTTGCAAAACCATGCAAAGGGACGGTGCGTACCTTATTAATAATAAAGCGTAAATAACTCAGTTAGTCAGAGTGATAAAAGGGTTAACTTGAAAACGAAAAGGAGTATGGTTTGAGCAGCATCCATTAAAAATAGTTAGATTGGAACAAAGTTTACATTGTGCTGAAATTAATGGGAATGAGTGTTGACATGCTCATCTTCACGAGCTGAGCTCGACAACAGCTTAAATTAGGCCTGTGCGTCCCATCCTTTGTTTGCTTAATGTTTGTCACTAGGCGCAATGGATCACTGCCTGGGTGATCGGTAGCGTTTGTTTACATCTTGAGTTTCGGGAATTTCACTGGGGCAACGGATCACTGCAGCGCAGGGATGTGGATTTTTCGTATAATAGATCTCCACTGTAAATAAAAGAAAATGTAAATAATCTCCACAATCTATAATGTTAAAACCACATCTCCCGCCTTTGTTTGGAAGGTGTGGGATTGGTATCGTCTACTTGATATGACGAGAAGACGGATCTGTTAATACAAAAGCGGCGTTGAAGTCAAAAAAGGAGCTAAATCATAGTTCAGCGTGGCAGTTCGTAGTTCTTCATATTTCTCTATTCAACCAGTTATATATCGAGTAGTGTGTTAGTAACTCATTTTACATACACAATAAATATTAAAGTTAATCCTCCTCATTGTCTTCTGACCCCCCTGATCCACTAAATTTATCGCGGGTGTAAGGTACACACGAGAGATCTCACCAGGTCCAGGTTCTCCAGCATTGACTATAGCTCATCAAGAGATACACCCAAGCGCAACCAAGCAAACCAGACTTGGACCAATCACGAGGTTATGTCAAGATGTCGCTTACATTCATACAGAGGACATTCAAGGCCCGCCTTAGAAGCCGTGATGATGGGAACATTCCTGCCACGTGACCTAACCATCGGAGAACAGATATTTCTGTTAGTAGAAGCAGCTGCTCGACATTGTGTGCCTAACTCACTGTCGTATTCTTGCCACGGGTGCGCTACTACATTCAGTCCATAGCTATATATAATGAACAGAAGAGGTGACAATACGCACCCTTGGGGAAGTCCAACGGCTACGGAGAAAAGTTTTGGATATATGAAAAAAAGAATATGAAAACTATTGATAAATGTAGGAATAAATAATAAACTCACAAGATTCACTTCAATTCAGTCAGCAAGAGCCTAAATTATATCGTACAAGGATACTAACATTTAGTTTTTGCAACAACAACAC
The DNA here is from genome assembly GCA_905231855.2 of Eristalis tenax. NCBI lineage: Eukaryota > Metazoa > Arthropoda > Insecta > Diptera > Syrphidae > Eristalis > Eristalis tenax. Next base: position 26,188,751 of record HG993127.1, read on the forward strand.
TTTTCTCGATAGACTGTTTGCATCAACTGAAGTTGTTAAGTTGTAATACGCAAATGATGCGTAGCTATAAGGCCCACTAATTTTCATATTTTCTTTGTTGTATATTATTCCGCTGAAAAACCACCTCAGACAAATTTTTGAAACCAATATTATTGTTGCTGGCACAAATCTCAAACTTTTCTAAGCCTATTTCTGGAACAACCGCATTGCCTTAACAACGACTCACATGTGACCGCCGCCGTCTTTGCACCACAACAAATAATTAAATTTGAAATCCAAGTAGATAATGTTAAGTATTTACCGCAAAACCATTTACATCATTGAATAAAGAAGCAGATTTTAGCCGCAGGTAATATTTAAGGTAAACATCACCCAGCAGCGCGGCACTTTATAAAATCGTTGGCGAAATACCGCAATCTGAATGTCGGTGTCAGGACTGCTGACAAAGGACACAGGAGTAATCGGCTTTCTGGCAGCATGGCGAATGTCTCACTCAATCCTGCTGAAGAAGGGATAGGTGTGATACGTACACACGCAATTTTCGCAGATTGAGGTGCAATCTCCACGCACTCGTCGGCATTTCTGGTGGAATAAGCAAAGAATCAGATTGAACTTGCGTGCGTGTGTGTAAAAGTGACACAGGCTAAAGTCGTATCTTGTTCAAGTGTTAAAAAAGTGATTGAATCCTTCGGCGGGATGTGAATTTCTGCTGGACAGACGCAGACATGTGAAACTGAGGGAGACTTTTACGTTTTTCCTCGAATTCTTGAATTAATCCCTGGCTTAAGGGAACGAGAATTCGGTTAATTTCCGTTGTATACTTGCAGCTTACGTTGCTGCGACTGACAGTGAAGTAACTCCGAGTAGCGTAAGTTAACGCTCCGTTTGTATGGTCAAGTGGTGAAAACAATTGTTTACACTTGGAAATATTTTTTTTCTTTCCTTTTTTTGACTCTGATTCCATGCTTTGTTTGTTCTGTTTTCGAGGAATTAAGTTTGGGATGTCTGAGCAATGGAGCGGAAATTGTGTTTTACCCTGTCAGACGGCAATCCAACTCGAACTGAGGATGACAGAAGTATTTCATTTCTACCAAACAGTTGGGTTCGTTTCAATTCTTAAGTGCATCCTTGCAGTGAAGCTTTTCACATGAATAAATGCTGTAGATGGTAGGTTTCATTCAAATTTGCAACTGTTAAATTTTTGGGGAGGGATCTGCACTCCTTTTTGCGCAAGGATGTGATTTTTTAATCAATCAGAGAGTGGTAAGCCTTTTTTTATAATATTAATTAATATGGTTCACTACCTACCACGATACCCCACTGTACTAGTTGGTCTTCAAAATCAATAACCTTAACCTCACTCCCAGTTACTACGTCAATATTTACCTCTGACCCTTGTTTCAAGAATTGGTATTTTGGGGTAATAATCACTGTTCCTTTAAGAACGCTCTTATACAGATGGTTTCAGACAAAATAGGGAGTAGCTTGCAGTGTCTACTCTGCAAATAGACTTACATACCACCTTTGAGGCCGGGATTATGTTCACACGCGACTGGCAAGTATGACTGAAATGAAATGTACTATCAGCACGTAATATCTGCTTGATGGAGGTCTTAGCCAACTGCCATCAATGGTCTAGAGATGATGTCTTTAAACTCTCAGCTGTTCACAAAATGTAGGTCATCTCTTGACCAGAAGGCCGTTTAGTTTAAAATAGGACACGCAACCGCTATGCGTCGTCGCACTACCAAAGAGCAGTTGGCGTTCTTCTCAACACCTATGTATTCATATCCATGGAACCACTAGTGGCATTATTCGGTGTTGTGTAGTATGTCCTGAAGGATAGCTAAGGAAGAAGTTGACAGCATCTTACTTCTCCACTATCCTTCTCTGTCAATTGGCATGTATTTCTGGACAAATTACTAAATTTATAGATAACACTAACTGGCTTTCTATCAGTTTAATAATTTGAGTTGGAGCTGGACCTGTAGCTTATAGCTACAGTTACAACCAATCGTATTGTGTGTGCTATTGTCCTATCACGAGAGAAGGGGATCTACAGTTTTATGCCAACTCCGAACAACGAAGTTTGAGAAGCTTCCTATACACACTCGTATTTTCTGCATGTTGAATGTTGCTAAATTTGGAGAGTAGCAAAATTTATTTTGGAGACGACATATCATTATGATGTCAAAGGGAAATATTCAACATCAGTTTTCCCATTTTCACCTGACCCTCCCATGCTCATTCCAATAGACGGGGACGATAACCTCATGGCACCTGTGGTAACAATTCGCTGTTGGATAAATAGCCGCAGCAAGTGAACTAGTATTTACGCTAAAATTAAAAACAGTTTTTTAGTAAAAACTATGTCAAAGTTGTTTAATTTGTTTTAATTTCGCAAGCAATCATTGACACTTGACAATATTGGATAAGACGAGAATTTATTTTACATAAAAATTGAACAGTTTAGACCTCTTAACTTAATATTGAATGCCGCTACTATATTCAACATAAAAAAATGCATAAATGAACTACGTATTCCATCGACTTCAACACAACATCAATCGCGAACAAAGTTAGGGAAGCATGTTTATTTACAAACTGTTTGCTGATGAGTGAACATTATCACTCACTAATCACACTCTAAACGTCTCACAAGATAATGTGTAAATATATTGTTCCTAAAGGTTGCCTCAATAGAATTCAATTGAAATTGAAATAGAAGTTTATTGATGGATAGTTTATAGAATCATGAAATATATCGGATAAGGTCTCTTAGGGAATAACACAGCATCCATCTGTTTATGTTCAATAACTGACGCCAATTAAGCTTCAGTTGTTGCGTTATTTGATATTTTTAAGCATCTACGCTGTAGAGAGTTTTTTTGTTCCGGGATTTTCACCAACCCTCTCACTCACTGCTTCGTTATTGGCCTTCTTTGACGACGAGTGTGTTTAGCTAGTCCAGTTCCCTGAATTTTTCAATTAACCTCATCACAGTTCACGAAGTTCACACCCTAAACTATCAGCACAATTTTTTCCACAAATAGTGGCAATGTGCTTATTTTGGGACAACCCTTATAATTTAGTTCAATCTTCTTTTTTAAGATGAGAGCGAAAAGAAACAAACTAATTACTGCTTGTGCGGCAGAATTTTGTTCGCTTGGATTGAATTGCGTTTATTAACTTAAAAAAAATACAAGCAAACAAAAAATATACACCGCGGGGGAGATTTTTCGTATTATACATGAATATAATTTACCGGGTACCGAATTACATAGTCTTGACTATGTAACATGACGAGAACATGGCACATAATTCGTACTCAAGCGATAGATAGCGATATCGAGACTAAAGTGGAATAAAGCTGCTGGCACAGACGGACTGTCTGCAGAATTCTTTAAGGCAGCTGGAGATGAGCTGGTAGGGTACGTGCACCAGCTCATATGTCGGAGGAAAGCATGCCCGACGAGTGGAAGCTCAGTATCGTTTGCCCCATCCACAAGAGAGGAGACCCTCTCAACTGCCCCAACTACCGAAGGATAAGTCTCCTTAAAATCGCTTAAACGATCTTCTCTGCCGTTTTGTGTGAGCGAAAATCCACCATCGGAAAAATCTGCAGATCGACACCCACCACCTATTCATCGAAGTGCATAGAGACGAGCTATACAACGCCATCAGGCTCGGTAACGAACTCACCGACACCTTCAATGTCAAAAAAGGCCTTAGACAAGTCGACGCACTGCCATGTGACTTTTTTAACAGCATTCTTGAGAAGGTCGTGCAGAACTCGATCGCAGAACGATCTTCCAAAAGCCCGTACAATAGTTAGCATACGCGGACGACATTGACGTGATTGGTTAAACGCAGCGAGCCATTAAATTGGAGGCGGCCAAATGAGTGCAGCGGTGAACGAGGGAAAACGTTAGTATATGCAGTCATCGACAACATCGCTGACTCAGCCAAAACGTCACCATAGGCAGCTATAACTTCGAGGTACTGAAGGACTTCGTCTACCTCGGCTTCGCGGTGAACAATACAGACAACTTCAGGTCTGAGATCAAACGCAGAGTAACTCTTGCCAACTGCTGTTTCTACAGCCCTCTATCGAAAGACATTGTGGGCTCTTTATAAGACCTTGATCATCCCCGTATTGCTCTATGGCCCAAACGCATGGATTATATCCAAAGCTGATGAAGAGACTCCTGGTATTTCCGAGAGAAAAGATCTACGCGCGATCTTTGGTCCTGTTTACGTTGATGGCCTTTGGAGAAGAAAGTATGGGCTGTACAGCGACAGTAGTCTAGCGAGGCCTCTACGAATGCAATGACTAAGGTGGTTAGGCCATGTAGAGCGTATGGACAACTTATCTCCGGCCCGAAGAATCTTCGACTCTGATCCTGTGGGATAACGCAACAGAGGCCGCCCATGTACAAGGCGGCGAATACAAGTTGAGGGGGACCTCAGCCGGCTTGGTGTGCGAAACTGAAGGGAGCTGGCGAGAGATCAGTCCGGTTGAAGGGGCATGTTGAGTGAGCCCCACCCCCATTAATTTTTGTTTACCACTTAAATTTAGCATCTTCCGATTTTCGATTTATTGATTCACCTTGTACACCTTACTTAAGAGAAAGGGGGTTCCAACTTCACATTGGCACGACACTTCATTGGGGTCGTCATTCAGGATTTCCACTTCTTGAGAATCCCTCACTGTTCCCCCAGGATTGGTGTGTTAAGTTTGCATTGCATTGGAATAACCCCTTGGAATTATTATTCTGACGCTCCAATAATTTCTCAGACAATGTCCTTAAAATTGTGCTTTCAAATTCAGTTCGCATTGTTCCGTGCCCTGCACAAAGCATTCCATAGTCACCCGCATGGCATATGCTCCCTGCTCAATCTCAATTGCCACAGCACAAAGAACTATGGATGGAACAAGTTCATAGCAATTAAATTTAATGCGCACACTACACTGGATGCAAGTAGGAGCATTCGTTGCATTCAACTCATTCATCTGAAGTAGCAACCCAGAAGCAAGCGAGGACTCGCAATAACTCTGCACAAATTTTTGGAATATGACCAATAAACGCCCCCAAACCAGCTCAAGTAAGCCACCACATCAGGGAGCCCGGACATCCCCAGATACATATGCACGTCCACTTGGACACGGTTCAATTGCATCCGCCGTTTAACTGAAGAAATATGTCCATTGAGTATCTGCAGGATGCCAAATTTAAACAAGAGGCAGCACAAAAAAGGAGATAAAAAGAAAATGCACCCGAAACGCAGACGAGGAGCGATGAGCTGTGCAGCTCTGTCAGAGGCACTCCTGCTGTTCCGAGAATTTACTGCTTCTAGAGCGAGCAGCTCTCAACAGATAGTCGGATGATGCACCCCCCCTGTTTGTTACTGCGTCGAGTCAATTCCCCAGCGGATAAGTTAATAAATACCAGCAGCCCCATCTGATAAAGCAAATAGTTACCCAGAGTGACATTGAATACGAATGAGATATTTCGAGCGCTCACACCTACTCGACAATTTTTCGACAGCACAACTGGATTGAGGATGTCACGTTTCGCGAAGAATTAAGGAGCATTGCATCCACTTCCACAAATTAAGAGATTTTAATTAATTCACTTGCCATTGAAATTGTTGAACGGTTGGGGTGTGGGCCTGCCCATGGCGCTGTGATGGTTGGTGATCGGTCGGAGAGCGGTAACGGTGGTTGGTAGTTGAGTCGGCACCGTTCAGCTTGATTAAACATTGAATGTTAATTTCATTCCAAGGCATTACTTAGGTAAATGGAACTAAGGCGATCCAGCGTCATTCAAAAGGGTGACAGAAAAAATCTGGCCATGCCGAAGGCATGCCAGCGACTACAACTACCCGATTTAAGCTAACGAAGGAAGCGTTGAATAAACAATGATAATGATTTGTCGATGAAGAATTTTCGTTGAATATCCACCAGGGTCCTTCGAAGGACGTGATGATTGTGCCAGCCCTCCTGCCCTGGCCTGCTGGGAAGGGAAGTGGCAATTGACTTTGCCAAACGTTTAAGCTAATTATCACACTTTCAGACGCTGTCTGATTAGAATTCAATTCAGTGTTGGCTGGAAGGAGTACTTAATCTTAGAAATTGTTCGCTGGCAAGTGGTTTTTTCGCAGAAAGTCTTCATTTTACTTAAAATTATTCATAAGGAATGATGATGAGAGCAACATCAATTTTAAGCAAATATTTGAAATGGGATTATGCCTGGAATAACTGAAAAGCCTATTTCCATAAGCCGAAACAGTGTTTAAAGCCCATGACGGGAAATGTCTTCTTTTTACATTGGCAAATATAAATTGAATTCTTTTTGAATTGAATCCCATAAGGGGCATTTTCACTGACCACCAGCAGAATAGTCTAAACTTCTAAAATGTCAGCAGTTTAAGCAATCCATGTATATTCTAAGTACGTTGATAAGACAAAGCCTGACTTTTAAAAGATTTTGTATTTAGCGTATAACGAGTGCAATTACACCATTCAGGATATCCAAGACAATATACCCATGCAAAGGCAATGGACAAGGGAAAAAATCCACAACAATAGGAATCAGCAAGATCCTTTCTCTGTGCCATCTGAATGGCGCTTCGCACTCTTCCGAAGCCGGCTAAATGTTGTTTACTGCATAAAATTACACACAATGACGTGCCTAATTAGCTTGATTATCTTTCTTTGCTGCTCATTATTCTAAACATGGTTAATTACGAGGATTTTCTGATTATTTGCATGAATTTTTAATTAAACATTAAAATCTGCTCTGTACTTTGAACAATACGTAGCTCGTTGCTGCTTACTATGAACGTGTAGATGTGTGAATAACGTGCATGTCGCTCTGGCAAAGTGACAGAGGTCTTTGCTCTTATTGCACAACAAATTTCTAAATCATGCTGTGATTATTTTGTTTCGCTTTGTTGTCGTTTTAATTTGAACCAAAAAATAAAATGCTCTGCGGTGCCTTAGTTATACGTAATCGCAATACATATACATTTTTTCGTGTCACTACTAAATAATGATGGGTTTTAATTCGAAATCAATTGCCAGAGCTTGCTTCTTTATGAAAACTGTTGTTTTGGGTTAATCTCTTCCTATTTATTATTTTTAATGGTCATTGAGTGTATGTAGTTATTTAATTCAATGTATTTTAATCTCGTATATTTGATTTATATATTCATTTTAAATTTAAGTGAATTTGAATAAATCTGCAATTCATTCCGTAAAATATTGATTTAATACAAAAGGTACTGTGAAACGATTGGATTTATTTTCGATTTGGGTTAGAGCTAATTCGAAAAAAGTCCTTAAAGTAAAAAAAAGGAAGATATGGGAAGGGTAATGCGATGACAATGCTTTAATATAATGGAAAAAATGAAACACCAGAACGATTGATGAAGTTGAAAGATCTTTGTTCTATCAGCTCGAACGCAGTTCGATTATCATCTGCACATGTTCTAATGGTGTTTCCCATCGTTGAGACAAAGGGCCCGCTGCCTTCAGTTACCGAGACAAGCTTACTCTTTCCTCCGCGTTGACTTGCAGTTTTTATTAGGCATTTGGTATTTCTGAGGAGGCTCAATCCCACAGATCCTCTTGGTGTCCAAACGCTCGATGCGGCGGAGCCATAGCAGTTGACGAATTTTCGCGTTCTGGACTACTTCCACATCTTGGTACACCTCGTGGAGCTCGGTTATGTCTTCTCCTTCATTCAACTTACGCGCAGGGCGCCGGGAATAAGCTCGTACTGATGTTTCCATGTCGCCCTACAATCGGTTTCATATAAAAGAACTGGAAAAATGTGACCCTGATTTTTGTCCATCGTATCAGTGAGTTGTTTTAGAACCCAATTGTTCCGGCAAGCCAAAGTAGCTTCTGCGTCTTCGTTTGTGGTGCTACAGTTCGAGTGGACCTATGCCATAACAATCTAATATCTCCTACTCACGACAGCACGTTGTGAATATTCTTCTATCACTCGCATCAGATTCGCAGCATTAATAATTCGGCCATCGTTCCTTAGCATAAATGCTTTCGTATGCGGCTTTGAAATCGAGTATCGAATTAAGTATGTGATACAGGCCACCGCACCACCGCACACGCCTTTTAGATAAGTCTCCCGAACGATCATTGCTGCGGAGGCTTCAGGGACTATGAAGGGGAGGAGCTCAGGTGCCCGACGTCTGCTCAATAACATGAAATAAGTCTAAACAGATCGTGCATCGCACTTGATGAGATCACATGAAAGCACCATCAAAGAAAGTGGAGGACATTTTTTTTCATTTCTATTCTTTTAATTCCTTCAAATTTATTTGCTACCAATAGGCCTATTTTTCTGTTCATTGAATCCACAAAATTAATATTCTTCTCTGAAATATCTTTAACGGCAATCTCAATTGAAAAACTGAATAAAAAAGTACAGCATTCATCAATCAATTCCAACCAATTTCCTTAATTCTCTGCACGAGAGCGAAAAAAGTACTCTGTTGAGCATAATTTGAATTCAATGCATATCGAGATTAAATATTTTCCCGGAGACATCCATCCACAAGTTGAGATGCAGAAGGAAGTGCATGGATGCTTTTTTGGTCTTCGTTTATCGCTGAAATGCAATTCCGTCTTGGCTGTCTTTTCTACTGTCACGTCATTGTCGAATTGAATGAATTATGTTGGAAATACGTAAGCACCATGAATAAGTGTACAGGAGTGCTCATCGTAGATATAAGTATGTGTTTCTATGGATTTTAATTCGATGGGGGAAAAGTAAGAATAATACTGGGTATCGAGCATCGCAAATGAGTCCATTTGAAGTAGAACGCAAATTTACAGGGATAAGCATCCAAATTAAATTATTTTTTAAGGATCAACGATGAAGATCCAAAATAATGATATAATTGACTGTCGGCTTGTGGAAAATGATTGCCAGCTTATACAGGGTCGATCTGGTCCACTGCAGAATGTTACGACTACGCCACCGTCACATCAGTAAACAGTCATAAGAACGGCCTTTCCATCCTGACGCAAACTGTTACGTGTACGCCACCGTCACATCCGTAGACAGCCATAAAACGACCTCCTCGTCTTACAGACAAATGTTACGTACACGCCACCGTGACATCAGTAGACCTAGGCATACAATTACTTCGGATGGCATGGATTCAGTCCTGCACTGAATTTTTACTATTTCATCAGCCAAAGTGTCCTATAATTACGAACATAATCTTGAACAAAACCTTCCCACAACAAAGCTGAACTTAACCAACACATATTGCTCAAGTTAAGTGCATCAGGAACTCATTCAGTCAGTCAACTCATTTCAAGTAGGAATTCCAATTGAAAGTCTCCTCAAATTAATTCCTCGCCTACTTGCTACGAATCAACACTCTTGTTTAAATCCTTAATTACATTCTATTATATTTAGAGTAGCATGCTATCCACGCTACAGTTACATCTTTTCGTGGCAAGCCTAGAACCCATCCGAATTTAAAATGAAACAAATTTAAATTTAATTCAGTAATAAGCGACACGTGCAAGTACTTCAAAATACTTACCAACTACTGCCTCACTTCACTGCGGCTTCATCACGGCGCTTCTGGCCACTAAATACACCCAGAATCCATGCCATTGGGAATTAAAGAAAGAGATGCTCGTAGAACTCAACCAAACGAGTGCTCTTGAAAGGTATAATTAGTTTATTTTGTTGTTGCTGTTGTTCGCTCCATTGTTTAAGGAAAAATAGAAATTCAGAAAATTCAATTACAACTGCAAATTTGATTTGCAGCCAATTCTCCATTAATTTCGAAAAATTGAAGACGAAAAATCAGCCCCCTTGTTATGTGCTCGACTATCGCTTGAGGGAGCCAATCGTTCGAAATACCACACCGAAGCTACCCTAACCATTAGTCAATCAATTGAACCTTTTGAAGGATGAGTCCTACATTCTGACACTAGATATTACTGGCAAGCGTTTTGTAGAAGCGACCTCACTTTTAATCTCTGTAAAGTGGAGATGATGGCATCCAGTCATTCCCGCACACAGGAGTAGAAAATCAATTTATTTGAAAATTGAGTCAGTCGATTTTTTTCAAACTTCAAATTAGGTAAAAGTTTCCAGTTATTTTGTGCGTCTACAGAGTGTGATGAAAGAAAGGACTCTTCGAGGCACAAATTATTTGTGACGGTTTTTATCACAGATTTGTGTGGCATGAGATTGTACTCGAAAGCTCAGTGGATCCGACGGAAAAATTAAAAATGAGTCGTTGACTCGTTTATTGGTCTCATGTGCCTACATTTCCTAATTATACCCAAAAGGTTCAATATTTCCGAAGTCAACAAAAGCAACTTCTTAAAAGTGGCACCGATAGGGGATTTCTTATATCATTATGTTTTAAGTAGGAAAAAATGAAAAACATCTATGCTACACACACATATCCCTCAGTTTATCTGGATTGAGTAGCGTCGTGGCAAAAATGTACGTGCCCAGCTGCGAAGGTTCCCAACCATTCGGCAAGGCCTACCCGCATGAGATGGATAAAAATCTCTTAAATTGAATTAGGTCCGGGCATTCGATTTGAATGAATTCCTCGAATTGGAGTGAAACAGAATGACGGGCGAAATGGATTTTATTTTTTCCCTTTTTTGCAGCAACGGCCTCTAGGAAGCATGTTGATGGCTTTGCTGGATTTAATGAGTTCAAAAAGGGAGCAGCAGACGCATGGATTCATTTGTGCTGCGGCGGTCGAAAGAGACGACCGACATTCGAAGGTCATGAACATAGGTGATTTCTCCGTATACATATGTGGATAAATATGTATCTTTCGATTTTGAGGGACTTCTTACGTATGCATGCATTCCTCAACTTCAAGCAGATTCTCGTATCCAGATTACGAGAAATACTTTTAAAGCTCACAAGGTGTTTGTATGAAGTCCTCTCAGTTCAAGGTCTCGATAAGCCATCCTTTCAAACTCTGCTCATGGGTTCCTTAACCCTTCAAGGTAGTGCATCACCCCCAAGCAGAATACCGAGAGGCCTTGTATGGCAGTTATCCCCTTGATACATTGTTATGTGACACTCGGCATTACGTGTCGTTACATAGAGGTGTTTCTTTAATATCGAATCTGATAGATAATGCGAGTGTAATTTAAGGCACTAACTTGCACGAAATGAATGGTATTATTTCGATAATAGCCAAAGGTGGTTATATATGTAAATATACAACGGCGTTGCTTGTTGGTCATATGATCAGTAAATCGTAAAAATTTTGAACAAGTTTGCTAATTTATAAAACGAAATAATTTTTCCATAAACTTGTGCCAAACATAATATAAAAATATTCTTTCGTAAAGGAAAGCAAGAGCCACAGACTTGTACAAAATTCGTGCACGAGATAAAATCGTGGAATTTTTTCTCAAAGCTTACTTTACTACAGTACAGCTTCCTTAGTCCGAACGCTCCCTAGCCCGGACAATTCTGTAGTCCGGACACCTATATACTTCGAACAATTTCAAAATGTTACCTCCACATTCCGGACAGAGTATTAAAATGCGTACATATATACAATTATGTGAGTTTACCTACTAGTTGTGTGGTTTGCATTCAGCTCTTAAGTCTAGGCAGTGTGCCGTTGCCCTTTGCAAGGCTACGTACGTGCCACGGATGTGTAAGGAATTATTTGCAGTGAAGCCATAATAACCTTTTAAGTTAAGTACATTACCATTTTAACTGCCTTGCTATTCTGGTAGTAATACAACAAATACCTCTGACTAGCTTTATGTGTATTATGGTTAAATAACAAGCGATCAAAATCTGAAAAAAAAAACTGTCGAGGCAATCAGCGCTTTTCAGTGGGTTAGAACTTATTGTTTGCTTTGAATTTGAAAATATATGAAATATACATATAAGACAGTAGGCATCATAACCATTGATTTTATTGAAAAGTTGTGGCGTTAACGTTGGGTGGGTGGCACTACAGCTAGTAGAGGACCAGGGCCTAGATTATCCGCCAATTTGAGAAGCTTTTCCTAGACAGTTATACCCTTGCGCATTTTCAGTGACTCGAAAGGCCGCGGGGCCGTGATCATTATTTTGCTCGTACCAGGAATCGAATCTAGGTAACGTAGACTCAAGTGTGTAGGGGTAGATGCACCAACCCAAAGCCACGTATTAAAAATTATTTATTCTCAGAAGTGATCTTATGAAAACCTATTTCGAGTACGAGTTGAAAGCGGTGGGTCGTTATGAGCGCTTTCGCAGTAATCGATGTAGATATTGTAGCGCTATATTTCAGTCACTGGTGTGCTTCTCACTCGAGGTGAACTTGTTATTGTTCTGTCCCGACTACGCATTGCAAAATAAATCAAAAGTGGTGGACTTCTCAAATTCAAAAGTTGCTCTGTTCAAGTCTAAGCCACATCAGGAAAATAGGTAGAATAAACAGTTTTTATATACTTTTTCATACTGAACCGTCTTTAACTCTTTTTAGTGCACCAGCTTTTCAAAGGAGCCAGTATATTCGATGTCAATTTTTTGGAATATTGCAACAATCAAAGCATTAGTCAAGAAGATGAAGACGTCTTCACCTACTATGCATCACAAAATAAAGGGTGGCCCAAAGGACAATGTTAGATACTTATACCTCTTGTAATAATTATCTGTTTTAATTAATTAACAAATGTTTGTACCATGTATCAAATATAACGTTAGACAGCGTTCACAATGAATTTCCACTATATAGACATTCGTCGGTTCGTTAAGCGTGTTTCCTATTACACTACGTTATGTTTCCAGTTGCAGTTGTCATTTAGTATCTGGCTTATCAACATACACTTTGAATTTTAAAAATAAATATTCTCATAAAAAAGTCCGGTGGAATTAATTACACAAATAAACAAATAAAATAATTAATTAAATAACAATCATAAACATCAAAGCGATGTTATGTACATATGTACATATCTATTATAAATATCCAAGAATCTAATTATAATCTGTTAAAAAAGGTATATAATATTCTAGTTCAATTTAGTTTATTCTTATTCTACGGAAGGTTATTTTTACAATTTATTGAATAACTTAGCTAGTCTAGTTGCTTCTTATCGGATGGTTGTCACTAAAGTGACAGATTAACTTGCGATCAGGTGATCGTCAACTTCTTCCTTACATTTCGTTAAGTTCGGTACCCCGCAGTCAGGTGGCGGTGTCATCGCTAACAGGGTTGTTAGTGGCACAATCGGTGCAGACAGAGTTCTTACATTTTTAATTTTTATACTACAATATACTGTAAAATGAGAACGTTTATCGTGTTTAAATATATGGGTTATATTTGGGTATTTAACCATCTAATTATGTATATTAATGACAAAAGATTTAAAGAATCGTAAGAGGACTTAACTGTTTTGTTGCACAAAGTTTCTGGTTTCCTTTCAGACAGCCCTCGAAGGTGCGTTAAGTTCATAGCCACGCACATCTATAATGTAATATAGTTGAAGTATCCTCAACGTCCTCACGATTAGTTATCCAATCCTTATCATTGCAAATGAATTTCTTTGACTCTCACCCCACGTGAATGCAATAAATTTTCCTTTTCCTTGTGGATACCGGGAATTAATGATAGAGTAAAAATCACCGTAAGCAACCCATTACTCCCTTCCAGGAAAGTGCAGACCGATACCAATTCAAACTCTGTGCATTGAAGCTTCATTTATTTATTTATTTATTTATTCAGCCCAAAAATTTTGTTTTTACAACAAGTTTCACTATTGCACAATTTACAGAGATTTGGTTCAAATAACTTACTACTGACAATCTATATATTTATTTGCAAACTTAATATGTTCATGTCATCAATTATTGAAGAGGAAAAGATAATTGAAGCTTCAGAGCACATAATAACGAGTCCGCAAGTTTTGATAAACTTCATGCATAGAATATCCCATTCACTTTATTCGGAAAAATTGTATCATATTATTTGAAAGAAAATATTTTATCCTTACACAATTTCAAAAGGAAATGTCTTAATCGTATTAAGTTAAGGTGTATTCTCACTTCATTGGCGCACAATTATTGGGCGCAAAATATTTCAAGCGGAGCACACGCGCACTTTTCCTGGAACTGTGTTCGTTGAAGAAGTCCGCATTAATTTCCGGAAGAAAGAGTGGGCTTCTTTGTAGTGCCGCTTTTGGAAAGTTTCGTTTGACAAGAATGAGATATTTTAATGTCTCAAGCACGTTGTTGTGGTATCAAGCCGTGCATGCTAATCTGACAATTACTTTAAGAAGATTTCGTATTAAAATGAACGAACCTCAGGCAGATAGATACTAAATCAAGCATAAATATGTTGGAATGAAAAAATATTGAATCTTGTAGTTGAGATTACGTATGCCATGAAATGCTTGCAGGTTATTCCACGAATATATTAGATGTTAAAACACTGTACTTTGTAACATTCTAGCCGAGCTTCAAATTATAGAATATTGCCATAGAAGACGACACGAATTGTTGGTTGCTAAAATTAATTTTCATAACTTCCCGAAATTTCGGGATACCCTTTATTAACCAACTATTAGAGCTTTGCTAAACTTTTAATGCGTGAGGTACTGTCTAGAGTAATTTGGAGTTTCTGAACTCACCGCAAGTGATGTACACATCATCAACATATTTTCATTTATTAAAATGTAAAGTAATATGGATGGCCAGTGTCTAACTTCTCAGCAACTCGTGTTGGTCTCTAACGAGTGTTAGGGACCTACAGTTTACTCCGAACGGTAAATTCGATAATTCTCTCGAAATGACTCGAAAGAGGTGGGGCTGTGGAAAGTATTTTGCTCGTACCGGAAATCGAACCTGGGTGCGTAGACTCAAGTGCAGGTGTAGACGCACGCACCAATCCACAACGCCCTGCCATATTTTAAATTATTGCTTCGCTATACTTCTTATCCATGCCTTCTTCTTCTTCTTCTTCTTCTTCTTTAGCTGGAATTAAAATCCGGTGTGGAACTTTGCCTCGTTCAACATACTTGTTCATGCGATATGAGATCGTGATAGTTGCGTCCATCAAGACACTTTCAGCCTCTGCTACTTGCTCGCTGGTAGTTGAAGTACCTCTTCAGCTGTGTACGCCACCGAAGGCGTGATCATCCTTTACCGTGTTGTCCTTCGTAAAAATTTTGAACAAGTTTGCTAATTTATAAAACGAAATAATTTTTCCATAAACTTGTGCCAAACATAATATAAAAATATTCTTTCGTAAAGGAAAGCAAGAGCCACAGACTTGTACAAAATTCGTGCACGAGATAAAATCGTGGAATTTTTTCTCAAAGCTTACTTTACTACAGTACAGCTTCCTTAGTCCGAACGCTCCCTAGCCCGGACAATTCTGTAGTCCGGACACCTATATACTTCGAACAATTTCAAAATGTTACCTCCACATTCCGGACAGAGTATTAAAATGCGTACATATATACAATTATGTGAGTTTACCTACTAGTTGTGTGGTTTGCATTCAGCTCTTAAGTCTAGGCAGTGTGCCGTTGCCCTTTGCAAGGCTACGTACGTGCCACGGATGTGTAAGGAATTATTTGCAGTGAAGCCATAATAACCTTTTAAGTTAAGTACATTACCATTTTAACTGCCTTGCTATTCTGGTAGTAATACAACAAATACCTCTGACTAGCTTTATGTGTATTATGGTTAAATAACAAGCGATCAAAATCTGAAAAAAAAAACTGTCGAGGCAATCAGCGCTTTTCAGTGGGTTAGAACTTATTGTTTGCTTTGAATTTGAAAATATATGAAATATACATATAAGACAGTAGGCATCATAACCATTGATTTTATTGAAAAGTTGTGGCGTTAACGTTGGGTGGGTGGCACTACAGCTAGTAGAGGACCAGGGCCTAGATTATCCGCCAATTTGAGAAGCTTTTCCTAGACAGTTATACCCTTGCGCATTTTCAGTGACTCGAAAGGCCGCGGGGCCGTGATCATTATTTTGCTCGTACCAGGAATCGAATCTAGGTAACGTAGACTCAAGTGTGTAGGGGTAGATGCACCAACCCAAAGCCACGTATTAAAAATTATTTATTCTCAGAAGTGATCTTATGAAAACCTATTTCGAGTACGAGTTGAAAGCGGTGGGTCGTTATGAGCGCTTTCGCAGTAATCGATGTAGATATTGTAGCGCTATATTTCAGTCACTGGTGTGCTTCTCACTCGAGGTGAACTTGTTATTGTTCTGTCCCGACTACGCATTGCAAAATAAATCAAAAGTGGTGGACTTCTCAAATTCAAAAGTTGCTCTGTTCAAGTCTAAGCCACATCAGGAAAATAGGTAGAATAAACAGTTTTTATATACTTTTTCATACTGAACCGTCTTTAACTCTTTTTAGTGCACCAGCTTTTCAAAGGAGCCAGTATATTCGATGTCAATTTTTTGGAATATTGCAACAATCAAAGCATTAGTCAAGAAGATGAAGACGTCTTCACCTACTATGCATCACAAAATAAAGGGTGGCCCAAAGGACAATGTTAGATACTTATACCTCTTGTAATAATTATCTGTTTTAATTAATTAACAAATGTTTGTACCATGTATCAAATATAACGTTAGACAGCGTTCACAATGAATTTCCACTATATAGACATTCGTCGGTTCGTTAAGCGTGTTTCCTATTACACTACGTTATGTTTCCAGTTGCAGTTGTCATTTAGTATCTGGCTTATCAACATACACTTTGAATTTTAAAAATAAATATTCTCATAAAAAAGTCCGGTGGAATTAATTACACAAATAAACAAATAAAATAATTAATTAAATAACAATCATAAACATCAAAGCGATGTTATGTACATATGTACATATCTATTATAAATATCCAAGAATCTAATTATAATCTGTTAAAAAAGGTATATAATATTCTAGTTCAATTTAGTTTATTCTTATTCTACGGAAGGTTATTTTTACAATTTATTGAATAACTTAGCTAGTCTAGTTGCTTCTTATCGGATGGTTGTCACTAAAGTGACAGATTAACTTGCGATCAGGTGATCGTCAACTTCTTCCTTACATTTCGTTAAGTTCGGTACCCCGCAGTCAGGTGGCGGTGTCATCGCTAACAGGGTTGTTAGTGGCACAATCGGTGCAGACAGAGTTCTTACATTTTTAATTTTTATACTACAATATACTGTAAAATGAGAACGTTTATCGTGTTTAAATATATGGGTTATATTTGGGTATTTAACCATCTAATTATGTATATTAATGACAAAAGATTTAAAGAATCGTAAGAGGACTTAACTGTTTTGTTGCACAAAGTTTCTGGTTTCCTTTCAGACAGCCCTCGAAGGTGCGTTAAGTTCATAGCCACGCACATCTATAATGTAATATAGTTGAAGTATCCTCAACGTCCTCACGATTAGTTATCCAATCCTTATCATTGCAAATGAATTTCTTTGACTCTCACCCCACGTGAATGCAATAAATTTTCCTTTTCCTTGTGGATACCGGGAATTAATGATAGAGTAAAAATCACCGTAAGCAACCCATTACTCCCTTCCAGGAAAGTGCAGACCGATACCAATTCAAACTCTGTGCATTGAAGCTTCATTTATTTATTTATTTATTTATTCAGCCCAAAAATTTTGTTTTTACAACAAGTTTCACTATTGCACAATTTACAGAGATTTGGTTCAAATAACTTACTACTGACAATCTATATATTTATTTGCAAACTTAATATGTTCATGTCATCAATTATTGAAGAGGAAAAGATAATTGAAGCTTCAGAGCACATAATAACGAGTCCGCAAGTTTTGATAAACTTCATGCATAGAATATCCCATTCACTTTATTCGGAAAAATTGTATCATATTATTTGAAAGAAAATATTTTATCCTTACACAATTTCAAAAGGAAATGTCTTAATCGTATTAAGTTAAGGTGTATTCTCACTTCATTGGCGCACAATTATTGGGCGCAAAATATTTCAAGCGGAGCACACGCGCACTTTTCCTGGAACTGTGTTCGTTGAAGAAGTCCGCATTAATTTCCGGAAGAAAGAGTGGGCTTCTTTGTAGTGCCGCTTTTGGAAAGTTTCGTTTGACAAGAATGAGATATTTTAATGTCTCAAGCACGTTGTTGTGGTATCAAGCCGTGCATGCTAATCTGACAATTACTTTAAGAAGATTTCGTATTAAAATGAACGAACCTCAGGCAGATAGATACTAAATCAAGCATAAATATGTTGGAATGAAAAAATATTGAATCTTGTAGTTGAGATTACGTATGCCATGAAATGCTTGCAGGTTATTCCACGAATATATTAGATGTTAAAACACTGTACTTTGTAACATTCTAGCCGAGCTTCAAATTATAGAATATTGCCATAGAAGACGACACGAATTGTTGGTTGCTAAAATTAATTTTCATAACTTCCCGAAATTTCGGGATACCCTTTATTAACCAACTATTAGAGCTTTGCTAAACTTTTAATGCGTGAGGTACTGTCTAGAGTAATTTGGAGTTTCTGAACTCACCGCAAGTGATGTACACATCATCAACATATTTTCATTTATTAAAATGTAAAGTAATATGGATGGCCAGTGTCTAACTTCTCAGCAACTCGTGTTGGTCTCTAACGAGTGTTAGGGACCTACAGTTTACTCCGAACGGTAAATTCGATAATTCTCTCGAAATGACTCGAAAGAGGTGGGGCTGTGGAAAGTATTTTGCTCGTACCGGAAATCGAACCTGGGTGCGTAGACTCAAGTGCAGGTGTAGACGCACGCACCAATCCACAACGCCCTGCCATATTTTAAATTATTGCTTCGCTATACTTCTTATCCATGCCTTCTTCTTCTTCTTCTTCTTCTTCTTTAGCTGGAATTAAAATCCGGTGTGGAACTTTGCCTCGTTCAACATACTTGTTCATGCGATATGAGATCGTGATAGTTGCGTCCATCAAGACACTTTCAGCCTCTGCTACTTGCTCGCTGGTAGTTGAAGTACCTCTTCAGCTGTGTACGCCACCGAAGGCGTGATCATCCTTTACCGTGTTGTCCTTCGGGTTTGGAGTCGAAGAATTTCCGGGCCGGAGGTCGACATAACATAGCCAACTGAGGCGAGGGGCTCGAACCCTTTTGAACAATTAACATATTCGATGCCAGTTTTGATCCATTTGGCATATTCATTGATTTCCAAGTTTCCCTGTTCATCATTATCAAATAATTATCAAGCCTTGAATGTAGCAGAATCCTATCAGCATGTAAGTACGAACAGCTTGTTGGTTTGTGAGGGAAGAATTCAGAACAAAGCAGACCTTCAAATGCCACCGCACACAACCTTAAGTAAATCAATGAGTTTCTTAGTTTTCTCTGATACAGGCTGTATTATTGGATTTAAATGGGTAATTCGAATCAACAAACAACTACAACTATGTACGTGCGTATCCACAATATTATGTTCAGACATGGAATACGAGGAAACATCATGTAGTCCATTGCTAATGAATTCCATTGCTTGTTCACTGAAAGAAAGTAACTCCGAAAATGCACACACTCAGGTATAAATATTTTATTTCCTCACATGAGTAATGACTATGGTATCAAGAGTAATATCCAAATGAGATCGTACACTCTGCCGGCACCAAGTGGAGTGTGTTGCTAAGGAAATCTGTGCACTGAGCTCATCCGGCATGGATATATGCAAAATATTTCTTGTACAAATCCATTTATCATTAAGTTCCATCAGTACGTCATTAAATGACTGAACTAAACCAATCCCTAGCTGGGCTGGGCTCAAGCACCTCCTTTCCCTTCTTCCAATCCACACCATCATCCCCACTCTCAGTGGACTGAATGATGGAACCTGCAATTCCGAATCAAACAGAGGATGAAATGAGGTAAATGAATCAACACAGACTGATGGACAGACAATAGCACCGGGACACAGGGGTTGTGCGGCAATGAAACCTCTTTCCATGTGTTTTACTAACTAGATATGCATTTCATTTCATTAAAGTTCATTACTTTTCATTAAATCTGTTGTCGGTAGGAATAAAATTTCCATAGATTAGAATGCATGCATGTATGGTTATGATTCGTACATGAGTGAGCACAAAATCTACCGAACACAATACGCATTGGTTGATGGTTGATGTGGCTGTAAAGTTTAGCGCCGCTTTTTGGCTCATCCCGGACTTCATCTATCGTGTATCCATGAGTGAAGTGTGTACTTGCATGCGCTACAGAATTAATGTGTTCTACAGAAAAGGCAAGCATCAACCACCACACAGAGGTTTTAAGTTAATTGAAGTGGGCTCTGCTGATGTTGCAGTGATTCGAATTGTTTGATATGATTTAGAGTTAACACGTTCACACGTGTTAAACATAGTTCTTTGCAACGCGGAGAATTAGAAGGATAACTAGGCTGCCACCGTCCCTATTACAATGCATTGCCAGGGTGCCACATATTCTTCGAAACACACTTGTTAATTTTCGCTGCCAGAAATTGTTGGTTCATAATTATGTGGATCTCTCCAGCCAGTGCTCAGGGGTCCTCAAAACCCGCCCCCGCCAAAGTATGGTCTAATCGCTTTAGTTGTGACTCAGACCCTGGGTGGGCGCAAATTCTCTCAATCACGTAGTTACCTTGAATTTATTTGTCAACAAAATTAACACAATATTATGCGGTTTTGAAGAGCACTGTAATCCTGCCCTGGAGCAATGGGAACGTCTGCACACAAATACAGCCCGACTGTACGAGCATCGTACGAGTCCTGTACGATGGAATGAAAGAACGGAAACTCTTACAGAACTATCTTCCTCAAGCCTAAACTTCCTCAGTTATCCTAAATGCAAATTACTGAACGATTATGTTCGCAGTTAGGAAATCATACTTTCCGGCAATGTTGAAAAGTACGACAATCATGGGCTCAACAAAAAAAAGATAAACGTATTTGATTGCAGGCAGAGTATAACAAGAACAATGCCACTAAAGGGAAGGAAAAAACTTCAGATGATTGCGTCAATAATAATGAAACCCTTCACCCCCAGCAGATGGTCCTCGTGCACAAGCTCTTCTTCCTACCCATGTGGGTATACAATAAGCAATGTTGACTAAATACACACGTACATCGATGTGCTTTGTCCATTAAAGAAAACTTTCACCTAGAAAGTACTCAATGATCCAACGATTCAAATAGAATAGGATGTGACAGTTGGCAGATGATGCACATGAGTGACAAGTGCGACTAAATCTGACAAACACTATCCTGGGAACAATTATGAGGATTTTTTTCGCGAGTGGATGGAACAGATATCAAGTGGGGCCACAAAGGACATTCTTCCGTGATCCGAAATACCAGCTGATACAACTTTCGAGCTTTTGCCTTCCCCTTTACGATATTCCAGCGTCAAACAGCTGATATGAGGTATAAAAAGTTCTCTTCAGTGGACGTGTCCTTGCCATAAACTTAAGTCCTCATTTCGCTCTACACTCAGTGATTACATGTACAGGCGTGTAACCTTCAGTTGTACCTTCTTGGCAAGGGAATGTTTGCGCTTAACGGACGAGTGAGAGTTGTGAGCTTTTTATTACTACTTTTTTCCAGTCACACACCCCGAAAATTGTTGAGGTAATGAGAGTGTCTTTTTATGGGAGAGTCTTCTGCTCTCTCTCTTGAGAGAGAGAGAGAGAGAGAGTAGAGAAATGCGGAGACCAAACGCACAGTGGTCGTGATCCTATCTCAACGCACAAGCAAACTAGATAGCAGGAAGCCTTCCATTGGAAGCAAAAAAAGAAAACAAAAAACTGGGGAGAAAAAACAACTCACGAGGATGCTGGGAATGAAAACTGTATCAGCCGAAATATTGTTTGCCATCATAATAGACTCAGTTTCATTTGGACCATGTAAGGACCGGGGTTGTGACGCGCGGTTAAATAATTTTCGCCCTGGCAATTCCATGAGGAGAATTTAAATTTCACATCGCATCCGTGCCGCGGATGTAAAAGCTGCAAGGAAATTTTCACATATTTATGGTTAACATTTGTTTGTGATAAATTTTTTGTTTGCATACTATTGAGGATTATCCGATAGCGTAAGCATTGATTGCGTTTATACGAGGAGTCGCCGCGAGTGAGTGAGTGTGTCATAGTCGAATAAGCAAACCGGATACCACCGAGTGTGTCATGTGGTAAATCATCGGATACGAATGTGAAAAGTGACTTTTATTTGATGTGAGTGATGCTGTGTTGAAACTGGCATCACGTAGATTTGCTAAAGCCCCCAACAAATAGAAGCAAACAGAAAAAAAAGAAAAAACAAACAAACAAGGAACTACAATCCAGCCCGGCCTACGGCCCTGGAGAAAAAAAAGGATACGGTTCAAAAACTGTTCGGTTCGGTTCTGAAGGGGCTTGTCTAAATGTCAAAACTTCGTACGTGGTGTCGAACGAAACGAAAAAATGAATCCTATGTGTCCTGGGTAGTCTGTCATGAATACTTAACATAGTTTGTGAACGAAGCCGCAGATTGGGTGGTTGTCAACATTAATCCTTTATTTTATGTGCTTATCCGCCCAAATTTAACGTGAATTAAAATGAAAGTTTTTCCCATGCGAAGTGGCTGCTGTTATCCTTGCCAAATTGCTCAACGACCATGTATGATAACGTGACATTTTGATTGATTATTTAATGCCACACAACAAACCAACCGACGAAAGTCCCTTTCGTGTGCCAGCCTCTATCCTACCTGTCAGGGGGTCTACCTAAGCACGACCAGCTATCTATTATCGGCTTTCAGGACACACACACACACGCGAGCATCATCATCCTCCTCATCACTGTTCTTCATATTCTTCATCGTCACATCTGTTTATGCTCCCTAATGCGGGATAGGTGTGTGGGCGTATCTGCATACCCTTTCGGTATATTTTTATTTTTTAAAGCTTCAGCACTGTCCTTGTTGCCTCAATAAATTATGAAGAGAATGTCCTTGGGAAAGTAGCAAACACTGCGAGAATAGTTTTTAATTAAATTTTTGCACGCCAGAAGCACCTCGCGAGGTGGCATTTCCTTGGAAAGTGAATGTGTTTTAGTGCCTCAGTCCGGTGCTTTCTTGTTTTTTTTTGTCCCATATGTTTTTGTTCTCACACACACGTATGTTTGGCTAAACATTTTGCGAGTGTTCTCCACCAGCAATGCGGTAGAATTCGAGTGTACACTTAGCATCGGACCGGTGGCGTGCTGGATAGTCTGCGAGAATTGCAACTTTGTACATTTATCATTGTCAGCGTGCGTCGCGGTGGCAGCGAGGAAGTGCGAGAAATAGTCATTAACGAGAACAATTTTTTTGGATAAATTCTCGTTAAAATGTGCGGGTGCGAGAGGAGAATACGATTCTCCAGGATTTACAATGGCTTACTAAGGACACTCATGCTGATTGTATTCGGATTGGCGAACGTAAACAGCGGTAAGTTGTGTGCTTCGTAGTGCCTACGCTCAGCTTTGGTTCGGGGGGAATAAATTTATCATTTCAGTTTATGCGAATTATGCCCCTGAGATCTATTTCGCATGTTGTACGCTCGTGCGTTCACCGATGGCGGTCAAGGCGGTTTGTTGAATGGTTTGGGGTTGACTTTTCGTGGCTTTCCCTTACCTACTCGTCAGTGGTAGGTTTTTTCTTGTTTCCATGTTTTTCGCTCCTTATTTCCTGATGAAGTCCTCAGAGTATGCGATTTGCTCCACGCACTGATGAATTTATCTGCGATCCCCTGTTTTACTACGCGATTATATGGGTATTTGTTCTGTGTCTTATGCGAGAAACATTTGTCTCGTATCCCAAAACTTGTGGTTTAGGTGAAGGGACTGGTCTCCTCTTGTTTCCATCCTTTCCTTATATTCTTCTCCATGCATCGTCCCTGAAGGGATCGTAAAAACGAGAATGGGTTCCATGGCTTCGTTGTGCTTTGGGCTGTTTTCCTGTGTTTTTCAACTGGAATACATATGAAGGGGGTCGTTTCGGTGGGATTCGGATCCCATGTCCCTCTGCAGAAGATAAATCACATAACGGGCAAACGAAAGAGCTGAAAGCAAGACACAGTATTGTAATTGAAAGGTTTTATGTCCTGTATCCTCTCAAATTGTCTATTGGGTTGCGACGGGTTGTAATTGCTATCACTTTCAAACTAGTGATGAGGGTACCCTAGGTTTTGTTCGCCTTTCATCGGAGTTGCTTATTTTGCATTTTATCAATGACAGATATGACTTGAAAGATATGCTATCCAATTTCGTTCGTTTGTACTCTCTGAGTAAAAAATAAAATGCTATTGCTTCAGAGATTCTTTTTTTTACATCCAATTTATTGTGAAATCACCTATAAAACTTAAGAGTTTAGTCTGCATTTTTTGGGTGTGTTGGGGTCTTGGGAATCTTGTAGGCGGTCATGAAATTGAGTAGATTCTGAGATTCACAAGTGTCAAATAAACTGGAGACTATTTCGATGCTTGGTTTATTGTCTCTTAAAGGCGGCTCCCTTTGTGATTGATTTGACCCGCTTTACTCACAAGACTTTGTATAACTATTTTGAGTGTGTAATAGAAAAATACATGGGCGACCTCATATGATATTACTGAGCATGTAATATAATCCTGTAAGTAAAGGAGGTATAAAGTGTACACGAAACCGGGACATATGAAGCGAGAATGGCAAAGTGACATATGCGTCGAGTAGTTATACACTTCAATGTTGTAAAGGCTAGGTCATGAAACCATATGGTCGTTAAAAGGGGATATCAATAAGTAACCACTAAAAACTTACCCATATTATGGTAAAATGTTCAAGTTGGTTTTTTATCTGTGCAGTGGTATAGGTTATTGTAACATTTAGTAATGGATGACATCCCAAAAAGGTGTTCCAATATGATACTACTCGCAAGAATCAACAAATTATGTAATTCTTTTACTAACAATTTATATTTTAAATTGCTTTAGGTATTCCTATTTGTATGTGACTAAGTGCGAATACTTTCATTTATTTCATTTATTTATCCACTATTTAATAGTTAGTTTCACAATTTTATAAATTATTAGAAAGTAAAGAGGGACACATCTAAATGTTGATAAGCGCACGTAAGCATAGCACCATAAAGGGTTTCGTGAAAGAATTTTAATGGAATTCATTTAAGTTAAGGTTTTGTTTAACATTCCACGATTTTGCAAAAGACTGCAGAAGAAGATAAACGATCCCATATTGACTGCTTTTGGATATTTTCATATCATCGGGAGATAGCAATTATTTACTGTGTTTAATTGAAAGAGAATTATCATAAATTAATGTTACAAATAAAATATGGCCTAAGCGCCTGCATTGGAGCGTTAATTGATAATGAGTTTCAAATTTTAACATTATTAATTAAAAAATTCTTTTCAATATCATATATTTCTTACATAATTTATTTCTTTATTTTTAATTCTTAAGAAGTCATATATAAAAATATATTTGTTTATCTTAAATTTCTTCGGACAATCAACCACAAGAGCCGATATGTGATTGCTTAAGATGTATATTGATTTCATATAAATTAATATTATGCATATAATTCTACTAAATGTAGTAAATCGGGTACGTTGGGTGTTTTTCAGGGGGAACCGGATACGGGTGTTGACGGAAGTTATGAACACCGAGTGACAGGAAATTATTTTGCATACAAACGTATTAAGTTTAAAATGACATTTTATGAGATAAAATCAGGAAATTGCATATTTTTAAATGTCATTTATGTT
Source organism: Eristalis tenax (assembly GCA_905231855.2). NCBI lineage: Eukaryota > Metazoa > Arthropoda > Insecta > Diptera > Syrphidae > Eristalis > Eristalis tenax. The sequence continues at coordinate 26,214,562 of HG993127.1, forward strand.
TTATTCATACGATTAAAGTCCACTATATGCCGTACATGTGTAGTTTCAGTATGTCTGATTATACATTTATATTCTTTAAAAAAAAAAAAACATTAATATTTGTGGTGATATGTTTTTTGTAAGAAATCCTATACCCTCTGCGACCTTGAAAAGAAATGTTTTGTTTACAGTCGCCTCTGATTTTCATTTCGATTTACCGACATTAATATGAATGAATTGATGCACTATCAATGAAAGGATGAGTGATATTTGTTTTCCTCGATAATTGTTTTAATGATAATATATATGTTTTCCTGATCAGATATTTCATTTCATTCATTTCATTCATTAAGTTTTCTTGGAAAGTCTGTGTTTATGCTACTAAAATATTTATTTTAGTAATTTTTTTTTAGTAAAATAAGGCCTGGATGTGTAATTTAATATTCCTAAATTATTACATTCTACAAAATAAACACAGTTACTCCTTTCTATCGTATCATTTGAAACACAATTACAAAAAAATCTACTGGTTGAAATTGCCTTCATAAGTTGTAGCACCTAGTAAGACCTAGTAGCACCTAGAAGAGATTTTTTGCAATTAAAAATAGTTCACTTCTGTTAATATCTAATTGCACGCACTACTTTTAGTAGATCTTTTTTGGGCGACTTGTTGATTTATGGAGTACACGTTTCCATAAGACTTCTTTTACGTATATTTACGACTTCATTTGAGTATGGTTTGTTGGTATATTCTTTGCTGTTAAGTGGCAAATAATGCACTCGAATTACTTGCATTTTAGTTGCATGTCTTAATATTTCTTAAGTGTTTGTTACATTTTTTCTTAAATAAATTTATTTTAATTATGTAAGGCTCTATGAGGCGAACATAATATTCCATATTTCTTTCCAAATATAATACTTCAACATAACCCTCTTTTTATTGCTCTATTACATTGTAAGTTAAACAGTAATTTAAGCACATACTACTGCCGTAGCTTTCGTATTTGAGTATAATTTGATATTTATTTTATTTGAAGAAGCTATTACTTTATTTTACTTCAAGTCATATTCTCTAAGTTTTTGATTTATAGAATTCATAAGTAGGTGTTCGAAATGTTCTGTAGTTGTGGCTACAGCTAAGCCATAACAGCGACAGAATGGTTATGGTCTGTGGCCTAAAACTAAGTGAGAATTAGGAATTTGTGCAGTGAATAAACGTTGCTTGTGAATAAAGACTTGTGCAATATTAGGATGCAAATAAGCGGCGAGAAACAGCTGTTTAAACTATGTTGTCGCAGGCTTATTGGCGATTCTTTAAGATATGTTGGTCTAATGTGTTTTTTTTTTTTTTTTTGTAATTTTAAACAAATAATATAACCTAAATTTTGGTGGAGGGAACCTTATTTTGGTCATAAAGAACATTTTCAGACATTTTGACACAATTTTGGGTGAGCGTTGCTCCGACTATCCCGTAAAAAGTTTCTGAATTCTGAAGGTTGCATTGTGAACCACCGTTTTCAAGGTTACGAGCGGTTCATAACTTCCAAATCCTAAATCGTTGGTAGCTGATAGACTACCGAATTCAACGTTACGAACCATTCATAACTTCTAAATCATAAATCGTAGGAAGCGTATAGGCCATGACTTGACATAACGTACACATGTTGAAGGCAATACCTGACTCGGAAAGTTAATGATGCACACAATATGTTTTTCGAAGTGCGCTAAAATTGCGCATAATTCGGATGAATAATTTGGAGATTGTGTTGATGACTGGGACGTTAATTTGTCATACAACACTGAATAAGAATAACACAACACCATGAGGACATCTGTTAAAGAAACCTATTGGAAACAAAAAAACAAGTCTGAATGAATCACCCGTTATTATCAGGACTGAAACACAATTTTTCAAACAAAAACGAATTGGCTCAATGATTCAATATTGTTTCTGAGGTCCTTTGAGAAGACATTCTCCTACTGGTCTCTTTCAAAATATTAAATCCAGAAAAATACAATAGCAAAAAAAAAATTCTTCATCTTACACTTTCCGATGCTTAAAAAGTACGTGAAAAGTTATACTGACAAACTTTAAGTCCGATTCCCATTTAATTCCCTCCAAAGGACTCTCCCAGACAGCGTGTTCGGTAAGCTGTTTTCTCACTCGAAAACTGTTACAATAATCTTTGACTCATCCATGACCTGAATTGCATGCACGAACTGACTTATTGTTTGTGTTCTGGCGAAAACACGATGTACATTGTGTACTACGGCATTTGAAGGTCTACTTGACATCGGAGGATGCTCCATTTTCTTGTGAAATATAAAACAGAAAATATGAGAGCAAGTATTGCAGGGATATTGATTACTTAAGTTTATTGTGTCTTGTATTTGTAAAGGGATTGTATTCTAATATATATAAGAACTCTAAGGTACATAGAGTTTAAGGGAAGAAATCTGTTGTGATCGGTTGAATCAATTAGTACAGTTTTAGAAACTGAAAAACATTTCGAAGAATTTCCATGCTAAAATCTCGGGAACAGAATTTAGCAAACCATCGTCGAACGCTGCGTTGGTTTACCGCTGATAGCGACGCACGGTGTAGCAGATTAAACTAGGAATGTTGTCACAAACGGACTTTTCTCATCGGACGTCGGTTTCTCTCATAAAGCAATAACCTTCGAGTGTGGTGCCCGAATACTCTCCTTCAGACTTAGGAATAACGTAAGATGGCCTCCAAGCCATGTAGTGGAGAGTTTTCGTGTGAAATCTCTGGATCTGGTGTGCATATCCGGGTACAATGGGTTTTTTCCATGCGGTATCGGGTTTGGGTGTTGATGGAAGTGTTAAACACCGTGTGACAGGAAATTGTTTTGCATACAAAACGTATCAAGCTTAAAAGTACATTTTATGCCATAAATCCAGGAAATTTCGTATTTTTAAACGCCATTTGCATGTTTTTCATTCGTTTTATTCATCCATATACACTGAAACGTGTCTGAGCATATATTATATATTGTTTAACAAAAAAAATAATTCAATATTTGTGGTGATATATTTTGTTTTGTTTACAGTCACCTCTGATTTTCATTTAGATTTACTCGCATTAATATGAATGAATTTATTCCCTATCGATGAAAGGGTGCGTGGTGTTTGTTTACCTAGATAATTGTTTACCTGATTGCTGTTTCCCGCAGTTCAAGTTTGATACAGTTTACAGCAGTGCGCTTTGTCGGGCCAGTGAACAATTGTATTTATATGGTGGAAATTTCTTCAATATTATTGGTAAGGACGGAATGTATTCGATTCCTGATGAGTCACTGCCTTGGCGAAGTTTACCACCCGACTTCCTACTCCATGCCGAACCATCCACGTCATTCCACATTTGAATTTTCCAATAAATATCACATGATTTTTCCAACTATCCAAACCGTAATTCGCTTTTAATGGAACACTTTCTCTAGCAGAGTTTCACCTGTTTCATTGTTTTTAGAATACGATGATGTGGCCAGGATTCAATTACCAACTATACGGAAACGCCAAAAACAATTCACGTGCTCCTGACGAGTTCCAAATTCTGTTTCCATGCCCAAAGGGTTACTCTGGATTCGAATTGATGTTGCTGCAATATTAGCTGTCCCACGAACATTTACCGGCGATTGTGTTGAACACCAAATTGTGGATTTTGCTTAAACATTTCTTGCATAGTGACGTTATTTGGACGCCTTGGGATTTTTAATGTCTTGTCCTTGTACGATTGCCACTAAATCCAGAGAACATCTTGAGCCCCATTTATTGCGAGTTTGCAGAGATTATCTCAACACGCAAAATTGCATTCTCGTCACTGACATATTGAGCAGCCTTCGGATGGAGAGCATTTCGGGATCAACTACAAAATTTCAAATCATAGCTGCATCCGCCAAATTATGTTGAGTTCGGCCAGCATTTCGCATGGTCTCTTCATGTCCCATCCACGCGTTGAATCACGCAAACATGAAGGCTAATTCACATCCACTTGGTATAAGAGCACATTTAAATCCCAATCATGAGTGTTGGTTACAGCCCTTAATTAGCTGTCTATGCAAACTGAATTCAAATAAACACTCAGTCGTCGATGAACGAGCTTGCAGGAAGCGGGAAACAGGATTTTTTTTGGGGAATTTTTATATATTAAAACGACAAATTATGCTTTAACCTTTGAATGCCAAATCCTTTGGTAAGCCATTTTTTATCAACGACAAATCGTTCTCCCTCGGGCTTCATTAATTTGCTGGATGGTTAGTTTACTGATCTATCGCGTTGATGTCAATCCAATCCAAACACATGCTCCCGCTTACTTTAAAGTCAAATCCGCTCATTTGAAAAAAAAAAAAACTCTGAAATAAAAAAAAAAACTGTGCTTTTTCGTCATACGTGAATATCCGTTTTCACCACGAACATACACACGCACATAAATCCTGCCATCCCTGCATTCACTCAGCGTACTGCCACGTGCAACCACAGGTTGTACCACAGAACTATCAGTATTTTTTTTGTTGTGAAAAGTTTCTTCCTTCAGTAGTTTTCAACAGGGATTTTGCATTTTGGGAATTATCTTGTATTTCACCCAGAGTTCCCATTGCAAATAGCTGCTAACATTACCCGGTGAAATGGAGAAAAAATAAAGAAGAGGGGAATACAAAGTGAAGAAAGAAGTATACAGTGTACATCCATAAACCTCAGTGTTATGATCAAAATCTCTCCCTACCCAGTCGTTTCGCTTTGAGAGGATAAGGCCTCACGTGAGGGAAAAACAAGATCGCTGTTGTTGAGTAGAAATTGTTTTTGGGTATTCAACGTAACGTGTGTTTATGGCTGCAGTATCCATATTTTTATGATTGAAATGCCATACAATTCTTCTGTCTTATAGGTTTTTATTTATTTTCTTCTTTTTTTTTCAGGAAGGTCATTGCGGCTTAAGATGTGTTCGACATAAATTTGCATATATTTCTTGGGGCATAGAGTACAGCAGCATTTTTATTGTTTTTTTTTTTTCATTATTTATTTCATTTTCTTTATTGAGAATTTAAGAAAAATTGCACATTTTTATTTGTTCTCATGAACTTAAGGGGAATTGTTAGAGTGACAGCTTTGATTTAAGAACTTATACATATTTATAAGGCATTTACATATTTATAAGGCATTTAAATATTTATAAGGCGTCAGACATGACCTCTTCGATATTTAACAAATTATGTCGACTGGATGTCAGTAAAATATCCAGTTTAACGGGACATACTGGTATTCAAGGAAATCAATAAGGGGAGAGCCTTGTGAAAATCGGCTCTCAATTGGGTAAACACCAAATAATCCCTTATGCCCATCCACTGCTTAGTTCTGCAAGGAAAAAATGGCGATGGCGAAGCTTTGCTTAGAGTCGGAAGCCGATGATTGAGTCTGCAAATCGGATCTAAGGCCCAATGGCCTGAAGCATGAAAATAGCATTAATGGTCAGCGTTAGATGCAGTATATCACACGCATTATGGGTATTTACCAAGCAGTATGGCACTGGCGCTCAGGTGCCGTGAACAAAGGCCATTTGAAATAAAGCCATAATGGCGTTAATTCTGAATTAAGGCCATAATCCAATTATGGCTATATCTTACTTGCAAATGATAACCAAAGTCATAACTTAAATGAGAACTATCGCCATATGGTGTTAATTCACATTCCAATGGAAATTAATCACCTAAATTAATCTGTTAGCTCCAGGCACCTGCCTGACAGTTGTTGACATACCCCTAGCGTGAGCGGGTTAAGCCCTGCGGAAAAAGGGTTAAACTCCTGTCAGTGAGCTAAGCAAGCCACTCATCGCGTACTTTAAATACACCAAACTTTCTTGCATGCTAAATTTCAAATTAGCCAAATTGGAAAATTGGCGTTATTTCCAGATTTAAAACGACATAAGGCCAAATTTATCAAATTTTGGTTTTATTTTGTTGGGGCTTATTTCTCGTCTCCGTTCTACGCACGGAAATTTTGGCAGTCTAGGGAAAACCTGAAAAAAAAACTTTTCCTGCACAGATCCTCGCACCTGCTTAAAATTCTATAGTGACTCAGGGGGTAGCATACATACCTCACTTGTATTATTTCATTACTTATTGGCATTATTTCCTTTTGCATTATACATCCAGTTGAGGACCAAGGTTATTTTCTGAAATGAACTAACACCACATGACTTAAGTTCGCATTCGAAAGTAAGATGGAGCCTGAAATGTCGGAAATATCTCCTGAGATTGACATAAGACAGAGGATTATTTTAGCAATAAGAAAGATTATCTAGTACAAATGGAATGCCGATGCTGATATACATGCGCCAGGGCACCCACAGCCCTACCTGCCTACCCATCGGAAGACTCTTATAAATGCTTGCTGTTTTGCCTATAGTACACTGAAATCAACTAAAGTGGCGACCATAATTTGTTCTTAATTAGCGAAACAGAATCGCTATGTGTGCGGTCCACATCTTAATTTGAAGACGGTCTGCTATTACTGTAAATGCCGTCATGAGCATGAATGTAAATTTCACCCATTGCCCACACATCTTTTCTGGATCTCTAACCCTTGACTACTGACAACTTACTTAGAAATAAAAAAAGCCACTTCGTTTCCTACCTACGAGTGTCCTCTCCACTCTGTAGCTCTGGTCGAAAACACTTTTCTCTATTGATTGCTCGTCCTGTCAAGATCACGGCTTACATCAATCATCTTCTTATGTCATGTCATATGGGAGGGCATTGCACGTGCACTCCCCTGATGAGAGAAGGCATGTTCATCATTTTTTGCATCTGTTTGTAATAAATTAAGACGACAACTTGAACTTATTCCTCTGGTACTAAACATCCATGCTGGCAACCCGGTTTTATCCTTAAACAGACGGTCTTTCATTAAAGTTGCTTGCGTCACTTCTAACCACTTCAAGAGAGCACACAATTTCTAAACTCTGAAAAATATTTCAGTTTCCTAGCATATTTTTTTCACACACTTCCCGTAAATATTTACAAAATGGATTACAAACACACAAGAAAAAAGGTCTTCACATAATTTTGCTTATTATCATTTTTTTTGGTGTGCATCAGAAAGGGACTTGCGAATGATGGAAACACAAAACTTCTATCATCACTCAAAGAAAGCAAGAGCGTACTATAAAGTGAAATGAGGCGCTTTCCGAGATCCTTCTTACCGAGGCAGGGTCAGTTTCAGATGTACATATTGAGTGTAACAAATGGACACTGATAGAGATCCCTTTTCATTCTTGGCGCAAGAGTTATTTTTATATTCCTTAAAACAATTTTCCCCCAAAAAATTTCGGATAATTTTCATTATGACAAATTATTTGTGAGTCCTTTTTTTGCAATTGCTGGAGTTTTCTTTCATTTCATTCGCCTTGTTCTTGCGAGTGGGCGAGGAAGGTGGATAGATGAACGGTGCGATGGGAGCCGGATGAGAAGCAGGCCAACAAGTGGTGTGAGTTTTGCTTTAGTATCCTAATTTGTTACGGTTATCTACGAGAGTGTATCTCTGTAAAACGTTAGAAGGGTTTCATTGTTGCAAGAACACTCATTGGATTTCCTTTGTAGAGGGCTTTTGGCGAAAAATCATGGCAAGACGCAATGAGATAATATCAGAAAATGAGATTTTGTACGAGTAAGTTGCATAATTTCACCTCAGGTGTCGGAAATTTCACTTATTCCTTGCGTTCTTACGGTTCGCTGGCGTTCGGCATTCGTTACGGATTGTTGCGAATGTTACTGTTTGACTTTTGTGGAGGTGTGTATTTTTTGTTTTCGTTCTTATTTTTGTTAATTTGTTTTATTATTGCTGCCCGGGGGCATTTTCCCTTGCTTGTTGCAGAATTGTTTATGATTATCTTTTTCTGCCCAGTTACTGTGAAATTATTGGGGTTGCTGGCCTGGAGGGGTGACGGGCGGATGGAGTTTTTTACGAATAAAATAATTTGCTTTATGCAGAGGATAAACCTGTTTGCAATGACTGTGAGTGGAATTGTTTTTTGAACTGCTTTCAGTTGTACCCTGAAGGTAGGTGTAATTCGCAAATAACTTGATTTCGATTCAGTGCAATTTGATTTCTGTGAATCAAAGGGAAAAATGAGGGATTAATTGCTATACCTGCGGACTACAAAGCTCATTGAAATCAATGTTGTATTCGTGAGCAAAGAATGACATTTTATGGGCAAAACGCTGTTTGAACTCAGATTCGCCCTGCGGTTGCAATGGGATTTTTTTTTCTTTTTAAAACTCAATTAATTTCCCGAAGAAATTAAATGGGAAATGAGAAAATCCAAAGTGTGCACTGGTGCTGTGATTAGTGTATCTCAAGTTCTCAATGTGTAAGCAAATTCATGGCATTGATGGACGTTGCTCGCAATTCGGGTGCAATCCATGTCAACGACCAATATCTGAGCATATTCGTATACACCTCGGTGTCTAGCCACAAAATGTAATGAACAACCCTTTGCATGTGCCTCTAGTTAGCTGTGGTCAGTGACTCAAACGAAGTATATTGAATTCCTACTGATGCGTTGTCCCTCAAGCTCAAGGTCCAGGCCTTTTAGGGGCTTGTGGCCTTATGTGATGATGCTGGAATGAAGGTTAACTTGGACAAATCGGAGGTTATGGCCATCTCCAGAACGCCTGTTTAATGCACTCTACATGTTAGTGGAATCCCATTGAAGCAGGTGCAGACGTTTAAGTATCTCGGGGTCAATTTCATGAGTGATGGAAGGAGTAATGCTGAGTTTTCATGTAGGGTTCAATTTTGAAACAGCTTGGTAGATCTTTAGTCAGAAAGGCCGAGCTAGGTGTCAAAATTAAGTTAGCGGTTTTCAACGCATTATTTATTCCAACTCTCACCTATGGTCATGAAATTTGGGTAATGACCGAAAGAATAAGACTCACAACATTGAGCAGTTGCTTCTTCGAACGGAAAGCGCAATGAGTCGGTGGCTTTCGCTTGGGCATAACTCCTGATGAGTAAGAGTCGATGGCGGAGCATCGAGTTACCTGGATATCTTTCGTGCGAGGTTTACCTCCGCAGCCCCTTTAGTGGAGCTTGCGGGTCGGAAGAAGATGATAATCCTGATGATAATTAATTTAAATACCTACAGTAACTTCCAGCATAACCGTAGGGGGTGGACCTGGATCTCAACTAACAAGTCAACCAAACAAGTGCAATGTCTGGTTGAGGTCCTTCTCTACCTACGAACGCCACGTTGTTCCATTTTGCCACAGGTTCGTGCCGTACCTAAGATGTTCAAATTGCTGGTCCAGCCACCTTAGGCCTTGGGTCCCTAGCCGTCAAACTGTGCTCATGTCGCTGAACAGCCGAACCACAGTTCGTGGTTGAAACATATTCTCCAAGCATCCACGCTAACATGACTAAATTTCGGCCGCAGAACTTTACTCTTGAAAAAAACAAAGGATTTATTCATCCGCTTTTGAGATGGTCTATGCCTCTGCGACGTAACGTCAACTTCATCCCTTGGTAGGCTGCTCTATTACTCACAGCGGTTGGCAGGAGTTTATTGCCGTCGAGGTAGACGAATTCCTTAACTACCTCGGACCTCTAGCTGCACCTTGTGACACTCCGTGTGTCCTTTCTTGAGTACCACATTACTTTCTTTTGCCCTCACTTACTGCCACACCCATTTTAGTCGATCTGTATCAATGCCTAAGATAAATTATGGGCCTCTGTGGTCTTAAAATCACATCATTGCCATCGGCGTCTGCCGAGTTGTACGAAAGTCGTACCTATCAAACATATACTTCGGAGATGCATTGAATAGTGTCTTCAAAATTTAGTATTTCATAACTTTGCTTCAAAATATCCATGTACATATTCTTGTCCAGATTACCTTCCATGAAAAAACCCAGGTTTCCTACACCAGCAGAGGATATAGTTTCCCAAACCATAACGTGACCTCGACCATATATGTTTCTACCACACAAGGTCTTCATCTCGGGCTCATTATTTGGCTCCACACACATAAATGTTAAATTGACTCTAATTTGTAGAACAGACATATGTATTTTATTCCATTTCCGAGTGTGGAATGGTACATGAAAATGTTCTAGTAGAATCATTTCAGAAGCACACAAGGCTTGTAAATGTCCTTGAGATGAAACAAATTAAAACTTACTCCTTTCGCCAATGGCATAACTTTATCTGATGACGTGATAAATATTTTAGTTCACATTGTCATTCAGTAAATCTACATGAACCGGCCCCACAACCACTCACCCCCATTGCAATGTGCTTCAAGACAACATCAAACAAAAATCCTTTAGGTAATTCACATTACTCGGCGCTGGTGGAACATGTACATTTAGGTTTCCTAACAAAACATACGGCAAAACTTTATTCCAGTCTCAATGGAACGGAAATTACTGTTTGCTGGTTCACTTGTGATGTAGAATTCAATTTGAAACATTTTTTCGAATGAACTGGTGGATTTTGTTTAATGCAGGAGAGTAGTTTCGTGCAAAATTGTGTGTATGTTTGTATAAGTTTGTTGGCCGATAGGAGTTTTGCCTGAAATAAATCTAACTTTGAAAACTGGAATTGAGTTTAATACATAATTCTGTTTACTAAGAAATGTGCTTTTCTTCTTGCTCGTAACAAAAGTGTGCACTGTTTCCTAAATGGATTAACTATGGGACGAGCAATTGCAAGGGTATCCGTTTGGTGTTGTGTTTGTTGCTGGTGTTAAATCTGAATTTACTACTATTGAAGGGAGCAAGTTTCTTGCAGCTGCATATTGTCAGTGCAGAATGTTGTCTGTAGGGTGGGGCAAATTATTTAATAGAATTCATAATTGTGTACTTGTGCCATCCGCAAAGTGGTACTATTTTCGTGATATGATACAGAGGGAAAAGCAGACAATTTTGTATTGAATTAAATTTTTCAAATAATCTCGTGTTATTTCTTGCATAGCTTATGATAAATAAGCTTTTTTTTTTATATGCATATCTGTGTGCTCTTATGAGTACAGCCCTAGCTACTCATCAAAAATATGATATCTCATGATTACGGCAAGAAATCTGGAAATAAAATTATTGGATTGGATGCGACATCAAATATAATATGCAATAAATTCTAAGTATCGTAGACTTCAGCTTGTCGTAGAGCATACTCCTTTTCATTCATGCGTAAAATAGGTTTTCTTTTTGTTGTAAAATATAGAGACTGCTTTTCTCAATCACTCCTTCACCTCTCTCGACAATGTTCAGGGAGAAAAGTTCCACTATTATAAAAACTAACTCAGTGGGCATACAAGATTGACACGGAAAACAGCCTATCCTTCGGAGGACTTCACCGCATGGATTCTTGAAGAAATACTTCGATTTTACTGTTTACTACACAATTATAATAATTTTAAAAAAAATATCATCATTATCTTTTGATGATGCTCTACTAAAAGAAAAGGAAATCTCCAGGTAACTCGATCCTCCGCCATCGCCTCTAACTCACCCGGAATTATGCCCAAACGTAACCAGGCGAGTTTTTGGACTTGGTCCAACCAACCCGTCCTTGGTCTGCCAAGTGGTCGCCTACCTGATGAAATCACATTCAACGCCTGCCTCGGAAGTGGTGATGAAGTGGACAAACCCGTGAACAAACCACAGAAACATAGCCACTTCCGTTCGAAGAAGCAGCTGCTCAATGTGTAGATCCTCACACACTGCCGTGTTTCTCTCCCTATCCTAATCTCATATCAGGAGCTTTTATTCGCGATCTTATTCTTTCGGTCATTACCCACATCTCATGACCATAAGTGAGAGTGGGAATATAAATACTGAGTAGAGATAAGGTGAATATATTACTACTGTTTATATATATATAATATTCACTTATACACATCTGAATATTTGAATGATTCCATTTCCATGATGGATTACTTCGTCCGCTTCGGAATCGCACACAGCAATTGAAAAAATACGTAATGTTCCAAATTCACTAATACTTTGGGAATCTAAAATATTTCACTGCTTCCAATCAAATATCATACGGTTTTCTTCGTATGCGTACGACTGACTTGAGGACTATGAATAATTCAAGTAATAGTGATAGTTTTATATCGCCTAAGATGTTACATTATTCGCAGACGAATATATTCGTATCAGGTAATATCACGAAATATTAATATTAATCCATCTCTAATACTGAGTATATACTGAGTATAATACTGAATAAATAATGAGTTGAAGACCGCTAACTTGGCTTTGATACAAAGGTTGTCCGTCCTGATTGGAGATCTACCAAGCTGTTTCAAAATTGACACAGCTTAACCAGCCCTACTGGAAAGCTGAAGCTTTGTCGCTTGTCTTCAAATTAAATCGGAAAAAATATCAAGTCGTATGGCAATCCAGATGTGTCTTTCAAAAATAAACAAATTATAATTACTGTCTTATAATACTTAAGCAGTGTTACCCATTAGAAATAATTTTAATATTTACAAAAATCATGATTTTTACAAAAACCGTTCCACGAACGTTTAATATAAAAAATAAAGGAAATTAAAAAAACTGTAACAAGTTTCCCAAATAACTTAAAGGTTGATGAGAATATAATGAGTGTATTGCACCACTGAAGATAAACCGTGTGAATTTTTATGTCTAAGCATGTTTTTCGGTACTTCGGCCCTTCCTCTTCTCGGAATGCGTATGACGAACTTATGTCCAACCGAACTTTTGTTCCATTCCAATAATATATCCTGTCTTCCAGCCTCTAATGGAAAATGTCGGAATAAATAATATAATCAACTTAAATGAATGGATTTATATGATCTCAATTGTGTTCTGCTTGTTTTCTGAAGCTCATACTTGAGCTATTGACTATACAATTTAGTCTGTGACTCGGGGTATAGATGGCTTTCAAAACAAGAGTAAAAAGTGCTGGTTGCGCCACCAAACAATGTAGGATCAAATATTACTCTAGGTTGACAAATATTATTCTAGGTGGCGACTATTGACGTTGACTTCCCCAGTCTTAATGCAATATTTAGGAATTATACAGCTGTCGGCACATCGTACTCGTTCATTCATGAGTTTGTCGCTTCAACCGTAATATGTCCACATGCCGTCATCATTAATGCTAGACTGACTGCACACTATACAAACCTAAGGCGATGTCTCGCATAATCTGGAGTGGCACTTAGCAGATCCATCAAACGACATTTTTCTAAACCTTCTTTTCTTTCCAATGAAAGTCGTGTGACTCGCGGTACGAGTATTCCCCACTTTTATTGTCTTTTTCCACTCCGTCTTCTTGGAACTGATTCTTATCCACATTTATCAGATTAACTATTTGACTGACTGTCTTCATTTCATTCGGGACATGTGGACATATCAGAGAATAGCACAAGCGACTTGCGGATTTTCTCATCACTGCTGGTATGTTCATCGCTGGAAATAATTTTGAGATGAAAATCACTATCCGTCTCGTCGCGTGGGAATTTTCACGATGACAAATCAATTGGAACACAAATCAGGCGTGAACGAAAAGCACACTACTACATACATTCGGTAAAAACATTTCCTGGAAAGTATTAATTATTTTCTTTGTCATATTCTCCACGCGCCACATTCCCACAGTCGCCCAATGAGCTGAAGATGATTCACCATAGCTATTGACAATCGATATGCAACAAATGTAGAGAAGGAATTTAAACAACTCGCTGTTGCTCCTCTTCCCCAGGAGCACACAAAGAATCATTTCTATCCGATTTAGTTTCTATGCCATTGTTACACAGCCAAAACGAGGCAAATGCCTTCAATTAACTTGAAAATAAAATAAGAGGATAGTCCTCTTTTGCTGGGTTGGCAATAATAACCGGTGCCAGGACATATTTGTGTACCATCTCTGTGTGTGTTCTCCTCAAAACCCAATTACCAGGGAATCGTTTGATGTTCAAAGTGATGCTCTCTGATCGCCCTGGCAACAGGTTTGTCCCGTAATTATGAGTTAATTTTAGTTTGTGAGGGCGCGGCGACTGCGTTTGTGCCGAATACCATGATCTTCCAAACTTTCAAAGTCAAACCTTCTCGTGTTACTCTTCCATAATAGTTCACAATTAGCAATCGGGAGAGTTTTGAGACTGACCTTGTCGTAAGTTGACAAATTCAAGACTTTTCCATTTTTAGTCCTAACACAATCGAGTATGTACTACGTGACTCTTCTGCGCTCACAATTCAACATTTGATTGGCCTTGATATTAAAATAAGAGCACAGCCAAACCTAAGCACCCTGTTATAATAACTAAGCACACGTTCCGGATTCCAATAATAATAAAATGCTCATATGTGCGAGGATATGTGCGTGCGGATGTGTAGCCTTTGTGACGCAAATGGCAGATAAAATCGTGCAATTTCTCATCGAAAGGCCATGCTTGAGTGCGATTGGCGGCGAACACTCGTTCGGTATTGGAAACAGTCGGATGGAATGGAAAAAAATGGGCAGACATGCTTAATCTGCGGACATTTAGATGATTTCCTCTCGTATTTGTGTTGATGTTTTGTCTGCAATAGCGGACTCTACTCTGAAGGACCCTCGAAAGCTGATGGGGGAACCGATGAGTTATCGTTGACCGATATATTGATGGTGTTTTATTACTCATACGGTAGACAGCAGCGTTGTGGTGGGAATGGCGGAGAATGAAGAAGTTTCTGTAAGTGGATTCCAACCATATAAATGGCCGACAGCATATGAGAATTATTTAACTGTCAGCCGTGGTGCGGGAGAGACGACCTCGGTAAGTGAATTTTGATTGACGACAGAAATGGCTCTCCACTGCATGGCTTCGTGCACATTTGCTTAATGTGATCGATCAAGTTTTCCGATGTATCTTGTTGATTTAGGGATGCTTTGAGTTTGCTGTTGTAATTGGAGACAATTCAGATGATCTATAACCATCTATCAGCGTTCAATGAGCCTTACAAAGTAAAACCGGTTGGGATGAAGAATGAGCTTTGACTAAATTCTTCTCCGCATCGTCCCCTTTAACAGTGTAAAATTGGCGTCTATGCAAACTGGCGTAGGGAACTCGATGCTTAAATGTACATCATGGTCTGACGTTGTAATTGAACAACTTCCAAGTACTTTTTTATTTTTCTTCAAAAAACCTTTTGAAGTGGAAATAACATACGGTATGTATATTTAGCGGCGACCGGTGCGAGCAGAATACTTTTCACGACCTCACCTCTTTTGAGTCACTGACAAAGATACTCTTTGTCTCCACTGACCAGAAAAAGGTCCTCAAAAAGGAGTCGGCATAAATTGCAACATAGAACGCAAAACGCGAGTGTTTGCTGAGAAGCTCTGGACCTGGCCCTCTTCTGGCTGTAGCGCCACCCATATTATTATACTATTATGTATATTGATTTGGTAAGTTAAAGCTAAACCGGCAAAAATGCCACTTCTAGTGGGAATTACCGACGCGTTGCAGAGACCGACATTGTAGGGTTCAGTAGGATCTGAAGCTATGCTTAGAATAAGAACAAACTAACATAACCTACATATACCTTTGCAGAATAATGAACTCTTATTGCGAAAGAAAAACGACCCAGAATAGGGCAGAAAGATAAATTATGTTTTGCAGGATAGGTCCAATATGTATATTGTAAACAAAACTGAAAAATTAATCTGTGTTCGTAATATTTTAAGTGCACTTAATTTTTAAATGAAAATAAATTAAATTCTACTGAGCACACCATTTTGCTCCACCATTCGGATGTAATTTCAACTGGTCTTCTTCCTACCAGGTATCAAAACACAAGTGGCATAAGATATAAATAATACTTTGAAGTGAAGATGATTCTTTATTAGGTGAATCAAACTTCCATTTTCATGCCATATGTAAATGTGTTTATTATTTATTTTAACTACTATTGTCTTTGTCAAATCTTTAGTATACCACAGCAAATGTAAAATTAATTGCAATTCTACGTCAAATATCCATTATCTCAAATATGCCCTTTCTTGTAAAAAATGCAGGCACATTTTGTTTTTTGTTTTTATAATTTTGGGCAATATTATACTCTACATTTTGCATACATATTTTATGTTTACATTTTTTAATAATTATAAATACATATATTATTTATTTAATATATTATTTTAAAACATTTCATTATTATAATTTAAAATTTCAAATTAATTATTAATATTTTGCTTATTTTAATTATTGCTTACATACATTTACTTCATTCTTTGGTATTTTTTCTGTTGGTATACAAAAATGCTTTCACCGTGCGTCGGTCGTCGCTACTTGCTGGGCCTTTCTCTGTTTTTTCTATTATGTACTTAAATTCTTATAAACATTCTGGCAAGAGTGTATATATCAAATTGAGCGTTTATTATACAAAGATAAAGCCAATTAATATCTTTACAGCCACTATAAGTTAAAATCTGGAAAATTTACAATTTAATCATCACATTGTTCCGCCCGCCTTTAATTATATTCAACACTTAACCGTTTTAACGGGTTTCTTACCTTAATTCATTCTGAATGCCTTCCCACTCAGTGACGTTCAATGGAGTAGCACACCTTTACTATGCGCGCTTTCTGACTTGAATTTACTGCTTACTTCGCCATAAAGCATTAAAATCAAATCATTAATTCCTATTTTAGTGTTATGACAACGCTATGAATCGTCTAAGAATCTTACAGATTTTCCGTCAAATTCTTTATGGGATCCACTAAATTCCTTGTAAACACGATAGTCGTTTTCGTGTTCAAAACCAACCAATCCCAATCAGATATTGTTATCGAGAGTCAATGTCGAATCTTTTCCTCACGAAATTCTGTGTTGGATGTAAGTGGGAGTGTCTGTGTGTGTGTGGATCCGCACCCATGTCCTGGCGGAAATGAATTCTTTTTTCGCTGTTTTCCCTCTAGATTGGGAGTTTTTTTTTATTTTTGCGGAGAAGGCATTATCCGCAAACTGTGCAAATAGAAAAAAAAATACACAGACGATGGCAGAAGGAAAAGCAAACAACCATGATGTGAGAACATTTATTGGGCGGTGGTGTGGGGAAAGCTGAACATATAACACACATATGTATGTATTGTATATTGATAGGGAGTGAAGTCATGTGCATACACATGTGTGTGCTCTTAGTTCTAAATGGATTTTGGTCTTCTTTTATTTTGTGCTTCTAAATCTTTTTTGTCTTAAATTTGTGGCGTCGAATCGTGCTCGTTCACTGCTCTTACTTTCGTCCCAAGTGATAAAATACACACACGCGATATCTTTAAACTATTTGAGCAGTCGAGGAAAAGACGCTCGTAAACCATTTCGGCTGCCACATTTGCTGGCTTGGTTTGAAATCACCATGCATATGGGATATCCGAAATGCTTCGTGTTCGATTGCATTCATCGTGATGCTAACGCTGGCACGACATAAGCAAACGACGATGTTTCTGCATGCGGGCAGTAGTTTTCATAACTCATGGGAAAGATGAGTACAATGATCGATGGGTTGCTTCCAATAATCCATCGGGATAACAGGCCATTTTACGGCGAGAACGATATTGACATCAGAAGAACGTTGAAAAGGATAAAGCTTGCTCTGGCTGAAGCAATCTGTGCGTGTATCCGCATCAATTCATTGCACATAGTAGATTCCGATGTGTGATAATTGAATAACTGGCGTTGTGTCGAATGTTCATGTGAGCACGCGAGTGTCTCAACGTGTAGATTTCCGGGAATATCCTAACAAATCAATTTTAGTCACACTACATGGACGAGGGTGCCCACCTCAGGCAAGGAAAGGGATCGGCGAAACGACGAATGACGACTGTGCAGTTCCTTGATTGTTGCCGATGTGTGCGAAGGTATACACAAGGAATGGTCCATTTTACGAGGCATGGATTCGCCTTTTACGGGTTTCTGAATAAAATATAGTTTTAGGGCCAAATGGAAAGTGTGAAGCTCTGCGTAAAGTAATTGAAAGCCATTACAGATGAAAGAGCGAGCGATTGCTTGAATGAACGAATGAATGTACGGGTGAGAATGAATGAGTGGAATGAACTTATTTTGGAGGTCGTTGCTATTTATATCTGTAGATGGAGGCGCCGTGGATATACGTGCCTTCGTCTCATCAATATGTAATGATACTGGAGTAGTGCGCAAGGATTTTATTGGCTTTTTATGCAAGGGGAAGACAAATCAAAGGGATTTGGTTACCAACGAAATCTTATCGGGAGTAAGTTCAGTGAACTGTTCTTGTATTCAGAGCGTACGGAAATTGATGCTTCAAATGGGGATCTCTACCAGCCTTTGTATTGTGAAAAAGTAAAAAAAAAAAGAATCGCGTGACGGAAACAAACTAATTAATGTAGCAGTTAATAAAAACATAATGGAAAAGTTCTTCCTTGCTTTACTCACGTACGCTCTAACTTTTGAAAAAACAACTTATAGGAAGAAAACTTTTGAAAAAAAAAAAACAGCTTATAGGAAGGAAATCTCCCAGTAAAGCTTAAATTTGTTCTACTACGTCTTTTAAAATCAAACCTCGCTATAGGAATCAAGAAAAGAGTAAAATAATACAGCATTGATTAAGCTGGAATATATATATCCTCCAATTTTTTAGTAATATTTCAGCGACCCAGTTTCTGGGTTCTTTGAATGATACTGCTGACACATAAACAAGATACGAATGCTTATGTTTCAGCAGAATCATTTCACGTGAATTTAAGTGCTAACAATGACGACTCCGCTTAACCTAAACGGAAATTTGTCACACATATACTCTCACTTAAGAAATATTTCACTTATGCGAACTTCGGCTAACTGAAAAAATATTAAACTTAGCCGGAGTTTGGATAGCTGAGTAAACATTTCTCTTATTCAATCTGAAAATCCAAGAACTAATAATAATTTGTAACAATATAAAAAAATCAGAAACATATTCAGAAAACATAACAATTAAAATGAATAAGTCTCGTACTAATTCACCTGTAAAATTGTAAGACTAAATTATGTTGGGTTGTACATACATATATATGTGTTTATATATTGCTTTTGAAATCAATTGTTTATTTGCATGATATATGAAAGTCGTCGATCTTAGTTTTTTTGCGATTCTACAGATTTTGAAAAGACACATTTTTTAATGGTTTCAGAGACTTCACAATTTCCCCCAAAAAAATTAAAACACCTCCTTCACTGTTGCTATTTAAGGAACTCAAATTAATACTTCGCTGACAAATACGACTTCATCTGTATCATTGTTGAATGCAAGTATTACTTCACTTATCTGCATCCGACATGTCCCCGAAACAAGATAAATCTGTATCAAAATCCGAAAGAGAATCAATTTCCTATCTGCGTGTGATCGAACAATTATTTCCCTCTTCTGCGTTACCTTCTTAAATAATTTCATCATTGAAAATATTTGAAATGCGAAAGCAATTTTTGATGGTCTCCGGTATCGACCTAATTTTAGCATTAAGTTCTTTCCGGATCTTTATAAGCACCTATTGGCACTCGTTTCCTCAACAAATTTCGGGTTTGTTTTGCCATGTTGCGAATGAATTCTCTACTGTTCACGATTCTTGTTATAGTCGGAGCACCGCAATCTCCGCTTAAATTTTCTAAAATTTAAGCTTTTTTTGGAGTGACAAGCTTGTGTTTTTTTTATACAAATACAAATTCAAAAAATGTGTGCCGAAAGTCGTCACAATATTATGGAATTCAATTAAACATTTGAGCACTAAAGCCGAAGAGAAAACGTAAACACACTGGAGTCAAAATTGATAGACTATGCAAGGTGCACATCGATTGTCAGGTCCAGTGAACGTTTTCAGTTGAAGAAATTACAAAAGATACCAATCGGTGAATTCAGTGATTTTTTTTTGTCAGTTATGCGTAGCTGAATAGTACGTATTATTTATTTTTGACATACAATCATTTTCAATTAACCGGGTTTTTCAATAAAGCCGGTTTCAGTTAAGAGGAGTAATTTATATGAAAATTATGAAAAAATGCTTCGTGTTAATTTTTGTGTTTCGGAATTCAGATAAGCGGAATCGACTGTACATACAATTCCCGTGAATCCAACATTTCTCGACACTAGACCCAGGTAAGCGGGATAATCTACTACTACATGAACATAAGCTTTGTGTGTTCGTTTAGCCTTTCTTAATGTGTTGAATATTTAACACAGACATTTCTGAAGTGTACTATATTCGAATAGAAACAGTACACAGCTCACATAGAGAGGCAACGAGGTGTATAGTATACGCTCGTGCACTCACAGGGCAGTCAAGAGCGGTGGCTTTCATGGGCCCCTCTACGACTACCCTTGGAGAGGGGCCTTAATGACGTGACAGAGTCATCCCGTTGCCGTCACGGCGTACAATTCAATTTAACTGCTAGGGCGCTCCATCAGATGGTTTGCGTCAAAAATATTTTTTCTTGCTGAGTTCACTTTTTTCGTAATTTAACTTTTAATCATTAGATTTTCAAGTGCATTCTTTCAACCAAAAATCTAAAGACATGACTCTCGAAGATCATGAAAAAATGCTTGTATGTGTGAAAATGCAAGTCTGAGAAAACTGAAGATGCAAGACGGTAAAAATGCTGATGTCTAGATACATAGCATTTTGTTTGTAATGATATTTACAATCGTATGGTATTCAGCTAAGCTATCAAACAAATTTTATCAGGGCTCCGTACTTTTGAGTCCAAGCCAGGACGACTGCGTAAAAGATGATACTACCTCGTGTTGACCACCGAATATACCGCCACAGCGGAAAGAAGATGGCAATTATGCCACTAATCGATATCCGGCATCTCCGATATTGAAGCAGCAGCAGACGACGCGGTGACACACATAATTGGAAAAGGGCAGTAGCCAGTTGTTGAAAATCATCATACTCGATCGACAAAGGTGGTAGCAGTATGTTGCGATGGTAGGTTTCCCACGTTAAATTGTTGTGTCAATCTGTCGGGCTCTGTTGTTCTATCCATATCCCAGGTGGGTCTACCAAGGAAATGCTCTTTATATGAAATGAGCTGTAATGCTGTAAGAGCGTCTAACATCGATCTCTTAGGAAATTGAAAAGATCGCCTTAAGATCCATTGACAGCTTTTGACAAAAGTAATTCTGCGATCAAAACAAATTTTATACCAAGGCTTAAGGAATACAAACTGTCGCCAGGCAGACTGGCGTGTGAGGCACAATCGAAAGAAATGATGAGGCTTAAGAAGCACATGCACCCTTATTATTATCTTAAATCCTTCTCTCGAATGTACTGCAACTTAATCACTAGCAAATGCAAACCAATTGCAGACAAAAGGAAAAAGGTTATCTAAAAAATCGCTACTTGACATGACATAAATTTCAGTGCCAACATTATCTGTTGACATTTTGCTTGACCTTAAGGACCCACCAGCCCACAAACACTCCATCAAATTGCGGTCAATGAGCAAGAGCGCCTTGAAGTCATTGTTTATCCTAAGCATTCACTCAACAATTGTATTCTCTCTGGTATTTTCTCTTTCCACCTCTTCAGTCGCTAAGTTACCTCATTTTATGCTGTTGTTGCACCGCAAAGTTACACCCCTACAACAAGAAAGTGCGCCACAAATACAATTTTAACCTCATTTTCATCTCTGACCACGAAACAAGAAAAAAAAAAAAAACACACACACACACACCCACTTTTGTTCTGTTGATCCCCGGGAAAGAAAAATGCTTGAAATGTTCGCAGAACAAAGGCAAAGCATAATCCCGTTTCTAGGTCACGGTCGACGTCAGAAATCAGGTTTAAACCAGGAGAGGAAAACCTTGCGTATTAATTGTACATTGCCAGATATTCCCGTCGAGCATACCCTTTTCGTGTGGGGGTAAATGAATTAAGCATACCCGGCGACTGTGTCTGAGAGGGTGGGGGAGGGTCTCCATTCCTACGTTCCCCGCCCGCACAATTAAACGGATTCTCTAGAAAAGGTCTCTTTCTAAGCTAAATTGGAATTGGGGTACTTTTTTTTTTACTCATGGAGTGGAAGTGGTGCTCCTTTTCCTTATGCCAGAAGTAAATTAATCTTTTTTCAATTTTAATTCGGCTCTTTGACAGTATCTGAGGCTGTGTTGCGCGTTGGCTGCCGAAGGGATGGGAAGAATGAAAAGGTTGGTTCGGATTATCCGAATTTCCATTTTCCGTGATTCGGTTTTTTCACAAAAAGTAGGAACGCATTCCTTGAAAGACGAGAAGGACAGAATGAACCGGGGAGAGAGATTTGCGAAGAAGCTAATTTGCTTAAAACGATGAAACAGATAAAAATATCGTTGAAATGCCATTGAATGGTATTGTCTATTCAGTATTGACCGTGATACTGAGGTTAGAATATTAATGTGGGTCTGGGTGGACTGGGTGCTGCAGCTATACCAATCAATCGGGTGATTGGTGCTATTGTTGTCTCACTCAGGTGGACAGGACAGACTTGCGCCAATACCGAGCGGCTAGGTTTAAGAAACTATTTCGTGACATACACATATGGGAACACTGTCAGTGGCTCTATAGAAGTGGCAATGTGAACTATGAAAGTTTTTCACAACAACGCATCTACACACTGCACTAGGGCAGTCAAATTGACGTTGGCCAAAAATAACAGGTGCGATTCGATTCAACTAACGAATGAAAAGAAACGAAATTCTCCATTCAGAATGCCTATGACTGTGAATCTTTTAGTGATGGAATGTCATTGTTGGATGCAGTTCTATTGAAAACTGCAAAGAATACCTCAATTGTGAGTCAGTGAATGGTACTTATTGGAATTGAAATTCCCCAGT
This sequence comes from Eristalis tenax, assembly GCA_905231855.2. Classification (NCBI taxonomy): domain Eukaryota; kingdom Metazoa; phylum Arthropoda; class Insecta; order Diptera; family Syrphidae; genus Eristalis; species Eristalis tenax. The sequence continues at coordinate 26,237,398 of HG993127.1, forward strand.
CCTACGTGTCCATTTCTAAGAGCTTTCAGCTCTAAGTATTTGGGACACTCGGAAGTCTAGAGTCTCTTGGACATCATCTCTACCATTACTCATCCGATTTGTGCTCCGGATTTGAAGTCCATGTTTCAAACTTTCGTGCATATTTTAAAATTGTGAAAAATGAGTGTAAAGACAGACGTGCATTTCGATTCACGCATTGTGAGAAAATTCATACCTGTCCGCCGGGTCTGGGGCTAAACAAACGTTTGAAGTGTGCACACAATACGCAAGATTTGAAAATGAGTATTGTTCATGTAATGGCGAGATATGGTTAAAGTTGGGGTGACACCACCGTATCAATGAGCTGAAAACTAGAAACGAACTTAAACTATCTTAACTAAAAAACAAATGCTAGGGAGAGGGAGAGAGATATGACGGACTAGGGTTGAGAAGAGCGAACCTATGGTAACAGTAATATCCAGATAACGATTTCAGTTTTTTTTTTTGTGTACTTAAGGGTGTGAGGTGGGTAAAAGAACTCGCTGAAGTACCCCGATGGGGCAGATATCCGAATTCGACTGTCTACCACAAGTAGGTGGTTCAGCAAGTTTCTTAGTATTTTAACATACAACTTACGTGGGTGCTGGGACACTGGAACATTCCAGAATCTTGCGCAGGGTACAAGCTCTGTACTCGTTCCGGGTGGTGATCCACCCGCCATGCCTACGCTACTATAAAACATCTATTAAAGCTAGAAACACTTCCTCAAATGTATCGCAGATGATTGATTGCCACAGGTTGCCTGATTACCAAACCACTGTGGCCTACGTTCGCCCATTAGCGATCCCTTAGCCTGATCAGATTGAGCAAGCCGAATCTTAGAAGTCTCTTTCACGGTATAACAGGTCATTTCGCTATCTGGACTAAGTCTTCCCTACAACGACGTCAGCAGAAGCTGCATAGAGGGATGAGAACATTCTGCACCTGCTATGCAACTGTAGTGCTCTCTCATCCCGCAGATCTAGACTTATGCGAAGAGCTTATTTCGATAACCTGACTGAACTACGAGTAAGTAGCATAAGACTCAGCACTTACTGGCTTGCGGAAAATGTATTCACAGATCTGCGTGGTAGCACAATGGGCCTATTCTGGCCTGAGTGTGGCAGTTTCGGTTCCGTATAACAGACTCTTCAACCTAAATATACACGTTATTTTGTTTTAAAAGTATCATGAAGGAATGAAAGCAAGAATGCATTTAAAAGAAAAAAGAAATTGCTGGCTTACAGTAAGAAAATCAAGTTAAAATAATCTAGAAGAATCTAGTGAAGTTTGCTGCCATGGAATTCCATGAGGTGAACACAAAAGCCGATTAGACGGGGAGTACTTATCCGTGCATATTAACAGCAAATAGTGTAGAAAATCTATTAAGCGTTAAGCACTTACCCGGGAAGAGTGATTTTGTTGAGGAAGTCAAAACAGTATTGCATGGTATAAGCCGAGGATCCTTAACATCCTTGACACGGGGAGTCATAGATAGTCATACGCACAGATGTTGATTCTTGATATGTGCCGCGAACTTCTCGAAAACTCCTTGTCATAATGGAGAACTACAGCGCAGGATATTTGAATGATCCCTTCATAATGGCATGACCCAGTGATATACGAGACTGGAATCGAAAATTTATATATTTAATCCTTTTCCCATTACAAACCATGTGAGAGCACAAATTTCCTGCAAAAGTCAAGTGCTGTGAACAATTGCATTTCCAAGCATCATCTTCGAGCCTGTCCAATTAGCAATCCTTTGACCAAGTAACATTCTTAATGAACAAAGATACACTTTGTTTCGAAATAATTAATTGCTCCATCGGACAATTCACGTATCACACAAAACATCTTCCAAGAAATAATTATAAATTACAATACAATTGAGAGGTCGTATGAATCAACAATTCATTGAATTCAATTTGCATGCATGTACGCACATGTTGTGCAATGATGTGGATGACTCTGCCTTAGTATGTTTTATCCACTCCTTCCAACAGGTCCAGGAAACTCACTAAGACCAGGTGTATGTATATTAATTTTACAGAGTGCTTTTGTGAGTCCAAGTTCATTTTGATATTTTCACGTCGGATACAGTTTTCCAAACAATTATTTTGCAAGGTCTAGGAAATCTAATCAAAGTTTACCAGTAGTGTTTGGCTAACGGATTAATTGCTTACCACAGACGACAACATATACACTGCACACTCACCATAGCCGTAATAAATTCAGAGAATTGGTAAATTTTACGATCATTTAAAATCCGCCACTATATGCTCCTACAAGCGGAGTTTCAGTCGGTTTCCATTCAGTCATCGTACTCTCTGCCGACCTTGCTACAGTCCAATCCGAGGTCCTCGTCCTTCTACAGGTCATTTCCTCCGGGATAGACGATAGAAAATCCCTTCACATTTCTCGCGTGCCTTATGTTTGAAAAAAAAAATGTTGGGATTTGTTCAGAACGTCGCTCAAAAGAATAACACGTCGCTGGGTACAGCTTATTTTCAAGGCATTCGTAATTAATTTTCGGCTTTGTTTGGCGTTTGCTTGAAATGGGATGGGATAATCAGTCGTTGAAGTTTGCCCTGCAATACTTATACTGGTGTGGAGTTGCTCTAGATTCGTCCTCTTGATTGTTGATATGATAATAGTTGGGCATATTGTGATGCACCTTGATGGATATGAGTTTGAAGAACGCCTTGCATTGGAGTGTGCCCTTAAGCGATGTTGTGGCTGAATAACTTAAGTGGTGTGTCATGTTGGCCGCTGGAGTTAGAAAGCCACACTCCACGTATCGGTTCTACAGTTTGCATGAGTGAAGTTACTAGAGCGCATTCTCTACGATTGGCTTCATGTGGAAGCGGATTCCATTGTCAAGTGGCCAGTGCGGATTGACGATGCAATAAAGAGAAGAAAGAAGTCCTGGCAAGACTTGGGAGAAGCAGTATAAATAAAAACGAAGAGATGTGGTTACGTTACGCTAGGACCATCATGAATTACTGGAATACTTCATTAATAGAAGCTCATCTACCACCCTGACGATGGCATAAAATACGACGCCGGACACTTCTTGAAAGGGCTCCCAACGAACTTTAGTCAGTCAAAATTTGATACCCTTATCCGGTACTAATCTTGAGCCATTCAATATCAGTGCTGCAGCGAATTTGACCAAATGTGAATATTGTGAATAAATGTGAATATGGACGGAAGTGTCAGCACAGTCACGCTCAAAAAACATAAAAAAACGAAGAGAGGCGAAATAAAAAAAAGGTTTAATTTTTGTTGGTTGTACTGGCGACAAGATCAGTCTTCGCGACGTCATAATAGAATATATATAAAATGTAAAACACTTTGCACATGTTTGACTTTGCTGACGAAATCGCTTTTATGTACAGTGGCCTAGCACATTCAACTAGGGTCTAGTAGCAGAATTAGTAAGAAGACGGTGGAGTACCCAAGCTTCTAGGAAGACAACCAGACGATCAAGTGTAAAGAGTCACTGAAGAGTCTCGAGCTGCAAGGAGCCAGGAGCAGGCAAACCTGAAGCAGAACAGTCGAGGAATGAGGAATTGAGATTCTGACGAATGAGATCAAAAGCGTTGCAGGATTCCGAGCCAGAAAGCGTGGTTTGCCCTCGGAGGGGTTAAATGACAAACCAAAAATGGAATACTCTCTCCAGTGTTTCGAACATTTCTGGGTCCGGCAGAGAAGAGGCCGTGGCGTTGCGCGTCGAAGCCTACGCAATGTAATTTTGCTGCCTGAATTTGATTCCCGGTACGACAAAAGGAACACAATAAAAAAAAGAGTATAACTGTCTATAAAAAAAAAGCTTCTCAAACTGCGCCGTTCGGAGTCGCCATAAAACTGCAGGTCCCTTCCACTCGTTAGAGAACATTGTCGCGCATAACACGAGTGGAGTAAGAAGATAGGCCCCCATTAACGGGCTGTACCGTACGCCACCCATAATATTATATTATAGTATTTAAGTACCACAATTAGGGCATTCTATCAATGACATCCAGGCAAACGAAATGGCTACCTAAGTATCCGAGCATGTAGGCACGATCGGTCTTCCGCCGTGAGTGCTCAAACGTTGAAGATGTCACAGAGTACGCAGAGAAGCAGTAGATTTGTAGCCACAGTTTACCAAGTTCAGAAACCCGGATGGTACATTTTTTACGCATCAAATGCCGCCATTTATCACTTCACATCTATCCCACACATACGTTATCTTTCACTCCCACATGCGTTTCATGCATCCGATACCCAAAGCCGAGAATAAAAACACAATAAAAGAAAGGAAAACTACAGAAGCTCAGCTGAAGGTGGATACGATCTCTAATGCAGACAGAAAAATAACGAAAGCTCTCTGGAAAGCTGATACATTTTCCGCACTCATGCGCAACGGGATTCCCGAAGTTTTCACCTCCCTCGTCAACAAACCACTCAGTTGATGCTCTTTATCGTGTAAAAAGGGTCTAGTAGCAAAAATACCGTCTGAGACGCAAAAAGATAAGCGTAAGACTCTGCCTGAACGTTTCGATAGGAAATAGTTTCGTAGACGATACCTGACGTTTCGCCTTCAGCTGCACACGTGCGATAAGAAAATATCATATGCCGCCTTGCATCTCTCAAAACTTAATTTCACTTGCTGTTTATTATTATCCCTAAATTTATCCAACTGTAGGTAAACGAAAATATTTGTGCAGTGGAATAAAATATCCTAACCACAAAAAGACACGCAACCTCAGGGACCTCAGGACCACTCATATTCTTAAAAGATTACCAACAAAACGTACCCAATTTACCTAAATGATTCTCATAAGGAACCCCATTTGGCTGTTAAAAGGTCTGCGAAGGATTTGAGCTTCAATGAAGAATCATTAAAAACTGAAAACGTAGACGAAGCCATGAACTTCTTGCCCTGACATTTTTCAATAGAATACAAATGCTCGACAATCTTTGCAGCAGACAATGTCACATAATAAGACTTCGATGACAAATGAAATGGGAATGAATGGAAAGGAGTCCTTGTTAAAATACAAAACAGACAATATGTCCACACACACACCCGAAGATACATATGTGTACGTTCATTATGCCACACGTGTTGGCCCGAATTCCACATGGATGCTGTGGCTTACAAGCAGGATTGACTTTCTTTCGCTCTTTGATACTCCTGTCACATCTTCGAATTCAATTTTAACGGGATGAGAATATTCATTTTTTCTCGAACTCATCGCAACCTTGTGCTCGCATAGACAAAGTGAGCAAGAGTGCTTGCTTCCTTCGATGACAAATGAAATGTTATGAATTATTGTCGCACAATTTTGTCGCTCCTGCAATCTGCACACAATGGTGTCGAATGACAAAGATTACTCCGGCAACAGCCCAAGGTGAATACGAAGTCAAGTGCGGGAATACGAGTATTCGGAGATGATTGCTACTCGACAACTCGTTCTTGTCGTTCTTGTAGTACACCCATTTTTAAGCAGAGACCCGAGACCTGAATACGAAATCTAGAAGTTGTGCACTTTTTTTTTGCGTCATCCTCATAATGGTTTGGTGGGAATATATGGATTTTCATTATGGGAGCTACATGTATTGTGGAGTACGTGCACGTTTAGTGTATTGCAATTCACTGCACCCGTTGCACCCTTAGCACAATGAAATGAAAAATAAGGTATGCTTCGTGACATGCAGGAATAATGCTTACTTTATGTTATGTTGTTGTTTTTTCGCCTTTTTTTTACTGTTTGCATTTCATTTTGAGTCATCTGCTCTTTTTGATGGTGACTTTTGTGCACTTCGTTGGAGAGCTCATGTAGGGACGCTATTCGTGAGCTCTCAAATGGATAGTTTTTTGTGTATTCATTCGTTCATATTTTGCACATGGGATTGCATTTTTGTGCGAATACGTACTTGATAAGAAAATATAATTGAAGGGCTTATTGCAATGATATGATAAGCCAAAAAAGTGAAACAATGCTTTCAGAGACATACATAAATCTATAAAATAGGGTTACAATCGGTATAAACTTAGCGAATTCCTTGGAAAAGAAAACAACGAAATTCATTAAAAAGCAAACGTTTTGTGCTCCTTATCTCGTTCTTCCATACATTTCTTTTTTGTAAAAGAGAAGCGACTTTATATTCAATTTTATACAAAAATAGTAAAGGCTTTGTACATGAGCGCGTAATTGAGAGTATTGTTAGCCAGTCTATTCCTGAGTGGAAGCAAACTCAAGTCTCAATTTTTGAAAAAAAAAAGTGGTTTATCATGTTATTGTAACGAGTCCTTCAATTGGAATTAAGGGAGGTGTCGGATCTGTCGGGTCGGATCTGCTTTCGTGACACCCATTATACGTCAGTCATGGGCTGAATAATTACGAGTGCCCGACAAAGTACGGTGTTTTGAAGAGCGATAAAAACAAGTATTTTTTAGGTTTGGGATGAAGGGGTAATTTAAGAAAAAATTACTTAACTAACAAAAACAAGGACAACAATTACAATGAAGTGAAATCCAGAAACATGTTCTTTAATCCAAAATTCAAAGCAACTATTTATGACAACAGTTTTTGAAAAATTCGCATGCAAACTCAAATTTTTGATAAAAAATTCAAAGTAAAATTTGAAATTGTGAAATGATGTGCTGAATTGGCTTTCATCAATTCATTCCGAATCGAAATGCCGAATCGAACACCATAAATTGAGTGGTTTACTGACTTCTTGTTTTTGAGAAATTTAAAAACACAACTTTTTTTGTTAATTACATGGTCTGCCTTTTAGGGAAGTGAATGAATAAGAGAATAATCGTCTGCCAGGTCTGACAGTTTTCTTAACCAACAGAAATCGGGTGGCTTCATAATGTACCTTCCCTTTTCTCATACGGCAGGTCCCGATCGCGTGACCGAGTGCCATAAAGTATGTTCGGTAATTAAGTTTTTGTTTTTAAATATTCTTAATTTCATTTTTTCAAACTGTAATATTATAATTGATTATAGGCTTTGGTTAAGTCGAAAGTCATAGAATAAGGTTAAGTTTGGCTTAGAGTGCCCGCTGAGGGCCAGTAAGTTAGAACTAGTAACAATGTCCGTCCAACCAGTTTTAAGCAATTTTGTCTAGTAATTAAAAATTAAAAAAAATGAGTGCCATAAAGTGTGACCTTAACATGTAATATTTCAGGCAGTCACACGACGCATATGTATTCAATAACTTTAGTACTGGCTATATAAGGACACGTTGGTCCTTCGGGTTTATTGTCGGTATTATTGACCACAACGGTCGTCGGTGCATGCAGCTCAGTTTTGTTATGGATTGGAATTGGCAAGGTACTGTAGGCAACTGACTGCTACCAAATGGACAACCTCAATGTAGGGGAGGAGAATTAAATCAAACTGGGTAATATAGTTGTTCCAGAGATATGACTGACTACAACCTTGCTCAGGTTCGTTAAGTTTCGTTCAATTTTGCTTAACTAAGTGTTACCGATATTAATCGCACGCTACGTAAATGACAGTTGGTGTACATTGTAATTAAATGGTGCTTCTGGCATCTCTTCGTGGGTTCTGAATACTGAGTAAAACCAATATTTAGTTACGTAACCCTATTGGTTGGTGGATGGCATCAAATTGACTGAAGTTCAAAACAACAAATGCACGGTGGCTACTTTATTGAATCAACTGGGGGGATCCACACCCTTATTGAGAGCATTGACGAGAATGTATCACTAATATTTATTTAGGACTATAGACAATCTTCAGAGTTGGAGGAAAGAAGAAATTTCAAAGTCCAATTTGAAGAGGGACGTGCAATTTTGTTATTTAATTTGTGGTGTGGCTGAGGGAAGTAATTGGAACCAATCAACAGAAATCAATAAGAACGAAGGGGTGCTGATAGTTCGCATTCAAGTATCTGACTATCGTACATAAATATTTTCAAAGAAATGATTCTGAATTTAAATAACATGATAATAGTTAATAGATATGGGTGGCTCTGCCAGCCGTAGACTGCCAGGGCTCATCTTCTCAGCAACCACGCGTATTGTGCCGTGTCTCCGAACGGCTAGAGAGAAGCTTTTTCTACACAGTTAGTTCAAGTCTGGTCCAGTCACCATTTGCCGTTGGGATCGATCTAAATGTTCTTTCAATGGAGTGGTCGATCAATTTTTGTAGTCTGACTGTGGGTAGCATCATGGACCAACATGGTCTAAGTGCGCTGGTGAATTCAGTAATAGTCTCTTTCCCTACAATACCCTAGGCAGTTATACTCGTTGAGCATTGTCAGTGACTCGAAAGAGGTGGAGCCGTGAAAATATATAGAACATGCACCCAAATATATTTTTCGATCTGTATCCTCTTCATCGAACGAAATCAACTCATGAGCACTGCATGCGAGTTATTGTTGCTTATTTGGGTGATGTAATAAATCTACGCGACTCCACACATTTGCGAAAAATGTGTAGTACTTTCCTTCGATCTCACTTCAAGCTAAATATAAGTAATAACAAACTCACACTCTATACGACACAATGTTGACTTTAGTCACTACAGTTGCCTGGGCACCTATTCTAGCATATGAGACAGTTGGCAGTGACTTGGGTTTGCCTGGGACTAATAACAACCGAAAGCATGTGTTCACGTGATGGACTGTAAATTTAATTTAAGAGAAAAACCATCTAGCACTCGCACAACGGAAAAGTATCGGGAAAAATAAAACGCGTGCGACCTCTTCGTTTCGAGACTTTAATTTTAATGACAGCCGGAAATCGGCCATTTTCGCACATTAAAAAATTACAAATTAGACGGAGGCAAATATACATAAATATTTTTAAGGGTTATCTTCATTTCGCTTGCATCAGCGTCGAACAGCATGTTCAGCTCAGGCTCGACCCTGCATGGATTTTCCGTCTGAGAATATGTACATAAATATCATACACCGGTGATAATTTGAGTGGATCCCAGAAGGGCATTGCTACCTTCGGTGCACACATTTTAGTTTTTGTATAACAAACATACATCCAAATCTCGAACGTGAGCAGTCTGTCTTCGACGCTACGTTTCATCCAAATCGCCACTGCCATTTAGGACTAAGAGCTTCACGAACAGCCAATATTAATATGTATTAGTACATATGTAGCTTTGAGTGACACTACAGCTCGGGTTTAGCTTCTACATGAACTAACGTTCCTCTAGAAGTGGACATGACTTACAGTCTTACTCCGTCGAGGAACAATGAAATCCGGGAAAATTGACAGCGCTGATCGCGCTGTTATAGGCTTTGAGCATTCTTACCGTCGAGAAACAGGTTACGCCCTCTAATATGAAACCACTTTATGCACGACCTTGGTCCACTGGTGTTTGTTGTAGGAGTAGGTTCATGTATTCACACATTTTACATAAATATTTTATAAATGATGGTTTAGCACGATGTATTCGAAACCCCACTTTAATGTTTTTCTACAGATTTGTGAGTTTTCAACAAGTAAAAAAACGTATTTGCAGACTACCCACCCATGTGTGCGTATAGACAACCCAGCAACGACATATAATTTCATTCTGAATGTTTTCAACAGAATAAAAAGTTTGCAACCACAACACACGGGATAAATAATATGTTACGACCGTTTATCTCATTACGACAACATGTTGCAGACATTAATCATTCATTTAATGCGATTTAAATTTGCCTTTAATGCAAGTTGTCAAGTGCAGTATGCACATTTGCCACTACAATGCTGATTATGTGAGTGAAGCTAATACTCTGTTAACATGTTTAATGCGGAAATTTAATGAAGCACACCCACTCTGGTATATTGTCGGCCGAATGTCACAGCACAATGACAATACCAAGTTAATGAAATGCTGTAAGCAACACAAATGAATTACTCTTAAACGTTTGAGAGGTTTAAAATACCTTACAAATTAGCTCTTACCACTGATTACGACCCATTCGGTTTGAAATGTATTCACTCAGTCGAATAATTCAGATATTTCAACAAATTGAATGTGTACCAAATACAGTTCCGTGGCTGAAGTCACAGAATTCAGTGCGTCACATTTCCAGACACTTCATTATGGGCCGTTGAAGCATTTAGTCATTGCTAATTAAATTAACTGAAGGCGTAATATGTGTACATTTATGAGCACGAAACTCAACCACAGAGAAAAACACAAACAATTTGCAGTGCACTCCATTTCTGATCCATTAACTGTGGATCAAATACACTTAAAACGAAACAGAACTAAAAATACAAATTTTGTTTAAATATTTGTTGTAAATTTCAAGCCGTCAAAGCGAATGCATAAACAGCATATAGCCAGCAAGGGAATCAAGCATATCCGAATTGCTGCTGAATATCTCATCGTTGTTGCCGTAGTGAATCACGCATTAATTGTCCTTAATTTATTGCACAAGCAAGAAACTGTAACGGGCACCGCATTATGCCAACTAAATTTATTATGCACTGTGGCAGTAATTAAATGTTTTGGTTCATTGAAATTACATTTATACTATATTGGGTAATGGCAATCTGGATATACTATATCATTAAAATATGGCTTTTGATTGATATATCATAGATAACCACATTTTATGAAACTGGTCATGAGGCGAATCGCATTTGTCATGTGAGACAATGCTCTTTAAAGCCCATTTAATTGCAGCTTAAATTCGACATTTATGCACTGGTGGGATGCATGGCTTGTCATGATTTTGTGCATTCATCATACTCACTTAATCGGAAGATTAAATCTGGATAAGCGCTATAGTAGAGGTGCTAGCTATCCATATCATTGGCTTATGCAGCTCCCCTACTGATCGCGTTGATTTTCGGTTTGCAAGCATTTCATTGTTTGGTTAGGTAACTGTTGTTATTAAAGCGTAATTAGGAAAGGCTTAATAGTCAGTGGAGGAGCCCAGGTGGAGCTGGGTAAAGATACAACAGCAACCACTCGTGTTGCGCATGCAGAACAGACATTTCGGAAACGAGGATTTTGAAGAGCTTTTTCTAAACAGTCATATCTGTCAGCATTGTCAGTGACTCGAAAGTGGAGTCGTGAATTATAAAAGACGTCCCATTTTGAGATTGAACCTAAAACTCCCAGAGTAGCAGTCGTCGGGCCTTCCCACTACGCCACCCCAGCGGCGGTTTAAATTATTATTAAAATATAGCTAGTCTTTGATCCAGTAAGGATTTTTCACATGAACATCTTTTTTATTAATTCACGAATTGCAGTTATGATCACTTTGATTCCAACTCAATTCGGTAGCAATCTGACATTTTTTGTCGAAGGCTTTTAACACTACACTGGAGCACTAATACTCAAAAACTGGTCCATGTTACTGCCAGGCAGCAACCTACTTTTGCTGTATTTTCCTGGTGTTGCGAAGGATGGTCTGTGAAGATGAACCTACATCACCAGCTCTCACCACTTCAGCACCAAAGACCTGCCACCTGATCCGAACAGTCGCGGGACAGCGACAAAGGAAGTGCTCTGCAGAGTCGTCGTCTTCCCCATAGGCGTCGCAGAGGGTTTCTCCGCTTAGGCTAAGCACACTTAGATGTTTGAAAAAGGTGTAGTGTCCCGTATGCAGGCCAGTAAATCGTCTGTAGACTTTTCTGCCGAGGGAGAACAAGAACGCCGCGGATTTCTTGCAGACATTTGGGAGCATGCCCTTGGTATGTCTGCACCCTGGAGAGTCAAGCCAACTCCGGTTGTATTCTCGAGAGGCCCAACCGTCGAAGGAAGCTCCAAGCAAGGACGCAGGTAGACTCAGTACAGGTTCAGGTCCTGAGAATTTTTCCTCTGATCCATAGCAAATTCATCGGCGATCTCATTTCCAGCGATCCCGAAAACCGACGCATATCTCGTCGTTGACTTCATCCCGGCCATCAACATGAGAGGCTGAAGATCGCGAATATGAACACATTCCTTAACATTATCCTTTCCACCAACAGAGAACAGGGATGGCAGCACAAATCACTTTTATTCGACGGCTTGATATGATTGTGTAGCACCGTTACACAGTCTCTTTTCATTTATCTTTCATCCCTCGTGAGAGTGAATACTCATCAATTAATCAGATTTTTACGATGAAATATATAAAATCGTCGAGTCTCGACGCACTGTAGAAATTGTTTCGATTGCCCCGAAGCTACATAGAAGCGGCCATGACGCACAAGAGAGGAATTGTGTTCCATCAGGACAAGCTCAGGGCGCACACGTTGATTGCGACTCGCCAGCAACTCTGGGAACTTGTGAAAATAGGCTTGTGAATCACGATGATTTTACGAGAGAGGCATGGGAACTGGCAACAAATAATCCAACAAAACTTTGGATATTTAACAATTCTTTTTGCTATGGTACATGCAACCTTAAAATTCTTAACCGATTCGAAAATGCGTTTTTACTACACTTAAAACAAATCACTTTTTACAAAAGGATGGTGTGGCTTCGATGATGGCAGCTCTTGTTCGTCTTTGGAAAAGTAATATTTCCTGTTGTATTATTAAGGCATTCATAAATCCAAAGAAGCCATAACAATCTGGTTACAGGAAACAGGACATTGACCTTCACTTAGCTGCAATACTTGTAAACTTGATCCTCACTCACATACGCTGGAACTCAAACAAATCTCTGGAACACCTCCTCTGTTGTTGCTCATTTCATAAGCTATCTAAACAATGTGGTTCTCAGAAAATACTGTCTGCTGATAAGATTCACTGGATTGTTCCTGGCTGAAAGAGGGTATGAATAACAACATATGGGCTTACTCTGTGAAGAGGTATCACTAGGCGTTTGCATGCCTCTACCAAATTTCTAAGACCTCATCAACTCTAAATTTGAATAGAAAATCAATTTTTAACTGCATTCATTCGGCTCATGTGTATATTTGAAAATCAATGACTGAATGAAAGGATGTGAAAATATTCACATTATTAATTGTATTCATTTCAACCGTTTCAAAAGTGGAACATTGGAAACATGTGGAACCCTGTAACTGACTGGCTATAAAGAAGGTAGCACTCCTTTTTAATTGTATGTCCAAAGGATTGAATGATTGGTTTAATATAAACCGTCAATTGGTTCTAATCTCAGTTTGTCATTAAATTCAAATGCCACGAGGCTGTCTGGCGGATTAATAAGGTTCCCAAAAATTACTGCTTCGTCGATCACACCCGAAACCCGAGAGATAATTTTATACCCCTTATGCGGTGACTTATCGAATTAGCAATTTTGGTTTTTGATGGATATTTTCCACCCATTCCGTAATTTGTTTTTGATGGCAAGCCATTTATTTTGTCATTATAAATACACGTACGGGCACACCGTCGAATGGCGCACTGCTTCGTTGAAGCACATTTAAACTGGAAGCTTGTGACAGCCAAAGTCCGTGCAATCTTATCTCGCAATAATCCCCACAGTTTGCAGGGAGACAGCTGGACAGCACTATTAATACGCTATTATGAGATAGCAGCACTGGCGAACGAAGGCCGCCGAGCGGTAACATGTGGCGTATACGCGGTAAACACATAATTCAAGCATTGAATCATTCCATGTTTTCCAGGCTGGAATTGGGAGAAAGAGAGGTGGAACGCCTTGGGGCCCCAAAAAAGGAATGAAGCAAGAAAGAAAGGGAATGTCTGCAGGGTGAAGCCGTAGCAGAATGGCATATCTCGAGGGATAATTCTTATATCCCACTAAAGCTATAGATGAGCTGTGTGCGACTTTCGATCTCTCTGTGGAGCAAGCTCTCTCACTTTCACTCCTCAGCCGGTCTGGAGGGCTTGTTAATTTATGAAAATTGTATTCAAAGTCATTTAAGTTTAAAAAGATTCCCAGGTCGTCCTTTGCTTTCATTTCACTCGTGCTCGCCGGATGCTGCGGCTTGAAACTTATAGTTGAGAGCGGCGGGTGGTCGTTCTGAAGGGGGCGCACGCAAAATAGGCTAACAAACTCTGTAGGAAATCTTAAGCTAACCCAACAACCAACGTCGTTTGCGGTCTGAGGGACAGGTTCTCGGATGGGACCAAAATATTTTCCTACACGAGTCATGTTAAAGACGAACATAATTCTTTCGGATAAGCGCTTCCTGCCACCCACATTTGGGCATTCTCTATTGTCCTCTGGTTAAGTCGTGGTATTTGAAAAGCCTGCTACATAGAAATGGAGAAAAGAAAAAATTATAGAACTTAGTTTCTTGGCTTGGGCGAATCTGGTGCGGTGGTGTTTTGTGGCGGGGTGGAAGTGAGAAGGAATTCAATGTACTTGAGGACTCAATTCCTGCGGGCTGAATGATGTTTTATTCGCTTCCTTTTGTTCACTTCTTTGCCTCTGTCCGCCCCTGGAGCATGGCTCTTGTGATGACTGCGCTTGGGCACAGCAATGCGTACACATTAATTAGGTAGTCGAGTCGACAGATAGAGCATTTTGCTTGCGGGAAATATGCTATATTTCAAAGATAATGCGATAAGTTTTGAGCATGACCAAGACAAAAGAAACCTAATTTTTGATTTTTGTTCCGCATCTCCTCAGCCATCTTTGGCCAGACTGTAAATCTGAAAAATGAATCCGCCACGGAATCAGGAAACTAATATTCCATAAATGATTCTATTACTGGAGGACATCCTTGTCCTGTCGCCTGGTTGTGGAGCCACGGTAAATTATAATGGCTTAGCTGAAAGCCGAATTTAGACCCTTCGAAAGGGGAGGTTAACAAAATACCGTGACAAGTCTAAAGAGACATTGAACGCTTGCTAACCCAAGGTCTAAAATTAAACAGGTTTCAAGTGCTAAACGCTTTAATCTTTAACTTGGACTCATCTTGAAAGCATCAGGGGTTGCATGAAGGCCGGAAAAACAGGTGTTTGTTTCAGTGATGACTTCTTCATTCGGCACGAATTTCTTCGTCGGCCCGGCCGTTCTCTGCTTGTTAGGGTTTTTTGAAAATTATATGTCTGTTCATTCGGCTTTGATTACTTACATCCCTGCCGTTCTCCGCTTGCATGGTTTTTATGAAATTTTGTGCATCATTACCAAATCCTTCTCACTTAATAAAGTTTTCTCGAAATAACCAAAGCCCAAAATTTGCACAGCTTACCTTTTGAAAAGTACACGAAGGAAGCGACAGGTATTTTGTAGAATTCTATAAAAATACGTTGAAAACTGTTGCAGAAGGTCACCACTTTGTTGCAGATTTTTTTTTGCACCAAATGGTTGCAGATAACCATATTGTTAAAATAAACTCAATCCAAATAAGGGCCTAAAAGCACAACGTCGCGCATTACGTAGCTCAGACTAGGCAGGTCAGCTTTCATGATCGGATCGGATGCGATGTCAACAGATCTTCACCAACGAGCAGGCGAAGGATGCTGTGAATATCCTCCTCTTCTCCTTGAATTCGCTAGACCTACTTACCTTCTCTTCTGATTATTTCGTGTGTTTCGGGCAGACACATTTATGTGCCACCCTAAAGCCCCCGCTGACTGTGTGTATTTGGGCCAAATCATTTCTGCTTTAAGCTTATTCCACTCATTGCAGAACAAATCACAAAAGCCCTTAAATAATGCAGAAAATCGAATCTATTGAATCCAATAATGCGCTTTAAATGATCACAGGGGGGTTGCCACAGGAAAACGTGGCGTCGTCTCATCCATGACGTGCCGTACCGTCCTTATGAATTGTGCATTAAATAACCTAGAAATTGCGGGATGCATCGCTCAGCAGTTCCAGTTTCAGTTACCCTGGCTGGGTATTTATTACGACAATTGTCGAGGATGACATAAAGAATTCATTTCGAGAAAAATTCTCTCGTGTAGTTGCCACGGTTTTATTGTCCTATTCAGCAGTTCCCTCGAAATTGAAAGCGACACACTTTACTAGATTGAAAATGGTGTACGCTTTTTTCCTTTGATGCGTGAAATGTGAAGAATTTAACCGTTTTTTTCTTAAATACTTGGCAATTGAGCGAGTTCGTCATCAAGATAGTCTAGTGAAAAGTGCGCTGAGCAGAAACATCTGTAGAAGGCAGAGTGTGGTGTTTGTGTGGATTGACTTTTGCGCTTTCGTACATGTTCCAGGCTCCCCTCCATTTCTTTACTCCTCCAAAAACTCTCATTTAATCGTATACGTTTTACCTACACAAAAACTACATTGTTATTTAATGTACGATGATAAAGGGATGTCTGAGGAGACCTGAAATCCTTTGTGATGCTGCCCTGTGTTCGGACCTCATTGTAGCTGGGGTACTAAGAGCATTTGTATGGGCTTATGTTCCAACAAATGGATTAAAAAAGGGTTGAACAAAAGAGTATTGTCATGCGGCCTGTTACTTGATCTGTTGATTAGGGTTAAAATGAGTTGAATATTCTCGGCGATGAGTCTTTAATGTGAAAAGTTGTTTTTGTACTTTTCTGCGAACTAAGAGTTTTACAATTGAGTTACAAGTTCAAGGAGACGTTGGATTTCGCCCGGCGTTGGGTTTATGTTGGAGATGCAGATATCTACGTGGATGGATTGTTATTCGAGAGTTACAGCTGCTGGTACACCTATAGCTAGAAGTTCTCAACTTATTCTACATTTTTGGTGAGTTCATCTTTGCCATTTTGTAGTTTGATTGTCGAGGGAGAAGACCGTCGGACAGGCGGCTCTTTTCTCCACACTAGTAGCCAAAAAATAATCACAAAATCGTGTGCCTATAGCTAGCTATCAGAATGATGGGAAATAAGCAGTAAAAGCCAAGGACGATACACCGAAAGGACAGAGAAAGAATGAAGGAAATACCGATCAATTTCTTGTTTCTTCTACCCTGAATAACCTGCAATAAACCCTCAATAATAAAAGTAATAATAATCCTGAACTACAATTACGCTAAGTAGCCAACCTTAAAACTACGACTACTCAAAGCTTAAATCTGCCTAATTCGGACTTAAATCGATCCGTAGACCGTTGGACTTCTTTTGGACGAGAGTTTCGCAAAGAACTTCAGAGTGCTGCGAATATCATTTTAAGCCAAGTACGTGAAGAGGTATATGAGAATGTTGCTACTTACTGCGTTAGACCAGTTTAGGTCAATCGTTTTCATCCAGAGTCTCTGGTGATCGACATGAAGTCTCTGATGGAAAAGTATGGCTTGTAAAATATTCATGATGCACTTAACTAGCTTAGAGTCTTTAGTGAATTACCCAACTCCGGCAGAAGGCATCCAGCTGAATAACACTGATCGGCTCCCATGAGCTGCGCAATATATAACCATGGTCGTACGAATAAAACTGGTGGTTTCAATGAAAGGCCATCATTTCTGTGTCCCATTTTGAAACACATAGTTTGTTTGCTTTTCGTATCAGAGTCGAGTGTGCAACAACTCGTGGGACATTTTGAATGCTTTTACTGATTTCAGCAGGACCCAATCTAATCATAAGTGTGCTTAATTCAATTAGACTTTCTAATCCACAGCATGGATAACTTTGTTATGCTCGTTAGCTCATCATTCGCACATCACAACTTGAACTGATTCTCATCTAGACGACACCACCATTACCAGACATAAGAAAAGTTTTGAGAAAATTAAAATGACTAATTATATTTCACATGCCATCCACAGGCACACACACACACAAACAGCAAATGAGTCATTTAACCATTTTCTTAACGTGCACTTTAAACGGCAAAAAGTCATCTCATGAGATACAAATTTCAAATGTCAGCCTTCTATTCACAGATCTGCTGTCATCTCTTGTTGCCATTACGTACCTACATATTCCATTCCAACTTCTTCAAGTTGAGGTCCCTGTAGACAGCTCAGCTGAAATGAGGCCATGTTTCAGGCGGGTGAATGCAATGAGAGGTGTCAGAGTGGAAAGATTACCAGATCCGAAAGCTCAGAAACTTTTCATGGTGGATTTGTCAGGAGGGTAAAAACTTTCAACTCCTCATCTTTTTTCTCTCAATTCATAATTATGCATACATGTGATATATGTTCGCAAGAGCAGCTAAGAAACATGTGCTGTAACATGACAGTATGTTGAAAGTTTTGATTTAAAGTTTTTCTTTTCAATTTTTTCGTATCTTTTGTGGAGTTCGAATACTCTGTGGAAGTTGAGAATTATTGACGATGTGAAAAGGTTGGTTCATGGGAGGGCATTGAAAACAACAATACTCCGGCTGGGTTTGTAAGGTTTGTTTGAAAATAGGTCACCTATAAAATACAGACCGAGAAGAAAGAATATTGAGGTTACTCCTATCTTGAGAATTTGTTCGCTTTGCGATGGAAGATATATTTAAAAACAGCATTTGATGTAATTATGTATAGCCTACGTGCAAATCAAGCTCACATACTTTCAACCTCGTTCTACTCAAAAAAGAAAAACACACTCGAAGCTGAAGAAACATGTTCGAATTCATTGCCCATGCTTAATTGGATTTATTAATTTTCTTTCCTCACAAATCTGTTCACACGTAATTGATTTAAGTTCAGAGAACTGCGTTTGAATCAAATTAACCGAAAGCAAAACATTTACAGCTGGAACATAAGAAAAATAGCCGAACAATTTGTAACTTTCGTAATTGAATAAAGCATCCGATGGCCCGCCGACTACGTGCAATGTGCGATTACAATGATTGCGGATACATACATTCAAAGTGCTGAAAGTGCTGCCGCTTTATCGATGAATTTGGCACATCGATGAACTCTACCGTCTCAGACGCCAATTGCAAAAAACTCAAAGTTGAAAATATTTCCCTCAGACATGGCAGCCGCTCAAATCGTTTGACTGTTTTGCACATTCTGCAATGGTGGCACACTGTTGTTGTTTTGAGTTCAAGACGGAAGTTGGAGACGTGGAGATTGGCATACTTCCGGTAACCTGCAGGCCAAACGGCCAGCAAATAGGTGGAAACGGCTTCCCATTTGGCAAGGAGCGCCAGCAGAGTCAGCAATAACAACGCGAACATCGTCGGCAAACAAATTTCAATGAAATTTTAATTACAAGTTGTTCCTTTGATTTGGAAAAGTACTCCCATTAAGACGCCCTTAATGCGATGTTCCTTTCATTACATGTTTCGGTCCTCCCTCACCCTTACCCTTATACTTCTGTCTTATTTTTTTTGCTCGCACATGGAATTTTTCTTGTTATTGCCTCTCTAATGAATTTCATTGATTGAATTTCGCACAGCAATCGAAATTTCGCAGACCATTTGAAGAGCGGAAAGGAATTTCATAAAATGTTAGGGAAATGGTAGTTAGGGAAATGGTCTTCATTAGTGATTTTCATTATTATTCATATTTGGTGCGATAGCACTTGTTTCACCACCCTCGATTGAAGTTCGATTTCAATCGGTAGATGTTTCGATCAGAAATGAAGTATTATAGAAATGGGCAACTTCACCGCTGATTGACCGCTAGCTGCAGTTATTCACGACGTGAACTGAATTCACTCAAGCTGCTGAGATGAAGTTTATCCGTGCTCGCCGGGATAGGGTGCGCGGCAATGCGCAAAGAACTCCACATTGAGCAGCTCCTTCTTCGAACGGAAAAGACTGTGCTTCGGTGGTTTGGTCACTTCGGTGGAATGTCCCCTTCATCTCGACTTACGAGGCGGACGTTGAATGCGATACCATCAGGTAGGCGACCGCTTGGCATACCCAGGACGGGGTGGTTGGACCAAGTGCAAAAACTCGCCAGGCTACGCTTGGCCATAACTCCTGATGAGTTAGAGTCGATGGCGCAGGATCGAGTTGCCTGGAGATCTCTTGGGCGTGGTTTACCCCCATGACCCCTTTAGTATAGCATGCGGGTCAGAAGATGATGATGATGAGATGATGAGGACGAGACAAGCAACATCACATAATTGCATTACACCCGTGCTTCCGTTGATGTTGTGAAGCCATTCAAGTACGTTCACTTATGTAGGAGCTAAGCTGGCAAAGGCAAAACGTAAAATGGGTGCAATGAATTTGACTTCTGCAAGTGATTGTGAATCGGAAGTGCCCTGGTCCCTTTAACTCATGAGCACACTCATCACGTGTAGCTGCTCTAGATGCTAAGCCCTACTCCACTCCGGGCCATAGAATCAGTCATAGACGAGGAAACAAGTATTTCACCAATTGAATGTGTAATATCCAATTTTAGATCATCAATCTAGTACTTGTCCCTCTCAAATACGTAAATCTTCATGAGCTCCGTCAAGTCCTCAAATAAGAAGGAACCCACAACACTCCAAAAAAATTCAAAGAACATACGAGTAAATGTAATGTGTGCTCAATTGAAATTTGATGCTTTTTGTCTGGAAAATTTTTGTCTTTAAAATGTGTTTCCAGACAAAAATACTTGACGAATTTTAGAAATAAACAAACCGAGTACACCCATGAATCAAAGTCGGTTTTATGAATCGCAAGCACTCAGTTGAGAGTATTTCCCTTCAAGGACACTCAATTTGTCTGCATATCTTTATGCATTCGATTTCAATATGAGACCGAAATAAAATTCCTCTAGCAACATGTACCGTCCTGATGGATGTGTAAACAATTTAAGCTTCAGCTTGTGATTTTTCACCAAATTATGTATACTTCAGCATGGAGAACTCATCCGGCAGCAATATCACATATTTGAGTGAACTTGCATGCGTTTTGCGTTAATTCCTGATATATGCTCGTGTGTGACAGGTGAAGGTAACCACGAGGAAAATGGAAATAATTGAAAAGTTAATCTTCAGATAATGTATGTGCCTCACGAATTGTTTTCAGCGTCCCTTGTTAGTATTCCAGCGACTCCTCCTCTGCGGCGGCGCGGCGTTCCGTGGCCTGTACATTTTAATGAACAATTATTTTGTATTTTTTCATGTCGATTACATCCATTGGTATACATCATTTACATTTTAATAATTTGTATTCGCTTTATAGCCAACTTTAATGATTCACCGAAGAAATGCTGAAATAATTTAAATGCCTGATGTTCAATCCATATCTGCAGTGGTGTGCTTTTGCGCAGAAAAAAGGATTATAGTATCCAGACGCGTAACGAGACACGGTATCACAGGCATGAATATGCATAACTCATGCTCGCCTTTAATGAGGCAACCTTGCGGAATTTCATCACTCAATTTTGTTGGCAGTCAAACCTTTGACATATGTCGCAGTGAGACATACTCGGTCCCCATTGCCATTTCAGCATGGAAAGACCTACAGCGAAACAATAATTACGAATGATTGAGTGTGGTTGGTACACTTATTATCACTTGTCGCCCAGTATGGTTCGCAATTTATTGCAACCTTATAACTTACCTTAACTAACTTAAATATCACATCCTTTTGTAGATCCATAGCCTACTTGGGTCAGAAAATCCGAAAGATCTGATCGCCTATAAAATATAGCCCTCGCATCGGGCGTAGTGGGTTAAAGGCGGAAAAAGGTCATTGGAGAAAGTCCTACGTAGCTTTTTGAGTTTTATACCTAAGTACTCATAGATAACTAAGGCTTACAATGCACTTAGTTACAAGCCCTCAAAGCGAACGAAACATTTCCTCAAATTGTCGAGCCATATTTTCAACAAAAGCTGACATGTCTTTATCCTAAGCTTCATGAAATAAATTCCGTATCTGTATACATTATTCTATGGGTTCGCTGTCTGGCTATTTAAAATAAAAAAAAATATTAAAAAAATCTTCAAAGGTGCTTTCGATAAGTAACTTCTAACAAAGGTGTTAAAGAAAAGTTTCTGATGAATACTCTTTGAGTTTTAAAAAAATCCACGCCAAGCTTCTCGTTGTGTCTTATAGAAACGTGTGCTTCATACTTTCAAGTCACAGCATAGAAAAACTCAGCATATTCTCGCACATTTCGGAGTTTTTTTTTAATATAAAATGGTGTTCTGATATATTTCTTATACTAGGATCTTTTTTTGTTTGTTGAACATGGAAAACTAGCACCAGGAGACTCCAATATGAGACCTAGTATGTCTGAGAGCTGGAAGCGCGCTCTATTCATGATCTAAAGGTCATATCCATCTACAGACCCTATTTAGTGTAGAAATGCGTTGACCTTTGCTGTAAAAAATATAGAGTGTAATTACTAAAAATGTAATTACCATGCTGTACGAAAAACTAGTTCTAAAAAATAATAAAATTGAATCTGATCATTATGTTATGTTGTATCATGGAACTGGCATGGATTCTCTGTCCCCTGATTACGGCGCCAGAATGTGTGAAATGGGTGTCAATCATTCGAACGCTTGTTTTCAAGGGATATGGGCCTTATTATTTCAAAGGCCCACATCCCACATTATTTTAATCAATTGTACTATGTATGGAAAGAAATGCAAATCATCCTTCAAAAATACGCCGCAACGGCAACAGTCTCACACACACACACAACATCGTCTGACACCTCGTGTTCAATCACAATAACTTTTTTTAAAAATGGTTCACAATGCCACTCAATCCATGGCTTACCTAAACCACCTTTAAGTATTGAGTGGGAAAACGATATTTTCTTGCAATGCTCATAGAATACCTCTTTAAATAATACTACCCTGAATTCCCGGATACGCAAGTCTTTCGTGGATGGATTCACCAGTGTCCAGTGATTCGGAATACTCCTCACAACTCCAGTATATTCGGCAGTGGAAAATATGCCATGACTAAACTCAAAATTCTTGAATAAGCTCCTTAATTCCTGCTGACGGTTCAGATAAATCTACAGGCAAAACCCGAATACCCAGCGCAAATTCAAGACAACGTACACGTAGTAAACCAACTTCGTACTCAATCTGAACGTGAATGAATATGCTTAGAAATGAGCGAGACACGTGTAGCAAAATAATTTTCCTTATCATCGTAGCCCCGTTCACATTGGATGGTCCTTGACAAAGAGCCTTTATGTGTGGGAGACCTCCCACACGGCAAAATGCCTGCTGTTGACATGCAAAAGCCATAGAAATTAGTATGAATAACTTTCGTTAGTGGTGTCCCCAAAGAAAATATGATTTTGATAGAAGACTGTGTATCAAGTTTTATACTTTGTGTCTCACATTGGAAAGTTATACTTCTCCATCAATAACTCGGAGGTGAAGAATAACAAAAATTTATTAATAAAAATAACTTTTCAAAATGGGAAATTTTTCATTAAATTTTAAATTATTTTATCTTCGCTTCAAAATGCCATTTTCCCTAAGGTGATTATATTAGTCAGAAACAAAACAACAGCTGCATGCTAGGGAGCGGGATGAGTATGATTTTTTGGAATAGTAGCCACGATTGTCTCTTCCTTGTTCGATTACGGAGAAATCGGTCGGCAAGTTCTCTTAGTTTTACTTACGTAAACAACTTCATTGGGAATATTTCTTGATGTTTTAGTCGCAGATGATGTCTGCATCACAGAGCGATGCTTTTTGCCTTTGTGTGGAGCAGAGCAACATGATTCATTTCGTTTCACTTGGGAAATGCTGCAAACCAAATGAAACCAAACTATCAAACGGTTTATACTGAATTCCATTGCAAATTATAACTTAATTTGATAAGAGTTGCGCAACAAGTAGTGACTCAAAATAGGACTCTCAGTTTGGAGTAATTTAAACGTGTAAACGAATCGTGGTCAACGCACACCTGAAGTCACCAAAAAATAAAAGACAGGCATTCGTTTTCACAAAAATAATACACTTTTACAATTTTTCTAAAATTGTTTGATAGTTAAGCAACTATTGAAAAATGACCTTTTACATCCAGGGGCGGATTTTTTGTTTATCTAATGTTTGGTTAAGCCGCTGTCTTGTTATTGCTGCCAATCTTTCAAGCTTAAAGCGTCGCAATCGCCTCTAACTGCAAGGAATATTCAAGGAAGTTGCAGGACTCTATACCGCCAATTGCACTTATTGTGAAGATTCGTTTAGGACAAGTTCCACATCGTTTGCTACAAACTGTGTGTTCCAATCTTATCTGTGCGCATCATCAAATCTTTAAAAAACCGCCCGCTCCGAAGACACTTGAATGAAAAAATTTTTCAAATGCATTTTTTTTTGTATCGCTTCAATAAAAGGGCCAACTCGCTTGAGTATCTGTTGGGTGATTTATTTATTTCAGCACTGAAATAATTTAAAGTCATTAACTTCATTCAATCTCCGGAAATAAGCGAAAGCTGGCGGCGTAAAAAACGCGTTTGATTAATAAACACTGATGATGTTTAAAATCGAATTAATCGTGTGAAATTTGTTGAGATAGGGCTCAGCTCAGGAAAATCTGGAATTTCATTAAATTATTAATTCAATATATTTATAAAATTTATTCTGGTGATATCGTTAATGTATTCATCATGTTGCCTGTACAAATTCGAATCATATTTGATGAGTATCTGAATACATTTGCATGGTGATGTTCGCTTGGAATGATTGATATTGTCACTCTCAACATAGCCGATGTTGAGAGAAGAAGTCAGTGTCGTGTTACGTTGACAATAAAGACATTTCAGGCTGAAGCCATATGATAGAAGAGAAGATTCATATACTTTATGTCGCTCTGCAGCGAGTGCGCCCTTTCCAGCTTTACCGAATCTTCCCAAGGGTATCCCAAAATGTTGAATCAGAAAGTAACTACATAGGCTAGCGTTATTCATGGAATAACAGACCGGGCAATTGGCCTCCTCGGCTCCACGGCATTCTGCACAAATGATACAACGCGTGTATTGTTCAAAATATACGGATGGCACAGATTAGGTAAATGTCCTAAAATAATTCTGAGATCAGGTAGTCAGAGACCGCTTCCAAAAACCGTCATAGTCAGCATTGTTGCAATTCTTACAAATAAGAGCGAGACAAGTCCGAAAAAATGAAACGCAAGAAGACACGTCACAACAAAGATTCTCCATCAGCCCCCACTCCATAAGTTCTTCTAGAATTCCCTGTAATTAAAGAAATACTTGCGCGGAGTGTTGCTATGGCGATTATTCAGTGTCATATTTCTGTGTACACTCAAAAGTTTTACTCTGTGCTGGGAATATTTACATTTTCTATCATTGAATGCCGAGAAATTGACTTTAAAACTGTAAAAAATACAGAGCTCCGCTTCGGCTTTGAACTTTGTTCCTTGCACTGGACTGGAATGATTAGATCACCTTTGATTTCTCTGGGTTCAACGCAAACCTTTTGATGTTTCATCTTTGGACTCGAACGAAGCACGCCTGTCGAAAGATTGAAAGTCGTTGTCATACGATTCTTATGAATCAATGGCTGGTTCTATCACCAGCGGATGCTACGGGATGTTGTACGACCGATGCTACTAGGTCTCCTAGCAGCATGTGACATTACTGTGGAAATTCAGATTCGAAACATTAGTTTTTTCATTAATAAAACGAGCAAAAATGTCCTCTTCGCTAGGAAATACAAATCACGCACATAGACCCATAAACAAAAGCGACCAGCTCTAGGTCAATGGGACCAGCTCTAGAATCTCAGTCACTATCACCATTTTTAGGTCCACCGTTGAATATGAAAGAATGCTGGAAACTTTTCCTGGAGAACGGGTGTATCAAATTAATCATAAAAAGATACAAAGAACATCGATCAAGTTTGGATGGATTGCAACGTAGTCAGGTCCATTTTAATGTACAAAGTTGCGGTTTCGTGGCCCATACCAGAAAACCTATACACCTTATCTCAATCGTAAAGAAAAAACAACGCCAAACCGTCACATGGGTTAGGAATAATCCTCCCTTTACGTATTCCTTCCACTTATGACTGCAAAACGAGTAAGAGACAGGGATGCATTCTCGGCCTCACCGCCTTTAAACTCCTACTGCTAGAGACAGCAACCCTCAAGACCACCAACATTTGTTCAAAGACACTATTTGCATGACAACTAGAATTTAGTTGTAACTATACCTCAAATGCTCCGAAGAGCCGACAACCTTCATCTTCGGTGTCATTACTGAAAACTGTCTGCTGGTAGAGCACAATACAATGTTCCGAGCGAGAGTCGAGAATATTTCACAACTTCTATGCCATTACCCGACTGGGAACTAGGTACACTCCCTCATCAGTAAGCTCGGGGACTAATTAAGTGATCCTGCATTACGTCTCAATGGTTGGACAGGTCTGATTGCATTATTCTAAGCCACGGCTACCTATCCACCAACCGACCTGACCCTCCAAGAGAAGTACATTGGAGTGAAAAATTTGACATTAACTTAATCACCATAAATGCCTCGCCACAAGGGACCTCGGAAGAATGATACTTGCTGTTTCAATTAGTGCACCCGCTTTCAAACTAGACCCATACACTTTATTTATTCTCCATAAATCCTCAGTTGCCTTGGCTGACTTTCCAAATGAAAATAAAATTACTTTAGACTTTTTTGCAAAAAAAAAAAAAAATAAAAATAAACGTACACAACATGAGAATTCATCTCCAGAAGTTGTAGTATGCACGAATCTGCATCTGCATTCACTGATGCAATCCCGAGTACTCGTGTTTTGCTTGAGTCCTTCCTGGAAAAAACACGACCACTCACCTCCGATAACCACTGGTCAACCACACTATTAATTATTTCAATTTCTTCATTTACATTCCACTCAATTCGCATAGTTTGCCGGGATCAGCATTCTGATGGAGGAATGCAAATGTCGGCGGTTGTTTGAGCAGAGGTGGAGGCGTGTCGGTGCGTGAATCAATCATCATTGAATTAATTGATTTACATTTTGCGGCAAAGTGCTTGAATCTATTTTCATTTTTACTGCATTCTTCTATTTTCATGGCATCTTGCAGCCACTAACCAGTGCCGGCAGTAATATCAAGCAGAGAGAGAGCGAGAGAGACGAAACCTCTTTGAGGCCCTTCGAAAGAGGAAGAACACACATATGTGTACGTGGTGAAGTCGGTATACTCCAATAGTCCTGTAAAATTCATGTGTGTGATATAGATATTTCAGCAGTTGCCGCTGGTATCCTTTACCATTCGCCAGCACACCACATCACTTGGTAAAGTCTTCGCCTTGAGGCTCTGGCGTAACAAAGACCACGAATTATTGTGTCAGTCGTCGCCCTTCCGTGCATCCCCGCAGCACACAAAGATGTGCTTGACCCCAAAATGAATGAGAATGAGGAGACTATGTTATGCTTGCGTGAGTGTCTGTGCATTGCTCCTTCTGAAACAAATGTGTTTCTATAGAATCTGTGCCACCTACGAGCTGAGATGCCATCAACACACACGCTCCTCGGAAAGGAAGAGTAGGAGTCCTTCAACAACGCGAATGTGTGTATTGGTTCTGTTGGAATTGAGGCTAAAAATCCTGGGAAAAAACCGTGTTATTCAACGAATCTCCCTAGTCAGGCAACAAGGTGGAAGGCTGATGTCGCATGTTTCTTGAAGACTTGTGTGCCATCCTTGGGAATGTACGACTGCCAATGCGTAGCCCCATTCGATTCAGACATACGACTGCGATGTTGATTACTTTGATCCAAATCTATGCAGGTTATTCTCGGATTTGTGCGCACACATTCCATTGAATAAGCCCTTTGGACTTAAGTCAGTAGGATTTTTGCTGGAATGAGATATCTCCTCGAATATGACATGAAATGACCTGAAGGAGATTCAGCATTTCCCTTACCGTCAAAAAACCATAATACTTCCTTTATTGGCACCGGAATTATGTACTTACAGCGTTATTCTAGGCAGCTTCAATAATTAATCCCACGGTTTCGCCCATCACGGATAATTCATTAATTCAAATTGAGAGCGACCTGGGTCCTTTCAGAAGAAATAATGAAACAGGGCGGCAAATTAAAATTTCAACGAGTTTACTTTGCAAAACAAAAAAAAAAAAAAAAAGATGAACGAAATCAACTTCAGCTTTAATCCCCAGTACGGCCAGCACGATTTTTGTACATCGTTGGTAGCAGAAGCCTTACACACACTTGCTACCAACGATGTACAAATGATGTACAGAGCGAATACATTCCTCGTAGGGATTTCACATTTCTGTTTCAACCGCATACGTAAAGCATCATAGTTCTCCGAGATTGTACAGGGCGAAGAGATGAGACCGATAGGAAAGGAAATTTAAATTGGACAAAGGTGTGCGATATAAAATTGATTCTGGATTTACAGCGTTACCCGGTGCGTGATAAAGATAAATTTATTGTAATAATTGTTTTAATCATTAAAAGTTGTAAATATTAGGAGTCTTATTGGACAGTCTTAAAAGGAAAGACAAGAAAGACCTGAAGTTTTCGACTAAATTTTGACCATTTAGTGCTGCGACTAGACTAGCGATATTGAGCTATGCAGATCAAGTATGAGGGTTTTCGAAACTTAACGCCGTAGGTAATGTTCAGATGCACTTTATAAAAATAATTTTTGGTTTGCCTGAGTTCACTCTAAATTGTATAATGAGCGTTTAATCAGGTGCGGATGTGCCAGGATGGGCCGATTGTCCTTTTGGATAAAGATGCCTTGAAGGCATATATACTGATAATTTTTGAAAGCCTGCTAAGTAGTCACGAAGCCTTCAGGAGACGCAGATTTGTTCACATAGCATTTAGAGAATACTTAGACAACCTTTCGGACAGTATTACTTTAATGTTTGTTTTTATTTAAATTTATTTTTTAGTGAAAATAAACAGACGAATTTATTACTCAAGCAAATTTTTAATGCCCGCACACTAAAGCCATCATGGCGACTGATTACCAGGGTCGGGACCTTACCACAATCATGGTAGATCCACCACTATTTTCTAAATGTTCACATCTACCAGCATTACTGAATTTTTTGAAATATTTATAGCAAATAAAATTTTATAGCAGCTAAAATACAAGTTTTCAAGATTACGCGTTTTATGTATTTACAAAGTTTCAAAAGTCAAGTGGGTTTTGATATCCGCCAATATAAATTATGGTGTTCCCCAGGGCTCTGTTCTGATCTCTGGTGTGATTCTTCTAATCCAATCCATTCCTTCGCTGATGACAGCACCCTCAGCTTTTCATATTCGTTCCAAGAATCGCGACCCCGCCCTTGGGCCCTAGAATTGGAACGGCAGTGTATGTTAAGCACATTGAATTCCGATCTTGACAGTGCACACTAAGTTGGAACATATTTGGGGTCACGAAAAATGCTGCGAAATGTTTAGGTTTCCTTAATCGATGCAAGAAACACTTCACCCCCTCTGACTTGGCTTTAATTTACAAGGCGTATATACGCCCCAGGCTTGTGTACAACGCTGGTCTGGTGCCCCAAGACCTCCCTGCATCTACTAGATAGAATCCAAAAGCAGCGATAAAACTTATAGGAGGGAACAATAGCATCGACGTACCGCCTCTTGTTTGTCTGTATTTTGTCGCTATTTTAACAAACGATGCTCAAGGAAGAAAGCCAACTGCATTCCTCCTCCTCGTGAATTCTCCCGCAATCCCGTCTCGCCAGGAATGCTCATCAGTTTAGCCTTAAGCCTACTCCCGGACGCACATTTATTTTTAGAGACTCTTTTTTCTGCCGTACCACATGAATATGGAATGCTCTTCCCAGCCTAATATTTCCCACAGACAACAATCCGCAGATATTTAAAACCAACGTGCACAGGTACCTGCTCTCCCTTCCTCCCTCTGCACAGTCGGCCCGCGCTGTGTCTTGACCCCGGACACTTAAGGGAATACATGCATAAAAAAAAAATTCTCTAAGCTGTTTCGCCAGATCGGAATGTTATTTGTGGAGATAAATAACTTTGAGTGGGGCCATCTCTATCTGCATGCTAATCGTACTCAAAGCTTTATATACGTTTTTCTCGAAACCATATTTTCGAAGTCGTGTCAGTGACGAAGTCAGTGGTCGCTGTAACTTGAGCAAGGCTTTACCGATCAGTTTGAAATTAATCACTGATTCCGAAAACAGAAATTCACAGAAAATGTAAACTGAACAAAATAAACTTGGAATTTCAACGTTCGCCATTTTTAGAAACATATACATTTTTTGATATATCATATCATCATTTTTTTTATTATATCATAAACCAATGATTTTAGTACTTCCTTTATTTCTGATAGTCCACTAACACGCTTCACTGATTACGGCCCTCTAGGCCTACACCTTTAAGGTCTTTCACTGCAAAATTGAACCTTCAGCAATCGCTGGACGTGTTGAAATTGTGAAAACATGAAAGAGCCACCAAATTAACAACCACTCCGATGGCGCATTTGTAGAACCTGATAAATGGTCTTGTACATGGATGAATACTCGAAGTTAAAAAAATGAATGTCTTGCAAAAATGTTTTCGAAATAGGCCTGGAAGAGATCAGGTATTGAAAACTCACACAAACCCGTTTCAAAACTTCAGCAATGCATTTGTAGCTAGCCAAGCATTTTACAAACTCGAATGCATCATAGCAGACTTTTACCTTTCTCCCGGTGTGCCAGGGAAGCAGCCTTGATTTATTTTGTTTCCAAGTAGATTTACACAAACTATCAATATTTCCGCATACACCTTGCCAAAAATAATAAACTCCATAAATTACTAGAGATACAACTTTTCCAATTCCCCCACACAACGTGCCCACCTGCCTAAGCAGTTGAGCTTTATGATGGTGCAACAAGAGGAATCTTCCGACGAAGGGAGATTTTAGTGAGTCATTAAACTTTTTTCCCACGAACTCAGCCCTGGTTTATTGCCTACACTCGCAATTTCAATCGACATGGGGCAGCAGTTTAAACGAACTCCCAGCAGACGGCTACTCACACTTGGCTGCTCAACTTTTCAATTAACATCGCGTTACAGTCAATAGAGCCTGAACAGAGACTACCCCACACCCGAGTACGTACAAGCTCGATGTGATTATTAATTAAAACATACAACAAGCGCTGCTGTTCTTGTTAACCTGCCGCCTTCTACTTTCCGGCACGATTATTGCCTATAAAATCGAATTCCCAATTAAAAAAAAAAAAAAACGAAACACACAGCAAGAACGAAATTCCAAGCGCGGAGACTCATTAAATTTTGTAATTCATTTTTGGGAACGCTATCGCCTTCCAAGCTTCTAGCATCCAGCACCACAAAAGTGGAGTACAAGACATTTGCCAAGCTTTGCATGGGGTATGCGCACCGGATGTGCGTGTACAGAGAAGTCCATTAAGATGCGATACTAAAACTTTATCGTTTTGAGTTTTCAACACCCAACTGAGGCTTTGTCCAACGGGGCGAAGGAACCATGCTCAAGAGTGAGTGCCGCCTCATGAGGAGGGAAAAAAATAAGATTTTGATTAAATTTTCTACTCAACGCCCGAAGAAAACTGAGGCTCAAGGGCCGACACAGAAAAGGGATCACAAGCGTGGGATGTATCCTCAGTCTTAGTCCGATGTAAAATGGCTCCGCAAGTGCCGACCATTCCAAGGGCCCAAAAGTTCACTAATTCTCGTCGTAGATACCTTTTAGCTGAATGTGTTCGCGCCAAATTTTATGTCCTAAGATTTTTATGATTCGTAATTTACGTTCGCCACGACTAAGGTTGCTTTCGTTCTTACGTATTTACGACGGTACACAGTATCTGTGTTTGTGCGCGTCTCGCCCAGAGGGCATCCTTCATCACTTTTGCGAACGATAACAATCGTCCCTCTGTGCGCGTTTGTGAACTTCAACTTTACATATCCCATTCCGACAAATGTTGTTAGCGAAGACTCTCCCCACTCTCGAGTGTTTCGCTTTATATTGCTTTTCCGATCCCACTCTCACTACACTTTGTGTTTACCTGAATATCGTCTAGGCTGCCATTAACTTTTCAAACTACGCTGAAAGCGGCGAATAGTACCTTCAGCCCGCATCCAATTCTGCGTGGATTCTGCTGACTGGCGTTCTACGAGAGCAACTTCTGTTCACATACACCCGACGCTCTTCGACTATCGATAACCCATGGCTATTATCGCTATTGATCCCTCATCCGACTGGTAGATGTTGTTCATTATTTTGCTTCCCGTTCACGGATCCACCATCAAAGGATGCTCTTTCGATAGACGGACGGGCTTACGAGTACCATCGGCAGCCGCTGACACACAATGAATTATAAGATGGGCCTGAAAGGTGTGATACCAGTCAACTCGGTGTATTGTACAACATTGCTGCTATTCATGGCTGGATTGTGTGCTTTCCCACTCCCGCGCCCATCACTGGTTTGCGGGTGAATGGCGAAATATGAAAGTTTACTTAGCCAAACATTCAGACACGTGAAGTGCCAAGGGTGGTGGTCCTTTTTTATGATCTGAAGAAGTTGTCAATCGATGAAGTCCCTAACATCCTTCGCCGAAAATGCGAAAACCCTGTTTCGTATGGCTGCCAGTAGTAGTCAACGCATGGGAGATGATAAAACTTTCCAAGTATCCTGCCAGAAGCCCTAACGGTGCCATATGTGGGCGTTTTTTGTGTGAGTGTGTTTTTTCTTCTTCGTTTTTTTTTTTCTTGTCCGGAATCTCTATGGATTTTTCTGTCTTCCTCCCTGTTGCCCATAAATCAAGACATAAGGGTCACAATAAATCATTCGTTTCCTTTCATATTATAATTCGGTTACATAATTCATCCACTTCACTGTTTGTCAAAGTACTTTTATAGTTGCCATGTTAATGTGATTTTCGGAGTCAAAAAACTCACAGTTATGACAAATTGATTGAAAGCTTGACAAAAAGGGAAGGAGAGGCGTTGGTATGCACACACAGGGGTGCAAATGGAAGTGATGAACGCTTCGGAAGTCAAGGCCGAGGCTTGCCTTTGATCATTTTTCACAACCAATGGGAGTGGCATTGGGACACATCAATTGGAGAACATACCTTATGGAGTTTTCTTTTCACTGTCAAATGAAAGTGTGAGCCACCCGCGTGAGAGAGTGATGATGCTTGAGTGTGGATATCTATTTTGGTGACTTCGTAAGCACAACGAGTTATTCTTGAATACTCTGAAGAGTGGCGGGCTATTTATAAGATATTTCGCTTAATGAAGATGTAAGGCATGAAGATGTAATAAAGATGTAAGAATATGTTAATTTATGTGTAGTTTACACAATCTGTTGGGAATAATGCTGTCTGCTGACTCCGCGGCAAATGTGAACACAAGCTTATTCCAATTACATCAGAGGGATAATGAGTTATTGTAACATATTCACATTGCTTTTAGAGGTAATGTTTGTGAATTTTCTGGTAGCCGCGAAGGGAGTTAATAAACTCCATTAAATAGGATGTTCGCACTTGTTGAATAGAACACCATCGTGCACTCTGTGGACTAAATCACGAGCTTGAGTAACCCGACCTCAGCTATGGGTTGTGAGTATACCTGGAGACAGACTCGTGCGGACTGAATTCAATCGCCGCTTCGTTATGCAATTTTGCTGCATCTGTGGCTTCTTGGAACCATTATACAGAGAATACAAAGAACCTCCATGATAAATTCAGTATGGGACAGAATTAAAATCTTAAAAAATTGCTTGACTTGAAAATGGAAACTGAGATACAAATCTTAATGTTTGATGATGATTTTTTTAATTTGTATTACTTAAAACTATCCTGATTAACTATTGGCTCTAGAAACAAGTCTCCATTATTTATCTTTAGCGGAAGCATATTAGGTGGTTAAAGGGATTAAGGGTCTGCCCAGACCCATACATATTAAATACGTAATACGGAGATGTCGTGGCTTACCAGTACCTTGTGTTCTATAAACGTGTTGAGAACATTTAAAGTTTCTTAGCGAGCTGCACACAAACGGTTGAGTTATAGCAGCAAGCTCAGTGCGTAATTTTTCTTTTTTACAAATATTATGTGGAAAAGAAAAGAGCCTAGCCCTCGTACATTTATATTGCATAATGTTATGGGGTAAAATGGATGTTCACATTCATCGATTCGAAATCGACATTTTTGTCAACAACACATAATCACAGCAACTTCAACGCCTTAATGGAATAGAAGCGATGCTAGAGTAGAGTACAGGAGTTGATCTTCCAGCTTCTAGCCCCCAGTCTCCTCAAGAGGAAATTTATAAGACTGGTTGCATAGAACAGAGACAACTGCACACCAAAAGCTATGGAGAGGTCCAACTAGGATGGAATGTTAATGTTGCTTGTTCTTTTCTATGAAATCATGTCTAAAGGTTGAAAGTCGTGGCCATACATTTCTTAGGATTCAATGGCTGGCTTTACCACGGGTGGATGGGGCCTATTGGTTTATATCTACTCATATCGACTTAATATAATTAGAAAATACAGTGTTTAGTTTTCAGATTGTTATTTTTTATTGTACCGTAATGTATCCACATGGGACAGGGTTATATAAGGCATCAGGCAAAAGAGCATTCACGGCTTTGCTGGCACAAACACACACTTTTGTCAACATTTTCAGCAGACAAGAATTTCTTTTCGATTTCCTCCAGTAATGAACGGGTGGTTGTGTTAGTGTTGGCATAGACAGTTCTAATAGTTTTAAATCAGGAAATATCTCAAACAGTGATTGAATTGTTTCGCGGGCTGTATGGCAACAACTTTCTTATCATGTCGCAATAGTCAGTCAGTCAGCACAACAGTCACCAACCTCATTAAAAAAAAAAAACATGTTCCAATGATGCTTAGGAAGTTTGATTATTTTTGAAATATGGCTGGTTGTATCATGTGACGCTCCATTTTTAGTAACCCTAAACTATTAGCAGCCAAATAAGTTCTTTTTCCATTGTTGCCAACAATTTACTGCACAAATGGTTGCAAATCCAAATTTTTCATTGATTATTTGATGAAGTCACCCTTTAGTGAAATAGTAAATCTTTAATTAAGCAGACGCAGTTTCAGATGACAGTTCTGTTTGACGTACCTATTTTGGGTGGCTAAGACGTGGATCATACAAAACAACATGCGGTTGCACTGCAAATGTTGATGATGATCAAACCTGATTCAAATAGACCTTAAAGTAAAAGCTAATCGCTTCTATTACGGGAATTGGCATTCATTTAAGTTGCCTTAACAAATTTCATTTTTATTGGCTAACAGACGTAAGCCTGCCATCATCAAATAACCGAAACACTTTGGTAGGTATATGGGCATATGTAGTAGGTAAGACTTGGTGACGCATGACTACCATACAGAACGGTTGTTATAATGAATAGCTTTTATTATTTAATCACCCACTTGAACTAGCCTACAGAGCGAAAGCGGCGGCAACGGTCTCACTATGCGGGTGCTCATGAATAAGCAGCCGTTTAATATAAATGTAATCCACTCAAATGGATCATTAAACGAAACTGTCTCAATTAACTCGAAAAGTTCGTCACTTTAGCCCGGCCCGTGTCGCTGTAATAAATACAGTTCACCGCCTTAGCCTTACCGGTTTCCTTGGCCCTGGCAAGAAGGCCAAATTTCAATGGAAACTAATTTCCACACAAGGCTTTTATGACCAGACGACGGATACTTTATGACCAGGGGTCCTTTGGCGCCCGCTCCGTTCGTTGAGCATGTTTGGGATCAAATTCTCTCTTATGTTAGTGCTAAACAATGCGTGTCCCATAACACAAAACACAACACACATACAAGGCAAAACAAAATAACAGAATGATGAAAACAAGGGAACGCTAACCGGAACAACTGCGAATGGAAAACATAAACACATAAAAGTAAACGGTAATTTCCAGATCATTGGTTTCCAGGCATCGGTTATGGCTTTTGTGTGTTCATGTTCAATAAAAATGAATCATCTACATGCGCACATGTGCTATTCTGAGACGAAGTGAAGGGAGACTGCCGGCGGTCTCCTAAGCCTAGGCAAATCAAACTCTGTAGACGTGTGATTTATTTCATTCCCAGGCCATCCATGCCACCTAGTAAAGCAGCAAAAATGTTCCTCATCGAGAGACGGGGACGATGTGCTCCAGGAAGGAGGTATGTACG
Organism: Eristalis tenax; assembly: GCA_905231855.2. Taxonomy (NCBI): domain Eukaryota; kingdom Metazoa; phylum Arthropoda; class Insecta; order Diptera; family Syrphidae; genus Eristalis; species Eristalis tenax. The sequence goes on from HG993127.1 coordinate 26,273,299, forward strand.
AACGTGAGACTCAAAGCTCTGCGGGCGTTTTAGAGGATTACAAAATTCCTATGTGTTCTTGTGCATGAGGAACTGATGGCAGTCTTCATCTGATCCAATTTTGCTTTGATGGCGTATGCCCAAATGCCGATCGAGGGACACCATTTCTCATGGCCGATGCCGAAGAAAAGGGTGGACGGGGTTCGACAGCAGACATGAAATTCAATATCGGAATATCTATCTCGGGCCCAAGCATGCTGGTGGTCTGGCAATGTTCACCATATTTCCAATTGAATACATTATGGTCTTGGCCATATACAATAATAAAAATAATAATAATAATATCGGTCAAGTAGAGCATAACCGGCTTACGCACGTATAGTGTAGTTTCTGTGGTCATGCATGTTACACACGATTAGTTTAATAGAATCCTCCTTGGGTGAGAACAGGGCGCTGTTTTGCTGATTCTGCATATGCTCTGAGTAAATATGTACATTCACACGAGATAACCATAATAGATTGCTTTTGTTTATTTATTCGTCGTTTGCCTTTTTGGTCAGTTGGGCGGCTTAATGGGGAGGCTTGAGTTTGCCTTTCCTGGTGGTGACAGTAAAACAATATCCGGGGTGACGTTGATGGAGGGTGGTGTAATGCTGTGGAGTGATTTATCGAAATTCGCTTAAACAATGCATGAATATTTCACCAGGCAGCCGGCGAAGCAAATGCTGGAAAAGTTTACGTATCCCTCTACTCGTGTGTATGTGAAACAATCTGTCTCATATTCTCTCTGTTTGGTGGGATGCTTTCCAACTTGTTTTTTTATTAACTCGTAACCATGGGAATAATTAAGTGCTACACGAAGTCCCTCAAGCCCCCTCTATTGCATTTTTTCGTAGATCTCTTTCCACTTGCAAATGAGTATGGGATAATGACGTATCCGGTCGGTGGGTTTGACAATGCGAAAGTACAGAGCATAGAGATAATTAAAAAGTATGAATCAGAGAAAATATCTGATGGATAGCGGTCGGCCATCCAACCAACGGCGGGCTCGTGTGACACTCATTGTGCATCCGAGAAATACAACCAAGTCGACGAGTCGAGTGAGGGGCGGCAGTGAAAGGAAATTAATTATTTGTGCGGAAGTAACTGAAAAGGCTAGCGCAGAACAGTTGGAAAGGCAGATATTGTTTTAACATGAATTTGAAAAGGCCTTCATTTAATGATAAATGCAAATGTCAACGTATGCGTGTCCATATGTTCCTGCAACATGTGGATGCGGTAGCATACTAGATGTGACAGCTTGTCAATTGATTGCGGCACATAGTGCGGTGACCCGTAGAGGCAAGGAAAAATGAAATGATATTTACCAACAAATTTAAATCTTAGTAATGTGAGAGATATTGTCATACATGAATAAATTGAAGCTCCTAGACGATGAAATGCATCCGGTCGTTGTCAGCGGTCGGCCACCCAAATATTTAAATTATTTAAAAATAAATATTTAAATGTGTATATTTACAATATATATATTAACAATCAACACTTTTAAATTATGATTTTTTTTTCATTTTAAATTAATATATACTATTAACAACATATGCTGAGTGTGTTAGTGTTGTATGCAACATTAGGAAGTATAGTGAATAATTGTATTGAAATAAAAGAGGTCAATTGTTCACAGTTAATGTGTCTCTTGACTTTCAGTGTGTCAAAAAGCTTCTCAATTTGGTCGTTCGGAATCGGCATCAAACTGTATGTCCCTTTCCACTTGTGAAAGAGCAATAACCGGCACAGCACGAGTGGTCGCTGGGAAGCTAGACCTTGGCCCTTAACGGGCTTTAGCTACACCCATATTATTATTATAATTATTATTATTATAATTATTATTTTATCATTATATTATATTATCATTGACATAGTGGGTTGGTGCGCCCACGTTGTGGTTTCTATGTAAAATTGCGAATTTCTCAACTTTGTTATTTACGCCTCCATCTCCTTGTCCTGATAAGGCTCAAAGAGTATATCTCTCTGGAAAAAGCTTCTCAAACTTCGCCGTACACAGTCAGTACAAAAATGTAGGTCTCACCCTCTCGTGAGTGCGCAAAAGCACACCACAACAGATATAGTTTCCGCAGAAGATAGGCCTTGTTGCTCTACGTGCTGCATTGACAGGCATATGATTGTGTTATTTTCAATTCAAAATGCACCGTCTCTAAAAAACGGCCTTTGCATTTTATACAGTTGTGCTCTGTAAATTATTAAAGTCGTTTCTCTCTCGGAGATTCAACTTTGGGACTCCGCAAAAATAAGCACTAAACAAAAAACAATGCTGGGTGTTGGATTAAAATTGGTCTCTGACAAGAGCAGAGAGAATATGTCCCATCGTGTCATAAAGTGTAAGGTGCTCTCTAATAATGAGGCAACTGCATACTGGAGACTATTTAACTGAATGATTGCAGTGTGAGCACTGGTATCCCAATGCACTCGGTTTGATTCATCGTCAAGAGATATGCCAACATTTCCCTGGGAAATCATTAGAGATTTTAAATCTCTGTTCGATCGCCAATAAACAATCAATATTTACTTTGAATTATCTCTGTAAATATTTAGTCGTGAAATGATGAGTGCGAATATTTAATGCAAACAAATAAATCAACAAAAACGCTTTCGTTAACCACCGAGCGATTTTATCGATATCAACCATCAACTATTACAGCAGAGTAATGATGAGTGATGATATCCATTTCCATTAACCTGAACGCGGGGATTAAAAAATATGCTCTTTGTGGTTCAAATGAAATCCTAGAGTTATTCATGAGTTGCACTTGCTTCCATTATGATGAAGTGCACAATGTGGTCTGCAGGATTCACGCTTATTTATTTTATTTTTTGAAGATATAGTGAAAATGAATAATGAATATTATTCCGACACTATATTGGTTGTTGTTGAATATTTCAACAAGTCCAGATACACCGCGGACCGAAGGAACAAAAAACTAATGGGAATATCCACTCCCACTAATTGTCAAAACTGTAGTCTTAACTATGATTTTGAAGTTCTTCTTCTTCTTTGTTTGGCACTACAGTCCGTGGTGGACCTGGGCCTCAGCCAACAAGCCTCACCATCTAGCACGAACTCTGGCTAGCTGCCTCCAGTGACGCACACTCAGTTTGTTTATGTCCTTCTCCACCTGGGTGCGACATCTTGAGCGCGGGCGCCCTCTGTTGGCTTGTCCCACAGGTTCGGAGTCGAAGACTCTTCGGGCCGGAGCAGAGCTGTCCATGCGCTCCACATGGCCCAGCCACCTTAGACGGTGGATCCGTAGACATCTGACTAGGCTCAGCCCGTACAGTTCGTGGTTAAATATTCTTCTCTAAAATCGTCAAAAAAGAACCAAAGATCGTACGCAGAACTTTTCTCTCGAAGAGACAAAGGACTTCCCCGTCAGTATACATTTTTGAAATGTGCACGCAATTAATGTCCCATTGAAGGGATGTGGACAATTTGAATCCTAAAATCAAATAAAATCGCTGAAATAGCTGTACAAATTACACACAGTTTGTATCGCCCTATTTGTGCAGCCACAATGCGTTCGACAAAGCAACTCGCCTAGAACGTCCAACAGTTGACTGCATTGTGAACGCATGGTTAAGTTTATAAACTCGTTTTTCCGCCGCACAATGTAGAATGCAACCGCCTGATGGCATTCGCGCTTTCATCAGCCCATGGTTGGCCACTGTCTCTCTCTCATTGAAGAGGGATCCTCTCCGATTTGAGTTGATTTCGGAAAGGGATAATTTGTATTCCTCGTCAAATATTACTCAGAACCGGTCACTGGTGACAATTTTTAACAAAGATTCTGGCATCAGAAACACGAAAAGGGATCCAAAGGAAAGTGATCCTTTTGATTCGTCCAGACCTCCGATTTGTATAAAAATCTAAATGAAATACCTACCCCACAATCGATTAAGCTTATCTTTGTTGTTTTGATTTCTTATAGCAGAAACACACAGCTGACCAGCCCATAAAGGCATAGTAATTATTTACTATTGTCATTAGCACAGCTCCCCCACATGTCCGATAACAATTAATTCCACCACAGGATCATGACTGCCCCACCCCCTTGATTATTTACTGACTCGTTCGTGTCCCCCATTCAATTTGGTCCGTTTTTCCCTAGTAATAATAGCGTATTCCACAGCCACAGAGCTAATGACATTATACAAATATCCGTTCAATAATTCTTACTGCCTTAAATGGTGCCCCAGACTCATTGTTGTTCCTTCGTTTTTGTATACTTTCAGGATTGACACCATATGTTAACAAGGATAATACAAATGAACTGAATAGAGATATAGTAAATCAAAATTTAATTATGTCATCCCATCAAGCAACAGACATTGCGTCATCCAGTAATATCGTTGCCAAAAATCACCAATTAACAAAGGAGACAGCGGGGATCGTGATAAATAATGGCAATGTCCTGACACAGCATCACCACCACAGCGGCAGCAGTATTAGTGGAAATCACATAATCGACACAAACACAGAGGACACATTAAATAATAACGGAGGGACGTCGGTCATTGTTGATGGCAGTGGGGAGGACATTTTCAAGACCCCAATGTTCTTTGGCACCCAGAACTCGACCGTTGTGACAACGCAAATCGGTGCCACAGCACACATACCGTGCACCATTCATCACATTGGCGACGGGGTGGTGAGTACACAATCAAATACAGTCATTGTACAGCAAAAATATGAAACTAGTCCATGGACTATATTCTGTTATACACACACTCTCATGCATGCATGTAAAATAACTCTGTCTTCTTCAAATGGAAAAAGTATCGTTCGATTAAAGATATAAAACGGAATGCATTTGCCCGCTGCATATATCAGGAAGCTGTACCCCCGTGTGGCGGCGCTTCCAATCGATATCCGTCGCGGTGCTAAGAGCTCGGGAGCTTTGTGCTGCCTACATATATATTTAGCTCAATTAGAGCTTTTAGATATTTGCGATGTGGTGGCCGGAAATGGAATAAAACAATTTTGGAGGCCAACGTAGAAACGGAGCAGGCCTCGATTTTGCACTCCATTCAATGTCAGCTCACTAATAACTGACAGTTGTCGTCGGCCATTAATTTAATTCAATTAGGACTTCCTTTCCTCATGGGCATATAATTCCGATGCTGTGGCTGTATCCTTCACCACAATAACATTGCAGGCGGTGGAAGTCTGTTGGTAGGATATTCGGATATGAGGACATCGCCATTGTTTGATTCTGTCATTCATAAAGCACATTGTATATAGGCGCTAATTCACGAGTCCAGGGTGCCTTCTGCAGGATGATGGATTACAGAGAGAGAGAGAGAGAGAGAGAGAGAGAGAGAGAGAGAGCAAATTTTCAGGAAATTGATACATTCAAGGGTACTAAATGGGCCCGGCAGTTGAATGTTTATTTTATTAGCTTGCTAATGGTTTGGAAGCAGAGCGACAGTAAAATGTACTTTCGGAAATTACTTTAGCGGTGGTGGCTGATTTTAATTCTTCCTTGCAGGTTTCGGGGATGGACATTTGGCTCAACCAATAAGACTCCAGATTTTGCGCTATCTGTGGTTTTCTGTTTTCAGCTGGTCGCATCAGGGTTAAGGCATGTCTCAATGTATGTGAATCACATCAAGCGCAAGCGTCTCCTGTTGTCGAACTCGAGCTTATATTTCATTACCGGACGACGCGTCGTCACTGTTCTCAGTTGACTGTCTCTAAGCCAGATATTGTTTACATTAATTTTACCGCAAAAATCTCGAACAATGAGTGAACAAAACACTTTCTTCAATCCTAACAAAAAAAAAAAAAAAATTATTAAGTAAAAATTTTAAACTCTATGCCAACAATGTTCCACAGAAGTTTAGTAGACCATCTTTGTCAACTCTGATCGTAGAATTTACCATGCTTGCGTGAGATCAGGAGTTTGTTGATAAATGCAGACGATTATGTTTTCATGAACTGCCAAAGCCATAAGAACTCTTTAAAATCCGAAAGAAGAGTGTATGGCAAAATTGCTGCAGTCACACGTCACAAAAGATGAAAGAACGCTCATAAATCGAATTGTATTAAGCAAAGCCCCCGAAACTTGGTTCATTAAGCATTGTACCAGCGATAAGATTTGTCATATGAGAGGCTGCCAACGTGGGTCAGTTAAACATTTGATTTTTTCACGAATTCTACGTTATAACTCAATTTACGGAGCGTTTAATATCATCATAGTGAATCAGACACTGAAAGGAGCTGTGATCAGAATTAATTATTCCCATGGCTATTTTCATAAATAACAATGCTCTTCAGTACCACCACTTATTCGTTCACCACCTGCAAAAGCTGGAAGTGCAATGTAAGTTAGCGAAAGCGGTGCACTTTTAAGTGGACTTGTTAGAGCTCTTCAGACATATCCCTCCTTCCTTAGTGTTTCCCAAGAAACACATGCATGCACATGTATTTTTAAGTCTCCTCCAAACATTGAGGATTTTTAAACATCCACTTTAATTTACACAAAGCGGAAGAAACAAATACGTGAGGCATTCGCCACTCATAAGCATTTTCTTCTAAAATTTATTCAGCACTTACATCTCCTCCGAAGGCCAGCATTCATTCTGTATTCACAGGTGGATGTACGCTGTGCATAACTACTAGGGCTCCTCTGTCCTTGGTATATTTGGTAGTGTTACAGACCGAGGTAGACAAATATGCAATGAACTACCGTACAAATATTTAAAATGTTACGCATACGCCTCAGTTGCTGTAATAGGCACCTTCAAAGACTATCTCATCACTCAGATGGAAAACGTTACGTATACGCCTCAGTGACAATAATAGGCACCTTTAAGGGAAGTCTCCTCGCTCAGATGCAAAATGTTACGTATACGCCTCCGTGGCTTTCTCTTTAAACTGTCCAGATGCAAACTATCATGCAAGACCATATACCACCCTAAGGAGCTCCATCAGGATAGAACGTCCGACGAATAGTCCGACAACACGATCCCAAAAAAAATATGTGTGTGAAGGATCTATTGCCACGCCTTGGGAGTACAACCGACACCAACTGCATGACGCTGTCACGGCATCATGCCACAAGATCCACCGCTCTTGACTCCCATGAACTTGAGAGCATCTGATCAAAACACACAGTCTCCGAGCGACTTTACTGATTTTCACGGTCTAGAGTTGAAATTTTTCGAAAAATTGTGTTTGTTTATAAACCAGTGAAGTCAACGAGAACTGTGCAAACAACAAAAGCAGGTCCACTAGCAAATTGAGAAATATTCACGCTAACTTAGAAGGGTGTCCAACTTCCCAAGTATAAGGTTTCTTAGGCCGCCTAAAATTCCACCCTTGCTCAGTCGTGGCACTATAAACGACTGGCAGAATAGTACAGCCGTAAACACTCCGTCATCAGGTCCCGTTCTTTAGTACGGGTTATGAATTCATGGTTAGTTGACATTGCGTCTTTTTGTGATTCAAACAATATAAAAAATCACAAAGGCAAAAAAACCTAAAAAACGAAAAATAAAATGGTATAAATGAGTGAAGAATAATTTAAATGTTGTCGTCTTCGGTTTCAACTTTTTTACCTAACCAAACAGAACTCGGATGTCATTTTAATTAAACGCGACAAGACAAATTGTTGCTACACAGATCTCGACAAAGAAACACAATCTTTAAAGGATGAAAAGCAAACAAAATATTGCAGAAACCAAAACAGAAAAGAAGAAAAACAGCTCCTTGTTGCGACAAATGCCTTGAGAAACGGGAAAAGCACAGGAGGGAGGCACAGAAGAAATGCCATCATAGAAACAAACGACTTAATAAAGAATCCTTGAACGGTTTATGTAAAATTGGGAAGGGGTAGGGATTCAGACTGATTGCGATTGTATCTGTGTGTATGACTACTTTGTACTCCCCCAGTACATTTGTGCACCAGCACGGTGAGCTACAAACTAGAAGGACAACGAGTACGATTGTAAACGACAACGATTATGTTTTCATGAACTGCCAAAGCCATAAGAACTCTTTAAAATCCGAAAGAAGAGTGTATGGCAAAATTGCTGCAGTCACACGTCACAAAAGATGAAAGAACGCTCATAAATCGAATTGTATTAAGCAAAGCCCCCGAAACTTGGTTCATTAAGCATTGTACCAGCGATAAGATTTGTCATATGAGAGGCTGCCAACGTGGGTCAGTTAAACATTTGATTTTTTCACGAATTCTACGTTATAACTCAATTTACGGAGCGTTTAATATCATCATAGTGAATCAGACACTGAAAGGAGCTGTGATCAGAATTAATTATTCCCATGGCTATTTTCATAAATAACAATGCTCTTCAGTACCACCACTTATTCGTTCACCACCTGCAAAAGCTGGAAGTGCAATGTAAGTTAGCGAAAGCGGTGCACTTTTAAGTGGACTTGTTAGAGCTCTTCAGACATATCCCTCCTTCCTTAGTGTTTCCCAAGAAACACATGCATGCACATGTATTTTTAAGTCTCCTCCAAACATTGAGGATTTTTAAACATCCACTTTAATTTACACAAAGCGGAAGAAACAAATACGTGAGGCATTCGCCACTCATAAGCATTTTCTTCTAAAATTTATTCAGCACTTACATCTCCTCCGAAGGCCAGCATTCATTCTGTATTCACAGGTGGATGTACGCTGTGCATAACTACTAGGGCTCCTCTGTCCTTGGTATATTTGGTAGTGTTACAGACCGAGGTAGACAAATATGCAATGAACTACCGTACAAATATTTAAAATGTTACGCATACGCCTCAGTTGCTGTAATAGGCACCTTCAAAGACTATCTCATCACTCAGATGGAAAACGTTACGTATACGCCTCAGTGACAATAATAGGCACCTTTAAGGGAAGTCTCCTCGCTCAGATGCAAAATGTTACGTATACGCCTCCGTGGCTTTCTCTTTAAACTGTCCAGATGCAAACTATCATGCAAGACCATATACCACCCTAAGGAGCTCCATCAGGATAGAACGTCCGACGAATAGTCCGACAACACGATCCCAAAAAAAATATGTGTGTGAAGGATCTATTGCCACGCCTTGGGAGTACAACCGACACCAACTGCATGACGCTGTCACGGCATCATGCCACAAGATCCACCGCTCTTGACTCCCATGAACTTGAGAGCATCTGATCAAAACACACAGTCTCCGAGCGACTTTACTGATTTTCACGGTCTAGAGTTGAAATTTTTCGAAAAATTGTGTTTGTTTATAAACCAGTGAAGTCAACGAGAACTGTGCAAACAACAAAAGCAGGTCCACTAGCAAATTGAGAAATATTCACGCTAACTTAGAAGGGTGTCCAACTTCCCAAGTATAAGGTTTCTTAGGCCGCCTAAAATTCCACCCTTGCTCAGTCGTGGCACTATAAACGACTGGCAGAATAGTACAGCCGTAAACACTCCGTCATCAGGTCCCGTTCTTTAGTACGGGTTATGAATTCATGGTTAGTTGACATTGCGTCTTTTTGTGATTCAAACAATATAAAAAATCACAAAGGCAAAAAAACCTAAAAAACGAAAAATAAAATGGTATAAATGAGTGAAGAATAATTTAAATGTTGTCGTCTTCGGTTTCAACTTTTTTACCTAACCAAACAGAACTCGGATGTCATTTTAATTAAACGCGACAAGACAAATTGTTGCTACACAGATCTCGACAAAGAAACACAATCTTTAAAGGATGAAAAGCAAACAAAATATTGCAGAAACCAAAACAGAAAAGAAGAAAAACAGCTCCTTGTTGCGACAAATGCCTTGAGAAACGGGAAAAGCACAGGAGGGAGGCACAGAAGAAATGCCATCATAGAAACAAACGACTTAATAAAGAATCCTTGAACGGTTTATGTAAAATTGGGAAGGGGTAGGGATTCAGACTGATTGCGATTGTATCTGTGTGTATGACTACTTTGTACTCCCCCAGTACATTTGTGCACCAGCACGGTGAGCTACAAACTAGAAGGACAACGAGTACACAAACACACACACATACTGAGGCAAATAATTAATTTAAATACAGAGGCAAGGATGGAAAAAGAAATTCTTCATCACAATTTGCATATAATTTGCCCCTGCTTCCGCAAGTACAAAGCGAATGAGGCAGTTTTTCATCCCATCACACCATCCCACATCACATTGGTGGGGGGCTTAAGATCTACGACGTATCCTTTTTGAATAAATAAGTACGAAGAGCACTTTCTTGAGTTTTTTTCTTCTTCCACTGGATAATCAAACGATAATCTCTAATGATGTCAAACAGCTTGTGTGTCATGAGTTTTAGTCGGCAAATGAATCAGAGTGGAAATGAAAACAGGAGCAAGTACAGAGCGCTCTTCTATATGCCAGAGCTTCAATTAAAATATAATTGAAGCATCAATATGAAAAGAAAGTGCCCAGTTTAAAGGTGTCGACATTGGCGATATGATCTTGAACACAGCCACGAGCATAAGTGCATTATGTGTGATCCCTTCTGGCTGGTGACAGGGAAGTTCAAGGTAAATAGTTTGAAGCAGGGAGACGTTGTTTCTGTCAAGATGCTGCTGGCACAAACAGGCACACAGGCAGTCGTATTTTTTTTTTAACTGAACGTCAATCAAACAGCTACACAACTATACCTGAATCAGGTCACAAACTGCGGTTCTTAAGTTTGCGATGGCACACGGGTGGATTATTGACTAATTTCTTGAATAAACTTCGGTTAACTTATATAGCGCCAGACCACTCCATGGGGTTTGTTTGAGGAGAAACCCTTTATAAATATTTGAATACACGAATAGACAACTCTCTCAATGACTTATGATCTCAAGCCCGCAACTCGCAGTCTCCATTGATGTGAGATATGTGTACGTTGCCATGACAAGTTACCGAACTACTAAGACTGGGAAATGGGCTTGTGGTCTGTGGATAAAAGAGGACAACACGATGTGACTGCTGTGTTTAAGATGTGACGCAGAACATTAATGACCTGATCAAGGTTTCTTCGCGCTCAGAAGACAAGTAAAACACACTTATCAACCCAAACTTAATCTTCGGCGTAAAGGCATGGACAATATCGAAAGCAAATGCACAAGTCCCGATTCTTAGGAGAGAGTTCTGCGTTCGATCTCTGGTCCAGTTTGCATTGACGGCGGTTAGTAGGACCTGCCAGGCGTTCACAGAATTAAGTAGGAACCTTCGACTCAGAACGTGTAGAACAGCGCTATAGAGAGGGCCTTCAACTAAGCCGGTGCACATATGTTCGAAGTTGTGTCAAACTAGAGGCACATAACAAATGCTCGTAAGCTGGAGCGAATTCATTTCTGAGTACCAAGGTCACCTCAGATCCCTGTTGCACCCCACAAGAATTAAGACGTTAGTTACAATGTGTACATCAATGAGTCAGATTCTTCCCTAATTTTCTGGTACCAGATTTTATTACGTTAAGTTTAGAGAGCCATAACTTTAAAAGACCCAAATGCACACGTGCTGGCTGTTAAAATGTACTAACATAACTCATGAGTTTTTTACACTTGCTTTCAAAGGAGTACAATGGCCTCTCGTGCTACATCTCTTAAGAGTATTAATGTCTCATGTCCTTTCATATCATCCGCTTTATGTGGCTTTCGTTTATATTTACACCCGTCTTGAAGAATCCCGTACGTGCATCATGTTCCGAGCCCTCAAACAGATACACTAAAAACTTTAACATCTGCTGTTCCAGAGGTTCGTTGCCATTCACATACTTTATATAAAACCGTACGAGCAATACATAGGCCAGCACGTTTCTTTCAATACGTGCATTAAACCCTGTCATTAACAGCCATGAATAATGCCAAATGCATATGTATCCCTTAAAAAGGACATGTACACCTGTGTGAATGTGAAAATGCGTCCGTTTGAGTAGATTTAATTTAGGATCCCCATTTCTGCTAATTACTCACTGTTCACGGATCTCTGCTGAGATTTGTGATATAAATTTAATATGTCCTTGTTTTCCACATTGTTACGTGCTTTACACCAAGTGCCACATTAATTTCTCCATTTAGTAGCGGCGTTGCGCTGTCTCGTGATTTCTGGTACTGGAGAAGATAGAGCGGCAGTTCGCCGCGAAAGAAATATCTTCCACAAATCAGTCCAACTGTTGGGTTACGAAGATTAAATAGACAGCATCGACGGCTTTTATTGTGCCGAGCTGGTCTTAAGATTCTTGGGGACAACACGAAACACACGACCTATGACAAAACATCACGATGGACAGCTGAAATGTTGTCGTTGTAAAGCAGTTTGTTCGTTTTGGGGCAAATGCGGACTCCACAAAGAAGAGGACCGCTCTTGGCACGAAGATATTGATGTAGACCGACTGGACCCACCGATCCTCTTTTCAAGAAGGGGGACAAAAGAGAGCTCCAACTCCAACTCCTTTTTTAAGTCTCTACGGGAAAGATTAAGGCTAAAGTGTTGGAAGCGCATTCTAGAGCTATGGTCAAGCCCGGGCTGGCGGATGCACAGTGTGGCTTTCGTCGCGGCAGAAGTGTAACCGACAGGCCTTTCACTCTAAGAATGACCCTTGAGAAGGCCTGGTAGTATATGGGTTTGGGATATCCCCAGGCCTTCTCAAGTAGCTGTTGTGTAAATTTGGAAAGACGGACTTCCTCGAGGTAAACTCTGCAGAGTTCTGCAGAAGAATGTGGTTGGTGTCATTCAGTATCTGTAGCGGTTGTGATCAGGTCAAAGATGCTAAATCCACACCTTTCACCGTGCTTGTTGAACTTCGCCAAAGCTGCGTCTTGTCACTTCTCCTTTTCAGTGTATGTGTGACCTGGATGTTGTGGTGCACCTGTGGCGAGCTATGTTTTACATTGGCAGGGTTGAGGGTAAGACATCTTCTTTTTTCAGATGGCAAAGTTATCCTCACATCTTCCCAGACGAAACTGCAGTGCTCACTCGATAGGTTTGTGACTGTATGTCCTGCTGCTGGGATGAAAGTTGTTGTGGACAAATCAGAGGTTATGGCCATTTCCAGAATGCCTGTTCAGTGCGTTCTACGTGTTAATGGAGTCCCATTGAAGGAGGTGGAAACGTTTTACTAATAGAAGTAATGCTGAGCTTTCCTTTAGGATGGTCCGTGCTCTGTCAATTTTGAAACAGCTTGGAAGGCCTGTAATCAGCGGCTTGGCCGAGCTTGGTGTCATAGCAAAGTTAGCGGTTTTCCAACTCTCACCTATGGTCATGGTAATGCCCGACAGAATAAAATCGTAAATACTAGCGTGAAGGGTGATGCAATTTCTTCGTTCTGTGCGGAGAATTACTTGTCGGTGTCGATCAGCTGGATCTTTCAAGGAAAAGTGATATGCTTCAATGGTTTGGTCAAGTGGCGGAAATGTCCCCACCATCACGTATTCCGAGGCGGACCTTGAATGCGGTTCCATCAGGTAGGCGACCGCTGGCCAGACCCATTACGTCGTGGTTGGATCAAGTCCAAACATTCGCGTAAGTTCAACGAGAAGTGAGGTTATAATAATATTATGGGTGATATGGCCATTTAGCAGCTGCCTCCAATTACACGCACCTGGTTGGTCGAAGTCTTCCTGGTTGGACGCCACCTTAAATGCGAGCGTCCTCGCCTCCGCCATGATTGGAATCGACTCTGCTGCATATGCCCCAACCTCCGTATTCATTGGATTCGTAGGCCTCTAGCTTATGTGGCCGTACAGTTCGCTGTTGAACGATGACCACGAACTGCACGCATGCATAACTTCTTTCACGGAGGGATGATGGACTTCGTCACTACATTTTTCAGAAGAACATATTAACGGAGTTTGTTGATCGCAGAGAAAAGCCTCTTAAACTTGGTTGCTTGTGTGCCAATGAAGAGGCTACATTCTAATCCATCAGTATGCCCATACTTGCATGGCACTTAAAAGAAACCCGGTATGTACTTTGCAGACCGATTGTCATCGTAGCCGTTTTTATTAATGTTCTCTTACCCTAGTCGTCTGGGTAATCGTCTGCAAAACGTGGTCTATACGAACCGGCTTTATGTTGCGTACTTTTTTTTCCTTGCAAGAGTTCACGGATATCCTTCGCCATTGTTGACTATCCGGACATAGTTACGGTCTAGTTATGGAATATAAGGCTCCATCACTCGCCCTTCTAAGCGTCACATGTGTGCATGTCCGGATGTGTACAATCTTACATGCGGGTATGCATATATGTGCATTTAAATTGGTGTGTAAAATGCATGGGCTGAGTGGAATCCAGGACGCGAATATGCACACAATGCATTATATGATACTCATGCCGTCTAATCCGAAGCTATGCACACACATGCGCATGTATGAATTCGTAAGAATGCGCCGATCATAGGGAGCAACAAGCACGAGAAAAGATGTACAAACAAACACAAGAGCAATTTAATACGTCAGACGTGACAGCCTTCACAAGAAGCACCCACAACGCTGTCCTTTGCGGAAGGACTGCACAAGTTGTCTTTAAAATATTTTAGCTGGCAGTTAGACGCAAGTCGAGGGGAGGCGATGCGCGGAAGAATGCAAATTTGTTAGCGGAAGAAGGAGACACCAGTGGAGTATGTCCTTCGGAGAATGTCAGGCTGATGATACTTGCGTTGATTGTATTATTATTTTGTAGTTGGGCAGCTTACTGTGTACACATCCATACAAACATCGTCTCCACCATCAACGTGGAGAGACGTGCACTGTTTTCCTTTTGTTTCCCTCGTCCTTGTTCGGTATTATTTTTTATTCACGGCTACGCCCCTCCAGCAAGTGGACACGGTCGGGGCATTGTTGTCCGCGGACTATGTTCTTATTTTCCACCAACGCGCCACTAACCATAACCACGTTCATGATGCCGAAAGATTATTTCTCTGCTGGCCGAGTAAATGCTTGCGAATTTGTTTGTTCATTTATGGTTGCACAAGCGAAAAAAGGCCATGAAGTCATCTCTAGTGCTTAATAATTTCTAAAGTACATTCGTGTCTCCATCGTCGGCTGGCTATGCGGGGATTATGTCTACCGCCACCGCCATCTCTCCAAGGAGGTTGTTGATGATGCCGATAATAAACCACGGCACTTACTGTGCATGTTGATACAAAGGATCGGTACGCTGATACGGATGTGATGTTGACGACGTTGATTATAATTAGAAAAACAATCATTATACGAAAACAAATTCTCTGACGGCATGGAAACGCACACAGCGAGCGGCTGGTGTGCACTACCATCTGGGAACCATGCTCAACTGAATATGTACAGTGCATTATGGTCTCAAATGCTCTTTCGTATAAAGGGCTTATCCTTGCATCTTTCCTCTATGTGTGCTGAGCTTATTATGTTCCTAACCGTTAGCAATTATCACGTGCAATCTGAGTGGAGGTAGAAAGCTAATGCGGGACGGTGCACTTGTTGCTGCAGTAGGATACGTGTAATTAAGAGCAGTACACAAAGTGTTGCATAAGTGGAATTACAATACTCTTTGAAGGTATTAGCATAGAGCTTATAGTGTTCGTTAGTTTCAATTACCTTTGCGACATGAGATTCACGGGTATCTTTGCACACTGATGGTATGACAAACAAAAGGACTTGGATATGGGTTGAACATACGTTGCTCTCACAAGGAAAGGAATACATTTTTTTTCGTCAACAGGGAATGAGGGATTTGGGTCTAATATGTAAGTACAATCCAGACTAATCGATGCTCTGTGCGATGCTCACAGTTATATAAGCAAAGAAACGCAGTGACCCAATTCATATATCTACAGAAGACTAGAACATGCCCTCTTTCGTAAAATTCTAAGAAGATGACATTGATCGCTCTATTCAACTTGACTGAGCCGATGAGGTCTGGTTATTATTGACTGCCGTGCATCTTTGGTTGTATGCTCTTCAAGACTCATTTTGCCATAGCCTTACGAGGAGAAATCCAGTTTACAGCAAAAAAAAAGCATTCACAGCAACTGTTTTGATGAAAAGGGGTCGTGTTGCGGGAGATTTAAAAAGGTTTCAACCACGAACACCACTTTGCAGTGGGCTATACATGAGTCTGCCCTGGCGTCTACGGGCTAAGTGTGAATAGTAACTTGGCGTGGAAAACACTGAACAGCGCAATATGGGATGCCCACGAAACCGATGGTTCACACAAGTGCAAAAGGACATATGCCCACTTGGAGTGCAGGCAAGTCCTTCCCGGAATGTAGTGCAATCAGAAGGCGACGGAGTGTGAAATTCTTTATCTTCTTAGCTTCAAGAGATGTCTTCGCACCGCCGTAATAAGACTCATACTTCTATATGGTGTCGTCGTATGGTGGCCGGCGTTGGACAAAGTCAGCTACACAAAGATGATAAACAGGGTCCAAAGGATGGTGTGTATATCAATTACAGGCCATCGAAGCGCTAGAAACGATATTACACCTACTCCTGTAGACATCTCTGGCAAACAAATTTGCAACAAAATCGGCGCTGAGACTGAAAGCACTCTCACAATGGAGCAATCAACGCACAGGTCACGCCAGTATTCTCAACTCATATAATTTCACCGACAGACTACTTAACACCGATCTTAGACTTCGATGTTAAATACCAAACCAGGATACCGAGTAGACCAGGATTATGGGAGACGAACTCTGTACTGAACAATAACAACGACAAGGAAATCTACCCAGACGGATCTGAAACCGGTGGTGGTGTGGGAGCGGGTATATACTCGGAAGATCTTCAGATCAACCGGACCTGGCAATTATGGCACTCGAATCACCATTTTTAAGATCAAAATTGGTAAGACTCTGCCGTATGTCTCTATGATATCAAGACATTGCAGCTTAACGTTGCGTTAGTTTTCTGGACATGGAGACATTCCAGAAAACTGCGAATAAGACGAGCTAGCCAGAAATGGGACCAACGATTGAAATCATCTGTGTTCCAATAGAAACTCAAGAAATCACAGAGCTAGCGATCTGCAGAGCCCGTCAAAGATGGAATAACCTCAACACTTGACTACATACTAGACAATTATGGCCAAAATTGGACTTACATTGAACCACGGCAATTCTCAGTCTAGGCAGAAAAAACTTGAGTAACCTAGTTAGAGTCCTCACAGGATATTGCCCAATGGCGCTCGACTAGGATTACCATACAAAAACTTCTCACATCTCTTCTTCAACTGCCCTGCACTGGCCTCTATTAGGAAAGAAACCCTGGGAGAAGACTACTTATACGAATTAAGGGATATATCCGAAAAGGATGTCAAATCAATTCGGGTGTTCAAGGAACAAAATGGTTCCAGGAGTAACGGATGGTAACGGGTCCAGTGACAACACAATGGACCTTGGGTATAAGTGAATCCATCAACTGCGATGGAGGCCACAATACCTAACCTAACCAAGCTTCAAGAGATTATCTTCTTTTTTCTGTTGAAATTGGACAGAGGCAAGCTGTTGTACATAATTTTCACTTACATTCCTGTGAATACAGACAGTTTGTGGCTTAATTTCCAACACTATCCAACTGCAAGATGTATTGATGCACCCCCTCTGCTTCAGCAGGTCTGCTCGTTATTCAAGGACTGCTGGTATATATTGGACTCCGAAATCATTGTGGATTCTTGTGCCCACTCAGCCAATGATTAAGGTGCCCATTCATCATTCTTAAAATGTCTTGACAGTGATCTGATATGTGGTTTTAAAACTATGCTGTTTCCAGGATGATTGTCCACTTTATCTGGACTCCGAGTTGTTGCTTTTTTTGCGACACGGTATCCGGCAACTTCCACACATTCAGCAGTCCGTGTGAATGCCATTGGTAGCACCTAGCAATCATTTGTCATCAGTTATTGACAATGTTGAACACAAAATTGCATGGTTTTACTCTATTCACAACCCCGATAGCATTTTCCTCGCAACAATCACTGTAAACATCACACGAACGTAGCATAACTAAAATGAAACTCAGCAGTACTCCTGTCACTAGACGCTCGTCGGTCTGTCGTAAAAACAAAACCATCATTTACAATAGTTCCGATTCGAGTGAACGTTTTACGCTGTCATTTGTGGTTTTTCCACAAACAAAGCCACGCTCTGGTCGGCCTCATACCACGACACTGCCATTATAAGCTATAATGGCATTCCGAGACCCATAAATCTGACCGAAAATTATCCACAATGCTCGGCATGTCGACTTTCCGACTGACCGATCCTGGCATATTGGACCGAGGCTGTTTTCTGCCTCGTTAAAACTATCTACTGGACATTAGCGAATTAAAATTTCGAACACACGGGGTGAGTGAGAAGCAGTCACTAAATTTAAGCCCGTCAACAACCAGAACGTAATATGATTTAATTCATTTGGACTAGAATTGCAATATTCTCGACTGATTAGATAAACGATAAATGCCTTCCCCAGCAATTGCTTAACAGCCAACCGGGCGATCAATCTTCGAGCTCACTAATGTGGTGTGCTTAATTCAACGACACTTCCCCAAACACTTACTGGCTCGGGAATGCATGTGTATCCGAGATGAGGTGCGAAAGTACCCCAAAAATGACCGTTAACGGACAACTGACTGTCCCCCCTTTGCAAGGTTTTACATAAATCCAATCGAATGAATTGATTATGCCCCACCCTGTCTATTTGCGAATGGCTGCGGTAATGAATATGTCAGCGCAGATTTATACGACGGTTTGGTTGTGAACACACTCGGGTGTATGCGGCATTGTATCGGTTTTTGTTGAAATCCAAATTAATAGCATCGACCGACATATAAGGCCAATTCTATTTTCGAAAATCGAAAATAATTTATGTACATTCGATTGGGTTTGTTCAACTCACTGACGTATGAGTATAGAAATAAGCTTCCACAGCGATTCAGGAATCAGGAAGAGGCATTTAGACTGTAATCACATCCAACCGAGTTGAGAAATGCTCTGGGTATCATGGAGTGGTGAGTGTGTTTAAGGGGAATCAGCTGCGTGTATCTTTAGGGTCATTTCCTGTTGACTGTAGGGTTGTCTTCGAGGGAAATGTATACAAATTGCAGTTTTTCACATGCACACCATCTTCATGGGAATTTAAAAACGGGAATGGACGTCCTTTCTTGTTTGAATGCAGCTACAAATCTTGATGGATACGAGCCAATGTTCTACGCAATTGGGACTGCAGACACAAAGAAGACAATTACGTCTTCTCCGTACGACCAATCTGGTGTGTCGGTGAAGGAGCAGCATACGCTCTTCTTGTGGTTCCCCCTTAGTTAAAGGGACACGAGTGCGACAGTCCAAAAGGCCAAATTTCCAAAAAAAAAAGATTGTCGAGTGAAGAATGTATTTTTAATTTAAGACCATCCCATTTATGGCATATTTCCCTGATGATGATCGTGGAAGCAGTTATACCTTTTGCAAGCTTTCTGGTGTTCTATAAAAAATGAGCATGTAGACAAATTAATTGCTATTTCAGTATTGTGTCTCTGTTCCTATGTTCTATACGTCCATTATTCGTGAATAATAAGAGCTCAAACAGAACCTTGCTCAATTATTATGATTTGCTGAGCACAACTGAAAGATAGTCCAGCGTGCCGTGTATCTGACATCGATGGTGATGGATAAATATATTTTCAGAATCCTGGCACACAACCTGTCTCATCGGTGCGTGTATCAACGTCGAATCCAAACAGGCAGTCAGTATGAAATTGCTGCTGCCCCTGTGTCCCCCAAACTTGCGGCACCGTGGCGTAGCTGCAATGACTCCTACCTTCGGTGTTCTAGGTTTGCTGTCAATCAAAATTTCTTCACAATCAGTGGATATTCCCATGAACAACAACGACGACAAACTCCTCCGCGGGATCATAACCCACCCAATAAAAAATATTTTTTTTTTTTCGTTTCGCAAAATCATATTGCGAACGAACTTTTTAACTTAAATTTAATTAAATTTCGCTTTACAATGGAAATCATATAAGAGCATGTTGATAAAGCTTCCGTATTCATTGAATTTCTCCCCAGTCCTTACGTACGGCGCTCAGTTTAATCTGATTTTCCACCGTCTTTATTTGGCTGAAAACAACCTGAATGAATGCCGAAGAAGGGAAAAAGAAATACATTTTCAATCCATTATCCATGGCCAGTGTGGAACGGCTTAATTAAAAACACTTTCCGTCAGTTCGAAAAAACCGTCCCTCTAGCAGTTGTCCATGGCATCTTGTGGGTTGCTGTGATGTCATTTCAATCCGCGCATCGATTACTTCAGTTGCTGCTTTGTTTTTATTGTTCGCCTACGAGAAACAACCGCGAAGGAGGAAGTGACTGACCTTTAGACCTTCAAGCGCTCTGCGACGAAATAGGTATACCCAACTCCTAATGAAACAGATTGTCTCATCAGGACGACGTGAAAGTACTTTGGAAATGTGCAAACTCGTGTCCTCGCGGTGGAGTATCGAGGTCCCCTCGGGGTCCCTTCTCCAGGCACATAAACAAACAAGTCACCAAAGAAAGGCACATCAGTAATTCCTTCGGCGACACACGGCCCGCGGAGGGGAAGGCAATAAAAGCATTTCTGGATTTAATTTTCGCGTCTGGAGGCTCCGTTCACATTTTTAATTGACCCTCACTGAATGCGCTGTAATGGAGCAAGGCCTGTAATGATTCCAATCTCTCCCGCCTCCGGCAAAATTTATAATTGTATTTGGCCTTTTTATTTTCAACAATTCATCAGGGGACCGATCTAAAGACAAATTGTCATCACGAGCTACTGAGGCGACCTAATTCCCGTTTCAAGGCCTCCCCAACCTTCACCGGAGGACGCGAAGAATTATTAACGGTGGGTTCGGCTAATTATATGGTTAAATGAAAATAGGAACTTCAACCGAAACGCGAAGAAAACCAAGTGCGGACTCCGGACATTGGCAGTTTTGTTTAATTAATCTCTCGCTTTGAATGTAATTGAATATTTTTCTTTCAAAGGCGATGTTCAATGTTAATTGTTTTCGTTCGTAACTGCTCCTCAGTCGTCTCGGTCCTGTCGCTCTTTTAATTTATTCATCGCAGTATTATCCTGTGTAATTTATTGATTCCTCAGTTTCACAAATTGATTGCTTCATTAAGGATACAACGCAGTGGTTGCTGACTTGCTGAGCTATTTGCCTTTCGAGTAATTAAATCCTGGTGGGTTGTGTCATTGTGAGAAAAAAATAAATACATTTCGAGACAGATAATGAGGTTTCACCTGGAGAAGGTGCTTTGCGTGTCTACGAATCGATCGAGTGAGGTTGATGAGGTCCTTTTGGAGCATGTGTGCATATCTGCGTGGTGAGGCAAGAAAGGAGAGTATCTGATTTAATGGGGATTTAAACTTTAATTTTAACTATATCGGTGTTGTTGAGACTTAAAATGTTAAAGAGCGATCGAATGAGTTGACACAATTAAAGTGTTCCAAGAAAAAAATTTCAGATATAATCTAGTCCGTCTAATAAGTTAATTTGCAGTGATTATGTGGTGTGTTAATTGGGCAGGAGGTATTAGGTTTCAAAACGCAAGCAGCAATTCTGAGTATTCACATGGAATACAGATGCAGACAGTGCGAGGAGTAATTTGTCTTCAATTTTCTCGCGAGATTCCCGGTTACATATAGATTCTTGGATCGATTTGTGTGTTGATTTGAATTTGTGGAAAAGATGAGATGTTTCGGCTTGGAACTGGTCGTCAACCAACAAGCCTCTCCGGACTTGGTTCCGGCCAAATTGTTGCCCAAGACCACCTGAGAAGTTGAATCCATAAACGTCTGGCTAGACTCGTGTCGCCGTACAGATTCTACAGTTCGCTGTTAAATCTTCTCATTCTCCGATCCTTATGAAGCAGGTACAATCCTTCATCGTCATTCTAGACGAGCATGTAAAAATTGACGTGGCGGTTCTTACGCGTAACGTCCACTCACGCTGTCAAAAGCTTTCGTGAAATAGACAAACTGATGGATACCCTCTGCTCCTCTTGAGAGAAATGCAGACTTAATTGCTTACATATCAGGCTAGTGAGCCATGAAGTTTAAGAGTCCGAGCTACAGCTGCCTTCCGTTGTACATATTTCCTTTGCGATCGTCTTAAAGGAGGTTTGTAATAGACGAAACATTCTTACATGAACATATTGACACAGCTTACGGTCATGTTTTCTCCTCCATTCACCTTTCTCGCCGAGCCAGTCCCAGATGGTGTAACGGCCAATGAGGACAAAACGAAATATATACTTTCGAGCTGGAAAAAACATCATGATCAAAAGCTACAATTTGAGGTAGAAGGAATTTGTCTACCCTGGGAAAACGTGAACTCCAAATGAATATCACACGTAGACCCGACCGCGCCTTGGCAACCGTTTGTGCTTCGGTTTGTTCATATAACTTAGGTCCCAGATTTTCACTCGAAGGCCCAAGATCGTGGTCCAAAAAGCTCGTAGTCTGCGCTTTCTCTTATACAAAGCCACGACAGGACGATAAAACAAAGAGGTATTTTTTCACACAGGAATTTCTGTGTGAGACATATGGTTATCGGTGGAAAGAAGGTGAATAGAGAACACAGTATCTTCTTCCACGTTGTTGATGAGTTGTATAGAGAAGTAGGTGTAGTCCGGGATGTAAAAATCCGCCGCAAATTCTGGCTCGACCACATTGATCGAAGTCTTGGTTGAAGCCGAATGAAGCTCAGAACTTGCCTGGTGGCTAGCCGGAAGCAGCAAGTTTCCGGAAAATGAAAAACTCAGTTTGGATGGTTATGTGCTGTTACAGTCATGAAAGTCATAAAAAATTGATCTTTGCAGAAATTTTAATCTGAGGGATACTCGTACATTCAAGCATATTTTGTCTCTTAACTCACTCGAGGCGCAGATAAGGGCTCAAATACACATCAGTGATATACAAGACTGACTGACTACAGGATAACAACGTTGCTACTGCCCCAAAGAGAGTTCTCTCAAGTTATAAGCAACGGGCCTACGTTGTTTTTTAGGCTAAGCTACACTTCTGCTTAATGTTGTGAATAAGTGGCTTTATGTTGCTGGTACGGTAGTTGATATCGATGGCGAGGGTGCGCGTACGTATACATATATGACGTAACTCGCGGTAAGGAGATCTTTCTCAGCTGTCCTTCGCCACGTTTTAGCTGGACCTCCTGTGGATTCCAACGAGGAGACTGTCTCGCGATGTCGCTCTTTGATTGCCTCAATGTATGTCCAATCCAGGACCAGTTACGTTTTTTAATCAAGGTGACAGCTATTTTTTGGGCTTTGTGGCTCCTAAGTTCCATGTAAGATATGCATCTGGCCACCAGATTTTAAGTTCATGACGGAGGCTTTTCTTTATAAATACTTGCATTTGCGATTCGATTTTCTCTGAGTGTTTCCATGTTTCACTTCCATAACACATCACCCACTTGACCTTGGAGTTGAAAATACGTAGCCTAGTATTCCAAGAAATATGGGCGACTTCAATTCATTCTTAAGTTGGCTACACACGAATTTCGCCTTAGAAATACGTGACATGACGTCATGGTCAGATCCACTGGTCTGCTCCATGGTATTACCTCAAGTAAAAAAAGTTACTCACCCGATGCTCTCATCGCCCAACCTGAAATTCAGGGGCCGCAACAGCTCCATATCCACTAATCTCTAACCCAGCGCTTAGAGTCTATTCAGAGCAAAATATAGTTCGCAGATCACCATAGGAGGCATACATCGTCGGTGTGTTCCAAGTCTTCAAGCTGTTCAAATGTACCCCATTGGATGCCCTGTCTACCTGTAAGATGAGATCACAGCACTTAATCTGAGGCTAGTGTGAATTGTCATACCACTTCAAAAGATCTCAACAGCCTGCATTTCTGCAGCACACCACATCTGAAGTCGTTATACATCGCATTAATAAGGCTGATGGAGGACCAGTACATACACCACGAAGGAAAATGCCACCAGCGCCATCAGATTCGTGCGCACAGACACAGTTATATTCGCACAGCGAAATCACTTAAACAAACCATTAACCAATTGATGTGGAAGTCCTTCTCCATATCTGAACACAAAAATGAACAAATTCTCACAAAAATAAAAACCAAGCACAACAGAGGGAAATAATCTACGATGTTAATGTGACCTAAAAACATGACTTCCAAACCATTTAAGGATCAAATATTGTTCTCGTCATGTTTGTGTCTACCCATTATGAGGTTCAGTTCACTGCTTGTAATGCCTCCTGCGGACCATTTATTCGGCGATAAATCGTTGCCAATTCGCATGCACATATTCGCATTAAAGAAGAATGCTTTTAAATTAAACATGTCGCCCGCTTGAGTGTGTATTCTTGGGAGACTTTTGCCGTCTCACTTTGCCGCCATTTATGAGAATTAAAATTTATTTGTTTTCTATGGTAAAATAACGCAAATGCCAAAAGAGACACTCACTTATAACCACAAAGAGCACTCCCTCCACCCAGCCATGTACACACACATGTGTACAGCGGGATGTGTGCGAGGAACAACGGGCGCTGGTGGATGAAGTGATACAACGAACACGCACTCAAAACCGATCTCTTACAAAGATGTCTCCGGATTATGATTCTTAATACGAATATAATGCTTTGACACAAGAACATGCACATCGTGAATCCTGAATCGCCTTCGCGTCAGAACGGCGCGACGCCTAATGTATCCCAACATGTCGTATCGCTGGCTGTAGGCAGGGAAAATTCGCAAATAAACGCCGAACCCCTGCCGCTCTCGTGATGAGTTCATAAAAATTTAAATGAATTTCCATTGAAAATTTTTGTGTACACTCGTACATGTGGTTCTTTGGTTCTTTGTGCACTGGGAGTGGGAGGTGCAGGATGAAACGGTTTTCGTGCGTAATACAATTTGAGATCCCGTCCCAAGGCTGCTCATAATTTTAGCTTCATGCTCTGGCTGGAAAGATATTGAAACCGCCACCACAAGCAAGATGAATACAAAGGCGAAGACGAACACTTGAACGAAGTCGAAAAGAAAGAAATCTCCACATTTGACATTTAAAGGAAGAGAATTCAAAGGAAACTATTTACGAGCGACGCCTTGGTACGCTTTGAATTGTTAATCCGCTCACAAATGGATGACGCGCACAGCGGGAGCCGGGTGGTACCAAGAGGCTGGATTGAGGTGACTCTCACATCGTTACACATGTCTCCACGAGAGGGGAAGGCGTAACAAGGAGACTACTCCCGCACATCAAGCAGAATTCCGAGGGAACGATAATGGCGGAAGGATTTGTGTAGGGTATCCTGTTCCTGATAACGGAACGGACTGGTAAATCTAAAATATAATGTCAAGTGTAGAGCTATCAAGCCATCGTACGAATGTGTAGATGTGTATCCCTCCGAGCACATCTCGCATTGTAATTGAATGCTTAAGTTTTCCCATATTCCCACCATCTTCGTCTCAGTGCGTGTGCATGGAGGAAGAGGACAAATTTGGCGGCGACCCTATCTCCTTTGCTTAGTTAAGCATTCTGAGTACTTCTAGTTTTTTTCCGAGAGGCAAACGGACATAACTCTTTAGGCACACAGCATCCTCTTGTACTTTGTATTCCAATGGAGAAGTCCTCGTAGGGACATACATATTTCTTGGAAAAAATAAGGACATGTTCTGGTATCGTCAAGTAGATAATGGGGAACTTAATTTGGTAAATTGTTGGTGTATGCGCATGTGCGTCTCCGTTCATGAAGTCTAATTTCAATTTGTAGCTCGTTTTCTTTTATTTGCGAAATTAGACTCAAGTTAATGCTTAACTTTAAATTGAATGTGCGGAGCCTCACGTGGAAGGTGGCATCTGTTATTGATTTTTGCTTCGGCGGTATGGGTTCTGCTCAAATATCCGTAATTAGAGAGAGACACAATCGTAAAGAGTAACTGCTACAAATGATGTTACAGCACATCGTTTGCTATATATCTTCACATTAGCTTCGTCTCTAAGTGGCACTTAAACTGGCGATTTTGACTTCTGCTGACCTTAAACTTGCAAAACGTATTTGGAATAGTGAACACAGGTAGAGGACAGAAGTCGGTATGTGAAACTTGAGACAACAAGTAAACTAGAAGTTTGATTCAGGGGATCTGATCCCGGACTTAAACTTTACACAAATCAAACTGATGTTGTCATGGAAATAAAACCAAAATCATTGTAGCTGATGGTTCTTAAAAGTGTCCTAGGTAGGTGGGTAGGGTAACTGGAAGTCCCGCTCCACTTCAACCAATTCGTCCATTGTGCAGTCACTACACTGGTTCGCCTTCCAGTATCTTCGTCGACATAGTTGTTTGTGTTGTTTATCCTATTAGAACCTTGACCACTTCATGGCCAGTTAATGGCTTGTAGTAAAATATCGAAAATACTTTTGCTGGAAGTAATAATTGCCAAATAATCTTCTGCAAGTGCTGAGCATGTTCCTAGATACAGTAGGATTGTTTTGTCTTCTTCTTTACACATGCAACTTCTGCAGAAGTCGTTATATGTTGCTCTCAATCTGGTCTGGTTGTCCATGAGACTGTAGCCAGTTAATACACCTATTAGCTTCCCAATGTTCTTCCGGTCTTCCTTTGATTTAGTACAGGCCACTTCGCTTTCGATGTTTTACAAACATCCATTTCTGCCCATCTTCGAATTGTATCTGTTATGTCTTTTGTTTTTAGTAGCGTTCTTATTGCCCCCGTGGGTGTCTCTTGATTTGCTGCCAAAGGCCCCTCTCTGTTATGTCACCACGATGCTTGACCGTAACGATATCGATAAGGTGAGGATCACCTGCAACACCCCAGTTTTTTGTACAATATCTACTGTGCGATGGCATAGACCGATTTTTTTTTTGCTACGTGCCATGATTAAAGCCCTTTTAGACCGGAAGCTTGAAATGCTGTAGGAATGGAATTAAACAAGCAAGAACAACCAAATATACTGGCAATTTGAGATTAGTTCTGTAGTTCAAACAGACTCAAAAACACAAAAGTACATCCCATTTCCCATTTCCATTTACTAATGAATAACATTCGACTTCATCTCCCCTTGTCACATTTGTAAGCGACCCAAGCGTCTGTATCGAAGCGTTTACCCAAATTTCGCATGGAATGTTTTAAAATAGAGCACCAAACTCATTTGCATTTATTGAAAATAGCTTACATCCGTAGCCGTTCAAAGAAATTACTACAGTTTTAGGCGAATAAATGCATGCAACACCTGCATCCTGTTTGCACGCGAGTTTCTGATCCATCCACAGTGCCATAAAACATTCAGTGCACATCTAAAGGCTTAAATATGCGCGTCGTGTTGATTACATAGAAAACGGCACGCTCACAACGTTGCCGATAACGTTTGCAAAACGTTGCGATTTTATTCTCAAAGCGAACGAGTACAATGCGTACCAACACGAGGGCGTATCTTACAATTAATTTGCCAGAGGGATTACATGGATTCGACAACTCTTGCTTATGCGTTGGTAATTAAATGGGTTCAGTTGCCTGTTGGCTCTGAATAGCTGAAGGGAATTAATGGAATTCATTCGTTTCTGTAGTTTTAAGCTATTTCAACTGAAATACCTTAAATTAGTGAAGTGAAGTAGTAGTATTCCAAATGAAGAATGCTGCTTCGACGGCAATGCTTGCCGAAGCCGTCGACTCTGTATTCGAGATGCAAACTGTGCACGTTTTTGACTAAAGTAAAGGAGGACGTGAACAATCAAAAAATAAAATCGTAATAAATTGATTTTTCTTATTTCTGTTGGAACCGAATAGAATTTGGTCGACTGACAGTATGAGTGGAAAGTCGGTTTCCTCTCCGCAAGAGATGAGGCTATACTTTATTGGAAAGTTTAAGTTACACGACGATGACTAAGTTAACTTAAGCAATCGAACAGATTCACAGCCATAACAAATATTCCACTCAATTTCGCTTGGTTTCGTTAAGTTTCGTTCAATTTTGCTACAGTAATTGGGAGCGAATTCAGCCACGCTCGTTCATATTTTGCTAAAGTTCCAAGAAGCAGTCATGACCACTTTGAACTATCACTAAGATTCTGTGTACTTTTCGTTCGATTCTGATATTAACTTGAGAAAATTTAATTAAATGGTTCATCCCCGTCATCATCCTCCCGGCTACAACCGGCGATACACTCGCCTGCAATGACAACCCTCTCAATAGGGACCTCGTTTGGCATACTACGTACCAATTTGTCATGTACTAATTATCATTACCTAAATCTAAGGATAAATGAATGTATACATCTGCAGACAGAATCCCTCATTTCGCTGGGTTTTTGTAAACACCGGTGCAGCTCACAAATCAGTCAACGAACTCCGGTTTTATGAACAAGTCACAACAGCGACGATGTAAATCTGGAACAAAAGCATATCCCCTCAGACATGAGTATTGAAAAATAAATAAGGGGCGATCTGTTGTACAACAATTAAAACTTGACAAACAACATTTTCCTCAAACATAGAATCCTGCATGTGAACACGAACGGTTGTCATTCCGATTGGGGCAATAGAAAGACCCAACAGCTTAGGCAAACAGTTCGTTGTAGACAAGGAAAACATTCCTCATCCCTCTGATCGTTAATATCCATTCTTTGTTGCAATTTGAAGCAAAAAAAACTTAGTCCCTTATGCACATCCACTTGATTTTTCACTTCTCTTTGTATATTTGCAGGTATCCTGGATACGAAAAAAGGATTATCATCTACTGACTGTTGGACTGACGACATACAGCAGTGATGAGCGATTCAGTGCAACACATTTAAAACATTCTGAGGTGGGTATACATCAGTTGACATCATTGTTGTCGCAACGAAAACTGTATATGCTCTTGTAGTGAAAATGGAAGTAGTGGAAAATTATATGATTAGATTGGACTTGGGCATTGATCAAGTTTATTTTCATTTAGTATATTTGTATGTTTTATTGAAGTAAAAAACAAGCGTTATCCATTTCGTGGATCTGAAAAAATAAGGTTCGGTTCCCGGTACGAGCAAAATAATTTTCACGGCCCCACCTCTTTGTGTCACTGACAATGATCAAAGAGAATAAACGTCGAAACAATGCTTCTAAAATTGACTTTTATTAGTCGCCGTAAAACTGTAGGTCCCTTGTACTCGTGAGGGCACAATAGCACGCACAACACGAGTGGTTGGTGAGAAGCTAGTCCCGGGCTGTAGCGCTCATATTATGTTATTGATTAACGTATTACGCTGTTACTGCAGAATTTGAGTTTTTGCAAGAACCGATGCTCACGAAGGAGCTTTCAAAGGTTATACGATACGGCGACGTAATTCGGTTGTTATTTCACGAAAATTTGTTTTCAAAGCGGCATGGGCTTGCTGATTGTGAACGACGGATTTTGCTAGCTCAACAAATGCAGTTTCCTCCTAGTGCAGCTTTTAAGAATTACACTTTCTTGGTTGCCAGAGCATAGTTTTCAGTGCATCAAACTGTCATGTTGAAACGTGTCTTCTACATAGATAACGATTGACGAAGGAAAAACATAGCGAAAAAACAAATCAACCTTAACGGCTTGAGCATTTTCGATAGAGTGTATAGCACTTAATCGTTGCTGACGTGTGTAGAACCCTCTGCGACTGTTACTTGGTACTGCATATCTGCAAGTGTGTTGCCACAAGGACTGGAGTTAGACAAAACACGAAATTACGGTGAACAAAATCTTTTAAAAACTTCGCCCTCCAGAGACGACATGAAACTGAAAGTCCCTTTCACTCGTACAACACAAGTGGTGGCTAGGGCTGCAATTCAACCATATGACCACTTTATGACAATTGTATGAGCATTTGAGAATTCCAAATGCCCTTAAAGTACTTCAGACATACACCCCAGTAGACTTTCGAGACCTCTTTGATTAAAGTAATCCTCCATGGAGAACGTCTATGCCCCGACAACTTTTTTTAATTAAATAATAGAGCTAATCCAGGGATTACTACTTACATCAAGAGCTACTTAAGATGTTCTTTTAGAAACAAAAAAAGAAAATTAACAATAAATACTTCCATTTCATGCCCACGCATATATTTTTTTATATATATTCTGTATCTCTCTTTTTTCCTTTCTACAAAACCCTCCTGTTATGGACTACTTGGAATCGTTAATAATATTTTGGCTGTCTGTGATACCTTGACGTACTCGATGATTCACAATCCCGATCGACGAACAATGCAAACAAAAAACAAACAAAATGCTATCCGCATGTGGTGACTGCTGTGACCGGCTAAATCTAATCGCATCTGCATCCTGACACATCCCATTGCACCATTAAACTCACCTATGGACATGATTTCCATCTGGGTCTCCAATGCGATGGGGGATTATCTGTGGCAATATGTTACCATGGAATAACTCATTTTCAATGGATAAAAGGATTGGACGCTGCAAATAAAATTCGTTCAATTGCGTGACGCTGGCGTCTATGAGTGCCAGGTATCAACTCATCCGCCCACATCGATATTTCTCCATTTGGATGTTGTTGGTAAGTGAGAGTTTTAAATGTTCAATCATATTCTGTAAGTTTGCTTATTTGTTTGTGTAAACGACAGTTTGGGTATTCTTTAAATAAATAGATTACTTTTAATAAAAAAAAAAAAAACAAAAAAAAAATAGATATTATTTTTTCTTGTAAAAAAGAACTTTGTTCATGGAAAGAAACATAAAAAGCTTAAAAAATATAATGTTAAACTTAAAAAATAAGTAAAAACCTAAACAAAACTGTTTCACGGCTTTCAAATTAAATGCAACTGAGTCTGTTTTCCAAAAATCAGGGTGCTGAAATGCTTACAACCTATCCACCTCATCTGCTGGGAATAGCTTTACAGTAATTTTATGAGAACAAACATGCAATGATTTAATGAGCCAGCCTTACACTTCCGCCCAGCAGCAGAATAAAATGCAGTTTTTAGCATTCAACTAGACGCCGACATCTGCAAAAGGATGAAATTATTGTAAGGCTGCTTATATATTCCAATAGTAACCAGCAGTAAACAAGACGTGCCTGTAATCATAGTGCTTCTGCTTCAACAACTTTTTGCGAAGCACATACGAGATGCTTCCTTCCACTAGCTAAAACTTGTTTTGACTCCCAGTTCCAGTCATTATTCAGATTCGCCCATCGTTCTTCACCCTTTGAGAGCAAACAATAAATCTGGCTCTCGAAGTGCGGTTGCCACTGTGAATACCTTAGTCGGAGTCTCCAGCGTCGAGAGAAATTCCCCCCGCAAAAAACGAACATGCATTTGGCAACGGAAGCGTGCGAGGAAGAGCCGTCTGCCTTAGACCGTGTCATGCTGTGAGGAGGGGTGGGGGCGATTTCCCAAATAAAGCAAACATTCGGTTGGAATGTATTTAAATTAAAATGAGTATTTCGGTGTCCGAATTCCATACCAGCCACGTGCGCAACCACATCGTCCTTTGCTCTGTGCAAAAGAGCGGGAGCTGGTATTTTTTTCCTCAGCTTTTATTGCAGTATAATGGGAAGTTTTTTTTTGCGACAATTGCAATACACAATGCTCCACACAAAACGACATTGCACAATCTGCTGCTGAAGACCTGCAGTGTCCTGGTGGCCATAATTTGTTAAATGTTACGTTGAATAGGTGTGGCGGGAATGAAATTAAACATTTGTTCAAAATTAAATTCTACTCGTTACATTTGAATTTGTCTGTTGATTTGTTTGACATGGGAGTGTATTTTGTTTTCGCTACAGAAATTGAATTTTGCCTCCAAGGGAATAGACCGTTGGCAGTGATGTTCTCTTGTTTATCTCGGCACAAGTTTGTCGTAAACACATATTCCCTCGACTGTCTAGAAGACATAAACATGCTTTATGAAACTCGATTCAGTTTATAGCCTCCAGCAGTTAATGGATTGTGTCTTTAATGGCAGAGCAAGAGATGGAGGGAGTGAAATGAGTTTCATTGAGAAATGCGACACCTACTTCTATGCTATACTTCAAGTGGACGTGTACTCGAATTCAAATATATCATCTGAACTAAACCGGTGTATGCATAAGCATTAGTTCTAATTCGGTATATACGTCGGAGAGATTTTGAATTAACGTCTCATTTAATTACTGGGAGGTTATATTCATTGCGGGCTAGAAACATTAATTGCTGTTCCGGAGAAGCAAATATTTGAACAAATCTTCTTGAAGGGAAATAACTGAGTTTTCTTAACATCGATTCGTTTATATTACATGGTTAAAAATCCGAAGTGGTTTGTTTAGCTAGCATCGACATGATGTTGTATCTGTTTGAACACGACTATCACATGTCACTGTTACCAAAGTCAGTACCTGCATATCTCAGTCCATACACCCATCCCTCTTGACGTATAACAATTATGTCCGTCAGGGGTAGAGCAAGCTTCTTTCACTAGTTGATGGGACCCACTTTCTTTTGTCGAGCCCGAAAGGCGGGGCAACTTCCTCTTGTCTATTTTTAGTTATATAATGTTAGCTTCCGGTATGCACTTCTCATTTCTTTTCCCACGTCCGTAATAGTGCATTCAACACTATCTGAAACTGTCCTGATGTCCCATAGTGGCCTAAGACAGTTCACTGACACATTCAACTTGGTCTCCAGCTAATCTCTCATATTGAAAACACTGCATTTGCAGTTGTACGAAGAGGGCGCCGGCATAATCTTGCACTTTTGCAAGTAGCGACAGTCATAGGTGCATGCACTATTTTCATAAACACGTTGTTGCCTTGTGTCTGTGTACGACTGTACAAACGGTGGCGTATACGTAACATTTATTCTTATTTTTTAAATTATTTTAATAATGAAAATATGGTATGTACCTGCCGAAAATAATTTAATTTTCTTCTGACTCAAGTGTTTGCTTTTCTTGCACAGCAACATGAGCATAACTGTCTTCGGATTCAAAGCCCAAGATGGTCAGGAATGGAAAATGGCCAAATTCCTTTTGAAAAATATGTAGCTTCGAGCATTAAGTGGGTGGTCTTATGTCGAGATTGTACGTATATCCAAAGCCCTGCAAAGCTGATACATCCTAAAAACGCCTAGCTTCTGACTAAATCATTTAAATCATTGTTTTTATCATTCCATCTATATCAGCATTTCGTCTCGTGAAATGGATAAATGCAATAATCCCCAGGCTTTTCAAATGCCACTTGGTTGTCAGCCGTCCATGGCCACTCTGTATTTCCGAATAGTTTGCGACCAAAGGGTCCTTGCCTAGGATAGTCAATAATTCCATTTGCACGTGCAAAGAACCTTGCGAGTATGCAATTTCGAGTGATTTTTTCCACAGCGTCGTACGATCCTCAGGCATATCCTCATATCTCGTTAATATTTCTATTTCACTGAATACTACTGAACAATTAGAGATTTTCAACAAAAAAAATGTATGCTAAAGCGCAGCTCGGAGAAGCGTTTTTCTCTGCAAAAGAGGAATTCTGTGAATGCACATGTGCACACATACGACCATGCATATATGAACGAACAATTTGGTGTTTTTTTTTTTTTTGCCAGAGGTAGGTCAGCAAAAATGGTTGAATAGCAAGCTACATCAGCATGTCAACAGAGAGATACGAAGGAAACCTTCCTCTGTCCATGTGTTTACGTAAACCGGACTGGAGGATTTATAAGCAATTTCCAAGTGGATTTGTTTGTTGACCAAATAAATTGGATTCATAAAGCTGCGGCGAATTTGAGATAATATATTGAATAATTCCAGCATTTATTTATTTCTATTGGTTTTTTGAAAGTGAATAAACTCGTATCTGGCAAGCTGGCAAAGCGAATTAAAAGAAGTCAGATACATGAATTTAAAGACTTTCAATAAACGATGATTCTTCACTTCATCAATACCTGAGAGGGCTTCAGTGAGTTGACTTTGAAACAGTCCCGATTAAATGCAACATTGTTGTCCCCGGTAGTTGTTTATTAGCATATTTCCTATTTCCACATAGATGCAGTATCATTCGACTGATGGGACAGTCCACAAAACGGGAGACAACAAAAAACACTAGGTGACAAATCTCCCACCCAGCGGATAACAAATGAGTTCTTCATTCAGAATGATTGAATACACCAAAGAGACTGACTACTCCAGAGCCAGTCCAGAAGATTTCATGCGAAGCGACAATGCTTGGAGTTTTTCTGAAGAATGGCTGCGCTCAGTGGCTCAGGCTCATCCGTTTTTATAGATTAATGCGACAATGATTGACTGTAAGGCATTTAATCATTTCTGAGAGAGAAAATGCTTTCAGACACAGAGGGTGCATAACGATACAAAGTAAATTCATCCCATTCAAAAAGGGGTCGGTGGAACATTGGAGAGAAAGACTTATATGTAATTTCCTTTTAATCGATGATATATTAATTAATTCTTTGAAACTCTTGATATTCATAAGAGAGATTATACCTTTTCTGCTTAACATTTTAAGGGCAGGGTGCAGTGGTTAAATTTGCCTTTTAAAATTAAATGCAACTCAAAATTGGAAACTACATTGGAAACTTCTGCTCAATCCGAACAAAGGACAAATGGAATCGATTTTTGTGTAAATTGTGTAAAGATAATAATTTATTCTTTGTGTGGCGCTACATTCCGGAGGGACCTGTACTTCAAACAACAAGCTCTGGGCACACACATCTCCTGTCTCCTTGGTTGAGGTCCTTCTTCATTTCATTTTATAAATTTCAATAGAGAGGGTAATGGATCATCGGCATTAATTTGAAGATCATAACATAACCTACGTTGAGTGTTGCTTCTCATAAAGTGTATACACTGAGTCATTTGAGAGAGATAGAATTGAATATTGTCTTGTACCTTGTGAACTTTCCATTTACCACCCCTATCAAGTTTTTAGTTGCACCAGATTCAAGAATCATGGTTTTTCGTGCTATCAAGTTAGGCCGAGCTGCTCTCTTCTAGCCCTCAAAA
This sequence comes from Eristalis tenax, assembly GCA_905231855.2. Lineage (NCBI taxonomy): Eukaryota > Metazoa > Arthropoda > Insecta > Diptera > Syrphidae > Eristalis > Eristalis tenax. The sequence continues at coordinate 26,308,297 of HG993127.1, forward strand.
GCTAAGAAGTCTCTTCTTCTACAACTGTTACACCAGCTGGCCAACTCAAACAGGGTACACCTCATTTGGATACTAAGCCATCGCGATTACACAGAAAATGAAAGAGCAGACCTACAACCCAGAAAAGGATCCTCATCACCGTTCATGATGCCACGACCATTCTCCCGCATACATATCACCACCGCTAAGAGCTGTATAAATATAATAAATGGCTCAGGAACATGGCCAGTCATTGCTTAATAGATGGATGGATGCTAATAATGGGAAACGAAACACGAAGACACTTAAATTATCGATGGATTGCCAAGAGTACTTCGAGCTGTGAAGTGTGTTAGTTCTTCGACTTCTACTGCGAGTGCTGGTACAATACCACACTCAACAACAGTGGTTGTTGTAGAAACTAGTTCATAGTCCACCTCGGACTGTCAACTGTATTTTTGTCAGCAGACGTCTTCGTATAGACTTATAGAGGTAGCATGTGCAGTACAACCTACAAAGTGACAGCCTTAGAGGTGCTTATTGTTTGTCTCTGTATTTTTATTTTGATATATGGCGCAGTCTGTCTCCAAACTATGCAGTCATGCATCGGAATGAATCTGACAGACGTTGTCCTGATCATCATGTTTATTGTAGGTACGCTCTCCATCTTCTGCTTAAGAATATGTCACAGGAGGATTTTATGATCTTCTTGTGTCACTGAGTTTCCAATTTAGTTTCTTATACGGCATTACTATATTATATGGCACTTCTCACTGTCCGTTAGAATTAGGTAAGTGTCATCTATGAACTACAATTCGAGCTGAGACCTTATTAGTTGGGAATATGACCCACTCGAACTTTCAGGTGTTGATTCATAATTAACTTTATAGAGAAGAGGATTTTATTGGCTGCATAATAGTCATCATCATCATAGGCGATGTTTGGTTTAACCAACCGAGCTTTAGGACTTTATTTGGACTGTTTTTTCGTGAAGGACTTCCCTTGCGATCTTTCAGTTTAATGGATCTGTCACCGACCGTTGCACTAAGTATATTTGTGCTGTACCGACTTAGAATGATTATTTTAAGGGATTGCTAAATATTATTATTAAACTATAACTGATTCAATAAATAAATAAATATATAATTAATTTTTTTATTTACGATTTAACTCGGTTTAATTGCATAAATCAGATTTTCGCAAAATATCCCATTCTACCAAATTCCTAAAGGATACCGTAGAAACGGAAGTCCCATTTTGATTTCACAAATATTTACAGCACGGTTTCAAAATAAGCAAACTGCTGAAGTTAAATAAAAATTCACACAAAAGCATATTGTGTACAAAATTTAATTAATTACTTTTTACTCACTTTCTGAATTCTTTTCGTTTTTCTTTGTTCCTCTCTCTTTTGTGTGTGATTCTCTATTCCCGCCATAGAAGCACGTGCCGAAATATCGGGACCACCTATCCGATACTTAACGCCGGGATCAACATTGCGTCTTCAGTGTCGTGTTGTACAGAATACAGTGGCATCGGAATATATATTCTGGTATCACGACAACAGAATGATAAATTACGACATCGATCGAGGTATTAATGTTTCAACAGAAGCAGGTAAATATCAAACGACGCAACCCATCGGTTCGATAAGTATTTTCAAATAAATCCAAAACATTCCTCCGCTCAGAGAATCCGCTTTTTATAGCCCTGCCCTTATCCTTTTCACTTATCTTGAGGGGCCGGCAAGTGATTTATTTGCGCGGCCCTTCGCAATCTCGCGCAGTTAATTTTCTGCCCTTCCTCATAGATTTGCAATTTCTTTTATTGGTTTCCGTTATTTTACCGCTATTTTGATGTAGGTCAATTCCTAATTCTTGGATCGTGTACTCTCCTTCTATTCGCAGATTTTCAATCATCAGAACTGACTATCCTGAAGACCAGACGGGAGCATTCAGGCAACTTCACCTGCGTAGCGAGTAACACACAACCCGCCAGTGTGCTGGTGCACATTTTTAAAGGTAAGCCGACCTTGAAACTTTCGGGTGTAAAGAATTTGCCAAAATGCACAACTCTTCTATCCCCAAATTGATTGCTCCATTTACCAATGGAACCGCGTTCGGGCATTCCGCCGTTTCACATTCAATCAATCATTTTCAGGACGAAGGCAAATAATTAATTACTCCCACTTAAAAAAAGCGACCTGCACACATGCCTCTTCCACTGCCGACGGGTCATATCGTCTGTTTTTTTGTTTGGTTAAATGAAAAATTTTGAGGCAGCCACAGAGAAAAGGCGGTTTTGTGGGTGTCACTGGTGCACATTTTGGACGTTTGCTTTCCCGCAGTACCGTGGCTATGGAGGAATGTGAACACATTCGCGCACATGTGGCATTTGTGGCCGTTGGTGCAGTGAGATTACCCCGACGGTGTAAATCCACTTCATGGTTTTGTAATTTTCATAAATTACTTTTATCGGGCCAAGTACTATTACTTTTCGGTGGTGTTGTTAGCTTTCACATATGTGCGCGTGTGTGCACTTTATTCTCCTTTTTTGGAACTTTTTTGTCTTCAGTCTTTGCTGTGGACGTTGTGGAATGAGTGGAATAAAAGACCTGAGATATTTGATAATGACCGCGGATATATTTTTTAATTCAACCGTAATGGACATTTTGACGGAGGCGAATTTATATAAAATCGCCTGTGGTTTTATTTAGGCCGTAAATTCGGGCACATCCGCGATGGCCGTTAAATAAATCTGGTATAATGGTTTTTGTTTTGTTTCCCGACACTTCTTTGTGCCCGAATGTTCGAGGTGCCTTCCATTGATGAAAGCAAGAACCACAAATTATTTTAATTTGATGTTTTTCTTTTGCACAAAAGTTGGCGATATATTTACTAGTCTGTTAAATGAAACCAATTAAATCAGATTCTACTCAGATCTGGTACTGGTACTATTCGAATGCAACATTAATTTATCGCAAATAATCTGCCCGACATCACATTTACCAGCCCTGGATGGGCGCGACCTAAACCGGTCTGTGCGCAGATGTTCTCAAAATCAGTACACACTATGAATAAATTATTTATTACGAAAATGATTTTCGTCAAGCCATACTCGCGCGAATTTCATTTGGCGATCCCACAAATATTTGCTGCATATATACAACACCCCCGCAGGCCGATGTTAGAACTCGAACGTCGTTGGCATTTCGTATCAAATTGATATGTATATTTGCTTACCGCAATCGATGGTTTTGCCATTTTGAGCATGTGTAGGATTTTGCCAGTGGTAAGGTTTGTTCTAAAGTGCCCCAGCAACCGTTTGCGTCCTCTATAAATGTACAGTTAGCACACACAATAAAGGATGACTATTTGATACACATTTCTCCATTACAGGTGATAACCCAGCGGCGATGTACCATGGTCATGTTGGATCATCGACCAAATCATATCAAACTCATCTTCATAGCATTATGGTAATCATTTCAATTGGATACAGCATATTTCTGGCGTATGTCCACACGGAATCTGTGTAATCGTGCATGCACCAGCAGGCACATGAATAAGCAACAACACTGAGGCATTCTTTTGTAAAAAAAAAAACAGAAAACCAAACATAAATATAAAACAAAAAAAAAGAAAAAAAATATTAACGAATCGAAGACTAGTTTAAATAAATTAGAATCTAAGTCTAGGCAACTACTTCGTTTCATAAATTTCTTCTTTCCTAGACGTTAAGTGAGTGATAGATGGTGCAATTACCAATGGGTAACTGACATAAACGAAGTCTTGACTAGGGAATAACTTTGAACAGAATGGACTTTATGTTGAACTTATGTGACTATCGGGAGCTGTGAAAGTAACTTATGTTGAAACTAGGAAACTGGATTTTTTCCATTTTTTCAGCACACAAAGTTGTCTCCTTATTCTAGAGGTGTTGAATGGCCTCAAGCCGCGTCGCATAATGTTGAAAGATTCACTGGAATTCTTTATTTGCCCAAAGCATGGTTGCACAATATGTTCAAAATGTTATTGTGTTTCACATCTGATATGTGGATCGACTTTCTAATTTAGTCCGGGTAGTTCTAAGCGACACAAGTTGTTGGCCGAAATGCAGTGCTCTTCGAACTTTTATTGGCTTAGCTTACACTTTATCTATAATAAACGCAGTCGGAAATCAATGTTGGTCTAGTCTGGTTTTCTGTGATAAACACGATCGAAACGACAGAGAATTCGTTTAACAGGTTCCATTTTACATGGAAGTGAGGACATGAGAAATGAGAGGAGGAGGAGTTACAATGCTTACCACATTTCCCCTGCTTCTACCTGGATCAGAAAAATATGCTACTGGGAGCTCACTTCTTTAACGACATGTGGAGGTACCCATAGCAATTTATTTTCCTTTATTGATATTTTTATTTGTACCTTTCTGGTGATAACTTTTGAATTTAGGATTTACAAATTTTCCAACTTCTGTATTTGGGATGCTTAGGAACATAATTCCAGCTAGGGAAACTTTTGAGTCTGTTTAGTTATATGTTTAGACAGACGATGTTCCATTATTCCAGTTTTCCATTGTTGCTTTGGTCCCTCAACAGGGTGCAACTCTCTGCGCTGCTGGCCGATTTTAATTATCTTCTAGAGTTTCTTACCCCTTTTGGGAGTCATGGCATATGGAATTCTGGGAGTATTTATAGCTCACCTGGATGTGACGGAACTGGTTACAATATTTGCAGAACCAGTTCTTAACACCTTGAATTAAATCAGTTTTTAGACTGATTTTGCTTGTGCGTCTACTTTACGTTCGTGGTTTTCCTGTCATGCCACCGGGATCAGTTCGAACCTGTTATTCCGAGCTAGTTTATTTAGTGTGCTGAGACAATCCCATTAAACTTTGGAAAAAAGGGTGGACCTCATTAGAGCTTTGAGCACTGCTCAGATGTCAGAGAAAATCGCTGTCACTTGGAATATTGTGGAGTGCTTGCACAGATGAATGCTTAACTGGCACCCAAATTTCACATCTGATTATTTTTAAGATGAAGGCTATTCGTGGACTACATCCAAATCGGTTTATTGTGCCCTTTGTTTGTGGATTTGTGGTCACGAGATCTCTAAGTTTGGTTAGTTATTTGATCAGCTTACACAATCTCAAAACTTCCCGACAGTGCACCTTCATTGAAGTTATAAAGACTTTGTAAAGCTCCAGGTTGCCTCGCCGCCTCAACCAGCGCGCGGTTCAGAGGCTACAGACTCAATATTGCTTCTAGTCCTTCCATGGGACTGGTTCTAATGAGCCAACTATTGCTGTTGTCGGCAGCCCTATTCAAAACTGCTTGAGAACTCAGATTTTATACCATCCCAGTAATTTTGATATCACCGCCAGTGATGTTTTTTAACCCTCGTAGACTAGTGACTGAGGCTAGTTTCGAGTAATTCTTCTTAAAGTGCATTTTCTTGCTGCCCGCTGAAAACTGTATTCCCAAAATACTCAGTCTAGCGTTCACCAACAGTTCATAAGCTCCATTCTGTGCATGATTATTTCAACTGAAAATTAAAAAAGTGAAATAAATATAATAAACCAAAATCTAGCTAGATAAATGGTAAAGCAACCATATATACAAAAATAAGGAAAAAAATAAAAATATAATTAAGTCTCGAACTATACAAAACATCTTGATTGTAAATTTGTTTCATTGTAAATAGAACAACATTATAAATAATTAAATAGATAACATTTTTAGTAACTACAGTAATCTAAGTTACTAAATAGCATATTTATATACATATAGTGTATTGATTTTATATTCAGAAGTAAAATAAGTTATTCGATTATACAACACAAATTCAATTTGTATGATTTTCATTTTGTTCTATGTCTTTGTTGTTCAGTTTGAGTTCTACCAAAATAAATAATAACAAAGAAATGACTAATCAAAGCATTTGTTTATAGAAATACAATAATAAAATTTTCAACTGTAAAATCAAAATCGCCGTAATCAAACAAAAACAAGAAATGCGACTAAAAAATATGGCCACACATGGTGTTGGAAGACAAAAGCAAACAGAAATTTGATGGAATACACATCAAGCAGAATTTTCATTAATGTTTGTATTTTTATTTTTTGTTTTTTTCGAAACATTTTTGTGTAAATATTTTTATACTATATAGTAATGAAATAACAACAACAGCAAATCAGAAAAAGAAATAGTTTATTATATAAATCATGAAGCATAAAAAACGAACAGAATAAATCAAATGAAGAGAAAATTTCAATTAACGTTTTTTTCCTTCTTTTATTTTAATATTTTATGGGTACATATATGTTTGGCGACGGTTAATATGAAATGGACAACCACGTCACACTGTAAGTAATGAAGGATAAATATTTTCTAATAAAACGGATGAGCCTGAGATGGCACAAAACAAAAATACACACATTTCCACACAACAACGTAAAAAAATCACTCTACACGTGCACAAATTGATTTTGTTTAGATATCCCCACAGCGAAGATAAGTCCTGCCGAAGAGGATAAAAGTCGGCAAGAGTAATTTTCCATTTTTGAGAAAAATAATTTTACGTATTTCCAGGAACTTTTTTGATTGGATATTCTTCCTGTGCGTGCTGTGCACATTCAACAGAGGCTACGAATAGATGTGCGTAGGCTAAATTCAACGACCACCATTACAGGTGGTGGACTTTGAGTCTTTTGATGAATATTGTGTGTCGAATGAACGCCAATCGCAATTTCATGGAAAACACTCAAAATCGAAGGTTCAACTTGCCTACAGTTGATGTAGTCGGCGGCGGCACGGCGCTGCGTCCTGATGAATTTTGCACATGATTTCACAGTAGTTCTGTTCGAATTAATTATTGCTACATATCGTAGTCGAATAACAATCCATGCACGTTTGAGAGGACCCTCCACTTAGAGGATTTGTAGAACACAAGCGAAATCGATTTCGTGCATGTTTATGCATATGCGCTTAGTGCACTCTTGTGGGTAATTTGAATACAACGAAAAACGAAAACACCATTAGCTGCGACCAATTAAATAGGCCCACGTTCAAATCAATTGGGTGTAGTGTAGATCTGAGAACTTCTGTGTTAGTATAAATTATTGAAGGAATGATTACATGGGAATTTTGGGTAAGTAAATCGACTACTCGATTCTGAGTCGCAATAGAAGACGCAAGCGTCTAATCTGTCACGCGCATTTGGATAAGGACCTTAAGCAGCTTGGTGTGCGTAAATGGAGGCAGCTAACCAGAGATCACACCCATGTGCAGCGTCACACAGAGACAGCGTTCAACGAACATTTTTCTCCTGTGCGCGGGACCTCCATTTCCATTTTTTTTTATTTGTCTTTCACTGGTAACACCGGGGTGGATTGTCTGAAATGCTTTTGTATGATTGTTATCAAAAACGTCCTCTTTCGAGGGCAAGCTATAAAAGCTACAAGTTACTGTACCAAAAGGATTTAAAGACTAGAAAGTGTAGCAAAATACATCAATGGGAAGTGATACCATATTTTTTGATGGCTTACACAAACAAAGTTCAACAGAAGTTCAGATTTCACTGTGAAACCGGACGAGTTCAACCAAAAATTTTAACTAGGTTTAAGGTTCAGCTAAGCTTATGTTTAAACCTTCACTGAAACTGGGCAGAAATGCTTTATGATAATTGATTTGAATTGATTTACGCTGCTTAGATGGAATTCCTTCGTGCTGCTGTGCAAATTACTCGCCATGATAGGGTGAAAGACACGACGGAGCGCGACTGACTTACTGTTGAGATGTGTTTCTTCGAACGGAACATGCTATAATTCGATGGTTTGGTCACCTGTTTTCTCCTTCATCACGACCTTCGAGGGCTGCCTTGAATTCTACTCCATAAGGTATGACTGGTTGCCCTTGGGCACAATCCAAAAAGTCTTGCGGCTTTGCTACCGTGATCCCAGTAATGTATCATGCGGGCCACTGAATATGATATGAGATGAGACAAATCGATGCAACAAGTTGTCGCTTATGCAATCTCTTTTAGCATGGCTTCGGCATTTACCAGACGAGTGCAATGTGAAGCAAAACATTGCAAGTTAACAATCTGTCTCGTTGGATACCAGACTTGTAAACTTGGAATGAATCAGCGAATCGCGAAGCTCTCTACCAGCTCTTTTTTTTACTTACAAACTCTGGCTAGAAATAGGCGCAAGATATTAGGACACCATAGCTTTAGTCTCCAATACATTAGTCATCGGCGGATCTTTGCCCCTACAGTCTTTCAAGTTCAACGAAGGAACTGCACATGGAAATGGCTACACATAGAAACCGAATACGTTAAATTTCGTTGGCGGTAGATTGACATGGAGACCGCCAAGTTCCTATGTGAATGTTGAGATGTGGGAACTTGCTACGTACATTGAGGTTACACCCAGCTGCGCGTCCGTTATCAGAGACGCCACCTCTGTAGGCTATATTCTGCTGTCAAAAATGCACTTCTTTCGAACTGCGCTTTGTGCTCACAAAGACAGCGAAACAAAAAATGTCACTGTCATGGTAAATGTTTTTTTAAATGATGTCCGGCGACAAGAGTCTCAGCCATACGTTCACGGCTCCAGCGACAGATGTGGATACAATTATGACTCACAACAAGTGATAAAGTTGAACAGACGCCATCCACAATTGAGGTGACGGACAGGAGTGCGAAAGATTCGCAACCAAATTTTGACGTGCCATTGGAGACATCTAGCAAGATATACTGCTAGAGATGCACCAGGGCCTCAACCAAGAAGCCATTCTAGTTGCTACGATCTTTAACTAGGTGCTTACAACTATTCACGCCGAGATGGATATGCCCATCTTCACTTGTCGCCATCGGTTTAGTGGACGTTCTGTATAATGTCCCACTGGCGCGGAGTCAAATACTCATGCTGTCCGACGCTCTGGCCAAAGGTTGAATCTTTGACACTAAAAAATCAAACAAAAATGTAATGTTGCTAGTGCCACTTCGAGAGTAACAGAGCCCCGCATTTCAATACATCGCTGAAATCTAAGTGGTTTTGCTCAGTTTCACCTCAGGAATTGATATGGACACTGATGTGACTGAAGTTGATAAGCACAATTTAAATTTTGGACGTAATTAGAATACGGACAAACTTGGGCTACATGCTTCGAGTATATGCTTATCTCACACTACGATACAATGCATGCCTATATTGCAGAAAATCAGTACTGACTACATGCACCGACGAGTGTACACACACCCCGTTTTTCATTTCATAGGCTAACATAATCCCCTCGGCATAAAAGTCTTCATTTTCATACGCGTATCGATTACGAAGGGCGGAAAAAAACATGAATTTATTTGCGCTTCGCATTACACTGCTATACTAATCCCCACGACATAAATCACAGTCTTTAGGAAATTTCCAAAGGCAATTAATTATGTATGTAATGAAGCCCATTTAAAATCCAAACAACCGTAAATCAATGAGACAATACAACACCAGTGCACGGAACTAGCACACCGAACACACTCATTATACACTCACCCACTATTTGTCCTCGTTTTACCGAAATGTGTGCACAGACCAATTTTAAACATTCACTCAACCAGATGAATGGTAAATTTTCCAGCAAATAAATTAAATACGCAGTTGAAAGTGGGTTATTTAACATTTGCTTCGAAGAAAGTTGGTGGACGACTTGTAGTAACTCTACGTGTGAGGAAAATTATGCAAGAAAATTGAGTATAACAATAGATAATGTTGGTGGCGTGACAGTCCTAAGTGCATCAGAGCCTAGCTAGTTCAGCAATGTACAGGAAGTAACAGCAGTTATTATATTTTCCATCTGGTACGAAGAATGCCAAATGATTTGAAAAGAGTTCTTGCTGAAATTGTAAAAGTTGTAATCTGCAGTGGAGATTGTTCAAATTGGATAAAGACATGTAAATTCAGTCCGAATCTTTGGAATTAAGATGGGTTTCCAGTGGAAACTCTTTACTATGTCTATCTCAACTTCGTGATGTTATCCAACTGGACAAGAATATGTCTTCATCGGCTAAATTGTTTGATGTATTGCATAGAGAACACTATTATTGAAAAATGAAACGGAACTGCTACTGATTTACAGGAAAAATCTATAACATAATTTTTTGAGAGACAAACTGGCAGCTTGAAACAAAAGAGCATATAAAAATGTCTGGCTTCTCTGTGCACAGAAGAAAAATCTAAAATGTTTTCCAGTTTCGTTATCAAATTACTCCAGATATGAAAACTGACATCGAGTGGGTACAACGTTCATTTCCGATGACAACCCTGCCTGAGACACTAAGCATTCCGGAAAATGAATCTTTTACAGATCTGAAAAGTCAATGTATTTCATTCTTTATCATTTCACGAATTTCCTGGCCAAGAAAATTAACTAAGGTATTAAAAATGCAGATGCAACGAAAGTGAGTTTAGAATTAGAGCACCATTCGAGTAAAATTTTTTCTTTTTCAGTAAAATTTTTCTTAAGTCAGATAGCAATAGCAGTTTTTCAAATTGTTGCTTTTCACCTGATACGAATGGCATACAGTTTGAAAAATATTCCGCAAGGTTTGCCATTTCATTACAAATCTTGTCAGGCTTACGCGAATGTTATAAAAACGCAACTTGAATCTCCTAATAAAAACAATAGTCCTGATGGTATCAGTGTGAAGGAAATTCGTCGAACAGTGAATAGAATTGAGCGTTAGTACACTCCTTTGGATTAAGTTACCAATCACAGAGGTTGTCATTTTTTAAGAGAAAATCATACAAAAATGTTGCGTATACGCCACCATTCACACATCATCGAAGGTCATACCTAACCAGGCATTTTACAATGACTTTGCATATCAAGAGTCATTTCCCAAATGTGGTAGGAGCCCTATTTGCGACTTCGCTATTTAGGCAGAGTTCAGCGTCGAAAACATGAAGCTTCAAAGTAGAATTCAGGGTGCCGCTCATGCTCGTCCGTATTGCTGCTGTTTTGAGTGCAACTTACTGTGGAGGTATACTTGCAGTATACCTCTATACTTGCAGTATAACTCTCCTGTTGTGATGTTTTGGTCAAGGAGATTCCATCCTTAAAAAACATCATCACCTCTAAGATTCAACTGAACGCATCTTAGCCTGTTTTGTGATGGATTTCGGTTCTGATCATTCGTTTCAAGAAAACGCATGCGCTCTCAGCACCGTTATGTACATCTCAATATTTCTTACTGCAAATCATTATCATCTCCTTGAGTTTCCTGAAAGGCAGATCGGCAAATTCAAACCTTACTCATACTGTGTCTCATGCATTATTCGCTTTCGGAGGCGGCAAAGAACTTAATGTCAAAGCCACCCACTTTAGTGAAGCATTCGATAAAATTACACACCAAGTCATTATATTTATGTTGATAGCCCTAGGTTTCCAACTACGCTGCTATTTCATCAAATGGCTCAAACCGTATTGTGGCAAGCATAAATTACGTTCGGATAGTCTGTCTCCAAACCCCTCAAAGCCGCATCAAGCGTGCCACAAGGTACCCCAACCGTGCATTATTTCTCGTATATATTGCTAACAATGTTGACCAATTTATTACGGACTCTCATTATTACGCACTCCTCAAATTGGAGAATCTAAGGTCGTCAGCCCACTTCTGTATTAGACATCGTTCTAATATTCAACTAGTGTTAAGAATGTTAGGTAGGTTGGTAGGAAGACGTGACTGGCGAAATTCCCTCGGGGATTTGCCTCACTTAGACCTTTAAGGTCCGTTGTCCTGTCACTATTCGTCTTTTCTTGCCCCTTGTTATGCTTAGCTAACACTACGGAATACTCTTTCGACTTCCATCTCACAAAATCATCTCTTTGCGATGTCCTACGCTAGTCCTGGTTACCTCCTCCTGCATCCGCAACTATTAATTTTTAAACAAAAAAAAATACAGACAATATGTAATTATTGACTACATACGTACAATTTGAACCGATAGCAGTGTATGACGATGGACCCACCTAATGAGCAAGTTTCGTGCAGATCGTCGATTTGAAGTTTCACCCCGAGTGGCAGAACTAAAAATCAAATGCATATAGCCCATCCTAAACATCGCGTTAAGTTAGCAACTTTCATTGATCCACACAACCCATCTAGTGAATGAATTGGAGTTCTATCACACGCTGAGAGAACAATATTGACAATCTACTTAAGTGTGCCCATTATAGTTTATAAGTACTTCGTTTCATCCAAGTGACATTTGGTACAACCAAAACATTTCAAAACCAACCCACAATATCACATTGCCTACATAATATGAGTGGAACCGAAACTAAACATACATAGGTAGTGCACAAAGTATCTGCCTGTCTCCAGCTAATGTTCATGCATCCAGCCACAAGCCTTTCCCACTCGGAACCAATTGTTTCGGAATCACCGCCGCACTCAAGCGGACTGCAACGGCAAAAGAAGCAAAGGGAAAGGGGGCCGGCCCTTTCAGCTAAACGAACTCAACCGCAATGTAAACTCATCAAAAGTTATTTCAAATTAAATACCAGGAACAACACAGTTGCACCTCGGGCAAATTGAAAGTGAAACCACGCCCCACCACGGAACGCTTAGGGCAATCTAAAATGCATTAAATTACCCAGCAAGTCGTCCGGCTCCAAAGCAGTCGTTTTAACTTCTTTGCCGTCATGTCCAGAGAAACATTTTAAATGGAAGCGTTAAATCTATTTTAACATTTAAATACCCCTCCACACTAATGGCCACCAATTATTTGCAGCAAAAAAAAAGCAACAACAACAAAAAAACGAGAGAGTAAAGGGTCAAGAATGGTATCTGGTCCTGTTTGCCAGTGTGCCAGGAGAACTCGTCCTCAGAAGCCAAATGTGCTGCAATGCATCTCCGTTAAATGGAGAGACAGAGCTTGGGAAAAAAGTAAATAAATTTAAGGAGCGACGGGCGAGGCTCACGCAACCCAGTCCGGACTCCGGAGATGGAGAACAAAACATGGACACACACAGTCATGCGAATGGCATCGTTCCTCGAAGAAGGGGTCGCTCTGAGTTGAACAAAAGGAGAGAACGAACAAAAAAAAAAAAACACGGAGACATTCAAAAGCAAAGCACATTTAGTCGTCCTCTTAAGGTTTCGGTGGTCTCTGCAGCTTAATCAATTCCCGTCTATTTAGCCCACTTTAGCCATGTCGGTGTGCGTCGTTGTTGATGGTCAGGATGCCTTGGCTCACCAGGAGTACCAAGCTGATACGTGAAGGCAGCCAACACACCAATTACGTCCTCTGTGTCTCATTAAAGTCAGACAGACAGACACTGGAATACGGTTGTGCTCATTTCAAGGACTGCAATTAAAAATGGGATTTCTACTAGTACTAATTTTGTGTGAGTGCGCGCGTGTGTACACACTCCACCTGAATGGCATACAAATAGCTCGCACTGCTCGGCCATCAGGATGCAGAATGTCCTTGTGCAAGAAACGGCATGTGAAACGAAACGTAATGATGTGGGAAAGAGAATCCACGTAGCAGGCATTACATGCAGTAATGCAAGATCCATTGAATTGCTATGAAATGGCCGCTGCACATCCAGGCGAGTTTGAACTTGGACCATGTGCACGTGTGCACGTGAAATAATTATCTGATGAGTTCAGTTAACGCTTGCTGTACGGGGTTGAATGCGATGAAAGGGACGACATGGATTTCTTTTTTGAAAATAAATTTTGCTCTGAAATCCTCAATTGTATACGGGCTACACAAACTCAGAGCTTTTTGTGCATCCAAATTGTTTTGGAATGCCATAAGGTTCTTGGCATTGAAAGGAATCTTTTTTTGAAGATAAGGCTTAAGGTTAAGGACATTTGCAAAGGGATTGTTGCTGCAGCTGGCCGCACTCGACTTAAAAGTTTGTCTAGGTTTTTTCCAGTTGTAGCCATGTAAGGGCCGTCTCAGTGAGGGCGTGTGTAGTTTCGATAATTACACTATGTGCTCGAAAATACTCTCGAGGGTATTGATGGGATTTAATTTCCGCACGTTTTGCATACAAATTGAAAGAAAACCATTCGAAGTGCAATTCCAAAAGTCAATGCGTTATGCTTTGTTTGCTAAATATTTGCTGCTGATAGCTAACTGGTTTGGTTCATTATTCCTTCCTGAGATAAAAATAAAGGCGGCCCAAATATATTTTCACTCAGTTTTTGTTTGCAGAATTTCAAAAAGTTTCCAGGAAAATTATGAGTTCATTAATCTGTTTTTGTGACCTGGTGGATGGGGCTTTACTCTACGAAGTCCGGAAGCGCAAGCGTTCCATCCTCTACAGGAGTATACATGTGAAATACTCGTATGATCACAAAGCATTCATACACACACATTCTTAAGACCTGGTCTCCTTTTGCTCGTTACTCACTTACACTTTAACGCCATCAAAACTCGTCTCAAATTTTCTCTTTTCCTTCTTAATTTGAGCGCATTTTAAAACTTGCAAAGGAAATCGAGACGTCTGCATGGATCTACCGTCGAAAGACATTTCACGTCCACCACCAACAATACGGAAATGAGAGAAGTAAGATAAAGTCTGTACAACGTGCGCAAGCGAGTGCATTCTGTTGGCAGTACCCTTGAAAATGGATAATGTTTTGTCTGTCAACTGACATTTGAGAAATTAAAACAGCTGATAAATTTAGCTTACCTTTTCAAAGTAGGCTTTGACGTTTCAAAGAAGGCAGCAATGCAGTATTGTGTTTCAGGCATTCCCAAGAATCCAAGGACTATGTCCAAGACGAAATTTCCGTCACTGGAGTACTAGGGTATGAAAAGATACCGAATGGCGCGGCGGCATGGGTCGGTGCGTCGACTACTACAGACATGAGTCTAAGTTGCCTAGCTTCGATTCCTGGTACGAGCAAAATAAGTTTCACTGCCCTGCCTCTTCCGAGTCAGTGGCCGTTCGGAGTAGGCCAATTGAACTGTAGGTCTCTTCCACTCGTGAGAGAACAATAGCACGCACAACACGAGAGGTTGGCTCGTATCACACGAGCTAGGCGGCCAAGCAACAGGACCATGCCTCAGTTAAATAGTTTCACCGAATTGAGTGTTCATTAACACGATTGTTGGCGGTGCACATTGTTGCACCATATTGCTGAAACCATATACAGTAGGCGCTCGATATAGTGAACAATGGAATACAGTGAACACACAATATTTAATAGATCATCCGATTTGCTCCGTGTCTTCTAGTTATGCTGTCAAATTAATTTGGTTGAACTGATGTGGCAAGAAAGGCGATATCAATCGACAGAAGTTCAATGAAAACCCAAACGAAAATTACTAACTACGACTGCGCGATCGATATGAAGGAAAATGCGAATTCAATTGAAATTGTTTTTATTTTTCAATATTATCTCCCCTAACATCAATGCATTTGTTACATCTTGAGATAAGCTTTTTTAAACCCTCAAAAAAATAAATTTCCTCTTTCTCTGCAAAATACCCATTTATTGCCGACTTGAGTTCTTCATCATCCGAAAATCTTTTTCCACGAAGACATTCTTCCAAATCCGGAAACAGGAAATAATCAGGGGCAAGGTCTGGACTATAGGGTGGGTGTTGGATTTCTTCGAAACCACAATCTCGCGCAGCAGCCTTGGAAACTCGCGCCGTGTGAACAGGAGCGTTGTCATGAAGAAGCAATACACCCGGTGCGAGTTTACCCAGTCTTTTCTTTTGAATTTCCTCCCGCAAATTATGCAAAGTGGAAGCGTAGGAGGTGTCGTTGATGGGTTCACCTTTTTTTTGTAATCAATGAGCAAGATTCCCGTTGAGTCCCAAAAAACTGTGGCCATGAGCTTCCCTTATTTTTCGCTGAGAACGCAAGCACCTTTATGCTGTATACTAATTTTTGACGCTGACTATATATTCTATTTTCAACGAATTATACGCAAAGGAAAACACATTTTGATGGACTTTGCTTCAAGGAGTGCACACTCGTTACAGTCGGCGTCTTCTGTATCAAAAATGTCTAGTTCGTGAAATAGACCAAGTTAATAAGCATAATAAACCCTTTAGCCAAAAAATGAGCTTCATGACTGAAGACGATTTTGCATTGAAGTTGCTGTCATCTACTCGGACTTTTGCTAATAAATTGTAGTCATCTGTAAATGTGCACCATCATAAAAATGTTGATTTTATCTTAGTGTTTCGACGTTCGTTGGTTTAAGGGTCGGTTCACTGTGAAACAACTTAAATTTGGCCAAGTCCGAATTTTCGCATTTTGATTCCCAAACTGTTGTCTTATTTTTAAAAGGAAAAGATATCAGACGCCTTAGGTGTTCCGATGGTTGCGTCTTGGTAGCGCTCTGTCTATAGCTCCAAAAGGAATGAGAATAATAATGGCCAAGCATTGTGCAAAACAAAGCTGCTTTTTAATTGATTCCATTCAAAGTCATCACTAGGACACACTTAGTCATTATTGCTTCTACCAATTTCGCAAATGATTAGCTCACCTGTGATTGCAACGCACATGTCCTGGCTATTGAAATGTATAAAATTACTCAAACGAACCAGTTTTAATTACATAATTAACAGACTCAGAGAGCTGCAATTCAGCAAGCTACTCTCAACGGCACTTAATTTATGTGCAAGCATATACAAACATTCTCCCAAGTTGGCCCCAAATTGAGACATCCCGTCACTCCGGTCCAAGGAGTGGCCAATTAAAGGCAGAAGATGTCTTAGTCCCATTACTGTTGGCCGATAATGCTTCAGAAGTGTATTTATTCTCATTTGCTGTCTTCAAGGACACTTATCCCTTCTCCACCCACAACCTAGACTTGTATGCGTGGTTGGGTGGGTGTGAATACACGGCCAGACCCCTCTCTTAACGCCACCACAGAAAATCCAACAATCTGCGGTTGGTGTCTGCTAATGAACAATTTAACTATAATTGATGTACAGATCTCATAACAATACGGATAATAGGGGATCTTTGCGAAAGAAATTTTCATTAACAATGCAAGTCTGGGGGTAAATCCTAAACCCTCCCACACCACCATCATAATGTGCCGGCTAATAAGCCTGTGAACACTCCCACTCCTGCAAGGGTTAGCCCATCTCGCATGCCCATATCAAAGGATATAAACGTGGCAAGAGTGTTTAGGGTACAGGGCACACGAACGGAAGAGAAACAAGATAGCGAATGATACAAAAGGCGAATTGGGCTAACTCGTTAAGAGTAACAATTTCAATTTTTTCCTTGGTGATTTGCACTCTCGCAACGCAGCACCAAGGAATTTTTCACCATTGAAAATACCGCAATAAAAGCGTTTCCTGCCCACTTTACAGTGCCTTTCACAGAAGCACCATCGGATCAGCCAGTAGCGCTGGCAGTTAAGGGAGAGAATACAAAAGCCTGGATGAGCAGCGCAAAGCGAAATTGCCAAGTGCCGGTTGATGATTGTCGTGTCGACAGTTGTCGAGTACTTATTCTTCGTCTCTCGTCCTTTCTGCTCCCATGCACGACTAAGTTTAACTATTCCTGTGCATGTATACGCATTCGTACCCCGCACAGCATACTCCATGGTGGGGCGCGATATTTAAAGCCGTTAACATCATCCACGCCCGTGACAGAGGGTGTCCAGAATGACTTCCATATGGATTGGCAGTTTGCACAAGGGATGGTATTCGGTACGCTCCTCTAGTGATAAGGCATTCTTAACACATACTTTGCGGTGGCATTTACAGTAATATTCATAAGAATTGTCGTAAAACAAAGAGTTTTTTTTTTTGTTCTGCCTCCACCGCTTCACATTCGTGGTACCGACTTAAACGCACATTTAGGAACGGAGCTAAGGGCTACATCTTTCCAATTCATTCGAAAACGTCGTGGAATTGCATTGCGATATTCTCTGCTCGTCGTCACCACAGACACTTCTGCTCAGGGCCACTGAGCATTCCGACAGAGCGAGAGGGAATATTGAAGTTATTACCGTCGCTGCTGTCGCCGAGTACGTGACTAGACGCATGCCAATTACCGGCGAATGGATCGTTGACTTTAAAAGAGAAAAATTGTTCACAATACTTTGGGGTAATGAGTTTGACAGTCCTCCCTAAGTGGATTGTCTGCTTCAGATACTAGTTTCCCCCTTTAGCAGTTGACGAAACTGTGCATACTTGCGTGTAGCTGTGAAAAGCAGTAAGTTCTCCTCATTCGTCTTGTTTGTCGTTCTTTGCAAACAGACTCTTTCCATGTTATTCCGACACCAATCCGTAAACTTGTTGAAAACGTGCTTGTTAACTCATTAGTTGCGAGCATTTGCTTGCATCTGGAATGATTAGTAATTGCATGCCTTGGAATGCTGTTGAATCTGACAGGTGTCGTCATGAACTCGTTTCAATGTCTGTACTTCCGGCGGAACCGAAGAGGTCTGCAGCAGGATAAATCTCATACCTGTTGTCTCATATCTGTTTTTCTAGGCTTTCATTTTGTTGCCTCTAGACTCGTTTGAGGTGACTTTAGTGACAAATTCGGGTGGAAGCTTACCGGGAAATAGAGCTTGTGCTCTAATTTTACAGAGATGATATGGATGACACTGACACTGACGTTTCCGAGACAGTTATTAGTCTTTGACCATGTCAGTGACTCCTAAGAGGTGGGGCGTTAAAAAATATTTGCTTTGGAGTCGACGCACTTGCCTGCGCCACTGCATCCACCAATTTGATCATTCTCCAAGGCGCAACGACGATTATCCATACTCCACACCAATTTAAGGTCAATCAGACCTGCCGGGTCCAAATAAAGAAATACTTCAGGATGACTAAGCAGTAAGCACACCCTCTCAGGAAATCCGTAATTGGCGGAGTACGCCCCCAGACTTCATTGTCTTTCATACATACGGGCGTACAAATCAGTTTAGTCAAGAAGTTCTGCATTCATATCAATTTTGCGCTACTGTATGATTGAGTTTCTTGTACTGAGATTCTAGTATTGTGTGAGTGTGAAGGCAAGCCCTATGATAGATCCTCTTAGGCTGGGCCCCATGTTGAAGACAAATCACTTGTCCTCGCAGACAATATCAGAATATGCACTTTCATCGCAAATGAAGAATGCTGGCCAGACTCCTCTGTGTAAATTTATTTTATCTTAAAGTCCCCAAATGTGAAAATGCAAATAAATGCAGATTTATTGCGCTCACATTGTCTCCTATTTTAGGGCCTACCCATACCCAAGCTGCTTTAAAACTCTCTTCCAAGCGACAGCAAAGTTAACTGTTAGAAATCATGCACGTCTACGCATGAGACAAAGTTCGTGGAGGCAATGAGTAAGTTTTGCCAGTCTTAAGACTTCTTTTTTTTTGTCCTTAACTTTTGAACAAGCGTCGCTCATCAACTTCTGTATGTTTTTTTTTTTTTTTGTGCTTATTCAGCACATACGAATGAGCAACACAAAAAGTACAAAAACTGTCGCAGCATAACCAAGATGACGGGGGCAAACCCATGAATTGAGCAAATTGTCTCTCATTGTTCTAAGAACAAAGTACGGACGCCATTGTAGATTTCAATACCACCATCACCGCCCTCGGAGCTTAAGGAAACAGTAAATTTTAACACATATCATGGCTTGGTGCCGTCGCAATTTGTTATCCTAGCTTCGTATTCCTCTCCTTTCCGTTCCGTTTTCAATTTCTTTTGCCCCCGTCGCTTCTCATTTGACGTTGGCTTTTGCCTGCGCGAAAGTGTTGTAATGGCAATGACTGGCGCGTATGTCAATAAATTTGTACATCTCATAGATTCAAAATAAATCGTTCATTTTCAATGATGTGAGTGAGAGTGGTCCTGATTTGTTTCTCATCGTTCCTCCTCCAGTTCACTGCGTTGCATCGTCGCGTCGTCCTACCGGCGCATGGCGCAAATGTGTGAACAGAGCTGAAGGGATAATTTAAAATTTTACTACCCACCCAGCGTGTCGGTGGAATTAATTCAGTAGCTCTGCGTGGGAATTCCCCCCTTTCGCCATGCTTTATACTGGTTTGCCCACACTTTCTGTCCCACTTCTGTGCTTAACTGGAACATTTTTATTGGACTATAAATTGCAGGTCCCATAAGTTTTCCGGATTTATGTGGAGATATCTGAGGGATAACTGGGGTTGGACGAGGGTTTGGTGGTGTGCGTGTTTTTGATTGCATGCTGTCAGTTGATTGTCGGAGGTTTTTGCAGGAAATTGACCATTTCATCGGTTGTCAGCAGATGAAAGGACAGCCGCCGAGAGAGAAAGTGGGAAAAAGCTGAATGAAAAGGACGAGGAAAATGAAAAGGCTATGGAATGCAAATTGAATTTGTGAAGTGAACTCTCCTCCGACTGATTCCCTGGGGTGAAACCCTTGCAGTCGCTTAACTTTTGATTTGATTAAATTTTTAACAAAAACAAAGTGAGTCATGATGTCATCAAAAAGCATAATTCTTAGAGAATTTTGTGTTAAATGCGTTCCTAGAAGGTGGTCCGGGGTTCACACAAATACGAGTGAGCCTTTGGATTGTGTCTTTAGGTCTAGCTCGGTCCATCTACATAATATATAGATGCAAAGGGTGTCCCAAAATTAATCAAGATTTGGATTTGCAGCCATTTGTGCAGTGAAAAAAAAAGAAACAATTTGACAGCCAGTAGTTAAGGGTTAGGAAAAATGGTGCGTCCACAGCGGATTTTGGGCCGGAGGCATCTTTGTGGACCATCCTTTTTTGAAAATGAGGCTTTCCAAGCAGTGACTGTTACTCGTGCTCGATATCGCGCCATGACAACACACTTCCTTCAGATCCTTATAAGGGTCACATAATGTGTGCATAAACACTGAATAAATACGTTTTCATATCTACGCGGAATTGCAATCGACTTGAAAACATTAAAAAAAAGACGCTTGCAATTGTTGAAGAGGAATTTACAGATCTATGTGACTATATCCTCTTCAGACACAAGCAAAATGAATGACAAGTCATTTCCTAAAGCCCACGACAAACAAGTAAAGTAATTTTCAATGGAAAACCAAAGTATTCGCTAAAAAACGCTCTCATCGAGAACCGACAATGGCTCTTAGACTAGTGGAAGTGATACTTCAGACAGGCCAAGCATTCAATGTTAAGGCTCTTCGTTGTTTGATCGGAAAGCTTCTCTTTGTTGCCACGGATTTATACTTACATAATGATTGACATGCAAATAAATGCAAACGAATATGAGCGGCGTTATGCGAGTCAGTATGTGCAAAGATGCCTTAATATCTATATCTCGTCATTGAGAGTGTCTTCTGATTCAGAAATCAGAGCCTATCAAAGGAGCAGTCCTTCAAAAGCAACAAAGTAATGAGAACCTAATAATGGTGGAGGAAATTTCTGGCATTTAAACGATGGGACGAAATTAATGATGCGAACTTGTTGGTTTATGGTGTGGTGACATGTCACCAAATGAGTGATGGGGAAATGCTCAGATGTACGAATACTAATTGGCGAAGCTGAAATAAATCGTGCTATAACTTAACGCATCTGAGAAAGTTTACAAAAAAAAAAAAACAAAGGGACCTCTGTGGGCATGCTGTCCTGGAGAAACGACATTCAACATCGACGTCTTGGATAGAGTGTCACTATGAGCACCTATATCTTCGAGGTAGTCAAGGACTTTGTTTACCCCGTTGCCAAAGTAAACCTTGGGCTTCAGAGGAAAATGAGTAATGTAGCCGTCTTCCGAAGGGCCAAGCTGTCTTTATATAAAACTCTGATCATCGCAGTCTTGTTGTATGGAGCAGGGACATGGAAAACCTGTAAAGCGGGTGAAGAAGTCTTCGAATCAATCTGGAGCAGATGTTGCCACAATGATCTGAATCGACTGTATAGCGACATGAGCCGCGCCAGGTGTCTACGGATCCATCTCCTAAGGTAACTGGGCTATTGAAAATTCAGTTCTGAACCCGTGGGACAGAGCAACAGAGGGCGTCCGCGTGTAAGGCACCCAGATGTTGCAGAACCTCAACCAACTCGGAATGCGAAACTTGAGACAGCTAGCCAGAGATCGCTTTGTCTTCGAATTTTGTTTCATTTTCGTTTAATCTACTTTGATTTTTACGAATTCTGTTACAAGCACGCCGTGACAAAGGACTTCTGCTGACGCTGCATGGATGAGAAGGAGGTAGAAAACAGCCCACACCCGAACCGATTTGGATGATACAGATGTCGTTGATTTAAGCTTGTCTGTAAGATATGGTCGGAAGAAAGAATGCCGACGAGTGGAATCTCAGAGACGTCTGCCCGATCCACAAAAAATGCCCAACTTCTCAAGGGATATGTCATTTAACTTCCCTTATAAGGTCAACTGGTGTGAACGCCAGACTTGTGCGTTGCGGTAAAGGTTTCGCTCCCTCCCTACCAACACTGGCTTAATAACAACCAGAAATGGTTTAAATAACAGAGGAAAATAGCGTATATTCTCTTCTCTATACATACTCATGATATTTTCCTCGATTCACTCATCGCACATCACGGGGCTACATCAGATCCTTCGGAAGGCTAACATCAGCCTTTGAAGGTCATGCCGCAGGTTCCGTCGCCAAATTCATTCTCCTAGCCCTCCTTGGCTATAAGACGCCAATATTTAAGTCAGAATCCCAATGGTCTATGCGACACTCAGCTGCCTCCTTCCCCACCCAACCCAAGGTCGACTACACTTATGTATATAGCCTGTAATTAAGCCTAAAGAAGCTACCTCCATGGAAATTAAAAATTATTAATTTAGTTTTATGACCCTTTCTTCTCATTTCATCTGCACGTACTTCATTAGAAATGAAGTGCAAATATTTGCACAGTCTGAATAAATGAGCTTGTGTGCTGCATAATGAACCTGTAATCTCTTTCTATCATATCTTGTGCGCACACACATTTAGACTGGTAACAGATTCCAAGTATCAGATTATGTCCGAATATATCCTTCTTCTGTCCCACGCACCCGCAGCCACACACCATATTCCGTAGCGTTTGGGTTCATGCAATGCATGTGTTCCATCTGACAACCAATATTTCACTTTCACAAAGGATAATCGCATAAAATATCAATTTTGTTCAATTTTTTTGTTTAACTCTTGCTTTCCACCCATCAACTGTTGCCACATTGTGAGCTCCATAACATTATCCCTCTTTGCAGGAACAATCTTCAGCCATTACTACGTACGATGTGTGCGAAGGAAATATCCCACGGTTGAGTTGGCGAATATTTTGTTTTATTTTTTACCTCGTTCGATACGTTTTCCTCTTCTTCGTTTTTCTTTTTCTCAAAATAAAGCATAATATTGGTAAATTTAAAATAAAGTGCAATTTTCGTGCAGAAAATCGAACCACTCGGTACTCCACACACCGCCAGCGATGTTGGGAAACACAACGATGGCAGTGGCTCTGTTAGCGCGAGTTGTGCATACATACGAACGCACATCCGTGCCGGTACATCTGGCACTCAGCGAGCGAAAATATGATGTGTACCGATTGTCCTTGATGCTGTCTACAGTGAAACCTACAAACAAAGCACTGGAAGCGATGGCATATTATGATGATTTCCAGTCCTGATGTCTGCAGTTTTCGTACTAAATTCAGTCAATCCCAAGGCACACAATAATGGTTAGGGGTTGAGGGAGGGGCAAGCGGGGAACCTTCTCGTTGTGAAATTGCAAATAAGGATAAAATTGAAAAGTTGTTTTCCATTCAATTGCTTCTGTCCTACGTTACAGTGTCATGGGCACAAACACGAGGGGATGTACTGTGGTGTGTTTACAAGGCTTCTTGTATGATATCTACGAACACAGCAGCGATGATGATTGACGATTGTTCCAGGCTTTTGTTCTTTTTCCCCTTGTGTTCTTGATTGGAAGGACAAATATGTGTGCTATCAAATTCGTGGGAATGTCTGATGTCGATGATGTATGCACGTAAACATATTGGAAACCTCAGATGGAAGGTGGGAACCTCAAGCGTATTCTCTACGAAATTGGACATGCAATTAGACAAACTAGAAACTAGAGAGGCTGTATTGTGCCACCAAACGAATTTGCAACTGACATCTACTTATGAGATCTGTAGAAAATAGGGGTTATTTGGGTGTTGTCTTTCTAACAGCTCATGTGCGAGCCTGGCGTGTGTCCAAGTCAGTCAATATCAGTTAACATTACCATTTTATTGGAAAAGTCTCACACTAATCACCTAAAAATTTTCGGTGATAAAGCCTTCAAATAAATTAGGAAGGGATCCACTTTCTTATCGAACACTGTCTTCATTGCGAAACTTTAGCAGTGTCAGCTGAAGAACATCATCCCACGTGCTGTAAACGAGATATACCAGCCAGTACGCTCGAAAAGATGGCAGAAATCACACTCTATAAGAATTCGGAATCTGGACATGATAGTCATGAACACACCTCCTCTTGGCGATGGACCTTGACTTGCAGTGAAGAAATGTATGTCCTAAAAGCTACAATAATAGTTGGAGAGTTCCAAGTAGTGAATCTGCTGCTTCTGTGCACACCCATGATAATGACAAACATTCCTGTGCGAGATGACAATTTCCAATAGGACTTGCAATGACAATCAACAAAGTGTCATTGCCCAACAGGGTTGAGGATTGTATTTAGGAAATCAATGCTTACATCCCAGACGCAGCCTGAACATTGGGGATGCTTCTACTTTTAATACATCCCACAGAGTATGTCTCACCCAATATCCCCACACCTTTGCTTCACTTTGCACCCACTATAATCACGTTTCCTGTATCGATTCTGGCATCTTGGAGCTGTGAATTATGAATGTTGCTATGTGGATACGGGGATTGAAACTGGACACCAACCCACTATTCCACGTCGGCCACCTTTAAATAGTCCATTGCCACCAATTACGCCAATACATTTGGATTAATACATCTTTGATTGTATTCGATTTGATTGTTGATTTTCATACATTTTCAAACATGTATATAAAATACATTAAAATAACCATGATGCTGGGTTGAATGTTTCAAATCTGTGACTTCGTTTATTTCCAGAACGCCTGCACACTGCACTCCACTTGGTAGTGGAGTCCTATTGGAGCAGGTGCAGATGTTTAGGTATCTTGGGGTATTTTTCACGATATTGACGCAGTTCCTTTTTACAAGGGCTATAAAATTGAGAAAATATTGCGTATCCGAAATGAGCTGTGATCATCACTTGAGTCATTGTGCATATGCATCACTTCTTTGACACACGCACTGACCGCAGGCAGTTTAATGAAATGGAAAAGGAGATAAGCGGGTGATCCTTGGCAGAGAAAAGGCACTAAAGAGATGTTCAACGTCTCTTAACCTTGGGTTTAAGGTGACAGCTTTTTTTATAACATTTTCACAGACAGGGCTCTGGGAAAACATGGGCGTTGCTCTAAAGCGTTAAGAGGGAATGAGCTCTCTATTTTCCCAGAGTATTATGCGTGTCATTAAAGCACAATCGACGATTGGCAAGATGCTTTTCAATGTAAAGTCGCACAATCCAGAGCAAAAAGGAGCACAGTCGGCGATTGACAAGAGGTTTTTCGATAGAAAATTGTCTGATCCTCAGTCGTTGCTTGCTCATGTGCTGGAGAGGACGGTAGATAACATAATACAGATATTCATCTTCCTCTGCGCTTGCCGTAGAAGTTATTGTGACAACTTGTTGTTTTTGCAGCGTTTGTGAATATATGAGAGGGGTGGGGGTATTTCGCTCCGTCGTAATGAGGTGAACTAGAGCATTTATTTAAAAAAAGTGTTCGTCATTTGAGAGTTATTTCAAAGCTTTATGTTGTACCACAAAAAGAAAGAGGAGCTTAACAAAGCAGCTTGTGTTCAGAAGGTACATTCATTTAATTGGAAATAGATTTGATTGACATGTTAGACTCGAAATTAAATATATTCCCGTTGAATTATTAAAAAATAGTTGAAGCAAATGGGATTCGATATGATTTTGTTCAAATTTAAATTATAAATAATCATTCAAAATTCATAATGATGAAATTACCAGGAAATATAAATTTGAGAAAGGGGGATACTGGCCGGGGGACCGGGCAACACATTGCAAGGGGCAGCAATTTGGATCTGTTAAACTTGTATGTTTTATATTAAATTTACAAAACGAATTCTTTTTTCAGTCCCATGAATTTATTTGCCTGGCATATCCTGCCTGGCGTTCCTTGCGTTGCTTAACAAAAACATCCAATGAACGCTGCTCGCTCGAATGATAAACAACAACATTTATACATAGGTGTTTCTTCTCTAAGCCGGCATCCTTTTCTTAGTAACAAAATAATTGCTTTTCTTGCAGGTACGCTCTTAGCTGGCTTGTGTTATTTTTTGATTTGTACTTGATATCGGATACAGGGTTCTTAGTTCAGGACAGAATATCGTTGTTGAGTTCTCGCACTACTTCGGAATCTGAATTGTCAACAGTCAAAATATCTGTTGGAGATTTTACATTTGATGGCAAGGCTAGAGTTTTAGAAATAGCAAGACACTTGGTTTTTATTAATACTGTCTTGGTGGGCTTTTTTTACTTCGAGACAAGGTCACACTTTGAAATTGCCTGAAGTGTTCACGCAATTGGTTGCAATTTGATTTGACAGTGAAATAGCACAGTATGTCAGAAATCTGCTAGTGAACTGGCGAAAATTCTGCTAGTTTTGTTTGTTATCACTGTACGGAAACTGGGCGAATCATCATTAACATCTTCTGACGCACATGCTCCACTAAAGGGGTCGCGGGTGTAAGCCACGCACGAGAGATCTCCAGGCAACTCGATCCTCCGCCATCGACTCTAACTCATCAGGAGTTATGCCAAAGAGTAACCAGGCGAATTTTTGCACTTGGTCCAACCACTTCGCCTACCTGATGGGATCACATTCAACGACTACATCGGAATCAATCGGATCATCCACAATTTCGTACGCAACTTCATTGAAAGTGATCTAATTGAGGCAATTTTGAAATCGGTTCGTTGCGTGCAATTTCGATCCCAATTTCGAGGGAAATTGCAGAAATTACTCAATTTCTTCTAGTGGGAACATTCTATGATACTCCAAATGCGTCACCTTCAGCCTCACGTCCTTCTATTGGAAATACAAATTCTGTTGTACCTGAACAGACATAGATGTATTGTGCTGTCTTTCTAGAGCCCCCCTTTCCAGGCCTCCGATACAACGACTTCTGCAGAAGCTGCATAGACGAGGATGAGGAAGAAACCATTGTAAACAGGATATGCAGTTCTCTCATTTCGTAGATTTCGACTTCTGGGAGCTTATTATTTTCATAACCTGGCTGAACTGAGCACCATAAGAATGAGTCATCTTCTTCGCTTTGTTAAAAGCACTAACGGTTTGCGGAATAGGTATTTCTAGATCCGCGTGGTAGCACAGTGGACCTGTGGTGATCAAAGTTTGCCTGCTGTATTTTCGTACAGCAGTCAACCACTTCAACCTAAACGAACGTACATATGCGTAGGTGCATGTTGAAACCGTATACAAAGGTTTTTTGTTATGTGAAAAAATGACTAGGAGCGGCATTAATTGGGTAGGCCCCGGGCGCCCCTAACTAGGGTTTAGTAGGACACGTATTTGTAATGAGTTGGTATGAGGTACTCACTTCAGAAAGTGAAGTGCTACAATGTCCCACATCATCTGAGGTGCAAAATTTTTCACATAAGAATGACTTCCATCGCCATTATTTGGATGAGGCAAGTGTTGACACAAATTTGAATAAATGATTGAAAAATTGAAATAATTTGGCAGTTACATGTGCAATACATTTTTGTTGCTTCCATAGCAACAGAAACGACAATGTCCCAACTACACACCAATATGACAGCTGTAGTCAATGAATCAGGGCACACTTTGATTTTTGCTGATCTTCGTCTACTTGGAAGAAGAAATTATCTCTGAGTATGTCAAAAATGGAGGTGTGACTAATATTTTTACTATTTACGAAGGCAATACAATAGGTTGAAATTAAAAATTGTTTATGGAAAAGCCCAGGGAGACATCGTGACGGGATCATTAAGCATTATTAGTGAGTTCGCTCCCTGAACAACTGCATTGTTCAAATAGTCAATATTTTAGTATTTGTATTTGAACAGAGGTAGCGTGAAGCGATAGAATCCTTGTCCCCAGGATGGGTTGGTTAATGCCGTTTTCTTCCGCAGATCCAGTGAGTGAGAAATGACTGAGGTTAAAGTGTTTGCTTCCTCAGTTCTCTGTAGCTTCCAGGGTGCAAGTGTGGTTTGTGCTGTTGATTGTTTTTACTCCAGTACAAAGATAATGCCAGAGCCAGATTAGGGTGTTAGTCTGCTCACTTGTTCTGGTATCCTTGATAATGTAGCGGTGATGGTTGGCTCCCGTTGAAGAAGAGGCCACTTTTGGGAGGAAGTCCATGCTAGACAGGGACCAAGGCGAAGGATCATATTGGACGATTTTACACATTTCTCCTGATTGGAATATCCTATCGGGATGCAGAATTATGGTTTCCAATCTCGTTAGGAGGAAGCTAGAATTATATGTGTCATTTTCTTAATATATTTTCAGGTACAATATTTTTCTATATTATGAGTGTGTTTGGCTTTGTAAATAAAAACAAATGAATTATAATGCTTTTAAAAATGTGTGTCGCCTCTTGTTTGTATTGCATGCCCATGTATTTCTTACAATTTGTGTATATGAATCATTAATTTTTGCCTTGCTGAGAGAATACTAGATGCAAATGTTTCCCCTTCGTCATTGACTGGTGGGTGATTGGCGAAGCAACTAAATTGCATGAGAACAATCAGAATTGAAGTTCATAATGTTATACAATTGAAGCACTAGTCAATGTGCCCATATTCCTTTCGTTTTTCCTGACTAAATATTCTCGCAAAGCAAGTCTTACGATTGGGTAAATTACATAAATATTTATGAACGAAGCACGCCTGTGTTCTGTTTCACAAAACAGCATATTTTATAACACATTCACACACACAGCCAAACAGAAAATGTTTGAAAATCCCTTGCATAGGCAAATCGACAGCAAGGTCATTACATAGTTTCTCTCTCTCTCTCTCTCTCGCAGATACACGCAGGGAGGCACACACACAAATTTGTACAAGTTTCTCCTCTCACCCGGAAGCGACCACATCTAAATAGATTCGAAATTTGCATTTCCTCCTCTACACTCGCCCTCTAACAACCCCAAAAACACACACAGTGCTACGTGTTGGGAAACTATTCCCCCATCCAACATCAGCCAACACAGTCAACTGAAGTAATTAATTCGGACTCGGCAAATTATTCAAACTTATCTCGATCCAAGATGCCAGAACACAGCGAACACGGTACCGGTGATGTCAATGTGAAGTAGAACTTTCGTCAGCGCGTGTAGTTATTTGCAAGTTTAAATTGATTCACTGGAATTTATCGCATTAAATCCTGCTTGTCGTGTAAGTATCGAGTGTTGGTGAGAAGGGGGTGGGGAAACATGTCCTCCATTCTCATCAATGATCAAACAAAAACACAACAATGGGACTGCTAAGGTAACTGAAGAAGTTCCTTGACTCCCTAATCACCTCCACACATTTGCATGACACACATGCATGGCGAATCGCTCTTGAGAATTTTCAAAGTTCGCCTTTGGCATGAGCACATAATTCGAATTCCATTTGGACCAATATTTCCAACAGATAGCTCGCTCCGTACCCATGGAATTCACACTAGACGACCTCCAATTAGTTCTAGAACTTGTCAACGGCATTCATTCAATTGGACCAGCAGGAGCAGCAGTGACGGTGGTGTACCTGATTGCATGTCATCGTCTTTTGCATATGAAACTGAGAGATCGAATCGCACAAAAAAAAGAAAGAATAAACTATAGCGATGAATGCTTCCTCACAGAAGGATGCATCCAATTGAGGGACGGAAAGCTGAAGAGCACTATCTCCCCTGCCACGGCTGCCGTACGTAAGAGTGGAGGTGGCGGTGTGCTTCAATAATTGTATCCAATCGAGTTTAGAATAACGTTCAATAGTGGCCGGGCGGGATGGAAGCTGTGACACCAGGTATAATAGAAGTCACCAGACGGATGCCATACAAGAAGCATGCATACGCTACGGTTACGGATTCAATAGGCCACAATTGAACGGGTCTTTCACACTTTTGATCAATTGAAATCAATTAAATTATAAATTGGAGAGTCATCCGTGCGGAGGCTAGATGTAAGGCTTACAAATGCAGCGATTGCCAGGGTAATGAGTAACATACAACGTTGCAACATTGTGACATGGGCTATTGTGCCTCTGTCATGGACAACACAGATGTCGATTATCAGTTCCGTTTCAATGGTCTGATTGGTCTTCTTGTCTCTCGCAGTTGTTGGTGGGCGATGTGGACGTCTTTCCATGTCAATGGAGGACATTATTCCTGAGATGAAGTGAATTTGCATTCACATGTGAGAGACAGACCATTTATGCTCATCTGGGCATGACTTGATTCTCCTTGTGATTTTTTCTAGGAAGCCAAACGAGGTAGACACGGTTCCGCTTATTCTTTTGAGGCTCTTTCCCTACAGATGTATTGTGTAACACTCCAGATCGTTGAGTGAAAGCATTCTTAGAAATTATATTTCTCACATTCTTAAAGTTTTTAATGGGCCTCCTATGTCTCCTCATAGGATACAGATATTGACTTGGTATGCTTTTGTGCATGAGATGGTCTAGACAACTGAGAGAGGTTTGAGTTAATTCTTGAACCACGGGGTGTTTTAGTAATCAGCATGTTTGACGAATGTCCTATGTTGACCGGAACTGGTGACGTGTTTGGTGCATGGTGCATGGATTCTTTATCTGCAACCCTGCCGAACCAGTAACCCGGGGAAGTGGTTTATCTTTTTATTACTTCTGTTGTCGTTTTCTGAGGCCCAGTATGTGGCCGGTTCCCTAGGTGAGAACTAATCTTCTGGCGTGTCCTGTTAGATACCAACCAAGTTATATGTGTTAAATGGTCGATTTAGAGAGAACAGATATTTCGCATGATTTGGAGGATTGCAATGAATCTCTAGCCAGTCTTCTGGCGCCGTTTAACACGGTGAGCATGTGGTAGGTAAACGGTCACATCAAGTATGAGACAGGGAGTGACTGAAAATGATTCATATATAAAATGTCATAATTTCGGTGAATGTATTTTGTAACTCAGGTATTGTTCTTCAACCTTCATACAGTTATTTATTCAAATACGTTATAAAAAATGAACAATTTTACGAAGAAAAATGTAAAGGTAGAGAAGAAGAACAATTCTAACAATTGGCCACGCCAGTGTTGGCTGATGAATATTTTAGATTATACACAACTGTTTACAACTGCCTGGGTATGAGATACCCTGCCTCGTACTCGCTAGGTTAATAATGTTGATTTCGTTAAAAAAAATGTCTGATAGCTGATAGCGATGCGGCCGGTATTTTTCCAATTACGGAAGTAATGTTGGCTTCCAAATCCCTGATCCATCCAATAACGTACACTGAGACTCAAATGTGTATGGGGATGGTAAATTCAATAACAGGCTCAGGAGGTCGTTGATGCATACTTTATTTTGAACGAAAAATAATTTTCACAGAAAGTTAATTTTCGTAACATAGCTAAATAATCTAAAGGCTTCCAACGAAAGGTTCATCCAATGAACATGCTTCCTTCCACGATGACTTTCCATGCAAGAGAAGAATTTGACACCATTAGGCCGGTTGCGGGTGATTTGTTGAAAAAAAAGGGCTGAATGTAAAAACAATGTGAACAATCCCTAGTTATAGTTATTTTTTTTCTAATCACTTGATGCTGTACCTGACAACTCGAACACTCGTCTAACATAAAGTAGGTTTAACAAGTAAACAAACTTATCACTTAGTTAGCGGTGAATGTATGTGCGCACTTGTGTCACTCTTCCAGAAGTGGATTATAAGTGGGAAATAATATGTGTGAGTATGGCAATCGCTGCTCCAGTAACATAGCCTTAGAATGTGTATTGGGAGCGCAGCTCGGAGTCTGTATTTGTGGTCGTTAAAACCTGCCCCACTAAGGATAAGGTAGAGGGTTTAAAAATGCTTCGCTAACTTCGCCATTCGGAGTCGAGATAAAACTGTAGGTGCACCCTACTCGTGAGAGACAATGACGAACACCAGAGCGGTTTCACTTGAAGCTACCTCTCAACTCCTCGTCGGACTCAAGCACCGCCAACATTGTGCTTGTTATGTTCATGAACAAGAACGTATGAATACTTGGCCCCGAATCAAATGTGCTCCTACACAAGAATATAAACCTACTATATGAATCAATTACAAAATAAGCACAGTCTTAAAAATGAGCACTCGTATGCGTACTTAAAATCTATTGATCTGCGTGAAGCCGGTATGTTTCGGATGAAACTCCATCCTTTCTCAGCAAATGTACGCCTACAAGCTGAGTAACAAACACAAACAATGGAAATAAGACATAATCCTCTTAATAATAGAAAAATGAGAAAAATAAACATACATTCGATGACACACATACCTAAACGGCACATAAAACGTTTTGCTGTACACATTTGCGTTTTGACATTTCACCGCTTTGTTACGAAACCATACTCGTACATTGCCGGAGTCCTTGTCGCAATAGACCGTCACCGTACACTCGATTCTTCGTGAATTTCCAAGAGCAAGAGAAGAGGAAGAACAAAATTATCCAACGTACCATGTTATCCCGCAACAAGGGGAGAGTAAAACAAAAAGAAGACAAACAAAAAATAACCGCAGCGGAAATGGTGGAGGGGAAGGGGCCTGAACTGGTGAAAATATTAAAAGGATTTTCACTCCATGGCCCACATATCCCTTTGATAGCCATCCCCACTCACACATGCCATTATGCCCTGTTGTGCTCACCACTTGCTATGTTATTTATTTTTATTTCATTCATTCTTCGCTTCGTATTTTCTCATGTATTATCCCTTTATTTTCTTCTCTGGCATCGGCATCGACTACAGCCCGTTATCCGGGACGATGATATCGGCCTTAAGCATAACAAACACACACATACACACTCACACACCACACACCAACACAGCCGAGTGTACACTCGCGATGTAGGGGTCAAATAAATTTCCCAACTCATTTCATGCGTGTCAGACATCAGACTACCAGATCCTGTGTGTCCTGTGATCCAATTGTATTTGTGGTGGGTTTATCCTGGCATGCGGTTGTTGCGACGGCAGTCTCCTTTCATAAGAAAATCTATGGTTTTTCTTTGCCTTATCCAACCATTCACGCACACACAGAGACGAACAGCAAAAAAAAATGAGAGCGCGCTACTGGCATATGGCTGAGTGTATCTGAAAGACGACGACGACGACGACGACGGCTCAACCACCGCACCAACAATACTCGCAATAATAAGAAAAAGTTGCTTCTCCTCCTTGGGCTTCATGTTCCGTCGTGAAGAGGATAAACTTCTTAAGAAAATGGAATGAAATTGAAACAAGAATACACACGACAATGGCGGCGGCGGCGCTCCCTGTGACCTCATATATCTAAAGAATAATTCTTAAGGAATCTCCAACCTCCATTTCGGATTCGAATTGGCTGGCGATGATACCGAGAGTTTGTACAGCGCCCGGAGGTCATCAGTTATGTTCGGGCTACCCGGTAACAGGCCATAACCTGGAATATAAAGGGTTTTTGTTTTCATTTGCAAAAGCGGCGGCGATGGCGACGGTGACGGTGACTTCGTTCACCGACAAGGACGACGGTATTTGAATGGGATTTGGCTTTTGTTGCAAGAAGACAATAACTAGATACAACTAATCCTAAATGAGGCATTCCGCCTCCAATGTTGATCTTATATTCGCTGAAAGAATAAAATTAAATTTTCTTCACATAATACTCTTTCTCTCGGACGATATGAAAAGGCCAAAGAAATTATGTCTGTCATGGGCTACTATAAAAACGGATATAATATCACAGGATGGGCAGTGGTGGTGGACAGAAATGTGTATGAAGCACTAAAAGGAAATATCATTTGAATGGATTGCTTTGTGCACTTCGATGCAGAATACACTGAATTCCTCTGTCTGGCTATAACTGCGGCGCAGTACACGATTTCTGCTGTCAATCGGTTAGTGTACTCGCATCAACGCTGAAACGAAACGAGTCGTGTCGGCAAAAGAATTTCCAGCTCTCAAGATGGTGACTAAATAACGAAGAACATAGCCATCCTCATTTATAGGTCATCAGTCAACTCGACTCCTCTATGTTTATGCCCACTTTGTCTTATCGAATGAATACTAATCATCGTAGGGATTCAACAACATGCTTGAGGTTTTTTGCATCAATAATTAATTTTTCTTCTGTCTCTTACATGTCACCAACCAGCCTCTGCAGATGGCGCGATCTCTAGCGGCTGCTTCCAGTTCCGCAGCTCAATTAGATGAAATCCTTCTCCACTCGGGGGCGTTATCTTAGACGCGGGATGGATCTGTTACATTTCCCCACAGGACCGAAGTGAATTACATAGACGACCATAGCCACATTGTCCACGTGCTCTGTATGACCCAATCATGTTTGACCTTGGATCCGTAAATGACTGACCTGACTCTTGTTGACCTTGGGCTAGGCTTTAGCCCGTAAAGACGCCCGATGCTATCGCTCTCTAAATTCCCTCATCGTTACCTCAACGTTAAGTCGTTCGATGCTATCTCCAAATTTCCTCAACGTTAGCCAAAAAGCCCATGGTGTACTTCTCCTTGAAGTTACTGCAGATGTCAGGCTGATGTGAAGGATTCGGTTTTGTTTTTGTCTAAATACGCCTCAAGCATCGAACATACATCCTCCCCTCTTTATTGCAAACAATTTGCTGTTTTTCATACCCTTGCCTGACCCTGCGGCTGCGCTGATGTCTGCTTTTAGCAATCCAGGGTTCTCGCGAATTGACTTCAGCTGCACGTGGCACGTGGTCTGTTAAGACATCGGTGAGGAAACGAAAATTGTTGTTTTTCTTTTTTGTTCGTTGGTATCGTGAGCAGTCTGTTGATCCCAAACTGGCAATTAATCACTTACTTTTTTCATTTTTAGGAACTTAACTCCACGTTACCTTAGCGATGGCGTAAGGATGGAGATTTGTGTTCACTCCCAATCACGAGCAACCTGCATAATTCACAGGTCTACTTTCCCGAGTCTCGACAATAAGATTCAAGTAGTATTGCCTGGATCTCGAGATTGGCATCAAGCTGTAGGTCCACACTTGAGAGAAAAATGGCATATCAGTTGCTGTTAAAGCTGGGTGTAAGCCCACTTCGTACTGTTGGGCTATATTATTATTAAAGTCCTTTCTATCTTCTGGCCAAGCGTGTTGACACATGCGGTGTTGGTAAACTCGCGGGGGCTGTGCACTATCAGTCGCTGATTAGGGCATGTGGCTCATCCGCTATCGACTGTATTCCTAGTACCGACCTGACAACGGAATGGTATTTTGCCAACTAAGGTACCGAATACGTCGGAAGACCTCTAAGTAGCTACAGCTGACTGGTGCTCTGGAATCTGAATGCCAATATGTTGATCCGTCAACCCCAATCATTAAATAAAGGTGACTACTTGTCCAGACTCACTCCTGTGGATGCTGGCACTTGTTTTCCTGATGTTCCTCATTGCGCAGCCGATTCGAGTTATCATCTGCCTCTAACAACACAAACGAGAAGAGATTCCAAAGAGTGTCTCAAAGTTTGAGAGGTAATTTTGTTGCAACACTAAAACAAAAAAAAAACTGAGGAATTCATCTGGAGGCATCCTTTGGACCATATAATGATAATATGTGTTGCTCTACAGCCCGTAGAGGTCCACAGCCTAACTTCTCAGGAACCACTCTTGTTGTGCGGGCTATTGTTCTCGCACGAGTTGAAGGGACCTGCAATTTTATGCCGACTCCGAACTGCGAATTGGAGAAGCCTTTTCTAGACATTTAGTAGTCTTTGATCATTGTCAGTGACTCGAAAGAGGTGGGGCTGTAAAAAGTATTTTGCTCGTACCGGGAACCGAACCTGGGCTGCGTAGGCTCAAGTGCGAATTAAAAACACTGTTGAGCTCGCTCGGTTGGAGTTTGAAGAACGGAACACGTCCGCCCTCGTTCAACTTTATTTTCGAACTGATCCTATTTTCAAAAAAGTTTTTCAAATACTTAACCTAAGATGAAGCGTGGATGCAAACACTTGTCTTCGATCGTTATCATCTCTTATGTACAAAGAATGTGGGTGACCCCTTGAAAGGAATGAAATGGAAATATGTATAAAAAGAGAATAACTCTTCATGTCGGTCAAGTAGCTTTAATATTCATATTCATATTTCGTGTCTACGAAGAATCGCAATATGATACCGAAGGCTCTTAATGTTCGGACTACAAAGTTTAACTTGCGTAGGGGTCCACGCTCCAATCCACGGCCGCCACGTTTGACCATAACTTTGTGAAAATAAGGCTGGTCAAGCAGCGGGTGCTACTTTCAAACGATGTCGTTTCTGTCAAAATTCGATGATATCGATGTGACCAATATTTGGTTTCAACAAGACAGCTACACATGCTAAACAGTCCGCGAAACAATTCCACTATTGCATGCACATATCCTGGTCATGTGAAGTGAAACGTAGCATCAACGAAATTCAGCCGCATTTATGCAGAGTACTTAACTTCGTCAAAAAAGTGTGTAGCTGTGTGCCGATTTGCCAGATGTGTTATTCCAAGTAAAAACTACAAATTTTTTTTTTACTTAGTTCAACCCTTGTGCTTATCTTCGGACGCCTTTATAAGTTCGCCTTCGCTTCGAGGAGTTTCCATTCCAGCTTGAAATAAGAGAAATCCGTCCCACTTTAACGGCATGTATTCCATGTGTTTGATGAAATATTTGATCGCATTCTCATCAGAAGCAGAAGTTCGAAATGAGTTCGTCGTCACTGAGGAAGTAGTTTCCCTCCTTGTTGCTTCGGCGAGTGGTGCTGAATAAACAACCTTCCAATCAGCAAACACCCGCCCATGCCTTCGCCCTCTGTGGCCTCTCCTATTAGCCAAAAACAAACTCAACCGCTTCACTGGGTATGAGTAATATCAGCCGCACTTTAATTCCAACACAACTTCGAATCGCAAATCAATATCGATCAAAAGCCACAGAAGCAACAAAGTCGCACCATTAAATGCCCAGGAATACCGAAAAACCACCACCTCCGTCCCAGTCGACGGATGGCATTCCTTTTTATTTCTCCCAAGCCTCTTCATCCATAATATAATCGAACACCCAACAGCCACTTAGCCATTTCTAATCGATGGGAAGAAATTTAATTTGAATTTCCAATTCTTCAGCGGGCGAAGGGGCGAGGGATTCGAGCAAATATAAAAATCCACAAGATAAGAAGCCCCATCTCGCCGAGTCGCAAAAGATGCCAGGCGCGCCACGTCGGGTACATCTCAAGGAGTCCCAAAGCAATCGTAAACAGTTCTGCCGCCATTACTCCCGTCACCGCTGCCTTGTACCGTGTTTACACAAATACAACTCTATATCGGAGAATTCAAAGGACTCAACACCTTCGGGGCGTTTGTAACCTTTTGATGGTATTCTAGGGAACTGCCAAGGTTGCCCTTTCTTTCCTCAATTCCTAAACAGAATTGATAGCTACGGCGGACTATGCCTCATTCACTACCAGGCGAGTCACTCCACAATTTTTTGAGTTGTTATCCTTTTTTCCTTCCTTCTTATCCATTCGTTGGGCCGGTTCGACGGTGGGCGGTCGTCGGGCGGTTGCGTGGACGGGTTGGCTGTGCGTAAATGTAAATTAAATAACTTTGCCGTTAATTGATTTACACAAAAACTCCATTTGGGTCCTAGCGACAAACTTTTGTCCCAAGTATCTCGTGCGGTACATCCTGTTTTCAGGGCACCGCCGCGCCGGATGGTTAGCAATCTGAATGTTGTATGGTGACTCAGAACCCTTCTTTGGAGACTTCAACAATAAGAAGTGGCGAAAGTTTCGATCAAAGAAGTGCCAACAAAAATCATCGCACGACAAAAACCAACGAAATCATGGCGGAGAAGCGAAAACGGAAAATAAGTTTTCGATATTACTCGGTGTCATCGTGAGAGAGGACCAAAGCAAAACAGTACTCGCCGGAAGACGAAGTAAGACCAACGTGCTAGCGCCACTAGGAGAGTCACGTTTATTCAATAAACACTAATTAAGCTTTGTGGCTAATGGGAATCAAAGTTGGTCCTCGCTCGCTGCGTGATGGGAGGACCTTGGGCGGTGTTGCTGCTGAATGTTTATCGCTTCATGAATATCACATCAGCCAAGAGGAGAGTTTCTCTGCACTCGACGGCACTGTGTGGAGCGTGTTAAAGGTTAAAATAATGCTCGCAGTACTGCTCCCAGATGTACTTGATCACACTTCATCGGCATGAGTTTGGAGTGTTTGTGTTCACTCAGAGACCTCCTCACTAATCGAGTGGCAAGAGAATTCTCGCACTGAATTTTCATAATGCAGCGAATTCGTTGCACATTCACAAGATTGCGACTGCCATATGCTAAGACTTGCAGAACTTTGTTGAAATTCAGGGGATGAAGAAGTTGTCTGCAAGATGTAATTGATTATGCGGACATTGTTTTGCTCCGTTTCGCAGTACGAAGGGACCGCATTCAGGGATACTGTGATTTGGTTGTTCACATATATTTGTGTGGCGAATAGAGCGAGCCTACGTGTCAGAAGACGATGCTGATATTGCTTCGTTTTTGTTGTGCCCCAATTCCAAACGCGTACCTCGACTATTGATGAATACGAGTCGAGGCAAAATATGTCCGTTACAGACCTAATTTTCTTAAATTCAATTGATGTCTCCACCAGTCGGTACAGTGCTTATGTTTCGCTTCTAGTAGAATTGAAACCAATTTAGACAGTCCAAACCATTAACAATAAATATCCTCAAAATAGTTCATTCACCAGTTGTGCAACTAATCCCACAAAATGTACTCTTTCGACCGAGCTCTTCCTTGTGGGTATGAAATAACCACACGAACTGCATCAAGAGCTAACCTTCTTCGGATTCTTGATGAGCACGAAACTGAAAACAACACAATCCGTAAAGTAACGCAATATGAAGAGTGCAAAGAACTTCATGTGAAGTAAAGTTGTTTTCGAAAATTTTGCGCATATTTCCAAGTAACGAAGATCATGTTTGGCTCCCCAGAGGGTTTCTTGCGTACGGGCGTACGTACTCTCATCAGCCTCATTTGTTGAACAGTAACTTTTGCAAAACTGAACAGAACTCCACACACTATGGGATACTTAAGTGGCGGCACCCGCAGGTCT
Source organism: Eristalis tenax (assembly GCA_905231855.2). Lineage (NCBI taxonomy): Eukaryota > Metazoa > Arthropoda > Insecta > Diptera > Syrphidae > Eristalis > Eristalis tenax. Next base: position 26,347,687 of record HG993127.1, read on the forward strand.
AAGTTTCGCAGTTGTTCTGCGAGTAACTGCGAAAGTGTGCTTATTTCTTCACGGGCGGCTGAAATTTTAATTTTCTTGCTTAATTAGTGACTTCAATAAACTTCAGTCCGCCATGAGATGCGAAATGTGGACAGAAAACGTGCTTTACTTTCTTTTAAAATGTTGACGGTGAGGTGGGAGAGCCAGATGACCTTGGCGCATTTTCCGTCTTAACTGAAGTCTATATTTGTACAAAATTCAATTGAAGGGAGGAAATAACTACAGACAACGGCGGAACGAGGCCTATTTTTGGACGAACACTCTGGGACGATGCCAATTGGCAATTGAGGCAACGCAAATGCTGCCCGCACTTGATAACACATTTCGTCAGGCCCACAATGTGGTTCCAATAGGGCGCCGCTGTATGACATGGATGACATCATAATGGATATTAGGCATAACAGATATGAAGGAATGAATTTGTCACGCAGAGGCGTCGCGAGCCGATACCGTGCGACTTGATAATGTTAGGCCTTTCCAGGGTTGCGATACTCCTCAGGTCTATGTCAATGCACCACATTCGGTGCTGGTGTGTAATTCAAACAACCAGCGCTTAAGTTGAGCCAGGGTCTCAGATCCCTATTACAGAGTCTAAATAATCTGAATTAAATCTTTTGGATGAGTACCACAGAAGGAAGTCGTGATTTTTAATGGCCATGAACGATGGCTTTCGGGGGGGAGCCTGTGGGAGTCTCGCAAAAAAAATTCCACAAAAAGTTTATTTAATTCGCTAAGCAAGTATTCATTTTAGTACACAAATGTGCATCCAATCCCTCAGATAAAAATCAATTCTCAATTTTCGAAGCCACTTGGTTTTTTAATTGAAATTCTGCTTGTTTTTGCTTTCTGCCAGCCGCCGCGCCATTGAATTTAGATCACAATAAGCCGCAGAAAAATCGTGTTTATATGCGGAGTGCTTGGAAATTTGGTTTTTATTTTTCAATTTAGTCGCTCATCGGCGGACGTCAATAAATGAATTTTCATTGAAAATTTTGTCGAACCTTTAAATTGCATTGAAATGGTTATTTGTTTTTAAACCCATCACCACGGTGAGCGGCCTTAAAAGATATTGCCTCCAAATCGAGGGCATAAAAGAATTTTGTGTAGATTCAATTACTTTTTCCACTGCAGTTTCCCCTGGGGCTTTGCTGTTTTTTGTTTTCTTTTCGAACTGACGGCAATTGATGCCCCAGGCACTACACTGCGCATTTGTCAATTTGATGACGAACCAGTTTCCTTTTCTTTTTTTGTTAACTAGGCTGATAGCCGCCAGGAATCGTACGTTTTAGGGTAGCTATACAGGCATTTTTCTCGATTTTTCACGATAGAGTGAGCGGGTCATTTGGGTCGCTGTTGTGATTCGATATCAAGGTTCTCCTCGAACAAGTTTCCATGATAAATACCCAATCAATTCGATGGAACTAATGACGCTTGAAATGATGTTCTCCTCGAGAGATTTGGATGCCCGCGACTCGGCCTTTCTGTCTTTCTCGACCTCGAAAGCTCTTAGACCTTTTTCTACTCTTCATAAGCTCAGTGTGGCTAAGCTACCAATAATCAACATCCACATCGTTGAATAGCTCACAGAATTAGCGGCTGTGTCTTCTACTTTATCGAAGATAGAACCAAATATCCTTCGAAAGCTCCAGGAACCAGTTCTTCCATTCTTCTGCTGCTCTCAATTCCATATAGCAGTACAGACTGAGTAAAATATTTGTAGGGCCCAATTTTGTTTCCTTCGAGTGAGGAACTTGGACACAAGAAGTTTGTGTAAACATATGTAACTGCTGCGCCCGATCCATACGTGGGCGGAATGTGTGGAGCTCTTTTTGTTGTTAACGGACTCTTAAACTATCTCAAAATTACATAATTTCTCCGTGACTCCCCGTCCCAGCTGCGGCACAAATTTATTTTAGTTTTTTTCCTTGAGGCATATACCCTTGAGATAAACTCTTTTTGAATATGACCCAATTATTATAATAAAAAGTAAGCCAGGGCCTAGGTTCTACAGCAAACACTCCTGTTCTATCACTAGTGGAGGGGAGCTAAGGCTGACTCTCAACGGCTGGGTTTGAGAAGCTTTGTTTATGGACACTCTTTGGGCTTCAAAGAGGTGACACCGTGGAAAATGTTTTGTCCTACCAGGAATCGAACCTACACACCATAGGAGCACCTCCTTGAAAAGTTCTGCAGATGGTCTGATGTATGCCTCAACTCAAAACATCCCTGCCAGTCCTCAGGAGCCGAAAGAAACAGAGGTTGGCAAAAGGGACTCGGGACTCATGTTGAAGTTAAATTCTCCGTGGGGCTAGGTATACAGGTCCTGACGACCAAGTTGTTATATCTGCCTAAGACGCACATGTTATATGTCCTTCCTTGATGGTCATTCACCCCCAGACCAGTTCGTGTTCGAGTTCGAGCAAACGCATAATTGATCACTCTGTGTGTTCTGCCAATCATGTCAATATCCTCAGCGTATGCTACCAGCAGAGGGGACAACTGGGCTATCCTTGAGCTTGGCACAGTGTTATTAAGAATTTATTGCCGGGACTTCATCTTGTCTAAAAAGCCTTTTTCTGACATTAAAGTTGTCGGTGAGGTTACCATTACAGACCTCGTTATCTCCATCGTCATCCTCCATAACCCGACGGATTTGCAAAAGTAGACGGGGCGGTGTACAGCTCGTGAATTGAATTCGAGTATTTGCACTTCTTTCTTCGCAGCCAATTGTTTTTGCTTCAGATCAACACATCAATTCCAATCAACATCTCAATTCTCTCAAAATGTACATGTGCTAACTCAATCCCCTCTGACACCCTTACGAGCTCTCCCTTGGACTAGATAAGCATTCCCTGTTCCATAGACGACAACTCTCGGCGATACTTATCTTTTTAGAACTGCGCGTCGGTATTTCATTGCTTTTGATGTGAATTAGACATTCTATCGAAATGCGGCTCGAAGAACCATTTTTGTTTTGTAACATGGACCTGTGTCTAGGTTTGAGTAAAGATTTTATGCATAGATCGAACGGCGACAGTGAACTGAATAGAAAGTGCTGGAGGAGTGAGTTGTCAGAAGTGTCCTTCGGCGAGCCAATGAAGGTTTAATTCAACCGATGTTTTGATGAAATTGTGAGGTCAACATCCACGTCACTGAGAAGCGTTTGGCAACATTTTTTTTTCACATATGGTGTATCTTGTTGGATTATTAAATGCATTTCAAAAGACAGCTGCTTGGCCTTCTAAGTTATTGACCGCTATCAGCGGACACTGCGATTTATGTCATCCAGCTGTTGGTGGTTTTTGTTCACTGGAATTATTTTCCCCCGTTTTCATATGAATTTGAAGGCGAAACAGTGTTAGGCGGTCAGATAGTCGTATGCCAATGCAAACTGAAAGCCTTTTCAATGAATTTTACACAAGCTCCAGTCTGTTCCCTCTCCATCAAATCGGTCTGCGAATTAAGACTGTTTTGGCATGTGAAAAAAAAAATGTATATGTATATGTATATGATGGCAAATACGTTCTACCCAGTGAATGAAGAACTCGGTGCACACACATGTTGTCGCTCTCCCAACCTTAATCAAGATTCGGTGTTTTGTCAGTATCATCTTTTTGACATCGCCGTTAACTCAATTCGAATGAGAAATCCCTCAGCATTCCCCACTTGCTCAAGGAAATGAATTTACAAAGTCACTTCTTTCCTACCTGCAGTGGCATTCCCCTCGGAGTTCGTCCCGGCAAACCATTGCTCCTGTGCTCCTGATGAGTTCTGTTTATGCAGCAATGCACTTGAAAGGCTCATTTTATTAAGGAATTATTCACGTCTTGTGTGCAAGAGATATTCCCACTTCATTATACTTCGCGTTGTCAATTTCATTTTGTGCACCAAAGGCGACGGAGACCTTCCCCTTTTCCATTAAAGTTAGTTACCTCAGACTCGACGAATACCCTTCGCAGTGCACCAAACAGAGTGGAATTCCTTAAGGAGAAAATATTATGAATGCACCAGTGCCAAAATTAAGCTTTGTAAACAAAATATTTCCCCCACATCATCGCATGTAGTGCCCGCGTCTTGGGATCGGATCTCGTGTCAAACGTAACTCGGTGGCAGTTTGCCAATTTTCAGAGCACGTCTGTACGTCAGCCATTGAACGATAGCTTCCTTGTGCCAGTGCTTAGAGACACATGCAAACATTTACACGAATTACTTATTCCCTCAATTCAGTCGTCGCGTCGTTTGCTAAAGCGCTCTGGTGAAGCTTTGAAAACATTGCTTTGCCTTTTTTGCCAGCGTTGCGAAGCAGGAAGTACATAAGTCAACTGTGCAGGTACACGAATAACAACACCGAAGCCAGCTGAGATTTGTCACTGCTCCGCGCTGACACAGTGAGCCATCCCCACGAAGAGGGGATATCAGAAGTATATGCAGACATAAAAGGGAAGAACACAATTAAAAGACACAAACAAAATGGCAAGTACCTCTCAATCCACTGGTTCAGGACTTTAAATCCTCGCAGACGCATAGAGACATAACATCAACCCATTTCCAGTGCCAATGCTGCTGGATATTAAAGCGAATGAGACGAGATGGAAAGGGGCAACGCGTGTCACGGGTTACGGTTCTAATAAAATTCAGTTTATTCGCAATTCCTTCTAACGCTGAAACCGTCTTGCACACTACACAGACACAGACGGCGGAGACGAGTCGAATCCTTTTGGCCCATTTCAGTCAATTTCGTTTACATTTTATTTCTCCATTTTCTATAGTCGCAGACAAAGCCCTCACAGAGACATGGAATTTTTAGTACCTCGTGCCGGGGGGTGGAAAAGTCCCCTCAAGTTTACGCTCTTAGTTTTAACCCTTAAGTCCTTAGCCAATTTAATTCTCATGGGTAACGTGCAGCGGGTGGGGTTACCGCCCCTTCACTGTTCCACCATATGCTTTTTGTTGTAATGATTTTGTACTGAATGGCTGTAGCGGCGACTGGGATGTGTCCTGATTGCGACACGGCTTTAGTGTCCCATCTTGAAGTACATTGAACCGCTACAACTGGAAGTAAGTGCAAATTGTTTTCATTAAAATCATGGAATTGTCCAATGGGGGCCCTTTGAAAGGTGCAGGACCCATGGCCTGTGGACCTCCACCACAGAGCGGGAGAGAGCGAGTCACTCCGCTCGGAAGTTATGCGAAGAATGTCGTCGAGAAATGGTCCTGGTCGTTCTGTAGGTTTTGCAGCTCGAATGGTTGTTGCTTCTAATTGTTGTAGAAAATTTAATTGGTTGTGAAAAAAGGAGGGAAGCCAAAGAGGAGAAGAATGTATCGGTTTTTATTGGCCGACTGGGGAAATAATTAGGCTCGCCCCGTCTGAGATGATGCCATAAACCGATGAATGAATGAATATTTCTGAATGGGACCACAGCGAGGTCGCCATTGATTTTGGCATTCAGGGCAGATTGCAGGCGAGATTTAGAATATCTCTCTTGAAAGTTTTAATGGGATGTGGACTACGAGGTGACGGGGTGGATATCCCTTCGAGCTCTCGACTAACCGCCCGTTTATTGAATATAAAAACGCAATCTGTCCCGCCATAATTTTGATTTATTCGCGTCACGAAATCGACGAGTATGAAAACTAATTTCGAGACGCTGATACAATAGGCGGGGGGTTGGAACGGCTTGACCTTGTTGGGATTTACGTTTATGGCTGGGAGAGTCTTAATTGGTTGGTGGAAGGAATATATGTCGACGGACCCTTTCCTTGACAATGGGTGGAGCTCCACAATGGTCTGAAGGAGCATTTTATGACATTGGAACCAAGGTTAGCATAAGTTGGAGCTGGGGCAAACTCTGGTGATCCCGTATGCACAAGAGAAGTCGAAGCCCTGGGCAGAGCCAGTACTCGCTGGAGTGAGATCAACATCATTAATCAGCTTAAGTCACAAGGACGTACACGCGCTGATAGTGGTCCTCACCGTGCGCTATGCCATAGGTACGGGTATACATGAAATGCGACTGAGTATACGGCACAAGGACTTTTGCAGACGCTGCAGAGATGAGGAAGAAACATCTATCCAACATCTGCTATGCGAATGCCTAGCCCTCGCAAAGAGAACAGGGAGTTTTCTAAGACAGCACTTCTTCTTAGATCTGGATGAGGTAAGCCGTCCCGAATTCGAAGTCTCCTAAGATTCACACATGAGTCTAGCTGGGTTTAGGGTTTAGCATGGGCACAATGGACCAAATACGTGATCGCCTGCCAGAAGACCGTAGGGTCGTCAGTTTGACTATTGTTGTACGTAGGAAAAGTCAGCTAAGGGCACACTTCTTAGACAGCCTGGCCCAACTAAGCAACATTAGTGTAAGTCATGTTAATCGGCTTACGCAGCAGAACCCACTAGATCCGCCAGGAAACACAATAAGCCCACGCTGACCGGAATGTATGCCGTCACCTCAAAACTAAATAAACTGCACAAGTAACATGCAGCATTTCTCAAATAGAGGTGGTTGTTCCAGAAACCAGCGGAAAGACTAGAGGACCAAGCCTGAGGAACTCACTGCGTACGTTGCGAAATGTCAAAAATGTCAACTCACAAGCCATAATGTGAGAGAGAGAGGGAGGACGGATGAAGTTGTTCAACTTTTAACTTTTTCACTACTTTGACAGTTCCCTACCTAACCTTTCATTGTGAAGTCGTCGCTGTGGATTTCGGACGTAACTTCATATTCATTGGGCACCTCTTTGCAACACACACAGTTCCACAGTTCCGATTTTTGTGGATTCTAAGCGCAGCACACGCAACGCCCCCTAAAAAGCAACGCAAACCGTACTCCCATCAATATTTATGTCGAAGCCATATAAACCTATAAGCCTTTATATATTCTGAGGAGCGAAATACTTAAAGCATTTTTCCGAGGAAAAAAACTACGGCTTACTGAAAGAACCACCCGCACATTCATTTGCACAATAATCACATTTCACTGGAAAGGCAAAGATTATAAATTCCGTTGACATGCCCTTAGGCCCTTAGACTTGTCCTCACTGAAACCGAAGATAATTTAATTTAAAAAGCTTTGACCCACTTCTGCTGGGTTGGCGTATGAATTTTAAACACATCCCGACAACGCTCATGGTACAGCAGCCTGTATGTTTGGTGAAGTGTATCTAATACCGATGTGCAATAATCCTTGCAATTTCCGTCCTCTTCGCAAAATGAGAATCCCTATTCGATAGATATCTGCAGGAATTCTTGTCTGCATTAAACATATCGAAGTGGGCTTGAAGAGCCACTGCTAGGGCTCATGCCACTGGCGAGGCAGCCCGTAAACACTTTAGCAAATCCAATGAAGCCTGCAATACACAAGCACATTACGGACGACATCATGAATTAAACATCATTTAAGGATTTCATTTGGACCTACACACGCACCAGCTACATGGGCGTGTGTGTGTGTATAATGCTGAATGCCTCCTCAGAGGGAGAGCCGCAGAAGAACACAGGAGCTTCTGCCAAGATCCATCCGACAACCACCCTAAACCAGAAGCGAGTGTTCATGTGAATAAATACTCCAAGGATTTCTAAGGACATCTGTTTTTGGGTATTTCATTAACAAGTAAATGTGACACAATAATAATCAAAGCACTGCTCTTGCCATGCCACTGTCTCGTCCCCGACGAATACTTTAAATAGGAACGAACACGAGACATTGTCCTTGGGATGCCATGGATTAAATGGTCTCAAATTCTATTGTGAAATTAAGTATACCACTGCCGGTTAGACAGTGGAGTACTGGTGAGGGTTGAAAACACGTTGGAAATGTCACCATAATCACTTCATCAAATTGAAATGACCAGCCTGGCAGTTACACGTACACATACATTAGGTATATACTCTACTAATCCAGGATCGACCCAGTCTGCCGATGGAAGGACATCAAATGAGGATTAGATATTTTGGTTATTTTAGTTGATACAATATGCATGCATGTCAGTCCGTATATGACACACTTTGAGCTTTCGAGAGAGGAGGCCAATAATCCAGTGGAAGACCCCTCCAGTTGGTTTCGGATACATGACATATTGCAACCTAGAGGTGGCGGTTACATGAAGGTCAAGGCTATTGAGTAACAAATTGAGTGTCCGAGAGTGGGTTGGACGATACTGTGGTTACACGTAAATTATTAATTAGGCATGAGGTGTTGCAAATCGGTTGGGGTGGAAAGGCTCTAGCAACCAGAGGGTAATGGCTTTTGGTGCGCTTTGTTCGAAGGTGTGGCATCGGCATAAGTGAATTGAATTCGGTCATCAACCGTCAATTTGGATGCAGCAATCACGGCAGGGTGGGGAAGGCTGGAAGAGCTTTGTAATTCTCAATTGGCATTTGATGAAATTTCCACTGGGGTTGGACCCGATTTCATGCTTCTGTTCAAGGCAATTCAATAAAAGCCTTAATAGTGGGGTGTGGCCATAGTGTGAGTTCGGTGCTAAAGCAATTTGGTGCCATACTGATATCAATCAAGCGAGAAGATTACTGCAGATTATGAGATGATGCATGACCATTAAACGTCTATCCTAAATATGTCAACGGTACTTGTATCGAAATCTAGTCCATTGCTGGTGTGTACCACTGTAATAAGTGCTAGCGAATACTAACTGTTTTACCTCAGTCTCCGACCTTCCAAGGGTCGTAGCCTGGAGAAGTAAGTAAGAGTATAAATAATGATAAATGTTTCCTTAGGAGCCATTATCGGCTAGCAATCTGTCTTATTTTCGTGATTTTCATTGTATTTTTTCCACACTTATTTTCTGAGATTTTCGTTTTCTAGAAACTAGGGCCAGATGTATTATAGTCTGCAGAGCAACCCATGTATGGATTGAGAGCATTGTCGCGAGACGCTGCCAGTTTTTGTGCGTCTATTCCATTCGCAGAACCAACATTTTGTGTTTATTTTGGGTTACACTCCAATTTGTGATCTGCGGCTTTCCAACTGTTCACGTCTAAACATAGTCCATTTTTATAGGATGCTGAGCAGTTGGTTCATCGCGGACGCAGTTGATCTCAGAGGCGTGGCCGGAAAAAAACAATTTGAAGAAACATTATATGAAAGTCATTTTGGCGTCATTAAAAGCCCGTGTACTTCAGGGGGCGCTGGGCAGGTTTGCGGCTGTATGTGCTGATGCTGCGATGAAGGGTAAAGCTCAGTGTACAGTAAAAGCTTTCGAAGTCCTATTGAAGCAGGTGGAGAAGTACAAATGTCTCGAGCCTAGAAGGATCTGTAATCAGGGAGGCCGAACTCGTCAAGGCTAAGATAGCGTTTTTCGACTAATAACATATTCCAACTCTCACCTATGCGAATCCAAGCTTTAGAGATGAGATGTGAGAAACCCACAGGGATAGGGCGAGGAAAATGGCAGCACTCGAGCAGCTGCTTCATCGAAAGAAAGAGAACCATCAATGGATGGTGTCACTACTTCTATCACTACTACAGAGGCGTGTGATGAAAACGATCAAATCTGCAAGCTTGTCTGGGCGCCCCTATTGAGTTACATGGCGGAGGATAGAGTGGCTTGGAAATCGAGAAGACTTGTGCGTGCTTTGCCCCCTCGATGCCTTTAGTGGACCATATGGGACGGGTCGCTGAAGATAAGGTAGGCTGCAGGATGCATTAATTTTATAGATCATATACTTTATTAAATAGTGCTCGATTTTACGACAGTCGAGAATTTTCGTTCACTCCTTATGCTCGAATGACCGCGATCTATTTGTCATGTAATCAAGTAGCAGTGATCCAGTCATTCCATTTTGCTTGTACATTATATGAAAGAGTATTGCCGCTGTACTAAAAATCGTTTAACTACTGGTCCTATGCAATGAAAGGGTTAAAGACCTGCCCATGAAAGGGACCATGCCCTGCCCATCCATAGTTTCAGAATATTTTTTAAATTGTGTTTGTGATGTAAGTACACCAGGGCGTATATTTACTTTATGGTCTAAGCATATTTACCTCATACGACTCCGGTGGTCACGTCATTTTCGATTCGTATTTTTTTATTTTTTTTTTTAATTCAAACCCAACCTCAACCATGGCATCTTGGCTATGGTCAACTGTCTCAAGTAGGAATGCCGAAAAGCAAACGAATTGTTTTGACGTAACCACTTGGCAGAGACCGTGCTCTTCAAACGAGGAAGATGCTGACATTCGTGATAGTGTGTACAGGCCACAGTACGTGCGTAAAGCGTTGTAAAGGATATCCCCACGAGTTCCGTATGTCAATCGTGCCTAAGTAGGGGAATACTGGTGGAGGAATAATTGCATTGAACCACACTCACTCATGGTACAATGCATTAAGTCTATGAGATCAGAAGGTTAGAAGAAAAAAAGCTCACACACACAGTCTCAGGTCTTCGAATCAGCTTAATAAATTAATTTCTCTCACGTCTGCCTGTTTGTAGAAGACCTCGTCAAGATAGAACTTCTTGTCATATTTGGGTGTGTAATGCAACCGGAGGAAAGTTCGAATACTTCATTTAAATGTACATGCCGCTCATTGAATTACATTCATTGCCTTACATTCGATGTATAGCCAATCGTTTGAAAGTTCCTAATTTTCAATGAGGTTCCCCTGGCGATCATAGCAATTCCCATAAACGATCGTATCAAATGATGGATAGTGTTTTTCAATTGAAACCAATACCATCGCTTGCACACTCCCCTTCATCAAAAACGGAAACAGCAAATCGTCTGCGTCCATTACGCCGCTTTTCGTGAACGATAATTCGTGCAGATATCATGAAAGGCAATAAATAAACGTAATATCCTTACGTTTTCATTTAGCTGACGCATATTTTATTGCGCAGTGCTCGGCACTTGATAAATCGATCATGAAAGCCTCCCCAGACTTCTGGCCATACATAGTCAAGGTTGCGTCGTCGCGTCGTGCCCTCTCATCATGCGTCGCATAAAATGTCGAAATCTCAACGCTCATAAAAATAATCATTTCCATTTCCAAAATCGACTCTGACAGATGGAAATACTGCGTGCCGTCCCCGATGTCCTTGTCTGCGTTTGTCAAGTATATCACTCTTGGTCGTCCCCCCAATCGCATGCCCATTCCAAATATGTAACTGGCAGTGCTCGTCGGACGATTATTTAAGGACGAAAGGACAAATGTGCCTCTTTGTTTTCACCAACGTTGCCTGCGTTGCGGCGGCGACGTTGCCGAACATGAAATCAATACTTTCCATTTCTCTGTCCCATACCCCATCGCCCACTGGGCAGTGCCTTGACTACGGTGACGCCTTTCATATTTCTCAATCAAGGAGCTGCCTCAATTTATTGCGATTCTATTACGAGTATTTGTTGGAAAGTCAAGTCAAAGCAAAAAAAAAAAAACGAGTTTAGAGGAGAAAATGATTGAAGCAAATAAACGCAGGCCAGCCAAAAGGACTCAAACTAATTTTGCAGTTTATTTTTTTCTATCGCCCAGCCGTCGGTGTCCACAAGCAACGAACGGAGGACCGGTGGTGTCCAACAGCATTGGCTCAGTAGTGATATAGGTGTTTACGTAAAATCGGTCGTTGACAGTCGGCAATGACTTACTGAGTGCTGCAAAACCATTTGAAAAAGAAAAAAAAAAACAAAAAAGGAACAACAAACAAGCAAACATTCGAGGGATTATGGATACAGCCTGGACTGTTGGAAGTTGTTGACCGTAATGACAATTTATAGATTTAAGTCCACTTTTGGGAACTCGAAACTCGTTTGTTTTAACTGGGGAACCACTAAGGCGAAACAGAAGTTTCATTTTTATGTTTGTGCCTACAGTTTGTCCGGGAAAATAAGGACACATCCGTGAAGTTTTGAATGTACGTGAATTGGTACTTATTTTTTAAATGTCAGAGCACGACTGCGAGAACGCGACTTGTATGGGTAAGATTAATTACAAATAACATGTGCTCTAACTTTCACAGCATCTATGCGTGCTGGAGCCATGAGTCAACGACAGCGATCATCAGAGACGACGGGTCCTTCAGCTCGCATCGCATTGATGTAGGTCAGTATGAGGAGTCATCGATACGGTGTCATCGTTGTCGCTGTTTGTATGTTTATTTCTTCGTTTAGGTCGTGCGTTGCCACTTCGAGCAATGCATCGTTACTGGGGCGGTAGATCGAATTTGTTTACTGCTCGAGTATCGGATACCATCTGGGTGACTAATTGATACGATCTCCACGACGCTATAAAAATAATGGAATTTGAGCAGTAAGCAAACAATGTTGCGGACGATCATCACAGCAGCTGGTCTCCTAGTCGCATGGAAGTTATGTTGGTGGTATCGACTACTCAATACGCTGCGCATATGCGACCTATTATAAAAGGCGGTGCTAAGACTGGAGGAGGCAATTTGTCGTAGCTTGTCAACAGTGACTCAACTAAGTGGCACAACAACGTCCGCGCACGCCACAAAAGCTCGCGTAACACCCACACACCTTTGAAAATACCACAGAAAGGGACTGAGAATGGTGATGGTAGAAACCCCGGAAGGATATTTCGAAGTTAAGGGAAGGCCTGCAGTGGTCGGTGTCGACTTGTCCAATTTGTACTCCATCCAGTAAACTTGCATGGTCAAGGGGGCTTGGGAGCCAGCCTTTGGATTTGGTGGTCTCAACAGCTCTCTGTGCAGCAGTCTTCTGAACAATCTAGTAGATCATCTAAGCCCTCCCGTTGAATAGAAGGAAGTTGCTTCTGTGAGACTTAGGCCTGCAGGCCTTTGTAGCCTTGTCAACAACTTTTGGTTGGTGGTTTTGAGGCAAGCTTGTCACCACACTGCGGGTCACACGGCAGTGTCAGGATTGACCTAACAATCGCTGTGTACATCAAAAGGCTTGTTTTGGGGTTTGGTCTCCATTTTTTGTCGAATATATTGTTGCTCAGATATAGGGCGAAGACCGCTTTCTTGACTCTTTCATTTACACTGAGCTTCCAATTAAGTTTCCTGTCTGTGATTACACTAAGGTATTTCGTTCTTTCCGTAAGGGTGAAGGTTGTGCCGTCATTTTATTCACTTACAACCGTACAACTTTTGCTGGATCTTCCATCTCAAAATTCAGGCTATTGGCACCTAACTTGTTGAGTGTTCGTCGTTTTTCTTGATATACCAAGTTCTCAGAAGTCAGATTGCGATTGAAGTGAATGGGTTTAACTGTCCTGTTAACCTGTGGACTTTTGGAGTGTTGCAGGACTCAAAATCGTGACATCCACGAAACTATTATGGTCTACTCTCGATCCAAGACGCTGACATAGACTGATCGGAATACACAATAACTTCTGTAGTAGCTGCAGAGAAGAGGATGAAAGAACTCTTGTGCATCTTCTTTGTGATTGCAGCGCCCTCTCCTTCCGTAGAAAAACTCACTCAGACGACTACTGTTCTGTTCCAACCTCCAATGTGCGTGGGCTTCGGGCGCATCTCTTCGCGCTCTTCCTCGATATACCTAATCAACTGATAATTACCTACACTCTACTCAAATCGTTAGCCCAATCTCGTCTCCATCAAATTTTCTGATCAAGTCATTAAGTGAATACTTGTTAAATTGGAAATTAACTTGCCGACTCCACTGTACCGACCAACGAAATAGCCAAATCCAAGAACAGTGTTTTCTTTATGTGGGTTGTTTAATTTTTTGTTTCATTCCAACTGACTTTCCTCTAAGTAGAGGAACACTATGTAGGAATAGGACTTGCCACTGTTGTGCCCATGAAACGATGTAACATTATATGCAAGTAAACACCATCCACCGCCAGCAGCATCGACGTACGAGGACGAGTACACAGTTGTATACGTTATTAATAGAAGGGTATTAAATTCGGCGACTACAAAAAGGAGTCCATGGAAAAGAACTCAGGCGGAGACAGCAAAGGCTGGCACATTTTATTAGGGTCAAAGGGGTCATGACATATGTCAGTGTCAACAGACGACTAACGAACGATGATAAAGACCGTTTATGTAGGGACCCTGTTCGTCATACGATTTTAATTTAATAAACCCTCCGTTGAAGAGAGCTTGTGTGTGTGTGATGTTTAGGTGAGCACACCCGCATCCGGTACGCACCAGCGAGGACTATCCCTTTCATCGCCATTGGGTAATTTATAGTTTTAGTGTTTTTGACATTTGCGGCTGGAGAACGATGATGATGGTCCAGGCGAGTGGGTCGGGGTGTATAACAATAAAACAAGTGTATAGTTACACATTTTCGAATTTCATCTGTGCAAAGTTGACTCGCACAAAAACCAGTGGGCCATTGCTGACATATTGTTCAGTGAAACGTACGTAGATAAGGTATGACTACGGGTTTGGGAAAATGTGTAAAAAACAAGAATGTTTTACCTGTGAGCTCATTTGTTTGTTGACTTCATTTCAACTGCCATAACGTTTCCAATTGGATGCCATTATGGCTTTCGCTTGGGTGGTCTCACGTTAATTCTGCAAACGACGTGCTGGCTCCCTGCCACGCCAGAATGACACGTGAGTAACGAGTGAAAATTAAAATAATGTAGGGGTTCATACTCTCGATGAAATTGTTTAATAACAAGTGTCCATGTTATTGGTTTCACACGAATTGAGTTTTGCTAGCAATTATGCACCACACTGCCTTAATAGGCCTTTGTTTTAATAAAGGTGGATTTGCTGTGGCTGACAAGCAAAAAGAGCAGAGCTAATTCGTGGTGTCAGCGTGAGTGAGGTGAAAGGAGGAGAAGACGTAATTGCGATTTCTATGAGTTCTATGAGGTGTGCTAAGATGTGAATGTGGAGGAAAAGCAAATATGCTTCGACTGAATGTACTCGGACCCGCGACTAAGCTCCGGCCAGCACGGCAACAAAGCGCCACCTTAGTGGTGTGGGGGCACCACTAAGGTGGCGCAGTCAAGTGGAAAAGGAACTTAAGCAACTGCATCGCGATAGTTAAAGAGGCTTGTTGGTCGAGGGCCAACATGCCCCCTGACTACATATGTGCGAATATAGACACACAATTTATCTGAGAGGGATACCTCAGGCCCCGATGTGGATTGAATGGCCCTAACCTTAGGTTCGCTACTACTACTACACGAACAGATGTTGCTGGTGTTGTAAGATGGAGTCCCTGTTCTTCCTTCCTTCTCCTCCTCCCTCCTTCTTCTTCTCTCTGGAGCACCGGCAAACATTAATGTGTAGCAGACCAAATTTGTAAACAATTCGTGCAAACTTCACTTTGTTTTGTAAAGACGGCGATGAAATTGATCTGATTCTTGTCCAATCTAAAGTCTCAAGGTCTAATTAGAGCTTCCACTAAACAAAAAAAAAAAAAAAAAAACTGGTAAATAAGCAACGAATTCAAATGCTGCGTCAGAAGGAGAATGGAGGAGAGGAAATTGCCACGAGTTGAACCAAGATGTGAACCTAGCCCGAAAGGCAAAAAAATATCTCGGCTTAACTGACTCGCACACATCGTGTGCATGAACAATGCTCCATCTAAGCGGATCGTCAGGTCCAAGCCTCTTTGTCCGAGAAGGAAATTAAACCTAGGTCCAATATAAAAACCAAGCCATCGTGTACGACAGTCGACTGGATTTTGATGGCTGGAAGCATCGTGCTCATGCCCGTCAATGTTAGAATGAAGCTCTTGCCTAAGAACTGATACTTGGCCTAAGAACTAAGTAAGTAAGTAATGTTTTTTGTTCAAGGGGTTACTAGTGCCCTTAAGTGTCCGATTGGCATATGGCATAGTCAACGAAAGAATATTGCTGGTTATCTGCAGACAGCCTGAACAATAATAAATATTTTTCCACACAAGATCGTCGTTAACGACTGGCTTCGGGGGCACCATATATTTCGGACCAAAGTTGCAAAACGAGGACAAAATGAATCGATTGTTTATTCGATTTCCGGCATTGGTGGCCAATAGATGGCCTTGTATTTTGTCAACCACAGAGACTTTTGACTCTACCTTGCCCAATAAGCTCAAGTGTGGCTTGCAGCCCGCAAATTTCTCCCCTCCATCTATCGAAATATCAGAATTCCATATCAGACCATAGACTTCTTCATCCAGTTTTGAAATCATCCATTTCCACTCCTCGAGTACGCCTTCCTCCGACCATATTTTCCAGAGTAGCTGCGGCATGCGTCCAACAGGATCGTCCCCATTTGATTGAAAGATTTCCTCGGCGTGCACCAGGAACTGCACTTTAGACTGCAGTCTGGAAGTTACCACCGTCACCTCAAAGATTGGTGAATGACATTTTCGTATGTCATCGTTTAGTTTGAGTGGAGCATTTTGCTGTGCAAAGCTGAAGAAGTGATGCCTCCAAATTTTCATAACCGACTGCGACTTTGATCTCCGTGAACCACGGACAATCTAAATGTCGTACGACTTTTGGCCTCCATTCCTTTCATAAAATTTCTCCACCTTCTCGATCGTGCTCTTCTCTTCTCTTTTATCCCATGTCATTTCCTTTCGTTTCTGTTCTTCGAGCTTACGAACAGCTCTTGGTTGCAGCGTTACAATGGGGCATTCTATCTTCTCTGCACGAGCCTGCTTACGTAGAATTACTGCAATACTCAACTGGCAGGGATCCCAGTAGTACGAAGCGCTCTTTCAACGCATGTTTCACTGATCATGGTAGGCACCAATATTTCGATCAACATTTTTTTCCAATCTTCCACGCTGTCTAGACTTCAGTCAAAGTTTTAGGTGAGCACTTGAGTTCTTGCCAAGTCTAGGACATGTTAATTCACGTGGGTTATTTTTCCACTTGTAAGTGAAAGCATTCGTGAGGACACCCACAGAAGTAAATTTGAAGCAAATGGGCGATAAATAACCAAGTTTACCGTCCTTTCTCCCTTCGCCATACAACCAAGCACTGCAGTAAACCACATTCAAAAGGACATCACCTCCTTTTGACCCTATTCAGCCCTCAGGCTAATACCGCACATATAACAAGTGTAATCGTCCTGAGAACCACCACAAACAAGTCCCCAACGATGGAATAAGCAACGGCCTTGTTCATAAAATTATTCATCTTTTCATTGCTCGTGAATCAAACCGTACCCCGGAGGACGGCAGAAATACAGTATCTTTGGTGAACGGTCAAGAGTGCCAGGCCACTAAGTACATACTCACACAAATTACCAAAGAGCTTTAACCATCCGACTACTCATCGAACATTAACATCCAAATAAAAGGACATTTCCGTTCTCAATCCCCCGGCAAACGATGGTCTTCGTTCGTCCGCTCTGTTAGGATGATGACACTCCAGAAATTTATGGATATCACTTTGAGGAATTGATGAATCACTTCAAGGGATGTGCCGCTGCTGCTGCTGGCTGTATCCCTCTGCTGATCCTGTTGGTGGCCTCAATTACTGACCCATTTCGAATGACATCTCCATGGAACCACTGGGGCCCATAAATGCTGGCCGAAGGAGGGGCAAGCCTGGCATTCCATCCGCCCTCTTTTTAAACAAATGAAATATTATTTATGATGATTTTCTTTTCGGGTTCGATGGTAATTTATAAACATCACCCACGACGGGAGTTGGCGGTTGGGGGTTGGACTCTGCATTCGTGTTGATTACCCCCTAATGCTAAACAGAATGGCACACGAAACGCTTGACGCTTGTGAAAGAAAGTAATTTTCGAGCAGCCACACTTTAGGGGGACCCATTGCCCACTGTCCGAAGGATGACAGCAGGATCCCTCAGCATTTGGGGGAGGATAGGGGGAAATTTGTAATTTATTACGGTGTCAATGGCAAATATGCTAATTTTGTTTCAGTTGGTGATGTTGGACGATAAATGATGATGGCGGTGAGATTGGTCCCAATTAGGTGGTAACAGGAAGCTTAAGTTAGCTGTGAACGGCTGAATGAAGTTGTTATGCAAACTCCTCGAGTTACTGTAAGTGTAGGGATAATGTTTGAATAGGAGGACAGGACAGGAGTGTATGGTTTGTTGAGTTTCGCAGAACGAGTTAAGCTCATGAGAGAGGTATTCTTTGCAAGTAATAATTAGGTGACACATTTCGGAAAGGCTCACTCGAGTGAGTCGACGAAGGGGATTGCTGCGATATTCCTAATTATTTCGTTTCATGTCAGTCATTGTGTGTACTTTGTGCTGTGGGTATCAGCCTAAGAAGATGAAGTGACTTCATTCTCAGACAGGACTAACCACAATCTCACGGTTTACAGTATGCTTGGATGGGTAGCTGATACATCTTCGTGTCAATTAGCAGCTTGACACCATCAAGAGGCCCAGATGTTATCAGACCCAAACGATGTTTGAAAGCTGACGCCTTTGTTATTGTTACCAGGTATTTTGTACCAGGTTATTCAGCGTTTTGTAGAAACGCCCTCACTATGTTCTTTCTTTGGATCATCTTGGAGCATGACATTTTTTGCATTTCCTTATTTTCAGCTCTATGATGTTTGGCTTTTCGCGTTACTCGTGCGTGAATATGGCAGTTTCAGTTAGCATTGCTATTCCATTCTGCAGAGACTTACATATAATTGAAAAATGTGTTTTAGGAAAGGATTGCTTTGAAAAGAGAAATCTTCTTATTTGGTGCACATACAATACAAGAGCTTTATATCCTGGCAAAGCGCTGATCGCCGAGAAGAAGGCGTAACCTGGAGACCATAGGGTAACCTAACGCCAAGTCCTCTGGTTCAACTGCCATTCAGGCAGTGCCCAGTTATTACGCCAAACCACATAGCTTGTTGTCTAACTCCAGGAGAGGTTTGGTTTTGTTTGGTTTTAGTGCAGGCCCCAAAGTTTTCGATTTCTAACGTGTATCCATTTCCGAAAACCTACTGTGTGTGGTTTCGTTTATGGCGTTTGTCAGTCAATGATGACTATAATGTCTTCAGTGAGGGATTTGTATTATTATTATTGCTAAGGGTAAATTGCACCGCGACCTACAAATCTATTGCGCCCCCTATTCATACAGCTCCCCTCTCATGCAGCTCTTTTCAGAGCTGTATTGAGAGTTATCTGCTCCTGTTGTGCGAAGGTGGAAGATATTTGTCCTAGATGGTTCTCTCTAAGCCAGGTTCCTTTAGGAATCTGAGATTGAGAGTTGGTTCTAGTGACATCAAATCTCAATCAGATATTAGGTGCTTGCTTAAATATCGTGGGCAAGTGCCTCACAAAATCCCAGTATATGTTCTCTAATACTAAAGGATTCTCGGCGTATTCTGCTGAGGCCTAGTTCTGATTCTTTGGTGCTCCCTGAGTCTACAATGCCTTTTAGCTAGCCTGTTAGGCTACGGAGGTTGTTATTCTTCATTCTGATACATGCCTCAAACCTCTTGGCCTTCTTCATGCCATGGGCGTTGTTCCAGGTATTTGCCGGTTCCTTCTTTCTAGTTCCCTTTACTTCTCTTCCCTGAGGACGTGATCTCCTACAGCTCAGAATGCTTCGGGGCCTACGAGAGGTTCCGATGCCCTAGCGAGGGAGTTGGCCATTTCATTGCATTCCATCCCTATATGGTTTTACTATGTTACTCCTGCTCAGCTCCTTAAGTTTCTGTAGACATTCCAACACCAGCTTGGATCTTATGATAAAAGAGTCTAGTGCCAGGATAGCGGCACGACTGTCGAACATTATTTCTATGTCGCAGTTGTTGTAATTCCTGTCAATAATGATTTTCGCGCATCTGTCTACGGCAAAGACTTCTGATTAATAGATGCTGGTGCGTTTGCTATGGGTTCGTAGTACTTTGCCCGGGGTCCCAATACTCCTGCCCCTGATCCTTCATCAGTTCTTGATCCATATGAATACCATTTCACCGTGTTGCTGATCAGTCTGTGGATTATGGATTCATTGCTCCAGTCTTTTTTGGTGCTGATCCTAAAGGTGAACTCCTTTTGGAAATTGAGTTCCCTGATCGCGTCATCCTTCGGAATGGCCAGTAGCGGAAGCTTTTCGACAAGTGCATCTTTACCTATCCCTTCTTTTGCCATTCTCATGATTGTTCTATTTGCACATTCTGCGATCACGACAAGATGGAATGGAGTCAGCTCCAATAACACGCCCATGGCGGCAATTGGGCGAGTTCTTATGGCCCCTGTCACGAGTTGGGCTGGTATAATTTCATCAACCCCTGGATATGTTAATGGCTGGAATGAGCTTATTGCCCATCCCAAGCGTCCTTTGGAGAATATTTCTCTCGAAAATCTCCAGTCCATAACACCTGGTCTTGGCAAAGTTGTTCCAGACCCGTCAGTGTTTTGATGACTGCCCGGAAAGGGAGAAGTCTGTCCATATGTTCCTCATTTTCAGTGTAGCTGCCATCATGTTTCTTTAGAGATATCTGCATCGCCCCTCTTTTGACGGCGTTTGTGTTTGTGCAAGTGGCAGACCCGACCCTTCCTTGCTAATTTCAGGGGCTCCTTCAATATTATCCTTCGACAAAGTACATAATCTCACGACGGATCACCTAGAAAACTTTCTTGAATAAGGCAGTATCCGATTGACACAAAGGCGGCCTTGACGTTGTGGGTTGGTGCGTCAACCTTTACGCACTTGAGCTTACGCAGCCCAGGTTCGATTCCCGGTACGAGTGAAATACTTTTCACGGCTCCAGCTCTTTCAAGCCTGTGACAATGCTCAAAGACTAATAACTGTAGCGAAAACGCTTCTCAAACTGGCCGTACAGGGTCGGCATAAAGATGTAGGGTTCCTCCACTCGTGCGAGAACAATAGCTCGCACAACACGATTGGATGCTGAGAAACTAGGCCTGGCCCTCTATGGGCTACAATGCCACCCATATTAGTATTATTATGATTGACAAATTGTTAGACTTTTGAATCAGAAAGACAAAAAAGGCTCAAGGAAGCCTTGTCTAAATCTTTCAAAAATTCAAAGCCGGTACAACAAATATTTGTGTTGAAGAAAACTTGAATAAGATATACTTGATAAGAATTTTCGTTGGTTTGGTCACGTGGCACAAATGTCCCCTTCCAACGCGGACGTTGAATGCAATTCCATCAGGTAGGCGACCTCTTGGCAGTCCCAGACGAGATGGTTGGACCAAGTCCAAAAACTCGTTACTGAGTTAGAGTCGATGGCTTAGGATCGAGTTGCCTGGAGCTCTCTCGTGCGTGGTTTACCCCTGTGGCCCCTTAAGTGGAGCATGTATGTCAGAAGATGACGATTATAAATACAAAAT
The DNA here is from genome assembly GCA_905231855.2 of Eristalis tenax. Classification (NCBI taxonomy): domain Eukaryota; kingdom Metazoa; phylum Arthropoda; class Insecta; order Diptera; family Syrphidae; genus Eristalis; species Eristalis tenax. Next base: position 26,368,930 of record HG993127.1, read on the forward strand.
ATTTTATCTTAATGTCAGAACAAGCTACTTACTTACATTTCTGGCTTCTTTTAGCTCCAGTTATTGAAAGGGTCCTTGTTATTTTTTGTTGATGTGATTCCAACTTATTTTCAAGGTTAAATGTTTCCAAATATCTTTCATTCATTTTCAAGACACACACACATACATACAGGATAACATAACCTCATTCGTCCATGTGGCGTTGTTGAACACCAAAACATTTTGTCCACCGCTTGTTCGTCGGTAGCCAGGCGTGACTTCCCGAACACCATCTGCTTACTTCTGCATTCATACAATATTCATCAAAGAGCAGTTGCGAGAGTTGCTCCACCCGATAGAGCCAGAAAATGCATGCGAAGCCCTTCCCGACTGGGTCCTGTATTATTGTGTATTAAATATGTAGCACTTCCGTTTATTGACACCTTTTAAAAGTGATTTATTCGAAATAGCTGTCAAAAGTCATTTTCGTTTGACCATGGTGGTCCAATTTAAATTTTAATAAAATCTGACACTCCCGACTTGTCCTTTGAATGCGATTTCATGCACAGCGACACAGTGAGCGCCAGACACACTCTACTTTGTGGCGCAATCGAAATTGGTTAAATATTTTATTCTGCTCTGCTTGTGCTGACAAAGCTTTACAGTTTTCGTTGAACACAGATGCGTTAATCGAAAAACCTGTTGAATTGAAAAAATTGCAATTGAATATCTATTTCAATGGAAAGTCTATTAAAACAGTGGATGGAATAACAGAACCAAAAGAGTCTCTTCTTTCGGCAGCATACCAAGAGTCGATGGTCGATACTGAACGGTCTTTGGGTGTGTTGAACTCAATTCAATTCTCGTCGCAAAGGAATAGGTATTTATTTGGTGTTCGATTGGGATGAAGGTAGGTAGTCTTAAACACCCGAATCATTACTCTTAATCTTGTTGCCGCCTTGAACAGCCATAAGTCAGAACTGAGCGCCGTGCAGCAGTATCGACAGGATTTGGCAGTCATATGCCGCTCGTTGCTTTAATATTCAATTTCTAAAGATGCCCTTGGTGTCTCAGTCCTCTCAGTGCTCATCAGAAGAAGTATCCTCTAAGTGGTCCTAATCACACCCACGATACGATGGGATGGGTTTGTCAGCATGGTTGAGAGAAATGAAATATGTATCGTCTATTGTTGGGAACACTTCAATGCTTTAAGATGTCTGTCTTCAAACACAAGCTTTACTCACGTCACGTATGAAAAACAAAAGCGAAGTTAGGCAAAGGGATCACTGACTCGTAGATATACGAGAGTTCAAAATTAAACCACCCACCAAACAAATGCCAAGCTGCTCGCCCGCTATTGCGCCAAGATGTAAGACGGCAATCAATCCACTTAATGGGATACTAACTCAAGAAAACCGTCAGGCACACCCTTTAGCTTCGCCTAACACCCGGGACAGCTTCGGGATGAGTAAAAAAAAGTACTCCACCGCCACCGCCGCACAACCATGTGAATTTTAAATCGCTTATATTAACACCGAAATTGGTGGTTCGCTTTAAAACACATGAGGAAGGTTCTCCTCTCGACATCTCGGTAATTCTGTGTGCACCCGAAGATGATGCCCTATCAGGAGCAGAGGAGCAAAAACATTTTCTTGAGCATCGTCGTTGTCATTCCCTCTGCAAACCACATATATTCCTCGACTGCCTATACTCAACGTCTGCATCCTTGGCCATGTTATTAGGTCGAGTGCAGGGAGTACATCTTGTTAGTGATACTTCTTTTGTTCGCCCATTCATTCTTCAAGTTCGGCTGCAGCGATTGTGTTGGAACCTGTCCCACAATGAACGGAGAGGAAAAAGCCAACACAGAAGCAGGCAGCAAAAATAAGCCCACAAACAAGATAATGGCTAAACGAAGGCAACCATATGGTTCTTCTTATTTTTCAGCAGCCTGTGCATCGTTCCTTGGTGGTTTTTAAGGAGGAATAGCGAATAATAACGAAAATAAAATTAACATGGTTGCACTGTGTACTTACTCACGTCACAAGTTGTGACTCACGACAGTGTCCTCCGAACTGTGGCCGGATGGAGTGCTTCCTGGAGGAAAAAACTGCATTAGAAAATCCAGCAGTGCCAGTCCTCGTTCCGTGGACATGATTGTTGTTTTGCTTTCGTGCTTTGGCTGATGATGTCGCTGTGCATGAAAGCTCAGATTTGTTTGGCCGCCTTTAACATTTTTGCAGACTCACTCTCTTTTGTCAGAACAAAATTATGATGCTGTACCAATGCAAGTTGCCTTTGGATGTCGATGGATTTCGTGACAATGGAACTGGCTTATCCCAAAAGTTGATACGGATTATTCAGATGGCCTTCATAAAAAAATATGGCAAGTGTCCGCCAAAAAAAAAACCGCACGCTTGACACTGAAATGCCAACACAGTATATTATTCGCAAATTGCGAACGCAATATTGTCATCAAATGTGTAAATAAAGTTTGAAAACAAATCAAGAAAGTTTTCCAATTTTGTCCTGTCTAACAACCGTAGCTGGTAGTGCGGTACTTTCTGCATCTGAAAAGTGTATAGACTAGGGATTAACGTTATTCCGAGTTCCGAAGCGTTGTTTGGAGAGCGTAATTGACCGACATGATATTAAAGTTTTGAATTTTAAGTGAGGAATTTGAGGAATTAGCTGGGCGAGTTCATGCGTTTTGGTTTTATAGTAGACTCGTGCAAATTGGTTTTAATGATTACGCAGTTGAATGTCTTGAGATGTGTTGTTGAATGCAATTGGTCCTCGTGAGATGGGAGTACTGAAAATAGTCGTGGTTGCGCCGCTGCGATTTATCATTTTTTAACCATCTAACTCCCTACACCGCTTCTAGGCGAGCATTAGCTGAATTCCTTTAAGTGATTCAGGCATTTGTTTTTCATGTCAAGCGATTACATCCAGGCTAACGTTTAAATGGGGCTCTGTTCGTTGCTATGCCCATCAATTTCGTAAGAAAAGCCGCGTATAATTATTTTGTTCACTGCCCAATTTTAATTATTCGTTATATACCAGTAACTTTGACAGAAGCGTGTTGAATAAATTCTCGGACGTTAGAAAAGTGTATCGCTTAGAATGGTGTATTGCTCCTAGGTTACGTCAATACTGTCGGACGCCGAAATCGATGAGCTCTTCTGTTTCAGACCGGTTCTGTTCAGACCGACGATGAGACAGGCAGCGAAGTTGAAGATTTGGATACCATAATTTGACCATTTCTGGTTACATTGCTGAAGAAAATGGGACATTTGTGGATCAGAGTTTGGATTCGACTGAAATTGGTGAAGTCATCGCTGCGAGTCTCACTACCGGGGAAGAAGTACCTCAACAATCTTCATGAAGAAACGCCTACGTCCAACCGAACTAGAAGAAGAACCGTATGGCCCAACTGCAACTACCTGGGACCAATTCAGTGGCGACGATTCACGACAATTCAAATTTCCAGTGATCCAAATGAGAAACGTGGACTAGGTCGACCATCGGCATTAACTATGCTTCAGCCGAAACTCAAACCAAAAAAGACTTTATTCCACATTCGATTCGATAATGTGAGTCATTGCTGTGCATTCCACGGCAGATCGGGCAAGATGACATGCAAATTACCGGGTTGCATTTGCATTTTGCAATGTAAATCTGTGTTATTCGGCTACGATATCTTGTTTCCATACTTTCCATTGTAAATAATATTTTTGTTTTCCTTTTTTCTTTCACAACAATAGCGTTTTCTCTTATTTACCACTCGTTTTCTATCGTTTTAGTTAATAAAAATAGTAGGTTTCTTAAATTTGTAATACTGGCAGCTCCAACCTGCCTTAAGGCAGTTCACCAATTTTGATTATTATCACATGACAAAGGCCGAGTTCATAATTCCAACCAGAAATAAAGTATTATAGAGACGCCCAACTTCACAGCTGATGGACTCCTAGTCCATCGACGAATTTCAGAGACTTTTTGATAGTTATTCATGCATTTTTGACGGTTATTCACGAAATAACGTAAGTGCCGTTCCCTGATTGATGAATATGGCTTTACAAAGCGATATAGAAAATTGTTGTCAAACATTTTAAGGGGAAAGAGAGGTAGAAGTTGGGCATCTCCATAAGACTTCATTTCTGCTTTTGGCTATGCTTTAATCATTAGTTTTCCACTATGCTGATGTGGAGTTCGAATTATATAAGTGGAAGAAAACAATTGGTAAAGGTCGACAGTTTACAGGTTCCCCAAGGTAGCCATCTGGGCCCACTGCTGTTTATTTTGTTTATGAATTATGTTCATGATTTATTTTGTTTTTGCAGAGTTTAACGTTCGCGGATGAATATTTGCAAGCATCGACAATCTTAATGATTGCAATCGTTTTCAACTAAATAAATAATGAGAAGGTGTACACACAATGGATTGGAGCTTAATATTTCCAAATGTAAGGTATTTGCAGCGTACCGTATTACAGCGCCGTTCATATAGGATTAATTTATCAACGATCATCTGCTTCTTCGTCGTTAACGATAAAGGGGCCATATGTGAATCAAAATTAAATTTTTCACCATATTACGAGTATGCCATATCAAAATCTAACTCATCATTACAATTTCTCAAGCGGAATGGTAAAGACTTCCAAGATATATACTGCTCGTTAGTCAGGCTTCTTCCATTATTTGGGACTCCTCATATACTGTTCAAGGACTGAGATTTGAAAGAGTTAAAAAAATTATACGAGGTATACCATCCGTAAATTAAACATGTTTGACGAACTTCCTCCTTATGATGAGAGATGCAAGATCATTGGCTTACAAACCTTAAAAACAGCGTGCCGCCTGTGCCATCTTCAGTCATGTTGATTTGTGACATAATTAATTATCGTATAAAGTCACCAGAATTTGTTTTGCTTATAAATATTTATGCTCCCCAAAGATCTTTTCGGATGAGGAATATAATTTGTTAGAGGGCATAGAACAACTTATGGTTGCAATATAGCTACTGTTTATATATATATATATATATATATATATATATATATATATATATATATATATATATATATATATATATATATATATATATATATAATAATTAATCATAATAAATATAATTTGGTGCATAAAAACATTTAACGAACTTTGCACCGAATTAGATTTAAGCTTATCTCGAATGGAATTTAAAAATTGTGTAGATTATCCTAAGTCGCGCGATAAACGTCTGTGCTAATAAGGGCTTACACTAAGTGAACGTAGATTTTTGTGTATGCCTTGTGATGGACAAACATTTGTCCATGCTTTTAAATAGAAAGAATTGGAAGTCGAAACATGTTCCAAATAACAGACTTTTCTTTAGAATTACAAGACAATGCTCGTATGATGTTCTTAGGAACCATTTTTGTATGAAAAAGTCCACTCTTCGGTTTCCAAGACAAAAATCGACAACAAGACAAAAATCACTGCCAATTCCATCCCAGTTTGACTGTCACATTGCTTTTATGAACGCAGTTGCCGACTGCTCTCATGCATCTGTCACTGCAGTTTATTTACATTTATGAACGCAAGTCTTGCAGGGCTGCCGCAGTGTGCCGTTTATGATGGTATGTATATCTTATTTTAATTTTGTCACCACATAATCTGAATTTTTTAGCGATATCCAAATTTGGGGAGTTAGAGGGAAACTAACGAAGTGAGCAAGATTGCAAATTATAAATGTGTTAAATGTTTTCGTCCGAATATGCACCCTATGCAATTTCATATTTATAAAGGGTGTTCCAAAATTAGCTTACGATTTAAGAGAACACTAAACAAAAAAATTGGACAGATGATGAGCAACAGACACACAGAAACAACGTGTGGTCATTATTGAACAATGATCACTGAAACAATAAGAAAGTGCCATTCTTCGAACATTTTATGCAAAAATTAATTGGAAGGGATGCGAAATGGGAAATTGGAGGCTGCTGCGAAGTAGAGGATACTCGTAACTGCCACTGCCCCAGTCGACATAGAACACTTTGAGAACACTTCTTAAAAGACCTGCATGATCTAACCAAAAACGTATCTCTCTCTATAATCGACATGGAAGAGCGATAAATGTAATATTCGATGGAAGTTAGTTCCTTTCTATCGCCTACACCAGAATACCCATGACCTCGTTCAGAAGCTCAGAAAACCACAATTCGTCCTCTCCTCTCATTTTAATGTTTGTAGAACAAAGTAATTACTTTGAAACTCTGTCAAAAGGACATTTAATCCATCAGCGAGTGTTTTTGTTAATAGATTCATTTTGTATCTCCAGATACACTTCGTCCTAATGTCCATGATTATAGTCTTCCAATTGTCATTTCCTTGAAAAGGGCTTAGGGTCTTTTCTAGTCGTGTGTACATCATCATTCATTTACCGAAAAACAAACGGCAACAGAGCGATAGTAAATTGAGGAAACCATTATCATTTTGTAATCGGAAGAAATGTCATGAACTGTAAGTTCTCCTTAATTTAACGTTTTGTCCTTTACACAGTTCATTTGCCGTGTAATTAATTTAGCCGATGGAGATGTCCCTTCATTATGCGTCTTCAAAGGCACGTGTTTTCCTGATGCTACGGCACGCATAGGGCGGCACACATTTCAAACGACGGACGAAAGTCATTTATTATTTGAATACTTAATTTTGGAAACGAACTTTTTGAACGGTACACTTAAATGATCGATTTCCTGGCGGAAGGACGTGGAGTCACAAAGTACAAATTTGATGATGCGTTAGAGACAAATGAGAGATGTAAATTGAATTTCCCTCACAGATTACTTCGGGGACTAAAGATTGCGGCTGGGATTATATTTCTATCATGTACGTAGAGTATACGAATATTATTATATATTTCCGAAATCTATAAGTGTTAGACTCGCTAGATGGAATAAATAAACTAAACTATTCGTAGAAGGAAAAATCACTGTGATGAACTTAAAATCACTTTGTATGAAAATGTGTGCGTTAATGTAATCGAGTCATCTCTCGAAACCTCAAGCTGACTTTATATAAAGCTCTGATCATCCATGTCTTGCTATATGGCGGCATGGAGACATGGACGCTGTTGAAAGCAGATGAAGGGGCTCTTGGTATTTTTGAAAGAAAAGTTCTGCGCGGATCTTTGGATTCAACCACGTACTGTACCTAGTTAAGATGTCTAGGTCATGTAGAGCGGATGGACTCCATAACTTCGGCCCGAAGAGTCTTCGATTCCGAGCCATTTTGACAACTCAACAGAGGACGTCCTCGAACGAGACGGCGCATACAAGTGGAAGAGGATCTCAACCAAATTGGCGTTAGCAACTGAAGGCAGCTAGCGAAAGATCGTGCTGGCTGGAGAGGCTTGTTAGTTGAGGAACAACTCTATACCGGACTGTAGAGAGAAACAAGGAATAAAAAGAAGAAGTTAATGCAAGTAGTATATTGTCCCTTGGAATCTAAATCTAGGGAAACTGGAAACTAAATCTACGAATATCCTTGACTTATTGGACATGACACTTGAATTTTCAAGAGAAAAATGGGACTTTTTTTTTCATAAAATGTGCATAAAGGTAGCTGGATTATTAGAAGACTGCATGAGCATTGTGTGTCCCCTTGAATATTTATATTTCCTTGGCCATTTAGTGTCATCGCTTGTGGCCCGAATGATCCACTAAAGGGGTCAAGTGTGCAAAGCACGCACGAGCCTTCTCGACCTTCAGGCCACTTGATCCACTGATATCGACTCTAACTCATTAGGAGTTCTCGTCCTGTTGAAGATGACTTGCCCTCGACTCTCTCAATGTGAAACATTCCTCTCCTCGGTTGCGCTCCAAAATCCAGTGTACAGAGTAAACCGCCCTCAAAGGAGGACGCTATATCCCATACTCCTGTAGACAACTAAAGAGCTTGCCTCCTGGAACTACTAACTTGGTTGGGCCTTCGTCATTCTCATTGCCCTGTTCGGGATTGAGCCGCTCCGAAAAGTAACCTCTCCGTCTGGATAGCAACACACCATCTTTTGGATTTAACTCCTTCGATGATTTGGAATTTCCTTCCTCTGAGTCGGAGAATGTTGTGTCAGAACATGTTTTCCCAGATCTATGGCCGCTTCCAGCTTCTCGCTAAATTACTTTCGGGACTGCTCTTTAGCTGCTCGAACCAATAGTACGCAGCTTCTTCCTCTAACTGAATCGAGCCGTAGGCTTGTCTCTCTGATAGCTTCTAGATCTCCGTTTTATGCCATGTAGTACTTTTCTCACCACCAGCCGACGCACCGCGCCGCCTTCTGCCTAGCTTTCTTTTAATTATTGCTCAACAGTGCGTTTTATAACTTTTTTTTCCAAGGATGCATCGAAGAATACCATTTACAAGACTTATTCTTCTTCTTCTTCTGGAACTGGAACTATAGTCCAAATAAACATCAAATGACGAGAGTTATTCCGCGTTTAATCTGTATACTGATGGTGTTCGTAATGTTTACTGCGAAGGCAAGGCAGGCGACCACCTCAAAAGCAAATCTGCCTGACGTTGCAGCAAAGCCATCGATTGTGTGTGTCCTTCCTCGAAGACAGCAGATACATCGTCATGTCCTCATCCACCACTAAACCCATTAAAGTTGCCTCCGAGACTATGCCAATTGCGTCAGCGTTATCCGCGTCTACTACCAGACTTTTGTTTCATCTTCAGAAGTAGAAGTACATTTTTATGGTATTATTGACCACACAAGCCGTCACAAGAAATGAAATTGTCACGGAGTATTCTAAGATTGCACAGTTTTCAGACATGCGTGATACAAATAGAAAACTTTTGGAAATTTGTCAGAGAGTGATGGGATAGCACGTCTACACTGGTCAATGACTTCTCGAATAAATCATGTTGAAGACCTCTCATCATAGCGGGTCACCTTGTCTAAATCTAGGGTAGGGAAGGGGGCTGCTACTGCGTTCACCAGCTCACTTAGATCATGTTGGTCCACTACAACCTCTGATCTACCACTCCAGTGATAGTGTCGTTAACTTGATCCCAAAAGCCAGACACCCTGGACCAGATTTGAAACCAAGAGAAAAGCGTATTAACTTTGCTTGCACTGGGATTCGAACCGCGGACCCCACTGACCAAGGACAGGCACTTATCCAACTGCGCTACCCAGTTGTTTATTTGACGTTCTCGGTCACGTCGGGTTCATTACCGACCTTGATGGAACAGTAATGGAACATTCTCCAACTCCATTTTGGAATGTTACTAGACATGGCTTTGTACACCTCGTCTGTATAAACCCTTGGTTTGCTGCAAATAATTGGGCTCGAATATGAAGCAAGGCTCGATAGTTTGTGATTAACTGTAGGTGATGGAGTAGGTGACTACAGAAAATTGTGGCATTGTCTGCCGCATTTCTTCGGTAGTCAAGGAGACATGTGTCTCCATGAAAATGCCTTTGGTTCCTCATAGAAGAAAAAGGAAATATAAGCTTCACCGAATTAAATTTCAATTTAACTTAAATACGCTTCCCAGAAGTTTCTCTGCTTTGAATTGGTAAATTCCTCCCCGCTTTATACACCCCCCATACACAAGAAACTTCCAAATGACCGGAAAGTCAAGTGGATTTTCTTTGCCAACTCAATCGTTTATTCGAAAGCCTACATTGTACATCCACTCAGGACCCGCAATAAATTAATGACCTGGACACGAGAGCGTTTCATTTTTTCTTCTCAATAATTTCTTTTGAGGATCCATCAAAGTGAAAACCCACCCACTAAACTGGGAAATTAAAACATTTAGAAAGTGCTGCAAAAGCTCCAAACTGCAGACTTCTCGTAAAAAATTCCCAATCGAACTTTCTAATTACAACACTCTTCAGCTCTTCTGCGAATGCATTAACTCGAACCCTCCTGCCAACGCGTGCGCTGCACTTTTAGCGAGAGGGAGAAAACTCTAAATGTGGATTATTAACTAATTCGAGTGTGCTTGCTTCATTAGTCAGCTTAATTGCACCCAAATGCAGATGGATGCTTGCTGATTATTCTCTTTCTCCGCACCAACGCAACGATGCTGCAGTGTCATGCTGCAGGAAGGAACATGAGATCCTTCTTATTGAAAGGGACACATAATTTATCCCTTACGTGGTACTCGAAAAGTAGCCAGTTCAGCGAACTTGTGAGTTGGCAGCCAGCGTACTGCCAGCAACACAAGCTAATGCGCCTCACATAATGACAATGGGATCCATCCCCTCCAGAGATTATTACAATTCTTAACGATAGAATGAGCACGAGAGCGTCTACTTATCATTCATCCATACTCTCTAATAGAATGTAAACGAGTTTTTCGGCAAACCTTTCATCAAGGACGCACAATGAACCATTAGATAAGACCGCAAGGGTAACAATTCAATTTGTCATTTTGCATGAATCATGAATTTTATATTCGGGCCTGCTCAGACGGTGCCATCGTTTACATTAATTTGGACACTCCGTTGAAGGGTCATCTGTTAGGATGTTAAAACCAGGGGATCTAATAAAAGGATTGTTCCCGAGCGATGAGTGGTGATGTGTGGTCGAAGGGATACTTCTTGTGTGTGGTCGATAATTATATTCGCATTGTTAACTTGATACGTGGATACAATGTGATTGCAGTGACGAGTTCATCCCCCATCGGAGGAGACTTCGCTGTGTGCTTGCGGGTGTGCCTACGAAGGACGATGTCTGCGATGCCATTTTTTTGAAAGAGAAATGTCCCGATCGGAGTGCTGTAACATCCGAATATGTTGCGACTTAATGTGCAGGGTATATTATTTAATCATTAAATCCAAATCGATTGGTCTGGAAGATCATATATTTGATCAGATGTCCCATGGATTGGCACTGTCTCTGGAGATGGGACTACAATGTGATACCACACAAGGGTTTTTAAGATATAAGTTGCCTGTTGTCTGCTTGGCGGACATATCATGGAATGAGATTGCACTATACCCGCTCTGGACACATATCTATATTTGACAAGGAAGTTGAGCGTAGTTGACGACAACTTCTAGCGCAGCTAAATAATTGTATACTAACTTGCTGTGGGTACTGGCTCACAGAGTCATTCCATGTTACGTATACGCCGCCATGACCTCACGAGACAACTCTTAAGACTGCTCCCTCGACCTGATCCAGAATGTAGCGTACACGCCTTCATGGACCAGACAGCTGTTAAGACTGCCTCATTGACTCGATGTTAAATGTAACGTATACGCCGCCGCGCTAATGGCGTTACCAGCTCTTAAGACTGCAGACTCGACTGCCCTCATGACCTCACGAGACAACTCTTAAGACTGCTCCCTCCACCTGATCGAGAATGTAGCGTACACGCCATCATGGACCAGACAGCTCTTAAGACTACATCCTCGACATAATCCAGGTACACGTCTTCATGGCTCCTGGATCCGATGTAAAATGTGACGCATTCGCCACGTAGAGCAGTTCGCGAAATAGTTTATTTATCGCTTGTTTTCAGACACACAGCTCTCAAAGCTTTGTTGCCCGATAATTTTTTTCGAAAAAAGGTTTAAAAAATTGTGGTTTTCCATTTAAATCACTGGGACTCAAGAGGAAATTGCTAGTTTTCGTAGATTCATGCAGAAACCACTGGTCAACAACGAGCTGAGACTACTCCCTTGACTAATGTCAAGAATGATCTGACCTAATCTATACTCCAGGCCTTCGTACCTTCAACGCAACACCATACTACATCTTAAACGCTTGATCAGACTCGTTTTCAGAGTTGAGTTACGTGACTCGCTTGTAGTTAATTGCTTGTAGTCGCTCCATTCGAAAGCATCGTTACTTAGTCCCACTTTACTCCGTGGTCAGTCAGTTTTATGTTACTTGCTTACACTCTACTTGGCGACAGACTGCAAATATCTTGGTGCCACTTCAACCTTCCGAGTACGGCGTTAAAGTCATAAATTCTCTAACTTAATGTTTCCATGTTTTCCTGTTTCAGGAAAGTGGGAAATACGTTTTTCCAAAAGAACTGCCTTATGTTGCCGTCACTATCCGGAGCAATCACACCACAAGAATCAACGGCCATATCGCGTTGTTAGCGTTACCCCCGCATCCTAGGCACACTACACCAGCTCCAAACATCTCCCCTTAAAGGTTATGACCACACTAACCACCATCAGCCTACACTGGTGGCGGATAATCGCCGGCTGACAAATTAAAATACAAACATCCTTTCTTGTATAATATTCTCATAAAATATTGCCATTATCATCTCGAAGCGTTTATGTGTTTTAACAAAACTTGAGCCGAGGCACACACATAGCATCATAATCGACAGTCATAAAATCCGGTCGGCTATTAAGAGCGTCCTCGATGCCCTCCCGACAAGCCCCGATACATGACTTAGCTGACAACTACGACGGTTCAAGTCGAGAACTGCCCAAAAACTGAGGGCAATCAGAGAAAATCCTTCGAAAGGACTACGAGTATATCAAAATTAAGTGTGACATAAAAGTGTCACCATTACCAAAGCAACGACCGCAGTGCCCATAGTGCCCATAGACACATCGCACATCGGCCACCCTCTTCAGCACCATTTAACTGGGAATGGCATTGCCACACAGTCAACAGCTTACGCAAAAACAATTGAAAATCCTTTCTTCGCCGCCACAGACCAGGAGACAGACACTGAAAGAAAGGAAAGAAGGAAAATTGATCTTATGTCCTTCTTCGCTGATGCTGGTGCTCTTACTAGTCGAGTCTATTTAGTGCGAGGCTTAACAAAGTAAATTGAAGCGAAGCACTTTTGTCGAGGTTAGGATTACCTACGAAAAGTCCAAATGACACATTGAGAGGATTTCCGCAAGTAAGTCCACATTTTGAGTTTTTAAATTTTCCCGGCAGTATCTGTGCGCGTCTCGGACACGTGGTGAATGCGGCCGTTTGTGGGGTGGGCCAAGGCCTTTAGTCTTAGCTTAGATTCATGCGCGCGGCAATTGCCAACTCATTTTGGGCGGCAATAAAATATAATAAGATAGCTCCGCAATGATGACAACTTAGGATATACGAGTATATTTCGGATCCGGAAATGGAGGTGTTTTGGAGTGGTTCCACGTTAGAGTGATAATGATGGCGATAACTGGGAGCCTCTGTATGAATCACAATGCTCATGGTCCTTTGGTGCGACGGATCGAGATGTAATTTCTAATTCGTTTGACGTGTTAATGTGCGATATAAACTACTTTCCAGCTAAGAGGGAAATAATGGCATTTTTGTTTCAGTTTGCCTCCTGTAAATCAATTAAATCGAACAGATGAGAGGCCACGTCCAAGGTGATGGCATGAATTCAATTTGTATTGACGGCGTGCAACTGTTGGGGGGAATGAATGTACTTCAAGTTCCTGGATTTGGTGGGAAAATGCTTATTTGATGATGCGTAGAGGAGTTATGTTAGCTGTCAGGTGAGTTGTTGTAGTCCCGCAGTGTTTTGATTTTTCGCATTAATTGTCTGTGCGTTCGTGGTCTTATGAATAGTACAGGCGAATAATCCAGAATTTTAACAGGTTACGCAGGATACTGGATTCGTGACTCGCTGGGTGACATATTTTTCAGGGCTGTACTAAAATTAACGCAATAGTTCATTTCAATGGAAAACACAGTTGTAAGTATACACACTGGGCGCAAGGATAACTCACTGGGAAATTAGCGTCCACGGTTTTGATGCCACATACCCACTCCTTTGTCAAAATTTTGCATGACTATTCTGCATAAATTTGGCTGAATTTCGTTGATGCAGCATTGAATTTTCTAACATAAATGTAAACGGGCGGTGGAGGACTTGTCGACCACACAAAACCAGTGACACATTGACGATGCATTTGTTTTACTAATCCTAAACTATCAGCTGTCAAATTGCTTTTTGTTTCAGCGCTTAAAATGAACTACACAAATGTCAGACAATCCAAAGCTAGCGTTAAATTTGTGGCACCTTAGAGGAGCACATCGTGTATTGTGACAAGTGATTTAGATTTTTTTTTGTGGTGGCCGTAGCGCTGTGGGCTTGTGCGTTGACCTTGTCTTGTACGCAGCCCAGGTTCGATTTCCGGTACTAGAAAAATACGGACTACGGCCGCCCCACCTCTTTTGAATCACTGGCAATGCTTAAAGAGTGTAACCGTCTAGAAAATGCTTTTCAAACTGGCCATTCGGAGTCAGCATAAACCTGTTGGTCCATTCCACTCGTAAGAGAACAATAGCACGCACAAGACGAGCGATTGCTCAGAAGCTAGGCCCTGGCATATTTGAAATATCAAGAAAACTCCGAAAAACTTGGCTTAACTTAACTAAACTAAAAAACTTAAAATACCTTAAAAAACTAACTAAAACTAAGTTAAACCTTAAACTAACTTAATTATATCCGTGACAGACAGACGTTTGGTTTGTGGCAAATACATACGCAGAGGTCCACTTTTTTGGATTTTGTTTAGAATATTTTTTATCTTAAAACTTACATTATTCTATGCAGCTGTCTAGTCGTTTCAAAGAGCACACGACGGCGGAGAGCGGTTCTGGTGCAACCACCAATAAGAGTGCCGTTCTTCCTGCACTCTCTGCTGTCTCGAGCGGAGATAGCTCCACCCAACCGGAGGAGATCCTCATTGTTGCGAACGATATCCGGCTCGTTTTGGAATCGCCTGTCTACTGTTCCGCGTAAAACACGGAAGATCAGAGGACACCCTCCCGTATCCTGCATTAGCCCAATTTTGTCGAGACAGAGGAGTGCTTCAGGTGGAGTTGAGGCGCACTCTTTCATGTTACATGGGAATAACTACCCAAACACGATGTTAGTTAAAAAAAACACACTGTTAGTCAAAAAAAAAAAAAAAACAAGTACACTCCTAAAATTAAATGGAAGAGAAACCAGAAATATAGTTGGCATTATTACCGACCATTGCCTATTAGGCACACATGCCAGAAGGATGGGAACCCCCTACAATGAATTCTGCAGGAGCTGCAGGAACGAAGAGGAAGAAGAAACTGCGCTTCACTACCTCGGAACCTGCCCTTGCAATTACAAGGAAAAACACGCTAGATAGCTATTCTTTTAATAGCCTAGACGAAATGTGAGATATCGGACTGTCGGACATAGTTGAATTTATAAAAAAAAAAACCACTAAGTGGCTGTAAACCAGCAAATTAGTGCATCATCCAGGATGTGTCACTAGCATGGTTTGTAGGTAGGTGAGCAGGTTGACGCGGTGGGTCCGCGCCACACTGAGGTCGTGTTGTGATACCCATGGGGGTGTAAGGACCTTCCTGACTCCCAGTGTTATATGTCTCACGAAGCAGAGACTGGGGCAATGGCAAAGATAGTGAGCGGTGTCCTCAATTTCTTCTTCGTTCCCCCAGCCTCTGCATATTGTATCATGGGTGATTCCCATTTTTCGTTCGTGGTGATTACAGCATCCACAGCAGCTTATTTATGCATTGGAGAAGTTTCTCAGTGTTTGCACTATAGTGGTCGGGTGGTCTCACAAGTGGGCAAAGAGTCCCACTTTCTATTAGCTAGCTCCATGAATGCGTCGTCCACTTTCTTCTTGACGTTAGCATGGGATTGCCTGGGATGGTTTCATTGCGGTCGCTTTCGTCGTTGTGACCTGCGACCCAACAAAGAGTGATCGAATGCTGTGTGCCAAGAACATTGAGCAAACAATGATATCATTTTGGCCGCTTCTTTGACCGCAAGGACCTGCGCTTGAAAAACACTGCTGTAGTCAGGTAACCTGATGGAGCAGTGCATGTTTAACAATTCGGCGAAAATGCGCGCGCCTGTTCCTTTGTCCATCTTCGACCCATCCGTGTAGACATGGATGGATGTCGAGTTGTAGATGGGTTCATTTGTCACTAGCATACCGGTAGGTAATTTCAAGAGTTTAGTTAGTGGCCTAAAGAAAAACCGGTGCGTAAGCTGCAGAATAGTGATTTCACAAAGGATCCAGTCAGGATATTAGTGCGCCAAACTGCTTAAGTTGCGGCAATCACAATAACCTAACCTAACCTTGGGTAGTAAGCCCCAATGATCAGACTGTTGGAAGCAGTCAGGAGCTCGTTCCTTCTGATCAGCTTAATTATAAAATTATCTATCCTGTTTAGGTTTTCCTCGCTGTACAAGACCTAGTTAGTATAGTACTGCTTGTACTCAGACTCCGGCGACCTACACAGCTGTGATTATTCTCTTGTGCATAATCGTTGTCAAAAATGGTGACAAACATTTCTGTAAATATAGAATACCCATCTCGGTGTGGTGAATTCGTTATGATGTCAAAGCCATATTTTTCGATTAGAATACGAATACCACATAGCTTGTGACTCAGCACGCTCTTGTGGTGCCTTGGTGACTTGTGAGTTCTCACAGAGGTGTGTGGGAAGTCGCCTCACATATCAACTTGTTTTGAAAAACCCTCATCAACTTGTGTATGCTTGTGCCTCAGGTCGGTGAACAAATCAAGACGAAAATGAAATACTTTTCAGCAGATGTCCATCAAATTTATTTATTTTTAGCACAATTGTTAGGAACATTGAAGTGCTCCTCATTGATCTGCCAACAAGGCTGCCGACTTTGATGCTAGCATTAATCCTCTTGGCTCCGGAGTCCTTTATTCCTGTGTAAGCCAGTGTAAGCCAGTGTATGTTATTCCTGTGTAAGCCAGTGACCTCCATGTAAGCCAGACAAGTGGTAGGGAACAAAGGCTGGCGATCTAAAATGATGAACAAGGAAGCACGCACACACTTGTGTGCAGTCTGCAATTGACACAAAATTAATATATGACCGAGCTCAAATCACAACACTCTTCTGTCTGTTTACACACTTCCAGAACGAAATCCTTCCTTCCATCCAGAAACAATTAAACAAAGATCGTATTTAATCAAGCTCTTTGCTGTGTGTGTGTGACTCGTTCGTTCGTCACAAACACGCAATAAGTTGAGAATCAAGGACACAAATAAACATCCGTGACAAGTGGAAGAAGATCGGACGAAACAAAATGATTTATCCCGCGAACCTTGCACCAAAGAACCTCCTGGCAATCGATACACAAATACAATTTAATTATCTTTTCACATGGCGCACAGACCGCGCGAAAGAGGACAACACGACAAATGGCATTCCTCACAATAAAATTAACGCCAACTTGATTGTTTGTCGTGTTCGAATCGTGTGTGCCGGGGACGGGACGGAATGTGTTTACCACCACGACATCATGTCCTATCGATTCCTGCAGGGGGATATTCCATATTATAAACCATCACTCATCGACCCGCCAATAAAATTGTTCTTTTTCTCCGACATTTGACGGCCCTGCGAGTTAACATATGTACGTACTTTTGCACGCTCACACCAGAGCGTGGAGGAAAACAATAACATAAATCAATTTTATTGTCCCAATATTCCAATTTCGATGGCAGCAGCGATCTCCCTGCCGGCACACGGAAAGTGTAGTGAACTATGGGCGACCTTACCTCAGCTCCGCGGAGTTAGTTATTTGTGCGGAATTGCTCCGCTGCGACTGGGAGGAACTCCTGAAAATAAGATCTAAATGGGACTTGAATAAACGAGCTTGTTGACAATGTGTCGTCGACTATATGTATGCGCACACAGGCGTAGGCACACCTAGCACATTTGCCACCTCACATCATATATTGAACATCTCCGATAGCCGACGAACAGACGACACGTCGAGCAATTGTGCTTACTCTTGCACAGTGGCACTGTATTATGAAAGCAGATGAGGATGAAAAACAAATTGAAAGTGAAAACCCCTCAATCAATTTGACTGCAAATTAGATTTCGAGCAAATTGCAAGCAATGTTCGCCGAAGGTGTCGGCAACAAGTGGAAGGTGTACGAATGGAAATTGGAAGACGTCTAGTTCAAGATGTTGATACTTTGTTCGGATCCCCTTTCCGAATGTGCCAGGACGGAAAACTAGATGACGGTGCGCTTTATTACCATAACAAAGATATCCGGTGAACTGGATTCAGATGTGACGCGATATGCAATAAATGCAAGCTTCACATTTGTGCTTTGTTTATGGAATGAGCAGGCGGGGTTGAGTGACTAATAGATTTCATTAAATCACCTGCACTAATTATGAGATGTTTATGTTCTCCCTTAATTAGTTTGCTCTTCCTGTCAGCCGCTGCAAAGTTTGGGATCCTCGTTGTGTTTGACTGCGAAACTCGGAATATGTGGGGAAGTCACAAATTTACAAATTAGGAGTGCCCTGGTATATTCATTACAGGAGAGTGATTTCCTGGGCTCACAAAATAACTTCTGCGACAAATTGATAGCGTGTGCATATTTTGACGCCATGGACGCTGAGCTATCAAATCAACCGGAGACGAATTGTTTTTTTCACTGCGGAGGATGGATCGAAAACTTTTCAGTCTATCACATTGCTTCACCGATTCTAGCGCCTGTGGAAGCGGATTCACTCATGCTTGTCCACGTTACTCTGTGATCATTGATCTTCATCGGCCTAATTTGATCGCCTAATTTGATCTCTTTTAAAGCAGCGCTTTCTGACAGCTTTTTTTGTGCATTTAATTACATCTCTACGAATATGTCATTGCTGCGCTACAGATCCACAAAACAGTGTTTATTGAAGCAGCACGTTAAGTTCCGCGTACGCTATTCCAAAGTTTTGCTGAGCGCTGGTGCCTAGCGGTTTCTGCAAATGTTGATGATTACAATCAGTGTTCTACAGTGTTGTAGTTGTTGAGGCGCAGTTGTTATTAAGCAATGAACTTCTTCGTGGGGTCGGTCGTCATCATGACTTCAGTGTATTACGAATTGTTTCATTCGCTGCGAGGAAAAGTTTGAGCGTGAGTACATTTTTTTGATAATATGAAATGCTTCATTTTGCCGGTGTGCAATAGATTGAGAATGGTCACCCTCAAATATTCACAGGCGAGGCTCAGAGATGCTATTAGTCGAGACAGATTTTTTGAACTTCGTAATTATCTCCACTTCAAAGACAGTCGTCACCCAGATACTCATGACAAACTGTGAAAAATAAGGCAATTGAAACCCCATTTCGGTGAAAATTCCAGAGCTTGCCACGGTTTAAACATACGGCAATAAATTGACAAATTATCCCATTATTTGGTAGATGTGAGTACCGCCAATATGTCTTAGCCAAAGCCAATCCTCTTGGACTAAACAACTTCGTGCTGGCCACCCGTCACGGGCTGGTACTGGATTTTGAGATCTATTTTGGTAAGGGTACACTACCTCAAGAAGTAATGAACTTGGGGCGGAAATCGTTGAAAAACTTTGTCGAACTGTGTTTTGCGTACAGAATGATTCATTACTAGTCAGAAACTATCGAACACATGCTAGAAAAAAAAAGATATTCTTCTGAGCGGAACAGTAATGACTAACATGACTAACATAACTAACATGATATATAAGACTCTAAAAAGGGCACAGTGGGATGAAAAAGTAAGAAGCGATGAGAACATATGTATTGTAAAGTGGATGGCATTTGGCTCGATCAGCAAATGCCACCAAAAATCATCAACCTGACCAAAGACTTCTGCAGAAACAACAGATGCCAGATATTCCACGAAGGGAAACTATCAGAACCTTTTGAAATCGAAAGTGGTGTTAAACAAGGCTGCTTACTGTCACCAATGATATTCCTCATGGTCCTAGACAAAGTAACGACGGAAATAACAAGCAGACCGAGAGGCTTTCAGTGGGGCCCAGTGGACAGGCTCGATTTTTCTGACGATCTGTGTTTGCTATATCACGCTCTGAATGACATGAGAGGAAATCTTGATTCCTAAGGAAGGAAAGTTGGCCTCAAAATCAATCGACTTTGAAAAAACGAAAGAAATGAGAATCAACGTAAAAAATAACCATTAACTAGAGAAGCGCAATAAAGTAATAGAGCAGGTGAACTAATTCAAATACCTCGGAAGCATCGTGGTTGCACAGACGAAGATGTAACCAGTACGAATGGCCAAAAGAGCATTTGCTCAACTGACATCAGCGTGGCGGTCAAACCAAATAAGGAAAAATACCAAACTCCGAATATTTGACACAAATGTAAAATCTGTAATTCTTGCTAGACGTGGAAAGTTACCAAGACAAGTTGCCGTCTCAAGCTTTATAATTGTCTCTGCAGAATTTTCAACATATACTGGCTACAACTGCTAAGAGCGAAGGAAAGGAAATGGAATTTTTTTAGAAAAGGAATTTTTTGTGGATTGGACAAACCCTTGTAAAGCAACCACGAGTTCAACTTGGTTCAGTGACGACTTTATTTAGCTCCAATCTCTACGATCGCGCGGGCGATGACCCATGCACTCTCCCCGAACAGTTTCTGGTGCAAGTTTATATACCCGCACGCATTTGATGTTACACTCTGAGAAGACAGCAGGACTTGACCTAGAGTGTAACCCCCAAGAAATAGAGAGGCCTAAGATAACTTGGAAGAATTAAAGCAGATGGCCTAGAACCTTGTTCGGCGGAGATCGTCTTGTTGCGGCCCCACGCGGCAATAAAGGAATTAAGTCAAGTAAATCAAAGTGGATGGATACAGAGGCTGGATCAATACTTTCCACTTATTCAAGAAGTGGTCCTGTAGATACCTGCAAACGTTGGTGTAAAAGCAGAACCGAACAATTTACCCACATTCATGGGTAGTATTGATTTATACGATAAACTAATTGCTTACTACCGAGCTTCAATGCGGACAAGAAAACGGACAGGTTAATCCCACTTTTTTGCTACTTAGATCAAGTTCTTGTCCCAGTTCTAGCCCCTCGGTAAGATCCAACCCCTATCCTAGAGACAACGGACTACGATGCACAAAAGAACATAGCCACAAGCTCAGACAGAAATTAAGTCGGCGTGAATTCGCTAATGGGGCGATGGAAATGTTGGCCAGAGATCCGGATCCGGACACGTTCAGGACTCTTACAGAAAAATTGCCACTTGCCTTCACGAGATAGCTGACAGCAGCTTCAAAGAACTAATAATTTAATTTCACTAAAACACGTTTCAAACAGAGCTGTGGTATTGGTTTGTTTTTGGATTGCAACCGAACACACCCGCACACAGAAAGTGGTGGAAGTGAAATCAGAATTACTTTCTTAGTCGTTAATTATTGATAACTTACGTTGAACAGAGAAATTAATGTTCAAACGCAAAACTTTATGAAATTTAAATTAAGTTGGAAACTGCACATTGATGATAATGCTACACTCTCTGACAGTTGCTAGAAATGTCACTGAAACTCTGCAATGGCAGGAGCTGGGGCCATAAGGGAGCATGTCAAAGTTTATATTTATTATAATCACCTTCTGGTCGTAGCATATTTACGGATTTCCTCGGGTTCTTTCCGGGTTCGGGTTCGGTCCCATGACGTCGAGTTGACCCATAGTAAATAAAAAAACAAAGAAATTGGCAAGAAGGGACACCAGCAATCACCCAGACTATCAAAAGCATGAAAAAGTAAAACAAAAACAGGAAAATTAAAAACAAAAGCAAAAAATATTGTCCTGCCTGTGTGACCTGCTGCTACTGAGCACCATTTTCTCCGGTTTTATCTTCGCCTTCGTTTCTTTTCTTGGTCCGCTTGCTGTGTGCTTTCTTCAATGTTCTACCCTTAATAGACGAATATGTCCTGTTTATTTAAGCAATAAATTCTCTCAACTTCTGACAGTGATTCATTTATGCTTTTGTCTTGTGAAAGTAAACGACAACTCACCCCATTGCTGGTATTGAGTTTTTGGTTGGTACTCGTCCACTGCTGGGCCTACCGATATGCCCGAGTTGATTAGCATAGGTTAGGGGAATAAGGATATGAGGCTTGTGCATTTGTTCCCCATCACATGTGTGGCGTAGGATTAAATTGGATTCATCCTGATTACAGACTCTTGAATGTGTTTTGCACAGCTCTGCCGGAAACATACTTGTGAAGGGACGTAGCGGCGCATAGCCGGTGTGCTTAGCATTCATTTTTAATATATCTTGAGGATTATTTATCTTCAGGTTTGTGAAATTTCCAAAAATAGCTGTTGATGACAACAAGTGGGTCATGGAATATTTAAAAGTTTCCTTCCTCTTTCTTTTTGACAGAATTACTTCGTGTGCGCATTTCGGAGGCTAAAATATAGAAAGATATTCAATTCGGAGTAAATGGTGTTTAAGGGGATAGGTGGAGACAACCCCAGGACCGTTCACTCATTTTAGTGCGGGATTTTTCCTCACTGAAAGCACGTCGTTTCTAAACATAGCAGTTTGGCCGGTAGCACTCCACAGGAAGTTCGAGGAAAATGTGTCGTTTGTGTCAGGAATTATGTCCAGAAATCCTGCAAAGGGTGAAAAATGATTCAATGGAAATAAAGTTCTGACAAGAGAGAAAAAATGGAAAGGCTCACGAGGAAACAGAGGCCACTGTCTGGAATGTATTGAACTCAGTTTAGACCTTTGCAGGAGGTGCATTTTTGCGCATTCCGGAAAACTCTTAGATATTACGCGTAGGCTACACATGAAGGTGGTAAAGTGTCAGCTCTTGAGTCCTCGGATTTACCAAATTTGATATCTGATCGGATCCACCTCATTCGAGTCACTAACAATGCTCAACGATTATTCCTGTCTAGAAAAAGCTTCTCAAACTTCGCCGTTGAGTCGGCATAAAACCATAGCTCCCTTCCACCCGTGAAGAAGGATCGGGTCCACTTCGGACTGACGTGCCACCCGTATTATTGTTATTAAGTGCAGCTCTTGACACCGGCATACACGGAAACGCACATGTTATCAGGTACCGTAATATTTCGAGTACCCAATAATTAAGCCAAAGTTAATCTGCTACCTTTCAATGACTTCAAATGAAATTCGTACTCAGTGCATGTTAACATTAAGAGATCTTCTCAAATCGGTGACCTCCAAATTGGTTCGAATTTTATTAGTCCCTTGGAGTACCCCATTCAGAAGGTTTCACTGTACTTCTATTGCTTTTGGTTGGCTTTCCACTAATGACTTGTATCTATGTTTTCCTTTTCTTCGCTGTGGTATAACATTTACAATTATATTCTTTGTGAGAAATTTTAGCATTTTGAGTACGCGTTGCCCGAAAGATGAATACCTGGTACTCGAACAATGCAATCCTCAGTACGCAATGTCGCTCACCGAAATCTTCAAAGTCGAAAAAGGTCTTCAAGACCATACAAACAATTTAAGTCATTTGGAATTCACTCCATGCTTCAGAACTGGATTCCAAGCTACCTCTTAAATAGTGTTAAGATAGTAGTTGTCAAGCAAGAATTATCCGGAGTTCCCCAAGGTAGTTACTTAGGACCACTATTTTTATAACTTCCATCAATGATATACCTTCAATGCATAAATAAGTTAATTTTCTGATGTATGCCGATGATCTGAAGATTTTTCTTCGTGCCAAAAAAAATGTACAAGACAAAGCTCAAAATGATTTAAATACAATTTTCGTTAAATGGTGCGATCTAAGTCATCTACAGTTAAATGTAAGTAAATATCATTATTTATCCGTTTACCATGTTTTGTTACCAGTTATTTTTGACTATATTTTATGTGGGGAAACTCTTTGCAGTCGAACTGAAATGAATGACATCGGTGTGATTTTTGACACGAAGCTGACATTCTTGTTTCATATCGATTATTTGGAGTCAATGATTGGGTCGCTTAAACCTACATGTTCCGAATTTTCGGAGCCATATGCAATTTTCTTTCTTTTAATTTTTTTTTTTGTCAGAGGTTATTTAACACTATACTGGAGCACTCAGATAACGGTTCGTGTCCATTGTACTGCCAGCCAGCAAGCCTCATCAGAATACTACCACGGATTGACCACTACAGTGATAGTGCCGTAAATTCGATTCTAAGAGCAAATGGTGAATGGAATAGATTTGCATTTTGGACCCAATAAATGCTTTGTGACTTTGCTTTTACTGGGATTCTAATCGGGGACCCCTCGAATGAAGGGCAGGCACTTAATCAACATCGTCATCCAGTACTTATCCATTTATCCTTAAGTCTGTTTATATGTCTCGAGTGCCTGTTTATTATTTTTAGTTTATATAATTTTGATTTTATTTATATTTTCTATTCATATTACATTGGGTCTAGAACTGTTCGTGCGGTTTGTTTTTTCAAAATTTGAACGTTTATTTAATTATGAACCGTATTTCAGCAAGGGCGTTCTGCATCGACCGGAACAAATGGTAGTCAGAACGGGCAAGGTCCGGGCTATAAGGCGGGTGGGGTAAAACTTCACATCCACTGTTTTCCAAGTAGTTCTTAACCGGAATAGCAATTTGGGGCCGAGCATTCTCATGATGGAAGATTATTGCTTCGTGTCTGGTCGCATATTCGGCTACTGCTCTCTTCAAACGGATTAATTGTATTCGGTGGCGTTGTCTATTGATGGTTTCAACCCGTTTTAGCAGCTCATAAAACAGCAAACCCTTCTGATGCCACCATATACAGAGCATTACCTTCGCGCCATGGCTGGTTGGCCAAGCCAAAATCACTACTTTTAAATCGTGCAAACCACTTTTGGCACTTTCGCTCAGCTAGCGCATGTTGACCATAAACTTCCACCAAAATACGATGACTTCCAGCAGCAGTTTTCTTCATATTAAAGTAATGAAGAAGAACTCCCCGCAAAAACACTTTTCCAAGCACAAAGTTTGACATATTTGAGTGAAAAAAAATGTTGTTATTGTTGTTTACGCTTCAAATGAATGACATACACTGAAATGACGTACAATGACAGTAGCTTTCCAACGCATGTTCCAATATATAGCCTATCGTATATATCCCCATATATACAATCAAATAATACATAAGCCATCTCTTTGCAAACCACACAAATTAAATCAAGACCCAATACTATGTTCCAATAGTCCGTACAATTACTGTCTACATGCGCCTACAAGAGCTACGGATTGAACGCTTGGCTAGGTCACGTACTTGTCTTTCCAGCATTTCCTTGAGTCTGTAAGAGCGTGTGGTTGAGTATATCCTGGTGTTGAAATGGCCCGAAAATGCACTTCATGGTCACTGTGGCAGAGTGGTAGGATGCGTGGACTCCTAAGTTTCATCCCCAGATCGAGCAACTCTAATAATGCATTGCTTCCCTAGTTTCGAGTCTCTAAAAATGCAAGAATTCACAATTATCAAAGTACGCCCTTCGGTATCGATATTAAACTGTAACGTGAGAGAGCAACACGCGTGGTCTCTGTAGACGGGACATGTCCACCCCAGAACGATGCGCTGCTTCGATTTGTCTACGCATCTTTGTCGACCCAACTCATGGCTCGGAGGATCGAAATCACTTACCTCGACGCCTGCCACTCTTCCTATAGGTATCTAATCGAAGTCTGATAGACAACGGATTGCAAAAGGCTAATCCATCGACTAAATTGTACTTGAAGAACACTCCAATCCAAATTCTATACTTTCCAAAAACTAAATCAGAATATTGCCTAGTCTTTGATAACGTGATCCACTAAAGACTCACAAGAGTAAAACAAAAAAAAGTAAAATGAAAACGTATTGATGACTTCCTCACAGCACCTTCTATTTACCTTGGGGTTATGTCATTTCTCCCCAGCAAAAGTCAGTCGAGTCTGGGGTTGAATACGTTTCCACTGCTCACACAGGCATGACCTCAGGCGTCAGCCATCCCCAAAACGATTGGGGGTACTTTGAACCACATCAATTTAATGTTGCAGATACATTTCCTGGGCATATTTTTTGCGATTTTTTCTCTTCTATTTCGTGTTTTTTTCCCTTTTTTGTGTGTTAGGGGAAAAATCACTTTCATTTATTAAGTGCGGACATGAATCTGCTAGAACCGGTAAGAAACATCTGCTGGGCATGGATATTTATTTGTGGTTAAATGGATCCAGACACACGATGTGGGGGTAAGTGGGGCCGCGCTGCTGAAGCATGGGCCCACTTTGAAAGAGATTTCAATCATGATGATGGAAAATGGCAATGAATCGAATAGGATTTCGTTGAAATAAGATTGATTGGAGGTTACGCAAGGTTACGTTAGGTATGTATGTTAAATTTAAATTTGAGCTGAGCATATACACATACCGACCAAGCAGCTTACACTGCATCCACGGCATTGCTAGAACTGGCTTATTGAAAGAAATCCCCAAAAATGCGTGTTCTGTGCTACCATACGCTCCAAAATCTGCCCAATTATGCACGCACACTCCACATCAAGGAGTTAACGCGTTAACTGTTGAGAAATGGATTAACCCAATAAGTCAGTAAGTCGTTTAATTGCCTTGCTCATTATGCACAAACAACGGCCATAAGGTAACTGCAGCAAGACAAGCGAACTTCTGATTTTTTGTCACAACACGAGGAACGCTAATGCGACACATTAAATGCGGAAGCTACCACAAGCAGCCCCAGAGAGCCTTTTGAATTCATTACAACTCCCGTTTCGTCTTCGCACCGCCGCTGAAACTGTGTCAACGTGATGCATCTCATTACACGTGCGCTCATTATTTCAAATCATGCTGCTCAAACAACCCACCCACCACACACGTTCGCAAGGCCTCGTCGTCGCCGATTTACTTGGTCTCACACTGAGCATCACGTAGACGAAGATACATGAGCTTATTACCGAGAATCATTAGTGTCATTCGTTGTTCAAAATCAAAGCGCGACACATCCGCTCCATGATCGGTGCTCTGACGCCCCCTCGCTAAGCCAGCGTGCACACATTCGCCGTCGTCAATACTCTTGGGGTATCCATCAGCGCTGCGTCGGTCGGGGTAGCAGCAATGACAGCTGCCGCTAGAGCTGCCGTCACACATACTGTCAGGACACACACCGTGGCGAATATTCTCGAACTTCCGACTGATTCCTGACGCCATTGATGGGATTTTTAATTGACAAATTACTTTTTGTTTCAATTACCCTCAGGGAAATTAATTACAGCTCTCTGCTGCGGTAAATTACATCGTTTATCTCTCCCCGCCTCGGTGCCTCATCGTACCTGCGGTGCCTGGCTTCTGTGTTGAAGTGACGGTGGAGACTGAAAGACATGAAAAGGATCTACGAAGTTTTTTATGTGCGAGTATCTGTAAGCGAGTTTTACTTTGCACACCGGAATATGATGAACGTTTTTGATCACAGCCAAGTGCGGCTATAAGGACTCGCAGTAACACTTCGATTACAAGTCATTTATGCAGATGGGCATGAAATTTAAGCGCAAATAATTTAAACACACCGTCCTCAGTTATAGGCGTAGCACGAGAAAATTAATATCAATGGCGGTGGTGTACGACTAAGGCTTGGGTAAAATCTAATAGCTTAAGCCAACGCACGTCTGTCGCTTTCCTTAAAGGCCGGATATTTAATCCACGCTTTTGAGTTTGGAAGACGTCAAACTTAGTCAATAAGTCCACCTATCAACTAAATGTATTTGAGGAGGCAAGTCTTCATTGATACAGATGCCAGGCATCAATAGCGCGGGTCTAATATCTGTCAAAACAAAAACAGAACCGACACAACCTCTCATCTTATAATTCAAATCCCAGCTTTCGAGATTGGTTTGCCACCGTGGTCAACCGCAGCACAGTGGTTCCATAGAGGAAAAAAAATACCCTGAAATGAGAGAGACGTGTGTTTTTTATTTGAATACTAAGAAATCCAGAATTGTAAGGTGTTCGGTTACTTCGTTCGCTTGTACCGTAAGCCCCAATTGATATCTATAAAAAAGGGTGCAATTTCAATGTTAAATATTTTCCAGAATGATGAGATGAGATGACTGGAGTAAAATTTACTTGGAAAGCCATATATTAAATCTCCAAATAACCGCAACGGTTTTTTTTTATATTGGTTACTAATCGTTTAAACTATGCGTTTGATTAGGGAGACCTTTTCAGGCGGTGTTTTAATGTTCGTTGGACTGTAGAAAAATAGCTCCAAAAGACCACAACGGGGGAATTAGTGTTTCCGAAAGCTCAGAGCGTCCTCTTTTCTTTCAAAAATCATTGGTCACTTTTAACTTCTTTGGCCGCTGGAACCTTTTAAGCTTATCAACATGTTGTACCTACTCAGATGAGCTTTAAACTGGCATTACCAGCATACCACATATTGGGAACATTTTTTATTAGAGTCCGAGGGAGATTTTATTTATGCGCAATAGAATCGAATAAGTTTAAAAATACATATAATAACAATTGCGGATGTTCTTGTCTGGAGCTTGTTGTGGTATCAAAAAAGTTATGACCGGTATACATGTGGAAAGTGGGTATGAAAATGGGAAATTTTGTTGGACATATGACTTCTCATGAATTCACCCGCAATACCCGTCTCGCCAGGAATGTTCATCAGTTTACTCTTAAGCCTACTTTCGGACGCCCAGTTTAATTGAGACAGCCGCACCACACGAATATGAAATGCTCTTCCCAGCGTAATATTTCCCACAGACTACAATCCGCAGATATTTAAAACCAATGTGCACAGGTACCTCCTCTCCCTTCCTCCTTCTATACCTTTGACCCGTGCTGTGTCTTGACCACAGATACTTAAGGGAATTAACAATCCCTTATGCGCACGCAAATTATAAAAAAATAAATGTTCCCGTTTGGAAACTAATGAAGATGGTATTCATCATAGGCTGATATCATTGGATCCCGGGATATCAAATTTAAGGCCTGAACAAAAACAAAATATTCACTTCAATTAAGCGATGGAACGCAGGTCTTATTAGACTAAGATATAAATTCACAATTTATGTAAAATGTTAATTATTTTTATAAATTTATCAATTGCAAGACTTAATGCGACATCATATTTATTATTCATTTATCATATTTTTTTCACTTAAAATTAAAATTTTATGTATTTTAATACCACAATTCTGCAAATACATGTATGGATGAAGCCCGTCGCATTCGTACTATGTTTCCAGTTTCATACCTTATAATTTGTCCACTGTGTGCCGCATTATTTTGAAAAGCCTGAGAGAACAGCATAGTTGCCGTTCTCTCCCCTCTCACGACTGGAGACTCCACACAACATGGATGATAGCAACAAATCTTTGTGGATCCTGTATTGACAAATTGTTTCCAGATATTGGAACGATCTCTCTCTCTTCCTCTCTCTCTCGGGTACGTACAATTGGGAAAGTATGTTTGTCAAATAACTGAAACTGATTCCGCTGACAGCCAAGATACCATTCTATACTTTTCGCAGCTAGCGATCATGCTTACGGCGCAACTCTGCCGAACTTGCGCCAGATTATACGCGTGTTGTACATCCAATTGAATTTACGTACGCGCTCTGAAATTCATAAATAAACAATACCTAAAAAGCATCTTCGACACAGAGAACGCTTCTCAAGCTTTGCAGTTCTGGGTCGGGATATAAAGCTCCCATCCACTAGTGATATAAAAACAGCACACACAAAGGTGGCGGTATGGAGGCACCTATTCTTCTGCCATGTGTTTCGAAAAAGCAATGAGTAATATTGCCTACTCCATTGTCGACTTCTCCTGGATTTAAGGAATGTACTTCTTTTCTATGAAATTTATTATGTATATAAACGTATTATAAATTCACACGCATGGATTAAAAGTGCCAACAAATTTGAACAGTGTTTTCTTTCGAAGCCACGACATCAACAAAAGGTAGTGAATATGAAAAAAAATAGTTTTACGCAAGCAAAAACATGACACATACATATCTGCTCAGGAAACACAACAACAATAGCAAATAAAAATTAAAATACAACTAATTTAAAAAAAGTCGTACCAAGAAGAGAACAAATATATATTGAAAACAGGAACGCACTCAGTGACGTTGAGGTTCATGGATGCCTATAAAGCAAATATTACTGAGTTCCTATTCCCCGCACACCACCTACTGATGAGGCGAATCAAAAAGAATCACACCTCGAGACATCGTCAAACCAGTCGAATGTGTCGAGCTCTCATATCACCTCCTTAAAGACACACTACAGAATTTCTGTCGTGATTATTTTCTCTAGTCGTGCCTGCTGGATATTCGTTGATAAGGTGAAACGACTGTAAAGTCGCTGCTATGTTGGACGTTTTGATTTTATTTTTCTTTTCCAATCCTCATCAGGTTTTGCCTTAAGAAATAGAAACAGAGTCATGAAAGCAGGTGTATGCATTGGATATCTTTAATGTCCAATTATACCTTCAAAAACTGGTTCTACTGAGTTTGTGTCCACTAGAGCATTTTACAAAAAGAAAAAAAAATCTTCGTCATCCAAATGCACTACGCGTGACTGCAAACATTTACTGACTCTGGGTATCACAATGAACCAACATGGTGTAAGTTTGATGGTGAATTCACTATCAGCCCCTTCCATACCTACCTACTGGGTCCCTTACATTTGTGTATTTATTTATTTATTCACTCTCATATTATTTATATATCATTTATAAAATTGGGCGTTAATAAAGTTCAAGGACAAACGTTTCAAGTGTGTGGTGATTGGAGGAACCTTTGCAGCATATTCCAAAAAATTAATAATTACTTTTGTATACACTATTGTCCTGAACTGATTTACCTTTAATTTAATTTTATTCCAAATAAAAAAAATAACGAAAATCGCAATCACAGTTGTAGCTTTGAATATAAATTCAAAACTCAGCCCAACGCTGCTAATTAGACAGAAAGGGCTAATTGTGAAGACTTGTGTACCCGCTTATCTGTCTTTGCCTACCAACGCTCAAAAATTACAATATTGCTCGTTAAAAATCACACATTTGCCAAAATCTTTTTTATTGATTTTTTTTTTTGGGTTCATGAAAACAATTCTCCATCGATCCATTTATTTCTTTTTTCAAGGATATCAGCAAAGGGCTCAGGGATAGCAGGACCGAATTTGTTCCATCAATGCCCCATTTGATTGTTTGGGTTACTGAATCCTGCATCGACCACAGAATTAAGCTTGCTTGGATTCGATTTTGCAGCTATGACTGGTTTCAATTCTGCGGTCACAACAGAAACTCCAATCAACGTAGCCGATTATGGTTTGACTACAAAAAGTTGGTACCTGTGAACAGGATTACCAAATCCATGACGTTTTGAATACATGTAGCAAAATAATTGTGTCTAAAAGTGTTGGTAATGGACAAAAGTCGGCGGCACAATATGATCAAAAAATGTCATCTCTTACCATGAAATTGAGCGCACTCCGATGGGAGGTAGCATATTAGGCGGTAATTGGAGCATAAGGATCTGCCCAGACTCATATATATTGAGTAAGTATGTTTTAGGATAGGGAACGGGAGATGACGAGAGGTGTACTAAATTTAATCAATGGCCATTTACTTACGATATTCGCACTATGACTATCGTGTGGGTCTACTCGGACCCATGTGTACATGATTCACGAAAGTCGATTAAAACTAATTTTTTCCTGTACAAATATATCGAAAACGTATTGTGTACCGTTCTATACTGTTCACCTCTGTATATTTGAAGAAGTCGTGCATTGCTGCTACTCAGATATGCCAAGAAAAAATTGTATGTTAACTTAAAAGCCGTTTTGGTGTGGTCAACCTTATACACACATCGGAGGGTTAAATTTTGTTGTTGTACGTCTAAACAGTGCTAACCTTCTCAACCACGGCGTCATCTTTCTGGACAAAATTTGGAAAATTTGGCAATCGGAATAAAACACGATGAATGTAACTGCCATTTTTTGTGCAGGCGTCTATCAAGCTCAGCAAAGAATGCATAGCATCCACTGCTGTCACTCTGGATCAAGATTAATCAGTCTTATATTTTGCGTATATCCAGGTCCTGTCATATTTTTATTACTCCCATAACAACAGCGGAACAAAAAAAGAAACTCCTTATTGAAACCACAATTCCAGTTAACAGCCCAAATCCACTGCAAGCCACCTACTGTGTGGTGTTCGGCACCCACACCATCTCGCGGCGCTGTAAACGCCTAAGGAAACAAAAGGTTGTAATAATGTTCACCCAGAGTATACAAATTTGTAAACAAAGCATTTACAAGTTTGTCCTTATGACAGGTAAGAGCCATCTTCGAACAAGCACTTCAAAAGTCGCGGAGGGGAATAAAAGAACGCCTAAAAACTCATTAAATTCACACGAAACCCTAATTTTGTGGTGTTTCTTCGTGCCGCAGCGGATGTATAACAAAAAAAAAACATCCGCATACTTTAAGGCATGGAAACTCTCCCCGGTCGACAGTAAAGCATGAAAAAACCAAACCCAAAATCTCCTGTCCGGCGATTGTGTGAAGGCAGAGGAAGAAAGGGTTCAGCGTGCCACCACCAAGCACTCGCCTATGCTCGTATACACGGATCGACAAAGTGCTTATTGGAATTAACTTAATTACAACACTCAAGTGCTGTCAACTCCTTGGTCGAACGGAAAAAAACATCTGGGTTGGATGGTACTTCAGTTTTGTCAACAGAAGACCGAACCGCAGCCGCCTCGCCTCACCTCACGCACTCAAGTGACTTTATGGCGTATTTAAGAGACCCTCTCGAAATTATGTGGCTCCTTTATTTTGCATTTTCCTTTCCTTTTTCGTTTTTTTTGTTGGTGGCATTCCATTTTTATTATAATCAAGCACAGTGAAGCAAAAAATTAGAAATGACAAAAGGATAACGTGACACCAGAGGCTGCGTGCCTACTCTTCGCCTTCTCGCCCATTGCATTAATTTTCCCTTTCAGCAAAATATGTGCGTATCGTCTAATGCTCGAGGTCTTCATTCGCCTTTGTTATCCTTCCAGTAATTTTGTTTTTGTTCGGCGATGTTTTGATTAGCTTTTCACTTTTGCTCTCATTCCCTCCCAACCTCGATGATTCTGCCCTGGCTGGGCATGAAATTTTCAAATGCGATCAGGTAAACATCGGACCGGAATGGCCTTCATGTGTTGTGCGGTAGTTGCATTTTCCCCTGGAGACGACGATTTACTCCCATTCAACGACGATGACGCTCGCTCGCCCCCACAGGACGAGGCTGATTTATGATCGGTTGTCGGTGTGCTCGTCGTCGCCGTGTGTCGCGTTAAATTGCGAAAAAAACTTTCTACTGTCTGGTATTTCCTGAGAATTTAGGAGCTTTCCGCCGACATCTCGCAGTTAGAGTGTGCGTGCGCGGGCGAGTGTGTGGGGCGCTTGAAGAATTTTGCATTTCACATTCGATGAACAGCAATGAAATTTGGATTTATGACAGAAGAAGAAAATGATGAAAATGAAAATGATAAAAAAAGCGAACTTATAATCGAAATTATGGTAATAACGGTTGCGTTGGCTCGTCGGCCGGAAAAGGAAGTCATATTGTGTGACAGCAGAAGTACGAGTACATTTTCTTATCTCGTCATCGGGGTGTGTATTATCCTGGAATTTATTACGAAGATGGATGAATGAAAAAGAAAAATCAAAGCTCACTGATGGCGTCGCACGGCGGCGGATACGTGTGCGGTGCTAGTGACGAGGGACGAGACAGGAGGGACAATTATTTTGTTATCGTCTCAGTGCGTAAATTTGATTGAAAGGTGGATCCAATAAAATACTCTTGAAGAAGCACCTTGTATTTTGCGGATGCGGAGAGAGAGGACGAACGAAGGCAATTAATATTTATATGGACGCTCTCTGAGTTTCGGAGACTCCTATTTCGGAACGTCCAATTGAACCGAAACACCTTTCTTTGAAGTTTAATGACGGATCAATTTATTGGCACTCAGTTACAGGCGGGACCACTCAAGTGGGGGCAAATTAATATTTATTGTATTACTGAGTGGACCATCTGTCAGTGCTTACCCAGATTATGGAGACGAGGATACACGATGGGTAAAAAGAAATACTTAATGCTGTCGTATGGCCTGAATGATTGGTTTCATCGAACTTAAGGCGATCAACGATTTCGTTGTTTCATATTTCTTTTTTTATTTTCGAGTAACATCTGGAACATTGATGCGTTTAATAGCTTGTCCGAGGCAACCCAATCGTAAGGTGAGTAGGTTCTACGCATCTGCCCAAAAATACGATAATATTACGTAATTACTTCAGCTGGTAGATACACTTCAGTCAGGACGCATTTGGGAAGGTGTAAGAAAGTGGTGATTGCCCTGAGCAGTGGTGCGTGTTTACATAAATATAATTTTGCTGTAAATCGATTGAAAAATGAATTGAAGACTGAAAACACACCGGATCAAACAAAATGCTTCTTATTTGAACAAATACCAAGCGAAGCAGAATGTAACACAACAACAACGTTTTGTGATGGAAGGTCTTCTCCGATCCTAGAGATGGTTGTAAGCAGTCAGTTTCGTTACTGTCCTGTGCTTCTGTACAAGCTATAAGTATGGAAGCGTGACCGTATGGTTTAACGCCCCAAAATCCCGTCTCTACAAGCCTGAAAGCCGATGCTGCTGGAAAATATGTCGAGACAGATAAGAGGAAGCAGACTAGCGGCTGCTAGTCTTGATCTTTGGCATTTGGGTCTCCAATGCATTCAAATATATCAGAGATGATGTCTTACTATCTACTTACTATATATGTATAACCAGTATGTACAACACCCTTTATAGTTGAACAGGTGAATTCGGAAATGTTTCTGTTTGGTAAACGGCAGCAGTTCCTACTCCTACTTATCAGGAGCTATGTCCGTAACCAGGCGAGTTTTTGGACTTGGTTCAACCACCTCGTCCTTGGTCTGACAAGCTGTCGCCTACCTGATGTAATCATTCATTCAACGCCCGCCTGGGAATTCGTGATGAATGGGACATTCGTGCCACATGACCAAACCGTCGATTCATTGCCCTTTCCTTTCGAAGAAGCAGCTGCTCAATGTTGAGTTCCTCAAGGTCTATTATTCCTTACGTCCTTAAAGCCTCTGCTCCGTTTCGGAACACCTCCCGTCGACAAAGGAAAATGTGGTAGCCCATTGGAGAAACAAAACCAGGCAGGAGCATATGGGGCACGCGGCAGAATTTCAAATCCCAAATGGTTCGTCAACTTTTTCGTGCACCCTGATCGGATCATGCTGATTGAGTAATGTGTCGTTTCCCTGGTTTCACTTAGGTCCTTGCGATGTCCATGGGACTGTCACCATAGCCTTACTTGGTGGAGACCTAGTATGGGGTATATTTTGATTTCTTCTCCTGCTTCTAATCACTTCCGAGATCTTACGGTTGTCAGACAAAATCCACTTAAGCCCGGTGTATATGGCTCAGCGATGGGCAGATTGAGGACTGCCCTGCTACATTCGAGGCCACTGGCTAAAGTTGGTGCCAGCTGGAGAGGCTGGTGAATGTTGGTAGAAGGAGTTGCTAATATTAGTATCCGTCGCGGACATGATATAGTGGCGTTGACTCATTGGCTGGCTGTCTAGGTTCAGTTTAGGGCACGAGCAACTTTCATAATCATCATCTCCGTCTCCTCACACGTCTAAAACTTCGTGGTTCGGAGTCGGGATAAAAATCATTTGGTTTTTGCTCCAATAACATAACATGATATAACGCCCTCACGAACGATTTATGATGAAGATGTCTGAACGAAGGCCAGAAGAGATGGTTCCAAAACTCTGTTCAACTTCCCCGACTTTGATTGATCCCAGCGACGTCATCAAAATCTCTGTCGACAGTATACATGGTCTCAATGTGTACATGTCTCAATGGATTTCAGATACAATGGCACATGGCAAGGGTATATGCATCTGGTAAGCCACTAGCCCGCGTAGCAAAAGGCGAAGGCTCCAGTCCCTCTATGAATTATTATCCTATCTGCCTCCATCAGTATTTGCAGCGTTTGGAGACACTGCAAAACTCCGACTTCTCTTTTCAAAAATATTGCGTCTACGTCACCGTGAACGACGTCTGAAGCCGGTATTATGCAAATTGTCCATGCACATTGTTTTCTTCGAGTTGGAGCGCCAATGCTATAATAAATTATACAGAATACCTCCCAAAGTAATGTACGCATCTGAGTATATGTAAACATGTATTCATATGCGCACCATCAGATAACACTCACGAAGAAAGGCATACGTTTCGGCACATTGCGAAGACTTTGTGGCACCGAGACGAAGCAATTAAAACAACTTCTTTCGCAAGTAAATTCAGTTCATCCTCACTCACCCTTTAAATCAAAACAAGGGGGCACAAGCGTACTCGTAGGTGCCAGGCAAAGGATTTCGCTGGTTATGGTTATTAGACTCTTCCCGGAGTACACCTCAAATCAAATCAAATTAAAGTTGAATGTTCCAACAGGCTGGTGTTCGCGGGTAAGCTACCCCCGCACTCCCCCGCGGACACACCCAAATCCATCATCCCGCAGAGCGGATGGGGCGACGGGCCGCTGTTGAGAATATCCATTATTCAGAACCCTTATCGGGAACTCATGTGACACGCTAATGTTCGCATTTAACAAATTGGATAAAAGAGCTGCCACCACCCGGGATGCTCTGTGTACACGAGTACCACGGGTACACCCACATAAACAACCGTCGTGGAGCGTGTGTACGGTTCAACGCTCGTTCTGCATTTCCGTTTCACGCTTCCTTCATAATGTTCCGTTGAGATAATGTCAGGCGGGCGTCAGTTTCAGTTTCCGTCCATATTCCGCCTTGTTTTTTTCTTCTCTCGTTGCTTCAGTGCGGACGCCTAATGCCACTGGAAAGATGATGGCGAAGGCGAATAAAGGAATTAAAAGAAGAAAAGGACGTCTGATGATAGCGTGAGCAAGCGACGGGCACAAAATCATTTAGAACTGAAGCAAGCTAACAAATGGCTTGTAATAAATAAATTCAAGCGCACATTGTTACGTTTGAAATTGAATTGATCGTATCCCATCGTTGAGTTCATTTATTAACGTCACATGTCGGCCGTCTGTCTGTCCGAGGATGTCATCCAGTCACTGCGATGCGTTGTGATGGAATTCTTGACTAAACCTTTCTCAGTCACTCCCGAAGCAGAAATGCAATTAAATGAGTTCCCGGAGAAGGGTATCTGTCTGCAGCATCCCCCGGCACATTATCCCTAAGGTTGTGTGAAGTGACGCTGCTTGGCAGTCGATTATGTAGGCTCCTAAGTTACACTGAAGCAAGTCAACTAGAAAACTCTCGTTTCATTGGATATAACTCTTCGACGTTGAAATGGAGCAGAGTTGCAGAGTGTCCCCTTGTAACATTATCGGATGGTCGTTTTATGGGTGACTTCCTTTGAGTTGAGAGTTTATGTTTGGATTTGAGTGAGGACACGGATTTCATCATTTTTCAGACGGTTGGACGATGACGAAAAGGGGTTTGTGTTCAATACGTTGACGGAAACCTAAACACCATCAAGATGAAGGAAGGACATTAACCTCGAATTAGGAAATTGAAATTCGACTGCAAAGTGAAGGGGTTCATCCGGACCGGCTTAATTTTCGGAAACATGATTTTTGTGTACAGTCTATAATTGTGTCTGTTATAAGCGAATAGAAATCGGACAGTTGAGTGCACTGGAACCCCGTTGGATGATACTCACATGGTCAATTTGGACAGAGGGAGATCGCAAACGAAGGAATGAGACAGTAGTCAACTTGTCAAATATAGGAAGGATTCCCATCTAGGATGTGGTTCTTTTTTCTTCATGCTGTACTGCTGCTGTACTGTAAAATGTTCAGCTCTGTCTAACAAGTGCTATTCAGATTTTCAACCAATTCCTCAATGATCCATAAAAGGCTTCTCCTTTATTTTTTTTTTTTTTTTTGTTTCGATAAAAAAAAAGCTCCTGGTGTTGCAGCAAGTACATTCTAGATAGAGATACGCCCAAATGTATACAAGCTTCGTTTAGAGAAACAAGCATGGTCTAATTAAAAATCCGGTTCGAAAGACCAGATTTGTTAACGATCAAATGAAAACCGACTTCTCTCTGAGAAAACTCCTGGCTAATTACAATGAATAGTACAATGAATAGTCGATAGTCATTGGCCCGTGGTTTCCCAATCCGAATGGGGTAGTGAGAGAAGCTCTACTTAAAGCTCTTTGAGCATTTTCAGTTACTCAAAAAAAGCTGGATCCATTCATTACCAAAGTAGCTTGTGTTGCAGATTGAACCCAGACAACCCACCACACCTATCCAATATTCCACGTTCACTCTTTAGGTCTGATTGGATCTGGAGCAACAAAATGAAGTACAATAACATAGAAAACATCGCCGGAACGAGCTTATCCATGCTTACACCGATCCTATTCAGTTCGTCAACTACGCAGTTTAATATTGGCGCTTATTTACTTATCCACCCTGCAGATCGCAATTTGGAAAAATCATCCGTAGGCTTAAGGCCACCAAGTCATTCAAACTGTTGACATGCTGCCATACTGCCATATCTAATCACCTGCCAAACCGTCCTGACCTATGCACTATTCACAGTCACCTGTCAACTGGTCGACGTCCACGACGACAACCAAGTCCAAGTGAGATATGAAAAGTTATATCCAATCATTTCGCATCACTGAAGGAGCGCTTGTTACTCAGTATCGATTTAGGGATTATATGAAACCCATCCCAGGAACCATTGAAATCGAAATTCCTCCTCAGTAAATCGAACGAATAATCATTTGGGCATGAAGCGCACATATCTTCACATTCTGTGAGCCAAGGATGTCCTTCCGATCGAAGGAAGTGACTTTTACGTGCAATAACCTATAACAGATTTCTTGCACATTGTACCCCACTTGCGGACAATATGACGACAATGGACTACCCCACGAGCCTATAAATCATGCAGTAAAATCAAATCGTCAGGTTTCGCCTCATCCATGGCCAGCGCCATCATGCACCGCACACCCTCGGCGCGCCGGTCCACTTCACAGCCACGCACGAGGGGTTATTTGCGCTGCTTGTCACATTTCATGTCCCTCAAATTGCATGGAATAAAATTTGATGAACATTTTACTGATTTTATCCCTGTTGCCCGTTCCACCCCGCAGCGGGCTCTTGAGACGGGCTTATGATATTTTTTAAGAGATTTTCTCTTATATGTCCATAAAATGTCAACCCCGGACATAATTGACATTACAAACCATTCAAACTCGCTGAGCACATACACACGCATTAATCACTTATTTTTTGCATTATCACATGTGTGCGTGCGTGGGTGAGTTGGCAAGGAATGTGTTGCCCTCTCATGGTGTTGGGAATGTGCACCCTCTTAGAGCTGTCGTCATCAATGTCGCAGATCCGCAATGCAAAGACTGAATAATTTCAAATATCCAACATTGGGTGGTGGATGTTTTCGTTCGAACATCTGAATGAAATCTCTTCACACAGTGTAACATCCTTTCTCCCTGCGCTGTACTCTGGTATGTACGCAGGGCTGTGGTTGCCTGTATAAAAATGCGAATATTTATATCACGTTTTTTTCTTGCGTATTTTATGGAGTAACTGAAGTGTGTATGTGACATCAAGTTGGCGCGTCAAGGATGTCCTTCGAAGGATAGCGAAGTGTGGGTGCACATTCATAGATATGCCTGTGTGTGAATACATTCCCCTAGATATCATGGCAATTGCAAGCCTTAAGCAAGAGCAAAAGTGTAAAGTGTTTGTAAACCTTGCTGAAGAGGCGGTAAGGAATAATAAACTTTTTTTTTATTATAAAATAAATTCCTTAATGGGTGGCAGAGGTTTCGCATTAAGGCGATGTCCTAGATAAGTGCAAAAGTTAAGTGGTTGAGGAAATTCTGTGAGTTGACCTTATCTGGTGAGGTTTTGGCAGAGTTTGTGACCGTAATTCAATATCGGAATGTCGTATGATTTGAGGAGACAAGAAGTTATAATTGAATGCGTGCCTGTGGTTGGAGAGGAACAAGCTTATAAGTCTTGATCTGATACAAGACGCGGTCGATAGGAAATGGAACATTTTAAGAAACTGTTCTGAAACCATTTGTAGTGCGTTGGTAATACTACTGTAGAGCGTAGGAGCGTGCAGACGTACTGGTGAATCGATACTACAGCGACTAGCCACATTTTTACTGCGATTTGGCACTGCGCACGTCTCGTGCTGTTGACCACAGGTCTATCGATTGTTGGTGTCGCATCACGGAAGACGTTCACGTTGAAATTCAGTCGCTGTAGATGTTTCAAGGACAGAGATGCGATTTCACTCAGTCGCGATTTCGAAGGTGTCTTGAAAAAAAAAAATAGTGAACACATTTTTTTGCATTTTTTTTTTTAACATTTAGCATACTAAACCGTTTCTAAAACTCACTCGTAGCATACAACGAAAAGGCTGCTCAAGAAAGAACACAGGATCCCATTGTTAGCGTGTACTTATGCCACAGGCCATAAAGTGAAAACTCCTTGTAGTCCAAGGTCATCAAGCCCCGATTAACCTGAAAGCTGATTGCAAGCTAGGGTCAGCCATAGTGCATGGTCTCCAGAAAGGAGGGACGAAGCTTAGTGACGGCTAACCCCTAAGGCAGTGGTAGTGTGAGCAAATAAGAAAACGGTGTCGGAGGGTTAATTCAACCACACTCTAACTTCTTCAGTTGCCGATATCTTTTATAGGTGGGCTGTTACCGTAGTAGACCCGGGTGTGCCTAGGTGGCATAACGTTTTCGTTGGGCTACCCCTAAGATTAATATTTACTCTTCAACAAATAAATAAAAATGACTCTTTAACAATAACAAAATATGAAACAGACGAATGTGGAACATGTAAACGAACAAGAACCGTCAACAACATCGACGAACGTGGTGCAAGGTAAACTTGACTACGAGGATACCTGCAGTGATCTGTTACCAGACTGCAGTCACCTGAAAACATTCCATCCGGAATGTCAAGTTTCAACTAACTTGCATGTGTGGGACGGGATTTCCGGTTCCAAAGCAAATCTTAAAAGCCAGATCCAAATCGTTCAGAGGTTCCTTGTCGCCAGAGATTTTCATGTTGTTATGAAACGGTCACAGCAGGCATTTGACTGTGACAGCAGTTTCTATAGCAGAGGAACTGCAGTAGGGTCGACAAGCAGTCAGGTTACAAAGCCGTAAGTGCCACCATAATAGACCACAAAAGTCAAAACTGAGCACAGTTCTTCTCACACTACCTTCCTAAGAGATCTCAGAAGACTCTCGCTACAGCGATCATGGTTTATATGCAACATCGCCGCTGCGGATGTATTTCAAGTCCCTACAGGAAAAAATATCAATTCACTCGTGAACCTACTTCCAGTCACTGCCGCAGCTCAAAAAATAGACATGCCAAGAAAAAGCTTCAAACTTCGTCGGTAGAAGACTGTAGGCCAGCTTCTCTAGCGAGGGATTCTAGGCTTTAGGTTCATATCAGACTGCAGCACCAATATAGCTCAATGGGAATTTTTTTCAACTACTGTATGGACGACAAGACTAATTCAAACAGGGTTCTCGGTGATTGTATGGACGTCATCTTGAAAAAAATACAAAGTTACTGTTGACAGCCATTCAACCGTTTGAACTTCCATTCACTTTACTTCTTCTCGATCAAATGCATTCCACTTCCAGTTCACATCTATCAGTCTTTCTACACCAAACCATAAAAGAAGTCCGTTCAGCCAATTCACGAATTCGTTGGTTATTTATGGCTGGACGCATTTATGAAAGTCAGTTGTCCCCCCTGCAAGGACGAATTGAGTGCAACTTTTTGACATTTTGATGACATGCTAGCAACTGCTTGTTTCCCCCCAGAAAGAAAGCAATTCAAAATTCGGCGAGTCGAAAACAAGCTCGTTCTTGAGTATTCACAATGTTTTCACAACAATAGACCAACTTTAGCATTTCCGCAAAAGTTTAACTTTGTGAATGCATAAAAAATAGTTACATGCGAGTGAGTGATGGGTAACTGATTGCGATGAGAACCCCTATGTCTCCCCACAGACACCCACATGTGGTGTCGATTTTATAAATTCATATTTGTCATGGATGGCTTACTGTAGAAAGGCTTACTTTGCTCAAGAACGCTTCTTGAACTTCACGAAAATTCAAAGCCAATAAGCTGTGAACCAACGATGAAGGACGTTTGTTAAACTTAATGTTTCTGCCGAAACCCGGTCGCATCGTATTGTAGTCACTGTTGACGACTTCCATTTAACTCCTCTCACCTCGCACAACTGGTCTCTTTACTTCCACGCGTCAT
This sequence comes from Eristalis tenax, assembly GCA_905231855.2. NCBI lineage: Eukaryota > Metazoa > Arthropoda > Insecta > Diptera > Syrphidae > Eristalis > Eristalis tenax. Next base: position 26,411,108 of record HG993127.1, read on the forward strand.
GACGGACCATTTTTCAAGTAATCGTTTAAGGGTGTTCAGGTTTTGGGTGGAGTGCACACCACGAGATTTAGAGAAGGACTGAAATGATTACCTCGTTACCGTAATTACTCACTTATTCTCGAATATATATCAAGCAGGAACAAGCAAAGATATGTTCTGTCCTGCAGAAGACGGATTTCCTTTGATTTGCTAAGCATATCTGCTGTGTTTCAAATGGTGGTGTGTTGTTTGTGTTCTATTTACTTCTCGTTGGTTCATGCTAGAAACTGATGAGCCTGGAATCTGTGTGCTCTGTCTGAAGGAGAGGTAATTGAATGAGGTGTTGTGTCTTAGCATCCAGAATAAGATCACAGTGTCAGAAAGTCGGCGGTTTGTAAATTTAAAAGAAGTGAAACTAAGGGACAGATGACAACATAGGACCTCTAATGGATCCAGCTGGCCTGCAATCGCGCCAGATCACCGGAGAGAAAAAAGTAGAATGTGGGAAACAAAACCACAAAAAGCTACTTTTTAACCTTCATCTCAACTTAAAAAAAATTACGTTGTCTACCCTTGTACGTAGATTTCTTTTATTTGTGGTGTAACGCTTTCTGATCGCTTTGGCAGATTTGATGATGATGATGCCGATATATCCTCGATATATTTGTTTTTTATATTTTTATATATATATATATATTATTATTGGGCTGTTGAGCTTTCTCTTGAAACAGTTGCAAGGAAAGCTGCTGATGATCCTGGTCTTGGTTTACAACTTCTAGCTGTCATATATGGTTTTGCAAGTGAAAATCCATGTTCACGTAGAAAATTCCTTCGCAATGCTTTTTTTTTGAGTCACTTGCCAATTCGGATTCACCTCTTTGAAAATAATTAACGAATTCAAAGCTGAAATATCAATCATGTTTGCAAATACAGCCATAATTTTTTTCACTTAAATATGCCGAACTTTGTGACTGAAAAAGTGTTTTGCGGGGAGTTCTTCTCCATTACTGGACTGAAAGAAAACTGCTGCCGAAAGTCATGGTACATATTTCATTGGAAGTTTATGGTGAACATGCGCCAGTTGAAAGAACGTGCCAAAGGTGGTTTGCACGATTTAAAAGTGGTGATTTTGGCTTGGCCAACCCGCCAAATCAACGGCAAAACCGAATATCCATGGCGCGAAGGTAATGCTCTGTATTTGGAGGGATCAGAAGGGTGTGCTGTATTATGAGCTGCTAAAACCGAGTGAAACCATCAATGGACAACGCTACCGAACACAATTAATCCGTTTGAAGTGCAGCAGAGCAGTAGCCGAAAAACGCCCGGAATAAGCGACCAGACACGAGGCAATAATTTTCCATCATGACAACGCTCGGCCCCACGTTGCTACTCTGGTTAAGAACTATTTGGAAAACAGTGGGTGGGAAGTTTTAACCCACCCGCCTTATAGCCCCGGCCTTGCCCCTTCTGACTACCATTTGTTCCGGTCGATGCAGAAAGCCCTCACTGAAATACGGTTCACACCAGAGCAGAATATCAAACATTTTCTTGATTCATTCTTGGCTGCCAAGCCGGCGCAGATCTTTTGGGATGGGATCGACAAATTGCCAGAAAAAGTTAGGCTTCAGATGGGCAATACATTGAATATTTCTATTGTACGTGTTATTCTTAAATAAATGTTAAAATTTTGAAAAAAAAAACCGCACTTAATTTATAGACCGAACAACAAACCTTTAGTTTTATTGCAATACTCAATAATCGAGGGTCTCGGTTTTTCACCAGTTCCAATTTCAATTGTGTTATGAATTGTGCTTGTCAATACAGTACATTAATTTTTCCTGGCAATGTACGAAACAAGTGCTGTGTTGTCGGTGAATGCATATGCAGATTGATACAACGGTTTTTTTTTTTTGCATTCAAGAAGCTTTGGTATAATTCTTCTAATTTTTTCGCATATTACCAACCATTGTAATGCCATGACAACAATTTTAGACCGAGATCATAGGAAAAAAAGAAGTTATCCATAGTAATGTTATGACCTTTCAAACCATCAACGAGATCCAAAACAACACCTTCTTTTTTCACACGAACTGGCACCAATTGCTTTTCCCAAATAGCATACCATCCACCAAAATTTTAATCCATATTTTACGGGTTTCGACGGCATGTATTGACGATTTACATCGTCCAAGAAAACCAAGTAATTGATCGTCAACAGTGAGACATTCACGTGGATTGTAATAATTTGTTAGTAAGTTGGACTATTTATCAAATGTATCACGAATGGGAGCAAATTTATCTGAAGATCGTTGCTATCTTCTGCATAACGTCGTCAAAACGAAACACTTGGTTCAAATGTTCAAACGTTTTCTTCGACATTATTGCTTTGAACACAGGACGACCTCTTTCGCCATCAAATAACTCAATTGCAGTTTCATTTTTCGGTCTAAAAATAATGAGACCGAATTTGAAATGAAATAGAGTGCAATAGCGACTTACCTATAATGCTCCACCAACATATGCTCGCAAGATATTCGAATCGATTTGTTTGTGGTCCTTACCGTCAAAATGATGAAAATGTGTAAAAAAGCATCTTTGTATCAGCAACACGAGCTTTTGCATATCTTGTTATTCCAGGATGAAGAGCAATCACATTTTCATTCCGCAATCTGCCACTTTGATGTTGAAGTGGTTGTGGTTGCCACACAATATCGTCTTTCGAAACAAGCAATGGATCCATCTTTTCACCTTCAACAACTGATTCGTTTGCTTCATTCGATTCCTCTTCAATGTCACGAATCACTATCGTCTGAACGTAAATCATCGTCATCACCAACATTTTCTTCTGGTACGAATTCGCCATCACTGTCTCCAGAAATATCACTATCATCACAATCATCACCATCACTTTCGATGAATCTTGACCTCCACATAGTTTTTGTGTATTTTTATTATAAGGTTACAGTATGTACTCACGAAGTTCACTTGCGAAAAGACTTAATGCAAATGTATTTTTATATGAAATGCACTAATTATTCACTTATTCTTCTACGCAAGAGGGTAGACAACGTAATTTTCTTAATAACAACCGTTATAAACATTTTTTTTTTTCGGGACTTCCTTTTGTTTTCGTAAAATAAGGCTTGTGAGAAAGTCCGAGAAAACCGGAAGTGTGCAATTAGTGGTTTTAAAAAAAATAGGGAAAGAGTTCGCGTTTGCGTAGTTTTCTACGCAAGGCTGAGATGAAAGTTTAAAAGGAGAAAAACGTTTTCATGCAGATAGTGTAACATAATTCTGAAATCACAAGTGCCCACTGTATATCTAGTTCCTAAGTCACAGCTTCGGGCTGATTGGCCTTGTCCGTGTCCGGTCTAGTTGTTTCCTAGTTTATTCATCTAGTATGGTATCAAGACAGACAACGTTGCGATGTCGAAGCAATGGCTCCAAAACACCTTCCCACACACCTTCACAGGATCCCCTTTTACTTTTAAAATACATTTTCCATCATTTATAGTTGTAGGAAATTAGCACAGCAATAAAGACTTTACCACCTACTTCCTACGGAAAGTCGAATTAAAATAGTGGCAGCGCTTCGCTTCTAGTTAAATTCAGGAACCAGTGTTTCGCCTTCGTTCTGAATTATTAAGAATATGTAATCCCCTTATTCTCTTAGTCCTGTGTCACTTGACAAAAGTTGTATTCTCTTCAGTCACTTTATGTGACATTTGTCACGACGATTGTGTGTATTCCCTTAGTCACATTTGACTGAGAGATGGAATGAGAGAGATATTGTGGGTGACGCCAAACGACGTAGGATGAATATGTAACAGAATTTTTGTATTGATTGGAATAAAAGTTAATTAATATGTAACAACAAACCAGCCTGCTTTAATAGATGGTAGTTCCAATCACACAAAGAAATCCAATTTTTTAAGAACACGAAACGTTTACATTGTCCTTTTTCTTGGACTGTCATTAAAAATCTGGGAAGTATAGCAAAGACGCAATCCAATACGAACGAAATAAAATTTATTTGAACGGAATTATTTTTACAATTGATTTTACAACTGGACTTACAAACTAAGCGTTAGGGTGATGGCTCAAAATGATATGCTTAGTTTTATTTAATGTTTGTTATTGTTGTCGGTTAATTGTTTATTTTCTATGTCCTTTAATGTGTGTTATTTACATCAAGTCCGAGTGTCCATGGTGGTCCTTTTGGGATGGGGTGGTGATGTGGTAGCCGATTTAGCCTCGATGGTGATTGCTATCGCTCGACATCGTTGGAAAGTTCTGCTCGTCAAGCAGATTTAACGCGTTGAGGAAGCGTTGTCCGGGGATTGTGTTTCTGAATTTCCAGATTTCCTCGTTAGGATGGTTGTTGATGACTAGTAGCCGGTTGTTGAACAGTGTCACCATGTACCCAACACGAACGAGTTCTGCACTAAAGGCATTCTGAAATTACAAGAATTAGCAAATACAACCACCGAATGGAAATTGATCCCACTTGAAGACACAAATCTGCAGCATGTGCTGCCAACCAGTTGAATTCCTTTTGGTTGAGAATTTGATTGGTTTTTGTCATCTCACTTCAATTTAAGAATACAGATTTTTATGTGAAGTAGCAGAAAAATGCGAGGCGAGAATTTAGCATCTACATTTATTCGTAGGAAGGATATTGGTTGAAAATTTCAAAGCCCTGTGTCTTATAGTTCCGGGGTTAAGATAAAATGAGTATTTGAATGCGAGAATGAATGATACAGATGAGGATGATGGCGATGTAGTGTTGGTGCTGCCTTAACAACAAGCTTCTACACCATCAGAGTGTTGACTGAGTTTTTCGCAAGGTGTTCCACCATACGGCTGCCTGATAATGGCTCTTATTTTACATCGAAAGGATTTCGTGACTTGTTTAAATCCAAATATTACATAACCTTCTTCTCAAACCCACCCTTCAGCAAGCGGAAAAGCGGAACTTTTCTCACAGATCATTAAAAATGGATTGCTTTCACCAGTTGATAATGTCGGGAGACTTCCATACCATCGTCCACTTTTGCACTATAGGAATACTGAGACTGACAACAGGAAAAGCCCTGCCGAATTGGCGCTAAAACTTAATTTTCGAACAAGGCTGGGTTTAATGAAGTTTAGAAGTTGAGAAATACGGGGGGGAGTGAGGAAGTACCAGAGATCAAGCGAAGTTTCGACATTAGAGATTTGGGGTCCAAATCCGATTTTATCGGAATACGGAATGTAGGTTGAAGTTCGGGAAAAACACTCATCAAGATGGTCACTTACGTTATCTGGTTGATGTGGACTGTACCTGTTGTCGAAGGCTTATCGACCAAATGAGCACCTGTTATTTTTTATTTCGGAATTTACTCTGACAAGTTTCCAGCTTAGTAGTCTCTTACATAAACGCCTTCAGCAACTGAAGTCAAATTTCGTCCAAGATACCTGTGAAGTCCATCTGGGCCAGATGGACGCAATTATATTCCTACGGCATTACATCGCACGAGTCACTGAGTTCATCATGAGAGGACAACGACACAATGCCTTGACCGCCCACTATGCTCAGGGACATGTACAATAGATCTGATTGCCGCTGATGTTGTTTTCAAATAACAGCACTTGAGTGGAAGCCAAGCAATGGCTCTCAATGAGCGCTAATCACCGCAATAAATACCATTTTCGGTCAAATTCATCCAAGTTGAATACAACGAAGCAGGCAAATCTTAAGCTTGAACAAATCACGTATTCACACTAAATTTGATTTCATGCACAAAAGCATCATCAAATTCTACGAAATGATACATTCAGGATACAATTTCAGTCGAATAGTGAAGTCGCATGAAATTGAAACAACAACCTGGGCTTACTGCGCCTCAAAGACTGCCCTTCGTACTTAATTAGAATCACAAATATACCTGCCCAACGACAATTGTTTACACACCGCCCATCAGCAGCAAATAAATGGAAGGGCGCTTTATTAGTTTTTAGATCAGAATGCATTCAGTCTCTAATCAACTGGAACTAAACACGTGGCCGCCTTAAATCTGTTGTGAAATGAAATGTGTGTGTCGCATGATTTTGTGTACTCAGCGTAATGAATGTTTATGCGCGTAAACTACAACGAAATTGCTGCTGTCACGTAAAGCACAATGGTTATCTAATCGTCTGGAAATGTGCTTCATAAACTCCTGTTTGTTCCATTTCATTTTGTGTAATTTCAAAATTGTGGGCCAGGACTTCCGGCAAGGCAACTCAATGCATGGCACGACGACGCGTACGTTCCTATCTCGACATCAGCAACTTTCCAGCGAAAACTTCTGAACTTTAATTAAAATAATGCACCCGCCACAGTAAAACTGTACCGAATTGAAAAATAAATCCATTTCATATCCTCGCAATCGGTGAAAGGACGATCGCGACCGAAAAATAATACACACACACTCGAGCACACTCGCGCACACCCCCGCACACCCCAGCACACGACCGTGCAAAAGTGTTAAAAATAACGCAAACTCCCTGTACAAAAGGAGAATATTTCCGCACATTTTTATTTTGTTCGTATCCTCTTGCCTCGCAACACATTTGTGGGTGGGTGGGGGTGGTATAGAAATGGATGGGAGATGGTGGTAATGTTCCGGGGGGAGGGTGGTGGATCGTTGCTGTAACTGGACTGGGCTGAGAGGGATCCTGGGTTGAAGATAAATTTTCTGAGCGGGTAGCGGTGCAATAAAAACTTTCCAAGCGGAATTTATTTTTGCCAATGAAAAGCACATTATTTGAATCCTGTGCAGGATACTCCCGGTTCCACTGGCTCCACGTCTCACTCGCACTTCGCTCGGAGCGTATCTATCACAGCTTGTATGCACACAGCCGTACGAACGAACAAACGAGCATACAAACGTACGTTAATCCATTCAGAAACTGTGGGCGGCGGCTGAGTGGGCATCGCCGGTATGGTGGTGGCAATGGAGGAACCGAACTAGAAAGTGAAATTGTAGATATTATTGCGACAGTACATTTTCGGTGGATAATGATGCTGCTGCTGATGATGAGGACCTGGAGGTGGGGCCGATGCTCGTTGGATTACTGTTAACTCCATTCAATGATCCCTTTAATAGCGAGTTGGTACTTTTCAATTTTAAAATCATACAGTGTACGCTGCCAGCGCGCCGCGGCAGCTATCTGTGCGCTCTCTGCGAGGGACATCAAGGAGAAATTATTTTTTTGCCGGAGTGGTGGCTAGTACGATGGTGGGAATTAAACGCCACTCACAAACATACGTAGATACATGCAAATAGTTCTGTGGATTTGAGTTCTATAAAAACGATTGCGGAGGATTTTTAAGTTGCTTGGTGAGGGGATGTGCGTCTCTCTAAGGACTCGACATTTATGAACGGAAATTAAAGGCATGAATACAGATTTAGACCGCAGACTGGACTCGCAGTGGGGAGGTAATGAAAGGGATTTCGAACGAGAACACGAAAACGGATCTGGAGTGTAGACGTGAAATTTGGAAACATTTCTGAAGAGGATAATTTAAAAGAGTTATGAAATAGTTTTACAAACAATGCCAGAAGGTAGTCAAGAGGTAATAAAAGAGATTCCAGGTGAATTCAAAATCGAGGTTAAACTAGATCTTAATTGAGCGTAAGTTGTACACAAACAAAAACCCCAGTAAGCATCTTACAAGTGACGCAGTCAGTGATTTTATTTTCCAAAACTCGTCCTATTTATACAGAAATTCTTATGTTTATATATATTCTTATGTTCTTTCTCTTCTTTCTTATATGAAATTCTTATGTTTATATATACTCCATAGGGAAATATGATCCCTATAGCCCACTGTATGGCTTGTAAGAATGGATAGTGGAACGGATGAAAGTGTTAACAATCATAAAAAAACACATAAGCTCAACTGGCCTCGACGTACCATGAATCACAATCACAGTCGCCACCAATCGAATGCCACTTGATACTACAGAACAGCATTTCGCTCGAAATATCTCACTTTTCTCTGTTCGCCTATTATGAATATCGTGTGAAAAAAGTGTTGTGTAGTGTTCGAAAAATTCGTTCATCGAGGACAGCAAATCTGGGCAAAAAATGTTCCCTAGCTTTTTGCAGGCGAACATGAATACAAGAATAAACTCAAAATAAATAAAAAAAACCAAAGATTTAATTGCATCCAAATAGCCAACGGGTAATTTGGGTTCAATAAAATCAGCATATGAGACGGCCATAAATATAAGACCTGCAGCCATCTCAACAACAGCGCCCTTGAAAAATCCAGTTCAGCGATCAACAGGAAGCGCTTATTAAATCTTATTTTCCGTTGTTCGTCTGGCGTTGGCCAAGATATCCATTGTGGACAAAGTTTTTCTTCCAAAATGTCCAATACTTCGGTAAGTATTGCACTGACAGAGGATTGAGCCGGACCAACGGCGTGATCCTTTCCTAAACACGTCTGGTTTTTTTGCTGCGACCGTAAGGTTCAAAAGTGCTCATATATCGAGCAAATACCTAAAAGCTAATTTGTTTAGTTGAAATCTGGTGAAATATAAATGTATTAATTTGTCTTAATAAACGCTAAACATTTTTGGTTACATACAAGGGTTCAACTCTAAAGGATTCCAATAATCTTTTAAATGCGTTCGAAACACTATACTGTGCATGTTAACTTCAATTCAGTTTTTTAACTTCAATAGAGACACAAGCTTTGTTCAATTATTTTTCCACTTGTATCGGATTTCCACAGCGGATTCCAAGTTGAATTTTATTCGGGCGAAATTCATGATAACATTTCCGTGGTTAGGGTGAGAAACAACTATTTCGGCCAAAACAAAATAATTTGGGCGAGATTCATGATAAGGCTGACTATGGAACGGTTTTTCGCACTGTGTGCTTGTGCTATGTGCTTACATTGGATCGCACGACAATTGTACAGCAATTCATCATATACTGTAGCTGTCAGAAATGAAGTGTGATAGAGAAGCCCACCGTCTACCTATCTTTCCCCTTAAAATTGATGACGACCATTTTTTATATCGTTTTCTAAAGCCAGCCAAATTGCACAGAGCACGGAATTCACGTTATTTCGCGAATAACTGTCAAAAAACCTCTCATATTCGTCGATGGAGCAGAGGTCAATCAGCATATCTGTAATACTTCATTTCTGGTAGTTGTATTACGAACGCCATTTTAAGTCATTATTTAAAATAGAAAAAAAATTAATGAACCACAAATTACAATAGTTTCGAATTGCGCCAAGTCGGTTAACATAAAAATATTAAAAAAAAATGGTGCTGTCCCTCAACCCAGCGACAGTCCGAGCCATAGCATGTGCAGCATCCACTAGTGTTCTTCACCCGCGAGAGGATGGGACAGTTTTATGTCGACTCGGGCTTTATATGACGGGCTTTATATAGACATTAACAAGATCTTTTTTATAGCTAAATACCAACCATTACATACATCTCAGTAAAAAAATGTTTGCACCATCCCGTTGGCAATGAGGGGTGCTAGTATCATCAGTCATACTTTCGCTTATGGTATTGCTTGAAAGGGTTCAAAATGGCTTCTTAAACTTGAAACGTAGAGAAAAAAATGTTAAATACACAATTTAAACTAGACATTTTAAACAAAACACTAGCACATGACTTAATAAAATGAACGCTTAAACTGCACAAGGTCGGAAAAAGAACAGCAATTCACGTGATTTGCCAACTAGAGAAATGCCGGGTGGTCAAAAACAAGATAAGTACTTTCCAAAGAGTATTCTCCAAGGGTTCTACTTCGTTTTGGGGCGTTGGAAAAAATTCTAAGCCAAACCGGCGTGATACCGGGGGTCTCAAAAGGTTAATCAAAGTTGGCGGGTGTTGAAGCTGGCATCCTTGTCGCAGTAGTCGAAGCACCGATCCATTACTCCGTGGTGGCCAATGTTAGTCTACATGGTCTCTATAAACAATCGAAGAAGATTGTAGATACTCACAATCTTTTAAAAATCATGCTTGATTAAAATGGCGACAGAAATGATGGCGAGTGCGATGAAGGATTGGTGGACTTCATTGGTATGACGGAAAATTGTGCATAAGGACTGACAGGATGTGTAAATGCACAGGTCGCCAAGCTCTAATGGGCGCATGCTAAGGCATACATAAATAAACACCTAATTTCCCATTCTCAGCTTGTTCTAAATTGCATAACATAATTGAGCGTAGGTGTCAAAATGTAACCATTGCTCTTCTCTCTCTCTCTCTTTCAATGGTTGTCTCGTGTCTATGTTCGATCGGGAACGGAGTCAGCCTTGCGAAGCCATCGAGCGTGTATTGTTGAGCCGACTCTACACCTGAGCATGATAATTTTTTGTACAAACACAAAGTCTCAACATAATACACTCACACACACACGACACAGACACGTCGACTCAAACCTTAAGTCCTGTCGCCACACACGGTGCAGACAATCTGCACAGACTTCGTATCATTTCGTCGTGGTCGTCGGGTCGAAAAATGCCGACGCTGCCATAATACTGCCGCCATAATCATTGCTTTGGCAAATAAAAAAGAAAGACAACATTGGACTAAGGAGTGGTACAATTTTTATAATTATGGTCGATGTATTGAATCCTTTATTTTTCAGATAAAACAATTCAGAGGGGAATGGTGCACTCGCCCCTTTGGCAATTCCTCAAAAATTGCATGCAAAGTCAGGCAATGCAACTCAACCCGATGAATTCAGCTAACAAAATTCCATGGCAAACTTTAGGACAAGAATTTACCAAGCTTCTGTAGAGCTGCGCTGCCAAAACAAAACCCGAAACCATTTTCATCCATCATCAAAATCGTCCGCCAAATATTTCTACTGCTTTCTACGATACCTATTCCGAACAACAATGGCTGCTTGAATCCGTCCCGCTTGCACTTTGCATTGTCAAGCGATTGAAATCAACACCGGAAAGTCTTATTTTACCCCTCGCCAGTGGCAGCATCGATTCCAAAACGAAGTTGTCTCCCTGCAAACATTCAGCGACAAGATGCTTAGCAGTGAACATTTTTGCTAACAGGTAATGACAGTCAATGCCACAAGAACACCGCCTTTCATGCCCTACCTCACCTGTCCGTGTTTCGTTGCAACCGTTCGCAGTAATCTCCGGCTTTAGAAAGTATACATAACAATGTAAAATCCTCCTTCCAACCGCCCGCACTTGTGGTTGCGTACAACACTTTTGATAAGTTGAGGCTGGGGTAAAACTTATTTCCTCTCTGTTGTAAAAGTTTCCCTATTGCAGGGGATTACACACTTTTCCCATTCCCACCCGCCCCCAGCCGCTCTCGCACACACAATCTGCGAACTATCATATTAAATATCACGGCTGATGGATCTTCGGATGGGGTGAACAAACAACTTGGGCCACACAATGAACCTGATGTAGGCATCCGCTCCCCCACAAAAAGGCAAGCGTGCCAAAGATCCAATCGGTGCACAGAATGCGCTTATGTCGGCTTGAGAAACTTGTCCGCCACTACTCGTTGGTTCGGGGTATGCCAAACTTAAAGTTACGCCTGCAGCTGGAACCGAAAGTGGGTATGGCTTCACCTTCGACCACTTAATTTTGTAATGAATTGTCAACAACAAGCAACACTCGAGTAGTTGTGTAGAGCAGGTTGCCTAAATAAATTGAAAGACAGAAACACTACTGTGTCCGAAAGGAAGAGAAAGAATGCGATATGAACTGCGATGTGCTAGGGTGCTGCAGTCAAAGGCCCCCGTAATCCCCCTCACCAAGCCACAGTCCTTTGTAATTTGAATGGTCTCACATGAAACGCAGGACTCGCATAATTGAATAATTTACCCAGAGATGTGATTGCAGTGTGCAGACCTTTTGTGTAATGATGCTGGTGATGGTGGTCAGTACTCGAGTAATGGACACTTAGTACAGAATGCGGTAAAGCGATGACCATTTGTTATGCAGTGCTCAAGAGTTAATGAGCCACATTTAGCGAATGGTATATAGGCAATTTTTCCTTAAAAGGAGTCTTTAGTAAGCGTTAAATGATTGAGTCGGTGCATGCAGACTGTGATTGACGCAGTTGGAGAAGAGCTATTCGACAGTAGCTGTCGAGGATTCAAGGAGAATTGATTAACTTAAGGGAACCGATATCGGAGCTTGTGCATAAGACTCCAAGTCTACACTCAATACACCACCAGATGGAACGATTGGGTAGAAAACATCACTGTTCCGACAAATGAGAAACATTTCGACGAGAATTCCTTTCGTCCAAAATAGAGAAGGTCAGGGCAGCAAAACTGAGACGGGAGACGCAAAAAGCTTCCCGTGAAATATGTAACTGAGCCAGATTTTGCTGGGACCATGCACTTCCAAACTTATAAGATATGGACGGAGACGGCATTTCTGACTAGTGGAATCTCAGCAACGTTGGACAATCTACACGAAGTGATACCCTTTTACACGATCTCCTCTGCAATCTTCAGTTTCCGCCAGAAGACGATTACCAACAGTTTCATTAGTTCCTACCATGGTAGTAGCTTAAGGGCACAATTGCTTCAAAAAACCTGGACATACAAACGTTTTGGAAAACAAGAATGCCGACGAACTGGCTAAACATGGAGCTGCCCTTCATGGCTAGACTGCTAAATTGTTCATCTCAGCTCTTCTCTTCGGCACACAGACGAAGTGATAGCTCATGACTAAGCTCCTAGTGTAGAGTGTTCCAAAATTAATTCAAGACTTGAATAAACCGACATTCGTACAATGAAAGTCAGCAGCTAGTTTAGTAAACGAAAGAATTGAAGGATTACTTAAAAAAAAAAAAAAAAACAGCACTTGTAGCTGGTTTCATAAGGCACCCTGTGCCTCCTGGCCGATATCTGACCGATTACAAATTTTTCATTCAAATTTTGGGTACAAATAATGACAGCGCTGGTAAGCATTACATTGAAATGTTCAGATCGCATGTGTTACAATTACAATACACAGCCTATGTCTGGATAAACTCAAATTAAAAAAAAAATACCCTAAGTGTACTCGGCTTAAGCAGGATCGTCGAATACATAATCGTTCAGTATGGATAATTGGACTTTTCCAGCTTAGCTACGACAGAAGTGCCGCACATCTACGAGCATCTCCGGCCGCAACAGAACTCATCATCATTGATGAATTAAATTCCATTTTTTCATCTCTTCACATAATGTAACAGCATTTATTGGATTCCATCCACTTAACAGCTTTTGTAATTGAAATTAACGTCCACCATTGCTAGACTCGCTGGTAAAGTGTTGGGGCAAAAAGTAATATCTGGTAGCTCCTGACAATTGAATTCTATTGATTTTTCATCAAAAGCCAACAAGTTTCACCTAATCCACGGACCCGACTGCTGGCTTCAAGAGACCCTTGCACAGGGCACTACAAAATTCATTCGCACATGCATTTTTTATCAAATACTGTAGTGCAAGGTAATAATTGAAACAAAGGTAAAGGACAAAACGAAACCAACAAAAAGAAGAGGAAGCGTACCTAATGGCAGCAGTCTTTGAATGGGGTTTTCAGTGAGGACTGCTGCGGCGAGAGGCAGCAAGTGGGAATAAAAATGTTCGTTATCCAGTCCATTAGGTGAGTTAGTTTCAATTACCAGTTTTTGTTCGTGCATCGCCTGAGCAGGCGGGCGATGAGAAGTACAAACGATAACGTATGCAAATGGTGCCTCCTAATGATGCACAGATGAGTGTTGGCAATTGAAAACATGACGAAGAATCACTGTGTCCGAGGAGCACTGTGAGTGGAAGCTTTGTAACGCAATCAAGAGGAAATGTTGAATGCGTTCGAGGAGAAGAGAAGTTCCCTGAAGGATGGTTTTTGGGCAGGAACAAGAATCTACTCTGGAACTTCCTACGTTTTCATATGAGTGGCTCCAGATCGAAGGAGGGGAGGACTGAGTCGAAAATCTGAAATCTAGGAATCAAATCTACGCCTTAGAACGGAATTCCCAAGTCGATGTAGTGTTCTTTTAGCAGAGAGTCTGGCAGTCTGGGTACCCTGAAGAAATGCCTTTTCAGCTCAAAATTCGAGAGAGCTAGTGTTTATTCAAAGAATATATGTACTCCACTGTCATTCCGACTACTAAGTCTCCGCAGAGTATCTCAGGCAGAGACTATAGAGATAAAGGATGTGCTGCCCTGCCCAAAAAGTAACGTAATATCAGCAGATATGTCGTCATCTGCTCTCACAGACAGGCAGCGATCAAATTTCTGAGTGCAGTCACTTGAACTTCAAAGAGCTTCCCTGAATTGTCTCTCATGGCGATGGCCAAGCATTTGAACATCCAACTTATGAGGGTATCGGGACACTGTGACATTCCAGAGAATTGTTAAGCGGCGAAATCGCTGGAAATGGCACTGGTTCCGTATTCCGGATGGAGCCCTGCCACCCATGGCTATCGCTACTGCAAAACATCTACCGAAGCTTTAAGGACTTACCCATTCCAACTGCACTGGGTGCCTGATAACAATAGAATTATGACCTACCAGAGAGAACCATAATTGGCGACCTAACCGGGCATTGCACCATTTGCACCCAAATGCCTTTTGCATACGCTGCAGAGATGAGGAGGAGGAAGAAACTATTGTGAATATTCTGTGAAACTGCAGCCCTCTTACACGGTTTTCTAATTTAACAACGCGACTGGACTGGTAGATTAATATCAATCATCTCCACCGCTTTTTGGCATCGGAACTGGCTTCGGAATATGATCGAGCAGATACGAGGTAACTCAATGGGCTTGCTCTGGCCTTGGTATGCCTACTGCCAGTATACAGCAGACAGCCACTTCAACCTAACAACCCTACTGGTGGAGCATGCTAAGAGAACTTACTTCTGCCGAAGCTGCATGAAAGGTCTCACATCCTCTGTGACACTGTCCGGCTCTATCGACACTAATATATACGAAACTAGAGGCTCGCTTTTTTAACGGCCTCTGCGACTTAAGCAATGACGCTGTGGAATAACCTCCATGGAACAACTTATTGATCCTGCATGGCAGCACAATAGTCCTTTCGGCCAAAGTGAAGTCCTCAGCCACAGCTACCTTATTCGACTCTCACTTTCACTTCCGTCACTTCGCTTAAAACTCAAATCAGGAGAATAGAGGCGATCCCTTGCTTTGTCCCACATTTTCGGGCTTGAATACTGAATGGCTACTGAGAAGTTCTTCTAAGTTATTGACAGCATAGATGCTGTGTAGCCTCACCTCTCTGTACAGTGTACTTTACTTGACATCAAGCCAAGCCGGAAAGCCTGAGATCGCATGTGGAAATTCCTAAAGAGCTTCACTATGGCTGTGCGTCGAAGAGAAGGGCTGCGATGAACAATGTCGTGCGTGGAAGCATGCGTTCACCGGAGAGAGCGTGAACAGAACGGAAAGAATTCTGCTCCTCTTGGCTGGCTACTCATGTCGATCATATTATTTACTGAAACGCAGCTCACCGTAGTGACGTTCGCAGTAATCCGAAGTCGTCGAGCGTCCGTTCACAATGTCATAATTTTGCTGCCAGGTAAATTTCAACTGCTTCCTTCGCAAAGCTAGGCAACGCCTTCTTAACGACGGATAGGTGTAAATACTGCAAGCTTGCAACCCTCCCTGAATTTTGAAAAGAATTACGAGCTGGTTTCATCCCCGTTTCAGACAGTGGCACAGAAAAAATAAAATTAATTGAATGTAATCAAAAGCGTCGCTCAGTCAAACTGCCATAAGTCAACACAATTCCAGATAAACGACAAAACTCAAAATGCAAGCTTTATTCTTTCGCATTTCACTCGCATTAAATCTGCATCACCCAACCTTGAACCCACACACACACTCGCCCATAACCCCATCCACACGGCCACTACCGCACAGACGAGGCGACAGGAAATACATACACTCCGTCAAACGACCGAAGGAAATGAAATTCATGCAAATATTTGATATTTCCATGTGCACGGGCATCGTATTTTCTTATTACAGTCATCCATCTCTCTTCAATGGACTTCCCACAGCTGAGCATCGCTGGATACCGACGACGACGGCGAAATTTTGTGCCGAATCATATGCCGAACATAAAAGACCAAATATTTGCGCGGAATATCTAAGCATGCATGCGCATTCATTTCGCAGGTTATTATCCGTGCGAGGAAGTTTACAGTGCGTTTTTTTGTTGTTGGTGTCGTTGTTGTTGTCGTTGGCACGATTTAGGCGCACGTGCTGTACGGTAGTGTCATTTCAGCAAAACCGGTGACAATTGTAGATTCATGGAAATCCCATGCGATTGAGGCTTGTTACATCCTTATGCGCTTCGAACGTAATAGTCGATTACGGCTATTTATCGCAGTCTGGTGCTGCCGCGACTCGTGGTGATCTAGATAGTCTGTGGGTAGTGTGAAATGTGTTACACAAGCGATGCCGACGAACAGAGTGGCAAGATGGGCAGTGTATCGGCCTTTTCATGCACAGTGGGCTTGGTTAAAAATTGGCAGTGCCTTTCACGTCTCCCTCCCTACCGTCAACTAATTATAATGTTCCCGATCCAAGTCTGGGGCGATTTTAATCGACTGAGGGATTCACATTCGATTTCACAACTGAACAAGGGCGCTCTTTGTCAATTTGGACTGCTTCTTCTTTGCTGACATCTCGTTACGGTGCGGACACAAACGACGCATGTCGTTGTGTATCTGACCTCTCATATGGAATCACTTAAATATGGAACAACTCATACATCCTTCCACCTTATCGCACATCTCCTACCTCCCACGTAATGACAAGTGATTTTCCTGCGGATGTGATTTTCTGCCGAGCTTTACGAAATCAAATGTATATTCAGCCCTTGCTTACAATGATTGCGTGTGTTCTTCAAGAAACGAAAGGAAAGAAAAATACCAAATTTTCGGGAAGGTACACATAAGTAAATTATCCACATCAGCTGAGGAGGAGGAAAACAACAGTCCTCGTCAGTTTTAGACACACTTTCTGAATGAAGTTTCATCTCGCAACACCTTCCACCAGCCACTCACCCAAACATCGCAACACATCAACACACCACCAGCTCGCGCCTGACATGGCGTTTTGCGTGTTATCCTTTTGTTATCTGGTAGCCCTTTTTCGCTGGCAGTGTGTGCTGGCGGGGAGGACTTTGAATAACTTGCCATCAGATGAGAAGAGTGCCGCGATGTTGTTAAACATGCAGATTTGGGAAGAAAATGGAAAACCACTTCAAGGACGATGATGATATGACTTGGGTGTGCACACGGAAGGATGTTGAATTTTCATAAGCGAATTACGACGTGCGACAAATTCACCTACGTTCCCGCCACCTACCGCAGCCGCCCCTCACTGCGCCACCCGGCGTGTGTGCTGCTCGTTTAAAGTGAAAAACTGGAAAGCAAACTGAAGACGAGCATCTCTGAAGAATATTAGAAGATGGAGCAGGAGCAATTTTCATCCTTCCTTCGTCTCCTTTTTTTCTGCTGCAGCACTTTTCCTCTTTCTACAGCATGTGTGTGCGATTTGGGCTATGAGAGATGGGCCGAGGAGTATCCATGATTTGCAACATACGCCTAAGGCAGATTCTTGAGAAACCTCAAGAATTCCCTCGCTCACATTCGTCGGTCGCCCTTTGATCTTATTTAGGCGAGACGGTAAAGTTTGATTTATTTTGCATGTTTTTTTTTTTTGCCGTTGTCCTCCAGCGCGGATGTGAGGAGGAAAGTACGTTGGAACACGGTTGGATGTTTCATGAAAACAAGGAATTCCATTTTTAAATATTTTTGGTTTTTTTTTTGTTGATGATAGGAAATTCCTATTTGTACTCCGGGCCTGCGGTTATTTGATGCTTCATTTGTTGACTGAACTGAACTGAGCAGTGCGTGGGCAAGGGCTTTGCGGGTGTTCCTTGGCGACGCGACGGGTGTCATCTGGGTAATGAAGTCTCTGCTAGTAGGCATTTGTTTATGCTAATTAAGGAATTTTTTCCTGATATGCTTCTGCTTCTTTTCCCCAAGCAAACATCATTTATGCATGACGCGTGACTGTGTCTTTATAAGCTTTTGAAGAAATCCACTCCTGTACTTTGTGAAACGGGAATGGATTGCTAGCAAAAAAACAACTCAATTAAGAGCCTTTATGATCCCGCAAACCAATGTTCGGGTGTTACATAATATAATTTGGTTTTTCCGGGAAGCATCGAAGGATACTCATATCGTGTTATATCTGAATCAGATATTGTTCGATAGAAAAAAATGGTTGATCGAATTATATCCTAGAACAAAGGGGATTTATTTATTTCTGAAAAGGGCCATCAGGTTCATCGCTACTTCAGCTACATACAATTAGTCGCAATAGTGAGCATGCAACATAAAGGAGACTGTATTGTCAACAAAAATTAACTTCACACGGGATTCCAAGAAAAAAACATGAATGTTGTTTTTATAGTCATCAGTGAAGTACTTAAAACGGGAAAATATGTATGGATAGCCAAAGAACTATAGGCACAGCGATTCATTTATAAATTGCTTTAGTTCTGTGATTTATGTGAATAGCAATTTAAAGAGTTAGGAGTATGGATTTTTGTGTACTAACGAAGTCTTTCGGTTCTTCTGCGCAATATGTTCTGGACACCCTTGCCCACAAAGTATTTCTTCGATCTTCTTTCTGGACACCCTTGTGCATAAGATCCTTTGCCGCAATAGCTTCTGGACACCCTTGTCCATAAGATCCTTTGTCGCAATAGCTTCTGGACACCCTTGTCCACAAAGTCCTTCGCCGAGGTACTTTCAGGACTCTCTTATCCAAAAAGTCCATCGCCGCAATACTATCCGAACACCCTTGTCCATTAGGTCATTAGCCGCAATCACTTCTGGACAGCCTTGTCCACAAGGTCCGCAATACTTTCCGAACACCCTTTTCCGTAAGGTCCTTTGCCGCAATAGCTTCTGGACACCCTTGTCCACAAAGTCCTTCGCCGAGGTACTTTCAGGACTGTCTTATCCAAAAAGTCCATCGCCGCAATACTTTCCGAACACCCTTTTCCATAAGGTCCTTTGTCGCAATAGCTTCTGGACACCCTTGTCCATAAGATCCTTTGTCGCAATAGCATCTGGACAGCCTTGTTCACAAGGTCCGCAATACGTTCCGAACACCCTTATCTGTAAGGTCCTTTGCCACAGTAGCTTCTGGACACCCTTGTCCATAAGGTCCTTTGTCGCAATAGCTTCTGGACACCCTTGTCCACAAAGTCCTTCGCCGAAGTACTTTCAGGACTGTCTTATCCAAAAAGTCCATCGCCGCAATACTTTCCGAACACCCTTTTCCATAAGGTCCTTTGTCGCAATAGCTTCTGGACACCCTTGTCCACAAAGTCCTTCGCCGAGGTACTTTCAGGACTGTCTTATTCAAAAAGTAAAACGCCGCAATACTTCCCGAACACCCTTGTCCATTAGGTCATTAGCCGCAATCGCTTCTGGACAGCCTTGTCCACAAGGTCCGCAATACTTTCCGAACACCCTTTTCCGTAAGGTCCTTTGCCGCAATAGCTTCTGGACACCCTTATCCACAAGGTCCGCAAATCTTTCCGAACACCCTTTTCCCTAAGGTCCTTCGCCGCAGTAGCTTCTGGGCACTCTTGTCCACAAGGTCCGCAATACTTTCCGAACACCCTTTTCCATAAGGTCATTTCCGCAGTAGCTTCTGGACACCCTTGTTCATAAGATCCCTTACCGCAATAGCTTCTGGACACCCTTGCCCACAAAGTCCGAGGTGCTTTCAGGACTGCCTTGTCCAAAAAGTCCATCGCCGCAATAACTTCGGAACATCCTTGTCCATAAGGTCATTTGCCGCAATCGCTTCTGGCTACTCTTGTCCACAAAGTACTGCGCCGCAATACTTTCTGGTCACTGGTGTTCATAAACCGATTCGCTTCAAGTCATTTGCAAAAAATTCACATCGCCAATAAAATATTACAGCTTAAAGGAATCCAAATCCAAGCGTCTCTACGCATCTACTCCAATCGATTTTCAGCACCTTCCCCTTACCCAAGGATGCGAAACGATATCAAGTGTTTTCAATTTCCAGTCGACAGATTAAACCCACCACACACAGTGTCCGCTGAGCCAGTATGAAAGCACCATAACCGACTTAACCCACTCAAATGTGTCAAAACGAGAGAACCAATTTATCAAACCCAATCCGGTATCCGTTGGATACAATTTTCTCACTATCGCCGTCCCATATATCACCAGCCACATGTGAACGCTTACACAATTACCACTGACAAGATGCCAAGGGTGTTCCGTTTTAAATTTCTGCATCTTCTTCATTTTTTCTTCCAACAGCTATTCCCCGTCGAATAGGGATTCTGCAGAGAACACCTATCACTTCACCTCAAGGATGTAACTTTGCAGCTTTTTGAAGGCGAAAGTAAAACAAAAAAAAAAAAAAAAACAAAAAATGAAGGCTAAACGCAGACCCATGGATGTGAAGTTGTGGCTCACACAAAAAGGACACAACTGTCACAACCGAAACAGTGTTCCATTTGTCAGGTAATGGGCCAACTGCCTTCAAAAGTGGATTTTCCGCATCGGCTTCAGTGGGCACAGTTTACATACGCGATGGCGCTCCTAAGCTCTCCGGTCGAGGTCGGTTTTGGAAACGCCTCAGGAGTATCCGAACCTGACATCTGCCAAAAAAAGTTAAACGAACAAAAAAAATGTTTCACGAGGGTTTTTCGGTTTCGTTTTGTTTTTGTGGTTTTTATTTGCATTATGCATTCGATTTGTCGTTTTGTTTCTTGATCCTTTTTTGCAATATTTCATTTTTTGAACAGCTACTGGCGTTCCGCATTGAAATGCAAATATTCTCGAATTTGTATCCCCTATTCCGTAGGGTAAAGCAGCATTTATTCATAATTGAGGCGTATTTCGCACTCACATGCGTTGGAGTGTTGAAAAGTTACGACCTGTTAGAAGTTCTGTGCCTGAAGTTCGCATTATCCTTGGAGTGCCGTACATTTCGTTAGCCCTGACAGGTGTTTGCTGTACTCTTGTACTTGTACTCTTAAATTTAGGAAAAGAAATAAAACACAAGGGAGACGACATTTTTGACATTTGTGATGACTGAAGGAATCGTTAAAGGTCAATGAGAACTATGGGAAAAGTAAAAAAAGGCATCGCAAGTTTCGTGGTGTCTTTAATTCCTCATAGGAACTTGAGAGCAATGCAAACTGTGGTCTCATATTACATCATACGCCATATTTTGTAAGTAAACGCGAAATATATTCAAATGCAAAGCGAAACCCATCGAAACTTAACTAAACTCAACGAAAGCAATGTATACGAAGCATTTATACAATGACGAAATTAAGCGAGATATTGTAATCATATTATGCCATTTCGGCTCAACTGCGGAAGTATACTTGTGTCCTTTATGTTTAAACCTCGAGACTTGAGAGCCCCAATATAGTGCGACTTCCGCTTGTTGTTCTGCATCAAGTTATGTTTTCAGCATATCATCACAATTGGCATGGGCTTAAACCAAAAATAAGGAACTGTCCCTTCAGTCCCATGAACTCAATTGATGGCTGCAACGAAATCATGGCGACGTTTCGGCGTCTCTGGAGTACACCGTCGTATATGTCTCATTTGCCGTGAACCATGGTAATTCAAACAACTGCCCACACTCACTAGGATCAGCCGGCGTTCTCTTGTCGAAAATAAACTATTGCACCGCTTCGTTGAGGTTTTTCGAGAAGCTGATTGGTTTACCGAAGCTGAATTCCACAAATAGAGCCCTAGTTCTGAAGTGAGCCATATCGCAACTGGCCCCAATTTCCCGACATAATCTAAGCCGCACTGCCTGGGAGCTTGGGAACCCATCTTATCAGCAGTCCTCAACAGTTTGGCAATGCGCACGCGATCTCCTGGTTGCCAGATGTCAAGTCAAGCATGAATGTAAAATAGAGAACAGGACAGTCCGCGTCAACTTTGAATAATGTGTTTTATCACTGCACTACCTAAGTCACAACGGCAGTCGTAACGAACGGCACGCCATTGCTGCTCCCAAAGGTCGTCCAAAAGCCACTTCTACCCCAAGGACCCTTTTTGAATTTGTCATTCGCCAAATCACAGACCTTGGAAGTCACGCACCTCTTTAAAATACCATCAACGTTGACAAATAGGGTGCCATACGCGCCCAAACTTGATGTTAAAAGTTTCGCATTATTTTCGATTTTTTTTTGCTCTGCAAACATCGGCAGTCTTTAATGTTTGTAATCTAATTTACATAGCCTGGCCCTAGGGCCCATCACCGTGCACAGGACATATGTATAATTCATACGATCTCCCTCCCCCAGGGCTCTGCAAGAAGATGGTGTGCGCTATTAATCAAAATGACACTGAACGGTGCGGCATGGCAGAGTGTCAGCTCGCATCTCTCCATCTACATCTAAGGTCCCCCATCGACCTTTCCGGTGTGAGTGCCCGCATGTGATATGCTTTTTTGACAAATAAAACCGAGCGAAGCCGCTCACTTCGGGGAATAACCCAACCGAGTCCCTTATCGAATAAATATCGTGTGAAATCCAGCAGCACACCTCTGACCTCTGCCTAAGCACAGGATCCATGAGAGATGACCGAAATCGGAAAAAAATCTGTCGTATTGGTGTGTAGCCATGGTCGTTGGCGGAACTCAATTCCTTTTCCTTTCAGCCGGATGAAGCTGATGTGTCTGTTGGCAGGGATAGGAAATAATTTTTGATGACACGCCTCAATAGGGGATACATCAATCGCAGTCTGTTTACCGAGATTTTTTTGGCTCAAGTGTTCATTCGTAGCGCACCTGCCTACCCCCTGGGGTGGGCGATGTTAACAGCGACCTGATTGAACCCGTCATTCCGGGGAATACAGGCAGGCAAACGTATCTCATTAAATGTTTAAGGTGGAAATACGAGCTGCGGTTTCGCTGTCAGGAAGCCCCGCACACGCGTGTGGGAAATTGAATTATATGAAGGTGCTTTCTGAAGTGAATTAAGGATGAATGTGATGTGACGAATTTAATTATCGGTGCCAGCTGCGCGAGTCGTGTATTGAAATTTCGATTAAAATTAAATCTCAGCCTGGGGCCGGATGAAGGGAGTGTGCTGATGATGGTAGTCGGCTTAGCTGCACGAGCATCAGCAGCATTACAGCTTTTGCAATTACAACAATGGCCACTTACGCATGCATTGCTTGCGAGATTTGTGGTTTTACTTATGCCGCATGACACACCTTAATCGTGTCGCAATTCTCAGTAAGAAGTGAGAATAATTACGCAAAAGGTGGCAATTTTATTTAGTCCCAGAATGGGTTTGCAATTTTTCTTGTCGATTAATTACAAGTGAAATTTTATATATCTCCCCATTGTGGCATGCGGCATTTGTCGCTTCGTGGAAGGTCATTATTATAATGATTATTAAATTCGAATCATGCTTCTCGTTATTGTCGCCACAGTCCGGGGTGAACCTGGGTCTCAACCAAAAAGTGTCTCCAGCGCCATCTCTGTCTAGTTGCTTCCAATTTCGAACACCAAGCTGGCTGAGGTGCTTCTGCATCTGGTGCGTGATCTGATGCGTTGTCCCGCAGGTTCCAAGACTGTTTAGTTTGTCCATCCGCTCTACATGGGCCAGCCTCACTTCTGGATCGCTTTTGAGATTGTCCACACCACTGCCGTACTGAAGGACTGGGATGAACACTGTCCATTTGAATCATTATTTCCGGTAAACTATTGTCCTACGACTATGCTCACATGTTTCTATGCAGCTTTCGTCCACTTAGAGTTGCGAAGAGCTGCCCCCACCAGCTGGCATCGACGTAATTTACAACGCCAGTGGCTAAACGATAAATACCTCTTAGTCACACCTCCCTGGATCGTCCTTTTCAAAAATTAAACCACGAAATTGCACGCAATAGTTCCTTGTGTTGCAACAGCCACTACATATAATTAATCAAATGCTTAAGGGAAAAATACGAAGTAAATAAAAACAAGAACCATCTGCACTCACTTCTTTCATCAGACCACAATGTGCCGCAAAGAATAAGTTTGGTCGTGGCTGTTTCTCTCTTAGTACGGATACCCGACACTATAATTTTTAATTATTTCTCATTAAAAAATCAGGCAACTCCTTTGTGAAACCACATCGTACAGTGAGGGCTCTTGTGCTGTGTGGGTGTGTGTGTGGCACGAGGATCGTTGTTGAGTTAACGTAGAGGTGAACCACAAAGTGTTCGAACGCAAGTAAGATTTTTTCCCTTTCGCGAAGTCTTTCGTGGAACCTGACAAGGAGCGCATGTTGGGTGGGGCGCCTTACGAATGCACGTAATTATAATAAGGCGATGAAAAACATGAACAAGAAAATGCAACCTCTGGCGAAAGAATGATTAACTGCAGAATACATAATCGCTTTCATCCGCCGGGCGAAACTGCGAACTGTTCAAGAACGAGAAAACACCTTGCTACGCTAAACCCGACGTCCATCAGACGTGAACGTGAACTGGGAACATCGCCCGTCTACGAGATATTTTTAAGCTGAAGCAGGAACAGATGATTGAATCCAGCGGTATGCTGCACTTTGCATTGTGCAGTACGGTGCTGTCAAACGTAAGCCGGCACTTGTACTTGCCATTGACTCCTGGTGCGAGTTTGACGGTCAAGTCGTGTGTTGACCATAAAATATTTGATTCAGATTACTTCAGCTGCATAATATTTTCGAAATCGAAGAGCCTCACTAAAGTCTCACACCTCTGCAGTTAAACTGTGTTTTTATTGCCCTCGTGGGTACGTCATCAGAAAGTTTGGTGGATTTAGTCCTTGAGCTTTTTTATGGCATTTTTATTGCCCGGACACTTCGCAATTCAGTCGATTTTTGAGTTGCCATCTTGAAGCTCAGGCTGTGTATGCGAGGGCTTAGCGAACACGTGGGCACATGTGCAGAGAAGTTAGGATCATTTGTTCGTTTGTTTGGGTAGAGATTGGACCTACGACAGAGAAAGCGAATTGGTGAATGAAAGTGATGATGCCACTAGTTTACGACCCGATCACGGAAGAGATAGATGGTGGGTGTGCCATGGTGTTGTGGTATCAATTCTCAGCATTAACACCCTTCATGGCTCTCCCTTAGTTGAGTCACTGACAATGCTCAATAAATTTGAAGGTTGGCCGCTCCAGCAGAGTCGAAGAGTGAAACTTCTAGTAACGCGTCTGTACATAGCGGCTGTGATTCCGTTTAAACTTTAGCCTGGAGATTTCCTATTGCGATACGTGTACCTGTACAAAGTGTACGCTCCTAGAGCACACTTTGAAGTACGATGTAGTGTAGTCTATGGGCAGTGAAAGAGTAACATTAGACGCACCTTAGACACACCACCTAGGCCAAAACATCACGATCAACTTTGACAATTTTGAGATTGTAAAGGAGTGAAGTGGACAAGAGGTACCACAACATGAACTCATAGAAGCGCACTTGGCAACGAGTCCTACCTATGTGTGGCGAAACAACTTACGAACCTTCGAGTCAAGGCTCTTAACGTATGTGCTGGTTTTGGGATGAAGGTTGACGTGGACATTTCTGAGACTACGGTTATGTTCAGAACGCCTGCTCAATTCACTCTACATGTTATTTTGGGGTCCCAATGTAACAGGAGAAGTTTAAGTATTTCTCAGGCTCTTTTCACTAGTGATGGGAGCAGTAATGCTGAGCTTTCTTATAGGATTGCCCAAATTTTAAAACAGCTTGCAAGATCTATAATCATCAAGGGCGAGCTTGGTGTCGAAGCCAAGTCACCTATGGTCCTGAAATTTGAGAAATGAATGACTGAGCTAGCCAACTGCATTCCTCCTCCCCACGAATTCACCCGCAATACCAATCTCGCCAGGGATGCTCATCAGTTTACCCTTAAGCCTACCTTCGGACTCACAGTTAAATTTAGAGACGCGATCTTCAGCTGCACCACACGAATATGGAATGCTCTTCCCAGCCTAATATTTCCCAGAGACTACAATCCGCAGATATTTAAGACCAATGTGCACAATTTCTCTCTTTATACCTTCGGTTCGTGCTGTGTCTTGACCCCTGACACTTAAGGGTATTAACAATACCTTGTGCGCTGGCAAATTATAAAAAAAATATTAAGATCGCGAATACAAGCTGCCGAGACGAGATTTCTTCGTGCTGTAGGAGTAGGACTGTAGGACTCGTGCCGTACCTGAGGAACTTAATGTTGCTCCTTTCATGTGGCAATGAAATGGAATCACTCTATCATCACGACTTACGAGGTGTGCCTTGAATGTGATTCTATCTCGTAGAACGGGGTGTTTGAACCAAGATCGCCTGGCTGTGCTTGGCATAGTGGCTCCTGATGAGTTAGAGTCAATGACGGAGGATAGAGTGGCCCGGAGATCTCTCGTGTATGCCTTCTTCCCGCGATTCCTTGAGTGTATCCATGCGGATCAATGAAGATAGGATGAGATGGGAGATGCGGAATATCCGCCAATTATTGCTCGATGTGTGTCAAAAAGTCGAGTCGTAAAAATACTCCCGAGGACGACATGTCACCAAGGTCACATTCCATCGAGGGCAAATCCAACCAATATTTTGAAACAGAAATGTGATAGAAATCAAATTCATAAATTTGTTTTATTTCAGTTTACTTTTGGAACCACAAAATGGATGCCCGTGCATCCTGCGAGTAAGCTCCGAGGTGAGGTCGTGCTCCCACTTTCAAATTCTGCTTCATACATTTTTTATCCAGAAAGCATGTCCATCAAGCACTGCCACTAAATTATGGTCGCCCTTTAATGTTCGTTTAGCATATTTATTGAATTCGCTCCAGCCGCCGGTCCAGCACAGACAACCACACACATTCGAACCTCGTGCAACCACGCCGCACTTTGTTCACTCACTTCAATCAGTCAATTTGCACTTTGTTCGTTCAACAGCGTATATTTTGCTGAATTTAAATTGATTTTTTCGCTTTGCTCACTCAAGTGGTTGCGGCACTCAAGGGTACCCGGTTTTTCGTGCTCCCAGCTCCAAGCTCCAAGCTCGTGGAGGTAAGGCGAAAACTGGAAATGAAACATCACTGTAAGGC
The DNA here is from genome assembly GCA_905231855.2 of Eristalis tenax. NCBI lineage: Eukaryota > Metazoa > Arthropoda > Insecta > Diptera > Syrphidae > Eristalis > Eristalis tenax. Next base: position 26,438,262 of record HG993127.1, read on the forward strand.
AGCTGGCCATTGTGTGCCATGAATAGGAGGGAATGGCAACAACCCAGCGAACGGACCGACTTTTATTGAGTGAATCATTTTTAGTTAACAACTTCGGTTGGGCGTTTTTGGCGGGTGGGGCTGGCGTAGACGAACGAAGTCGACTCGGGAGGATTTGATTTAATTTCTCCTTGCGGACTGTTGTTAGAGTTGGACGGCTCTATCTGGATTAGTTTGTGCTTTCTTTTCTGTCGCCTATCTCCCCTCGCTCTTGCCAAATGAATAAATTACCCAAGCACACAGCGACGCAAGTGTCTGAATGGGATGTGGTTGACGGCAGGGTTGCCAATGCGTTTTCTAGCCTAATCTGGGCGCAGTCCCACTTTGACTCACGGCCTGGTAGTCATTGTGTAAGCCCCTCCAGAGGGGGATATTTAATTTGTTTCACAGTCAGTAATTGGTTCGAAGGTTCGACAAGGTTTGGCTCTATCCGGGGGACATGTGGGTGTTTAGTAAGTTCGCAGAATGATCAAATTGAATTCATGAAAAGACATTGTTACTTTCGAAGATGTTGTTGACAGCCGAGGGGCACAAGTGTATAGCCACTTCAGGGCAGGTGTGGAGTTGACTGTGAGAGACGTGCATGTCCACGATTTAAGTGTCTTATTCAACATGAGGCAGATGTGAGGAGGTGCTTGTTGGCCTCGGACCAGATCTACAAGCAGCATTCAATAATATTACTTATTGAATGCAATAGTTGGTTTAAAAGTAACAATATCTATGTTCTGTCCAGTTCGCGTTGATTGGGGGAGAGTATTCGCCGACTCGAAAGGCAGTTCAGCGAAATGAGCCTTGACAACTTGGCTCCGGCCCAGGGAGCCTTTTACTCCGAGCCTGTGGGACAGAGCAATAGAGCACTCCCATTAAACTTGCCCAAATGATGTTTGGAATTGGAATCACCTAGCCAGATATGGCCTTCCGCTTTTAGCTGTTCGAAGAATGAATTTCCGGCTTAATTGCTTCAACTTTTCATTGCCTTTATTCTTTACACTCAGTCGATCACTGATGTGGTGACAATTCATATGCAAAACTTTAAAAAGAGACAAGTTATTATATATTCTTTTAAGTGTAACTATTTATGGTTCTTCTTATGAAAGGCAACAATAGGCTCCGTGCATCTCGTTCAAATTCTTGACTATGCAGCTAAGCACATTCCAGGGCATTCCCATATGCCAGACATGGCAGCTGTGGATTAATTAATTTACCATTTTTCGGGAACTCGTTACACACAGGACTCGAAGACTCGAAGCCTGACGTCCGTAGCTGACACAATAATCCACGTGGCGACAGCAACGATGACCAACATTTTCCACAGAGAGCAAACAACCGGAGACTACACTACTTTTCGTTCAGCTCCGACCGCCCACTAATTCCGAGTTATTCTTCAATCTCCGTATGATTACGATCCAAGGAGCAGATTATTCTGTAAGGCCTGTCAACCTACGAGAGCACATTGTCATGGACTGCTTGCAAAGCTATTCACGTGCCTAGTACGGGCGATGGGAAATCCATTAAACGCTTAATATTAATCCACTTCTATTCCCTCCACTGCGCCATTCACCAGCCGGGGATAGTTTGTCGCAAGGCACTCGCTTGACATACTGCACTTAAAGTCGTCGGTATCCCATTCCTCTTAGAGAAGGAAAATTTTAATTCGTTATCCTCTGGGTGAGGTTACTTTCAGTTCGACTTTAAGAGCGAGAGCAAACAGTGCTAACATGGCGAAAGCATTTATGAAACTTCATCAAGGCGATGAGCACGAAAAGTAGATGAGCGCAGAATGCTGGTTACATGTTCTTCTTAAATATTTCATCTCATGGGGGATCAGCTCGGTGAGCTCGTCGGGAATCCGGTTTTCTTTTGTTGGGCGAAGGAGCAGACAAGGCGGAGAGAGTCCACAAAAAGTACCGGGAAAACAAACAACAAAGCACGTACAACATGCCACGAATCAGCCGCAAACCCGGCGATTACATTCTTTTCATAGCGCTGTTCCTTGACGTGTTTATTTTTCGGGAACATAAGAAGACGAGGGACGAGGGACGAGGAGATGCCTGGATGAATTTCGACTCCCAATGGGATAGGTCCTTGATACTGTCGTTGTGTTCGGTGTGAAAAGAAAAAGTTTTCCCTCACTAATCCCAATCGAGGATTACTATGAAGGCGAAGAAAACCAATTCACAGCAAGTACACTCCCCTGACGCTTCTCTTCGGCAGCTTATGAACTGATCGGATATAACACTCATCTAGGCGTCATCAGTGAGGCACCTTTGGATTACTTGAAAAGTGTATCGTCGCCGACGTGGGAGAGTTAAGAGCGCCTATGTATTTATGATGAGATGCTGACCGCTCCAGCAAGCTCCGACCCAAACGTAACGGGGGGCGGACACTCTGATTTTATTACTGTTGGTATAGAAAATCGTTAACGGATTATCCTTATACTTTGCATTCCCCTTTTTCTCGATTATCTTCGTGTGGTGTCCTTCTGGCGGAATATTGAACTCATTTGCATTGGCATCGCATTATAATATATTGAAGCTTTTGGATTTTATGACTCTCTTCTCTCTCCTTTCTCTCGTCAAGTGACCTTAGTGGGATTTTATGTCGGTTGAGTCGGAATGCGGAATGAGGGTGAAGGCAGGACATTATGGATGTATTTTGGGTTGAAATTTATTTAAATTGCGAACACCCGTAATCAAACTGAACTTTGTCCAATATGTGAAGTTTATATTGACTCACACCTGCTTCAACTCGGAATTGGTGGAGGGGTCAACAACGGCGATAACGATGTTGGTATACATGCAAACTTGAAACTTTAATATGTGGAAATATAGCGTTGCTGCGAGACCTCGTTCATTTCGCACTAATACATCGTTGCAGCTGTGCAAATAAATAACAGCACCCAACCACATGCTCGAGCAGCGCAGGGGCATATTCGTCATGCTCCAGGCTGTCTGTGAGGTGACCCCACTTAACAACATCTTCGACCGACGCGAGGGCATTCATTTATTGATGGAAGCTTCCTGCGGTTTAAGCAGCTGCATATCCACTGATGATTTGAAAGCTAATCTTCTCTTTATAAGCCATTGAACAGAGTATTGCATGATGCTGTTCCGTCGAAAGTATCTGCCTATAGCATCAATGAGCCTCTTCATGTATGGATTAGAACCTACTTTTCGAAGAGTTAAGTTCAATATGTAAATTAAAATCGGGTAAATAAATGCTGGTGTACCCGGTTGCTCTGTTCTATCCCCGACAGTCAAAGTTGGCACACAGATAGTGAAGTATTCTATTCTGTCTGCTGTCGCCTAAGCGAGACCTTAATAATCAGCCATCGCATATATCCTGCTTAAGCTTGAGTACAATGGTCATTTCTGGTCCTGTTCGCACACGACCACCTTCTTCGTGCTGCACAGATTCCAAATGTGAGCAATTAACTTATGCGTGACATCTTATTGCACAGTGATTACTTAAAGGGTGATTTTTTAGCTATTATCTTTTTGGCAACACTGGTTTAAACAACTGACTCACGTTTCGTGTTTTGTTTCACTGTCAAACATCTTCATTTTGGTCTATAATTTAACCGTGATATAACATCGTCTTACAAACGAACAACGCTTGCAAATTATTGAACTTTATTATCAAAATGCGTGCTCTGTTAAGAAAGTTCATCGCGCGCTTCTTGTGTTCAGCGACGAAGCTCATTTTTGGATCAATAAGCAGAATTGTCGATTTTGGAGTGAATATCAGCCAGAAGCATTGCAAGAGCTACCAATGCATCCAGAAAAAGTCACAGTTTGGTGCGGTTTAAGGGCTGGTGGCATCATTGGAACGTACTTCTTCAAAGATGATGCGAGTAGTAACGTAACTGAGAGATGATATTCAACTTTTTTTTTTGCCCAAAATGCAAGAGCTTGACTTGCATGACATATGGTTTCAACAAGACGGTGCTACATGCCACACAGCACGCGCAACTATGGACTTATTGAGAGGCGAGTTCGGTGAACATTTTATTTCACGTTCGGGACCGGTCAATTGGCCGCCTAGATCGTGCGATTTAACGCCTTTAGACTATTTTCTGTGGGGCTATGTTAAAGCTCATGTCTATACAGACTTCAATTGACGCCCGCTTCAATTGACGCATTGGAAGACAACATTGAAGCATTTATTCGTGAGATACCGGCCGAAATGTTGGGAAGAGTATTCCAAAATTGGACTAAGCGGATGAACCATTTGAGGAAGTGAGTTAAAGATTTTGGTTGTGCCGAGTTAATACTACTACGTGTGTGTTAAGACCAATCCCTAATCTAACTGCATGATCCCAAATCGGTCAGTGGCCCGCATTAATTGCTGTAAGTTCAGCAAACTTCTGCACGAGTCCTTTCTAGAAGATCGATTGTTCGTGATTTGTTGTACTCTGGCCATGTTTTCCTAGATATTGGGCAGTTAGTTGACCGAGACCATCTGAGTTTAGACATTTTTAAGAAATGTGATGTAATTCGTGTTTTTACTAGCCCAAGTGGAATGTGTACCATCATATCGGACGAGCTATGGAGGGCAGCTCCTTGATTGTCCAGTTCATCGGCTTTTTCGTTTCCAGAAACCCTTTATCCTATATTATGGTTATTTTGAACTGCAGCATGCTTATTGCGACATTCCGCGACTAATTTTGAGTTTGTAGAGGTGGCAGATTGACGGATTGGGATTGCAAGCGTATAGGCCTCATCCTGGATGTGAGTGTTTACAGACGGTTCAAAGATAAGATGCGGAGTGGTCGCGGGTATTTTTTTAGCTCCACGTAGCCGCCTTTATAAACCCATTGCGACGTCGACAAAACTGCGACCTGCATTTGCAAATACCCGAGTACCCGACAGAGTTGCTCTTCTATACTTATTCCATTGACCAGCCTCACTTTCCGCCACTCTGATTTTCCGCGATAAGTTCCATTACAATGATCCCTTAACTCAACTTCCGACGCAATTAAACCGGTGACGAGCTGACTCATCCGGAAGCCACTCAATAGCCTTGGAAGGAGTTTTTTTTCCACGCACCTACTGCTTGGTTTCTAAATTCGCCCCAGACTCTAATCACAGAAAAAGATAATATTAGGAGTTCCGAGAAACCGCTTCTTCCCCCACCAACAGATCGAAGAATTTTTTCTAACGTGGAACGATATCTTGATCCGATTGATAAGCGTTTGATTAATTCAGAGCTGAAGAATGAATTTATAGCTTAGAGATAGCTGCGATATCTATCAGCATTCTTTCCGAGTATATAATAGCTCCGTATTTACTGAGCGTTCAGCAGTAGCAGTGAAAGAACCATCAGCAGTGCGCAACCAAGTCGTCAAGTCATGAATCTAATCACCCGCGTTTTCATCCTCTCCGTGTGCGTGTTCACGGTAAGTGCTGTGACAGTTTGCCATAGATTTGGGAATAATTACTGAACTCTCTCCAGGTGTGCGCCTTGCCCAATCTGGGAAACTTGCATGAACTGCAGGATAAACTGATCTACACATTCGCTGCCAACAGCACTGGCAACAGCACCGCAGGCAACAACACTCAAACCAACTGCTCTCTTCCTGGCAACAACACCGGCGCTGGCAATAGCACAGGCAATGACAACTGCACGATTGTAGTGCCAGGGAACAACGATACCATTAATGAAACACCACCGAATAGCTGCATTGTAGTCTACAGCATTGAACTGAACAACATCAACGCTGAGACAGTGGTCAAGAGTGAGGCATGTTACGTATCTGCTAGGTTGTCCTTGGCCGCCATGAATGAGAGTGTCATCAAGACGAAGGAAAGCGTCAATAGACAATCCATCGAGTTGCAGTCGAGGCTAGCAAGTTGCGCAATTAAATTATCTAGTGAGGCAGTATTCGACTGTTACACTGCTACGGTGAGTGATTTGCAAATTCCACCCTCTGTCGATTGTCCGTGAGCATGTCTTCCTTTCAGTTCGATGAGAATTTAGGCAACTTGAACAACATCACAGTGCAGTCGCAGGTGGCGTCAGCTGCTCTCTCGGGCTATGAGTACGAAGTCGAGATCAACACTCAGGCGTGTATCGGAAATGTTCTTGTCGAGAGCAGAACCAACTCTACACTCGCAGCCAATGACTTACAAGTGTGCTTGCAGCGCGAAAACAACGCTTCCAACATCACCGAATATGCAACTCAGTCTGCGTATGTGCTAATTTAATTACAACAAATTGGCAAATTAGCATTCCGGGATGTAATGAAATAAAATATACAGCAAATGATTTCAAGGTTTTTACACACCCATGTGCCGTTTCTCTGGAGATCCACGACCTGTAGCTGTTGAGACTAGGAGGGGCTAAAGTTGTTGTGTGTGGAATTGGAAGTATAATACGCTTTGCTTGGACCTACGACATGGATGCGTGTGTGGCTTATTAGTACGACCAGTTTAATCTTCGCATAGCACACTTCCTGTTAAAGAATATACGACCAGATGGTCTTACACATCTAGTACACATCTAGTCAGCATCCCGGCGATGCTCCACTAATCATGCGAATTAGTCTCCCATTGCTAAGTCACGTTCTGTCAGCAAATAATTCCGTCTAGCTTGTTTCCTTAAGAAGCAGAAAAAAGAGAGGACCAGGAATACTACCTTGATTTACTCGGTTCTTTGAATGTGAATACAGAGTTCTCGACATCGATCAGACGTGAATTGAATACAGACAGACTTAGGGATAATCATATAAGGTAGCGATGGCATAGGAATGCTCTCGAACATAACATCATGTTGCCAAATGGGTGGTTTCGATAGATCATTATTTATCAGATCACTAACGTTATCTCGAAGATTCGACAGGCTTGTCAAGACTTGGCTTCTTAATTTAGATTACTCCAACTTGGAAAACATTTTGTCTGATATTCTGGTGGAAGTTATCTCATCATAAAGAAAAATTTATATTATTTCAAAAGTTTTCAAAAGTTAAACTGACGAATCTGAGCACGGCATTTATGTTATTTCTTGAATAACTGTCAAATATTCATAAATAACTGCCAAAAGCCTCTGAAATTCGCCGATGGACTAGGAGTCAATAGCTGTGAAGTTAGGCGCGATAAAAAAAGTCGATAAAAAAAAAGACAAGGCTAACTCGAAATTATATAAAATAAATAAATTTTAACTCGTCTTATTTCGTTATCTCAAGCGAAATATAGCCAAATCGGGAATTTGCGTTATTTTTAAGATTTAAAAAGAAATAAGGCCAAATGTTTCATTGTTGGCCTTATATCGTTGGGTCTTATTTCACATCATACGTTTCACACTTTATTGGGGTTTTTCATAGACCACTAAGATTTTATTGCACAAAACCTCGCACCTACTTCAAATCCTGTGAGGAGCACCATGCCATCCATACCTATTCCACTTTTACTATAGAAAACTGAAGAAATTTATCAGCACTCCTTCTTTTCATTTCAATCCAAATGCCATAAGAATAATTGTGACTCACTTCGTTTTCACATTTGTGGAATTGTCACAAAAAATTGTGGCCTTATGACTCACCTCAGTGGGTTACAAGTCCACAATTGAATTGCGGAACCCACCCAAGTGAGTTCTAAAAGGTCCACTGTGGACTTTTGCACAGGCCATAAGACTTATGACCCTGCACCGCAGGTAATTGAAATATTTAAACTAATATTTGGTATATATACTGACTGGTATATATCTATGTATACTGGTATATAAACTGACCACGCTAAAACAATTAAGTAGATTTTAGACTAAAAACAAATGCACGGATAAGTATATACACTTGAGCTGTAAAAAAGTTCACATATTTATTAAATTCATAGAAAAAAAAGAATTTATTCCTCAAAATAAGTAACTGGAACAGTGCAAATCACAATTGAACAGAGAGGTGTCGACTACTGTATCCATTACGCTAGTTAAAGGCCGATGAAATGTTAAGTGGAGTTACGTTGCAGCAAGATGGCAAGCCTTATTGCACAAGGGAACACAAGTAGAACAATGAGTTGAGGGCAGTCATCGAGTGGAACAGAGTGGAGGGATAGAGATATCCAACTTCGGCCATTTTTATCATGTCGGCACTGGGCCGTAAAGAATAAGAGTGTAGTGGAATGCCCTTTGTATTTTACACATACTCTTACAAAATTCCCGACTCCACCACTCATCGCAACACCGCATAAAAAACGCTATCAAATGAAATCAAGGGGCAAGGGAGGTAGAAGTTGGATGTCTCTATCCTCTATTATCTCTGGAGTAGAACGAGTTGCGTGCTGACCTATTTGCTGTGCTGTCCTAGTAAACTTCCTTTTCATACTTAACTTATATTTTCTTCTTAAATTAAAAATGTATCTATTCTCCGATAATTTAAAAATATAAACATTCATAATTAGTTGTAATTTTTAACTTTCATGCAAACACTTCGCACACACTGCACTAGTTTAGAGTCAATGCTAAAACTTTCTAGTTAATTCTACTGGAAAAATCCGAAGTTTAATCATTTTTTTTTTTTTACTTTTTTACATTATTTGCTAGGTTCGTCCCAATTGAGGGTAAAGCTGTAGGTATGTACCTCGTCGTAAAGTCGTTTTATTCAATCTGTGTATATGTAGTTTAAAGTATACAGCAATGACACATGGCTCTTTTATTTTTCTTCGGTAACATTTCAAATGCCAGTGTTTAAAGCGAAGGGTGTCAAGAAGCAAAATCAAAAAAGAAATCCTTCCCATATCTGCCCCTTTAAGTGTTACCGTTCCTTAAAACAATATTTTTTAACTGGTCTCAAGGTCAATATATGTAGTAAAGGAGTTTGTCTACTCCGGTGCAAAAGTGAACTCCACAAATGCCCTCATAGTGGAGATCCGACGTAGAATCGCCCTTGGTAACCGTTGTTACCTCGGATTGTCGAAACTCCTGACACGAATGACCAAGATCATGCTCTACATAACTCTTATTTTGCCAGTCTATCTAGCAAAACTGGAGAGCGTGGTCAGCGTCGGATATAATGGTCCCGTGTGCGAGAAAGGTGAATGGAGAACCAAACACAACCGCGAACTCTACGAGCTGTAGCAGGATGTGGATGTATTTCGGAAGGCAAAAATCCGTCCACTGCACTTGCTCGGCCACATCGAGCTCCAGCTAAGATTGTCTTCGAATCTTCGAACTACGAGGTCTTCGAATCCTCGTAGTTCGAGAAGAAGCCGACGATCAGGTCTCCGGTATAAAGACCAAGCAATCACAGATGCAAGACGGCTTGGTCTTGGTGACTGGGAGCAACGTTCCCAGGACCGTCAGCGGTGGAAAGTAGCAATTGCTCGAGCTTGGAGCCTAGATGGGTCCCCGTCCATTAATGTAAGTAATTGAATAAAAAAGAATTGTTTGCACGGATTTCTGATGCAAATACGCGTGACGTTAAGCGAGCGTACATTTTCACTTGGTTCACTGTGAAACAGTGAACAGTGACATCAGCTTACAGAATACTTTGAAGCGTTTCTCTAGTCAAAACAACAACCATCATTTATGACTCTCAGTGATATCCTTGCACCTCGAATGGAAACCTTTATGGAGTCGAATTAGTCATAAAACAGGAAAAAGTATTGCACGCTGTAATTAAAATGTCAGAATTTCAGTCTCATCTATGCTTGCCATTGCATATGATATACGCTTTTGTTTTCATTTCAATTCTCTACTACTCCTCGGCTTCTTTTTTCAGTCGCCGGTGTTTGTTCTAAAACTATGCAGACAATTTCATGAAATTTCATTTCAAGCCTCACATACACACACACACACATATTTTCACATATTTTTTTTGGCATCAAAACTAATTTTCGAGTCGGGAGCACTAAAGTATAAAAACGTTATGAATGGCAAATGGCTGGACGAACAGAAAGATGTCGGTGGCCAACGGATTCCTATTAAACGTTGGCTTTGCCTCCGTGCACGGATTTTAACTGCCTTGAATAAGGTCAAAATGACTGGTGTGAAGTAGGAATGAGGGAAAAAATTCATTCATTTTCGTGTGGACTCTTGGTTTGCAAAATGAAGTACTGAACTTTTTGGAATTTTTATTTTTGGGGATGAGTAATGCCGAAGCAAAACCTGCTTAATGAAGTGCTAGGTCTTTGATACATACTCTACAGAAGGAATGAGTGTTAGAAAAGAGCAGTGTGCACACATCCATATGTGGGTACGAAAGTCAACCAGTTTGGCTGCTTTCGTTAGACTAGTGCATCAAAAATAAGAGGCGGCACATACTTCAGTGGGCGACCGAATCCCATCCAAAATCTGGTCAAATTGCATGCGTTTTTACATAGGGTATCGTCGTTTTGGCACTATAATCAAATTGAAGTGATTTACTGGCAACAATGGAAAGAGGACCCAGCCTTCGCTGATGTCGTGTCCATGTTCGCACATTTGTTTGGTTAGGTTACGTTAGAGTGCCTGATTGTAGAAAGCAGTCCTGTTTAGGCCAGTCAAGTAATTTTGATGCTACAAGAATGGAAGCTTTGGCCCGTTGGTGCTTGTGACAAAGCGGCTTAATACTGGAAATGGAAGGTGCCTATGTGAGAGAACCAGTGGCTAGCCAGAGGGCTACGCGAGCAGAGGGGGTGATTTGTGTTTTTCTACCTGCCCTTCATCCATGCAGCTTGTACAAAACCTAATTGTATAGGACACCCTCCCGCGGGCTTGTATGCCAATTGCGTAGTGGTAGTGCATTCTTCTTGATAATCCGAATCCTACGGATATGGTAGGCTGCAGTTATCGGCGTAGAGGGTGGACCTAGTCATAGTGTGAGAGAAGAGGTTGTACAACAGTAAGAGAGTTCATAGGCTATGCAGGCTGCCGATAAGTACATATGATGGAGTGCTTCTGAACCCTCCACTAATGTCACAGAATAGCTTGGGATGCCTCTCTAAGCAACAAGATATTAGTTTCTTCAAAGGCTCCCATAACATATCAACGGAATGTAAAATCCTATAGCGATTAGCATCCTCAGACAGCCTTCATTTGATCAACTACTAGGAGCCAATTACAGCCTAGCCTCGGCTGGGTCATTCAATTTATCACCATTAGACCATTATGTCCAGGTCCCTTCTGCTAAGAGAGCCACGAGAATAAGACAATCAAGTGACGTGATCTCAAGTAACACTTATCATGCTAGTATTTTTGCAAGACTGCAAATAGAACAACGCGAAAGCTTCTTGTCCAATACCTCTTCCGCACCAGACAGGAGTGGACAACTAACGAACTTGTCAGCAATAAGTCCATCCACGTTAACAAGTAGTTGCTTCATTAGAAATTATGACGACTGGTTTATCTCACTGCGAGCGTTCATAAATTGACAACCGCATCATACTCTGCACACCACACGGTTTTTGTGTTGGCGCTACGGATGAACTTGATGCCAGAATTTGCGATGATATTACCTAAAGAATCTTCTCAAGGCTTAGTAAGAGTTCATGACTCGTGGAAAGTGTTCCCTATGAGCAGACATGACGCAGCCATCCCCTCCCTCCGTTCTCTTTCTTATCCATTTCCTCTCCGGTGGACTGAATGGGCAAAGTGTCTATACAAATCGTTCTGACGTTCAGCTTGGCTGGGAGAGCACTCTAAAAGCTAGCTCAGTCGCGAACTGCGTGCCGGAGCCACATGGAGACCCTCCGGTCTAATCAGCCTTAGACGCGCACTACGAATTTATGCCCCGCCTGACCCTCCTTTCTCCACAACTCATGGGATCCTAGGAATTCAAACCAAAAAAAAATACCCCACCATGTTACTGTATGGCGTTGCGATTTGCTAGACTGCGTTAGAAAAAGACACCAGCAGTAAGCCGCTCGAATGGCATCATCAGTGAAGCAATGTGAACTACCACTTCCCGCCGATAGATCTCTTGGCCAGGCAGGTCGCTGCCAGCACGGTGATTAGATTGGAATCTTTGCGGATGTGAAAGGACACACTACCATCCTCGATAAATTTGGATCCCTACCAGGGAACACCGACCTCACGGTACCTTAGCTCAACTTGGAGAAAAACTTCTCAACCAACAGACCCCACAGATCTTAGCGGACGGCTGAACACCAGACGCTGGACGGTCCTCTGTGAATTTTCAGAGATGTATCGAAGGTGAGCGAAGGAGTCGGCGTGGGAATCTACTCTAAGGATCTGAATTTCGAGGTAGTCATTCAGACTATCTTCCCATTGTAGCGTCCTTCATGCATCCATCGATTAAAGAAGCTCTGTGCTCTGAAAAAACACTGTAATATTAAGCACAGGTATTGTCATCTGTTCGGACAGCCAGTCAGTGATCAAATCTTTGAGTGCAGGCCAAGTATTTCAGAATCCAACTTATGTGGGTGCCACACATTTACTAAAGCTTGAAACGTTCACTCACACCAAACGTAGGTCTTCAGCACTGGGTGAGGCACCACAACACAAAGCAATTATGGCCTACTATCGATCTAAAACGCTAGCGCGATAAGGATGAGAAGGCTGAGTCTGAGAACCCTCATCAGCGCCCTAACCGAGAACTGCGCCATTGGAACTCACTCCTCTAGACTAGGTATACCCTATAACGACTTCTACACAAGTTGCAGGGATGAAGAGAAGGAACCATATCTCTTGTTCCTGCCCGGATTTGATATGAAGCTATTTTTTCTGCAGTCGTTATTGGATCATATACAAGTGTTGTGAGTGGCAGTACAGCGTAGCATTCATTCCATCAGCCACCCCAACCTCCCATCAGCCACCCCAAGCTGATGATGAGTGCATGTACAAATATGCATAAAAGGGAAGCAAGCCAGATGCATATCATGCATCGGACCCAATTTTGAGTTGAAAACCCCAAATTCCATCGGTTAACCAATTCAGGCCGAGCCTGTTAAAACCATATTATAATCGCACAGTTGCATAAAACAAATTCTATAAATTTTCCACTGGAACTGTGGCGCGGATCAGAGTTAGTAACGCCCCAGCACCGAAATGATACAGCCAATGGCGTAGAACGCCCGTGGGAGGGTTACGAGAAATTTATGCAGCGGAACTATTAAACTAAAATATCTACAAAATTAGTTTTAATGCCGACTTAGTAGGCAAACTCACTAAATCACTCGAACGTTTGCTACAGTTTGTTGCCTTCCTGCGGACGAGCTCACTGCACTCGACCATTCTGCATTATTCCTTTTTTTTTTGCGAATAAAACCCAGCCTCAACCGGCTGTCATAGCACACGCACACACCCAGTCCCCACCGATGGTCGCGAAGTATGAAATTTATTATGATCCCAGGATCAAAGGCAATATGAATCTGTATCATATGCACATGGGTGCATACACACGAGTTCGTAGCCCATCCGCATGTCCATCAGTTCAGAGTGCGGAGTGCGCGGGTAATTTGCATGAAAATTAAATAAAACCAGTGGTTTCTAGCAGTGACGCTTTCGCAAACTGCTTTCGAAAAGGTGCACTCCTGTGTGAGTGTCGGGGTGTGCCTAACAGGACAGCAAGCAGCACAATTGTTATTTTGAATTCGTTGCGGAAATCTGTTTCCGCTCGTTGAAAATTTATTACAACGAGACTTCATCTCGCTCTTAGACCAGAAGTAGGCTATGGGTGGTTGGTCACTTCATTATCGTTGCCACAGCATCGAGGTTGAACACACTCACTCGCCACACACACACCGCATGGGCACGAAACCAGAAATGGAACAAAAAAAAAAAGGAAAATAACAAAAAAGTTTCACGAATAATGGCACTGAGGACCAAAACAAAAAGTGAACAAGAGCATGAGGCTTCCTTTGCGAAGGACACATTTAATATCACAAAAGGATGCCACGTAATATACTACATTCGTACGAGTGTATGCACGGACGTACGTACACGTCCACACTGGACACAATGGCAAAGCAAACTCTGGCTAATCTCAATGTCGCCCTTTGTCGTCCAAAAGGGGGAAACGAGTTGGATTAGCGAGGTTCATCCTTTGTTTCGAATTGAAATACATTGCCTTTGTCTCATTTTGAAACAGACCTTAACGGCGATCTTTGTGCCCGTGCAAGCGACCAGACCGTGTGGTGTGGCAGGGGAGCGCTCCTACTCCTTTCAAATCGTAAATTTTCCGTAGGTAAGGCGCTTTTTTGGCTCGTTCGTTTTGAGTTAATTTGATTATTGGGTGGGAATGCCTTTACGAGTATAAATTAAATAAAATGGCTAAAGTGTTCTTAAGATTTATTTTAAACGAATAAATCAAGAAGCCAAAGTTAAATTGTCTTGGGGACAATTTATCTTTGCATACGCATCCGTTCGTGTTGAGGTGTGTTTGCATAGCAACTGCTTGTTGGTCGTGTGTGGAAGGCACTAATGAGGGCGGTTTATCTCTGATTTTCATGATTTTCTTGAATTTTTTTCAAGGCAAAGTGAGCGACTCATTTTGACAGCGCATTACGTGAGTGCTGGGCTGCTGTGTGAGACACTGATAGGATGTGAATGAGGTCGATGGATAGATCGTGGTAAGAGGCAAAATGGCAAGGCTTTTTAATTTAATTTTGTCTTGGGATTACACTCATGTCAATGGGAAAGCTGCGTGCCCCCACTCTACCTCGATGTTGCCTATTTGTCAAGACATCCACATCCTCTTATATACTCCTTTGTACCCTTAGGCAACTTATCAGAGAGTCGGGAGTAGGGTACTGTGAAAGGTCCCTTAGGTGGACAGCGACGTTCGCAGCACTTTTGCATGGCTAAGGGAGTTGGTGTGGGAGTTTGGTGTGTGACTTAATTTAATTTTGAAAAAGTTATTTCATCTGCAGTTCATAAACTCACCGAACGAAATCGCGAGATTTCGTCAAATTTCTACAAATCTTATAGGTTTCGCCATATATTATCGGTTTTTGAAACTACTTGATTTCAATGATATCTTTTTGAAACCTCCTCGAGTTCATACGCCCGTGAGAGGTTGTCAAAGCGAACAAGACTCCAGCGTGAACTTCTGTTTATTTTTGTAAATTTCCTGATATTATCTCTTTCTATTTTCTCATGTTCATACACTTATTCCCTGTCTAATGAACTAATGACACTTCTCCGATCAGTGGAAACTGCCTTTTGAGGGTTCAGTATGAATTTATCCAAATCACGCGATTTCGGTGACAGAAGAAGCAGCATAGAACAGGAGAAACAACAGAGTACAACTGCAGAAATAAAATCCGTTATCGCTTTGAGTGGGTACAATGATTTGACGGCACTTGTACTAGACGGCATACACTCACACTGTGCTGTTGCTTTTTTGTTGTTTTCCTTGCAAAGTCAGTTCTTTTGTTGGCATACCATGCAAGAAAAAAGTTGCTGGTAAGTTTACCTGAAACAAACTTTGTTCTCCTAAAGAATTAAATTTACCAAATTGCTGATGACGTCTCTGCCCGTGTCCGGGGTAGATAGTGACCGCTAAAGCGAATATAAAATGCATGGAACATGTATTCAAGATCCGCGGTCGTGAGGAATTGTCCGCTCAAGGGGAGTTAAATAACAGCGTCATGACGTTTCTCGTCGCAAGAGCTTCATGATGTGTTTCAAGTGTTGAATCGATACGAATTATCGGCGGCAAAGCGTAGTCTGTGATGTATGTAGACACTCTGGCAGACGGATAGCCTCACGAAGTTTCAGATTAGGGACGTCAGACGGAAACTGTCTGCTGAATTCATGTAACATTTTGGGGACGTCGTCAAGAGCTGCACATTATGACCACGGAGGCGTATACGTAACATTTGGAAACTGCGCGTGCATTGAATTCACGTAACAGTTTGGGGAACTCACCGAACGAAATCGCGAGATTTCGTCAAATTTCTACAAATCTTATAGGTTTCGCCATATATTATCGGTTTTTGAAACTACTTGATTTCAATGATATCTTTTTGAAACCTCCTCGAGTTCATACGCCCGTGAGAGGTTGTCAAAGCGAACAAGACTCCAGCGTGAACTTCTGTTTATTTTTGTAAATTTCCTGATATTATCTCTTTCTATTTTCTCATGTTCATACACTTATTCCCTGTCTAATGAACTAATGACACTTCTCCGATCAGTGGAAACTGCCTTTTGAGGGTTCAGTATGAATTTATCCAAATCACGCGATTTCGGTGACAGAAGAAGCAGCATAGAACAGGAGAAACAACAGAGTACAACTGCAGAAATAAAATCCGTTATCGCTTTGAGTGGGTACAATGATTTGACGGCACTTGTACTAGACGGCATACACTCACACTGTGCTGTTGCTTTTTTGTTGTTTTCCTTGCAAAGTCAGTTCTTTTGTTGGCATACCATGCAAGAAAAAAGTTGCTGGTAAGTTTACCTGAAACAAACTTTGTTCTCCTAAAGAATTAAATTTACCAAATTGCTGATGACGTCTCTGCCCGTGTCCGGGGTAGATAGTGACCGCTAAAGCGAATATAAAATGCATGGAACATGTATTCAAGATCCGCGGTCGTGAGGAATTGTCCGCTCAAGGGGAGTTAAATAACAGCGTCATGACGTTTCTCGTCGCAAGAGCTTCATGATGTGTTTCAAGTGTTGAATCGATACGAATTATCGGCGGCAAAGCGTAGTCTGTGATGTATGTAGACACTCTGGCAGACGGATAGCCTCACGAAGTTTCAGATTAGGGACGTCAGACGGAAACTGTCTGCTGAATTCATGTAACATTTTGGGGACGTCGTCAAGAGCTGCACATTATGACCACGGAGGCGTATACGTAACATTTGGAAACTGCGCGTGCATTGAATTCACGTAACAGTTTGGGGACGTCGTCAAGAGCTGCACATTATGGCCACGGAGGCGTATACGTAACATTTGGAAACTGCGCATGCATCGGAGTGACTTCAAAGTTGTCTACTGTGGTCACCGAGGCACATACGTACAATTTGGAAAAGGGGCGATGATCTGTCTTAAGAGCTATCTATTGTGGCCACGGAGGCGTATGCGTAACGTCTTGAATATGGACGGCGAACCTTTTTAAGACTTACCGATTGTGGCTAAAGAGGTGTTGCCGTAATATAAATAATACGGACGTCGGACTGAGTTAAGAATTACCTTCTGTGGCCATGGAGGTCACATTTGGAAAAGGGGCGTCGTACTGGCTTAAAAGTCGTCACGTCGGTCATATGCGACATTTTTCCTAAGGACATCCAATGAAATTCAAAAACGACTTTAAAACCATGAAAACCATGAAAAATGTTCGCTACAAGATGCTGATAATCCACAAACTCGATCGCGTTCAGTGCATTTCACGATTTAACGTTCCGAGGTATGTATAGAGACAAATGACACCACTCTGGTGCAGACACTACGGTGTCCACGAACTCATTTCGGTTTGGTCCGCAATGACTTTCTGGACAGCACAGCGTGGAGGGAACCACAGTGTAGCGGAAAAGTTGCCTGTCGGCGTAAACTTTTAAGTTCCACACGATCGTATAAACAAGATGCGAGGAGCATACCACCAATTTAAATTACACCCAAAAGAAAGTCATGTAATAAATTATGGTCCTGTCTCATTCAGGTGTTCGACAAATCGGCACTTTTATGTCGCTTGTGAAAAGTAAACACAGGAAAAGAAAACAAAAACAGTTGTAACATATCTTGATTAATCGCAATCGACGTGACGTCGAAAGTAAACATTTCAAGAGACCTCACACACCACCACAAATATTAAATCGCACATATTGTATGTGAAGATCGAAAGTGTGTGTGCATTTATTTCCGACATCCTCCACCCGAGCCAAATGTAAAATTTATTACCATCATTCGGGACGTGTTCCCGTAGAGTTCGTAAAGTTCGTGCAGCCTCCCCCACCCCCATCCATTCAAGGTGTTGCTACCATAAAAAACAGACACTTACGAGAATAAATTATAAAATAACACACGGATAGACACACACACACAGATAGAGGGAGAAATTTGTCCTCGAGGCCAGACCACGAAACGATGGCTACCACCATTATCGCCGCACAAGATGACATATTGTTCCAAGCCGCCAAGAGAAACCATTCAATTTCAGCTCCTAATCTGGTGATTATCGGTTTTATGTCCTCGCACCGTCGGCCTGGCGCGGGCGCCGTTTCAGGCAAAGTGAGCGGATTGGGTGGTCTGTGGCGGCGCATACACATGTATCCGCAAAAACACGTTTACATTCAAATTTTTTCCTTTCAAGTTATTTTTTATGCTTTGCTAATGTGCGACGTCATTAAATGTGAACTTAAGAGAATTAATTAGAATTACAGGTGCGATTACAATGTCACCTTTTATGAGAGCAGCTGATGCTTCACATTTGACGCACGGTTTCAGCAGCGTTTGGCAATGAGTTTATCTGGAGTTAATTTATAAATATCAACAAAAAGAACATTTTTTTGCGTGAATTGAAAAGTCAACTGGAGTGTGGGACACATTGTTTTGTGTGCATAAAGAAATAACAAACAAGACGCATAAAATGAGGCATTTTTTAGAGGAAACAGCACGTTGAGTTTTTTGGCAGAGCTTATAAGGAGATTCAGAAGTTTTTTGAATGTTTTTTTTTTGTATGGCGAGTGTTAGGTTAAGTTGAGTTGGTGGCGTGGACCACGTCTCACATATGTCCAGCTAGACCATTGCTGATGCCAGTTGAGTACCGGCCATGTTAGCGTGAAAAGAACGAGGACTTGGAAGAAATATTGACAGATACATTGGCAGTGACAGAGGTGGTGCGTAGTTTCCTCTTTCTCTTCTTTCCAGTCGCAGCCTTATAGTCCAGCATGTCCGTTTCATGGTGCTTCAGACGACCATGGCCAGCTAGTGCCGCACCTACCATCGCCAACTTCTTGTCACATTGAACGACACTTTCGATTTTTGCACTGTTCAGGTGTTCAGAGAGAAAGAGAGTTGCACCTTTCGTTCGCCAGCTCTATGATCGAGTTGTCCATTGGTTTTTTAAAATCCGGTTTGTTGTATAGGAGCGCCCGTTCGTGCCGGTTAGATTCCTGTGGCCTGGGATCCAGCATAGAAAGCATACTAGAGTGATGTGTGCCGACAACCTTAAGCCCTTCACTGCAGCATGCAACCAACCGAGCTTGATTTGCATTGGCGAAATCGCCTTAGGGGCCGCTTAAGGGTCATATAGTAATGGTAATGTCTGTCGGTGGCTGCTCCTTTGATTGTCAGGACCTCCGCTTGCAATATTAAGGGATTCCGATGGAGCAGTGCATGTTGAATAATTCGGAGTAAATGCCCGCGCCTGTAACTTTAGGTTGCCTATGGTTTCATCGATATCACCACTCGAATCCTTATCAACAATCGAACATCACGAGGGTAAGCAAATAGAACCCCGACGGGTTTATTACCAACTTCACATCTAAATCGGGAATCCATCATCACCATCATGTTCCAGGAACGGATGCAAATATTGAACTCAATCCACGATTGCTGGGCTTATTCTTAATTTTCCAGGAAACTTGACCCCAATCAATTATCAGTCAAAGCAGCACAGACTTCATATCGTTACACAGAATTTTGGGATACGCACATGACCTCATTTACAGGCCAGCATGGCTTAGAAATAGCCATCATCCATCACTCGAAACTAGACAACGAACTGATTCTGTGGTGAAGGGTGGTGTGTTGGAAGGCGGTGAAGGCATGCCGTTAAGTCTACAGGTAATCAGATTCAGTGAACTAATCATTTGTCGATAAGCTTGCAATTCAAACTGAAACTTCACGTCAGTTGTCCATACGCACTGAATCAGTTCATGCCCTTAATCAGCCATTTTGGGGGATTGTCTACATTACACGGTCCCCATCAGGAATTTGTTGAAAATCCCAGTTCCAGCGTTTACCTCAACGATGATGTTCTTGTGTGCATCATTGAACTGAATAATAATAATAAAATACATTCCGGAGTGTACCTGGGTCTGTACCGGTTTCTACAGCAGCCAACTGAACTGAAGGGGATTTAAAATGTTTCACATGAAGTTTCAATAATTTCCGCAAATCTGAATATGAACTTGAATGGGAACACGTTGTCATTAAAAAGTCAGTAACCCCATAAATAAATCCATGCAATAACCACAAGCCCCACCCCATTCACTTCCACTTTCCACCCTCATGCCATAATTGAATACGAAAACTACATGAAATAAATGAATTCAGTGAACTGAGTGTACATGTGTTCACGCAGCATGGGCGGTGGAGAGATTTTAGGTCCTTGGATAAATGATTCATTTGAATTAACCAAGAGTATTGAAATCTGTAGCTCATCTGCCACAACCGCAAGGAGGATCGACCTAGTGATGGCAGAACCTTCTTCCATTCGTACACTTGTCTATTCTCCCTGCCAATGGGTGACTGGTGTGAGCCTATCGATCCAAGTGAAACCACAGAATTGTATCGTCGGTGGTCGAGTTGGCAAATAAGTTGTTTTGTCTAATCGGATTTTCTTGAGCCTGGTTAATGGACCTCTCTCAAATGAGGTTATGAGCTTATTGCTTTGCCAACTGCCTTCTGAAATGAAGTATAATCAAGGCGATGGCGAGGAGCTTTTAATTTATTTTACTTCTGTTGAATTTGTCTTCAAGACTTGCTCACAGTCAAGTCTAGCTGATTGCTGATGGGGAATAGTCAGCCACGCTCAGCTAGCGTTATCATTTCATCATGGGACACTGAGCGAACAGCATGTACGATGAGTGGGCATTACAAAGATGCGATTTTTTACCGAATGGGTATACCTCAGGCATAGGGCTTGCCAATGGATCGGGAAAATGCTAGCACGACTAGCACGACTGTTGTTTGTAATATTAGAATTTGAATAGAAATAAGTCGATTGAAATGTATTTTTTGGTGTGTCCGTTCCAACTGTGCGCGCTAGAGCTCTTGATCCTTCCCGGGTAATACCCGTTTCGACAATTACCCGAGAGTAACCGGGTAGTACCCGGATTAGGGAAAAATAATGTCTTTTCAACATGAATTGAGTGCGAAATGCCATGAAAACGAAACGGTGCAATCGTGTTGCCAGTAACAGCGTAGCACAATGATGCTTTCCTGACTCATTTCTAAATTCGATCGTCTTAAAACCAAGCAAGCCGATCGCCTTCACTAGAAGATCGTCGATCTCCAAAACTGGTCGAACTCGTTGATCTATAGCCGTGATCAGATCGATTTATTCTTGACCATCACTGATCGTGCCAACCGATCATTTCAAAGTTGTAGCGTCTCCGTTAATGGTCTGATCTTCGAGAAAACCACAAATTGCGTCTCGAAAGACATCGAAGTTGTTGCTCTACATTAAAAAACTCTTGTGATCACTAGTGAAGCTGAGAATAAGGCTCTGAGCAAATTAACTATTATAGAACCATTTAGAGCAATATGCCTGCAAGTGAGTTAAATCTGTCTGCAAAGTGGACCTACTTGCAGGGACTTTGTCCATCCATAAGCACCCCACCCACCCGCCATAGCCACCGGCGCACGCGTTTTAATTGCCACAAATTTCAGATCGAAGCGGTCCACGGACCGACCGCGCGTCCTTATAAGTTAATGTCGCAATAAATTCTTCATAAGCATCGCACCGCCGACACCTCACCGTGACCGCCAGCCGGCCATTGTTTAATATTTCGCGACGAAAATTATTCCAAATTCCCATCTTTGGACGCGGGCGCTATGAGAGAAATGTTAATCGGCGTGTAGCAGTCTTTGGTAATGCTTACGATCGTACTTTTGCAAGGATGACCGTAAGAGCCAGCCAGTGTCAATTGCAGCTATGGAAGGTGACATTGTACGAGTTATGTTTGCTTTAGCGAGGTACCAGACAATGCGCTTGTGTAAGTGACTCGAATGTTGTTCCCCGGATGGATTTATCACAATGAATCATTAAGAAACAATTAAGGGATGTTGTTGAGTTGAAAATAATAGAATGTCCCTGTAAAAGAACATAATATTCTGTACGACTGTATTCGACGTACGACTGTGTTTGGGGACTTAATTGCGGCCTGACTGTGCTTCTTTTATTGCTACGGTTTCTTCCTGGAATACGCTACAGTGTTTGGGGAGCTGCAAGGTAAGTTAAATGTTCAGCTCATTAGAGTAGAGTCCCACACACAACCCTTCATCCGTAGATGCAGCGTCGTCCAGCGTCTGATTGTCAGTCATCCAATCGGATCCTGTAGCTGGATTCGTTAAGAACAGTTGAGTTACCGATACGTCGTGCCGAGAGAACTTCGAAACCAAAGTCGAACTGCCTTCTGTCTTAGGGCTGTGCTGGCTCATTATATATCAAGTGCAGCAGCTTCTCAATGCTCCGACGGTACACATACAAGGCAGTCGTGGTTTATTCAGAGCTATCCGCCAGGCTGAGACTCCATACATTAGTGTGGAGCTGACTTTCGCTATGAGTATTTAGGGCCCAGTGTGTGGCTATAGTCAATGTATGGATCGCATGGCTTTACTTGCTATAGTAGTAGTGGCTTTACTTGCAAACTATACTGAATGATGGAATGCATGCAAAATGGAAGGTACCAGGCTTACGCCTCGATGGTTGGCGACTATAATAGGGCTCATGTAGTTGTCGAGCTTTTTGCATTGTGACCACACAGGCTACGTAGCTGCTGTATGGATGCAGAAAAACTCCCTCTCTTCTGCTTGACTTATAGCAGCTGCTTTCATCTAAGCCTGGTGGCGTATAGGACAGCTGCGCTGAGCTGGTAACCAATTGTGTTGTGGGAGGGCTTCTAAACCGTCGTTCTTTAAACGAATAAATCGACTTTGAAGGGCCCGAAGTGTGGTCAGTACCGATGTTGAAGGTTATTTGCCGACTTTTCATGAGGTAGTCTCTACGACGTTTAAGATTATTAAAGGGGAACCCTCATTGATAAAAATGAGGCACATTGTTGGAAATATATTGCAAAGCGATTTGCAAACCTTTTTTTTTTTGTTAAAAAATCTACGCTTCCGTTAGTCTATATCAAAGATTAGTGCGTCGACGCTATTAGTGACATCTTGGGAAACAAATTTTTTACTTCAAGCTTTCGAAGGTGTTGCCAGAATCCCTCCGAAGACGGTCATTTAAGACAGTCATTTAAGGTGCTATTCAACACGAACCCTTGTCACTAAATCTGACCCGTATGCCGTGACGACATGCGATATGACGTTGTCACGCCATCATGGCAGCCGTCTTCTTGAACTGCATCATTAATGACCATAAATTCTGACATGAATGATTGAATATGCGTCTGCCCCAAATTGAAATAAAAGCAAGAACCTCCCGGGGAGATAATGCTCTTAAGCAGTGTCCCCGCATTATCTTTCATTTATACCCGCTTAGGGAAATATAATCTTATCCTCGTCGTCGGCCCACACACACTCACCATGTGCACGAGAGCAGTGAATAAGTCAACCACAATTTACGTTTCTCCAAAGAAAGAACCACAAGCCAATACCCCTTAAGTTGAGTTTATCTAGAGAATTAAGAAAACATAAAAGCTTTTTACACCTTCGCCGTCTAATGGAGAAAACTGGTTACGCGCTCTAACGGCTAAACTCACTTTAGCATTCACGTCTGCGGTTGGGAGGAGAAAATTCGTAATTTCCTGTGGAAATGCTTCTCATTTTTATTATTTTTTGCTGCTTTCTTTTCTTTTCTGTTTGGCTGCTTGCTTGCCCCGGCTTTGTATATGCATATGCTTGGCTGTTTGTGTGGTAAACAGAAAACCCTCAGCCACGCTGCGAAAATTGAGTGAAAGGATTTCTTGTTTTTCAGTGCGAAAGGAGTCTTCATTCGGTGGAAAATCATTTAAGTAAAAGCCGTTAGCACTCAATAGCAATTTTCACTTAATTTTATTTAATTTTCTCAACACTTTCATTCTATCCCTCTTTCTGTCCCTCACGCTCTCTTTTCTTCGCGTAATGACATCCGCGGGGGATCAGCCTTCATCGCTTATGGTTTCACTTCTGTGTGTGGATACAGTTTCTTGATGCTGTTAGAGGGAAATTGCAAATCCAAGTTGAACATGATTGATCCTTCAAGGGCTGGCGAAGCAGAGGGTTTCATTACAAAAAGTGTTTAACGGGTTTCCTACGGAAATTGATTGATTATGGCTTTCGCATGAATAAAGGATATTTGAAATACTTTCATGGTCATGGAAATTTTAAAGGATTTTTAGTCATGAATAAATAAATGCCACTGAAGGCACGACACTGTCTTGCGTCAGATCGTAACGTTCTTCCTGCAAACGGGTGGCTATATTTTTGTGAGCACATTAGGCCTTAAGGCATCTTTTGTGCGTCATTGAATGCGGTGAAAATGTAAATACTGGAGCACATATGTGCAGGAGTATATAAGCTCATCGTTTGTGTTTTAAAATTGATTGACGCAATATTTCATGGAATGATGAGAGAAAGAATCAAGTTTGGTCTCCATCGGGTCTGCGGTACACATTGTTGCCAACCCTAGGGAGGTGCTTATACAACGCTCGGAAGAAGAAGCAACGTTATTACATGACAATTTTGCTCCGGAAATGATGTTGTTTCAAATTTGGGACATTAATATGAATTTGTAAACATTTCGGGGAACAAGCTCGTATTGCGTATTTCACAGGCTTGGTGTAATTGTTGGTGGCATGAAGTTAAGTAAACCATCAAATATGTTCTTGTATTGTAAGATTCGTGGGTGAAGCATTGGTGTTGGCTCTACCATGACAACGGGCAAAAACAGGTGTCTAAAGGCTCGGCTGTAATGGACCAAATCCTAATGAATCAGTTAACAGAATGCACAGAAATGATGTTATTCCACTTATATGTAAGTTTTCGTTGAGTTTCGTTGGTTTTAGTTAAGTGTCGATACGTTTTATTCGCTCTCTCTCTTTGTCTCTCTCCCTCTTCTCTCTCTTTCTCTCTCTCTCTCTCTCTCTCTTTCTCTCTCTCTCTCTCTCCCTATCTCTCAGAGACAGAGAGGTCAATTGTGCGGTATGTGTTACACTCATGCCGGAAATAGTCCCTAAAACTACACCCACCTTCCATACCAACCCCTTGCATGGGGTCGACTGGATATCAGGTAGGGGATAGTATTGCCCTTGAAGGGCTATTAACCTAGAACTGGGCTTAACGCAGCCCAACAGTCAGGAGTTGTGCTTTCAACTCTCTGACGAAAATAATACGACAATTTTGTTTTGGTAGGCATTCCTCATGGAAACGATACATGGGGAGCCCGCAAGGCATGCGTCGGTTGAACCAAATTAAGCTTCATCTCTACGGCGTCGGTCTCGATCGCTCTACTCTCCGCCTGCAACAGAAAGGGGAGGACATTGCCCTGATTCTTCGATCTTTAAGGATTTGATCTGTGGCCTCAGGGCGCGTGAACAAATTTTCTTCTTTTAAAACCATCCGGGTAAGCCAAGAGCATGTATTCTTTCAATTCGCACATCAAACGCCGATATTCTCGATCGGGATTCAGTAACTTCCTGCCTGGAAATATGCAAACACCGGCTGAAGGCGTACACGGACGTACTGAAGAAAATGACTCCTCCTGCCGGGATGAAGGGTATGGTAGGGAAGGCGGCTGTTGGTGCAGGCACTTAACCAATTGCGTCATTCAGTCGTCTTGACAAGATGAAAGTAGCAGCTTATATCCTTGCCGGGACAAACCCTTCATACTGCTAACTTTCAGTGTAAAATTACTGTTTTTTAAGTAAGCCCTTGGGGCTGTGCATCCGTTCACACAGTTTACGTACTTACAACTGATATCCCTTAACACACAATTCCCTGGAAATAAAATCGAACTCAGTCATACTCGAATAAAAACGCACAATTGCGAATGGTTGCATGGAATTGAAGTGCACGCCGCGCAGAGCGTTGCATTCAGCACGAGCGGTGAAAGTCAATTCTCCGAAGGATACAACGAGGATGATTGTATTGGCTCGGTAGAAATTAGGCCAAGTTATGTCACAATGAGCAGCTTCATGACTGCATTCAATTCATTACCTATCCCAGCGATAAGCCTATATTGGCTTGTTCTGTAAGGTGCCTCGTCATTACGGCCACATTCTCGGAGATAATGTCCCTCCCCGCCACTGCTTGGTGGAAATATTTCCGCCTCATTAGCTTTGATGGTTATGGGACTCGTATCGGTGATAACATTCGTCGTTTTATTGCAAGGATACTGCGGTGTATGCTGATGTGATTTTGAAGGCATTTAGCATATAAAGGATATTTACTGTCAATGTAAACACTTGAATAGAGCCTTGGAAGCATAGTTGGTTGCGATACGGTGTCGATAACGTCTTGTGGATGTGGCAGAGGCCAATGAAATTCCGACCATAAGGCATCCTTTCCTCTGAATCCATTCTACAGATTAGATGCTACACTTTGGGAATGAATTAAACATAAATTACCTTACTCACATCTTTATTTCGTCGTATAACAGAAGATGACAGAAGCCACACTTCTCGATGCCTCCTACTCCTCCCGGTTCCCTATTCATCTTCCCCCTCATGTGATATTCATTAATACGCTTAGTACGCCATTCATGTGAACATTATGGACGAGTATCTACTTAAATTAGCATTGAATCAGCTTTGATTTGCTTTCGTCTCACTAATCCTCCATCTCACCTATGTCGGAGCAATGCATTTCGATTGCAACCGCCCGCTTTCAGTCAGATTTGCGGTCTTTGTGTTCGTGTTTTTGAAAATCCTTCCAAGTTCCTAACTTCGTATTATCCAGCTTCCGTCTTAGCCTTACCTACATTTGGATTTTATTAAGACAGTGACGTAACACTACGCTCCCCTCCACTACACCCTAAGCATAAATGTACACAAATCCTAATTTGAACATGGTCAGAAGATGATGATGATTTTTTTTTTTTGTTTGGACATTTTTTTCCTCCGTATGGGCAAGGCGCTTGTGAATAAAACACGCCTCACCAATTTAATGCTCATTATTTGTATTAAATATTAGTTGGCCATGCCAAGTGTTTTAAGGAATTTGAATAAATCTTCTCCAGCTCACATTTCGTCGTCCAGGTTAATGGATCTGCAGAATACTTTCTATGGCATTGAGGACATCAATGATGCTGGCTATGCTGCGAGCCTGAAAGAAGATGAGTGAACGAAAACTCTATACTTCTGAGTACACCTACTCACATAAATTGGCTGAGAGTGGATGTTGACAATGCCTTCGATTTCGTTAAGCAGCTTCATGACATTCTCAATCTGACTGGTGGACAGTGAAAGGCGAGCCTGCGGTTGGAGGAGAGTTAACCAGTGGACCCAATCGTGGTCAAAATAAGAACTTACATTCCGTTGAATGGAGCGAATGTTCAGTATTCCCTCGATTTTGCTCAAGATGGCTAGAATTTTGTCTGCCTCGGTCGCATCAATTGTTGCACGGGACTAAACAGTGAGAGGGGCTCTTTGATGAACTTGCAATTGGATCAACAAAGTGGGAACTTACACTGAGAGTTGAAACAATGCCTCCGATCTTGTTGATGACATCGATGACAACTGGGACGTTGATGACACCCTCAGAGAGGCGTGGCTGTGAAAAAGGGGAACGTCAGTTGAAATTGTGGCTGCATTAGCCTTGAGCACTCACAGCTTCAGCGTAGTCTACAGAGTGAACGTTGATTATGCCCTCGACTTGCTGTAAGATATTTAAAATGGCACCCACTTGAGACGACGGCAGAGGTTTACGAGGCTGGAAGGGAATAAGAGGAAATAATACTAGGCAATGAAAGCGATATTGTTGCCGCGCATGCCTTGAAGCTGACAAGAACGCCTTGAACTTTTTGTATGACTTCGACAACCACCGGCCAGTTGATTACACCAGTCTGTGAAGAGGGATGAAGTGAGTAAAAACAAATATTCGACAGAAATCAAGGACCCACATCGGAGATGGACCTGGTCAAGTGGATGTTGATGATTTCTTCAATTTGGTTGAGGATGTCCTCGATTTGAGTTGGAGTAAGTTCACTGCGCACCTAGAAGTGTAAGACGTTCTTAAAATCTCGTCTGGTCCAACATCTGTCCACCCACCTTAAGTCCACCGATTACACTCTCAATTTTCTCAGCAACTGCAGCGACAACCGGCCAGTTGACGACACCAGTCTAGGGGCGGTCACGCGACTTTAGGACACACACATTCAACATTCATTCATACTCACATCTGGAAAAGATTTCGCTGAATGGATGTTGATAATGCCCTCAATCTCGTTCAGGGCGTTGAGAAAGCTCTCGATTTGTCTCGGGCTAAGTGAGCGTTGTTCCTAGGGACAAGGCGAGAGTAGAAACAAGCTTCACAAGTGGCAACTTCCTTACCTCAAGTGGAATGGATGGAATATTGTTGATGCGATCTGAGACGCCATCGATTACAGTCCTGTCACGCCAAAAACACACAGAGTAAGAATCAAGAAACGTCCTCCCATTTTTCTGCTTCAATTTGAATCAAATGCTTCAAGTTGAAAAGTAAACTACTGACTTGGAGTGTTCCGCTGGCTCTTTTATACGAAGTTCTGGACGTGATTCTAGAAGCGTTGTGATAAACACACAAGTTGGACAGAGATTGAACCGTTTAAGGAGATATCGCGCCCGGTGTGATAGCTTCAACATTTAAAATGTCAAGTGGCGTCTGGCTTACAGACAGATTGCAATCGGTCACTGTGCGCTGAATGTTTGTGGCAACTTGCGGGTGCCAAAAGTTTTGCGTCGTACGAGTGCGAGTACATTCGAAACAGGAGTGGTGAGTAAACAAAGGCAAATGAACTTGTGACAGACTTCGTGTTGGCTATCTTAATTTAGTATTGTCCCTCTTGGCGTTGGTTGGAGTTTGAACTGCAGTGTGCTGATTTTGCATCACTACAAAATTAAGGAAGAAAGTTGGGAAACGGAGACAAATTAGATATCTTTTGATACAACTGTCAGCGACGTCTGTGTCATATTTTGTTTGCATTTGTTGGCGTTGCGATTAAGTGAAGCTGTCAAGTTGTTAAAGTCTGCATTTGGTTGTGTTTTTCTACAGGTTCGGAGTCGAATCGAAATTCTTCGAGACGACTGACAGCTAACGATGATGGACGAACAACAAATGACAGCCAACCTAAGATTAATTACTTAGACAATTGAGTGATCAGGCGGTCGACGTATCGTTGAACTAGAAAAGCCAAGAAAACAGTATTGAAGCACGTACGTGCTTACTTATCAGGCCGACATTCCATGGAGTGTCCAAGCCTGAACCATGGCTGACGGTCGTGGGCATGCTGTTTCCAGTCATCAAGACCAAGCTGTCTTGTATCCGCGGTTACTTGGTCTTTATACTGAAAATTCGGTCTTCCTCTCCATTTCGAACCAGGAGGCTCGGAGTCGAAGACACTCATAGCTGGAGCGTTGGTGTCCAATCGCTCGATGAGGCCGAGCCAGTGCACTCGACGGATTTTTGCATTCTGGACTCTGGTAGAGTTCGTTGTGTCTTCTCCTTAATTCACCCTAAACGTAGACGTGACTATGTCCGAAGCACGTAGGTGGTAGAAAGTACTGACGGAGATCTACACCCACCTTGTTTTGCTGTAGTTTCTTCAACAGGTACTTCTGTCATAAGGAGCCTACATCATCAGCTCTCATGACTTCAGCGCCAGAAACCTGCCTCCTGATCCGAGCAAAGGCGGGACAGTGACAGAGGACTTGCTCTCCAGTGTCGGCGCCCTCTCCACAGGCATCGCAGAGGGTTTCATCGCTCAAGCCAATCACATTTAGATTTCGGGCGAAGGTGTAGTGTCCCGTTTGTACGCCTGTAAGTCGTCTGCAGTCTTTTCTGCCAAGAGATAACAAGAATGCCGCGGATTTCTTACAGACGTCTGGGAGCATGCGCTTGGTTTGTCTGCATCCTGGAGAGTCCTGCCACCTCCCATTGTGCTCTCGAGGACCAATCATCGATGGAAGCTCTAACCAAAGACACCGGTAGACCCAGTGCAGATTCAGGTCCTGAGAATGTCTCCTCTGATCCTTGTCTAGCAAGTTCATCGGCGATCTCATTTCCAGCGATCCCGTAGTGACCCGTGACCCAAACAAGTCAATCTATCAAATCGAAGAGGAACAGGATTCCTGAACTATCCTTCTTCATGGTTGTTGATGATACAATCTAATTGCAGCTCCTGTCTGATATGAGGAAGTGGTCAGAATGCAGCTTCTATTGGAGTGTCAATCGTCTCCAAGTGAGTGCTTATGAGACAATGACCCATGTTGACGATGTCGATGTCCTTACTTGTAGTCGTTGAGATAGTATTGATCCTCTTTGGATGAGAGCCAACGAAGACTTGCTGTTCCATATTCATCTTCAATCTGGTGGCTTGTGATTGACTCTTATAGAGGAAAGGGCGTCTGTCCAATGCCAGTGACATGCCCCCTCCCGTTCTAGTTAATTCATCGGTTCTAGCGTTGGCCGCAATGTCTCTATGCACTCGGACCCAGCATAGGACTAGATCATGTCCAATATTCTTACAGAGATAAAGTTTAACCATCCTTGAGTTGATCGAACTTGATGTAAAAAGTGCCGTCTATCGCACATATTGATGGTAATTGAGCGGCTACTCGGAATGCTCCTTATTCTGCCTGGAATACTGCCTGACTAATGCCTTCCTCGGTTTTGATCAGTCTGGTAAGAGTTTTAGTCGCATTTTTTAACATGCCAGTCCTTTAATTATTCCTTTGGGAAAATTGGGTGTCGTAACTGATGAAAAATGGAGATCGTTGGAGAATTAAGCTTTCACCAACAATTACATTCCCTAAGTATTACCTCTGCATTGCTGATTGTAAGCTTCTCAAGTACGCTTATTGGGAGAAGGTAGAGAATTGTCTCAGACGAGGAGGAAAATGTGTACCTAATTGCCCCCATGATAGCATATTGCAGATGTTCTTCAATTTTCTGCCCTGGCCGGCAGACTGGAACACTATAGATATGTCAGAACTGGGTTAAGAACCGGGGTTGTAGTCACAGTACGGGACCGAGGCCATCCTACAGACAGACAGACAATTTACGCCTCCCAATCGAATATATTTTGCATCCAGTTTAGTTTGCTTTCGCAGGATGAAACATAGGTCTTAAGTACACTGAAGCAGAGTTCCAAATCCTTAAGTCTTGGGGAACTGACGTGGCAATCTTGTACCTCTAATGAATATTACAAGCTCCATTGTGGATAAATTTATACCGAGCCCAACCTTTTCTGTCAATTTAGCCGATTGATGGACACAAAAAGAGAAGACACAAAAATGAGCAAACTAAAGGATATCTGTCGAGTCAACTTATGAGTTAAAGTGTCGAAGCATTTTTATTTAACTCGTCGGTACACAATTAAGGGAGATTGTTTGTTGCTTGTAAGTCACCCGTCTCAGTAAGCAAATCCACTTGCTGAATCTGGTCGACTAGTGGTTCAAGCTAGGCATGGCACATTAGCCGAAAGATGAAGCAAGGACTTAGACTTTTTTTTGATTCTCGTTAGTCCACCAAATAATTGGATCTCCAATTCATTTTGGCTTGCATTTGTTTTCTTTTTATTCATTCCTAATGTTTCATGCTGACGCCCCCCCTATACCGCTTGTGTGTGGATCAAATCCGTGTTTCACTGAAAACGCTCACGGAGTATAACATGCTCTTCGGTATTGGCACGAAGTTGTAAGTTCCCTGTAAGTTCCCTCCACTCGGGAATCATACAGGGCACAAATGTACGAATGCATGATAGGCCACTTAAACTCTAGCGCCACCCAATATTTGTTCGACTGTGAACCTTTGAGCAGTGCGATCAACAATATTGTTTCCGACCTTAGGTGGTGCACTTGCATGCCAATAACATTTATAAGCGGTGTGCCGCCGGCTCGGCAGCACGTAACATCGCAGTGACCATTGCTGAATTTCACTCCAGACACGGAAGCTGATTGCCCCATCAAAAACATCAACCAACATATGCCGTGTTCGATGAAGGGCTGAAACAATCACGCACGCAATTGATGCGAACATACACAACCACAAGCACCTTCAACCAAAACTGCATACTCGGTCCCTCGTCTACATTTTCAATCGATTCCCTTTACATCATCGACAACACCGGAGCTATCATTCAAATTGCAAACACAGTGTATCCTGCCTCGTTACAGAATACTCACGCCATGATCAGATCCATGACTCCCCGTGACATCTACTGATGCCAGTCATGCTCTCATATTTCCTTCATGCCCTGCGGCGTGGAAACATATACTGGGGGATAAAGCAAACTGTCAATAATATGCAATCAATTGGAATATTCACTTCAACGCTGGAAGTTCGCGTGTCGTCTCCCTCAAACCAGAAAAATACAAGTTCTTCCTTTTGTCGTTCCATACGTCTGTGTTATTGAATGTGTCCGCAGGCCTTATATACATGCACACGTGTGCGTTTGAGAAGCCAAGTGCCACTCAGGCGGGTATTTAGTCCTATTATGTATGCAAACGAGGATTCTTAATCACCTTCGTCTAGGAGACCGGCACACACACACCTCCTCCCCCACACACGAATGAAGCCGTAGACCTATAAATTTTCAAATTTAGTCACAGGGCTTAGTGATTTAATGTCGACAAATTGGGCTATTGCTGTCCACCAGTGATGTGAGGATGGGATTACATTTTAAGGACAAACCGGAGGCAGACCAGACTCGAAGTTATTACTTGTTTTGTCCCTGGTACCAAGTTTGGTTCAGGATTCCTGATTTCTGGCAGAATTTCAAAGGCAAGTGCGTATGAGCTTGCTTTGCAGGGACAAACTGCATATTTTAGTTTAAATCGAAGGGGGCATACTCCCGGCCTCAAATCAACATATCTGCAACGCACGAGAGACTGCGACGCTTTTGTTTTGAATATCTGAAATCATATGCACTTCAATTGCCATTTAAGGGGGTATGTATGCATCCCGGTTTTGAGTGAACGTGTGCTTTCTCCAAAGAGGTGGTAGGAGGGGGTGTAAAAGTGCAAACTTACTGGTGTGGTTCTCATGATGGTGGTGGTGGCATGAAATGGTGAAATTGGCCGTGACGGTGCAATCAATCGAACTCCCAGCAGGGACATGTTGCAACGTTATTCCTTTTGTCAATTGCATAGACTAGGCATTATTGAAATGAAATAGTTCCGTCAAGATGGTGCCACAAGCAATGCTGGGAGTGTAGCAATCGACCTATTGAAAGCTCTATTCGATGAACGTGTAGTATCGAGAAAGGCCGCCTAGTGGATCTATAAAACGAGTCGAATTCCATAAAAAATGGTTTTATTTCAATTTTCAATAATAAGAGATATCTAAAATAGTTCGCGTTTTATTTTGAAAAAAAAAAGCTGTGAAGTCCTTTCTGGAAAAGCGTGTACAAGGGAATTCGAAGCTTAATTGCACGAGGCTTCCGCTGTCACATAGTTTAAAAAATTCAAAAGTTCATCTTTACCGCATTACAATAAAGAATTCGTGAACAGCAAACCACAGCGGAATTACGGGAGCGTCTCTTGGAAACAGAAATGGCACGCAGTCACCGGAAGAGTTGTGGAAGCTCCACTTTGTGTGAAGTTTAAATCCAGGAGTAGATGTGAATTCCATTAGAATTATCTACTATCTTTTATGAAAATGAATTTCTAAAATTCCTTTTCATATAACCTTAAAAGACCTTGCTTTTAAATATTTCTCTTAAACTGTTCATTGCGAGTGGTATCTGAGAAGCCAGATACCATGGCTCATGAGTGGAGATGGTGTACTTTTTTAATTTCAAAGCACAAATTTATGCCGAATTCCAACTTGGGAGTTAGGGAAAATTTTGAGGTCTGATTGTGAGTGACTCCTGAGTGGTGGTCTCGGAAAAATCAATATTGATGTGACTGGAATCAACATCATTCATATTCTATATTTATTCCATATTCATATATTTATTCCTTTCGTTTGTTCCCTTTCCAGCCACCAGTTGCTAGCCACGAGCCAGCAGCCACTAGGCACTAGCCACAACCCATTGGCCACCCGGCATTAGCCACCACCACCAGCCCCCAGCCACCAGCCACCAGGCACTAGCCATAAGTCATTAGGCACCAGCCATTAGCCACTAGTAACAAGTCACCAGCCAGCAGAAAGCAGCCACCACGTACTAGGCACTAGCCACCAGCCATCAGTCAGCAGCCACAAGTCACCAGCCACTAGCAACCTGTTACTAGCCAGTGGACAGCAGCCACCAGCCACTAGGCACTAGCCACCAGTCACCAACCCCAAGCTATCAGCCACCAGCCACCAGCGAGCAGCCACCAACCACTAGCCAGTAGCCATAAGTAATTAGGCATCAGACATTATCCACTAGCCCCCAGCTACCAGCCACCAGCCAGCAGTCACAAGCCACCATTCACCAGCCACCAGCCACCAGTAACTAGTCACCAGCCAAGAGACAACAGCCACCAGCCAGCAGCCACTAGGCACTAGCCACCAGTCACCAGCCAGCAGACGGCAACCACCAGCCACAAGGCACTAGCCATCAGCCCCCAGCTCTCAGCCACCAGGCACCAGTCACCAGGGAGCAATTACCGATCAGCAGCAACTAGCTACTAGCCACTATCCACTAGCCATTACTAACCAGCCACCAGTCATGAGATCCGAGCCACCAGCCAGAAACAAAGACTGTTTTGACCTCTTCCCCAATGCGCGACACTCACAGACCAGATGTAAAAGAGATTCCTTTTCGTCTTCAGCTGTGCAACACAAGTCGCAATGGGCCACGAGCGATGGAAACACGTTAGGCAAGATGGTCAATGGCCCGTTAAGACCTCTGTCTAGTTTTCGTGAGAACTTGAGAGTAAAGCTGTTCGTGAATTATGATTTCTTCTACATTTCTCATTGCAGAGGCTTCTTACTACAATCGGACGCACGCCAAATCAAAATCCCACCTCACAGCAAATGTCGAGTGGCCTACAACTTACACCCCAGTCGATGTGCGCGGAGGAGTGTATTCAAATGCTTGCTTGGAATACTCGAAGGACTATGTTTATTGAAAATGTAGCCCCAAAGGTTTGTGATGTCGAATATTGTTTTGTCCACTTCAAACGGAAGAGGCGCTTGAGCCGCTGCTGGAAGAGGAGGCCGAACTACTTGCTGCAGAGCTAGCGGTGTCCAAGCAGCTCTCCAGTGTGTTCAAAGCGATGGTCGAGTTGGCCTTTGAAGACAGAATCACTGCGCTCACACATCCGTTCTTAGTGATGTCGATTTCGCTCTGATAGCCGTCCATGTACGCCAGAGCCAGTTGAGATTGAATGGCCAATTCGTCGAGATTCTTCAAGTTGGCGTCGAACTGAAATTGAATTCGATAAGTGATGCATCATGCTACCCAGCACATCTGATTAACTTACGGTTGCAACGTAGCAGCTGAAGGCTTCGGTTTCAGAGGCTTCCGCATCACAGACAGCCAACTGAGCCTGAATGCTCTGGGACAGTTTGACGGCTTCGGAGTAGGAGGAATTCACGCTCTCGACAATACCGGCACTCGAGTCTTGGGCCACGGCGTAGCAGCCTTGAGATTGGCTGACAGTTTCGGTGTTTATCGAGCCAAGCTGGGTGTTGTAGTTCGAGTAGCAAGTGTCAACAGCGGAAACGTCACTGCTGTTGGACTTGGGATGTAAGATGCTGTCGATCTTGTCGATAATGCTGCTAGCAACGTTCTCGCCCGTCTTGACTGCATCGTCAGCAGCGCTGACTGCATCCTGCGCAACATTATCGGCTACATTTACCACACTATCGGCTGCACTCTGCGCTGATGAGACGATTCCGCTCACACTGATACCGGCGGCCTGAAGAAAAGATTCAAGTGAGACACAAGAGCGGACCTTAATTTTTTCCAGGAACTTACCGCATAAGCACACAGCGCTATTAGCAGGATCTGGGCAAATAGTTTCATGTTTGATTTTTTGTATGTTTTCTTCCACGAGTGACACAAGCGAACTGATGACTAGGAGGCCTAATGCCATTTGTTTTATAGCCAGAGCACAGCTAGCTGGCCACTGAATCAATGTCAGGCAAAAGTTTATCACGACAGACTAAGACCGATTGACTCCATTAACAGGCACCAGACATGGCAAATGAATGTGTCTATTCTGACTCAGCATAAACAAGACGGTTATGACTTGTATTTAATTCGGAAATGGCTCGTCATGGTCCTATGGTCACTGTTACGTCTACTCCGGGGTGCTTCTGTCAACAGAAATAAACTTGTATCTGGTTTTTTCTTCAGTCGTACTTAGGACAGCTGAGGGATTGCTGTGGAGTTGTGAGCGCTGAGACTATCTCCGTGTAGGGCATGGTGTACAGGTGTCTTGACTTGATGGTAAGGCCGATTGCAGTGCAACAATAAAACACTTTGGGTGATGTTTCAGGCCGAGCTGGGAATGTCATCCACAGGTAAATCCGAATGACATCAACAATAAACGAGGCATGAAGAGCGAAAGTATATTTAAGTCATCTCCGGCCATTAGACTTTACATCACGAGGTATTTTACCCAGCGACCAGTTCGATGAACCAACTTCTTGATTGGAGGTGGGAGTCTCAAATTACAATTAAATTCATCCTTATTTATCCTTCCTCCACCTTGGTGAAGTGTGAAGGCTGTCTAAAACTTTTGCTGCTGTTTGGGTCACTGCACATTTCAGAGTCACACTAGCGTCCAAGCGATCGGTCGTATATTTGATGACATGGTAATAGCGAATCTCTTCTTCGAACTCATTGTCACCGAAGACTAAGGACTTGCGTAGACAAACAGAAAACAAATCGAGTCTTGTTTGCATTCATGAAAGTGGTGTCAAATGATGTACACTCGCCTTGAATATGGCATAAATTGCAACGAGTACTTGTGGATTGTGTGGTGCTCGAACAAGGGCAAAGTGGCTATGTCAGCCGCTGTTCCAAAATGGGGCTTGTAGGAGAAAATAATTTTCGGCCAAAATAAGGGTGTTTCCCTTACATTTTTACCACCCAAGTATCGTCGACCTCCGTCAGCACAATTTTTTTGGGCTGCTGTATGCCCAAATCTTCTTATTCTTCCTTGTTTGCCGCTACAGTCCAGGGTGGACCTGGGCCTCAAACAATCAGCCTCTCCAGCCATCACGGTCTTTCTCCAGCTGTCTCCAGTTGTCCCGTCTCGTTCGAGAACGTCCTCTGTTGCGTTGTCCTAATGGCTCGGAATCGAAGACTCTTCGGGCCGGAGCTGTGGTGTCCATCGGCTCTACATGACCTAGCCACCTTAAGAGTTGGATCCGAAGACGCATACCTAGGTGCTTGTCGCCCGTACAGTTCATGGTTGAATGCTCGTCCAGAGGCCATCAACGCAAGCAGAACCAAAGACCGCACGCTGAACTTTTCTCTCAAAACCGCCAAGAGTTTCTTCATCCGCTTTCAATGGCGTCCATGTCCCTGCGTCACAGAGCAGGACAGGGCTGATCAGAGTGTTATATAAAGTCAGTTTGGCGTTTCGAGAGATAGCTCTGTTACTCAGTTGCTTCCGAAGAAACAGCGATTGGCAGGAGTAGCTTGATCTCGGTACTGGTGGTATTGTCCCTGCATAGCCGAGGTAGACGAAGTCCTTGAATACTTGAACGTTCGTTCTGCCCATTACGACGCTCTGTCCAAGGCGTCGATGTTGTGCGTCCTTCCGTGATGACAGCTTGCACTTTGTTTTGCCCTGATTTACTGCCAGACCCATTTTAACCGCTTCCACTTCAATGGGAGCAAACGGCACGCTGTCTGCCAATCACGTCAATGTCGTCCGCGTAAGCAAGCAATTGAACGGACTTTTGGAAGATCGTGTCTCTGGAGTTGACGTTTGAGTTTCGCACGATCTTCTCAAGTACGACAGCGTGTCGCCTTGTCCGAACCCTTTTTTGACATTGAAGGTCGCTCGTTACCGACCTTGATGATGCAGCGAGAGTTCCCATCACAACCTGACGGAATGTCAAAACTAGGCACGGTGCTGCATAGCTCGTCTCTAGGCGGTGGGTGTCGATCGACGAATTTCAGATACTTTCTTACAGTTATTCATGAATTTAATGAATTTTAAGATAAAAAAAAATTAAATCATGAACGCAAATGCCGTTCTCTGATTGGTCAATTAATCTTTAGAAATCGATATATAAAATGGCTTGCAAAAATTGTAAGGGGCAAGAGAGTTAGGTGTTGGGCATCTCTATAACACTTCATTTCTGATGTAAATGTTCGTAACGAGTGAAAAACAGCATCCAGGCCATCATGACAAGGCTCGGCCCCACGTTGCTATTCCGGTTAAGACCTATTTGGAAAACAGTGGATGGGATGTTTTACTCCACCCGCCTTATAGCCCAGACCGATGCAGAACGCTTTCACTGAAATGCGGTTCACATCAGAGCATGGTATCAAAAATTGGCTTGATGCATTCTTTGGGATGGGTTCCACAAATTGCCAGAAACACGGGGAAAAAGTCATAGCTTCAGATGGGCAATACTTTGAATAATACTATTGTACATTCTCTTCTTAAATATACGTTAAAATTTTGAAAAAAAAAACCGCACGAGTTGAATTATATACCCAATAGTAAAAAGATTAGTAAAAAAGAAATCTATTCAACAATGATTGAATAAGAAAAGTGACTAAGATTTTCAGGCAGTAAGTTAAATAACCGAGGCGCGGTAGGTGGTGGAAGGATAGATACGAAGTTCCTGGTGTTGGCCCTTGAATGATGACTTTGAGGAAACCTAATATGGTACTAACCGGAGATTTCAAAGAAAATGTTTAGGACTCTGTAGCGGTACAGATGCCTTAGTGGAAGAATTTCCAGACTTTAGAAAAGTTCAAAAGTAGTTCTTCTGCGATTAACTTATAACATTATCTTTATACTTGGTTTATAAGGGCTGTAGTTTATTGAAGTATGAAATGGCATACAGCAGTCTTCAGTCTCGATTTTACTAGGCCATTGTACACCAACATTAAAAAGTGAAGATTACAGTAGCGACTTACTTGATACAATTGTTTGACAATCCAATTAATGTTTTCTTTTAAGTATATTGTGTGACAGCTCCAAGTAAGTTTGGTCCACAATAATACTGCCCACACATTCAATTCTAAAACGACCATCACTGCAACGTGCGCTTTCATTAAAATACATTAGACGATGTTTAATTAGGTCATCCAAGTAAAAATGTAAGCAAGTATGTGAATGATGAAAAAGGGCAAGTAATTACAGATAACACCTATGAAGCTGAATATCATGAACTTCGCTCCTTGAGCCAACGTCGTATGATATCTAAGTTATAATTTGCGTCTAAGAATAGGTTAAGATTGTTATTATTAGAATAAGATAAGGCAGTGTCATCAGCAAATGCAGTTAACCTTAAAATGTTGAATAAATAACGAATTTACATATATTAAGACCCACGCTGGGCCTAAGACAGAGCCTTGGGGAACTCCAATATTTTAATATGTCTCAGACCTGAAAGAATTTTTGATTTTCACTAGTTGCTTGCGATTACTTAAGCAGGATGCGAACCAATAATTTATAAATCCTCTGAAATAATCGGCATTAAAGAGTTTTTTTTTTAGGAGCAATATATGGTATACCATATCTAAAGCCTTAGTTATGTCTATAAACAAGTCTCCACTTTCAGTAGATCTACCATTTCTGAAGACAAACCGTGATGCATTGAAAAACTGTGTTCGGTCTAAGAATGCGATAATTCTAGATTTTATGCCTCTTTCAAAAACTTTTGCAAAAACCGATAAGAGAGATGTGGGACGATATTTATTTGCTAACAGTGGATCATATTTTTTGTGAAGTTGTATTAGTAGCGCTCTTTTTAATGCTCCACGAAAAACTCCGCCAAAAACACAACAAGTACAAATATAACATAGAACATATGAGAACTGGAAAGCTATGTTTTTCAATGCTATGCGTGAGATATTGTCGTAAGAAGTAGAGTTAGACCCTTCAAGTGAAACAATGATTTTTTGTGGAGTGAGCTCTTCAAAGGCAACAATTTCATATTGAAAACGGGATTCTTTTAATCTATTGTCACATGGAGTATTGTTATAGTTTAAAATATTAAGATGAGAACCTAAGTTTGAAAAGAAATTGTAGAATAGATTAACAACATCCAAAGGGTCAGAGACAATAGAATTATTGTTGTTTAAAGCAATATTGTAGACGAAATAAATTGATCTCGTAACTTTTTGTACACCACTGTGTGTGTATGTGAATTCCAATCTGTTCCAAAGACATTTTCTATGCATTGTGCCATCCTGATGAGGTGATTG
The DNA here is from genome assembly GCA_905231855.2 of Eristalis tenax. Classification (NCBI taxonomy): domain Eukaryota; kingdom Metazoa; phylum Arthropoda; class Insecta; order Diptera; family Syrphidae; genus Eristalis; species Eristalis tenax. Next base: position 26,478,586 of record HG993127.1, read on the forward strand.
CACAAAAAAAAACTCTTCTTTATAAAACAGAAATGAAAATAAGCAAACGGGTTCCGCCTGTTGGTTACAGTCGACGTGTTAACAGTGTGTTTTATCAAAAGAAAAGCCCTACAATATCAATACAGGAATTAGTTTCATTAAGAATCTCGTTCACAACCTGACATTCCTTTTTAGGGTTACCAAAGCTTCCAGCTAATTCATTACTAAAATAATTGTTTCTACATATTGGTAGTTCTGTCTTTACCTCACGATTGCTCTTATCAAAGTATTTCTTGAACCTGGCATTATTAGGACGTCTCTTGACAAGTATACATCGCTGTTTTTTTAACTTGCTTCAGAAGTGATACAGTCTTCATGTGAAACGTTGCATCTTAAGGGCAGAACCACTCCAGAACCACAAGACCTCTCGAATCAACAAATCCACTATTGAACGGTTTGCATGTGCATATCTCAGAGACCAAGAAAATCTAATTAGTTGTACCTATGGGGTCCACTTTTATTTACAAACCAAAGCAGGAAAAACGTACGAAATCCCCTCACCACACTGCTAGACCACACTCTATGCACGAAAAGAAAACAAAAACAAACTTAAAAGAAACATCCCCACGCACAAAAAAAGTACCGTCAAGACACTCGTATGTACTTTATCAAAGTGCTTCACTCTTCAGTCTTAGACTTACCGAGACTATTTTTGGAAAAAGTTTCTTATCTAAAGAACACAGTGATTGATTGGATCTGTTGATAGCTTAATTGATATTTGTTGGACGTGTCCACTACTATCAGCAAATGGAATTTCCGAAGACCGTTGAAAGAAGTGACTCACTGTCTGTTGCTGCTGGTCGGTAAACAAAAACAAAAACACATTCCGCGGTAGCTGTTTGCAAACACTAGTCACACGCAAGTCGGCAATGCTAATAATCATACGTTCCACTGCAAATAAACCTTTCGGAATGATAATGTATCTCGAGTAAATTGGTTTTTAATTCCGAAATTCTAAGCAAATTTATTTATTTTCGATTGTGAAAGCTAACATAATGTTTTGCTCTGTTTCGACGCGTAGCAAAGTTCGTTCGTGAAGCGGCCTTGAAGCGAAGACAGTGGATGAGTGGTTTTTATTGTGGTTGTTGGCTGTTGGACCCCGATTTTGCGATTTGCTTGGGCAAAGTGAAAAAAGTGGACCGCATTTGAAATGCAACGAGGTCTGAAGAAGAAAAATTCAATTGAAACCAGCATACTTATGTCACAGAATGCAAAAGGCAGCACAGAAATAGTCTCCATGTTGGATGTTGAAAAACTCCATGTATCCTCCAAATATCAGCGGTGAAACTTGCTTGTAATGAATGTATTTGTGTGCAAATTCAATTCACCACCGGAAGGTATGCACACTTGAAATGGTTCATATCGTCGCCTTCTGTGCAACTTTAACATCAAGTTTCGTTCTTCTCCTTCTGCCCTCCCATATATCACCACACTGGCACAAAATGCATGTACGCCCACCGCATGTGATATGCTCGCACGTATTTACAATTGATAACGATTGAGTGATTCAATCGAAAGCGTCTGACAGCTGCCGTTAGCAGTTCAATACGCATATGCTTAGATGTACACGACAGACAGTGTCAATCATTTTTATTAAAGTCTTCGACTGTGGATGTCATTGGCAAATTATGTTACAAGTAAGCGGTGACGAACATTGAGAGAGTAAATTTAATTTGAACTTGTGGAAAGTCTATCTTCAGAAGTCGTCACTGTATATGGAGGTGCGTGTAAGGGTTCCTCGTCTTCGATTACAATTGTAAGAGCAATACTGTCCTATGTACAAGGCACTCGCCTCGTGGACAGCATTACAATCAAAGCGAGATCCCATTTAGAGAGGATCAATCCAAACAATAACATGATACGCACATGACAGAGCAAGCATATCAACACAAACACAAAAGCCTGCAGACGACTTACAGGCGTACAAACGGGACACTACACCTTCGCCAAACATCAAAATGTGCTTGGCCTAAGCGATGACACCCTCTGAGACGCCGCCTGTGGAGAAGACGATGACACTGCAGGGCACTTAATCTGTCACAGTCCCGCCATTGGTCGAATCAGTTAGCAGGTCTTTGGTGCTGAAGTGGTGAGAGCTAATGTATAGGCTCTTCATCACAGAAGCGCGTGCTGGTCTTACGAAGAAACTACAACAAAAGGAGGTTGCTGCCTGGCAGTACAATGAATCAGTTTTTGAATCTGAGAAACTTCCTACAAAAAAGAACCATTGTTCCGCTTCATCATCATCATCATCTTCTGACCCGCATGCTCCACTAACGGGGTCGCGGGGGTAAACCACGCACGAGAGATCTCCAGGCAACTCGATTCTTCGCCATCGACACTAACTCATCAGGAGTTATGCTCAAACGTAACGAGGCTTGTTCTTGGACTTCGTCCAACCACCTCGTCCTGGGTCTGCCAAGCTGGCGCCTACCTGATGGAATCGCATTCAACGCCCACCTCGAAAGTCGTAATGAAGGGGACATTCGTGCCACCGAAGCATAGCCCCTTCCGTTCAAAGAAGCAGCTCCTCAACGTTGAAATCATCAGCCTTGAAGTGGCTTGGACATCTCAGACAAACATTGTCCATGAAGTGGTGGAAAGTCGAATCTTGGAAGTAGGGTTCAAGCCCACATTTAGGATGCTGTTTAGTATTTAGTGCAACACTGGTGTACCGTCAATTTACATCTGTTCCGGCTCAGAGGCCAATCTGTGCTGCTGCTGGGTGATTGGTGCTCACATCGTGAGGAAAATAGAAACGCGTTTTTTCCGAACATTGGCCCAGGAATGAATAGGATTGGTCACACATTTCGAAAGCAGCCATGTGCAAGGCTACCCATGCGATGCAAGGGGTTTTTTAACGGAAGATGTCAGAAAAGCTGCCAGTCCAATGAAAAGCTGAATAAAGCGCGATAGTTCGTTGAACTACAGCCTATTGCCACGAATGCGGAACTATGGCGGTAGGGCTGGCAGGGGCTCAATGGATAAACACAACAGTCCAGTTGCCAGGAGACTACAGCACTCCAATAATTGTGGATTACGATTAATCTGCACATGAGGCGCTGTCACACGCTGCGTTGTGGTTTTCGGCTGTATCCTAACCGACCTGCACTCTGCGTAATTCCCTGTGTGACTGTGGAAAGTGGTTAATATTTAATTGATTTGTGACAAGGACGCCTTAAAGTCGCATCATCAGAGTTGCGTTAAAGACGAGCGAATGAAATTTGCTGAGAAGAACGAAAAGTGATTTGCCTCAGTCAGACACAATCGCATTTAACATACAAAACTTGGAACCCCTGCCATCGAGCGAAACTGAGTGAAACAACTTAAGCTTTAGGTGCAGGACCCGTATGCAAAGAGCACCCAATAAGAGCGAAATACAATTCAATTGAATTCCCCGAGAAGCCGATGAAAAATCGCAGTTATCACTCTCAACCCATCGCATCGATTTTTTCCCTAACTCTCACATCAACTTCGTTCTGCGAGTGGATAGCTATCAGAGATCCAAAATGCAATGTATCTTTAAATCGAAAACGTCGAAATGAAGATAAATCTTCGGAAATATTGCCGAGCACAAGATGTCAACCGATGTGCCAGCGTACGCGACAACGACGACGGAACGTAGCGCAACCCTTGCCAGTTCACACGCCCCATAAACTTTAAACAGATGCCCCCGGGGGTTGCAGCGTTCGGCTTCTGCCATTGTTCCATCTAAGGAAGGTCCTCCCAAGCGGGCTGCTGTATGCAATTAAGTCCGTTTCTGCTTTCTTCACACTTCTTCGTTGCCGCAGATCCGTTCTTCACTCTCGACTTCTGCCCGTTCGTTATTCTATTGACTCAATTGAGTGTCCCAATAAATTTCCATCGAAACGTTCACTTAGTTTGCCTTTCCTTCCTGCAGCCATCGCGCACTCGTTTTGGCTGATTGTCAAGTAAGACATTTACATAAATATTCCAGTTTTCACAGATGGCTCTGTGTGTTGGATTCTTTATTTCAATTTTAAATTGATATAAATAGTTGGAAAGCGGCGGTCGGCGGTGGGAGGTGGGTGCGCCGAACATTATTCACTCGAATGAGCTGTACTGCCTTGGGGTGGGCGAAGGAGTGAACTGAAGTGATTCACGGTGCAGTTCGCCGACTTTAATGGATGAGCGACGTTGCTAAAGATTGATTCGAGAGTATCTGCAAAAGGGCCACCTTCCACTATAACCGAAAATGTCAAGGACTGCGAAGAGGAAGTACGGGCTGGCAGTAAAGGTCAAATACATGTTGGGCAGCGACTATCGAATAAATCCGGCATAACAAGCGAATCGGGCGGAAAATCTGCATGTACACAAACATGACGTGTCCCAGTCCCGGTGGAGCTGCGGTAGAACTCCACACGGGACAGGCTAACGACGGGCTATGTTGTCACCATGTCAACAGGCACAGGAGGAAGGGGAGAGGTGGTCAACAACAAAAAAAAAAAAAAAGCAACAACATCCCTCCTCTCTGGAAACATCAACGTAATGACAGTGTTCACAATCTGGAGATAATCTTGTTAACGTTGGGTGTCGGCTGCTCAAGGGTCCGGGTAAACATCATGACGGGAAATAATTGACGAGCCACGATGCGACATCGACACAGGGAGAGCGACAAAAGACCAACAGCCCACCCTCCGCCGTCCCTATCGTCCTCGTCAGATGAGTGCATGAAATGTCCCTACCCAGCCGATGGATTTTCATTCAACAAATGGAAGGGGGTGAGAGACACGACCTGGATATGCACATGCATCGAAGTTCACCCAACCGGTTCACACGTTATGCATTTGATGGGGGCTTAATTATTGCAGGGATGTCATAGTAGCGTGGGCATTGTCTTATCGCCGAATGCCGCTAGCATATGTGCGGTTGTTCGACCTTATTTGGGTGTTCAATTATTGACTAATTGTGTGCTACAATGCACGTTGTGCGCTCGTTGATGGTGGTTAGATTGAAACGAGCGTTTCACGAGTAATTGCTGTGGAATGTCGCAGATGTCACGCGGGGCTTATGCGGACTGTTGTGATTGGCAGGAGAGATGTGATTTGTTCAGACATAAATTCAAATGGGATTCGATATCGAACGTTGGCGCGAATGTAAGCTACCAGGTTTGACTTCTGTGAAGTACGCATCGCAAGTCTACATCGTTTCAGATAACAGAATTAAGTTCGGTGCGGAACACGCTATTTTCCACCTTCTCCGTAAATTCAGCGCCCTCTCCTCCCGACACTACGGGGCTTTGTTTCTTCCTCGTGTGCAACCCATGCCGTGTAGGACAGACATACCACTTCTCTCATGAAAGATAGTAAGTCTTTTGTTGTGGAATTTTTTAATTCCACTGATGTGAGTATTTTCCTATGGAAGATGCGTTTCCTTGACCAGATTATTGCCGGACATTCAGACAAGATGTGCTCGTAAGTCTCATTCTCTTTGAGACAAAGCCGACAAACCGTGTCTTGACACAGGTTTACCTCAGTGGCCGGTAAGAAAGCTTGTGTAGCTATCTTTATTAAGATGAAGTATTTTCATATTCATCATGTCCATATGCCCACTGGTCTAGGCGAAGTTTATTTTCCCATTCGTTAGTCAGAGTTGTAGCTGCTTTCCAATTGACACTGCAGTGCCGTGTCGGAGCCAGCTCTCGCTAGCTCATCTGTGGATTCATTGTCTACAATCCCTCTGGGTCCAGGCCGACAACCTTCAGGAATTGCAAAGCGTCATTTGACTATTTTGGAGTCCATTAAATTAGACGAGAGTGCCTTTAGTGCTGGGTGACTGTCTCAGAATTATTGCGCCCTTGATGGATTTTGGGTTGGAATACAGAAGGACTCGACCCCATTGGTATGGAAATCCACGTGTTGGGTCCGCAGACTCCCTACTCCAGAATAAATCTTTGATCCGTTTGTATACCAAACCAGACTTCTAGGGTCTAGTGCTGGGACACCGTTGATCCACTGTCCGCGGTCCTTCATATTTTTGCCCAAGGCGTCACCACAGAGATCCACACACCGTGCCTACACTGCCTCAAATGTGACTGTTGCTTGATTCAGTCAGTCAGCCACCTACCTGTCTAAAGTCTCAGCTTTCAGATGGCAACTGCGGAAAACAAAAGGTCGCCAAAAAAGGGGCGCAGGCATACCGCGTCTAAGGAGCGTAGAAGGATTTCAAGAAACATGACGTGGCTTCCTAGCGGTGGCTTGGCACAGGGGAGATCGGCAGAAGCTCGCCGGTAGAAGTGCGTTGGAGCCTGTTGGAGAACGAAGAAGAAGAGGGCTGTTTCTAATGCAGCGCATACACGTGTAAGAAAACCCTTTGAGCAACTTGGTGTGCGTGACAGTTCACGGTAGGCTGGAGAGGCTTGTCAGTTGAGGTCCGTGACCCCTGTAACACCAGACAAAGAAAATGTCAAGATCAAAGCAAAACAGAAATTTCATCGCAATCAAAATCACGAAAGTGTATTATTTAAATTTACTCGCGCAACCACAGATTGGACGGCTCTGCTCTGTTCGACTTCTTGTGCACCCCCATCTGGCAACCCTATTTGTTAGTTCACAATTCACGCATTTCATTTCACAGTCTATGCAAAATATACAAACCAATAACACCGTCGAAGCCCCTTGTGGCTCTCTTCTACAATTTGCAGGAGCATCAGCGCTTGCTTTGTCACAATACATGATGAAAACCGACTTAACCTTGTCGTAAAACTCCCTCCTCTCGAGCATCAATATCTGCTATCTTACACATCTCAAGCGAAATCCCAGCATGTGGCAACGAACATCATCCTCATCTCAGGGCGAATTTTCAGTTCTATTTCAAAAGAGTGGGAAAACCAGAAAATGTTCATGGAAAATTGATGGGATAAAAACATAAATCGATGATCTGGATCAGTATCATTCGCGGGCACAGTTGGTGCACCTCTGCAATAGCAAGCGTATACCCCTCGTCATCTGGATCATAAAAATGATTCCTGGATAGCTGTCGCCCTCGCTGGGGATATCAAAAACAAGGACACAATTTGAAGAAATACTCGATTTTATCGGATGAAGAAACCACCAGTGCGCAATAACCATTAATCCTTTCGTTCACCCCAACCCCAACGTCGCCTCACATACTTTCCCCAGCTGTGATTTGTAGTTGTGTTTTTCTTTTATGCCATGAGCTGTCTAGAAAGTGGAAGTGAGTGGCTAGATGGCACACGAGACAGAAAAGATTCCTGTTTCAGTGAGCAGGAGTTTGTGTATCAGTGGATCCTGTTAGATGCAAAGCTGCATGACAGTATAATTTCCTCTTGTAATTGGATACAAACGAGGAGCTCAACCGAAATACATCTTTCGGTGCAGCGATCTGAATATTCTGCCAGAGAGTGCACCCAGTTTGGAACGCAAATATGTAGATGAGGACACTATTTGGTCATTATCTCGAATGAGTTTCGCTCTGAGACCAGGAAGGGGATGTATATTTCGGGGTTTCGTGCTCTGCATTGACTTCAATTTCGACATGCGATTGCAGTGATAAATTAGAGCATTCTTCTGAGTTGCAAGAGTGTTGTAAATCTAAGCGACGAATGGTTTTATTGCGGTATTGAAACTACTAAAGAACACATCGACAAGGGAATTAAAAGCACTTTCAACATTTGACCTAGCCCGACCTGTGGACTTCGAATGAAAAAAATACCAATCGGAGATGTTGCCCGTTAACAGTTTTCTTCCTCCTTCTGTGTCGCTGACGACTGGATGGCGCAGTTGGTTAAGTGCCTGCCCTTGTTCGGCCTCGAATCCCAGTGAAAGCAAAGTTAATACGCTTTAATCTGGTTTTCAAATCTGGTATCAATTTAACGGCACTCTCACTGGAGTAGTCGATCGGTGGTAGTAGGCCAAGAATCACAATTGGCTCAACATGGTCTATGTGCGCTAGTGAATCTATTATCAGCCCTCTTCTCTACCCTACCTTCTGTGACGCTACTGCCAAGGGTGGATCTAGTGTTGATCCACAAGTTGCTATGGTCATGTCTAGCTGGTCCTCCTTCACAAGTGTTCGGCCCATTAGTTGGGGGAGGGGTCCTCTGCCGTATTGTCTCACAGGCGCTGTATCGTGGACCCGTTGGGCAGCACCCAAGCTGATCATGCGCTCTTTTTGGTCCAGCCATAGTAAGAATTGGATCCGTAGACACTCGGCAGCCGCTGTAAGCAGTTTGTTGTTTAATAGCCTGGGCCACGACATTCATCGCAGATATATTGCCATGCCCCTGTCCCGCTGAGCGAGAGGGTGCTTATATTGAGCCCAAAGCTGTGATGCAAGAGTTTTCATGCCTTTTTATCCCTCTTAGTTGGGGGAGCCGAAGTGGACAATATCCATGACTACTTCGAATGGAGGCCATTGTGAAGCTCTGTCCGACAGTCTTTCGAAGAAAGAAACCACAAGACAGCAGGATTGAATTCAGCTGAAACTGCGCCAGCAGTTGCCTCGACTTTGGCCAAAACAGCCGCCGATACATCGGCTAGCGTCGCTACAAACTTGGCCAAAACAGAGGTCGATACTTCAGAAAGCGTTGCTGGAGCCCTTGCCTCTTCAGGTGTGAATGCAGCCGAAACCGCGCCGGCAGTTGCCTCGAATTTGGCCAAAACAGCCGTCGATACATCGGCCAGCGTTGCTACAAACGTGGCCAAAACAGCGGTCGATACTTCAGAAAGCGTTGCTGGAGCCCTTGCCTCTTCAGGAGTGAACGCAGCTGATAACGCTGCAGCAGTTGCCTCGAATTTGGCCAAAACAGCCGCCGATACGTCGGCTAACGTTGCTACAAACTTGGCCAAGACAGCGGTCGATACATCAGAAAGCGTTGGTGAAGCCCTGGTCTCTTCTGGAGTGAACGCAGCTGATAACGCTGCAGCAGTTGCCTCGAATTTGGTCAAAACAGCCGCCGATACATCGGCCAGCGTTGCTTCAGCATTGGCTAATGCCGGCGTACAGGCAGCTGAAAACTCTATTGACTGGACAATAAACAAGGCCAAAATTGCTATAGACACATCTGCAAATGTGGCTGACAACGTCGCTGGAGCCCTTCTGAATGCAGGAAGCAATGTCGCTGCTGCAGCTGTTAATGTAGCCAACAACTTTATCTGAATTTAGAAAGTAGTATTCACGAGCATATACATCCGAGTGTATATCAAGGCGTGAATGCGCTACGATTCAGTAGTTTATTAAATAAATATTCACATGTTGACGACGCTCGTATCTATCGTCTGAGAGATAAGGTGATTCTGGGGATGTGCGGCTTACTCAAACATATTCGCTACGGTTTGTGGTGCTAGCTGGAACACCAAATTCCATACTTTCAGAGTTGAACGTGTTGAAGACGATTCTAAATTATTTTAGGAAACACATTGTAAGCCTAATGTCAACGAGGAAACTTTGAGAGTCCAGTCCAGTCACTCCGGCTTACGATTTCACGTGAACTTACACGTTCTTTTGACGAGAGGCCAAACAAAACATATTCATGAGTTTACACGCTCTAAACGCTTTCCTCAAAAATTAAACCCCAAATTCGCATACACGTGGACTTATTGGTCCGACCACATACCTGCCGCCCTAGATTCATTCAGCTTCTAGAAGATGGCTCCAGAGGGGAGCCACACTTAGACTGGCAAGTTGCAAGCCGCGGTTTGGAGGGCTTCTACTCTTGAAGTCCTACCACGCTGGTGTTATTAAACTCGAAGAATGGTGAGCTATTCTCCTTCTTGTCCCTGCAGGTTATGCAAATATCATCACATAATCCAGCGTGCCAATTAGGCAGTGTATTGTTATGATTGCCCTGAGAACTTGGCTCTCACCATGTGACTTTTCGGATGAGTTCTATCGATCGGTATGAACAATATCGCCGGTAATTCTCCATCGTCTCATCTTCTCGATCTAAGTGAAACCACCTTTCAGGTCTGACGGCCTCAATTACAACCTTCACTCAAATGAAACACCGTCATTCCCGTCTATACTGGAATCACGCCCTTCAGAGGCTTTCACTCAATGAAAGTGGTTTTCCCATTTCCATTTGAATGTCTAGTTATTTGTATAGAGCCAGAATCTTGACGATAAGCAGGGCGGCAGAATTGATTGTATTAAGAATTTAACCACTTTCGAAGGACTATTGCTTATCTGCACCCTTTCCGATTTAACCGATCGTTTGGCACCCTCTCTTTCGCTCAAAAGGTTAGTTTCGATCTCTGTTTGAGTTGAGTGAGGAAAGGGATCAGTTTTATTCCTCCTGCAACATTGCTTAACAATTGCTAGTTCGATCGAGAGGATTCTGCGTCGGATTTGTAGTCCTGTTTGCGAATAAGGTGAGAGGAAGGGAAGGGCAACCGCGAACTCTCCGATCTGTACCAAGATGTTGACGTAGTCTGTCGTGTACTTCGAGGGGCATCAGTACCAATAGTCCACCTTTCAGGGTCTTTGACTCCGACACTCCTGGTTTAAGAAGGGAAAAATACAGAAGGCAGAGCTCATGGACAGGTTGTCTTCAGCACGTAGAGTAATAATCTCTGGGGCTATGCAAGGCGGGACCACCAAGTTCATTGTGGTTAACATAATTGGACAGGGACTTCAACGCGTGTCCGAAATTTTACACAAAAACTCGAAAGTCGAGCTGTCAGATGATAAAAGTCGTTGTTTCACTCCCAAATTCATACCAAACCATTGTGATTTTTTAAAAAGAAAGACGAACTCAGAAAATGGACTCATTAGGCCAAACTTCTTAAATTAAAACTGAATCAATAATATGCCGTATTGGCATCGATCAAACAAATATTTAAAATGTTTTCGCAGAAATCAATCCCTCTTTGGTTGCATGGTGATCATTAACGGCTGCCAAAAATGAAGAAATCAATTTTATTCACAAGCTATTCCGTCATCAACCAGATACAATGTATGCATTGATAAGCAACACCACATCTGTCTGTCTTCTATTTTTTACGACGTGGCATCAACACTAGGTACCTCGTTCACACACGCTGTCTTCTTGTCTGCGTTTCATTATAGGGTGCGATGTACTCGCGTCCAGTGCTCGTTATGACACCAACAAAAAAAAATTAAGCATGTACATAGTCACATTTTGAAGAGTGACTTTCCGCTTGTCTCGTCAACAAAGTCTCGATTTTCCATTAATGTCCAATACTTAAATAGAAGCTTTCACAGACCAGGACAAGATCTAAAAGCAAGCACCACTCATCAGTTGAGTGTGAAAGGAAAAATTACTCGCTGCACACTCGTTGGCCGTGACCTTAATTGCCTTGTCACTTTGTCAAGACTTCGATTTATGTACGCGGTCTTCAATTTTGAAGTTCTTCAGATAAATTGAACGCCAAGCTATCATCTCATGTCCTTCATCAAAGGTCTACTCTTTGGATTACTTGGGCAGAGTCTACAATCGCAGCCACATTTATCATGACCTCGACCTGCATTCAATGCATCGCAGATTCTAAGCCCTCGGTACTCTTCGCGGGCTTCCTCCATCGGCGAAGTCTTCGTGCAATTAAGAGACATGCACTTTTGTTGTCCATAGACCGGCAGTATACTCCAAGTTAAGAAAGTCGAATCTAGCTCATAGTCGCTTATTCCTACCGAGAAAACTCTTCACTCATTGCAAGATGATGAGAAATCTATTCAACATCTTCTGTTTTGCGTGACTTATTCCTCCTTTGACTGTATGTCGAATTTGAGTGCAGAAGGCTAAAACATAATCTATACACACCGACTTATGATTTATGACGAAACCGAACGAAAAGTACCCAGAAAAATCTGAAAGGTTAAGGTGCTTCAATTTTAAACTACTTCTGGGAACAAACGACACCTATTCATTTCGCTCCCACATAAGGGCACAACTATAATGCGCACGAGGGAGCATGGTTGTCAAACACGCATGGGTGAGTGAGCGAATACAGCCACCCCGTCGCTCTCGATAGCACACATCATATGCGAATGTGACAATTGAAAAATGGGCAAATCAGCTGATAATTTATGTAAAAGCCATGTATAAACAAACTGAAAACATACAAAATTCTTTCTCGTTCACAATTCAATGAAAAAAATATTATTGTACAGCAAGCATGGGAAGAATTCCTGACAGTTCCTGGCTGTGCGCGCATATGTTCATTATGGCTAGTCATGTATGTTTTGCAAACATGACGAAATATTTCGTTAACAATTGACACTAGATCATGTACACTCATACGAATTATAGTTCAGCCTTAACTGAGGAAAATTGAACAAAACTTAACGAAACTCAGAGAAGTGGTTGCCGTTAATCAGTGTGTATCATTACATTTCGTCAAACATTGACACTAGATCATGTACACTCATACGTATATAGGTGAGTTTGAAGTGAGAAAAATTTAACGAAACTTAACGCAACTCAGAGAAGTGGTGTTACACTTCGTTAACAATTGACACTAGCTCATATATACTCATACGCATTAAAGGTGAGCCTTAAGTGAGGAAAATTTAACGAAACTTAACGAAACTTAAAAAATGTGGTTGCATTAGGTCACTGTGCATCGTTACTGTGTTTTCGCTTGCTTTGCTTAAGTTAACTTAGGGTCCCGTATATAGTTCCGGCGAGAAGTAAAACTAGCAGTTATATGCGAATTTTAAAGATTATGGTCTGGTAAGGGAACTTTCTCTTTATTCACGGGTTGGGGATTAGGATTCTGTTTTTTTTTTCTGCAAGGTGCTTCACTTTAGCCTGAAGACTATTCAACTTCAGGTCAGTGGGGCAGCACAACTGAAGAAACTTGGGGCGCTTGGTGTTCAGCTCAGAAGACACGGTGATAGTTGGAGCCACTTGGTCGTTGAGGCTCAAGTGTAAATATACCCTGCCGTCAGCATCGGTGACTACAACAGATGACACTCAAGTTTATATTGAGATTTGCCAGTTGATAGATCGCAGGCAGTTGATAGACTCGACTTCACCCCAACGCGGACGTCCCATACTCCAAGCAAGAACTAGAGCTCGACACTATTTACTAAGCAAAGCTTGACTAATTCAATATTAACCCCAAGTAATGGCTGAATATAAAATCGAATATAAAATCTAGCTCATGAGTCCCGGGCAGATATTCACGCTGCCTTAGCAACCAGCTTCAATTCAACGCCTAAACTCGTTCTTCTCCATCCTATTTGCTCCGCTCACTCTTTATGGAAGTCGCTACCCAAGCTCGTAGAAACTCGGAATCATAGGCCACTACGACCACGTACTTTCAGGCGAAAACCTTCTCCTCCGACGGAAATCTTTTACTAGTCACCAATAAAACAAAACAAAAAAAAAAATACTTTCATTAACGAAATGTATGAACAAACAATCTAGGGTGAGATATTATCACCATCTGGCACGACCTACGTTTGCCTTGCAGCTTTCTGCCCAGCCTTATCTAGTCGACTACCGCGATGGTGGAGCGGAGGAGACATTGGGTAACAAGCCTTCCGTTCCTCGTACAATTGATTCAATTATATTTGCCAACTTTGCTTGCAGCAAATATTTGAACTTGAGTGAAACACTCTCGAATTGCTGAGAATATTCTTAGATAAGACGGAAGTTGTATAAAAAGTCAACCATTTCATTCGCATTGCTCAGTCAGCTGCACGATGTTTTGCAGATCTTTAGTTATTCTGATCGCGCTGTGCGTCTTCGGGGTGTGTGACGATATAGGTATTCTTTGACAAAATCATTTGCTAATGTTCTCCCTTCGACAGGCTATCCACTCGTTATCGATTGGAAGGAACGGTTATCAACGGCAGCAGTTTGGTCCATCATTCAACAACTTCAGCCGACCGGTTAATCAAACGCGGCCGATTCGCAATCCGCAAGGAGGATTTCCGAACAACAGTCGCAACATCACCTACGGATTACCGCCGTCCCCGCCAGGGCAGTTTTTAGGAAGACCGGGCAACAATTCCCCGTTTTATCGTCCTGGAGTAATTTTTAATGGGCCGCAAGTCAATTCAACGTGGGGTCGTCCAGCGAATTACAGCAGGCCATACTTCGGCTGAGCAGGGGATGCTCTAGATCCGACGATGTTAAGAGCGCTGCGTTGAAATTCAAATAAGTTTGTGGTTAATTGACTTAATTGATTGAAATATGTTCAAATCAAAATGTAGTGAGATCATATATTTAGTTTCTGAATTAAAGAGATTTCTTTTCTGAATCCACACTCTGACTGGCGCATCCATTGAAACTTTGTAGGCACAAGGAAACTTTGTAGATCTGGTTTCTTAGGCCAATTTGCGTAAATCAATCTGACAAGAAATCGCAGTAAGTTTGGCAAAACTGCTCAGTTACAGTGGCCAACTTCCATCCAGATTCAGTGATGGACGTGAAGATGTAATAGAGCACGAGAACTGACCGAAGCTGAGAACATCGAGGAATGAAGGAAACAAAACAAATTTCAGCGTCCTGACCTTTGTGTTTATTTGAGACCGAGTGTGAGAAGACAACTGGAATGGCTAAGTGTGCTGAATCGCATTCCTATTGCGGAATTGGATTTGTTCTACATTCTCTCACGGAGTGACAGTGAGTCGTTGCAGGGACATGCAACAAGGTTCAGCCATGTTATCTATCGTGACTGCCAATGAAACACTCTGGTTCCAACACGATCCACAAAAAGGCATACCATGCCACGGAAGCCTCTAGATGAGCCGAGGGAAAAAAATCGCGCAGCAGAAGCATCGAACCCAGACTATACCTCGATTCCAGGGGCTTTATCCATAAATCTAAACATAAAAGTAAGGCTTTTTTCCAGGATTTCCACAAGAGTTTTGATGAGTACCAGTGTGACTTATGTTTTCTTCCTAAGTTCATGTTAACTATGAAGTTCGATCCCTACTCTCCCTAGTACATCATTCTCCAACATCCCCAAGTCTACACGCAAAAATTTCGTCAGAATCCGCCGCATTCACTGCGTGTGAAGTAATCGATTGCAGAGAAGGCTTGGCTTGCACACGATTTAAATTGGTGGCGAGAACTTGGTGGCAATGTGTCGTCAAAGGCGGCGATACGTGCTTGGGGTAGGCAGTGGCTCGTGTAATCGAGGCTTTCTTGACTATTTGCGTACCCTTCTTCGTTCTTTCCTCGAATTCCTTTATTCTTCTGTTCGTTGAGTATTGGAAGCAAGCTAAACATGTGTGAGAAAATTATGAACTGGGTCAACATACCCTAGAGTCCCAAAATAAAATAATCTTACGTGTAGAAGCCGCCAAAGTGCCAACTGTTCCTGACTGTGCATATGCAGGTGCTTATGTCGTCCAAACAATCGCCCTTCATAGTTAAAGTTAAAAAAAAATACAGTCTAATTCAGTTCCATGGCTAAGTTAGATTAGGCTGCTTGGTTTGACCAATCCTGACGAGCCTGTTAATAGAAGTTATTGGAAATTCCTGCACATCTTGGAAGCTGAATTCTCCCAGTTTCATATGCCTCAGTGGGCAGAGACTAGGGCACAGACAATGGCAGTGAAGAGAACCCTCTATATCCTCTTCATCCCCACAGCACCTGCATATGGTATCCTGGGTAAGTCGCATTTTGTTGGTTGGCCCCTGACTACCATTCGCAGAAGCCTTTTACTGAATTGAAGGAGTTTGTCGGCTTTTGTTCTGTTGAACTAAGGTCAAAGCATTGGGGAGGTCTCACAAGCGGTTAGAGAGTTCCATCTTTCAATAGCTAGCTCCATGATTTTGTCATCCACTTTCTTCTTGACGTCTGCCGGAGGTGGATCAATGCGTGGGATTGCGTCTTTGATTTCGGCCCCGTTCCTGGCAAAGTTCATCTGCTACCTCGTTACCGGTTATGTCCCTGTGACCTGGGACGCATGGCTAAATACTTGTAAGTTAGATTTGCCTTCAAAGATGTTTCCCCCAAAATATTTTCCATAATGTTTCTTCCCGTCTGAAAATTTGCTCTCCACATTTTACTGTACTCACAGAGCTCCATGACGATAACATGCAGCGCTCCGTTGGCTTCTACCACAAGTACATTCACTTTTTGTCATTCTGAAGTGATACGTCGCGTGATAAGAATCGCTTTCGACGACTGCTTTAGTTAAAAAGAATCTAAGTGAAGTCACCGCATGAGGGCTCCCTTCGATCCAAACACGCGCATGTGGCGCAGCAGCGTTCAAAAATCAGTCGTGTGCACATCGACTCTAATGCAAGTACTGATTGACTACCATACTACCTACCACTTCCGGCCTCCCTTGATGCAGAGCTGAAGCTTGGGCTGCACTATATGCACACAAATTCCTTAAAATGGCACCAAGTTCTCTATTCTTTCGAACTATTGTCACCAGATCACGTTCTGTTGTCCCTGCGCAATTAATTCAACTCTTTTATTCGAGATAGCTGAGGTGGGCGTTTTAAAACTCACTTCATATGGTTGTCGGGACATTGTGGAATGTTCAGGTGGAAAATCCATCCGCTTCAAGGGTGTCTCGGTGGGCAAGTACGCAATACAGTCCAAATTAAAAACGTCTAGTCTTCTCCCCGTTAGAGATAGGCGACAGTGACAACTTTGACAGAGGATGCATTGCAGCGGCATAGATCGATTCGAGCGCCTTCATAGACACATGATTGTCCCTTAGGCCCCAGTTTAGCAAAGGACAGTGCTTCAGCCCGAAACAAGCTCTAGTGACCAGCGAGTCGCTTTAACAAAAATTTCATGCGCTGCATGCCAGACGCACAAATCATCAGATCAACACGAACTCTTAAAAGAACCCTCGCTAATGGCTCCCGTTCAACGGCCGTCATAAACACAATAAAACCACATGTGAATTTAGTGATATTTGCCGAACGTATTTCACCGAAAGACAGACAATAAATACCAGATTGAGTCAGTCCCATCAAAAAAGCACATAATAACTGAACAAAGCAAAGTTGAAAAAGACTTCAGCTCTGAGCATCAACAGTCCAGTCGTTAAACGAGCAAACACAAATGGCACAGACGCACACACTTTGGTATGACGTTCAATTCTATGTGTTGTTTGGACAAACCTAGACTACTCGAAGTCGTTTATCATCCAAAATGACACTCTAATCAACAACAAGCATGCCCATCAAGTGAGAGTGTCCTTACGGATCTGTCATCCCAGCATTACCGTGTGTCGGTTCAAAGGTGAACTCAAATATCAAACACAAGCGAAGCGTGTCCGCCCCCAAAATTAGCTGAGCAATTGATTGAACTCTTGTGTGACTATCACCGTGACACATCCATCATTTATGTGTGCGTGCAAATGGAATGTGGGGGCGATAAATCATTGGGTGCTTTCGTTATTCATTTCTTCTCCGCCATCAATTCTACCCCCGTTCCAGGCCGCTGACGTGACTGTACATCGATCGCACCACCGAACTTCGTGCGACGCTTTGTGCGGTATAATTGCAGGGAAATGTATAAATGCCATTGGTGTCTGTCCGGACGATTGCCGAGTACGCCAAGGATTGTCTGTCCGGGTGTCTATGGACGAGTCATGTGCCTTGAAGTGCGTCGTAAAGTCACACGGATGTGACTATCACCATCGGATGTGTGACAGCAGCGACTGGATGGAATCAATTGAGTCAAGTGAACGAGAATCTGCGTTATTGCAGCCACCGCGAGTTAAAATACCCAGCGGCTTCTTCAACTTCCAACTACAACTACTCCCCAATTCACAGTCTAATCGATGTCGAGTACCCTCGACAGTCTCCCACCAATAATTGTGTGTCTCTATCAACATCACATCTCTACACACTAAGCCCTCAGCTGCTGTCGCTGCTTTCCTCGCCACCCGCACTGTCTGGCGGGCAGACCACCGCGACCAACCCCACACAAGTGGCAGTTATGTAAATCAGGCTAAAGTGAGGAAGCAATTAACAGAGTAAAGGTATCTTCCCTCACAGCGCTTCGCGTAAAGTTGTGCCTCCCTCCTTATCGGCACTCGCACACCCCATCTAACTCGCACCGCTTCCAATCTTGTCGATGGCCCGAAAGTCACTGCAAAGAGCCTGCAAGTTAGACGATATGGCGAAAATATATTCCCACCGTCGGCTGCGAAAAGTCTATTAAAGTTAAAATGTCTGCCCCTATGGCAATTTGGAAAGAAATCTCCCGCGAAGTATACAACATCTTCTAGGCGAACGTAAACCCTAGACGATACTGACAACAACCGTCTTGTGTACCGCTCACAATTTTACGGGGCCAAAGTCAAATGCAGCGCCATCAGGTTGGGTTGTAAAACAATTTTGAAGTCACCCTCAGCCGCGGGTAATTGATGAACTAGAGTTGATATCTTTCGAAGGTGGGTAGCATATTTTTCACACGACGTGACAACCCTGCTGCGCCGCACCTCCCCCTCAGACAATGGCTGAAGGTACGATGGAACTTTTGGTGTGGTGTTTCATTTTTTTTATTGTCAAAGTCACTGCCACTGATAAAGTTTGTTGATAATTTCTTAATGCAAATAACCGTTATTAATCTCAGGCCTGCCCTGTGCAGTGTGCCGCCTTGATGTGGAAAAGATAAATCGTTGCGCTTATCTCGTTTCTCTCTGAGATTATGGAGAAAGTTTTAATTTACTTGTCTAAAGGTAAAAAAGACTTTTTTTTCCTCTGAGCTGCATCAAAATTGAAATAATGACCTGATGCCGAGATTGAGCGGATAAAGCTCTTATAAAATTGACAATTTTGTTCATAAAAAAACTCGCTCATCAGCGGCGTAATCCTTTGATAGGGATGAGGTGGTCATTTGAAATAATGTACTTTGAAAACTCCGGGTGCTTATGGTGGGTGTGTGAACAACAATGCCCGTCTGTGCTCAGGGGAATGCGATTTACGCTTCGACATCAATCACGAGAGATGTGCGTTGTACAACCCGTGGCAAGTGGAGAGCACAATCCATGTGAGGAGGTACAGGTCAAGTAAAATATTCAACTGAACAGACAGAAATTAAGCGTTGTGAACACAATAACCAACTCGGTTGAGGTTTCGTTAAGTTTCGTTCACTTTTGGTTTACCAATCGCTCTCTACGTACGTAAATGACAGTGGGTGTCGGAAGCAGGGCACTTTGACGCTTAACGATTCGAACGCAAGTTGCAAGGTTTACGAAAACCTCACAATTTGTGACTCACCGCGAGGCAGTTGCGACTTGTGCCACATCATAGAGGTATTCCAGAAGAGGCATTCTGATGCCCACTGTATTACTGCAAGCCCTGATACAATTTGTTCTCGAGATCTTTATTGCGAATAAGTTTACTCTTGTGTAATTAAAGTTGTATGTAGCTTTTTAAATAACTGACATATTATAAAGTTGGGGTCGCCAAAATTTGTTTACTAAAGAGGGGGTCTCGTACTCAAAAAGCTTGAAAAACAGTGTTCTACAGCAAACACTCATGATGTGCGTGCTGAATGAAAATTCACGAGTGGATGAGGACCTAGAATTTTATGCCGACACAAAAAATAAAGCGAAATGAGTGGCAGTCATAAGATGCTTCACTGAGACTGTGTCACGAAAACATTGGATTTTTTCACAAATCTTGTTGCCATTGGATTAAATGTAAATGTAAACGTCAAGAGATACTCGCAATTGGAACACAAAGAGGGTGTGTTATCCCCCAAAAACTGTAAATTTAAATTTTCGTCTATAGCACTTGGAATCGGAGAGTAAAACTCAGTCATTTGTGCAAAAGAGCCCTACAATGTAGAGCAGTTATTGAAGAAATTAAAAGGAATCCGCATTCTGATGCCCACTGTATTACTGCAAGCCCTGATACAATTTGTTCTCGAGATCTTTATTGCGAATAAGTTTACTCTTGTGTAATTAAAGTTGTATGTAGCTTTTTAAATAACTGACATATTATAAAGTTGGGGTCGCCAAAATTTGTTTACTAAAGAGGGGGTCTCGTACTCAAAAAGCTTGAAAAACAGTGTTCTACAGCAAACACTCATGATGTGCGTGCTGAATGAAAATTCACGAGTGGATGAGGACCTAGAATTTTATGCCGACTCTTTGAGCATTGCCAGTGACTGGAAATACATAGGCTAGGTGAATTATGAATGTCGGTCAATTCGATTATCGAATTTGCCACGGCGACCCACTTTGAGTTATGATCCTTATGCTTTGCGAGGATCAATGAGTTCGTTTCGTGTGCCGAGGCATATGCTAGTAAGTACTGTTCACATTACAGGTAGGCCTCGCTTAACAAGTATTCGTATAACGTGTTCTCTGTCTAACGCGTTTCAATTTTGTTTCCCCCATTTACACGAAAAAAAAACCTCTTTTTCATGCGGTTAAAAATCCTTTCCTTTCGCAGTGAATAGTATCATGTTATTTTCAAACAACCAGATGGCAATAGAGCGGTGATAAGGTCGTGTGCGCTTCTATTCTCCGACAACGGGTCGCTCCTTTATTTGTTTATATGAGCACATTTGTCAAAGTTATGAACAGTGCGTCGTTTTCCCACATTCCATTCCCACAGTCGCACGCGGAAATTCGTAACACATTGCACGCGCAACAGCGCTCCACGGCATTCGGCAACACCAGCTCGACATAGGACACCTCCCATCCATGCACCGCTGAAAATTACACCTGCAGCGGAAATGCTGACGATGCGTATGAGGCATAGGTAGCAGTAAGTAGAAGATAGAAACGTTAGCTTTAGCCAGTTCAATTTTTTAATATCAATAAAGGAGGTCGGCCTGCAAGAAAAAATAATTTTTTCGTTTTCTTTAAAAAATAAATTTTGACTTGTATTTGGGATTGCATCACTGGCTATTAGGTCATCACTGTCTTCTTCCTCTACTACAACAAAAAGGGTAATCGCCTCCTTTTGCTTTTCATGTTGTAGTTACATTGTATCAAGTAGACAACGGCGATCCTTCGTTTATCCCGGGATCGGACTTACCTTTTCTGTTAATTTTTGTCTTCATTCTGTTAAGTGTGTCGTCCACGTCGGGTCCTGTCGGTAAATTTCAAAAGGACAAAATAGCCTTGCGATTGTGATACATTTATTTTGTTTGTCTCGACACAAAATTAAATCTTTAGTTTTTGATAATGTCCAAGAAAGACACTAGCAAACAGCCGTTAAAAATGTTACTTCCCTAGAAACCAAAATTAAAATCTTGGATGGCTGATCAAAATGTGAAAAAGTCAGTGAAGTCGCAATGAGTTTAGAATTAAATGAATCTAGAACCATCAACAAATAAAATAAATTCATTTTCAACAACTTGCTGTTTTTATATAATTCCTAGAACGTAATCCCTCTTCTTGCACTGACTTCTTGTATCGCTTAACAGGATTTCGTTTAACACGCACTTCTCAGGAACGTAACCCTAGCGTTAACCGAAGCCTATCTGTACATCACAAAAAATAAAGCGAAATGAGTGGCAGTCATAAGATGCTTCACTGAGACTGTGTCACGAAAAGATTGGATTTTTTCACAAATCTTGTTGCCATTGGATTAAATGTAAATGTAAACGTCAAGAGATACTCGCCATTGGAACACAAAGAGGGTGTGTTATCCCCCAAAAACTGTAAATTTAAATTTTCGTCTATAGCACTTGGAATCGGAGAGTAAAACTCAGTCATTTGTGCAAAAGAGCCCTACAATGTAGAGCAGTTATTGAAGAAATTAAAAGGAATCCGATCATCTGTTGAAGTTCGAAACAACAAAACTTTGCACTTTGAAGTGAGGACAATCCCTTCGGAATTAAGTTCATAAATGTTGATTTTTTGTTTAACTCTAAAAATACTGCTGCATCGTAATTTCATGAACCGGCAGTCAGGGCAATCAATTTTGTGAATGCCCCCAG
Organism: Eristalis tenax; assembly: GCA_905231855.2. Classification (NCBI taxonomy): domain Eukaryota; kingdom Metazoa; phylum Arthropoda; class Insecta; order Diptera; family Syrphidae; genus Eristalis; species Eristalis tenax. Next base: position 26,500,458 of record HG993127.1, read on the forward strand.
ATTCGGAAAACATCACCCAACAATGTGCTACCAGAGCTCACCCTGATTTAAAATCAATAAAGACATCGTCAAGCACCCGAAAACTTTAATGTCCAATCTCCCCTTTCAATAAACTCACCGATGAAGCAGTCCTGCCTCAGTTTTAAAACATCTCACCTTAAGGTCCGACCATTTTTCACTCAACCCCACCGTCGTCGATCTGTGCGCTCAGTTGACACTCTCATAAAGATAAATAACATGCAACCCAGATTCGCACTGCAACCTTAACACCATTGATCTTTATCGGGGCCGCATACTTCCCCAAACGGGACGCTCTGTTATGCAATCCCAGTGATCTCTGTAGGGCCTCCTTCATCATCGGCTGCAAACGAACCTAAGGTCCTTCATCAAGAGTCTCCCCTCAATGGCTTGCACCAAATTCGAGTGCCGTCAATGCAGGAAATTTTGCCATAAATATTCCAGCAACGTAAAAATATTGCGTCCATTCATCATTTTCCAGAGACCGGCCATTGTGGCCTTATGAAGTCACCCTTTTAGGTGAAGAAAGTAGGGATGGTATTTTGTCTCCATTATTTTGAGGACACACGAAATGATGGAGGTTAGCTGGAGCGCCTGGCAAGAGAGTGCAGCCCCATGGGGGAATGCAAACAATTCACGATGCTCGGTAGATGGCCGGAGTGGCATTAGCAGAGGGAAGGAGCAGTGATAAATTAAGGGCTATTTGGAAGTAGGTTTACAATTGTAAGGCAACTGAATGCTGTTACCTGATGATACAGATGACTTTAACATCTCGATTGCGACACCGATGCATTAAAGGGGACTGTGTCGTTTCAACTTGATATTTTATCTGCCGAGTGGCTTCTGACTGTAGACAGGAATAGAAAAAGGCAAACCACGCTTAGCTACCACCCTGCTCATCTATTATACTAATCCACCACCAACCAGTGATTTTGCGTGACGAAGTAGGAGATGCAATATCAAAACCAAAAAACACTTAGCGCGGACAACCATAGCGCTGATTTAGTGGTCATTAGCCCTAATATTTGTTTCATATCAACCGCTGACCGATTTTGGGTGCTCAATAGAGATCCGGTCTGGAGATTACCAACAATCCCTAAGTGGCAGCTGATGTGTTTATTTGTTTAAATCAAGCCGTTTGTTAGGAGATGGAATGATGGGATGAGTAAAGCTAAGTTTCCCTGTAGGCTTGATCAAGCTGGGCTAGCTTTGAGACAGCTTGGAAGATCTGTAATCAGAAGCTTGATAGAGCTTGATGGGAAAGCCTAGTTAGCGGTTTTCAACGCAGAATTTATTCCAACTCTCTCCCATGACCGAAAGAATAATATCGCGAATATAAGCCGCTGTGATGAGATTTGTGGATATTACTCGCCGGGATAGGGTGAAAAACATGGCAGTGAGCTAGGAACTCAACGTTGAGCAGCTGATTCTTGGAACGGCAAGGGCTGTGCTTCAATGGTTTGGTCAAGTGCCACGAATGTCCCCATCATCGCAAATTCCGAGGCGGCCATGGTAAGCAATTCCACCAGATAGGCGACCGCTTGGCAGACCCAGGACGTGGTGGTTGGACCAACTTCAAAAACTCGTTGGGTCGCGCTTAGGCATAGTTCCTGATGAGATAGAGTCGATGGTGGAGCATTGAGTTGCCTGGACATCTACCGCGCGTGGCCCCGCGATTCCCTTAGTGGATCCACGATTTTGACGAGGATTCTGTGCACAAGAGGCATTTCGAAAGAGGTGAAAAATATAAATATGGCGGATTTGACAAACTGTCCTGTACATCACGGTTTTCTTTTCGGTCTTTCTCCCGATCAGGGCACGATACAACTACACAACTAAAATGTCTCCATCCATATAAGTACTGCATCATTCTTCAAATAACTATTAAATTTTGGGAGAATGCAGCCCAGCCTTATCATTGACTGCGACGATGACCTTTCATAAAGGTCGCACGTTAAGAGTCACCTACTCACGGCACCAAGTACAGTAAACATGGTATGTTGATTCTCGGCTTTGTAAATTCTATGAACTGTTTCTTTTATCACTTGACACCTGTCACTACAAGCCTACTTTACACGTGAAGCAAGTTTAATTTAGTTAAGACCTGTTTTTGATGTCGTTTTGGCCATGAAGTGGAAAGAAGGACATCCTGGACATATTTCGTTAATGCAGAGGCTTTTTCTCAAGTGAATAGTCGCTGGTGACTATCCTATGCCTAGCGGTATCTTGTAGCGTATGTCCGCTAGCTCACTCCTCATCTCAAGTAATACGATCATTACTTGCGGAAATATTGTTGAAGAACGCATTTCAGGGAAAACGTCAGCCGCGGCCCCCATTTTTAAGACTGTCAATCTGACGAAAGTCTTCAGCCTCGTAGGGCGCCATTTTCAGTTGCCTGTTCAAGGTCTGTTAGAACTTTAGACTTGACTTTCTTCGCTCGAGCGTTGGGTGCCATGAAATCGGAAAACTGTTTCTACCTGAATTTGACCGCGGCGACCAATTGTCTCGCATAAAACGATAGATGAATCGCTCTTATTGAAATCAAGATCATGACCAAAATGGATTGTTGTGTTGTGTGATTAAGTGTAAATGTTTGGGGCGGTAAGCCACTTGCTCCAAACCTAACCCGGTTTAGTTGGAAGGTTAATGATGCGCTTTAAAAAATCCCATTCGAAATCAATCTTGCTACGCAATTATAAGGGCCCGATAAGTAAGTCGAGTATGAAGCCAGAACTGAAGGAAAAGTTGCCAAATGCACTATTAACTAGCCAAATGAAAAGCGCACACAATTACATCGCATTACTTCGATTCGCCAGCATTTAAATGAAAAAAAAAAAAAAACTTAACGAAACTCAACGAAACTGAGCCTGCTGATTTACGGCTGCTATGGTAGCGCCCGTTGTCTTGCCAATCTTTGTAAAATCAGCAGATGTTCACAAGAAAATGAAAATAGTGTGGTATCCTTGTAAAATGCCATCCTTCCTTTGTGGATCATACTGTGATTCTATCTTCTCTGTATATTAGGTCTCTGTCTGTGGACAGCTTAGAGCTCTTAATTTATCAAGTTCCTGCATTGAACAGCTTGTCGACTTACGAGAGTCTTCCATCATGGCTCAGTAAAAAGAGAGAGGAATGAGGACATCATAGAAGAGAACTTAGGTTGGCTAATAATAATCTTGGTATGCAACTGGTGGTGGCTGTGGCGTTGTTTGTCGTGAGCTTTGTGCACTTGAGTCAATCCAGCTGAGGTTCGATTTCCGGTGCAATCAAAATACTTTTCAAGGCCCCAAATTTTTCGAGTCACTGACAATGCTCAAAGCGTATAACAGTCTACAAAAAGCATCTCAAACTGGCTGTTCGGAGTTGGCATAAAACTGTATGTCCCTTCCACTCGTGAGAGAACATTAGCAGGCACAAGACGAGTGGTTGCTGAGAAGCCAGCCCCTGGCCCTCTAAGGACTGTAGGGCTATCCATATTATATATATTAATCAACTGGACATAACCATTAAAGAACCCTGCTATCTGGAGGACTGGGGCATGGACAGTCAATGCACGGAAAAAAGAGAGTCGAAAACAGGCTTAAATTGAACATGTAGTGCTCGTGGACATCTCAGCTCCGGCCCGAAAAGTCTTCGACTGCGAACCTGTGGGACAACGCAACAGAGGTCGCCCGCGGTTGAAGTCCTTCTCCACGCACCCAGGTGGAAAGGGTCGACCTACCGTAGGCAGCTAGCCAAAGATCCTGATAGTTGGAGGAGCTTGTTGATTGAGGCCCAAGTCCACCCCGGACTGTAGCGCCAACTAAAAAAGAAGACAATCTTAAGATATGCTCGGTTCGTCAATCATTTAAATCCCGAAATGTCTACCATTTGAAAATGTAACCACTCTACACATTATGAAGCAGTTGAGCAGTAAGACCAGGTTATCCACGAAACCATCACCCACTATCTTTGGCTATGTTCCATCCGCTGCGAAGAATAACTCCTTTCTTACCTTTCTCTTTTTACCCAATATCGAACAGAAACCACATCTTTCGTTCTGCAGAATCAACGCATAGTAGTTGGAGCCAGAAACCAAAACAAACAGAGGGAAGGGAGCCCGCCTGTTTTCTATGGAACATAAGGATACCGAGATTTGTTTAAAAGATGATTTGAACATAAGGTTGAATTGTGGGAGACTGTGCATACCTCTTGGGTAATTTTCTTCTCGGAATGATTTCTTCGTAAACCGACGGATGGCATGGAAATTTGTGTGTACTTTAATCTTCATTATATTGAAGTTGGAATAGGAAATGCACTTCTGTGTCTTACAGTGAAACAGCACACCCCTCCGACAAAGTTGCTATCGAAATTGAATCACTCAAAAATTCAGAGTCAAATTACCACCCATGTGATTTCTGAGAACAAATTCATTTGAGTATGCACAAGATGTGAGCGGTCTCTGAAGCGGATATGCTTTCATCAATCAAGTTGGAGTTCTTTCTTGAAGTATTTAAATTTGTCTTAGGAATAACCATTTTTTTTTTGAGCCGAACTGAGAAGAAGTGGTGTAGTAGGAAGGCAGACAGTTGGGCGAATCTTTAACGTGGCTCCCGACGAAAGGCAGTAAATGTCATTAACTACTGCGCTAACCTCGGGTAAGTCTTAGTCAAGCTATGTCCTTATCCAGAATATACACCGTTTATCGATCAAGTTCCACCGATTAGGACACTTAGCTCCACAAACAACCAAATATTTTAATGTATATGGTTCGATTGGATGCGTCGACATCAAGGCAGTTCAATTACCAACAACAAGTCCTCTCTCGAGTCCAGAGAGCGTCGTGCTACCTATCGATGCTTCGAGCGCCCAAGGCACGAACATCACATTCAAACCGTATGCGCAATTGAATATGGTAAACCACCAATCAGCCAGAGACAAGAGGCAACCTAACGACGGTGCACCCTGTCACTGCACCAGACCCAAATCGAGTGACCCATCAGAGGACGGAGGAACCCATGCCAGGTCTTCAATTACAAAGAGCAAATCTCTCAATAAATATCACCCGAACTGTGATTCCTCCATCGTAGATCTGTGCAAACATTGGCAAGCCAACAGACACTGGCCAACGTTTTCAGCAACCAGTCCGCACCGCACCATAACCTCACGCACCCGACTGCCTTGGCAAGCACTTATTGTCTGACGCACTGACTCACCTGCAGACCCGCGTCTGGCTAATTGCGTTTAAGTGTATCGGCGCCCACACGGAACGCCCAAAAGTCAATCCCAGAGGCAGCACACTCCGTATGTCCACACACCCTGATTACTATGGACGCACTAGTTGAAATTTTATTTGCCCAGCAGTGGAGTGGTACACTTGGTATCCTCTCTCTAACCTCCTAACGAACTGTTATTGGGATTCACAAATACGACAGAGGTCCATGTTAATGGCTGTTATGATGATTACACTCGAGACTAAGTTAAACACCAGCAATTTATTGGGGCTCAGCATTCGTTAAGGCAAACAGAGGCGGGTTGCTTAGTTTTGCACAAAACACCGGAGAAAACCATGCCGCTGCCGATGTTGATGCCACATGTGGTGCTTACTTTATAATTTAGGAGACGTAGATTTAATTAAGATAACTTTTGGGTTATTATTTTGCATACACTCTGGTGAGCGGCTGTGGCCGAACTGAGTACACAGGCACGGATATCCCCAGGACGAGAGACGTAAACAAGAGAACTGTTCTGAGGGACCGACATTCTCGGGGAGGTTCATTCATCCCAACCGGCAGTCGGATTGTAAAGTACAATTAAGTAACCAAACACGACAGAAGTTGACTCAGGGTGAACTCTACCCTGTCCTCGCTCCCAGGAGAGACGACTCATTCACCGCTACACTACGAATTTGTGGCCGGCCAACGAAAGGTTCCACCTCAAGGATTCTTCAATTGAATGAATCGATTTCCAAATTGCAAGCATAGGTATTACTATCAACGGGCTGTGGACTACCAGTATTTCGTATGACTTTTGAGACATCCTCTGCTTTGGATGTGTCTGGAGTGCAAGCTGCAAAGGAAGTTTTCATTGATTCGAACCAAGTCGTATCGGATCTTTGTTGATTTGATGGCGGCATTGGACTCGTTGAAATGTTGCTGCATCATGGATTTTACGCCGAAGAAGCTTACATCATACAAGCATTTGATTGCCCAAACATATTTCACAAGAATAAGTTTGTGTCCTTGAAAAGTCAATGTGTGCATTCCTTTGATTCCACAGAGACTTACCAACCAAGGAAGGCAGCAAGGAGTGGCTGGCTGCAAGCTCAATCTAAGCCGGTTGTGAGACAGCCCTTTTTGAATGTCGCCCACTCCCAACACCAATTAGTGCTTGCTACGAAGTTGACACATGAGCTATGGCTTCCTTCCCGCAATGACAGACGAAGTTGTCCTGACGACTTGGTCTTCATTCGTTTGGTCTTCCCCTCCCGCTTCAGCCATGAGCCATGGATTCGAAGACGCTCTTAGCTGGGGCAGTGGTGTCCATGCGGTCGATGTGGACGACACAGTGCTTCCGGACTAACTGTGTTTGGGTGTTCGCAGTTACGCCTTCTCCCTCGTTTATTCCTTCATACCTTTCTGACAGGACCATATATCCGTCGCAGATTTTGCTTCTAAAGACAACCAGAGTAAACTCTGTCCTTATAGTCGAGCTTTCGCAAAGAAGAAGGCTTTCGCAGATGTTATTGAGCTCGCTCAAAATTACCGAAAAAAGTGAGCTCCAAGGGCCATTCCGTCTCTATGCACAAACTGCAGAAACGGTGAACGCTGCTAAATCAATACCTTTCACCGTGGGCGTTCGACTTCGCCAAGAGTACGTCTCCTTTTCATTGTACATATGGACTGGATGTTGCAGCGCAGCCGAGGCGAGGAATATCTCACTTTGAGAGTGTTGAAGGTAAGTCATCTTCTTTTTGCAGATGACTCAGTTATCCTTACATCTTTCCAAACCGAATTCCAGGCCGCACTCGATAGGTTTGTGGCCGTATATGCTGATGTGGTTTTTAATCAGAAGTTACGACCATTTCAAGTGGGCTGGTTCAGTGCACTCAACAAGTTAGCGGTGTCCCATTGAAGCAGTTGGAGACGTTTAAGTATCTCAGAGGAATGAGCCTTCCAGTAGAATTGGCCAGCTTGGAAGATCTGTAATCAGCTTGGCCAAGTCAAGGCCAAGTCAGCGGTTTTCAAGTACTTATTTCAACTCTCACCTATGGCTGTGCTTCAATGCTTTGGTCAAGTGCCACGAATGTCCCCATCATCGCAAATTCCGAGGCGGCCATGGTAAGCAATTCCACCAGATAGGCGACCGCTTGGCAGACGCAGGAAGTGGTGGTTGGAACAACTTCAAAAACTCGCTTGGTCGCGCTAAGACATAGCTCCTGATGAGATACTATCGCTGGCGGAGGATCGAGTTGCCTGGAGATCGAGTCGTTTATGCTCTCCCCCGCTATCATGCGGGTTAGAGGATGATGTGTGCGACAAAGGCGTTGTGTCGTTTCAAAATAAATAGATTGTTTGCTTACGACTCACATGACTGTGTTGCCAAATGATGTATGATTTGACTGGTCACGGATTCTAACGCATCACATAGAAACAGGTGTGTAGCGATCGGGCTTGATTGCTTAGGGAGTGATCTTAGAAAATGTGATTGGTTGTGCGGATGCGTCTTCTTCGAGAGATCATGTTTACGTATCTGCATGTTTTCGTCTACCCATCTAATCCCGCAGAATGTCTTCCAGCAGCATGGGCTTTAGACAATGAGCTACCTAATGTTCCAGTAAATGGCCACAGAGACTATTTTCTCTCTATTCTTCGACCGAATAGAACGTCGACATGGGCGGTTAGAACTGAGATCAATCATCGAACCATTGAGTCATCGATCAATTCGCTGTTAGAACTGGTACCAATCATCGACCACTTCGCTTGCAAAGGCTTCGGACTGTTGTGACATTTAAGAATCCGATATCAAAAATGTCTTCAACAGGAACTAAGATCAGAAGAATCCTTGACGACAACAGAACATAATGCCCTCTTTCAAGCTTGCACAATCCCAACTGGAAGTAAGGGAAGACCGTGTAGAGTGGCAATGGAGTTGCTGTAGTCTTGCAGGCATATGAAAGCCCTGACGACCTAGCGACCGTAGCTCACTTAGACTAACGTGTTGGGTTCATTGTCTGAGATTATTCACTACCTTCATTTGAGGCTATCAGTGTAAAATTGAGGTAATCCGCAAAACCCAAAAATTACCAAAATAACAACATTGGATACCTTGAGAGCTCTCTAGTGAGGACTGGCATAATTTCAATCTCTGTGGGTTACTCCACTTTTGCCTCTTTTTTTCCTAAGGCAGTTTCAGGTAAGTACCTAGGATCTGCAGCCTATTCTTCCTAGAAACTGCATTCTTTGCTTTGCTAGGCCTGGACATTCGAATGTTTCTGCTCAGCGTCGACCATAGCTGTCTAGCTGTTGCTCCAATACCCAGAATCAGCCATCGAGATCTGACTCTGTCCAAGGCTTCGTCTACCGGTTCGTCCTTATGGAGCTAAGCCACATGAAGGGATTGCCACGATTCTGCCAGACTCCAGACTGCCAGCCTCAAAAATTCTACTGTGCAGACTCTACTCTCAGAGCCAAGAACAAAGTGAACATTTCCATCAAATCGATGCACTCACTCCCGCTCTTGTGCAACTGGAATAGCCTCGTGCTCTATATGCAGTAAACCTAAGCTTGCGGACATCCACTCCAGACCTTCATTTTATGTTTCTGATAGGAAACTCATGCAGATTCAGACCGCGAGATGACAATTCTTTCCTGTTTGAAGAAAAACACGTTGACTGTCGCACTCCTCCTTGCACACTTTCAGCACTACGTTCTCGCACTCAAGCAGTTGATGGCGTCCCAATGCTCGATTACATTGTCTGCGATTTCATCACACCGCAAACTTTCGATCCCACCTTCAGGCATGCATTTCCAACTTGTAAGTTTCTTGCTTTCCATTCAATGCCAGTAAGTCTTCCTCCGCCGGTAATGCTCACATCGGAAGTGTAACAGGATATGATTTATCATCGCGTTGGTCGAGAAAGCAATTTCTGCGCCCCGTCGACTAGTCGGAATTTCTCGATAAGAGCACCATTCCCTGGATTACATGCATCAACTTTGAGTGCCCACGGTTCCTAACATTCGAAATCGATAGCCCGCCCATCCCCCCATTCGCTCCACAGCCCACCCAAGGAATCAAACAAACAAAAAAGGGGGAACTATATCATTAGAATACTTGATGAGTACCTGGAGCTGGAGAAAATTCATGCGATTACCATCCGCCTCCGCCGAATACACGGAGAACAGCATAAACCATGAGCATGATAAATGACCAGGATCACACAGGATTCCGTGTTGCAAATCGAGTGGAAGGAGCTTCGTTTTTCCTGTTTGTACTTCAGCTGTGTAACACCAGGGAACACGGAAAGATCTATGTGTGCTATCAAAAAGTGAAATTGCCAGAAGTACGAATAAGGTATTACACAGCATTTCCGGTGGGATGTCAGCTTCAGATGCGGATTCTCGCTTGCCACTTGCTGGCCGGAAGATAAATTAAAATAGATATTCGATTAAAATGTGAATCGTTCAACAGATCTGCCCGATTCTGACATGCTGACACCCCACGAATGCTCCCTTTTTTCATTTTCCTTGACGACTGGATGGGAACCGATTCCCTACCGGGAATGGTTGTTTGCAGGGTCATGCCAATCAAGCCGGGGATTTATGAAAACCTTCCCGGTCGAATGAGAGAAATGGCAAGACTACTTCACTTGGCGTGTGTCATTAGATCGAACGCAGGGATTATATGCCTTTGATCAGTTTTAGCGCCGAGCCCGAATATCGTTTCTGACTGCAGCGGTTTTAGGAGAATGTATGCAGTTCTTAACGATGTTCACCTGGATATCTGGAGGAATTCCCATGAAAAGTGCCGCACACAAGCTGGCAAGCATGCCAGCAGTGCACACCAGCACTCCATCCAGCGCTAGATGAATCGCCTACTGCAGTGCACGGCAAATAAATCGACCTGGCATTGGGTGTGCACAGTCGCAGGCCTCGTTCCCCACAAATCTGCGTGGTGCCCATAAAGGGAGAGCGAGCAAAAAAGCCGGGTATCCATACTCTTCTGAGCGCACACAAGAGGCCATGGAAACATCCAGCAATTTTGCGCTATCCCATGTGGGCACTATCAGCAAAATTGCTGTAACGCCATCATGTCCCAGTGTCTGGCCGTCGCGCATAAATTCCACATTGTGGATGGTTTATGCAAACATTGACTTCTAACTCTTTGGCTCGTCCCACGAATTAAAACAAAAAGGCGCCCCAGCATCAGCATGCATAGAGTCTCCCGAATGTACGATGTTCCTACATGACGAACATGCAGGACATGTTTCGTTACAAATGGGACGACATGTAAACGAATGTGTGAACACATCGACTAAAAATCGACTTAATCCTTGTTGGGCTAACCCTATCCGCACACACAGCCGAACACACATGCACACGTATGGATGCTATGTACGCATTGCTTTGGTGCCAAGAGTTTGTCTGCATTTCGGATGAAAGACACTCCGTGTTCCCTTATGGTGAAAATGGTGTCCCCGAGACAGACGATGCTATCACAGCCACCACTGGAGACATCCATTAATCCATCAATGTTGCGAATGCGGTTTTACAGTCCATTCTGCGTCGCTGCAATCAACGGAACTTCACAGGACAGCGAGATAAATCAGCATGGCGAGTGTGAAATACGGGAGACCCTGCGTTCGTGGCCAGGCTCAGAGATTTATAGACGGTCAGTCGATGGATAGACGGACATGCTCGACGGCATCGGAGCGCGGAAGTTGTTGAATTTGCCCGGATTTGCCTCGTGATAGGGGGAGCATTCGTTTATCATGCGTTTTGAGGTCTGCCACTGAAATGTCGATAAAACGTGCAGTTGTCACGTAAGACGGTGATGAAATCATGCTCCGTGCACTAAGCCGGTTGATTACTCAAATTCCTTCGTGAATTCCCAATGAAGCCTGGACGGATTTGGTTCAACATCGACGTAAATGCGTATCCTTTTGTCTATTATTCAAAAATTGGAATGCTTGTGCCTTTTAATAGTTAAGCGGAGAAAGACTGTAGACAGAATTGCACCCAAAGACGATTGGGTCCTGGGACAGTAATGTAATTTTGGCAATGCAATTCTTGCATAATGCAATCCTTTCTTCTGTGAAAGGACTTTAGTTTGTTGAAAGTGAAACGCGCCACGGGAATAGAGTTCACGCATTTGCATTTACATTCCCAGCCACCGACAGGGTGACGCGATCAAGCCCTGCACGAGTCTTTGTACGTCATCAACCTAGTCATCGCCATTTGCCGCGGTAAGCTCGTTGTCTGGAACTTCTCACTCAGTGTTTACCGGCGTTCTTCATCAGCGCTGCCGCTAAACCGTTGAAAATAAACTTACCTCGATGTAGTGTGCTTTCAGCTTGTGGTTGATCTTTCCCCTATTGAACGCCATCAAATCAATCCGTTCAAAAAATGTATCTTCAGTTTTCAATCTTCAATCTTCAATTTTCAATCTTCAATCTTCAATTTTTAATCTTCAATCTTCTGACTTCAGTCTTCAATCGTGAATCTTCAATCTTCAATCTTCAATCTTCAATCTTCAATCTTCAATCTTCAATCTTCAATCATCAATCTTCAATCTTCAATTTTTAATCTTCAATCTTCTGACTTCAGTCTTCAATCGTGAATCTTCAATCTTCAATCTTCAATCTTCAATCTTCAATCTTCAATCTTCAATCATCAATCTTCAATCTTCAATCTTCAATCTTCAATTTTTAATCTTCAATCTTCTGACTTCAGTCTTCAATCGTGAATCTTCAATCTTCAATCTTCAATCTTCAATCTTCAATCTTCAATCTTCAATCTTCAATCTTCAATCTTCAATCTTCAATCTTCAATCTTCAATCTTCAATTTTTAATCTTCAATCTTCTGACTTCAGTCTTCAATCGTGAATCTTCAATCTTCAATCTTCAATCTTCAATCTTCAATCTTCAATCTTCAATCTTCAATCTTCAATCTTCAATCTTCAATCTTCAATCTTCAATCATCAATCTTCAATCTTCAATCTTCAAGCTTCAATCTTCAAGCTTCAATCTTCAATCTTCCATCGTCAATCTTCAAACTTCAATCGTCAATCTTCAATCATCAATCTTCAATCTTCAAGCTTCAATCTTCAAGCTTCAATCTTCAATCTTCAATCTTCAAACTTCAATCTTCAATATTCAATCTTCAATCTTCAGTCTTCAATCTTCAATCTTCAATCTTCAATTTTCAATCATCAATCTTCAATCTTCAATCTTCAATCTTCAATTTTAGTCTTCAATCTTCAATCTTCAATCTTCAATCTTCAATTTTCAATCTTTAATCGTCAATCTTCAATCTTCATTCTTCAATCTTCAATCTTCAATCTTCAATCTTCAATTTTCAATCTTTAATCGTCAATCTTCAATCTTCAATCTTTAATCTTCAATCTTCAATCTTCAATCTTCAATCATCAATCTTCAATCTTCAATCTTCAAGCTTCAATCTTCAATCTTCAATCTTCAATCTTCCATGGTCAATCTTCAATCTTCAATCGTCAATCTTCAATCTTCAATCTTCAATGTTCAATCTTCAATCTTCAATCTTCAATCTTCAATCTTCAATCTTCAATCTTCAGTCTTCAATCTTCAATCTTCAATCTTCAATCGTCAATCTTCAATCTTCAATCTTCAATCTTCAATCTTCAATCTTCAATTTCAGTCTTCAATCTTCAATCTTCAATCTTCAATCTTCAGTCTTCAATCTTCAATCTTCAATCTTCAATCGTCAATCTTCAATCTTCAATCTTCAATCTTCAATCTTCAATTTCAGTCTTCAATCTTCAATCTTCAATCTTCAATCTTCAATCTTCAATCTTCAATCTTCAATCTTCAATTTTCAGTTTTCAATCTTCAATCTTCAATCAGCAATCTTCAATCTTCAATCTTCAATCTCCAATCGTCAATCCCTTATCTTCAATCTTCAATCTTCAATCTTCAATCTTCAATCTTCAATCTTCAATCTTCAATCTTCAATCTTCAATCTTCAATCTTCAATCTTCAATCTTCAATCTTCAATCTTCAATCTTCAATTAGCAATCTTCAATCTTCAATTTTCAGTTTTCAATCATCAATCTTCAATCTTCAATCAGCAATCTTCAATCTTCAATCTTCAATCTTCAATCTTCAATCTTCAATCTTCAATCTTCAATCTTCAATCTTCAATCTTCAATCTTCAATCTTCAATCTTCAATCTTCAATCTTCAATCTTCAATCTTCAATCTTCAATCTTCAATCTTCAATCTACAATCTTCAATCTTCAATCTTCAATCTTCAATCTTCAATCTTCAATCTTCAATCTTCAATCTTCAATCTTCAATCTTCAATCTTCAATCTTCAATCTTCAATCTTCAATCTTCAATCTTCAATCTTCAATCTTCAATCTTCAATCTTCAATCTTCAATCTTCAATCTTCTATCTTCAATCTTCAATCTTCAATCTTCAATCTTCAATCTTCAATCTTCAATCTTCAATCTTCAATCTTCAATCTTCAATCTTCAATCTTCAATCTTCAATCTTCTATCTTCAATCTTCAGTCTTCAATATTTAATCATCATTCAACAATTTTAAGTCTTAGCAGTCTTAAGTCAGACACATCTCATGGACGCTGACCACCTGTAGAACGACTATCCTGCTTCTCCCATTCGCCTTAACAACGATTACCATGCCATGATTCAAGATCCCATTTAATGCGCTGAAAGACCGACCATAAAGCATCCAGCGACAAGCGGCTTATTTACACTTCTCTCAACGAAGCATTCATGGCATGAGCGACCACTAAATCTAAGCGGCATAAATCCTTGTGGGGAGCACTAACTCTTATCGCGCAGTAAAATCGCAGGGCGCATAATTTTAAGTTCCTCGATATGAATAAAAAGCATTAATATCCCTGCGACTCCTTCTTCCGATGTCCAAGACCAAGCCTGCCTCTCTGTCATTGTTGCCAAGGGAGCAGGACGCCAGACAAAGAAAAAAAAAACACTCAAATGGGATAACATAATGCTGCAGGCTGCGCACTATTTTCAAATGGTTCCTGAAGACGACGTTTAGACGCTTGAACACCAAAACTGGCTATTATCGCTCGAGATTTATGGGCTATCTCATTATGGAGTTTCGCACACGACACCGTTCGCGCCGCATTCGTCTTGGACATAAATATCCACGGGAATTCCGTTGGATTCTAGGTGCTTCCAATCGCACCTTTCTTGCGCCTGGTCATGACGTCTTCGGGTTGAAACTTTGAATGCGGCATAATTGTTTTTTCGTTTTATCGGGGGACGTGACGCCCTGCAGAGTGTTCGAAAGTGTTAGTTTGCGGATTTGGTCAGCTGCATGTGAGGCACACACATCCGCGTTCATGTCTGCAAGGGCGCGTCTTCAGCTCGCACGGCAGGTCTTTGCAATTCAATCCTCGCATTGGTCTGGATGCGAGGTACATTTTCGGAATTCGTAATCGCACACGTAAATAACACATGTGCGGCGATACATTTGCAATGTTTCATCGCCACTAATGTACTCTGAGGAGATAAAAGTGTGGGGTCTGCAATCAAACACGCCTCCGCCCACCACGCACCATCGTGGCTCACACCACTCCGCAGGTGCAGACGTGGGTGAAGTGCAAGTTGCCATTTAATATGCACGGGTACACTCACTCAGAGCATTCGAAGCGGGAAGCCTTTGCACAAGAATCCCCTGAAGGACGGTCATCAGCAGCATCGCACTCTCGCAGCAACATCCGCCACCTAGGATGACGATGATGCCGTACAACAATGCTTCCACCAGGACTTCATTGTTATTCACGTGCAGTAGCGTGTGCACCAGGTGGTATACATTTTAATTATGATTAATACGCTAGATGTGATGCGTTCATAACTTTTCATATGCAAAAGGCGCGTCGCGTCGACGGATTAATGGATTATCATCGGGCGGCAACCTCAACCTCAGTGCACTGCTGCGGTGGCCCTTATGGACTGCCAAAGGCGGAAGTAAGAAGAATGAAGAAGTTGAACTGCGAAGACTGCTAGTTTACCTTGCCTCTCGCCCGGCCAGCCAAATGGTGTAAATTGCGCTCTTCCT
The DNA here is from genome assembly GCA_905231855.2 of Eristalis tenax. NCBI lineage: Eukaryota > Metazoa > Arthropoda > Insecta > Diptera > Syrphidae > Eristalis > Eristalis tenax. The sequence continues at coordinate 26,515,763 of HG993127.1, forward strand.
CTGCTGGCGCAGTTAAGTTCGTTCTTGGACGAGTTGAAGTTAAGAACTTCAATTAAAATTCCACGTTCGGTTCCACGCCTGAGTGGTGGTAGCGGAATAATCCGCTGGCATTCTCAGTTTCACCAACGGCTCAGATGACTGCGGGTGGGCGCAAGGAAATGATGTGCAAACTATGGAAACCACTGAGACTGCATTGTCTGGCGCAGAAAGCGTTCCCTTTCTTCTTTGCCTTGCAATCAGTTAATGGATAAAGGATTCCCGGGAAGGAAGAGCAGAAGTGCAAAATCCGGAGCAAAGCTAATCCACAAGTCACGCAAAGTGAATTTTAAAATTAATTGCCTTCTTTCACCAAGAGTTCCCTGCAAATGGTGAATCCTAACTAAACACCAACTTCAATAACTGAGCCAACCACACACTGGAGTGATGTTACAGACTCTCGATAACCCTTGTGGATGATGTTTTACGTGCAGGTGCATGTGTGTTAAGAACACGGGATCTAATCAATTATAGATAATTAGGTAGCGATTAAGGCATCATCGATGCCACCTTCGATGGCTTTCGAGTGGCGGTCTCATCTCAAACCCTTGGTGTCTGCTACTTGAAGAGTTACACACGTATGAGTGGATAATTGGTCTTATGCATGCACGCCTGCACTAGACACATCCTAGTTTAATTAGAGGTGTGATCATGTTGTGAGAAGTGACATGTACAGCGCGGAAGTAAAAATAATGAGCTCTTCACTTCAACGGCGTTAGATAATGGATATGCATATTTGAAAAATGTCGTTGCACACGCGGGTGAGCCTCTAGCCTCTGCAGTTCATTTTAAGATGAGCAAATCGGTCAAGCGGTTACAGCAGACTATCTTACAGCTGTGTTATGATAAGTGACAGGGAAAATAATTGATTGGGAAAATAATTCAAATTTAAACTGACCAAGATAAAAGAGTCAAATAAGAAAAAGCGGATAGTATAGACTTTCTTAAAGACAAAGCATTAGCTTCTGACAGAAATCTTCAAGAGGACCTGCGGAAGATACCTATGCGCTTGTACACAATTTTATTCGTTCTATTGTGTTAATTAATTTTTCAGATTCGTTAAAGCTTTTCGTTTGAATAAGGCAGAATTGAGGTTCCTCAAAGAAAACGTCTGCTCCTTCCGAAGCATCTTCGGCTCACATCTCTGTCGTTTCGCTCGCTCTGATGGTTGGTTGTAAACACTTTTTGCAATATCGGGATTCAGGCTCATGGAATTAAGCAGCTCCCTGAACTGATCCCGGTTAGTTGTTTTCTTGCTGCAATATCCACACATACCTATCTATGTATATGAAAATGTAGCCTCAAATGTTTGTCGCCGATTCACGCCTTTGCCGATTTTTACCAAACTTTCACATATCTTTGGAATTGGTCCATATATGGTTTGCGTGAAGTTTGGGAAAAATCGGTAAACGCATGTTAGTGTTGTGCGTGATTTTTCCACACATTAGCCGAGTTTTTCGTGTCGGTATATGTATAAGTAGATATAGACACAAAAACGTGTCATGACAATTTGCTTGACAACCGTCCTTGAAGGGCCAAGCCATTAGTTCGCACTACAAATCTAAACCACAGATTTGTAGTGCGGAAGACAAAACATTTTGACTTCTCAGCTTGATTGATAGACTTGTAGTTAGGTGTGAACACGTGTTGTACAACTTCAGTACATTTTTCATTTCTAATTGGGATTTTAGTGAGTGCACATCGGTGGAATGAAAGATGACATCAAGTGTGGAAAAATAATTTTTGTCGAAATATAGACAATTTGCAGAGGTAGGTTAAATAAAAGTGAACAATGCTAAAATTAAGTGTTAAAGGAATGAATGTATTGGATTTTGCAGACTTAGCAATACGTGTGCTAAATCTGTGAAAACTTCAAGAATCTTAGAGTTGCAGACAAACGTTCACGTTATCATGTAATATCGTCTCTTAAAATATTGGCCTTTCGTATGATGTGTCGGCTTATTTCACTCAAGAACTCCAGAATGAACAAACCACAAAGTTGAATTCGCGTGGTCGGGCGTTGATAGGTTTCCGCATGTTATGTCAATGCGCGGCTCCTTCACTTTGCCAAATCGCAATGAAAGACTACTGACTACAGCTCACTGCTGATCACAGGTGGCGCCTCACCTACGATCCAGATAATACCACTAAATCGCAGATGCCGCTGAGAGCACTTTTTGAAGATGCAGTAGAACTATCGGCATTGGTGTTCTAAATAGTTCGACATAGGATAATGTACCCCATTGTCTAATCAATCCTTTATTTAATGTACAAATGCATCTTGTGACAAAACTATATTTGTATGAACAGTATAAGACACATTTGACAAAAAATTAAATAAAGAGGCGCTTTATTCGTATTTTGAGAAGAAAATATTGATACGCACCACCTTTTGAAACAAAAAAATAAAATGAGAAGAAGAGCGTTTTACTGAGAATAAATGCTGAGCTCAGTACCGAGTTGTCAATAAAACACGCCTAATATTACGAAAGAGCTTTATTTCTTTGCTCTATCTAGGGTTTCACCCAACACTCATTTTGTATTATTTTCTTTTAGTTGCCATTATATGCAAGCACTTCGAAGTTAATCTCAAAACTGAAGTCTGCCAACATCTTTTGTGTGTGAACGCTTGTCGCCAAGCAAATCGTCGCTATAAATTGTTGAGTCTAAACGCAGCTATTCGCATTTGCTTTGATTTGTAGTGTGTCATGATAAATCAAAATAAGTTTTTGGTTTTCACTGCTTGCTGATCATCGGCTGCTGCTTTGCGCACAACATCAGCATAGGAGCATATCCATCATAAAATAATCTATAAACCATCGTATTGACCTCTGCTATCATACACAAATAGAATTTTGTTGAAACAGTTTTCGAGAACACTTACCACCATAGATGAAGTAAAATAACAACGCCCAACATCTACCTCACATGCACATTAAAATGTTTGGTAACCACTTTTTTCATCGCTTTCTAAAGCCAAATTGACCAATCAGAAAACGGCTTTGCGTTATTTCGTGCCTAACTGTCGAAAATTCATGAATAACTGTCAAAAAGCCTCTGACATTCATCGATGGACTAGAGGTCAATCAGCTGTGAAGCTGGGCATCTCTATAATACTTCATTTCTGCTTACCACATACAAAATTTCAAAAATATTTAGTTGTTAAAAAAAGTTTTAAAACGATATTTACACGTAAAACATTTTCTCAAGCCTGACCAGTTGAATTCCGCAATTTTTTAGACGGGACAGTCCCTTGGAAATGTGCTCAGCGAAGTGGGTATGGCTATGTGTTTTTATTTGTTGTGACAGCAATTTTACAATCTTATGTTTGTACTGTTCTTGCAGAGATAATGGAGGGATAGAGATATCCATCTTCTACTTCTCTTGCCCCTTGATTTCATCTGACAGCGTTTTTATTCGCTTTTTGTCCTGTGAGTACGTGTGAGCTCTTGAGATCACGAATATCTAATACCCTTCCCCAACCTAGTAGAGGGGTGAATTTGAGTTCTTATTTGAAAAGTCGCTCGTTAGTCGGACGTTATTTCAATTCTAAATTGTGTTAAATTTCAACTCAGTATGGAGGGGTAAACGAACGAACAAAGCTTATGTTCATGAAGTCGATTCCTTAAGCTCCTAGTCTGAGACACTAGGACAAAAGTAATGCACTACTAGTGTATGCATTTTTGTATAAGAATTATGCATATAAAATGCATTCACACGAATCATGCGTGCAGATAACAAAATAACAATATTATTGAAACGTTTGCATGAATCACTTAAAAAAAGTTCTTTGCTCATTTCGCTTTTTTCAAAAATATTGATAGATTGATAGAAACTAACTTTTTTGACAACCTTCCTTATGCATTGGTTATCATTGCAATATCTTGTCATTGTTGTTATCAAAATGTAATTGTTGTATGAGTGGAACCAACTTTTGAGACAGTTTATCAGATAGGCTGTAGGTATATAGTCTAAGAATCAAATTGAGGCCAAATAGTTCCAGTTCAGTGCACTACATTTTTATTCAAGAAATTCCATATAACAATACATATAAGTATATGCTCTTAGGAATACGAGCAAACTTTTGAACACGCTCCGCACAACAATACATGGATCGTGGGCAAATTTGGCAATCTGTCGCCATTTTGTTTCCCACTAAGACCCACGAATCTGCGACATTCCCACTAAAATCCCCGAATGGGCCGACCTTGTGTGGTTTATCCATGGTTTGTGTAAAAGTATGCCTGAAATACGAGGGAACACCACTATATCCCCGGTGTGGACAAGGGGCAAAAATGGCCGAAGATGGATATCTCTATCCCTCCATTATCTCCGAGTTCTTGTTTACTTGTTTACTACTGTGACAATAAACAAGGCGCAAGGGCAATCGTTGGAATTATGCGGAAATGGCTTAAAATATCTATGCTCCACAATTATGTGTACCAGAAATGAAGTGTGATAGGGGTACCCAACTTCACACCTGATTGACCCCTAGTCCATCGACGAATTTGACGGATAATCATGAACATTTTGACGATTATTCATGAATTTTTGACAGTTATTCACGAAATAACGTAAATGCCGTTCTCTTGGTCGATTAGGCTTTATAAAAAATGGTTGTCAAACATTTTAAGGGGCAAGAGAGGTAGAAGTTGGGCGTCTCTATCATACTTCATTTCTGATGTGTACCATGTTCAAGTCTAGTTAAGCTATTAGTTATTTTTATTTATATCACTACAACGGGAAAAACAAACAGTTTAGTTTACGAAAGGGCTCTGCGATAATTTAATTAAAAACATGGCATAAGGTAAAAAGAAGATCATGTAGAAAAAATCGACAGTAAAACGGGATCGTTTTCATTCTTATATCAATGTGATCTGCCTAGCGAAGCAAGTACAGGGTACGTTATGTACTTTCACGCATGATACATTTATGTACTGTAGAAACCAAGATTTGGCAGCACTGCAACTGTTATAAATGAATTTCTTTCTTCCTTGTCAATACAATAAAAGTAATCTCTGAAATATAAAAGCAATCATCTTTTATTTCCAACATGTACTTACAGCATCTTCAAGGTTCTTACTACCCCACTTATAGGTACCATGAAAAGGTGCTCCTTAACAGCCTTATCCCCCCGGAAGCATTCGTCAATTGCGACCAGACAGGTCTGATTCATTGGCAATTCCTTTAATCGTCCACATTTATCGGACAACCGCGGATACGCGACACAACTACAGCATTCCCTTCGAACGTACTCAACGATCAAGAATTTGAATGAAACGTTTCCCCGGCGTATTCTACGATAGCGGTGATTATTTGGATCGGCCGACTGACGGACCGTGTATTTACTCCAGAAGTCTCAGTGAGTCGACGAAAATAAACGAAAATGCGTATAGTCTTCCTTTCATCAACGACAAATACTGTCTATCGTCTCTGTTGTTAATTTCCAAGCAGATTCTTATTCATGAATTCATCAAGCGTGAAATGAAGCCTTAAGAGTGTCGCTTTTACCACTCCAGTAGGGAGTCCTATGAATACAAGATTTTTTCCCTTCAACTATAACTTCAGCAATTTAAAGATCAGAATTTTGAAAATTTTCACAAGTCCTCTGCCTCGAAGGGAAGCTAATTTTGCGTGAAAATAGTTCACGACAAATGCTTAAAGTCCACACCAAAAATACTGTCTGTGGTTTAAAGTCAGCGCAACCGCAACCTTTAAAGTGCTTGCACATAAAAGTGGCTTCTGTATCGTCTATAAATAGCAGAACTTTGAGTTTCTCATAATGATAATAATGTGCGCGAAATTGCATACATTCACATACGTGTGTGAACTTGGGACTCGTTGCTGCAGTAACCACCCGGTTTTGGGATACTGGTGAAGTCGATTTGAAATTGAAATCATTTTAAAGTCGACCTTATCTGACTACATTTGCGTGCCATTGATTTTACAAATTACATGTTAATGCTACTGTCGCCGAGAGAAGTGAACGATTCATGAACTTATGCCCGAGTTGTTATGATCACCCTGCAGGCAGTAATTGTGTTTGCGCTCGTGTGAAGCTTGAAGTTCCCGGTATACCTTGAATTGTCACATATGCTATCGTGGCTGCCATAGTGACACTCTTGCCCTGAAGTATTCAAATCATCGCTTGGCTACATTGTCGTCGGAGATACGAGTACATGTGGCGACACTCAAGCGGACTGCCTATCATCATTATGTGCGCAGCACCTTGAGGTCGCCCCCGGGGCACATGTACGTATGCAGATTGAAGTGGACCATTTCATTTCGATTTAAGTTCCATCTACAACCGGGGGTTGCCGCCCTCACCATCAACAAGCAACTCAACAAATCTTTTGCTTCATTTTATGAAAGAAACAAACAAAAATAAATGAAAGAAGCAACGTCCCCACAGCGGATTGTAGATGATGTAAAAATGTCCACGTCCACGTGCTGTGGTGTCATATCGCGAAAGAACACGTACTTAATAAACTTTTTCACTCACACCCCGCAACGGTATGAAGGACACTCCGGGATGTCTTCTTATTTACGTGCACACACACTCACACGAGGAGAGCGAAAAAAAGAACCAGCTTTTGTGTGCACGACGTTTTCTTATTTTCCTGATGATCCTGGATCCAGTAGAAAATGTCACACAAACAATTTTGAAGTAATTTGTGCGGTTCCTGGCAGGCTTGTAATTACATTTTTTTTTTTGCGTTTTCTGTTCTGTTTGTTTATTTGTGCAGATTCTCTTGACTGGCATTGACATTTTATTCTATTCCGTCCTTGTATGATTCGCATTGAAAAGACCCGGAGTCTTTCTGTTTGTGCTCCCACACGAAGAGGAGGGCCACACACAGATATGTGTGGGACGAGTGCCCTTGAACTCGCGGATATCGTTATGTTGGCACAGATAAAGAGGGACGGCAGTTGCTGAACGGAGGCGGCGGGCGGGTGTTATCATGTGGCTCTGTGTTCATTCGTCGCATATGTGATTTTTTTCAGAAATCTACCGCACAATTTATCACAATTAAAGCGAAATGGCACGGGCAGTCATTCGTGAGCTCGTTTGTGTAATCTGAAGCTTGGTGGAATCATTGGCATAATGAATGTTTAACGCAAAGCATGGGACGATCGGGTGGAGTCTCCTCCAATCAGTTGTTATCGTCTGTTGCATGGACGCCACGGGATCTATAAGGGTTCTCTGCCATAACATATCATCCGGATCAGAAGCTTACGAAACTTTAACAAATAATGAAGATTTATAGCATTAAAGCCAATTTCCGGTAATAATTTAAGTTCCAGTGGACAAGTACATACTTGGCTGAACAGATTCAATTCGATCTGCATGATATATCGAGAAATGATCCGGCTCATTGGGCACAGAGAGCGTGTGATTTCACACCTCTGCCTTCGTTGAAGGAGCTCACAGTCAATGTTGAACGTAAGTTCGGCTAAGTCACCGTAGATCGACATGAGTCAGTGCTAACTAGGCTCCCATTTGAAAAGGCGGAATTAAGGCGGAAGTCAACCTGACATCCATTCGCTACGTTCATCGCCACACTGAATGCCGTCATCAATTCCAGTTGTCTTGCATCGGTGGTTGCTCGTCATTCGCCACGCTCGTCGCCATACTGAATCCCGTCATCAAGGCCAGTTGTCTTGCATCGGTGGTTGCTCGTCATTCGCCACGCTCGTCGCCACACTGAATCCCGTCATCAAGGCCAGTTGTCTAGCATCGGTGATTGTTCGTCATTCGCTTATTGCGGCCGACGAATCTTTGCCTTCCTAGTTACATCCACAACGTAGAGGTTCTGTCATTTCAAGCCCAAGTATCCGCGGTAGAATTTCCATTTCGAAGACATCAAAAACGAGCTCTGTCTTCTTGCTTATCCCCCAGCTAACGCCAGCTGTCTGAGCCTGCCGCTTTGTTCTTCTTCAACTTTGAATGGCTGTGAGGGACCTTCTTCAGGTCAATGATTCCAGCTACGTCGCCAAAAACCGAACTGAGTGAATCTATCCGAGATAAGTTTCATTACATGCTGACTCTGATCCTCAACCTGATACCTACATCATCTAGAACGATCCCCCAGCTCTTAGTTGACGTGTTTCTCTACTTGTGCCTGTCATCATACCCGTGGACGTTCTTTATTATGGCTGCACGGACAGAGGCAGAGAGTACATTCAGCTCGCTGCTCGACAAGAGCTCCCGAGATTGAATAGTTGCAGTGTGCCATCTAATAGCCATCAATGCAAACTGCACCGAAAATCATACCCGAATTTCTCCTCTCTTACCTCTCAATGGCCTGCTGTTTATGCCTGCCTAAGTGCAACTATGTCGGGAAGCAATTGGCCTCACCAAGAAACCCGTAACCGCAGTCTCATGTATCCATGCAGTCTCATGTATCCACCTCTGCTCAACTTTAATGTGGCCCCATTGAACCTCATCATTATTTTCCATCCACATCCTCCATGTGTACTCAATTTCATTGCATCCAAACTTAGCTGATGCAAGTGAGCATAACCTCACAAATTGGCCACAGCACGCACGTGGTCGATGATAATACGCAAGATTAGCACTGGGAACGTGACTAACAGCTAAACAAATACACAGCTCTGTTTTTTCGCTGTGCAAGTTGCGCCACCCCCATCACAGTAGCTGTCTGTTCCATATCCCCATCCAGTAATTGTAAACCAAACCCATTTGCATTGAATACGGCGGAGGTTTCTGTCGAATTGTTACTGAGAGCCGAACCAATTATGCGAGGATTGCGTTCCGGTTTTTTGCCCGCTACGGCTTACAGTGTGCTTGTGTTCTGTAAAGTGGTATATTAAATCATTCAATCATTAATGTCCTTGTTCGCTGTAATCGTCCTGTGATTGAAAACTGAGCGCCGCCGTAAGCTCGCGCATCTGGTGGAAATAAAAACGTGTGTACATGCATTCGCCGATTCAATTACGTGTTTGAATCGAGAAAAGAAGCAAAAAAAAATACAAAAACACACGCACACCTTTGCTGCAGGTCGTCACAGCAACACATGTTTCTGCAAACTTAACACCGAACAATTAGGATTAATTCCTTAAAACTCATACACGCGTGAATGCAATTTTTATGAATGGATGGGGAGTTTTTTTTATTTCCACTTCTGGATGAAATGATTACTGTTGTTAATGTTTTGTATTATTTATTTTTAAATGTTTTCGTCCACAATCGTTGGGGCTTTGGGTTAAGAGGAGTTGCGGTGCAATTAACCTTGTCATTCTTGTGGGCGCTCAATTCATTGTTCGACTAGCAGCGTCCTCATATAAGTTGTTGTTGAGCTAAATAGGTTAAATGAATTTCTCGAACTCTCCACTTGATGGTGATCCGAATTGGGACCGTAATCTATAGAGACCTCCGACTAACCATTGGCGTCTATGGTTGGTATTAGACCAGACAGTGCTACCACTCATGCCCCGATTCACTGTCTTCTAAACTGAAAGCTATACGACCTCTCGAATAAACCTGTCGATCCTTAAAGAGCATGCCGAGGTGAACACGATGCTTTAGCAACCACTGATGCCGTACATCTCTCACTAGTGGATGGACCCCACAGATTTATGCCATCTCCGAAAGGCGAAGTTTGTGAAGCTTTACATTGAGAGTACAACGTTGCAAGTGACTCTAGTGAGTCGGAGCGTTGGACTGGGAAAGTTCTTCTGAGTAGACACTAAGAAACGACACGACTACAATCTAGGAGTGCACCAAACTAACTGCACGCCTAAGGAAACTAAAATTTGCAAGTAAATGCAAGTTCTTAAAAAAAGACACGAGGTGTTAATTTTAATGTCCCTATATTGGTTCGTAAGTATGTCACACCTATTCCGAATGCGAACGAAAAGCAACCCTTGGGAGTTATCGGCTCCGTCAGTGGAGTGGGTTGGTGCGTTGCTCACGCTTTTTGCAAGTTATATGTTCAAATCTGGCGATTCTCCGTCTCCGATGCTGTATGTCCGCCCATCATGGTCGCTAGTATTAGAGCATTTTGGAGATGATTCCATTGATTCCTTTGGGCATAGTTCCCAACCAATTCAAATGAAAGTCATCGGTCCATGCGCAACCACCTTCCATATGAACGCCCAAGACCGTTGGCAAAAAATCCACAATTCCGTGAGTGAAAACATGCACTAGACACGTCGAAACACAACACCGCCGTTGGCAAGCCTTGTCTAATTCTTTAAATAGGTTGGGTTTTTTGTGGGAGATTATAAATGTCGACTAATCGCTGGTAGCCAACATGCCAAATGAATAGACAGTTCTCATTGGACGGTCATGGAAGGAAACCGGCAATGAAATGGAGAATACATCATCGGTGGAGTTCGAATCTGATTAAACTCCGATTACTCATGCCTCATCACAGCGCGAGACCTCAAATTTCGAAAATACTCGATTGCTGTTCGCTATCTCGATGAACTCCTTTTCAAATTTGAATGCTTCAAGATCCAACCGTTTGCAGTGTGTGTTTGTGAATACAACATTATTTGACCACAATTGAGTCTCAACACTCTTGATTCACATTTTGGGTGGATTTTCAAAACACGCTTCGGTATGCCGTGCAATGCGCCCAGCTACCTCCGTCAATGAAAATGGATTTCTCAAGATAAATCAGTTGCGCCTGTCGTACGCACGATACACTCAAGCCGAGTTTTCGAATTCGGCATTATTTCACGGTACCCTCAAGCACCACGGTGATTAAATTCCAAATTCCTCTAATGCCCACCCATAGTTCCTTCTATTTTTTGGCAGACAAACTCGACCGAAAAAGCACATATTCTTTGAATTTTCTGAAATTTCCCTGTGTGATAAGTGAGCATGCCACAAACAACCAATTTTGCTTTGAAAGCATTTCGATAGAGAAACAACGTGCGGTCTTATCGCAACCGACTTTCCGAATTCAAAAAGACTCCACTGAAGTACACAGATAAGATCCATTCTCAAGTCGAGGCGATTTTAGTCGCACCAGCAGTACTCCCTGTCAATTTATGTGTTTTGTTTTTTCCCGTGCATTGCGGTGAGATAGTTTCTTCTGCGGTCGTCCTATGTTCACAGGCAATCCTCCGTATAAATATGGATTGCTCGCCGTAGGTCGGCACCAGTTCCGTGAACCTCGTTGCAGGCGATTGTCGCATAACCTAATCTAACCATGAGTCAGAACTTAAAGGCCTTGGAGTTACTCTTCCAGCGACCATTGGAACCGATTTTCACAACAAGGGACAATGGCAAGTCGGCTTTTGATGTTCCCGAGAGTTTCTACACAGAGCGATACAGTGGTGTGCAGGTCGAGCTTTTGAGCCGATTTGGTGACGATGTTGATGTCAAGGTGAGTTACTCTTAATCCACTCACATTTTGACCCACCTTGACGCCACGGTTGACATTTGCAGATCCCACTCCGGGACATTCCCAAGCCGAATATCGAATTTGCGATGCAAATAGACAAGAAGCAGACCTTCGACCTGTTTTTGGACAAGCATAGGCGCGTGGCGGGGATGTTGATCAAACTGTTCCTGGACGAGAAGGACCTCACCAATTTTGTGTCACTGGTTGCATACGTTAAGTGAGTCCTCATGCTTCACATACTCCCGAGTGGACATCATATGAGTTTCTTTTCCAGGGATCGCATCAATCCAATGCTGTTCCAGTACGCGTACTCGGTGGCCATCCAACATCGCAAGGATACGAGCACAGTCCCGATTCCACCAATTGCCGAACAGTTCCCGGCAAACTTCGTGGAGCCGGGCGTTTTGCTGCAGGCCAGAGCCGAGGGAACGCTGATTTCTGGAAACAGAGTAAGTCTTGGCCCCGGACTCGGATGAATTGAATCAGTGTGGTAACCGTGCGTTTTCTTGCAGACTCACATTGATATTCCCCAAAACTTCACGGCGTCCGATCGGGAAGAAGAGCATCTCTTGGCTTACTTCAGAGAAGACATCGGCGTCAACATGCATCATTGGCATTGGCATTTGGTCTATCCCGGCGAGGGCCCCGATGAGGTGGTGCGCAAGGACCGCCGAGGCGAGTTGTTCTATTACATGCATCACCAGCTGATGGCTCGCTACAATCTCGATCGCTTCTCGAACGGCCTTGCCAAGGTTAAGGTTCTGAGCAATCTCAGGGAAGCAATCCCCGAAGGCTACTTCCCCAAAATCATCAGCAGTCTCAACAACCGCACCTACCCGGGGCGCAACTCAGGGCAAGTGCTCAGCAGTATCGACCGTGATGACAATCAGATCGAAATTGCCGAAGTCGAACGTTGGGCGGACAGAATCCACCAAGCCATCGATCAGGGCTATGTCGTCGACGTAAGTCTGCGGACACCTCCGTCCAATCTCCCTCTGAATGAAACACATTCTCTTCACTTTCAGTCCAGAAATCGGCAGATTCCACTGGATGAGGTGAAAGGAATTGACATCTTGGGCGACATCCTTGAGGCGTCGAGTCTCTCACCCAACCGTCAACTGTACGGCAACCTCCACAACATGGGACACAATCTCATTTCGTTGGCTCACGATCCTGACTCAAGGCATCTGGAGGACATCAGCATCATGGGAGATGTTACCACCGCTATGCGAGATCCTGTCTTCTACAGATGGCACTCGTTCATCGATCAGATCTGCAACAAGTTCAAGGGTCTCCTGCCGGCATACAACCAGCAGCAGGTAAGCTCTCCGATTCATCTTCTCAACCACAGCCTGTGCCTCATGTTCACGAGTTTTTTCAGCTGGAATATCGTGGTATTAACGTGGACTCAATCAAAGTGCAGATTTCGCGGATGGGCACCAAGGAGAACACTCTGTTGACCTACTGGCAGAAGTCCGACATTGATATTGGGGCCGCCCTCGATTTCGGTCCAAATGGCGAGATCTATGCGTCATTCAGTCACTTGCAACATGCTCCGTTCGAATACCAGATCCAAGTGACCAACACAGGCGCCTTCCGCCTGGGAACTTGCCGTATCTTCATGTGCCCCAAGACCGATGAACGCAGCAGGCCACTTAAGATGTCTGAAGTTCGCTTGATGGCTGTCGAGATGGACAAGTTCACCGTCAGGCGTAAGTGCACTTGCGTTTCTGTGATGGGCGCTGTGTCTCACTGAGTCGCTTTGTTTTTCAGTGTCACCTGGTCAGAACACAATCAGACGCCGTTCCAGCGAATCGAGCGTCACAATCCCATTCGAACGGTCATTCAGACGTATAAATGCCCAGGAGCAACCGAAAGACGCCGATCAGTTGGCCACATTCCGATTCTGTGGATGCGGATGGCCACAACATTTGCTTCTGCCTAAAGGAAACGAAATTGGCATGGAATTCGATTTGTACGTCATGATCTCGAACTATGCTGACGACGAAGTTGTGCAAACTAAGAACACGTAATTTCTTTTCTAATCCACCTCGATTTGGAGACTCTTTTATCTTGGATTCCGTTTCAGGCCCGATGTCTGTGGAGATGCATACTCGTTCTGCGGCCTCAAGGACAAGCTCTACCCCGACAAGCGCAGCATGGGCTACCCCTTCGACAGGAACATTCAGAGCGCCAATCTGAATGCATTTGCTGATCAGTACACGAACATGCGAGTGGCTCCCGTCAAGATCCAGTTCGTCAACAGGCACATCCAAAAGACTTAAAATAATCCCGTGACCTGCATACCTTCCTTCATTTACTTTATTAATCAAATTCATATATGTAGTCAATACACGTTCGCAAGACACAATTCGTCTGGTGTTTTTTCGTTTCTGGTTGTTGTCTGCTCTGCCCTGCACCAACTTGCCTTTCCTGGCCAGATGCCTCTACTTTGCTGTTTGCTTGCTTCGATCTGTGCTCATGCAGATAAGGCAATATTTGAACTCCTTTTTGAAAAGATTACCAATGGCTAGGTGTCTACCCCCGTTACATACTTACTTACTTACTTACTTATCAGGCCGACTACCCATGGAGGGTCTGAGCCTGAGCAATAGCTGCCTTCCATCGTTGACGGTCTTGGGCACGCTGCTTCCAGCCATCAAGACCAAGCTGTCTTGCGTCCGCGATTACTTGGTCTTTATACCGGAGACTTGGTCTTCCTCTCCTTCTCGAACCAGAAGACCCTCTTAGCTGGAGCGTTGGTGTCCATTCGCTCGATGTAGCCCGAGTGCATCCGACGGATTTTTGCCTTCCGCACTACAGCCACATCCTGGTCCATCTCGTAGATTTCGCGGTTGTGTATTCTCCTTCATTCACCTTCCTCGCAGACGAGACTATATATCCGACGCAGAATTCTTCTTTTGAAGCTACCAAGAGACAGCTCTGCAGTTTTACTAAGCTTTCGGATCCATAGAACAGGACTGGCCAAATGAGAGTTTTGTAGATCATGATTTTGGTCGTTCGAGTCAGCAGATTTGAGCCCAGTTGTTTCGACAAACCCAAGGAGCACCGGTTGCCAAGGGCGATTCTACGTCGGATCTCCACAGTGATGTCGGTTGTGGAGTGCACGTTTGCCCCGAGGTAGACAAACGCCAAATTGTAGCTGTTGATCGTGATGTTTTTTTTGCCGCTTTACCAAGTCACCTTAATGACACTAGAGCCTTTTTTTAAACCATTGTTCTTTCAGCATTTTTGACCAAGCAGACGGATTTCGTCAATTCAGTCGTTAAACTCTCACCCAATGAAGAATGCTCGTCCTACATTCTGCAATAGTCTGCTCTCCACCTCATTGGAGAAAGCAACACACGATATTGGGACCTGACTCTTTCTCTGATGTTGAGTCGGCGGTTAGATCACCTTTTTCGCAGATCCATGGTCGCTTTCCAATTTCTCGTCGAACTCCTTCTGCTCTTTAGATGACAGCAGAGCCAATTCGCCAGTTCCTCACTCCTCATTGTACCGACCACGAGAAGCAGATTGTGTGGGATAGCAAGATTGCGCAGCCTATTAATTTATTTAACAAGCTCTAAACATTTTTATTCACGTTCAAGGGTTCGCGTAGTCAAAGGATTAGAATAATTTTTAATGTCTTCGAAACACTGTCACTTTGTTTGGATCTTAGGCAACACTTGCCATGGCTAAACATCAAGTTGAACAATTACCTCACGCCTTCTAATATACACCTTCTCTGGCTAGCAAAGAGCAAAGCCAGAGAATGTACCAGGACGTTCGTGTGGGAGACAAGCGGCACAATTCTACTGTTAAACATGGTGGTGGTGAAACCATGCTCTTCTGTTTGTGGACATCTGATACTCGTCATCTTGACATCTACTCACGGGCAACATTCCTACGATACCCAACTTCTTTGAAAACTCTTCTTTTATTGCCAACAGAGACGGTTTTAGAGAACCTTTCCTCTATCTCAAGACTACGTTGGGGGGCAGTTGTTTTAGGATTAAGTCACACTGAAAGATTCGTATTTTTTCTCGTTTTGTTTGAAGAGATGGACGACCAAAACGGACTTAGATGGAACCAGTCCAGTCCAGAAACCAGGTCCATAGTTAGCTACTACTCTCTGCACTGACGGGTGAGTTCTACCAACAATTGCTCCAATTTACGAGATGCTACGCTCAAAGTATAAATTTATAGTAATTTTTTTTTTATCATTGAAAATTATTAAAAAAAGAAATGTGTCCAAGGAATCTTAAAGGGCATTCGACACGTTCAAAGTCGACACGAAGCTTGAAAATATTTTTGGGGTATTTTGAATCGCGAAATAAGTGCAAAATTTGGCCAGCACTTACAGATAACACCATCAATCCCATACTCCTGCAGAACTCACCACATTTTACCTAGAGGAGCGTCAGTTGTACCATTTTTTTCAAAAAAGCTGTACATCGGTTTGCCATACTACCACGTCTTCTGAAGTTCAAGAACGATGTTGTCAACAAATGTTTCGAACTAACGTGTCCAGTCAGAAACACCTCCTGCAGATCACCAGTACCTTGGTGGAACGCAGAACTGCAGAGAATTCGCAAGGAAACCAAAAAGCTTCTAAACCAGCTCCAGAAGACCAATTTAGAAGAGGACTGGGACCTCTACCGGTCAAAACAAAAAGTATACAAGAAGTTAATTCGGATCTCGAGAAGTGCTTTCTATAAAGACTCCATTTGCAAGATCGAAACACTAACGCCAGCAGACTGGTAAAAATCCTTACAAAGGATAAACCGGCTAGACTGGAAACACTAAAAAACCCGATGGTACCTATACCGAGTCAAAGACGGATGCTTGTGACCGGTAACCAGGTCACAATCTCCTCACACCCATCTCCCATCCCTGGAACTGGGGATGAGCCGATAAATATCACGCGCCGATGCGGGTATCATTCATTAGTGGTAGTGACGGGTGAGGCTATCAAGTTTGCAATTGCGTCCTTTGATAGTTTGCATGTACCCAGTTCTGCTGCAAAAATGCATTGACCAGTTACTACTCTGTCTCAGACGCAACGTGCTTATCGGCGTGGAAAATCCTGCACTTGGGGGTGCACTCTACAGGAAAGAATACGCGTTGGGCGTTTTCATCGATATTGACGGCATGTGTAACTAGAGCAGATTACACCGTGTTGATGAATCATTAGTGTTGTGGATCAAAGCAATGCTGATGAAAAGAACTATAACTGCGGATGAGGACTGTGGCCGATATGTAAGGGCAGGGGTACATAAGGGCTGCCAGCAAGGCGGTGTCCTCTCTCCTCTGCTATGGTGCATGCTAGTTGACTCTCTGCTTGATGCTCTCAATGGCTCTCACCTCTACGCACAGGCATGTGCCGTACTTTCTGTTGGTTGGTGCCTAGCGGATGTGTGCTCAAAAGGGCAGACAGGTCTATCAGCGACGGTGTGTCAGGAATGCGCTTTCAGTTAACCCTCTTGAAGCAGTAGGTGTTTTCTTCAAGAGGAGGAGGAAATTGTCTGGTCTGACTCAACTTAAACTAAAAGGCGTCACTATCCCTTTTTCGAGTGAAGCAAAGTATCTGGGCGTCAACGAAAAAACACATCGAGTAGTCTTGGTCTCGATAAGTCTTGGGGTCTGTCACCAAAAAGATTCACCTGGATTTATACGCCCATGATAGGGTCTCCGTCACTCCTACGCATCGGTCGTTTGGTGGGATAAGCATTCACGTAAATACGTAACTGCCGCATTCACTAAGCTTCAAAGAACGGTCTGTCTCGGCTGCATAGGGGCCTCCCTTGCACGCCTGGCTGTGCTCTTGATGTTCTGCTAAGTCTTCCCCGGCTTCACATAATGGGATGCATTCTGAAGGTCATCTTCCGTCTTGAAAGAAGTGGTCTTTGGTATGACACGCACTAGGACCCTTCGAGGGCCTTCCAGACCGCATCTCATTTCACCCCAGTCTTATGGATATGACGTCTGACGTACGGACACCAGTACTTCATTTGCGGCGCACACACAAAGTCGAAGCTTCGTCCATTTCGTCACAATTGCTTTGTTTTGCATCGATTTTCTTCTTCGTCCATCATATTCATCACTTTTCATAAAGGACAACATCGAATGCCGGTGCTTAGCTGAAGCTACGCAACGCTCATTAAAATTGGACAACATTCCATGCTCTCCTGTCTCTATTTCCACATTTTGACCCAGTCTTGGAGGCATTCCTGTTGAACTGAAAGCAAATATGAGCGAGCCCTACATGCAGTCTGCTGTGGACTCCGCCATTGAGGGCATCATTCAATGATGCCTTCAACAGTCGTCAGGCCGAATAAAATTCGTGGAACCGCCGCTCACCGTCGCGTCGTGCAAATAACCAATGGCCGCGGCTGATGCAATAAGCATTCCGTAGTTTCGTTTGTAAATTCTCATCAATTCCGGCAGCGGTCGAAATATACTTTTGCTCAATTCTAATCACACGTCTAATTGCAATGGCATCCGACTCCAGCGCAATCCAGTTCTATATGGCAGCAGCATCAGTTGGCCGCAGGAAACTTCACAGAGCGAGAGATGGCATTTTGGCTGTTTGCAGCGAAGTCTGTCGGTCTCAGCTCTGAGCCAATTCAAGTGCCCGTAGATCCAGAGCAGAAAATGAACGTCAAATGTAAGCGAAAGAGGTCATATGTATGCGTTGTGTCTTGCGAACGTATATTGAGTATAATTATTTGTAAACCAATATTTGTAGGGATCCAACATCAAACGGGGGTCAGGTGTGTCTAAGCGGTCATCCTACGAACTTATGACTTTTGGATGTGCCTGTTGACGAACTGGATCTTGTCGGGAGTCACTCTCATGTTCGTGTACCGATCAGCAAATGCAGACTGGTGCTATGTACCTTCCTGTCGAAGGGATATCCGATGCTGAGCTTGTCCTTGAGGCCACAGAACGAGTACGCATCTCGACAGACATCGGGCCTAAAATGGAATCCAAGATAAGATATAGCGAGGTGGATTAGAAAAGAAATTACGTGTTCTTAGTTTGCACGACTTTGAACAAATCGTATTACCAGCCAGTCTCCATTCCCTTTGGCAGCAGCGGCCATCCTCAGCCACAGAATCGGAATGTGGCCAACTGATTTCCGCCTTTTGTTGCTCCTAGGCATTTATACGTCGGAATGACCGTTCGAATGGGATTGTGACGCTGGATTCGGTGGAACGGCGTCTGATTGTGTTCTAACCAGGAGACACTAAGTGAGATGTCATGGATGTGCGAAAAAGGACGGCCATCTTAAGTGTCCTTACACGGTCATCCGTCTTTGGGATAAGGAAGATGCGACACGTTCCTACGCTGTACCCGCCTGAGTTGGTCACTTTGATCTCGTAACCAAACAGAGCATGTTGCAGTTGACCAGTAGGTCAACAGAGTGTTTCCCTGCGCTCGGTACGGATATCTGCACCTTACTGAACTCAATCTAACGCCAGGATATCCCAGCTACAAGAGTTCAAGAATATATTGTGGAGCCACTGGTCTGTATTGGGAAATTCACTTGCGTCAGGATTCTTGAACTTGGTGCAGATTTCATCGATGTACGTGTGCCATCTGAAGAACGAGGGATCACGCATGGAGACGGAAGCGTCCCCATAATGCTGACATCCTCCATATGCCTGCCATCCGGATCGTGTGCCAACGATATGATTGTGGCCCATGTGCAGGTCGCCGTATAGCTGGCGGTTGACTGATAGTTTTGTTGCTTCCATGAAGTTCCATGCCTGTCACTTCATCCAGTGGAATTGCGATTGCGGCTTAAGGTGAAAGGGATTCTATCGGCCCAACGTTAGCTATTGGCACTGTCGATCTTGTTCTCATCACACTTTTGCAAGGCCGTTCGAGAAACGATCAAGGTTGTAATGCCATCACTTGGTGGTGCATGCAGTAGAACAACTCTCATCAGGCCCATGCCAGTGGTGGACGTTGATGCCGATGTCTTCTCGAAAGTACGCCATGCGTTGTTCGTCTTCTTTGTCGGTTGCGGTGAAGTTTTGGGGGACATCAATGCGGGTCTACGAATAAGGCCTAGGTAGTAGGGATGCTTCAGCCCTGGTCTGCAGAAAAACACCCGACTCCACGAAGTGGAGAAAGCATCAAAGAAGTCGAAAAACTTGTTCTTGAGGAAGCCCGAATAAAGGTGAAAATAATGGCAGAGATCAACAAGCTTTCAATTGGTACCATTCACACCTTCTTCATGACCATCTTAACCTTTCAAAGGTCAGTGCAAGGTGGGTACCACGAATGCTCACAGCGCCTCAGAAAAAAGTGAGAATCGCATGCTGTAGAGAGCTTTTGGAGATGTGTAGTGAGAACGCGGACGGTGTTATGGATCGAATTGTTACTGGTGACGAAACATGGATCCACCACTATGACCCTGAAAGCAAACAAGAGTCCATGCAGTGGCATAAAAAAGGAACAGACCCCCCGAAGAAGTTCAAAGTCACTCCGTCTGCCTCCGAACAGTTTTTTGGGACTCAAAGGGAATCTTGCTCATTGAGTACAAAAAAAAAGGTGAAACCGGGGGAAATAAAAAAGAAAAGACGGGGTAAACTCGCAGCTGGTGTGTTGCTTCTTCATGACAACGCTCACACGGCGCGAGTTTCCAAGGCTGCTGCGAGAGATTGTGGTTTCGAAGAAATCCAACACCCACCCTATAGTCCCGACCTTGCCCCTAGTGATTATTTCCTGTTTCCGGATTTGAAAAAATGTCTTCGTTGAAAAAGATTTTCGGATGATGAAGAACTCAAGTGGGCAATAAATGGGTATTTTGCAGAGAAAGAGGAAATTTATTTTTTTGAGGGTTTAAGAAAGCTTATCTCAAGATTTAGCAAATGCATTGATGTTAGGGGAGATTATACTGAAAAATAAAAACAATTTAAATTGAATTCGCATTTTCCTTCATATCGATACCGAGAATATATTGAACGCGCCTCGTATATCGAGCGTCTACTGTACTTACTATGTGAATAATTAGTTAACAAACATGGGAATAAAATTTGTTTTTTCACATGAAACTAAACAAAAAGTTTCATTAACCCAAAAGAAAGCGTTAAAAGTTGATACGGAATTTTGGTGTCCGGCTTCTGAAACCAAAATTACTGTCCGGATACAAGGACAAACAGACAGTGCAAGATGGAATTACAACAGCAATTATCCACAAAAATAAAAATGTTTGAGGAATTTTCCAGTCTTTTCAAAAATTATCTACATTATTTACATATCCAAGTCTTTTCACTGAAGCTTTAATGGTTATCAAATAAGAAGTCAAAGTTATAATGTGTGTTAACTGTCCGGCTTCTAGTGCCTTTACCGTACTCAGTTTTTTATTTTCTCGAGCCAGCACTTCTTGAGAGGCATACTTTTCAATGCACTCTTCGACAGAGTATTCCAGTCTAGAAAACTCGTCCCATTCTTCGCCGTTTGGAGTCAGCAGGTCACAGCAACTGTAGTAGTCACTCTGCAACCTATACCCAAGCTCAACACGAACTGTGATGCCGCCCAAGTACTTCCACCACCGCCGGATCCCAAGTCCAGAAGCGCCATTAAATCGAGTTAAAACTAAATTTTGCATCATTGAATTATTTAATTCCCACCCGCCTCCGCCCATACAGGCTGTTCATACATGCATATGTCCACAGAGCACACAAACAGAAACATTATGTACTAACGTTACAAATCATTACCCATTCTCTCATGTGCAGAGCAGACAAGATCCTTCAGCAATTTTCGAATTACTATCAAATGAGATTCTCTGCTGACATCGCTGTCCCCGTTGCTTCGCTGGCTGAAGACCCCTTTTCGCCAGCATCGAATCGAATTCCTTGTTTTCCAATTTTCCTGTCAATCAACTTCTTCATGCTCCCATATGCTCGGGACTTTCTCCACCAAGTCCTTCATCAATTTCAACCCGCAGCCACGCCAGTTTCCGCCGACTGCGACCAAGCGTTCGTGTTACGCAAAAATAGGGAAAGAAAAAAAAAAGAATCTTATCACAATATGCACGCAATTGAATTCTAAAACCAGAGAAAATAAAAAGGATGGCGCCCCCCGACTTGTGGTCGGCGGGGGAAGGGGATATTCTGTGTCAATATTAGGCGATGAAGAATTTTCAAATTTAAACAATCCACATTCCAATTCATTTCATTAAAAACCACATGAGATAGGGGACATGAGATAGGGGACGGCTGAGCGTATCCCTCACTGACAACAATACCAGGCCTGACTACACACACACACAGAGAGAGAGCCCCAGGCGACGCCCATGAGGCAAGAGATATCCTCGGCAACCATCAGTGCTATTTTCAATTTCTAATCGCATCCTTGTTGTTCTGGTGCCGTTTCCATGTGAAAACAAACCGCCTGTCGTTGTCATTTGTTTCTGTATTATCTCTTTTGTCTAACTTTACTGAAATGCCCGGCTATTGTCCTTTTTTTATCAGCACTTTATGGTATTCTCCTTGTTCCTTGTCCCCCCTCAATGATGGTTTTTTCCCCTGGTTCATGAGATGTGCTATCAGTGCTCATATGATTATTGGGCTGTCCGCACGAGGAGATGGAAGACAGAAATCAAATCTCAGATTTCCTGAGTGTACTTGATGGCATCTAGACAAGAGTGTATCGAAAAAATTACAAATTGAAGATTTAATTTCGGGCATACATTTGAAGACGTTCACGAGTTGACTCTGAGTGTACAAGAATTTAGTTAAACTAACGATTGTGTGTGGTTTTTGCTTCGGGAACTAATGGGGAAAGAATTTGCATTGCTGCTACTACTAATATATGACAGCAGGACTTAATTTCATTTAGGTCAAAATCTAGAAGCCATGCTTTGACTTGACTTGGATATGAAGTAAGTGATCTGACTACGCGAATAGTAGCAGTAATTTAAAGCAGACAACGGAGTAGATGTCTCTAAAGTGGGTGGTACGCAGGGAAGACTAGACTTCGTTTGATACCTTGTAGTCGTACAGGTGTCTCGCTTGCAAAATATTTAGACTCCAAAAAGGTGAGTCTAACAAATCTTTCTAATAGCACATTTCTGTAGTACAAGTAGATCATGGAGCTTTGAGCGGTGATCTCCTCCCCAGCACCCTAAGCCGAGTGGAATATGTCTAGAGTGGAATATGCCGAAGTACACAGCTCTCAGAGCGTGATTTGTGCAGAATCTGCGGAGTTGATACAAGCCACGGATAGAGGAACAAAGAAACCAGACCAATTCGTATTTTGATAAATAATAATGCCTAGATAATTATAGCTTGTTACAGTATCAATTTTGAAACATTTAGGATCACATGCAGCACCTTCACCAAACACTGACTCAGTGGAAACAATAGAACAAGTGCAGTATGACATTTTGTAACGAGCACAATTAGCGAAACTCGAGGGAGGTGATGCAGTGAAAGTGGGGTGATGTGAAACGAACCATGAATGTCCTAGGGGATAAGTACTAGTGGCAAATTTGACCAAAAATGACCTTAACGTCTTATTGGAAATTTCTACGAGCACACTTTACCACTTAAGGCCTGATTGCTTGAAGCACATTGCGGAAGGTCAGTTCTCGACAACTGCTCCTTTGTAGGTTCCTCAAATTATGGCATGTGGCACATCTCACTGGATCTGGATTTCGCAAACGTGAGTTCTGTGAACAGTACATTTCACATGCACCAGGAGAACTTCGTAGAAATTTTTCTACTTTGTTCCTTCGTGTGAGGAAAGTGTGTTCACGTTGCACAGACATTTGCGGAATCTAGGATTACAAGCGTAATGTAACAAGTCCACACATGCGATACGCAATGGATGTCAAAAGAGTTACGACACGCCATTTTAATGGGTTCGAGTCAGCGAGATTAACGATCTCAGATAAGATGACGTGCTGTCGAGTGATTTCTTAAATGTGGTACGGGGGAAGGAACACGGAGGGAAATATTTTCTACATTTCAGTCAATCAGTTGGGTCAGTGAATGTTTATGGCCAAATAAAAAAAAGTCTCGTTCGCGCGGTCGGGCGTTGATAGGCTTCAGTATGCGTTATATCGAGCTTACGAGAATGTTATGTCCAAGAGTGGCTCCCTCACTTTTCCAAATCACGATGAAAGTCTCGCGTTTACAAGCAAAATGGTACAAAATTCATTTTACCAGAAAAAAAAAACAAATGCAATTATTTCACATAAAAATGAATTAAGTACACAAGTAGTTGCCTCAGCCTGCCAACAATGAACAATCACGAATATAGAAAATTGTTTTACAACTGTCAAAAGCCCGAGTTTGTAAAGGTAGCTCTCCCTAGAAATGTGTGCTCGCGTTTACGATATTACGGTCTGTGAACTATCAAAGCGCGACCTCTGCTTTCTGACTTGTTTAATGGATTTACGTGTATTCTTCTGAAAATGCCAGAGCACGTGACCTAACGTGACCTTAAACGTGGTAATGACAATTTCGTTTTGTCATATAGAATGCTCCACAAAAGATTGCGTACAGTAATGCACTTTAGAAAAAAAGAGCTGTCATTCACAGAATCTAAGTTAAAAATATTTTTGAAAGGTAAATTCTATTTAAATAAGGTTCAGTTTTCAAGAAAAATATTCAATTAATGTTACTCATTCAAACAAAACAAGACTAAAACCAAAAGAAGTTGCAAAATTCAGTCCTCAAAAGTCTGCGTACAGGTGAAAATAAATGCAAGGAACACAGCTTCATCTTATTTCCTTTGGTGGTAGTTTTTAGTCGGATACCACGTCATCCTCATGACCAACTTTAACCGGTTTCGCAAGGATATCCTGTTATTAGTTCGACTCAACTAATAAAGTTTCTTTTCACCTCTCTATATCGCTGGTATCGTGAGTGCGGAGCTGTCAATCCACTGCTTCCGACACGAGGTCAATGGGATTGAGAGCGGGGCTCTGTTGTTGCTCTGGGTTGACTGTGTTTTGGAAATAATAATCGATGGTAATCCACAAGATTAGGCACATAAATGTCCACGAACTATCATCATTCCTTCGATTAGTTCGACCTTTCCGATCTCTGACGACGCCATAAAGCCCCACACCATAACACTTCCACCACCGTACCTCACTGCTTCGATAAAATTGTTGTAGCCTGTAGGTTTGTAGCCTCCCTATCCTCATATGGTCGTCAGACTTAATTGACTCGTCGAAGAAGAAATCATTACACCTGAAGTCTGGCGACTTATTAACAGGCACATTTCAAAGTGCGACCTGGTTTTGTCGATAGAACTTGTTGACCATCAGTTATTTCCTGGGCGTCCTAGACCTTAAAGGGGTTCAGGTCTAGGACACTATTGTCCTCCTTATTATTAAGGTATTATTAAGTTGTTTATGTTGAGCGCTCATCTTACTAGCCATTATAAATGGTCTTTTAACCACCATTCGCTTGATGACACGCTTATCTCTTGGAGTGAGGTTCGATGGTCGGCCTATTTTGGTTTGGATTTGACCTGTTCATCATACCTAAAGCCATCTATCGTTCCTCAAAAATGTCAGAGCTCGAATTTGTAAGCAATCTTTGCGATGAAACTAACTACCGTAGCACAGTCCAATCAGTCTTTAAGGAGTTTCATTATCATCAAAACCGTGTAAATTGTACTATTTGCAAGAAATATGGTACGTCTTCTACCAGACCCTAGTCAAATCTGATTTCTATCCAGTCACACACACAAGTGTCATCTTCCCTTCACTTTAAATACAATTCACCCACGAACCCGCCCACTCTACGACTACCACACTCACTAGTTGCATGAACACTTTAAAGTCTTCAGAATGACACCCGCTTTGTCAGGCAAAATACCACAACCACCACGTTGAGTTGAGACCGCCTGTCCTTCATTCACGTTTCATTCAAAGCCTTAACCATAATACACTTAGATGCAGCTCTCCGTCCCCATAAGCCGCACACCGTCCGGTCGGGCTTTAGCTGGCTTTCAATTCAATTTTACGAAATTCAATCCAATGGCACACTTTTCACACTCACCCTGCCATACTTCAACTGGTTTCATCGTCATCAACCAAATGAATTATGAACGCAGCCCTGATGACGATGACGATGACGCCAGCTCCTGGGCCGTATCCCCATCAACCGACGTGGACGTGTCCGAAAGTCTGCAACTTGAAGGCGATGTCCTTCGTTTATTATTCCACCACGAGCCGTAATAACAGCAATAATAATCCCATCACCAGTTTCCGTCATCAAAACGGCGAAGTAATGTAATAGTCCTGATACAGCTCCATTACTACAGCAATTAAGGCTCGTTTTCGCTTTTGATTAATTAATTATTGCCTGCCAACAGCATTGTTCTGCAGCCCCCGCTGGAAAAATGAAAATGTCCCCCAACCCTGGCACTCTGACTGGCACTCAGCTCCACCGGTGGCATGGCTATAGGCTTTTAATTTGCCCTTAAATTTCAGCGTTTTTTTTTTGCCGCCATTTCCGGGTGCTTTCACGACGCCACCCTCCCCCTGCGGCAAGTTGACGTCTTACCCGGAACCAGCGGCAGCTCAATTGTTTATCTAATTGCTTCTGTGGAACTCTCAGATCCCATCCATTTGCATTCCACTGCTAGCCCAGTCAAGCGCTTGACTACCCAAGGCGCGGCGGGACTTTTAAGACCGAGACTGCGATGCGATGGGTACCGACGACGCCGCGCCTTCGATTCCCGTGAATATTTCATCGGCTTCCACTTAAGGGTTCTTGTTTTACACTTAACAGTCCGTAAATATCTCATTAATTTCTTATGAGTGCCGTTATTTTATTCTCGAATCATCGCCGACCGGATGATGTTCGCCGTTCGCCTAGTGAGATTTGCGAAAATCTCTCATACGCGGCATGGCAGGGATCCGGCTGATCCCTTTGCGTGGAGGCAAATGCGGTCGCTGGGCGTGTTGAAGGATATTAAATGGAGCTGTCATAAAATTTGAAACAATTGTTGGAGAATAAACGTTTTCCAGGCGGCAGCGGTGGCGGCAGATTATTTATGCATGTATTTTTATTTTTATTGCCGCTCTCGGTTGTGCGTGGCGTACTGGATGGATAGATTCCTTGGCGAGGCGCTAGCGTGCACTGCGATCGCTGGAGAGACGCGTGGCATGGGATTGGCGTTAATATTTTATTTTAGCGGGTAAGCAATTTTGACGGTTTCCAAATGGGGCAGGCGGATGTACAAGTAGGTGGACCCTGGTTTTGGCAGCGGGAGTGCTTTCAATGTTTTATTAACCGTTAAATTTTAATTTGCACTGCAGGAATGAACGTGGAATTGTTGATAATTTTATTTTATTCGTCCTTCCAGTTCGAGTTAAGAAACCATTAAGAAGGACTTGATAAGAAGGGATTTTCATTAGCCGAAGAAGAAAAAGAGATGTATGCGATCTCGGACTGGGTGCGTTTGCGATTTCAATGCGGGCGGGTATTCAAATTGCCTACTTCATTATTCCCTTTGAGCATTCGCGCATCTTAATGCCGATGGTTCGGAGAGTGGGGGGAGGATGCTGCTCCCAAAATTGATAGGAAAACACATAAAAAGAGTAATCTAATGGGCGCTGCTACGCTGGAGATAAATTAGGGAGTCTCATACCAGGTGCCTACGGATTGTCAGTGATCTGAAAGGTATGTGGGGGCAATCATAAGCTTCATCAGGTGATTGGCTGATGTTTGTGTAGACAATGGGATACCGGGAACGATAACTTTTCTGAAGTTCTTGAAAACAGAAATCAAGACCTTCCAATAAAAGCCGCTCATTTAAGTGTGTAACGAAATGTTTTTAAACCACCTTCAGATTCGTTTATAAGAACCAACCAAAGACTAGGTGCCACAATAGCGGTAAATGACATACTTTTTGGCATACACGTTAATGTAAAAAATTGTATTCGGTCCCGCGATTCACAACGTCAGCAAGATGTGTAACTTCGTGCACAGGCGATACCGGAGATGCCCGCATTCCACCATGCACGTGCAGCCACAGGCAACCAACCGATACACCAGAGGGAACATCCGCAGACTGCAGAGAGGAGATGTGTCAGCAGAATTATAAGTATTTAAGGTAGTGTAAGAAAAATAGAAGTTGAGTTGTATCGTAGCGTTGTAAGGGAAAGCTCTGCCCGATAGAGCCACGAATAAAAAATTATTTTTTTTAGAAATTAACAAAAAGTAAATTTAGTTTACATACCTAGCCCCTCTTCTCCGCTAAAGCGTTCACATGTCAATCTGGTACTGCTTTGGACAGGAAAAAGAACGGATTGAGCAGATGAGGTTCCTGAAACACCCAAATCGAATGAAGAAAATCCTTGAAAAGGGCAAGGCCTGTTTTCGTTGATGACGATTAGTGGAGAAGGGTCAGCTCGAGTTGTACGGACTGTACCACGACCTGAGTTCCCCTAGGCACCTGATGCGGCGGCAAATACACGTATTGCCTCCGACCAGAAAAGTCTCCAAAGTTCAGTGGTAAGCCTGTCATGGCATTGGTGGCGCACTCAGAGTAACTCCTTCAGACGGGCTCGTCGTCGTCTTCAATCTCGCTGCAGTTCATTCACCGAATCGAACACTTGTTTCATTTTGTGTTATTTCTCTTCAATTTGTCACCCCCCGTGGCTGATTTTTCGTACACCAGCAGTTTGCTGGACGATACGAAAATACATACGAGTTTAATTTAGAAATCTCAAGTTCAAGGTACGTTTAAAATTGGCCTTCGTCGATTCGACGATGGGTAACCTTAGTGTTTGCAAAATAAGGGTAAGAGACTAGGAAAGTTTCATAGAATTCTGTATTATGCCCGCACTTCACTGCATAAATTCGATTACTTTATTGTTTCGGCATTTTATCATATGTGCAGATTGCGCGTTTTCTTTCTGTTTCTATTATAAATTTTTCTACTGTTATTATTCCATTGGAACATGCGTTGGAAAGCTACTGTCATTGTACTTCATTCAGTATATGTCATTCATTTGAAGCGTAAACAACAACAAGCAACAACAACAACATTTTTTTTTTTCACTCAAATATGTCCAACTTTGTGTCTGAAAAAGTGTTTTTGCGGGGAGTTCTTCTTCAGAAGGAAACTGCTGCCGGTAGTCATCGTATTTTGGTGGAAGCTCACGGTGAACATGCGCTAGCTGCGAACGTGCCAAAAGTGGTTTGCACGATTTAAAAGCGGTAATTTTGGCTTGGCCAACAAGCCAAATCAACGGCAAAGCCGAATATCCATGGTGCGAAGGTAATGCTCTGTATTTGGTAGGATCAGAAAGGTGTGCTGTATTATGAGCCGCTAAAACCGGGTGAAACTATCAATGGACAACGCTACCGACACAATTAATCCGTTTGAAGTGCGGCAGAGCAGTAGCCGAAAAACGCCCGGAATATGCGACCAGACACGAGGCAATAATTTTCCATCATGACAACGCTCGGCCCCACGTTTCTATTCCGGTTAAGAACTTTTTGGAAAACAGTGGATGGGAAGTTTTACCCCACCCGCCTTTTAGCCCGGACCTTGCCCCTTCTGACTACCGTTCCGGTCTATGTAGAACGCCCTAAAATTCGTTCAATGCTATTTCACCATTTACAAGTGGCTAGATACCAGACATATAGCATATTGTATAACTCGTCATGATACATGTGAAAGGGAAGACAGTTCGTTAACCTGACATAAAAAGCTGCGTTATATTTTCTGCGACTGAATAATCGTACGACAGAAAACCACTAGTGCGGGCAACATTTTTTTGCGAGATCGACGTCTTCCTGTCGTTGCGTTGAAAAAACGCATGTGCTAGCCTAGCCTATGGGACTAATTTTCTAATCATTCAATGCGCCTTGTAGTGGCATAAACCCTATTCGACACCCTGTTACCAAACAGGGCCAATCACACCCTGTTCGTGTAACTCATTTGATATTTGTGTACGGATGACTCGAAAGCAGAAAAAGGGTTTAGCAGTGTAGCCTAAAAATGAAAAAAAGACTTCCAGGTCACTGCAGCGTTCTACATGCCCCTTTACAAGTATTGTTCAGTGTTCAGAGACGGATTTCACAATAGCTCGGGAGAACACGACGTTCTATTTGAACCGAGGAAGACAGTACTGCGTTGGTGCTAGTGTCAGGGGTGGCAGTTGAGCTATTTTGTCTCCAGATCCAGAGGATACTTAAAACTCTCGACGATTATCAAAAGGATGAATTCGCTAAAATAAAATCAAGTGGAGTCTAGCAACTTTTCAGTGGATTTTCAGGCAATGTGCAATGATCACTCTAATCGACTATGCCTCTGCATTGCAAAAAGTATCTTTAGAATGAACATTTCTGAAGGCGATAATTCTAATCCGAAGTATCCGCATTGACCTTCTAGGTCTAGGTTGGGGTCATCTCTAAAACGCCTGTTCAATGATGGAAAGAGTAATGCTGAGCTTTCCTGTAGGATTGGTCAAGCTGGCTCTATTTTGAACCAGCTTGGTAGATCTGTAATCAGGAAGACCGAGCTTGGTGTAAAAGCCAAGTTAGCGGTTTTCAACTCAGTATTTTTTCCAACTCTCTGAAATCTGCGTGCTGTTGTGCGAATTACTCGCCGGGATAGGGTGAGATATACGGTAGTGCGCGAGGAACTCAACATTGAGCAGCAGCAACTTCGAACGGAGAGGGCTACGCTTCGGTGGTATGGTCACGCGGGACGAATGTCCCCTTCGTCACGACTTTCGAGGCGGGCGTTGAATGCGAGCATGCGGGTCGGAAGATAATTATTCGAATCCTGCAGAGTTCATAAACTCGTGTCGTTAAATTGTTTGTTCTTGAGCAGTGCACCCATTTTGCTTCTAATTAAAGTTCGGAAAAAAGACGTTAAACATGGAAGAATTTGAATTAGAATTACTTATCAATGAGGTAAGTATGCCTGAATAACCAGTAATTTTACAGCAATGTCTGTCTTATGGTTGGTAGCATAAGGGAAGCACTTGAAGTAGCCTGTGAGTAAAAGAAAGCTACAAACAAAGTTCATTAAAACCGCATCAGATTACAGGATCTTGCCGACTTAAGAAGGCATTGCTGTCAAACTCCACAAAGTGTCTAGTTTAAAATGTAATCACAATTTATTTATCGATTTATTTATCGAAATTCCGAACTCTAGACATCAACATTTTCCCCGAAAACAAAAACCAACCACCTTCACACGACCGTCACGGTAAAATTTAAAATTCCACAGAACCCGTAAAGATTATGGTAATCGACTTTTCTGCATCCTCATGTGGTGACGTCGTCCATGCGAATTTCCCACATGATGATAACCACTCTCGAAGGCGTCGTCGTCACGGCGCGGTGCCGCGTCTCTTAATCAAACTTATCAAATTGATCCATAAAAGGAAAATCATCACAGACACATCCCGGTGAATCTCTGACTGAGAATGTCAACGCGATAAGGATCTTCCGTTAACTACATCTCTCAGCAATCCTCAATGCTTCGCCTTCCTTCCTTCCGGTGTGGGTTGTAAACGAAAAAAAAAACCACACCCAATTGCATGGTAAGTTGAGTCATGAATGATTTTCTCTTCGTTCTCTGCAGTTTTGGTTGGAATTTACGACCTCAGCTAGCGGTGGCAGTGTGAAATGTTGCAATGACGGATTGAATCTAAGGAACCATAAAAATGGGAATCTTCAACCTCAAGGACAGCCAAACCGGTGGTGCTTACGTCCTTATCACTCGTGCGAAGTAATACCGTCGTTTGAAAATCCATGAGTTGAGGTGCCACAGAATCTGATGAGTGTATGGCGGGATGGGAGGATTTTAAACTTATCGCACCGGGAAGACGTTACCTTCATGATGTAAATGGAATTGGGTGGAAAATGAGGTGATGTCAAATTACGTGACTTAGACAGGGGGGATTCGTTTCGTCAAATTGGAAAGAGTTCGCTGTATGATAATGTGTGGTGATAGGATTCCCCTGTGGGACAGTGTGTACATATGAGGGACGTTTCATAAGTTGTTGACTTCTTGAATTGGTGGTTTACTGACAGCTCCATTGAAGTCGCACCAGCCCAGGCCACGCCTAAAGTCGCACCATCTCAACGGAGCGGGTACATCAATTTTTTTTTTTTTTTTTGTGAGAATTTATCCCTTCGACTTACGTCGCGGTTGCTAAGACTGGACCATAAGTGTAACCGTGTGAACTCTTCGAATGAGTGGTTAAAATCCATAAAGTTCTACAGTTAGAGACGCATTCGAATATACCCTTTTGCCAAACCTGAAGCAATGGCTGAACGATGAGATTTCGGGTTGAATGAACTCAGACAAAAGCTAATACCGAGAGCTCTCTCGCAAGTGGGTACGTTTTTCCTAAGGAATCCCTTTGGCCCTTTCACTGAGCTCCAGGGTGAATAAGGCCCAACTCTAGTCTCAAGACTTTTCTAGCAAACTTTTCTAGTCCACACGTCCCTTCACCAAAATCGACAACTATGGTAAGATCAGCACTGATTAACTAAGAATTCGTCATCCGCGTACATTTTTTTTGCGGAATTTACTCTCAGACTGGTGCCAATTGTTGCCGTCAATAAAGACAACAATACTTCTCGACTGGTTAAATTCGCTTGAACGACTGACTGTGTCGATCGCAGTTCTCATCACACGACATATGCTTGTACGCTCACATTCATGTGCGGACATCATGTACATATGAACGATGAGAAGGGTGGGTTCACACGAGGTTAATGAAGATCTTATTCTGTAGCCAAGGGAGATTAAAAGCCATAGCGCAACATTTTGACATCACAACTGGTCCGGTTATGCAGACTAGCGTCAGGATTTAGGCGCTAAGAGTAACGACAGACTGAGTATTCGTATGTATTCGTTACTTTTTATCTCAACACTCGTTACTTTGGTATCGTTACTAGTTACTTTCGTTACTCTTACCAAGATTGCTTTTAGAACCTCAAACAGGAAAGTCTTTAGTTTGGCTTGAAAATAACTACATGTGCAATGAACATATGAACATTTTTTGATTTGCATCTCAAAAGTCTCAACGAGTGACAAAGTAGAAACAAATCCTCATAATGCCTTATGATCATATCTTCTTCTTCTTTGTTTGGCGCTACAGTCCGGGGTGGACCTGGGCCTCAACCAACAAGCCTCTCCAGCCAGCACGATCTTTCGCCAGCTGCCTCCAGTTGTGCACACCAAGTTGGTTGAGGTCCTTCTCCACTTGTGTGCGCCATCTTGTTCTAGGACGCCCTCTTATGCGTTGTCCCAAAGGCTCGGAATCGAAGACTCTTCGGGCCGGATCTGTGGTGTCAATCCGCTCTACGTGACCTAGCCATCTTAAGCGTTGGATCCGAAGACGCTTAACTAGGTGCATGCCGCTGTACAGCCCGTACAGTTCGTGGTTGAATCTCCTTCTCCAGACGCCATCAATACAAACAGGACCAAAGATCGCACGTAGAACTTTTCTCTCAAAACGACCAAGAGCTTCTTCATCAGCTTTCAATAGCGCCCATGTCTCTGCGCCATAGAGTAGGACGGGGATGATTAGGGTGTTATATAAAGTCAACTTGGTGTTTCGAGAGATGGCTCTGTTACTCAATTGCCTCTTGAGCCCAAAGAAACAGCGATTGGCAAGAGTAATTTTGCGCTTATGATCATATGAGGGATCCCAAAATTCGTACAAAAATTAACCATACAGCGCGATAAGAGAAACATTAATCAAATCGCTGTTAGACTTCACTGATAAATCTAGCTCGCTATCGTAAATATCAAGCTGGGCTAACCCCTCTTTTGCGTAAGTCCACGTGGCACTACAACGGGCCTACTTTGGCCTAAGTGCAACCAAGCCACTTACTACCTACCTACCAAGCAACAACCATAGTTTTTGTTAGTAGAACATCTTTCATTGTTCAATGCAATTATGTACTCTACTAAATCAAACTAAACGTCGACAAAATATTCGCATTTTCGAGAGTAACATACGATACAACTAACAAATAGAATAGAAACGTTACTATACTTCATCAATGTCTACTGATACCATACCAATAATTCCACGCTATGCCATCCCTAAAATACCTAAACGATGCATCATGCTGATACCCTGCACACACACAGCACGAAAAGGATACGCCATCAAACCACATCAAAGCGTGATGTGATGTGGCGCAACTAAATGGTACTGTGTGTGTCACAACAGCAATCTGTTAACAGCAAAAGAATACTAGAAAAGACGAGCATGGTATGAGCACATTGGTATTTAGTTGTGACACATCACGCATTGCTTCGGTGTGGTTTGATGGTATCCTTTCCGTGCTGCGTGTGATGGAATGTCCCTCTTGTATGTCCAGAACATGTATGCGTCAACGTACCGAAGTCGTTTGTCTATAGTACATGTGTCAAAAAAGTAACGATACCATACTTGTAACGATATTCATTGAGGAGTAACGTAATTAAGTAACGATATTCATTGATCAAGTAACGAAATTAAGTAATAATTTTCATTGGGGAGTAACGTTTTGTTATATGGTACTTTATTGAATATTCGTTACTCAGTAACGAATACATACATTTTGCTTCAGTGTCAGTTAGGATATCCTTGGTGTACATGGTGATCAGAGCACACCGACATCCAAGGAAACGAAGAAATGGATAAGGACAATCAAGCGAAAAAGGGATCTGGAGGATGGATGGCAATCCCTAGCTCCATAATGAAAAAACTGGAAGACGAAGCTCTGGACAGAGTCAGAACTGGACGGCATGGCCTTGGTATTGAAGCATCAGCAAGGCCTCTATGGCCTAGCCTGAGCAGAAAAAGATCATCATCATTGATCTGCTGTAGTCACAAGGAAGTGCGCGGGCTACATAATAGGAGTTCTTACTAAGCACTGTGCCCAAGATACACACACATTGCATCTTAACGTTCCGCACGACGACTTTTGCAGAAGCTGCAGGGACGAGGACGAAATTTTATTTTCCTCTGCGAATGCCCAGCCCTAGCAAAGAAAAAAAGGAGACAGTTCCTGGAAAGGCACTTCTTCGCAAACTTCCTAAGTTTAATAAATGGATTCCGGTCCATTAAGTCCTGAGAATTAAAAGAAAGTTTCATCGTCAAATAACATCCCCTGCTAAGGGCGCTGCTCTAAGTGAGTCAGGGCCACCTACCTACCTATCTGCTGCTACTCTGTTCATAATTCTTTCAGCAATGATGAAAGCAAAAAGGACGTTCGAAGACCTACGCAGTAATGTGTTAGTGTGTTGATCACCTTTGAGACACAACGATTGAATTATTAAACATCTCGATCGACTTAGTAAAATTGCCCGTCCAGGAAACGTCCATCCACATCGAAACATTAAGTACAATGGATTGTCTTAAATTTGCCCTGTTTGCATGTTGCATACATACCAAAAGCCGGCTCCGCCAATGTCGTTACTTATTCCATTTCTTTGTCCGGCATATGATTAGCGAAGCCGACGCATGGTCTCTGACCAGTTCATAACTCAGTCAATTACAATCGTGTTCAATGCGAAGCCCTCTCAGCCTATCACAGGCGCACCAAGCACACATCAACTTGACTCTAGCCCCTTCACACTCTACACAGGCAATGAGCGGAATGGTATTCGCACGTTTCCACTGCAAATCATTGGTACTCGTACAGCACTGCGCCATCCCTGGCGGAACGTGAGTTTCATGCTTCACTCGCATAATTCCATCGCCAGTGAAGGATGGGACACTCATGGCGGCCGTCGAATGTGTGGCCATGTGAGTGTGTGCCGAGTCTCCTGGCTCAGCACTAAGTAGAGTGTTAAATGTGAATTCCGATGGCGAGGCAAGTCATTAATTTCGTACACGGGCTAAATTTTATGGCATTCGCGCGAGCAGCTTCAAGTCCGTCGCTGCTTGGCCTCCTTTCGAGCCATTAACAGCTTCTATCGCGCTGCAAGTCATCATTTGATGTTTCACATCGAGCTGAAGCCCCTCATGCATGCCAGACATACATATTAATTGTGAAAGATTGCTTAGAAGTTGTGGACGCCAAAAGAAAAAGAGCCCCAGAACCGTCACACAAGAAGAAACATCAGCTACAGCGGTGGTGGAGGCAGTAAAGCGGAAGACTTTTCAAAGTTATAGGCCGTGTATGTGCCTGGAATGTGCAGTTAAAGATTATGATTCTGTTGCTCATGCTTTCCATGTTTGTGGGCGATATGCTGCTGGATGGCAGAGTTTGTCTCCGACACCGCGCCGCCTCCTCACGGGTTCCTTCTTGCGAAATGTGTGTCTGGAATGTGTGTCGAATCTGGGTTTAATGCTCTTCGATTGCTATCATACAGTGCTGAGGCGGGTGGGGGAAGGGGAGTGGATTTTCCGACATCATTAGGACGGTGAGCCCTGAAATTCTGACTTTGGGTACCAGGATGAGAGCGCAAATAGGTTAAGTTGATGTATGAAGTCACAGAAGGTGAACAATTTGTACGTGTTTAATGATTCTCCGTACGCCAAGTGGCACGTTTGAATTAAGACGAGGAGCGGGCGATGCGAGATGAGGTGCTGCTTAGGAGAGCTTATGGTTTCAGTTGGCCCAGGGCATTCGGAGAAGTGAGACTCCAAGAGGAATTTACTGCACAAAGCTGGGGAAGTGGGGGATTTTGCTCAATGCTCTCGGTAATTAATACACATGTCGAATGCAGTGATGCAAAGCACACACCCCGGTGCATATAATGGCATGGAAACAGTCCTAAATTAGGACAGACATGGAATTGATGAAGATCGGGATTTTTGACGGATGCCAACATTTGCAGTGACCTTGTGTAGGGCGCCACATTGAGTGAAAGTGAATGACGGTGGTTGTCCTCATCAGTTGTGCAGTATTCTCCTACATCTAGACAAAGTCCGTTCACCCAAGCTTCCAACAATTCCTACTTCCTTACACAATTTTACACAGTAATCATGACGGTCCACAGGAAAGGACCACTTGGATGGCGCCAACTATAGAGGAATAGGATTTCTTTAAATCTCTACCATTTTGTGCGATCACCTGAAGCTGCTTGTGAACAGTCGCCGGGATAGGGTGAGATAGGTGACGTGGCAGTGAGCGAGGAACTCAACAGCTCAGAGCAGCTGCTTCTTCGAACGGAGAGGGCTATGCTTCGGTGGTATGGTCACGTGGCACGAATGTCATCATCACGACTTCCAAGGCGGGCGTTGAATGCGATTCCATGAGGTAGGCTAACGCTTAGCAGACCCAGGACGACGTTGTTGGACCAAGTCCAAAAACTCCCCTCGTTACGCTTGGGCATAACTCCTGATGAGTTAGAGACGATAGCGGACGATCGAGTTGCCTGGAGATCTCTCGTGCGTGGTTTACCCTCGCGACCCCTTTAGTGGAGCATGCGGGTCAGAAGATGATGATGGTAAGGTCCACATAAGTGGATCCACTATAGATCAAATCTTTACACTTCAGCATATCCTGGAAAAAACTCAAGCAGGTTGACACCTACCACATATTCGTTGATTTCAAGGAGCTTAACAACACCATGTATAGTTTTGACTTTCTTGTCAAACTCGTAAGGATGTGCCGGTGGACGGTGAAGAATTATCTCTGCTCCATCAAGGTCGGTAACGAACTTAAGGAGACCTTCAATGTGAAAAAAGGATTTAGACAGGGGACGCATTGTCATGTGACATCATCTGGACCGACGAAGTCAGAACAGTCGTCACTTAGGCGTTTGCTTACCTTGAGACGGAAGCGGCTACAATGGTCCCTGGGTTTGAATGGATTGGCATACAACATCGACGTCCTGGACACACCGTCACAAAGGGCAGCTGTAACTTAGAGGTAGTTAAGGGCTGCCTCTATCAAATATAACAAACGAAGCAACTCTTGTCAACCGCTATTTCTCTGGATCAAGAAGTAAATGAGTAATGGAACCGTCTCTCGGAGGACTAAGCTGACTTTATGGAAGACACTGATTATCCCAGTCCTGCTGTACGGAGCATGGAGAGTCTTACTCGGAAAAGCAGCTGAAGAAGTCCTTGGTCTCTTCGAGAGAAAAGTTGTGCGTGGGATTTCTGGTTCTGTTTGCGTTGATGACAGTTGGAGATGGACTGTATGGGCTGTACATCGATAATAGCCTAGTCCGGCTCCTGTTTTCGTCCCCGATCCTGTGGATCAACGCAACAGAGAACGCCCACGTGGTAGGTGGCGTACCCAAGTGGAGCAGGACCTCGTCCATCTTGGTGTGCGGCACTGGAGCCATCTAGACACAATATGGAGGGGCTTATGAGGTCCACCCAAAACGCGTTATCTGGTTCGGTTTGCGTTGATGCCATTTGGAAACGAGACTCAATGGGCTGTACACCGACATTAGCCTAGTCATCGTTTACATGGCCAACCTCCACCGATGGCCGGTGGCATGTGGTTCCGGCGCGAAGTGTTTTCGACCCCGATCCTGTGGGTCAACGAAACAAAGAACGCCCACGTGTCAGATGGCGCACCCAAGAAGGACCTCAACCGACTTGGTGTGGGACAGTGGGGCCAGCTGGACACACAAGGGAGGGTCTTGTCAGGTCCACCCAAAACGAGATCACTGGCCACTGGGAGCTGGCCACGCAATGGAGGGGCTTGTCAGGTCCTTCCAAAACCGTAGAGGATGCAGAAGTCTGCAAATAGATGCGAGCAGTGTGACGCAGGAAATCCCAATTGGCATTTATGAAATCACCCATATCAAAATCGAGCAATTAAATCCGGCCAGGATACTGCTGCTGAACTGAGACCCGATCGATAAGAAACCCTAGATATGTTCAACACACATGCCGAT
The DNA here is from genome assembly GCA_905231855.2 of Eristalis tenax. Classification (NCBI taxonomy): domain Eukaryota; kingdom Metazoa; phylum Arthropoda; class Insecta; order Diptera; family Syrphidae; genus Eristalis; species Eristalis tenax. The sequence continues at coordinate 26,554,000 of HG993127.1, forward strand.
ACACATCCATCACATTGCAGCCAATAACATTACAAATCCTGAAGTGACGTGGGCCAATGAAGCGATTAATGTTAAATGACAGGGGCCTGGCTGGCATGAGTGCCGTTTACTTGACGATGGATTTCTTGACCTTTTTTCTCTTGAGAGAGCTTCCTATTTATACTTATGGATCGAAACCAACAGCCACCCCGTCAGCACGCGTACCTAGGCACTCCCTGCGCCCACAGACACAGTGTATGGTTGTAGTATTTTCATATTTCCACTTCTGCATCAAGGAGCACTCCGCCTTGTCGTGAGCACTATAAAAAGTTTCCATCATAAAACTACGTCTGCTCTCAGGAATGCTGCAGATGCACTGCGTCGCTAATCGAATTAAAAAGGATCTTCGCAAACTTCCTCCCAAGCATTGGGATTTCATTACACATCTTAACCCGTATCCCTTTATGGCGCAGCATCGCCTGCGCCGGAATCTTTTTATAGCCAAACCGTGCAGTGGATTCTAAAAGTTAGCGGATTGTCATCGTATAAACACCCAAAGTCCGTAACACACAATGGGACTGCCAGCAGATTTTCCCTGCCCGGCAACTAACTGGTAAACGGTGCGCAAATGTTTGCGCTATCAAAAGAGGATTCTCTGTTCCTTCCTCCTTTGGCAGGGGCCCGGTAACTTTTCCCAGTTGACAGCGCCATCCCCGTCCACCCGCACTATCACTCAGACGCAACGAATCTCGGCGAACGGGAGGCATATCCTTGTGTAATGCAACACACTACTTCCGAATTTCAGTGTAAAACTGAAGTAAGTTCCAAACGACACAAGACAAAGTTTGAGCTCTTTCCTTTAAGATAAAAGCAGTACTCACGGATTGCCGAGAACTATTACCTCTGAGGATATGTGCGCTGCTTTGTCGAGCGCCGGTAAGCACATTTATATTTTTTGCCTTTTTGTAGAACGCAAACATCTCGAAGCCGCCGACCGTAGTTGGTTAAAAGTTTTAACATCACAAGGATTCAATCAAAATTCTTCGCAACATCCTTGTTTCCCGTCAGGCGGGAGGAGATTGCTGCTGCTGCTCGTAACGATCTTCAAGGGCGGCGGACCTTTATGCCATGCAGCCCATAGCCGAGTTCTCGCTGAATAATTGCACATCTCCTTCCTCGTCGGGTGCATTAAAAAGTTGCATGTTGCTGACGCTGTTAGCTGTGCTAGTACGGAAGGAAACTTGAAAGTCAATTAACCCAAATATCTTAGAACAGGATTACTGCTGGTTCGTCAAGGGCATCCTTCGCAGGCCACACATGCGAGCAGACACCTGGGCAGGCTGCCTCAGACTTCCTGCGTTAATTTTCCTTCATTTCTTTATTGCTTCTTGGACGGAAGGAGTTGTGCCCGATGGGGCATACTTTGGTTTTTGAGCAGTTCCCGAGTGAGTTGTGTGCCTGTGGAGGGAAGGTCGCTGGTTGCCTGGCAGATGGCAGCACGTTTTCGTGACACTTAAACTGAGGCCTAGCGGTTGGGAGACGGGTGTCAGATAAAAGAAGACAGCTAGACATGAGTGTATTCGCCGCCAAATGATAAGACTAAGGGACGCATAGAATTTCGGTATACAGAGTGAGTTTCTCGGAATCCGCGAGACACCTTCAACATGTCGCAGCACATCTCGAAGAAATAGGAGTGCAATTAGTTTGTCAATGCAAGACAAAATTAGAGTTTATTTGCTGAAGGGTGGCTATCAGAGTCGGGGGGCCAAGGATACGCAAGACATCAAACGATCGCGAAAGGCAAAAGATGTTATCGATTTGCAATCTCCTCTCCCCATCCAATCGGTCTTAATATTGGGGTTTCACGATGCGGTTAGACTGGATTTCTAGTGTGCTCTTGGCTTGCATAGCAGTCATGGCCAAGGCATTGGCCCGCCTCCTGAGCTGATACCAGCTGATTGTGTTAACAAGTTTGTGTAGATAGGGAATTCAGCACAATTCCATTAAAGTCTGCATACTTTTAGGCGAATCACGTGTATGTTGTTCATTGAGTGTACAGGGTGGTCATGCATATTTTCAAAATTTGGAGTTGATTATTTTTAATTTGTTGGCTCTTTCGTGTGAATACGGTTTAATAAGTAGTAACATTACTGTATAAAAGTATAACCTGTGGACTTAGATAAACAAGTTATAATTTGACTTATTTGGATCCAAGCATCTTATTTGTCACCAAGAGCGCCCTGCTTGGAGCGCTTAAACCCCCGCGTTTGCGACTACCTTGTGAATACCAATCTAGAGCTCATCCTGTTACGTTGTCATGGGGATTACGGAGTTGTATGGTGAATCCACTTTTAGGTGGGTGCGGACCTGTTTCCTAGACACCCACAGTTCGGCGATTGTGAAGGTGTTGGCCAGAAAACGCGCTTGATCTTCTGCAGGCCATGAGTGTTGACTACTTGCAACGCCTGAGTTTCGCACCGAGTCGGATTACTCGCTTCGCAACCGTACATAAAAACTGATGTCATGTTCGATTCAAAGAGCTTGCTTTTCATCTCCTCACTTAGTCCAGCATATCGAAGGCAACGCGACCCCTTGATAATCGGTTTCGTATATCAGCTGTAGTGAGTTATGGCTGGAACACAATAGTGCGTTTGCGGTGGTGTTGGCTTTCAACGTATACACTCCAAAGGCAATGCACAAAATACTGCGTCTGAGTAAGTGAAAAATGACAGAGATGGGAGGATCGTAATAAAATGCAAAACGCAATTCAGCGGAGGTTTTTTGAGGTGCGCTATGAGAGCTAAATTGGGTGATTTTCTTCCAAATTAGGGGTTTTTGTGTCAACTGATGTTTGAGAAATGGAAACAGCTGCCATAGAATCCATTGTTTAGAGTCCACAGACAATGTTCTTCACTCTAAGCAAATAGCCAACCCAATTAGCACGTTGCGCGTGCAGTCCTCTTTTGTAAAAGTCAAAGAAACTCAAAATTTCAATGTTTCTGATTTTATTAGCAATTATTCAAAAGTAATTGTGAAGAAAACAAAACGTGTTTACTCATTCATAAAATATCGCAAGGTTATGCGCACTCGCATCCATGGAAACATCAGTCAACCCTCAATACCCCTCTCCGTCCCGTTAGGGCTTAAGTGGTGTGAATTTTCTTGACTGAACGCAACTGATTCTATGGGCTGGGGCCAGGGTTGCCGCTATCAAAAAGTCATTAGAACTCAGTGTGCAGGAAGGCAAGCTGAATATTTTTTAACTGGTATTTGAGAGAGAGAGACAGACAGAGAGATAGAGATAGAGAGAGAGAGAGAGAGAGAGAGAGAGAAAGAGAGAGAGAGAGTAATGAAGTATGATAGACATGCCACTTCTCATGTCCCTTAAAATGTTTGAGACACATTTTTTCTATCGTTTCCTAAAGCCAACTTGAACAATCACAGAACGGCATTTACGTTATTTCCTGAATAACCGTCAAAAATCCATGAACAACTGTCAAAAAGTTTCTTACTCAGCGTCCAGCTTTCGTTCCATAGAACAGGACTGCCCAAATGAGAGTCAGGAGTCTTGAGCCCAGTTATTTCGACAAGCCGAAGTGGCACCGGTTGTCAAGGGCGATTCGGATCATATATCGGAACACCACTGTGATGTCGTGCGTGGAGTTCACATTCGCCCCGAGGTAGACAAACCTTTAGTACCTCGGAATTTTAGCTGTCAATCGTGATTTTTTTGCGCGTTACCAGATCACCTTAAAGACACGAGAGCTTTTTGTTTACCCAAGTTTACGTCAAACTCTCGCCCATTGATGAATACGGGTCTGTTCATCCTCAGTGCTCAGTGTTCAGTATTCACCAGTTCTGAAAACTGCAAAAGTCTGCTCTGCGCATAAGCCCCCTCATTGGAGAAAGAAGCAAATGATTTTTGGACCTGACTCCTTCTCTGATGTTGAGTCGGCGGTCAGAGCGCCGTTTTCGCAGATCCATGCTCGCTTTCCGGGACTGCTCCTTAGCTGCCCGCACTGCCAATTTGCATATTCCTCACTCCTCTTTAATCCGACCACGAGAAATGAATTGTTTATGAACAAATCCAGCATTTTCGAGGATTTTTAAGTCTTATTTATTTGCGCCTAATTTGACCACAATTGAGTCTCAACACTCTTGATGCACATTAAGATAAATCAGTTGCGCCTCTCGTATCCACTCAAGCCGAATTTTCGAATACGGCATTACTCAACCGCTTGTCACGGCGATTAAGTTCCATCTGACATGCATATTCCTCAAATGCCCACCCAACAACTCGAATGAAAGCGCACATGTTCCTTGGATTTTCTGCCATTCTCCCTCTGTGATAAGTGAGCGAGTCCATTCAGTGATGGCAAGCCACAAACTACCAATTTTGCATTGAAAGCATTTCGATAGAGAAACAACGTGCGGTCTTATCGCAACCGACTTTCCGAATTCAAAAAGACTCCACTGAAGTACACAGATAAGATCCATTCTCAAGTCGAGGCGATTTTAGTCGCACCAGCAGTACTCCCTGTCAATTTATGTGTTTTGTTTTTTCCCGTGCATTGCGGTGAGATAGTTTCTTCTGCGGTCGTCCTATGTTCGCAGGCAATCCTCCGTATAAATATGGATTGCTCGCCGTAGGTCGGCACCAGTTTCGTGAACCTCGTTGCAGGCGATTGTCGCATAACCTAATCTCACCATGAGTCAGAACTTAAAGGCCTTGGAGTTACTCTTCCAGCGACCATTGGAACCGATTTTCACAACAAGGGACAATGGCAAGTCGGCTTTTGATGTTCCCGAGAGTTTCTACACAGAGCGATACAGTGGTGTGCAGGTCGAGCTTTTGAGCCGATTTGGTGACGATGTTGATGTCAAGGTGAGTTACTCTTAATCCACTCACATTTTGACCCACCTTGACGCCACGGTTGACATTTGCAGATCCCACTCCGGGACATTCCCAAGCCGAATATCGAATTTGCGATGCAAATAGACAAGAAGCAGACCTTCGACCTGTTTTTGGACAAGCATAGGCGCGTGGCGGGGATGTTGATCAAACTGTTCCTGGACGAGAAGGACCTCACCAACTTTGTGTCACTGGTTGCATACGTTAAGTGAGTCCTCATGCTTCACATTCTCCCGAGTGGACATCATATGAGTTTCTTCTCCAGGGATCGCATCAATCCAATGCTGTTCCAGTACGCGTACTCGGTGGCCATCCAACATCGCAAGGATACGAGCACAGTCCCGATTCCACCAATTGCCGAACAGTTCCCGGCAAACTTCGTGGAGCCGGGCGTTTTGTTGCAGGCCAGAGCCGAGGGAACGCTGATTTCTGGAAACAGAGTAAGTCTTGGCCCCGGACTCGGATGAATTGAATCAGTGAGGTAACCGTGAGTTTCCTTGCAGACTCACATTGATATTCCCCAAAACTTCACGGCGTCCGATCGGGAAGAAGAGCATCTCTTGGCTTACTTCAGAGAAGACATCGGCGTCAACATGCATCATTGGCATTGGCATTTGGTCTATCCCGGCGAGGGCCCCGATGAGGTGGTGCGCAAGGACCGCCGAGGCGAGTTGTTCTACTACATGCATCACCAGCTGATGGCTCGCTACAATCTCGATCGCTTCTCGAACGGCCTTGCCAAGGTTAAGGTTCTGAGCAATCTCAGGGAAGCAATCCCCGAAGGCTACTTCCCCAAAATCATCAGCAGTCTCAACAACCGCACCTACCCGGGGCGCAACTCAGGGCAAGTGCTCAGCAGTATCGACCGTGATGACAATCAGATCGAAATTGCCGAAGTCGAACGTTGGGCGGACAGAATCCACCAAGCCATCGATCAGGGCTATGTCGTCGACGTAAGTCTGCGGACACCTCCGTCCAATCTCCCTCTGAATGAAACACATTCTCTTCACTTTCAGTCCAGAAATCGGCAGATTCCACTGGATGAGATGAAAGGAATTGACATCTTGGGCGACATCCTTGAGGCGTCGAGTCTCTCACCCAACCGTCAACTGTACGGCAACCTCCACAACATGGGACACAATCTCATTTCGTTGGCTCACGATCCTGACTCAAGGCATCTGGAGGACATCAGCATCATGGGAGATGTTACCACCGCTATGCGAGATCCTGTCTTCTACAGATGGCACTCGTTCATCGATCAGATCTGCAACAAGTTCAAGGGTCTCCTGCCGGCATACAACCAGCAGCAGGTAAGCTCTCCGATTCATCTTTTCAACCGCAGCCTGTGCCTCATGTTCACGAGTTTTTTCAGCTGGAATATCGCGGTGTTAACGTGGACTCAATCAAAGTGCAGATTTCGAGGATGGGCACCAAGGAGAACACTCTGTTGACCTACTGGCAGAAGTCCGACATTGATATTGGGGCCGCCCTCGATTTCGGTCCAAATGGCGAGATCTATGCGTCATTCAGTCACTTGCAACATGCTCCGTTCGAATACCAGATCCAAGTGACCAACACAGGCGCCTTCCGCCTGGGAACTTGCCGTATCTTCATGTGCCCCAAGACCGATGAACGCAGCAGGCCACTTAAGATGTCTGAAGTTCGTTTGATGGCTGTCGAGATGGACAAGTTCACCGTCAGACGTAAGTACGCTTGCATTTCTGTGATGGGCTCTGTGTCTCACTGAGTCGCTTTGTTTTTCAGTGTCACCTGGTCAGAACACAATCAGACGCCGTTCCAGCGAATCGAGCGTCACAATCCCATTCGAACGGTCATTCAGACGTATAAATGCCCAGGAGCAACCGAAAGACGCCGATCAGTTGGCCACATTCCGATTCTGTGGCTGCGGATGGCCGCAACATTTGCTTCTGCCTAAAGGAAACGAAATTGGCATGGAATTCGATTTGTACGTCATGATCTCGAACTATGCTGACGACGAAGTTGTGCAAACTAAGAACACGTAATTTCTTTTCTAATCCACCTCGCTTCGGAGACCCTTTTATCTTGGATTCCATTTCAGGCCTGATATCTGTGGAGATGCGTACTCGTTCTGCGGCCTCAAGGACAAGCTCTACCCCGACAAGCGCAGCATGGGCTACCCCTTCGACAGGAACATTCAGAGCGCCAATCTGAATGCATTTGCTGATCAGTACACGAACATGCGAGTGGCTCCCGTCAAGATCCAGTTCGTCAACAGGCACATCCAAAAGACTTAAAATAATCCCGTGACCTGAATACCTTCCTTCATTTACTTTATTAATCAAATTCATATATGTAGTCAATACACGTTCGCAAGACACAATTCGTCTGGTGTTTTTTCGTTTCTGGTTGTTGTCTGCTCTGCCCTGCACCAACTTGCCTTTCCTGGCCAGATGCCTCTACTTTGCTGTTTGCTTGCTTCGATCTGTGATCATGCAGATAAGGCAATATTTGAACTTTTTTGAAAAGATTGCCAATCGCCAGGTGTCTCGCCACGTTACTTACATACTTACTTATTTATCAGGCCGACTATCCGTGGAGGGTCTGAGCCTGAGCAATAGCTGCCTTCCATCGTTGACGGTCTTGGGCACGCTGCTTCCAGCCATCAAGACCAAGCTGTCTTGAGTCCGCGATTACTTGGTCTTTATACCGGAGACTTGGTCTTCCTCTCCATTTCGAACCAGGAGAGCCTCCTGTAATCCGAGCCGGATTCGACGACCATCTTAGCTGGAGCGGTGGTGTCCATTCGCTCGATGGAGGCGAGCCAGTGCAGTCGACGGACTTTTGCCTTCTGAACTACATCCACATCCTGGTCCATCTCGTAGATTTCGCGGTTGTGTATTCTCCTTCATTCACCTTCCTCGCAGACGAGACCATATATCCGACGCAGAACTCTTCTTTCGAAGGTACCATGAATTAGCTCTGCAGTTTTGCTTAGCGTCCAGCTTTCGGCTCCATAGAGCAGGACTGGCCAAATGAGAGTTTTGTAGATCATGATTTTGGTCGTTCAAGTCAGGAGATTTGAGCCCAGTTGTTTCGACAAACCGAAGTAGCACCGGTTGCCAAGGGCGATTATACGTCGGATCTCCACAGTGATGTCGTTTGTGGAGTTCACTTTTGCCCCGAGGTAGACAAGCGCCTGTACCACCTCTCGAAATTGTGGATCGTGATGATTTTGTCCAAGGTGGTGTGCGCCGGAACGTTTTTCGGTCGACAGCATATATTTGGTTTTTTCCCCATTGACCTTGAGGCCAGCTCATTTTGCCTGTACTTCAGTAGCCGCTTAAGCCTCTGCTACGGCACGCGAGGATCGCACGACGATGTCGATGTCATCTGCGTACCCCATAGTGCTAGCATTGCTGCGATTGTGCCTGTTGAATTTCAAGCAGGAAGGCTGGTGGGGGTCGCTGGTTACCAATTAATATTGCATCTTCCTCCAGTTGATCTCGTATCATTGCCTGTACTAGAAGGTCCGTATTGTCGGAAACTGGTACAGGCACCATATTTTCTGCGGCTTTGATAGCTTTGTTGGCGGCGGATTGCGCTTTTTTGCAGAAATCTTCATTCTTGTCCATTGCTGTCTGGTTTTATCAGCGCTTCTTATGTATCCAGCAGCAATCATGCCGACTTTGATTGCCTCCCAGGCAGCCTTCTTTTTGTTTATCATCCGCAAGCCTTCGATTGTACATTTCCTTTCTCATCCCATCCCTTTCCCGCTTACACTGAAATTTAATCGTTTATGTCATCTACCAGACACCAGCTTTAATTATAACTTGTACCTTTGTGTCCATTTCTTACAAACAAAAGGTAAACAAATCAAGCGGATGACAATGGCTTTTCCCGACTGCCATTTTTGGGCGTGTTTGATTGAAAATCCGTTGTAAAGTAGAAAGCAGTTAGGGACAGGTTAAAAAGTGACTATTTGACAAAAAGTTTGCTTTTAATTTTAAAGTAGCGTAAAACTGGTTCGGAGTTAAACTCTGAAAGTGTCTAGTGACGTTATGATGGCATGTTGTCCTTCTTTGAAACTCAGCTAATCTGATAGCCGTCCAGATGTCCATTTGTCTGTCAGTAGAGGGACCAGGACTTGGGCACTCACCAGGGGGACGGCGCTTGGCAGTTCTGTTCCGGGATCTACATTAGGTTTCAGTGCTCTTACTATCTCACTTTCGTCTGCGCATGTGGTGGGGATGTCAGGCCATATTTGGCGCTGAATGGGTTTTGAAGATGGTGCTGCTTAATCATCTCGTATCCCTCTCCCAGCTTGTCTTTAGGCGTCATTATTTCGCCATTTTCATCTCACTGCGGTTTGGAGGTCCTGAATGAGGTGTTTGGGTCTCCGCGTCTACCAGTGCTTTGCCACCCCAGATTCTTCTCTCCGTCCTTGCGCTTTTCCTAACTTGTTTGTCGATGACGCTAGAACATTGCTTCAGAATCCCCTTGCAGGATCAGGACTCTATGGTGCTGAGTTTTGAGATCCAACGCTTGCGGGGATTCACTTTAAATCGCATCTGCTCTGGAATACTTTGCTGACTTGAGAAACATCTGCTTAATCCGCTGCCACTCGTCTGCAATAGTTTGGATGGAGGCAGCTGTCGTGTTTAAACCTCAACAAATTCCCCGGGCGTCCTCTCATGCTTCAATTTAGTTATGTCCAGCCTCCGTTCCATCTTTTGTTGGCTCTTGTTGGCAGCGACCTTTAGACCAACTGCTGCTAAGAGAAGACAATACAGTTCCCTGAGATTTATTTGACAACTCAATACATACCCCAAGCGTTTACAGACGCTTCCAGCTGCACAAATCAATCTGGCGAAGTTCCTTCTCAGCTCAGGTCCGTTGTATGACAGGCTCATGGGCCCTTCATGGCCCATCCACTCGCACTAAGCCTCGCTCTGCGTCTACGCTCATGACACCGCACAGTTCCTTCCACTCGCATTAAGCCTCGCCCTGCGTCTACGCTCATGACGCCGCACAGTTCCTTATTGAATCTTTATACCGAAACATGGTCTATTCCATCTAAGGCATCCTTCCATCCCCGGATACGCCAAGATTCGCGTTCATCGTGTAAGGAAGCCAAGGTGTACTGGACATCTTGTCAAATCCACTGACCACAGCTGTCATGTTTTGTTACGATTGAATATCCGATTTGAGGCGTCTTATTCTGACATAAATGTCACAGTCAAACTCCCTTATCCATTTAATTTTTCTTCCGACTGCACCCGACATATCGCACTAATTTATATGTCTCCTGACAGATCGAAATGCCGTGCTTATCGAGTGAAAAAAAATCTCAACTCGACCGAAATGATTGTGTCCAGCGTAGATGGGCAGCGCTTAATTACATTATTCCGCCTTGTTATCCTTCTGAGTGAAAGGTCGAAATATAATCGGAACGAGTCGGAAGCCCATCGGTGCCAGGGGATCAGCAAAATGCTGCATCATTGCTATATGAGTTTCTATTCATCTACATTCATGCGATGGCTGCCCATCCGACTGGCCATGATTTGTGAGTTCCTGACGATATAATATGTACATTTTTTGTTTTGGTTTGTTTTTTTTTTTTTTTTGACAGCACCTCGCGCTGACCGGGAATCCCGGCAATGGAGACAGCTTGGATTACATACAACGCATGAACAAAGTGCTAAGCCCACAATGACGCGGCTTATTGGATGCCACGTATTCGGTACCGATGTGCAGCTCTACGTTCTATATAAAACCCAATGTGCGACGTCGAACCCCATCAGCAGCGGGCGGGTGAGCCATTATTCGTGCACATTAATGAGCAATGAAACGGCCTGCTAGACGGTCGTTTGCGGTCGAGGAAACTGCCCAAAATGGTATCGCCTGACATCGACTCACGAATAGTTGCCATGACACACTGGATGTAGGGCAACAAATATTCAGTTTTGCTTTCGCTGAAATGGGCTGAAATGATGATGGATAGGCGACGTGTGATGCAAGGTGGCGTCGATGTTTCGGGTGAAATTTTTGCGATTAAAAATGGTCGGTTGTGCAAGGCTTTCAAGGAGGCCTCCTTTATTGCCTCTTATCCACACTCAGTCAGCAGGCCTGGCAGGTCATGGTAAAGCTCAAGACCAAGACGACCAGAAATAGCTCCACCCTACGCTCTACAGTTCTAAGTACCACCCCAAGGGGATGGCTTCACCCCGGCTCTTCAATTTTAAGCACCACTCAAATCCCACGCCATCGTCGTAAAAGATTCCAGATGGTGATCATTATCCCGAAGCAGCTCGAACCACGCAAATTTTTGTATTTACAAACCCCACGCCTCGAGGTGGCTTCCTCAATCGAAACCCGAATGATTGGATGAAGTCACGACCTCGCAACCTGCTTACTGCCCACCATTCACATCCCCTTTTCCACCATTCACTCGCAGATGCTTCTAGTAGTTTTAACTCACTTAAATGCCATCCAATCACCCCCGGACTAGGTGCACCTATTCAAATAAAATCGAATGGAGTTCCTTAATAAGGAAAATGGAAGACATTAGCCAAGCAGCACATGATCAACATTATCCTTTCGCAATTTCAAAGTATGCTGAAGGGGAAGAGAACCGAGATTCGAGACCCAACCCATCAGAGTGAGCATGTGCCTATGAAGGACACGGGGATGTACGAGACCAAACTCATCCGCATAGCGGGTGTGCGTGTGCGTGTGCCTACGATGAAGGACGACTCCTTTCGTCGCAAGTGAAGAAAAAAGGTCAATCGATAAAGCACATGAAGGGATTACACCAAAATCTGGGCCATGATTACTCAAGTCTTAGGGGATTTGGTAGCAATCTCAGCTGGGCCACCAAGGGGAATCAGGAAGCGACGGGTGAACCAAGCATAGGTGGGCGACAATTGATCAAGGACACGCTAAATTACGAGCATGCTGAAATTCCTCATCTCCCAAATGAGTCTCGGATTCAATTTGTTTCGCATCGTATTAGAATGCTTCACGCTTGCATTTGCCGGAGCAATGAGCACAGAAAGTGTTTTCTTATCTTACGTTCACAGGACGTTAAACGAACCGAGCCCAGTTTACGGCCGATAGATGTCAAAACGGACAGTGATATGTTGTCTCTCCGTCTGATGCGCTGCTGACCGAGGACCGTCCCCGGTCCGGTCCGGTCTCCTATCGATAATTTCTCAAAGCTGTTGTAGACACATCGGATAGGGTCCTTGGGTGCGCCGTGGGGAGGGGGAAGAGCTGAACTTAGTCGAATAGTCCAATCGATTGACTTGTTTTGATTTCATTTATGGAATTTACTTTGTTTGTGTCTGAAATCGAAACATGAGCTATGACCGGCTCTGGCGAAGTGTTCATTCGTGTGGATAAAGCCATTGCTGGGGGTTTTATTATGATTTCCATTTCCATCGGAGTGTCTCTGTTCATAGGGGGGTGTTGTGTGATTTTATTGACAAAACACATGGTGGATGTGCTCTTTCTCTGGGTTGTGTGTTTGTGGCTTGGTTTTATGGTTCGCCTTCGGCGATTGAATGCAATGAAATGCTGTTGAATTGAACGGCATGAACACAGATGCGTCCGCTTTTGCTATCGAAAGCGATTTATATTTGTTGGATGATTGACAAATTTGAATTCTAGTCGACACTGGTTTGTCGACTTCTTCAGCTGAGGTCATTGACGTGTACTTGAATTGGGGGCTTATTTGAATTTACATTTTTGACTTCAAATAGTTTCGATGGAAGGAGAGAGTGAGAATATGGAATGAGTTTGATGGTCCTGAGAGCAGGTGTCCTGCGTGCCAACACAACATTTCAACCAACACAGCGAACACAACAACCAACTTGAAGTCATTCTCCAGGCGTGTGCGCCAGTGTGTCGTTTGTTGTGTTGCTCCACTCGCTGGAGCCTCTCATATCTTGCGATATCACTAGAGTTGTGCTAAACAGTTCCGACGACGGAACTGACATGGAACGATTCTATTCGCAGTCGGAACTGTTTGCCGGGGACATGTCCGCGGAACTATGTAGTCCGATAGATATGCTTGAACATGTCCGCGGAACCTTTTAAGAGTCCACAGAACTCATGTGCCGACCGATTGCAGAAGTGTGATTTGTTGTTGATGTTACCCGCGGTTCGAGAATGTATGCATGTATTTCGATTGACATGTTCAAACCATAGCAAAGATAATTGTGCTCACATCAAAATGGTTTGGGCTACATGTTCATGTCCAATAGATGTGTGGACGTATGATAGAAGTCTATGATCGCACATTTGTTCTGACTCAGATGCTCACAACCCTGTGTAGTTCCATACGTGTGCTTGTGTGCTGGCCATATGTAGGTTGTGCAGAAATTGTATATACAAATTGCCACGTGTTGGTTTTCCTACGTTTCTTCACAACTCTGTGAATTCAGAACTATATGGACATGTTTAGGTTGAGTTTACGCAACGTAAGGAAATGTTTCCGACAGAGGACTTGGTTCCGGACCTATACATGTGACATATACTGTGACCTGAGACCGAAATAAAGGGCATCTTGAGCTGGCCTTCTAACGAGTACTCTTGTACTAGGAGGCATAAGCTTTTATGGCTGTTTGCCTATCATCGTACATGGCAACCTGCCCTTGTTTGTTTTCTTATATGTAAGTCCAAAGCGTGGAGAAGTAATAGATCGTGTTACGACGTCGACCGCATAGCGCCTAAGCTTGGTAAAGTCGGTGATATAATTCCAGGCAGAGCTTCTCGATGAATTCAATCGCAAAGCTTCGAAAAAGGCTTTGAAGGTTGAAAAGAACTATTCTGCGTTTGATCCCGGCACTGATGTTGTTAGTACTGTGGCTATCGCCTCTCATTTTGATCCTTCGTCCAAGACATCCGAGAGTGAATTCTGGTAGATCGCACGATCTCCACTGTAGGCATCTGAGCCTTGCATGAGCTCATCAAAAACGATGTGGAAGAAGTCACAGAACAGTATGTCGCCTGAATCTTGAATCTTTTTAGACATGGAATACCAAAATGTATGGTGTAGCGAGAACAACGACTTCCTGCACAACCAGACGAGATTGACGGACATGACAGTATACATCGCGTCTCGTATCGTCTTCATATGCAACCTTGTACCTATTCGACAACCAATCGATGTCGATGTGAAATTCTGGAATTCTTGAGAGTTGACAAAGCTTTTACTCGTTCAAACTAAATGATAAAGGAAATCTTGTTAATGTCTTCTGGAGCAGGCAAAGGGTGCCGAGATTTAAATCCAACCGTGCATTATAGGTGCGGCCGTGACATTGTGCCAAACGGCACTATGCCAAATTGGTGCAATGGCGCCTTTAAAAGTGTCATTAGGCCGTCGCTTTCAAAAGTGTCACAGGGCCAAACTAGACATTGCGCCACATTTTTCGCAGGGTCATAAGCCCACAGGCCAGTGGCGTGGCAATTTATGCCGCCCCTAGTAAATTTTTCACATACTAAAAAACCATTGTATACGGCTCCATGTAAATAGATATCCACACTCAAGCATCATCACTCTCTCACGCGGGTGGCTCACACTCTCATTTGACAATGAAAAGAAAACTCCCTAAGGTATGTTCTCCAATTGATGTGTCCAAATGCCACTCCCATTGGTTGTGAAAAATGATCAAAGGCAAGCCTCGGCCTTGGCTTCCGAAGCATTCATCACTTCCATTTGCACCCCTGTATGTGCATACCCCTGTATGAAGTGGTTGACTGGTTTACGAAAAGACAGCAGGCACACCTTGGCCACCATAGGTCCATTGTGCTACCCCCGGTCTAGGAATACATATTCGCACAACTCATTACTGGTTTAATAAAGCGATGAAGATGGCTGACTGTTATGCTGCTCGGTTCAGCCAGGCTATCAAAATAATAAGCGCCCAGAAGTCTAAATCTACGGGATGAGAGAGCATTCCAGTTGCATAGCCAATGTACAATGGTTTCTTCCCCATCCTCGTCTTTGCAGCTTCTGCAGAAGTCGTTGGAGGGGAGGCCTGGCCTTAGTTAGTTCCTATGGCGCAATGCCTTGTAGGCCAGAGTTGGTTCATAATAAGGCATTTTGTGCCACCTACGATTCGTTTGAGCAATACACATGTGTATGTATGTCAAGAAACTTGTTAGTCTGTTCGGGTAAAGCAGCATTTGTAGTTCCAATAGAAGGACGTGAAGCTGAAGGTGACATATTTGTTCCCGGCAATATCCCTCGAAATAAGGATTGAAATTGAGCAATTTCCCATAGAACGAACCAATTTCAAAATTGCCTCAATTAGATCAATTTCAGTGAAATTGCCTACGAAATGGTGTATCATCACGACTTCCGAGCAGGCGTTGAATGTGATCCCGTTAGGTAGGCTACCGCTTGGCAGACCCAGCACGAGGTGGTTGGACCAAGTCCAAAAACTCGCCTGGGTTCGCCTTGGGCGTAACTCCTGATGAGTTAGAGTCGATGGCGGAGTATCGAGTTGGTCGTGGGCGACCTCCGCGACCCCTTTAGTGGAGCATACGGGTCAGAAGATGATGATGATGATGACAGGTGAATAAAAGTTGGCTTATATTCTATCAGTTTTTAAATGTCATTCCTTATCATTCACAACGTCATTCCTTGTCATTCCAGTCCGGGCTGTACACTATAATTCCAGGAATGGCCTTTTTTCGAATGTTTTCAGACACATTTTCACATGTTGTTATTTCTCTCACAATATTCTTAGTCGTTGCAGCGAAATCCACGAACAATTTTAACCCTCATCATTCTTCATTCCAGGCTACACACAGTAATTTTTAATCATTCCAGCAAGAATGCCACTTGATTGATAATGTGTACCAACATTGGCTAGGTACATACTTACAACCATATTTACCCGCTATTTACCCTGGTTTAAATACCCACCCGCTGAACCTTTGCACCATTCTGGAACGGAGTCCCAAAAGAGTACAAAAATTCAAATGCGACTTCAAAGCACTTTGAAACCGCAGTTTACACAGAATCATGGAGTAATTCTAAACAAGACTAGAGCAAGTGATCAGAATTTACGGCCTCATATGCCTACACTTGCTACGCCTAAATATTGATTGTAAGATGAAGTGAAGCAGGAGCAGGCGGACACGCCAGAGAAAGTAATCACATCCGACACTCAGATTTATTTCGCGTACCTATGCCCATAATCAATTTTGCGATACCCCAACAGAAGTCGTTTTTGAATGGATTTCAATCAGCACTTCACATCAATGACCGTCGACCCTCCTTCCACTACACTTGAACCAAAGTACTCCACTGACTGATATAAAGTAACTGACTTAAGAGGATATAAAAGCAAATATCTTGAATCTTCGAAAGCCAGATCCCCATGACCTGGCAGATGAAATCACCGAACTGGATCAATTCCTTTTGCGGCTTTCGTAATCATAAATTAAAGACATAATGGTACACAATCGTGGTGCCTCAACCAAATACTCGTACCTTGGACCGCATAAAATAAATCGAAAGGGCATATCGGCAGCGCCACTCCTTCTTCACCTTCCTGCCAGAGAATTAGATGTAACTCGGATTCGCTGTATTCAGTCTCCCGTCGTTGTGGCCGCCATGGAAAACCCTTAATGCCAGCAGCTCACCAAAGCACATTTTCTTTCCCACTCGATAAGCATGACCACGTTTCACGTTCAAAAGACCTCGCCTTGCAATTCGTTCTCGTTGTTTTCTTCGTCAATTTTGAACGCCTTCCAACGGACAAGCGAAACAAAAAATCCAAAAAGAAACCAAAAATTGAGAGGAAAAGCAATCCAATAAAATAAGATTGAAGCAAAAACACAAAGCAGATACTTCGCAGACCAAGAAGAAGGGTGATGCAGATCGAGTTTATGACGGGTATCGGTCGGTTTGGCTATTCTCCCGGGTGCGGCACGGCGCGCGGCCTTCCCTGCGTCTACCACCGCCAACCCAACTGAACTACTGGTACACTGGTGGATCCTCCGCAGTCCATTCAAAATCACTGCAGTAGAAAATTAGAATTTTGTTTCTGTTTCATGCATAAAAATGAGCGGGAATGACTTTGCCATAGTCGTTCGGTATTATCCTTGTTATTCGCCCAGATTCCCGGATTCCACTCCCTTTTATTTTAACCCGAGATTTGATTCTGTTTTTTTCTGTTTTCGCATCCAATCGGTATGCCGTAGCTACCTCTTCAATTTGCAAGCGTAATGCGCTTGTGTGTGTCTGAGAGTCAAAACTTTTCACTTTGAGCGGATATTTTGTCGCTACTTTTTTTGTTGTGGACGCAAATTGCTATCGAAAGGCTTTGCATTTGCCACCTCGTATTATGTGGCGATGGTGTTTCTGAACTTGAGACCTATCAGTGGGCTGGTGAATTTAATTTAATAACATTTGTAATGGTTTCGAGTTCAAAGTGATTGGGCCTGGCTGTCTGTCGTCTGACGGACACTGGACAGTTTTTAATGGTCTTCGCATTCGAATGTTTTGTAGGCTTTGTGGTGGGCAAAGAAGAGTAAGGTGCATTGCGTCTAGAAGTGAAAACGTCGACAAAACTCTTTCGAGGACTTACTCCTTTCCTTACCAAGACGTCTGTGTGTGGAACTCTCCGAAGTGACGTCGGTCGGTCTGCTGTAAATGTATTGGAAATGGGGATGATTGCGGTTGGGGATGATCTGTTCCTTACTATCCCCGGAGAGCAAACATTGGGACGTAGGGTGAACTCAATAGAAATGCAGCCCATATCCAGTTTCCCTAGAATTGGCCAACACTTCACTGACGACCGATATGATTCACTATCGGTCGCAGCATAGGTTGCGGATGAGCGTTGTTTTCCGCAGAACTAATTAATTATTGATAGATTTCAAGTGTTAGTTTTCAGAAGGGCGAATTTCAAGTCATCAGTTGCACAGCAGTGCTGAGAATTTCGAGCAACCCATGTTGACAACAACACATGAAACCTTAAGAGCTGTTGTTAGGTAGAACGTTCAACATAATCTGAAATATGACCGATTCAAATAACTTCAGAGCACTGACTTGTTGAGATAGTAATATCCAGAGTGCACTAAAGTTACTGTCGTTGCAAAAGCTTCTGTACAAGATATAGTGAGAAGAGGGACTAATCTATCAGTATTTGAGCGTTTGTTTAATACTAGGACGCCACCCACTTACCACAGCGACCCACAAAGGGTCTGAGCCAGAGCTACAGCTGCCTTTCCAGTCAGGCATAGAGACCAAGCTGCGTCCACGGTTTTCGAAGCATAGGTTAGATTTGCCTTTCCTCGAAGCAGAAGGTTCTCTTCGCTGGATTCGAAGACTCTCTTTGCTGGAGTATTGGTGTCCACGCACTCGATAAGCGAACCAGTGCAGGCGACGAATGTCGAGGGATTTTGGAGGGAATGATAACCTTTTTTTGAGTAAACATGTGTTTTAATTCTCAGTAGTGGCACAGTCGGTGTCGGCACCAAAATATAACGAAGAACCGAGAAATAAAATCTGTACGGATATAGTCGGAGAACCTCTCCTACTTATGACTGCTTCCTTGCTCACAGGAGAACGACGTTAGTGTAGTCAGGTGTGTACGCATGCAAACCAAAGGGCATATGGTGGTCGGTCTCTGGCCCGAAGAGTTCTAGACTCCGAGTCAGTGGGACAATGGAAGAGAGACTGCCCACATTTTATGTGACCCACAAGTGGAGAAGGTGGCCCCTCTAGCTTGTTGACTGGGATCCAGGTCCACACAAGTTTGTAGCGGCGTACAAAGAATAAGATGGGAAGCGGTTAACAACATTTCACATATCAGTGGGATATCACATTGATTCTCAGAGAAGATTGCTGAACTTCTTATCTCGTCGAACAATATTTCTCAACAAACACCCTCATAAGACTCCTTCCGGTGTGAGAAAGGAAACCAGCGAGACACTGTCAAACAACTCGTCAAGCATGGCAGGATCCTATCAACTCTTCAGAGTTTGTTTCACTAACTAGGGTTTGGCGTGCGCCATTGAACAACAAATCTGGACCACCGTGCTGTGAAACTTCTCTTTACAGACACCCCTCGATAAGGGACACCTGCCTTTTGGGACAATTCGTCAAGGTCTCGGCATAAAGAAGCAAGGCTATTCGTGTATGTTAACCCCATTATAAACGACAGCCTCTATACCGGACACGGACATGCATTTCAACGCCATTTAAGCAGTTGCCCCCCTAATAACGGACACACGGAGTTGCCAAGCGTTTGAAGAAACAAGCACGCTCTATAATTACCTTAACCATTAGAAACAATGAAGGTGATTATACAACTTGTATTTGTTTTGGAGCCGAATCGACACCATTTGACCGTTAAGCTGTTCAGTTTAGCATGCAAAATGCACCCTTTGTTTCTAATGGTTCATACCAAATTCCTCACTTCAACTTCGCGTGCGTCACCTCTCTACAACGGACAACCATGATAGTCCCTCAAGTATCTACTATAGCCAACATAATAGTGGGACCATCATAATTGTCCGTTATGTAGGGGTGTCCGTTCTGATGGGATTGAAATACACAAATATCTTCATGCAGGGACCATGATGATTTGTCCGTAAAGAGAGGTGTCCCTTGTAAAGCGGGGTTCGTAAACAGAGGTTTCACGGTATACGAAAATCTACCGGACTGAGGAACTCAACTAAAATCTTAATCGAACACTGCGAAGACGAGAAATATTCGAAGGAGATGGGTTCCCATGCCACCATGCGGCTCCCATGCATTTCTCTAGACGGCGGAGGAGGAGACAAGAAGGATTACGCACAATTTCTGTCCTTGTACTGACCCCTAGAACCCCTTGTTCGTCTCCTTAAGCGACCTGAACAACAGCAGCAGCACCAATGTCACGGACATATGTTAGTCTAAGACGGACACTCGTACTAAGCTTAGGTGCATGTGCTTTCAGAAAGGAGAGGGGAAGAGGCCCATCGCTAGTACCAATTTCTCCCTCATAGGCTTAACTCTATGAGCCAAGCCAAAATATGCGAAAAACTGCCATTACCCGCTGCCCTAGTTTCAGCGACCGTTTCTCCGTTTTTTTCGACTACTTCGTTGCTCCTCCGCTGGACCCCAGTGCACTCGGTTTTTGATTAGAAAAACAAAAAATGCGGCCTCAACGAACTTCACGCAGGCTCTGATGGTCCATTCCATAATTCGAATCCTCAACTACTGCTCCCTCGCCTTTTTTCCCATTGCATTGGGGGACTGGCTGAGAAGATTCTCTCAGTGCCAGCCCTTCTCAATTGCTTCCGTCAAAGATTGACACCTTCCACCGCTCCGACATCATGTCAGCGCTCGACCGAATCACTTCTTGCCCCACATTAAGGCTGTTTCCTTGTTCCACCACTGATTCCAGGAAACGTTCATCAGAACATTGTGCAATCTCTGCATTCCCTTGGCAACATTCCCTAACATTCGTCTGATTTCTTGCCAGACTTCCTATTGAAAGCCCATATCCCATATCGCCTCTCCTCAACACACACGCAAGGGGTCTTACAACGAAGCATTCACACACAACAATGAGCAGTGTTCTACTGAAATTTCATTTGACATCTCCTTGCAATCCAGACGAACTGCGAGCATACCTCTGTCAGTCTGAATTCCAGAGGAATGAGAAACAATCCCCGCATCCACACGCAGATGTCCTTATTTCAGCAAATACTTCAATTCAATGAATGCAACTTCCATGCATGCGAAATCAGTCACTTGATTTACATGCACGCCAAAGGGGTGCAGGCTGAAGGCGGAACGCCGAGCGAAGAAAAGCAAATGTTCTGCATGAAAAGACACCTCGCAACATTAAGCCATCATTCATGCAGAGCACCTTTTTGTATCCACGACCAATTCCATTAAGTGCTCGGCACATTCACTCCCCAGTCACCCCGGGCACCTGCATAACCTCAAAAGTTCTCAGAAAAATCTACAATGAATGGCCAGTAATGCGAGAACTTCACTTAGGGAAGTGCACTTCCGATGTATCTCCTCTTTCGATTGTCCCAGAGCAGATTTTAACAACTACTAACCATGTTTGCTTAAAGCTTTTTTCCTCACCTAAGAACTCATTTCTTTCTAATCTTGGAACACTGTATCCAGTTCACACTCTAAATTTGTTTGCCGTTCGTCCTGAAAGGAAACGAAAGCAAAGCCGGTCTGGAGTCAACCAGGAGTGAACCAGGCCAGCTGGAGCATGAATGCGTAGAAGAGACGCTGCGAACACTCGTATTCAAATTGTGTAAGCAGTTTGCTAGTCGGGAAGGGTGAAGGGAGACGATGAAGCGATCCGGTGTGCCGGTGTGCCGGTGTGAGTCTGCCTGACTGACTGCATTGTCGGGACGCATTTGCATCTGAATTTTCATTCTCTCAATCGTCCCTCTACGCCGCGGGACCACTTGCGCCACCCGCAAAATTATGAAGCACTCAACGTGAATTGCGTTTTGTTATCTTTTGTCGCAGACTTACCGCTCCAAATGCGAAACGAAATGTAATCCGTGTCGATGGAATTCAAGGAAATTCCCTCAACTTTAAGCTCTCTCTGCTGCGCCAACAATAGCTCTTACATCACTCTCAGTATTATTTAACGTCAGTCTCGAGATGGAGTGCGTGGCGACTTCAAATCCAGTGTACACAGCGATAAGCGGGCGCTAAGCTCAACACAGCATGTGTTCGTGGTAGTATGCCTGTTGATAAGCTACGGAAAACTACACAGATAAGGCAGCGAGAGAGAAAGAGAGAGAGCCGATAGGTAGGTCAGTAACCACGGCAGTCCAGTAGGCGGTTAATGGATACGGATGATAAAATCACGCGTGTGACAGCTTTGAATAGTTGTGTTAATTACGTGAGCGCTGTGTGATCGAGAATGCACAGTCAGGTGCCGCCGTGAACATTGGTAAATTAAATATTTGTGTTTGCGTGACACATTCTAGAAATGAACGTGCTTTAGGCTGGCCAAACAGCTAGGAGCTAAGTTGGGGGTGTAGTTTTCGTCAATTGGTTTGTGAAGCTCGTAGTGCCAAAGGGCATTTTTAAAGTCACTTTCCTTTGAGTTCAGAAACTTTATCGAATGAATTTAATTTGCATTTGAATTTTCCACAAGGGACATAGGCGGAGCAGGCAGAGAGAATTTATCATCAACGGCATCCTCCGCATTTCCGAGAACAATGATTCCACTTATGACAGGTTCTATCCTTTTGTAGTCTAGGTGTCTATTCTAGTAGTTGCCTCCTGCTCCTCAGTCAGTTTACTTTTTGTGTTCCATTTTGCTTTCCTCAAAGTGAGATTCACAGATCCTTGGCCTAGATGAAATGCTTTGTGAACAATTTTGGTCATTGCGGCACATTCCTTAACGAGATCGCCGGATATCTTAGCATCCAGCTGATGATCCAGGGTCCCGGTACAATGTGACCAGTTCAGTACTCTTTCGGGATGCAGATCTGCCGACCATGGGAATCACTACTAAAGCTTGAAAAATGGTGCTCATCCAATCGAAGATGGTCTAATGACACACAATGCCTCACGCACTTCAGTGCTGAGGCACTTCAGGACACTGTAAGTCAAGGTACCAAATACTGTACTTCAGCACGGCGGTACTTGTACTTGAAAAGAGTGAAGTCCGGTGGTACTTGTTCACAAACAAGCATGCGTAAGTACTTGCAAGTACTTTAAATTGTATCAGATATTGACGAATATTTAGCATTTAGTCGTAAATTTTGCCATTACGTTTAAATTACATGACCTAGCACTCAAAAACTTACCTGACCAGCGACCCACGGAGGGTACGAGCCTAAGCAGGTGCTGCCTCCCATCGCTAACCTTCCTGGGCTCGCTGCTTCCAGTTATCAAGATCAAGCTGTCTTGCATCCCCAATCACTTGGTCTTTATACCGAAGATTCGGTCTTCTTTTCCATCTCGGACCAGGAGTCTTGGATTCGAACACCCTCTTAGCTGGGTTGTTGTTGTCCAAATAAGGGTTTTGTAGAGCATGATTTTGGTCCTTCGAGTCAGGAGTTGTTTGAGCCCAGTTGTTTCGACAATTCAAACTAACAACTGTTGCCAATGGCGGTTCTTCGTCGGATCTCCACTGTGATGTCGTTTGTGGACTTTTCGTTTGCCCCGAGGTAGACAGGGGGTGGACGGGGCTCAACCAACAAGCCTCTCCAGAAGCACGATCTTCCGCGAGCTGCCTTATGTGCGCCAACGATGACGTCCTCTGATGCGTTGTTGCAATGGTTCTGAATCGATGACTCTTCCCGCCGGAGCCTTGGTGTCCTTCTCCACTTGTGTGCGCCAATGACGGCGACCTCTGTAGTGTTGTCGCAATGGTTCTGAATCGAAGGCTCCTCCCCGGAGGCCACTGTGGTGTCCATCCACTTAATGTAACCATCTTAAGCTTTGGATCCGAAGACGCTTAACTAGGTGCTGTACAGCCAGTACAGTTCGTGGTTGAATCTTCTCTTCCAGACGCCATCAACGCAAACAGGACGAAAGATCGCACGCAACATTTTTCTCTCAAAAAGACCAAGAGTTTCTTCATCCGCTTTCAATAGCGCCCATGTCTCTGCGTCACAGAGCAGGACAGAGATGCCAAAAGTGTTATACAAAGTCAGCTTCGTGTGTCGAGAGATGGCTCTGCTTCTCAATTGAGCCCGAAGAAACAGCGATTGGAGAGAGTAATTCTCTCGCGCTTGACCTCGTTACTGATGTTATTGTCCCAGTTTACTGCGGAGCCGAGGTAGATGAAGTCCTTGACTACCTCAAAGTTACTGCTGCCCATTTCGTTCGAGACGTCGATGTAGTTTGTCCTTCCGTGGTGACAGCATGTACTTTGCTTTGCTCTGATTTACTGCCAGACCCGCTTCCACTTCTCCCGTGTTGCCAATTGTTTCGTTTGGCGTTACACCTGTTTTCTTGATCATTGCCTGACCTACAATGGCGCCTTTTGTACTTGCAGAGACGGCAACTATAAAACACTCTCCCTCTCCTACCAAATGCAAGGTCACCTGGGTGTAAGCCATACACAGGGCTAGGTGTGACTGCTATTGGCTATCAGTTAGACACTCTAACACAACCATGTGAAACCCAATATGAGGTGAAGAAACCTTTTAAAAAGACTGCTAGTTGGATAGATCCTGATGACATTTGGTCCCAGATCAAACTAAGTTTTTTTTGAAGCATTTAAGAAAGATTCTTTTCAGAAACAGGGCTTGGTAGTAAGATCTCTGAATCCTGTTACACTTGATATACGACGACATCAAACTTTGACATGTCCTAGCATGGCAGGAAGTCGTGGTTTTCAAATTAATTTGAGACAAACTTATGAGGCCATTTACGCCCTCTGTCATACACTCATTCATGCTACAGTGCAGCTATGCTTAAGGAATCTTATGTAAACCATTCTTAATATGAACCTGGCTTCATAAAAGTCAATGGGTGCAATGGGGTGAGAAACAAAGGGAAGAAAACACTGGCCCTCGCAATACTTTCAAGGCGGCTTGCATTTCTAAAAGTAACAAATCCGGTTGAGCTTCAACAAACTTTAAATCACAATTTAAAACGAGTCCCTGGTATTCCATCGATTCTACGTTTGCCAAATCAATAAGAGAGTGTTGTGGCCGAAGGAAAATAATCATGGGTGGCATGCACGTTTCAGCAACGCTATTGCATATTTCCACTGTAACAAGCAGATCCGATGAAGAAAGTGATCCTGTCTGCGTCATTCCTTCCATTGGCAACATTTTTTGCGGGATTCTTAGCGACTGTTGTGGTAGCCGTTTCGTCAACGTTCGTTGACAAAAAAATGTCTTCGGTATACTCTACCAGCAGTCCCGTCTTAGACAGTTGTGTGCGCAATATTCTCCAGTCAGAGTCAATGCTGTTCGAAAATTAATTAATTATGCAGTTCTCCGAATTTCCATCAATGCCATTTAATCATCTCTTTATATAAAGCGCGAAATGTGAACAAAAAAAAACCTTGAAAGTTATCGGGTTCGTTTGCGGAGTGTGTTGGTGCGTTGCTCACAGTATCTGTTCTGATATTCGAAGTCTTCTATTTGCAATTTATATAATGAAATTTGTCGTACAAAACAGGCAGCGACGCATACAATTCTGCCTGTCGTAATCTATTAAATAAATTCTGTCCAAAAGTTGTACAGCAATTTAAAGTTTCCCTCCTCTTAAAAATACCCTTCATAGTTCATAGGACCCTTCATAGACGACACAGACACGTCGCTGCAAACACCCCTTCGCCACGCACGGTGCAGACCATATGCACAGGCATTAGTTTGTATCGTTTCGTCGTGGTCGTCGGTCGGTTAGGAAAAATGGCAGACACTGCTTGTGCCGCCATAATCATTGCTTCGGCAATTAAACACAAGAAGAGAAATCAACGAAAAAATAATAATTTGGTGGCACAACAAAATTGTCTATCCGTGTTTTTATTCATGTCTACGATATCAATTTTCCCGCTTTCACGATACACGACAAAGACAAGTCACTGCAGACCATGCCAAATTCAAACAATTTTGAATTCATGCAGACCGTGCGAAATAAAAACACACTGCACGGACGGTATGCGCAGCCTTGTGCACAACAACAACATTGGTTTGCAGCGATGTGTCTGTGTCATGTGGGGGCCCTATTTAAGACATTCGACTAAGAATTTAGTTAAATGAAGGGTGGGGATTTGTATCGGCCTTTCTTATGAACTTTTGTAAGGTAGATCGGCAGCTGCCAACTCTTTTTTTTGCTCTGTCCTAAGTTTTTTCTTATATTTTTGAACCATTGGCACCAATTCTAAATTGGTGCCGCTAGAATTGCACAAACACTAAGAAGAATAGAATCAATATGGCATCCAAATAGTCACAAATTTAAGCGGACAGAATTACTTCAGAGCTTCCACTTTGGTCAACAGAGAAATACGGAGGGATGCCCCGGGTGCTTGTTGTGCACGTCCTAATAAATATTTTTCAGCAGAAGTGGAAGTGATTGAGGAATCTTACAAACGATCTAAATTTGTGCCCACTGCCTGTTATAGCTAGGTAAAATCTTATCAGCGGAAGACCTTCACACAAATTGAAAGGAAAAAAGCACAAATGTCAGCCTAATTTCGCGCACTTAGGCATGCCTAATACCCACTTAATGAATTGCACTCACATGTAAGCGCTTGACGCAACACTGGTGTCACGATAAGAACATTCATTCGGATAATTTGAATTATCTATTTATGCCGATTACGAGCGCGAATCAATAATTAACTTCACATCGAGGCACTGGAACAATGTTCTATACAACGAAGGAGATTGCCGGCAGAAAATCCATTATTCAGAGAAATTGATTTCGCCTCGAAAATGATTCCTGAAAATTTGAAAAAAGCGGTAGTCATGCCAAATGAGTCAACGATTCGCGAAAAGAGTTTTCTTCGCTTGTGCTTAACAAGAAGTAGAATTTCAGTTGGTGCTCATGCACTATGATATTGGAATGGGCACAAGAATGGGCAAGTATTTTGGCGAACACTGCATCCCAAAGGCATCACGATAAGAGTTAAATGCATAATTTGACCGTCGTGTTAGAGGAGCTATTCATGTCAATTCGAAGCTATTCATTTCATTTTTCGTTCGAAACCCTTCATGCAGCATAGCTCTCGAAGTGTAACTCAGGTCAAGATAAGGCACGGACAAATACATAAGACAAGGTAAGTGCATCGATAACTATTGTATTATTGGAATATAGTCTAAGATAATAAATTGCCATAAGGCACGCACACGTACCGAAAACACGGTACGTGTCAAATACTGTAATTTACGTGCGTCAGTGATCACGTTGCACGTGAAATTAAACTGCTCGGCAAATAGGAAGTAACACGTTATCAGCAGTTTATTGGGTCTATAACTTTTCGTGCGGTTTGCTAAGAGTTGGCGTAACTTGTATTATTCAATGGGAACACGCGTTGAAAAGCTACTGTCTTTGTACGTCGTGTCAGTAAATGTCATTCATTTGAAGCGTAAACAACAATAGAAAACTGCTGCCGAAAGTCATCGTATTTTGGTGGATGTTTATGATAAACATGCGCTAGCTGAGCGAACGTGCCAAAAGTGGTTTGAAGGATTTAAAAGTGGTAATTTTGGCTTGGCCAACCAGCCAAATCAACGGCAAAGCCGCATATCTATGGTGGAAGGTAATGCTATGTATTTGGTGGGATCAGAAGTGTGTGCTGTATTATCAGCTGCTAAAACCGGGTGAAACCATCAATGGACAATGCTAGCGAACACAATTAATCAGTTTGAAGAGAGCAGTAACCGAAGAACGGAATATGCGACCAGACACGAGGCAATAATTTTCCATCATGACAACGCTCGCCCCACGTTTCTATTCCGTTTAAGAACTATTTGGAAAACAGTGGATGGGAAATTTTACCCAACACGCCTTACAGCCCAGACTTTGCCCCTTCTGACCACCATTTGTTCCGATCGATGCAGAGCGCTCTCACTAAAATACGGTTCACATCAGAGCAGCACATCTAAAATTGGCTTGATTCATTCTTGGCTGCCATGCCGGCGCAGTTCTTTTGGGATGGGATCCACAAAGTGCCACAAATACATGTTTTTCTTAAATAAACGTCCAAATTTTGAAAAAGAAAACCGCACGAATTGAAATATAAAATATACCATTCACGTGAATCGTATAAGAAATTGATTTTTTCGCTTTAAAATATGTTTATAATATGCGACCTACTCAAGACCTCTAATACTCGATTTGTAAAATCGCAAGCTTATCTGCTGGTTTAGCTAAGTGTATGATCGAACATAAACTGGACTCAGGAAGATTTCGTTTTCGCAGTCAATACTCAGGGATTGTGAACCATTTAAGAAAAAATACGGGATTAAATACAAGCACTCAACTGAAAAGAACACTCCAAAACTCAGCAAGGAAATGTTCATATAGGGGAGTAGGGATACCCACAAGTTCCAGGTTTTCAGGCAGGGTATTAGCGGAGGGATAGTCGGGATCTTAAAGATCAAGCTTAGGATTTGGTATGCACCAAATCTAGAGTCAGAGTACGCGGCTTTCCTGGATGAAGTTGGTGCTGCCTTTGAAAGTGTAGCGGAGATGGATTCCTATAACCTGATGGGTGATTTAAATGCTCACGTGGGAGTGGATGTAACGACATGGGGG
The DNA here is from genome assembly GCA_905231855.2 of Eristalis tenax. NCBI lineage: Eukaryota > Metazoa > Arthropoda > Insecta > Diptera > Syrphidae > Eristalis > Eristalis tenax. The sequence goes on from HG993127.1 coordinate 26,582,094, forward strand.
AGTGTGATTGGGAGGAACGGTGATCCTTACCAGAACGTGAACGGAGAGAAGTTGTTGGACTTTTGCTGCGCATATGGCATGTCCATGATGAAAGCATTCTCTCCACGCAATGACATCCATAAACACACATGGTACCGTCTGAGCACTCAACAGAAGTCGTTGATAGATCTCTTTGTGGTAAACTTTGTGTGAAACGGATGGCTTGTGACGTTCGTGTGAAGAGAGATACTGAAATGTCAACTGATCATTACTTGGTGTTGTGTACGCTGTACCTCACTGATAAAGTACCTCTATTGCCAAGACGGCAACCAAGAGCGCTTACACGCATACGGTGGGAAAAACTACAGAACAGTGAGTTGCGAGTATTGCGAGAACTCAACGCAGATATTCTGTCCTGAACAAATGCTCCAAATATACCACCTTCAGCTTCACGTCCTTCTATTGGGAGGATTTCTGTGCCTGACCAGAAATGAATCATAGATATTCGCCTGCAACAGGATGACTCATTAGTAAACACCTCTGGCCTACCCTCGACCCTAACACGATCGCTTAGTCTGGTTAGATTAAGCGGGCCGAATCTTTGAACTGTCTCTGACGTTCGATGGCATTTCGCCGTTCGTTCATGTGGAACCCAATTTCCTTGCCCTTATAATATAACCAGCTGCTTTTAAACGTGGAAATGGCTGCTTGTGTGACACCCAAAGATTCTGCGAACTCTTCTTGTGTTTGGCAACAATCTTCATAGAGTAATTCTTCCAGTTCTTCATCTTCAAACTTTTTTGGCCGCCCAGGACGTTCATAGTCTTCCAAGCCAAAATCACCACTTTTAAATAGTGCAAACCACTTTTGGCACGTTCGCTCAGCTAGCGCATATTCATCATAAACTTCCACCAAAATACGATGACTTTCGGCAGCAGTTTTCTTCATATTAAAGTAATGAAGAAGAACTCCCCGCAAAAACCCTTTTTCATGAACAAAGTTCGACATATTTGAGTAAACAAAAATTTATTGACATATACTGAAATGACGTACAATGACACTGGCTTTCCAACGCATGTTCCAATGGAATAATACAACTTACGCCATCTATTAGCAAACATCACGAATAAATAAGATATAGACCCAATATATTTCCAATGATGTCAGCTCGCATGATATCATATTATTTTTTGCCAGATGCGAACATGTTAGTAGACATAAGGAATAATGCTTAAACGCACACCCGAAATTGATAGTGCTGAACGCCTCATCAGTTTAAGTCAACATCAGCGGATCTTTGCTCAGAAAAGCATGGTCTGTGCCGCGAAAGATGTGAAGCTGTGCATTATGAAAGTTGGCAAATTCGTACGGCACCACCTGCGTACACCAGGCACCAACCGACTACACCACGGTGGCGGCGGCGACCCATGTGTACAAAAACGCGTTTAAATAAACAAACAACATTACTTAAATTGCTCCCGCACGGTTACCCCAAAGCATGCGTTCACTAGCTCCTAAATTGGGGCAAGTGTGCGCATTTAGACTTGTTTTGGTTTTTTTTATAACGTCACTCAACAAAATCTAAGTTAGTGACTTAATAAGTAGCCAAACATACAGCGTTGACATTGAATAAAGCTTTTTGGTATATCTTCTATATATAATCTCAAATTATATCTGGAAATCGAACGTGCGTGCTCTTGCCGTACACATGACTTATACAAACATAGTAAGGGGCACAGAATTTTTTAAGTGTTTAGTTGCTAAAAATAGACGAGAAATGTACAGAATTGTTCATAATTATCTATTATTTGAGGTAATGAATGACGCAAGCTGGGTCAGTATTAAAATAGCTTGGAGGTTCTGTAATCAGGAAGTCCCCATATTGCCTAGCGATGGCTCTCACCAATACTTGCAATAGCCGACCATTCTTAAGATCCAAAAACCGTCGTCAAATTCGTCCCTGAATTGTCTTTGGTCGTCAGTGTAGGTCATACACGTACACGAACTCTGTAATCCAAATTGTCACTCATTTCATGGAGTCAATCGTAAAAGTGTACAATCACGAACTACGTATTTAATTGACCCATGATACTGATTACACAGTCTACGTTTCTTATCGTTAAGATAGAAGAGATAAATTAAGAATCGAAATTGCAAAGTTGTTGCTCAGATATTCCACCAACTATTGGGACGAGCACCAGGGAAGAACTTAAACCTGAAATGTACTGAGAAAGCAATAAGCGCGTTTTCGATTAAGGCCCTCTGGCCATAACTCACTTCATGTCTCTTCGACACTATAGGCGGCTTAATACTACGTTTCTATAGATAATCTGTTTATCTATATTACATGAGTAGTCGAAATTGATCAGACATTTTCTTTACTCCAACAAACTTGGAAACAAATAGTTCTCTTCCGGGAACTCGTTGAGCACTCAGATAATTACAAATGCATCATCAGCTTGTAATGGTTTTTGGGGCGACAAGAGCGCACAATTGGCCGCAATTACGATTCAATTACCCAGACCACCTGAGCGATTGCCATTTATTGGAATGACAAATTACGCGTTAATTGAAAGTGCTCGTTACATGGCAGTAACGAATGGAGTTGCATAAGGGCTCTTAAAGTAGTTCAATTGGGAAGTACTGGATAATTAACACATTTTTAGTTTTGACGTCAGTGCCATAGAGCACATTCGGTGTGGTTAATTCATGAACAAACGCCTGGAATGTGTTTACAGCCGTTTGATCCCTTTCCTTAGATTGTCAAGAATCCTTCATGGGTCAACACACGGCTTATTTTCACACGCACGATTTTTCCCAAAACAATATTTCCATTACGTTTCTTCAATATGACAACCGTCTGGATACGAATCTAATCAGAATAGCCCACCGGCGCTAAGCCGTGTGCAAAGATCTCTTTCTTTGGAAACCAATCAACAAGTTGAATCGGATAAAGTGTCAATCATTTGACTCCTACTTTTTGCTGTGAAATATTTAGTGTGGAATAATCGCTAAGAAAATATATCCACACACATGGGAGAGTAGCACGAACTGCACAGGTGGTGCAAAAGCACACAGTGAACAGTGGAATTTAACAATGAATTGGTTAGGTTAGGTTACGCAGAGCATAGTCACACTTGGACCAACATGTTCTCACTGCAACCATTTGGTGTCCCTTTTTGGAGAGATCCCCCGGCCACACGACCTTCCGACATCGAACCAATATTATCCTCATCATCGTCTTCATCTTGTAAGCCACGCAGGAGAGCTCCAGGCAACGCGATCCTCCGCCATCGAATCTAATCATCAGCGGTTATGTCTACACGTGATCAGGCGAGTCTATGGACTTTGTCAAACCACCTAGTTCTGGGTCTGCCAAGCAATCGCCTACCTGCTGGAATCGCATTCAACGCCCTCTTCGGAACTAGTGGTGTTGGGGACAATCGTGCGACGTGACCAAACCATCGATTCATAGCCATTTCCGTTCGAAGAAGCAGCTGCCCAACATTGAGCGGCCCTTGTCACCTTATCAAGGCAAGTAACTTCTGCGGTGGCCGATGCTATTCTGGGCGCTCATATTACCAAAAAATTAAGACCCCACATGTTAGAATATGCCTGTGGGTAGCGAGGGGACTGCACGATTAGAGGAGCTCCTCCTTCTTTGAAAATTGAAAGTGGGACGGAAATACCAAAAACGATGACCCGAAGCTTGCTGTTGACGCCCCAAGTGGACATATAATCAACTCAAAAGCAAAACATGCTTGACAAGCGAGACTAAACAAAAATAAAATGTAAATGGTGACGAAGAGGAAGCGATCCTAAGAAATATATCATATCCCCTCTCGAGGGAATATGAACCTTAACTTGCATACGAATTGTCGCCAGTACTTGTCTGTTTGCTCAGGAGGAGCGTACAAAAAATACCAATCGGCTTAGGTTATTCTATGGCAGACTATGGTCAGTTGACTTCGATTCTTGAGTCAGTCAAGTGCTATGAGAGTGAAGAGACAATTTTACGCTGACTACTGGAGTCAGTATAGGTCCTTTGTGTTACCACGCGGATCTAATGGATCCGCGGAATACGGCCAACCAATTGGTGGTCTTGACGAAATCACTGATACTAATGCTATTGAGTTCAGCCAGCTTGCTGAAGTAGTAGTGGTCTAAGTGACATCTTCTTGGAGAGGAAGGAACGTCCCCAATAGATTCTTCCTCGAGCTCCTCGTCTCTGAAGCTGCTTCAGAGGTCATTGTAGATGCACTGAGAGTCGCCCTACTTATCCTGACCAGGCAGTGGGATCGTCTAGAATTAACACTCTGTCTTAAGACCGTATGCGATTGAACAGAAGCAGAAGCGACAAGTAGGGTGTCAGGTCTCCATCCGGAAAGAGTACAGAATCAGTGCTCTATCTACTTCGAAATCGTCTGCCTCACAGTTCTCTGGAATGTCACAGTGTTCCCACGAGACGGATGCTTGAAAAACTTGACCATTTCCTTAAGAAATAGGCTGAAGTTCTGGGAAGACTTTAACTGCACTCAGAGCACATTTAATCGCTTCCTGGGTGTCAGAACACATGACGATATCTGTACTTGATATTACACTGTTTTTTTTTGTAACCAGGACAGCGTTTCCTTTGCTCCGCCTGAAAGACGCTACAATGGTTCGAAGTTGTCATGTGCTGATTGAGAAATCCATCTTTAAAGGAAAGGCCTAATCAGATCGGTTCCTTCGGGAATGGATCTATATCTGTCAAAGACAGTACATGGTCTAGAAAGGATTTATTTGCACATGTGCAGCTATTTGGGGACATTTTCCAACGCTGTGGTTTCCATGGAAACTATATATTTGGGCGTTTTTCTGTGGTAACAGACAGTCTATTGACCCTGGCCAGGTGGCTGGCCCACCACGGACTGTGAAGCTTTTATAGACAGGAATACTCTTCGAACATTGTCAGTGACTCGAGCCGCAGTGAGTTGGTGAAATTCGGGGACTGAATCTGGGATCCTCGGTGTAGGAGTCGACGCACGACTGTATACGTTTCTAAAATTTTATTTTGTTTTATTTTTGGCTATTAAAAAATAGGCGTTAAGAAAATGCGTGTAAAGCCTTTTAACTGGCCACACAGAGTAACCCAGCAGTGCGTGTGGAAGTGGCGATATATTTCAGTCTTAGGTAGATTTGGTTCTCCTCTCCTTGTCACTTTATGGGAATTGCCACCGTTGGGAATTGTACTATCCTTTCCTATTTAACCCTGGGATGGGCAGTTGGGCCTAATCAGACCCAATTTGAGTTTGAACATATATGATTTTTTTTTTCCAAATCAAAAGGACCGAAACTCCCTGGCTTATTGCGTCGATTTTATCGTACCGGAAATCAGACCTGGGTTTCGTCGGCTGAAGTATCTAAATGCCGACGCACCAACGCACAACGCCACAACTGACTCCAGTAGTCAGCCAAAAATCTTGTCTTCACTCTCATACAGTTTAACTGACTCAAGAATCGAAGCCAACTGACCACGGTCTGCCATGGCGGAATAACCTAAGCCGATTGGTATTTTTTGTACGCTCCTCCTGTCTACTTAGAGCAAGCAGACAAGCGCTCGAGACGCAATTGGTGTGCAAGTTGAGGTTCATGTTCCCTCGAGAGAAGGGACACACTTGGTTCTTAGGAATTATCGACTCATCTTCATGTAGGCCCAGATCAAACGCGTTTGATTTCGTTTATAGTGTGTGCTCAGAGTATGAAATTATGACTTGGTATATAATAAAGATGGCCAACTTTACAACCGATTGACCCCTAGCCCATCGACCAATTTGACTACTTTTCGACTACTTACTTTCGGCATTATAACTTATATCGGCTATGACATTTTCATTTTTTAAGTTATTTAAGTCTGTTGTGTACCATGGTTTGAAGTATTAAATCTCGCGATGGTTGAATATTTTAAATAATGATTTAATAATTGATAATATATTTAAAATAAAAATTTAAAAAAAGCTTACTAAAAACTACAGCCATTGGCGCTCTGACATAATTATTGGCACCCAAAAACAACAATTATTGGTACTCCTTAAAACAGAAAAAAACATGATGTTTTAATTAGCTTTTATTATTTTTTTTATGTTTTCAAAATGTTTTATTTTAAATTATACAAAAATAGATAATTATAGTGTTTATAAATTAACAAAGACATATATTCTATTATTTAATTTTTTGAAGATCGTTCGCATCGTATTTAACGTTTTTTTCGGCTTTTTGTTCAAACTTGCCAGTGCCAATGATTGTACCTATATAGGATGTAATGCCGCACGTGTTTTCAAATTCACTTGAAATAAGTGACTTAAAATTAATTTCCCCAATCTAATGACGCAGAAATGTGAGAAAAATGTGCAAGTTCAAAATAAATAAATAAATTGACTATTCGGACCAAGGGGTAATGAGAAAATCACAGTTTTTGGGGCGCCAATAATTGCAGACTCTTTACGATGTTCAGGAAATAACGTGAATGCCGTTATCTTTGGTTTGAAAAAACGATACAAAAAATGGCTGTCAAACAAGAGAGAGAGAGAGAGAAGTTGGATCGCATGTATATTAAATTTGTATTGTTTGTGGTTTCAGTGGCATTTTTATGGTTTGTTAGTGGTTTTTGGTTCTTTGGCGAAACAAAATTAATTGAACATTGAACAAAATCATGCTAACTGCTGAACACATAGCGACTGTTTTGGGTGCTGGTTGGGTTTTGGGGCTGCAGTCTGTAGCTGCAAGGGCCTGGATCCAGTAGTAATTTCGCTCAAAATAAAATTTCCATTTTGCAGCAATTCGGGACACCAGAGATGGTTGATATCATTTGCTGTGAAACTAATCGAAAAAAAAAGTATATAGAACGCGCTTGGAACGAAGCACACCCAACAGCAAGTCCAGAGGTTTTGCAGCCAATGAATAGAGACAAATTCATTGGGTTGTTATTGTTTTCTGGCCTTTTCAACTCCAATTGCGGGCGTCTTATCATCCCGACATTTACGCGGCAACAATGTTTAACATTTTGCTACATTCGCCTTGAAAATGACAATACACCCGAACAGCGCCTACTAACCAGTAAATCTGCGCCGTCGACGACATATGGATCATGTTGAACTCGAATTTAGAGAGAGCCTATACGCCAACCATTCAAATGCGGCATCAATGTATGGTGGGCCTGCAATTCACGCACAAATTATCCCTTGAAAGGAAAAATATAAACTGGCAAATTACCCAATTCAGAGCGAGAGGTGAATCAAGGCGAACGATTGGTGTTATCACTGATCCAACGATATCATAATTCCGGTCGCATTATCTTTTGCGATCATTTATTTACCTCATTGTCTGTGGCCGAGCATTTGCTTCAAGTTGGACTCCCTATTGTTCAATCTAAAGAACGTTTTGTTCCCTCCACTGTATCAGACATTGTTTGGTTTTTGCAGTCAGAAATATGCATTGTTGTCCAAAGCTAAGTTGTCGACAGAACATTTTACCTCATGCGCTGGCCATTGGCTATGTCTTACAATATATTGGATATTACTGGTTTGGCTCTCTTTATTATTAACAACCATTTGCAGCCAGCCTCGTATGCTTTTAACTCCATTGGCCATACAATTGGTTGTCACATACGGAGTTTAGACCGACGAATGGCCGTGTTTCCCGCCAACCTTGTATCAAACAAGTAGTGGAAATGTTAAGTATCCGTTACACAATAAAAATAAAATCGGTGACAAAGTCTGTTTTTTCCATAGCCTATTCATATGGGCCTATCGAGGCCCAGTAGGCTATGCTACTGCCTCACAAACAGCTGCCCATCCTAGGGTTTACTTCTTTTTTCGGAAGAATTCGACGAAATTTGATGATTCACTTGCAGAAATATTAAGAATTTCTCCGAAGTAAACCGTTAAAGCAGTTTCGGCCTAAGCCCCACAAAATAGAATAACTTGTCCTAAAGCTTTACATTACAACATTCCGTTCGTGCGCAAAAAAAGCCACGTCCTCCGTTTCTAAACGCCTTTGGCAAATGCTCGCTCTTCGGTTACTTCGCTTTGCTCAACTGTTTGCATACATCTGCAGTCTTTTTGGTGAATTATGCGCAGGCTCAGAATATTGCAACCCTCTTCCCTTCAATCCCTGATTCGTAAATTGTTTGCTTAATCAGTTCAGCCATCGGCCAACTAGTGGTCCCTGCACTCTCTACATAGTACGTATGTATGCACCAGCAACAGATCGAAATTGCAACTTTCCCGTGCAACCTTCAGCAGTCAATGACCATCACAGACATGCTGTGCGCTCTCCACTCTCGTCGAGAGGTCCAATAGTCGAAACTGCACCCTCAAGAGCCACCTTGTCGCCTGCCCACGTCCCCCTGCTTGAGGGGCGAAAATATGTGTCCCATTGAAAAATACCTTCTTCCTCTGTGTGCAATTGAAATTCTTCAATTCATCGTACTTCTCCCAGCTTCCCTCCCCACTGGCCTCATCGGATGTCATTCGGAGGAAAGAATAAAGAATTCGGTTATTTTTATTCGCCAGTTCTTCAGTGTCCTTAAAATGATCCTCTTTTGCAAGATATTTTCATAATGTCAACTAGCTACTCTGTCAAGAGGGTGTTTGTGTGAACACATTTTTTTTTTTTCATTTTTTTCCTGCTGCATGCGGTTGGCAACGTCGTCGATCCGAGCAAAAAGCGGCTCATGCCACTTAATCGCATCCAAGGGGATCCAAGAGGCAGCAACATCGTTTGCATACGTTTCGGTTCAATCTGTTGACAGGGGAGCCCTTGCATTTTGTGTGTACGCCAACGCGGATAGACATGAGATGGCGACTGCTTCGTTGTGTTTTTTCGTGCCGATGTCATGGATGGAATTTTTATTGGATATTCCTTCTTAATGAAAAATTTCTAGAATAGCCAAGTCGAGTTACATTGCAGGGGGCTGGTTGGTTGTTTCCTTGTTTGGATGTTTGGTTGTTCAGGCTAAAGAGATGGTAACCACCTCCTCCTCTCGCAGAGTTGCAGACAGAATGAATCACACCTTATTGTTGGCGTCATAAAGGTTGTTGTACGTAGCAGGGTTAGAGTGGGTGGCGTTGTCAAGTGACAATGAGTGACATGTGTTGAGTCTATCTTGTCAGAGGTGTGTGCACTTAATGACTTAAAATGTGGCACTATCTTCATTTATAAGGCAAAGCAAATACAAGTTGGCTCGTTATCCGTATACATTGACTCTACGCCCCAGAGTTCATAAGTATCAAGGCTTCTAATCCCTTTGGTAGGATCGGCATCATTAGAATGCTAAAATTCATTGCGCATTTTTTGGACATAGTCAAGTATGTTACTGAAGACCTGCCTTAAGCTCCCTCTAGTAATTGACATCCCCTGATGAAGCAACCACGCACGCCGTTTTATAAATTTTACGAAACCTCACACGCTTCCAAATTTTCGAGGGAAAACCCCTCCAAAATATCAATCTCCGATATCAATTTACCAGACCAAACAACAGGTCTGCTGTCAGATTGATTGAACAACCACGATGTGGTGTGATAGCCTTACAAAAATAAATCGACAAATTCCAAGAATTAAGGGTTCACAGAACATCGACCCTCAGACAGTGGGGGCCTAAAGATTTTCATCGCCTGGATGTAGTGCATGTTTCCAAGAATTAAGGGTTCACAGAACATCGACCCTCAGACAGTGGGGGCCTAAAGATTTTCATCGCCTGGATGTAGTGCATGTTTTGAGAAGGTTTTACTTTACTTGACTTTGAGACATACCGTGAGTCAGTCATACGATTCGGAAGCATGTACTTAAACAATATTGAAAGCGGTCAAGTGAGGAGACGAGTTGTGCCACGGTGATACTGCTGTAATGATGATGATGATACTTCCTGTAAATGATGACCAGGTGGCAGTTATGACTTTCCAAATGCTATGCTTCAGCTACTAAGCACTTGATCCTACGGTGTTTAGGTTCGATTAATGATACGACAAAAATAATTTCTTTTTGACGGTCCCACATCTTTCGAGTCACTGACAATGCACAAACTAACAACTGTCAAAAAAGAGCTTCTCAAACTAGGCCACGCGGAGTCTGCATAAAAACAGGAACAACACGCACAACACGAGTGGTTGTTGTTGAGGCTAGCCCATGGCACTGTCAAAAGCAATTACATTCAACAGTTCATGCTTTCACGTGCGGAAATGACTGATAAAAGAAGGTCGACGACATCGATATATCCGAGCGGTAGTTGCAACCCTACAAGCTACACAACGCTCGAGGTTGTGAAGGAGGCATTTGGCAAACTGCGTCTTCTCATGGGATCATCAATTGGTCGTCGCAATCGTGCGACTTGACACCATTCGACTTTTAATGCAAGGGCTACGTTAAGTCCTTAGTCTACGCTAACAAGCCAACCACTTTCGACAAGCCTCGAAGCCAATGTTCGATACGCTCGAGTCGGAATAATGAAGCACATATAGGACAGTGTTATCAAAAACTGGACCGACCTCTTGAAGAACTGCCAATTAAGCCAGGACGGTCCATTTAAAGATATGCCGTTTCATGCATAATACTATGAATGAGCTTCAAAAGCAAATCAATCAAAATAATATTTAATGTCTTTCCCACTTGGTGCATTATTTAATTTTTTTTCTTATCGTTTCCTCCTTCTCACCCTTTACACAACTTCCATTCGCGTTTCTCAAAGTTTCCGTCATTCACTAGATCGACTAAAATAAGATTGTAAGCTGTTTGTCTTCCTGATTACCGTGAAGAGGGCGGGATGCGCCCGTTTTTTTTAAAACGCCAGTGCCTGTCTTTGAGCAACATTTTTGGTACCCACTGTCTCGTCAGATTAACACAAAAAAAACCCCACCAGTGTTATCAAAATTTTAATCCGAATTTCACGCATGAGCGTACGCAACGCACACCAACACGACATTCATCAACAAAATATGCGAGCTTATCAGAAAATCAACGTATGCGAGCTTATCAGAAAATCAACGTACTCGAAATGGTATTGTTTTAGAGTAAAAAATACGTTCAAGTCAAAGCCGTTTCTCAATTATCTAGCAGATATACAATCAATTGAATTCAACAAGGCTCAATTTCCGCTCTGCGCATTCGGTAGACCAGTGCAAAAAAAGAGTTATTTCGAAACAGTAAATAAGTCGATTCTGGAAAGATTATCAGCGATCGTCAACCAACACAGATTTCATGTTGACATGAGTCACGATTGTCCATTAAATTGAGTCGAAATCTAAAAAAGGATCTAAGATTGGGACATTTTACGCTTTGACAGACAGCACAATAATGACAATGAGTTGAAATTATTGACAGACTGATCGATTGGCCCGAATATCTTCACATACAGGCTCAAGAATAATTGAAATAGAAAAGCATTTCTGATTCAGCACATTGTCTGGACTTTGCCAATATGTGTGGAAATGCACTGAAACATCGTCTTCGGATGTTCTTGCAGGCAGTGCTCGAGCATAACGCTCACCTTGTGAAGGGTTTTTAAATTAATCTCTCTTGTTGAGATATTGAAAAAATGTCACAAAATAACCGATGTGCATCACCATACTTTTGTCGCCCTTTGTCAGGGGAAAATCCGACATTAATCAGTGGGAGACATCGCCGAGAAAAAAGAAGAAAATTCGTTTACAATTGTCAAATACTTAGCAAGCAGTGCATGCGGAATTGCCGACTATTTACTTGATTAGAAATCCTGATTAATCTCCTGGCATTTTTGAACTCGCATTGGTCCTGCTTGGCGTTCCGGCTACTCAATCAACAGTCGAAAGAGTCTTTTTCATTAATTTTTATTTTAAGCGAGAAAGGGTATAGCTTATTATAAATAATTTTCTAGAAGAATTTTGGCTGGCTTCATATACACGGGTACTTACATAACTTCCCAAGACGAAAACAGTCGCAAATCAGACGATTGCGGTGCCCAGCTTACATCACCGAAACGGGGAAATAACTAGTCCATTCATGAGGAAGTACGCACCAATGAAACCACATTGACCAATATACATACACCCCTCTCGCTACTGGCACACAGCTCTTCATACTAGAAACAGATGCCGCACTACACCACTTGCGGCCTACTCTGAATTCCAGACGATCCCACAGCCCGGTCAGAGTAAGCGGGGAGACTGTCAGTACTTTTGTCAGCGTCATCACTGGGAACTGCGTCATTTTAACTCATGGCCTTAGATTGGGTCTGCGCTACAAGGACTTCTGGAAAAGTTTGAGAGCCATGCATTGGCTCAATTCTTCGATAACCTGGCCCAAGGAAACAACAATAATGTCAGTTATCCTCATCGAGTTGCTGCTCTCTGGCAGTCAGTCAACCTTACCTGAGAAATTTGGTCAAAACCTCCACAGAGAGAAAACAAATTTGCCAGAATAGCCGATAGAATAGCGGCGAAGTCTGAGGCTTTTGGGGATGTTTTGTCAGGATTACATAAAAGAATGAACGATTTCATGCAGCCGGTCGACACAAGGAAGTCCGTTTCAGAAGCCCGATCCACAAGAAAGGAGAGCGCTTCAACTGTGTTTACAACCGAGGGATAAGTCTCATTAACATAGCGTAAAAAATCTTTTTTGCCATTTTGTGCCGATTATGAATAATCTGATAGGACCATGTCAGTGTGGAAAATCCACTTTCGACCAGATATTCACACTACGGCAGACCCTGAAAAAGACCGAAAAAGTTGAGGTCGACACCCACCGCCTATTCGTTTCAAGGCCGCATATGACAGCGTGCATAGAGACGAGCTGTATAACGACATTCCTGCCAAACCCGTCAGGTTGTGCAGGATGACGATGGAGAATTTTCGCTGCTCCACCAAGGTTGACAAACTCACCATGACCTTCAACCGGTCTTGTGACTTCTTTAACATCATCCTGGAGGATATCGTTCAGGACTTACACGCCAACACGAGGGGCCAGAAGTCCGTACAACTGTTACCATACGCGGATGACATTGGCAGAACTCAGGGAGCATTCAATGGGGCGTTGGCTGGCATTGAGAAGTAAGCGCCTAAAAAGAGCCTAATGCTGATCGAGGCAAGACGCTGTCCCCAAGAAAGGACATACAACATCGACGGACAGAGCATCAAAATGGGCAGCTATAACTTCGAGGTACTTCAGGACTTCGTCTATCTCGTCCCGCAGCAAATATCACGTACAACATCAGGACCGATATGGAACTCAGAGCAACTCTTGCCAACCGCTGTTTGATGGAATCAATTGAGTAATAGAGCCACCTATCGAAGGACTAACTTGACTTTATATAAGACCTTGACCATCCCAGTCAAGACATGGACAATCTCAAAAGCGGATGGAGTCCTTGGTGTCTTGGAGAGAAACATGCCATCCACCAACACAGACATATTGAAGGTTTTTGGGGGAAAAGTTGTACGGTCACCGATCCTAGTCAGGCGTCAACGCATCCAACGCCTGTGGGGGCTGGGCCATGCAGACCGTATGGACAACTCAGCTCCAGCGCGAATAGTCTTCGACTCCGAATCTGCTGGACAACGGAACAGAGATCGGCCGTGTTTAAGGTGGCGAACCCAGGAGGACAAGGACCTCAACCAACTTGGCGCGACACTGGTAGCAGGTCGGCAGTGGGGACTTGTTGGTTGACGACCAGGTCTTTGAATTCACTATAAATCAGAGAAATCAGTCGAAATCACGACAAATGAAATGATCTGGTAGGACCTGGAACCGAGCAGTCTTTAAGTATTCAATCGCAGCTTCTGGCAATCTAATCTTCGGTGGATCTTGCAGGATCTCATTTCTAGACACACACTAGGTCACTCAGTGGATGAGGTTCGCAGATGAGACCTCATAGACGTCAACACAATGTCACGACTGCTTGGACCACACCGGCTGACAAGTATCGCTAGAAGTTCACTTTGAAAACAAACCTGAGAGAAAACAAATCCTCGCGTGCAAATCCTCGTGAATGCCACCATTCCATGAATCGGCTACAAGAGACGGTTTGATTTCTGCCTTGTCAGCATGGTGTCTCAAAGACATTTGCACCCCACATTTGAAAACGAAATGAAAAAATCTCCTCATAGACATGAAATCAATTAGTCACTCAAGCTATCACAGGCACAACACGCACACTTAGCTGCGTACGAAAGCTATCGCTAATCATGAAAGCCCGCCGCTTATCAAGAAAGCATGTACAAGAACTACACCAACAGTCCCCTACCCACAACCGAGTGCGGGCAGAAAAGAATAAGAAAGTCTGTCGGTATCTTCGTAGAACAACAGAAATACGGTCTAGTTATATTCTGTCTTTGAGATAAGATTCATATCAAATTACGACACTTTGTGTCGTCGGATAATCTAAGACCAATCGACGGCGAATTTCTCCGCTGCCTAGGGCGATCTATAAAAGCTGTTCGCGGATAGGTTCCTCATGTTAAATCGAATTAAACGTTGCTCAAAGTAACATCGACGATTAGAAACGAAAAAAAAAAAACAGTCCGAAGATGATGTCCCAAGCTATCGTGTGCGCCTTGGTGGTGCTCTGCAGTGCCTTGAGTGTAAGTGAGTCCTGACAAGGACGAACTTTGTCGGTTGTACCGATTGTGTTTTCAATTGGAAGTGATTTATGGTGTTGTGCTCTTGTAGGTGAACAGCAGTCCCGCTGCTACATACATTCAGTCGAAGGCTGACCAAAGCCTGATGAACTATATGATGAAGCCAAGGGCAGGATCTTTCGACAGCTCAAACTCACTCGCCTGCTTCAACTATTACATTCCAGTTTTGAACGGCATCACCGAGACCTATCAGAAAAACTACGAGGCTTGCCTTTCCACCGCTAATACGCAAATTGAGGCCCTAGATGAGCAAGGAACTGAAGTTCGTAACAACATCACTTCAGTTTCGACTGATGTGTGCAATCTTTTCACCGCCTGCCAGGCCGAGAGTGTCAATTTGGACTTCTTCGATTGCTACACAAACTTGGTATGTATGACAATGAAGAGCACGCGCAAACCACTCGTCACTAAGGCATGAATTTGATTCGGTTTCGCAGGGAGACCAGACTGTCCGTCAAGTGTATAGCATTTCCCAGGATGCATCTGAGGAGGCTGCTAGCTACAGGGAAATGTCGCGTGTGATTAAGGCTACGTGCGATAAGTGCACAAATGAGACTCAACGTGTATACGTCACCGATACCGCCAATGCGTACGATGATTTGGATGATTGTTTGATTAATGGTCTGAAAACAACCACAGCTCCAGCTACAACAGTTGATGACACAACAGCCACTGAGGAAGTTACCACAGAGGGAACCACAGTAGACGATACCACACCGGAAGTTACCACACCGGAAGATGTCACAGAAGCATCGACTGAAACCCCTGAACAAGACCCCGTTGAAGAACTCAAGTTCGCCGAGAACACCGCACGTACCCGTCTTGAAGCATTCGTAAAGAACTGGAACAAGCGCTCAACATAAGTCCAATCTGTTGGATAAATTGTCTTGACACCAACCCGCAGTTGCAAGGCATTAT
Organism: Eristalis tenax; assembly: GCA_905231855.2. Lineage (NCBI taxonomy): Eukaryota > Metazoa > Arthropoda > Insecta > Diptera > Syrphidae > Eristalis > Eristalis tenax. The sequence goes on from HG993127.1 coordinate 26,597,636, forward strand.
ATCCAATTAAATGATATCCAACAGTATTTTATTTATTATTTTAATACATTTTTTTTGCAAATAAACAACAAAATTGCGTACAAATTCAAAAAAATTTCTAGTTCTTTTTCCATTTTTTCACTTCTGTGTGGTGAGCACGTGCATCGCCAGCACTCGTGATTCGGGAGCTGACAACTCAAGTCTAATCGATCAGCCTTTGATTTACGCAACTCAAGTATGTAGATACATACATTTTGAAAATACACACATTGCTTGAGATACGACGCGGCCACGATCAGCCCGTGACAGAGAGCCTCAAGTGAGTAGCGATTGGTTTTACGCCTTTTGATCTTTCAGATACAGTTTTAACCTGAAGTGGCTTAGATCGAAAATATCACGTACACCTTGGTGGTCGGTGTGTCGCAATAGATGCCCCGCTTCGATGTTCCCATTTGGGCGGGTTCTTCAGCTGGCGTGGAAATTTCAGATGCAGACATACACTGGCTAGGCCAAACTGCATACTTCATTTCGGGTTTTGTGGGTTTTCATCAAAAAACGCGGACCAATCATTTTCGGTTTGATGTGTTCTCAATTTGCTTATAAATTTAATTTTAAAAATAAAAAAACTGGACTGTCGCTGCTACGATATGTGTCACAAAATAGTATGTTCCAAGATTAGACATAAATGATGAAAAAAAATAAATAAAACAGTCAAAAGTGGGTGCATGGGATCCGCATGGTTTTTATTCTATTTCGGCCGTTGTAATTGCACGTCCTTTTTCGCTGATCCCTCCTTCTATTAGCAATCCAATAAGAAAGCAGCTCGGAAGTCAAATTTCATTTAATTCAATAAGGACACATTTCTATATATGTAGCTTAGAGTCTGTCGATCTCCTAAATCGAGATACGGATGTCGACACTTCATCTGACGGCGTATCTTCATCAATTTCGAGGAAGCCAATGCCAAGCAAATGCAATACTAAGCTTAAAATATGCCCCCCAGAAGGGCATTCAAAATCATCGATGAGTAACGCGCCTACGATATACTCCGTAGTGATGAGCTTATCATTGAGTGCAGGTATTAAATGCTTCTTTTTGGTTTGAAGCAGAAAATAAATTCGTAATCAAAGAGATAAGTTAACTGCTTGGACACATGAAGGCGCATTAAAATTCGGTTAAGATCAATAAATTTGGCGTGAGTAGCGCATTTGATTTATTTATGGCACGCAGTAAATTATTGTTGATTCGTGATTTGTTGTACATATCAAATAGATACATAGCGCCGATTCCGATACCAAATCTTTATTATGTGCATGATTTTTGTGATCAGCGATCGTGGAATATGTTTCTGATAGAAACTTCGTTCTTATAGTCATGCTGATCCGAGAGCCCGTGCTGCAGCACAAGTGACAGTCAAAATAGGCAGAACTTCCAAATAGCCAAAAACTTTTTTTTAATTTCCTTTCAAATCCCTCGACCATTTCTTCATCCGTCCACCAAAGGCACACTTGCCACGGTCATCTTCAGCCAACATTTCTAGGGACCGACCCGAGAACGCGCGAATTATGTGTATTCAATAAAACACTTGTGCGTTCCGTGGTGGTTGTCTATGTCTTAACCCATAATTCTATGACCTACTTACTTCAACTAAGTAATTCCTTAGCTTAATCGGTTCGTTGCTTCGGGTCGCATTAGCACAACTAGTTCATACACTCCAGTTGTATTATCGTTTTCATTCGAACTCTGATTGCTGACTTATGTAATTGTGTACATTGCCGGTATTGACTGCTGACTTTGTCAAAGCGGGTGGAGGACTGTTGGTGAGGGTACGTATGCGTCAATTTATATGAACGAATGGCTTTAGTTCTTCAGTTAACTGCGGTCCTAGCGATGTCCAACTCTTGAGAACGCCGTGGAATCAACTTGGTTCGTTTGCAATGGACGCTTGAACGACAGCATTATTATCGGCGAGTGACACACAGAGGGTCTGTGCCTGAGGAACGGAACATACAGCAGACATACTTTAAATTAATGTTTAGACTTTGAATAGCTTGCAGTTGCCATCATCGAGTCGGAATTTTGGTTATTTGGAAACGGTGATGGTTAGTGAACTTCACTATGATGGAAGTGTTCCTGTTCAAGCATGTTTTGACACTGACAGTTTGGCCAATGGTTACTCCCTTCAACCTGAAACCGTTCGCTGTGAAATTTCAAAGTTGTCATGCCCCAAACCAGTTCTTTTTCTCTTTGTATTTAGCCTACAACATGTGATCATGCTTGGATGTTAGAGAATAACTGGTCCGTGTCTTCCTGAATATTCTGGTCGTTTCTGCTTCAATGCTCGATTTATTTCGGTCAGGTATTGATGACCCGGCCCCATTTCCCACCACATACACAGCATTACCTTGTTTATATGTGTGGTTCGTACTGCTTGGCTGTTTACAAACTAGATGGTCTAGTACCTAGGTTCGCTTATCATTTTTGTTCTCGGTATTTTCAAAACAAGTCCGCTTTTCATCGCGAAAATTTGGGAAATACCTCTTCCTTTCACCCGATCAACCACATAATCTGAAATGATGTTCTTCTTCGCTTGATGTCGAACCAATTTTTCTTTCTTTTCTTATTGATTTTCCTGTGCTTTTAAACGTTTAAAAGCTATTGTACGGCCACGTTTGAATCTACTGCGGTGTGTGACCGATGTTAGGTCTCATCTCCTGCCTCGTAAGCGTGTATATTCCAAGTCCTATTGAAGCCGAAATCGAGACGATAACGAAATGAGGTGTGGAATCATGTGACATCACAGAATGTAATTATCCATCGACCACACTGGCTTAGTCACATCGAATAAACACCCTCACATCGAAACAAATTGTATGGTCTGTGCGCTGCTATGTGGTCCTTTCGGGTCGGTTGGAGGGCATTGTTCCAGAAACCTGGATGTCTTGCGTCTCCAATCACTAGGTCTTGCCGGGACGTTCAGATTTGAAGACGTGCTTGGCTCAGCATCCAGGTTTCTGGAACAATGAACTGCAACCGACCCCAAAGGACCACACAGCAGAGACCATACAATTTACATTAAGTGCTACAGCAAATCGGTAGCGGCAAAATCTACATAGGTCTGGATTTTTTCGGACACTTTTCAGGTAACTGCCTCTACCTCTCGATATTGCTGTAGCAAATCGTATGAATTCGTTACTGAGTAACAAGTATCCTATGAGTTCCTTGTAACGAAACGTTACTCTCCTTGAACTGTGCAGCGTCACGTCTTCTGATCCAAGCTTAAATTGACTATGCATTGTAAGGGAACAGGGCAACATTACTCGCTCGTTACGTGCCTATATGCTCCTGTTGGAAGTATGTATTTGTTGTGAGTGTGGAAATCGTCACCAGTTCCCAATTGCCTGGTTCTCACTACTGTCCACTCTACGGTTTTGTGCATGCATCTGTACAGCTCAATCAGCGACGACAAGATTCGATTTTCACACAAGTAGATACATATTTCGATAACTAGTAACGAGAGTAACTAGTAACGACTTTCTGGAAACGAGTATTCAGACCAACAGCAACGTATGCTTGGATATATCGAATTTTGTTCAGTTCATCAGCAACCTTGTCTTGAGCGTAAGCGTAGTACGTCAGGAAGCATAGTGTAACGAACGCAAAAGTACTCTTCTATTGACCTTAATTTCTATCTAATATCTACTGTTTGTATCTATACCAGTTCTGTGCCTTATCAACTGCGACTGGTTAGAAGTAGTTCAAAGTCTGCGATAATATTCTCGTGGCACTAAAAGAAATGTGCTCAATGCGTTGAGTTTTGCAAGCCCACTGCACGGTTATTCGCATTGGCTAATATTGGACGTTGTCGACTGATAACAGTGAGAAACCAGACGTACCTTAAACTGATTCAGTTGTTTTCGAAGGAAGGGCACAAGTTTTAATAAATCAATTCGAAGAATGCGTTCTCGTGAGCTCTTGTGCTCTCTCGTGTTCACATTCGAACGTGAGCATGGAAAGATTATTGTTGTGGAAATAGAAGTATGAATGTGCACAGGTACCTCCTCTTTCTTTCCCCTTCTGTACCATCGGCCCGTGTTGTGTCTTAAACCCGTGCTGTGTCTTAAGCGTATGAGCTTTCAAATTTACTGTTGAATATGATGAAAAATATTGTATTCAAAGTATTGACCACCACCATTTCTTCAGGAATGAGGCGATGCTCAACAAGCGCATGTCCCGTCGATGCAACGATCTGGCAGTCAGACGAAACGGTTGCCTGTTCCATCACGAATACCATATGATTCGAATATGTTTCAGATTATAAGCTTTCTTTAGGTCGTCCGTAAACAATAGGGTCCGAATGAATCGCCGAAATGTGTGTAGCTTCATAACTTTCGGCCGACTGCACCAAATTGCATAATTCCTTTTGTTTTATGTTCGTTATGGTCAGTACATGGTTTCTATAAAATACCGCTTCATGAATCTTTTAAACAATAATAAAGAACTTTCTAAATGTCACCGATTGTTTTATCACTTCGCCTTGTGTATGTATTTCAAAACTGAAGAAACAGAACGTGGTACTGTCAAGATTTCATATACAATTAGCGCTTCTTTCGCAACAGCAATACGGGGTTTCGTGTGTGTTAAGTGTGTAGACGTGTATTGCAGCACGTCCTACGGCTTCACGAACGCTTTTTCACGGCACCCCAAGCCGGGTGCCATTACAAAGAAGAGGCTGCTTTAATGGTCATCGAACCATTATGGCGGCGAATAAAAATATCCGTTGGGTCCATAACTTAATTAGTGCGGTTTTTTTTTTCAAAATTTGAACGTTGATTTAAGAAAAGCATGTACAATAGCATTATTCAATGTATTGCCCATCTGAAGCTATGACCTTTCCCATCTTTCTGGCAATTCGTGTATCCCATCACAAAAAAACTGCGCCGGTTTGACAGCCAAGAATGAATCAAGCCAATTTTGGATATTCTGCTCTGATGAGAACCGTATTTCAGTGAGGGCGTTCTGCATCGACCGGAACAAATGGTCGTCAGAAGGGGCAAAGTCTGCGCTATAAGGCAGGTGGGGTAAAACTTCCCATCTACTGTTTTTCCAAATAGTTCTTAACCGGAATAGAAACGTGGGGCCGAGCGTTGTCATGATGGAAAATAATTGCCTCGTGTCTGATCGCATATTCCGGGCGTTTTTCGGCCACTGCTCTCTTCAAACGGATTAATTGTGTTCCGTGGCATTGTCCATTTATGGTTTCACCCGGTTTTAGCAGCTCATAATACAGCACACCCTTCTGATCCCACCAATACAGAGCATTACCTTCGCGCCACTGATATTCGGCTTTGCTGTTGATTTAGCTGGTTGGCCAAGCCACAATCACCACTTTTAAATCGTGCAAGCCACTTTTGGCATCTTCACCATAAACTTCCACCAAAATACGATTACTTCCGGCAGCAGTATTCTTCTGAAGAAGAACTGCCCGCAAAAACACTTTTTCAGACACAAAGTTGGACATATTTGAGTGAACAAAATAATTCTTGTTGTTTACGCTTTAAATGAATGACGTACAATGACAGTAGTTTTCCAACGCATGTTCCAATGGAATGATAAAAGTTACACCATATCTTAGCAAACCGCACAGCACGCACGTAAGTTATAGACCCAATAAATGAGCTTGGCTAGCAACAGAACCAACCGATTTGCATGCCATCAATTCTGTGCCAGTAAAAATTTATTTCGTTGACATATTCGCTCAACGAAATATGATTTTTGTACAATAGCTTTGATTTTTTATTAGTTTGGGTACTCCATTTGGTTGAGTTAGGCCGTTGATTATATAAAGTGAATGTGTGAATGTGAATGTCAACAATGCACCAACCAACGTCGAGCAATTGTTTGGAAGAAACTCTTCTCCAAGAAACTCCAAGAAACTCTTCTTCAACAGTTCGACTAGCTTGTTCATATTTCAAATAAGTGGTTGTGGCGTATTTCCATAAAATTGATGACTCTTTACATGTTCAGGATGAGGGGCGTTTTTCTGTCCGTTTCGTAAATGTTTGGGGGGTGAAGCTAATAGGGTAGAATAATTTGTTGTCCCGAGAAAAAGGCAACCTTCGTCGTTCACTGACTGATTTTATTTAATTCCAATAATTGCCAGACGCAGTTAGCGAATTTGAGAGTCAAACAAAAACGACAACTCTTCGAATTACAGTGAGTGAATAGAATACAAAGAAATGAGTTTAAAACAAAAAACAAAATACTCAAACAAGGAAAAAGAATTTAGCTGGAAAAGTAATGCCGTCGGATTGATCCCAAATTCCAGGAAAATAATGCAATTTGAACGACTTGATGGTAACGATAAATATGACGAACATAACGAGAAATGCTTGCCCACATGCAATAGGTTCGTCGGCTGAATGAGCTTGTCGACCGCCTTCGAACAATGTAGCGGCACTTCCAGATGAAGCAAGTTTAACTATATTTTGCTATCAGGTCATTGTCAGTATCAATGATATTAGAAATCCGTTTAAGGAAAGAGTTTCGCCAGTTCTATCTTTCACTACTCTCATAAGAGTACCGTAGGCATATTTTTGTTCTTGATAAAAGAGGCGAGCGTTTCCGTTAACGGTGTCTCTCAATGACTTTCAATGTATCGGCTTTCCCGGCTCGACTCTTGTTAGACGATTAGTCATTGTCATTCCGAATTGTATTAATCCTTTGTTCGCCAAAAAAACTTATCAGTCGGTTGTTGGTGGGATTCATTTAGACAAAAGACAGCATTTGACGAATCGGAACGGAAGATTTTGTTTCATTTTTTGCCATTTAAGTTAGCAACGCGAAACATTCCCGGTGCTTTTTCAATTTGACGGGCTAATCACCTTCGATACATCGAACACGACAATTTATGAAGCTGTGACTAACTCGAATGATTTGAACTTACCGGAAGTGTTATGTCAAAGGGCTTAAATAGTAAAACAAGGCATTTGGAAAATATTCAGGAAAAAATGGAAACGTGGTGGAAGTTCGCCGGGTCAGCTAGTTTTACAACATTTTTTGTACATTTGTCTTTGATTCCGCGATGTGGGGCAATGCCGCACATAACGCCCGCTCCTATGGTGGCACACACAATATAAGTAGACCATCTCACCAACTTGGTGTGCGCAAGGCAGACGCTAGATGGAGAGACTTCTTTGTCGAGGCTAAAGTACATCCCAGACTGTAGCTCCATACAACGTAGAGGAACATGATATTTTGCAGCACAAAGCAGAACAGATCAAATGCCTAGGCTCGGTAGGGTCAGATATTTGTTTGTTAACTGCTTCAGCTTTGAATATGTAATATTTCTAGCTGTGCTCTCAACGACCGCATATCGAACTTCCTGATTTATATCCCTAGTGAAAAGCAGATGATGCACGTCATGCAGTCATTCCCTTATTGGAGCTTTCCGCATCCACTTGCATTGGCTAGTGCCCAGTGTACAGGTTGAACAGAATCGGTCCCAAACTCGTTCCTTTTGGGATTCCAGCTTAAGTGACCGGAGTAAAGCGAAGTGTGTTTACTACTAACTAAGCAAGCAAATTAAGAGTTAAGGCGTTGTTTGGGCCAAACAATGCATATAGTCCTTCCAGTGCAACAATGTAATTAATAATATCAGTTTGCTGTGTTAACGTGCGACCAAATCCAGAGCGCTCATCGGTTTCAGATCCGCGTGTCCATCTAGTGTGTGATCGCTATCTATCAATTAATTCCATTTAAACTATATCATCATTGTGGGCTATATTGTCGATATGCCAATGGACGTAGCTGAGTGTTCTTATTTAGCACTCCGATCGGAGATAGTGACACTCAGCATCCCAGCTGAGGGAACTGACTGCTGACAGGGTTGTCGATCACAATTTTGCCAGTCAGCTCCAAAATATTGACCATCTATGGATGGCTTGAAAGGAGGTGGTCTTAACGAACACTAGTCTCTATGCCGAGGAGGCCGAACAGGTTCTCTGCTGGTGTCTTACATTCGTTTAAAGACAAAATATCTGTCAAATATTACTTTAACCTGCCCATGGGAAACTATGGTATACGGAGGAATCAGATTGTCACCCCGTGTTCCAGAAGAGAAGGAATTTTGTCGGCTTTTTAACTGGTAATTTAAAATTGGAATCGTGCACAAAGCCATTAAAGGGTGCTAGTGTCTAGCCGTGACTCACATTATTTTTCCAAGTTGAGCTCTGCGATGAAACGAGAATTACAATGAGTGCTTGGGATCGAGCATGGGTCAGATTCTAGACGTGATGACTGCTGCCTACCTTGACTTCATTAGTTGGATAGCACGCTCGTTAGTACGTGACCTATTTGCCATTTTTTGGAGAGCACAAGCAATAACAGCATCCGGATCAAATTGACTTACTGGCAATGATCTCAATGCTTCTCTCGACTTATGAAGCAAGCAAAACGTGTGTGTGTTCTCTGTCCAGGCTGGGACCCGGTCCACTTCGGACCCGGTCCACCTCGGACCCATATCAGGACAATTTTCGAATGAAACAACTCAATGACAAGAGAACATCAAATTCAATTTATTCCTCTCAGGATATGTTTCGGGTTGATTTTCGGAACTGTATTCACACTCCTGCTGAGGTCTTCTACCTCGACGAGCGCCTCATCTTCGGAAGCCACTGGCACCGTAGTTGTCTCCACCACAACGGTTGTAGTCGTCTCAGCGGCTTCGGTGGTCGTGGAGACGATCTCCGGTGGCACCGTAGTTGTCTCCACCCCAACGGTTGTAGTCGCCTCAGCGGCTTCGGTGGTCGTGGAGACGATCTCCGGTGGACCATTCAAGAGACAGCTGTTTAGGGCCTCATTCGCGGTGCCCATGTTCTCGTTGAAAGATCTCTCGGATGCATTCTGGCACACATTCAAGTTCGCCTCAATGACCAGTGTTTGCTCACGGAGCACTGCTGCAAGTTCAGTCGCATTGTTGGTCAGATTGTAGATGGTCCTGACGTTGTCGCTGCCCTAAAAGAATGAATGTATGTTCCGCTTATTCGCCCCGCTAGCCATGTGAACTGAATCCTTACCACACCTGAGTAGCAATCAAAGAAGGCCAGTGAATCGTCCAGTTGAGAGCACTCGGTCATGCTGCTGCAGACACTCTGAGACGTTGATGTCATCAAGGTCCGATTGCCGGTAGCTTCCGCATTGAGTGCGTCCATCTCCGATTGGGCCTCCTTGCCGCATTGCTGATAGCTGTCCGAGAACTCTTGTAGGATGGCATCGAAGATCGGCACGTAGAGATCGAAGCATGGCGCGGCGTAGTTGTTTGCCCTGTTCTGCAGTAGACTCCTCAGCAGCAGCTGGTCGGTGGCGATTCGCTTCACAGTCACCACACTCGTAGCACTCTAATGGGAGGGGGAGGGAAAGACACCTTATCTGATGAATCACCATGTATTTATTTGAATGATAGACTCACACTCAGCGCGAGGGCCGTGAAACAAAATATAACTCCGCTAATTAGCCTCATGTTATCGCCGAGTGAAGTAATTCGGAACTGTTACTGCTCGGCTTGAGGTGTCTAGTCTTTTATACGCCGCCATTTGTGTGCGCAAAGGCAATCTTATCGTTTTTCGTTATTTTTCGAGCAAATTCGAACACACATTTTGAAGGCTTGATAAGTACAATACCAGAATCCGCCCAATTCGTGACACCAAAAAGCACAATCGACTGTGATTTTGACCAGCCACGCACTGTGCACTGTATCACAGTTCTATCATCGGCGCAGTTGCAAAATGTGAATGAATAATCTCGCGTTGGGGTGTGTTCGGCAATCTTGGAGCTTTCCACAAAACACAGCTCCTAATCTTCACTTCACCGACTGATACGACCCGAAAGGAATATTTGCCATGCCGCAGGAACCGCACTGTGCCGGCTGTAATCAAGCGTACAATCGATCAGATTGGCGCGCTCTCAACAGTAGCTTACTTCAATAAGAATTTTATTTTGCATTGTATAACCTTTCATCCGACGTAGTGGATAATCTACCAAGCACGCAGATAGTCAGCGCTAGACTAGCCTCGATAGCTGGCCCAATAAATCATGCTTCGGTCAGATAAGCTTGTGACGACATGTCCATCCACTGTTGGTAATTGGCTTGCGTTAGAGGTTGTCTATGTCTAATCTTCTTCAGTTTCAGACGAGATTCCACTTTAATACGTATTTTCCGCTTTCCAACTGCGGTGGCTTGAGAATGCACTTAGGCCAGATCCAGGAATTCCTGGAGATTGATGTGGTTTCAATTGAAATTTAAATCGATTCCTGGGCCTTGAGAGCCTGGTTGTCCCTGAAATCACAGCAGGGTATGACAATCCAGTTAAGACAGTAGGACAACGCCTCACGAATCGCAATAATTTCACTTGACATCTAAATAGCGGACAGCCCTGATAACCAACGCACTCTCTGGGCACTTTCTGCCAACAAGATGATCACGCTGCACAGCCGCTCTCACTTGAACACTCAATTTCTTACAGTCGACGATCAGTCCTGGATTCTTGTCATTTTCAGAGAGCTTATAGCCCAAACCATTTATAATTATGGCGAAAATGGGATGACTTTTATATTTCCTGATGAAAAAGACAGTTTCAGCCTTTGTTATATTGATGCTACATCCGCAGGCAAAGGCCTGGTCTAGCTTCGGGGACTGCTTACGATCACTACGCCCTCCAGGCAGTCACGCTGCACCGCTATCAGTGAATCGGAAAGCAAAACGATAAGCAAGAGGAGACAGTAACAACACCTCGTGGCGTAACTCTGGTGCCGTAAGACCGCCGAAAGATTGTTGACAGTTGTGATAAGACCGTCTTCCTGAACATCAAGTTCAAGTGTAAATTTCAAAGTTCACTCGATACTCTCTAATCAAATTTCGTAATCAATCTTCATCAGCTACTGTCAGATAGTTTTACACGAAACAAGGAAATAGACAGAGACAGATCTTGGGCAAAGCCCAGGAACACATTCAGATAGTAATCAACACACCGTTGGTATCTGCAATGGTCACGGCTCCAAGGGGTGGGTAAAGAAGGTTACCCAATGGGACACATAGAAACTACGGTCAGTGATCCCATGGGACCAGTGTAAGAGAGACTAATGGACCGATAGCCCTGCTTTGATGAAAGAGGACCGCGACGGAGAAAGACGGACCAGGCATTGTAGGACCCAGATGTAACTTACACATGTTTGTCCCCTGAGAGTTAAAAATCGTCCAAGCCGAACTCTTCGTCATAAATGAAGAATACCTTACATCAAAAATAGAAGTCTAATGAACTCAAGAACATCGATACTCTCCTAAATCCTAAAACGCTTCACATTCGCCTCCAGGGCTCTCTAGAAATGCCACATGGCATGCAACACATAGCATGGCAAAGAACAGCAGGCTCAGACTGATATGGGTGCCAGGACATGAAAACCACAAGGGCGACGAAAAGACGTCCAAGCTAAATGGCGGTTTATCTTTTCAACGCTTAAAAAACTTACTTTCAGGACAGCCCTGAAAACCTAAGCACTTTCTGAACAACTCTGAAAAGCGATCCTCTTTGCGGACAGCCCCGAAAACCCATGCACATTCAGGAAAGTCGTGATAAACGACATCCTTTCAGGACAGTCATGAAAATCGAGGCACTTTCTGGACGGCCCTGGATACCCATGTACCATCTGGACAGCCCTGAAAGCCGACAAACTTTCAGGACAGTCATGAATACGATGCACTTTTCGGACAGCCCTTAAAACCGACACATTTTTCGGACTTCCCTGAAAACCGCCGTTCTCTGACAACCGAGAGAAATGGAGAGCAAGGACATTCTTCGAGCTCAAGTGACCGAGTTTAGTTCCGACTTAGGTCCTCTGTAAGGCTCTGGTTCCATATTGTAGAGTATTGTCAATAGCATGGGAGCTGGTCTCCGATATGTCATAATGGTCATGACATGCATCTTAACTCTTATCTTTGTTGTCGTGTGTGTATGGCCAACCTCGCCGCAGAGCAGTTGTGATCAGACCAACGATAAGCGCCGTCGGTGTGGTGAGCCGATAATACGGTTTGAGTTCTAGGCATCAACGAACCCATGGAGGAGCTTAGATAATCAGGTTCAGTTGCACACCCTTTTGCAGTTGATATTGTGATAATTGAGGACGGCCAATTTTTTCCCAACGATTAACTGTGACCATTGCCGATGCGTAGTCGGCAGCAAATGAGTCCCCGCAGAGAGTTGCAAAATATACACGTACACATTCACACATCACAGCCCATGCGCATTTTCAAGGTCCATCATCCCTGAATTTCCAAAAACTTAATTTATCTTGCAGTGATGAAACGAATTGCGGTTAAAACACCACCCCGTGGTCACTGAGAAAGCTCAATAAATATAAGGGTCAAGCAAAGAGGCACAGTTGCAGTTCTAAATCGTCATAGAACCGCAAGTCCTCTTCATTCTTGAGATGATCACAAAACGAGCGGGTCCTCCGGGTGCTGTACACAACACGATTGCGTCTTGTAGGAGCTGGACCATTTCGAATGAAGCATATAAACAAACAAAGTAACTATCAACCAAGCCCAGGAAGTGATAAAGATACGTCCATAAAACAATCACTTGCTATCAACATCTTCGCTGATTCACCTACGAGTTCATGTGACGCTATAAACTTCACATCCGATGACACATGTGCGGTAACAATTCTCAGATTTCACAAAAATCGCAACCTCATCCGAGGGCAACAACCAAAGAATATTCCATGATAGGAGGCAAATTACTCGTTAGTTCTTGTTAAACTTCAACCTTATCTATTGTTTGTGCAAGTTGAAGATACACGCACGACACTGGTTGTAAATGAAGCTCATCTCTTCCGTGGTGTCAGTTTCCGTTGAGTGGTAGGCACTTGCGAGCACTCGCTGTAAATATTTGCGTTAACAAGAACTGCTTGAACTAATTCCTTATGCTAACAATCCTATCATTTTTTCAACGACTTCGTAATGGGGTCATAATCGACAGCAAAAGCAAGTGTTAGCGGTGCTAGTGAAGTTGGCCAATTGATTTTGATAGTGGATTTCTGTATGTACACTCGGCGGTTCTGTATTGCCATTAAACTCCCCCCAACTGGAGTGTCCAGAAAGGACCGATATGACATTCTGGACACCCCAGTGTCCAGAAACTCGTTTCGGTATGGACCGAAATGACTTTCTGGACACCCCAGTGTCCAGAAACTCGTTTCGGTATGGACCGAAATGACTTTCTGGACACCCCAGTGTCCAGAAACTCGTTTCGGTATGGACCGAAATGACTTTCTGGACACCCCAGTGTCCAGAAACTCGTTTCGGTATGGACCGAAATGACTTTCTGGACACCCCAGTGTCCAGAAACTCGTTTCGGTATGAACCGAAACGACTTTCTGGACACCCCAGTGTCCAGAAACTCGTTTCGGTATGGACCGAAACGACTTTCTGGACAGCCCAGTGTCCAGAAACTCGTTTCGGTATGGACCGAAATGACTTTCTGGACAGCCCAGTGTCCAGAAACTCGTTTCGGTATGGACCGAAATGACTTTCTGGACAGCCCAGTGTCCAGAAACTCGTTTCGGTATGGACCGAAATGACTTTCTGGACAGCCCAGTGTCCAGAAACTCGTTTCGGTATGGACCGAAATGACTTTCTGGACAGCCCAGTGTCCAGAAACTCGTTTCGGTATGGACCGAAATGACTTTCTGGACAGCCCAGTGTCCAGAAACTCGTTTCGGTATGGACCGAAATGACTTTCTGGACAGCCCAGTGTCCAGAAACTCGTTTCGGTATGGACCGAAATGACTTTCTGGACAGCCCAGTGTCCAGAAACTCGTTTCGGTATGGACCGAAATGACTTTCTGGACAGCCCAGTGTCCAGAAACTCGTTTCGGTATGGACCGAAATGACTTTCTGGACAGCCCAGTGTCCAGAAACTCGTTTCGGTATGGACCGAAATGACTTTCTGGACAGCCCAGTGTCCAGAAACTCGTTTCGGTATGGACCGAAATGACTTTCTGGACAGCCCAGTGTCCAGAAACTCGTTTCGGTATGGACCGAAATGACTTTCTGGACAGCCCAGTGTCCAGAAACTCGTTTCGGTATGGACCGAAATGACTTTCTGGACAGCCCAGTGTCCAGAAACTCGTTTCGGTATGGACCGAAATGACTTTCTGGACAGCCCAGTGTCCAGAAACTCGTTTCGGTATGGACCGAAATGACTTTCTGGACAGCCCAGTGTCCAGAAACTCGTTTCGGTATGGACCGAAATGACTTTCTGGACAGCCCAGTGTCCAGAAACTCGTTTCGGTATGGACCGAAATGACTTTCTGGACAGCCCAGTGTCCAGAAACTCGTTTCGGTATGGACCGAAATGACTTTCTGGACAGCCCAGTGTCCAGAAACTCGTTTCGGTATGGACCGAAATGACTTTCTGGACAGCCCAGTGTCCAGAAACTCGTTTCGGTATGGACCGAAATGACTTTCTGGACAGCCCAGTGTCCAGAAACTCGTTTCGGTATGGACCGAAATGACTTTCTGGACAGCCCAGTGTCCAGAAACTCGTTTCGGTATGGACCGAAATGACTTTCTGGACAGCCCAGTGTCCAGAAACTCGTTTCGGTATGGACCGAAATGACTTTCTGGACAGCCCAGTGTCCAGAAACTCGTTTCGGTATGGACCGAAATGACTTTCTGGACAGCCCAGTGTCCAGAAACTCGTTTCGGTATGGACCGAAATGACTTTCTGGACACCCCAGTGTCCAGAAACTCGTTTCGGTGTCCAGAACCGAAACCGGTGGACCGAAATGACTTTCTGGACACCCCAGTGTCCAGAAACTCGTTTCGGTATGGACCGAAATGACTTTCTGGACACCCCAGTGTCCAGAAACTCGTTTCGGTATGGACCGAAATGACTTTCTGGACACCCCAGTGTCCAGAAACTCGTTTCGGTATGGACCGAAATGACTTTCGGGACACCCCAGTGTCCAGAAACTCGTTTCGGTATGGACCGAAATGACTTTCTGGACACCCCAGTGTCCAGAAACTCGTTTGGGTATGGACCGAAATGACTTTCTGGACACCCCAGTGTCCAGAAACTCGTTTCGGTATGGACCGAAATGACTTTCTGGACAGCCCAGTGTCCAGAAACTCGTTTCGGTATGGACCGAAATGACTTTCTGGACAGCCCAGTGTCCAGAAACTCGTTTCGGTATGGACCGAAATGACTTTCTGGACAGCCCAGTGTCCAGAAACTCGTTTCGGTATGGACCGAAATGACTTTCTGGACAGCCCAGTGTCCAGAAACTCGTTTCGGTATGGACCGAAATGGCTTTCTCGTTTCGGTATGGACCGAAATGGCTTTCTGGACAGCCCAGTGTCCAGAAACTCGTTTCGGTATGGACCGAAATGACTTTCTGGACACCCCAGTGTCCAGAAACTCGTTTCGGTATGGACCGAAATGACTTTCTGGACACCCCAGTGTCCAGAAACTCGTTTCGGTATGGACCGAAATGACTTTCTGGACACCCCAGTGTCCAGAAACTCGTTTCGGTATGGACCGAAATGACTTTCTCGTTTCGGTATGGACCGAAATGGCTTTCTGGACAGCCCAGTGTCCAGAAACTCGTTTCGGTATGGACCGAAATGGCTTTCTGGGCAGCCCAGTGTCCAGAAACTCGTTTCGGTATGGACCGAAATGACTTTCTGGACAGCCCAGTGTCCAGAAACTCGTTTCGGTATGGACCGAAATGGCTTTCTGGACAGCCCAGTGTCCAGAAACTCGTTTCGGTATGGACCGAAATGGCTCTCTGGACAGCCCAGTGTCCAGAAACTCGTTTCGGTATGGACCGAAATGGCTTTCTGGACAGCCCAGTGTCCAGAAACTCGTTTCGGTATGGACCGAAATGGCTTTCTGGACAGCCCAGTGTCCAGAAACTCGTTTCGGTATGGACCGAAATGACTTTCTGGACAGCCCAGTGTCCAGAAACTCGTTTCGGTATGGACCGAAATGGCTTTCTCGTTTCGGTATGGACCGAAATGGCTTTCTGGACACCCCAGTGTCCAGAAACTCGTTTCGGTATGGACCGAAATGACTTTCTGGACACCCCAGTGTCCAGAAACTCGTTTCGGTATGGACCGAAATGACTTTCTGGACACCCCAGTGTCCAGAAACTCGTTTCGGTATGGACCGAAATGACTTTCTGGACACCCCAGTGTCCAGAAACTCGTTTCGGTATGGACCGAAATGACTTTCTGGACACCCCAGTGTCCAGAAACTCGTTTCGGTATGGACCGAAATGACTTTCTGGACACCCCAGTGTCCAGAAACTCGTTTCGGTATGGACCGAAATGACTTTCTGGACACCCCAGTGTCCAGAAACTCGTTTCGGTATGGACCGAAATGGCTTTCTGGACAGCCCAGTGTCCAGAAACTCGTTTCGGTATGGACCGAAATGGCTTTCTGGACAGCCCAGTGTCCAGAAACTCGTTTCGGTATGGACCGAAATGGCTTTCTGGACAGCCCAGTGTCCAGAAACTCGTTTCGGTATGGACCGAAATGACTTTCTGGACAGCCCAGTGTCCAGAAACTCGTTTCGGTATGGACCGAAATGGCTTTCTGGACAGCCCAGTGTCCAGAAACTCGTTTCGGTATGGACCGAAATGGCTTTCTGGACAGCCCAGTGTCCAGAAACTCGTTTCGGTATGGACCGAAATGGCTTTCTGGACAGCCCAGTGTCCAGAAACTCGTTTCGGTATGGACCGAAATGGCTTTCTGGACAGCCCAGTGTCCAGAAACTCGTTTCGGTATGGACCGAAATGGCTTTCTGGACAGCCCAGTGTCCAGAAACTCGTTTCGGTATGGACCGAAATGGCTTTCTGGACAGCCCAGTGTCCAGAAACTCGTTTCGGTATGGACCGAAATGACTTTCTGGACAGCCCAGTGTCCAGAAACTCGTTTCGGTATGGACCGAAATGACTTTCTGGACAGCCCAGTGTCCAGAAACTCGTTTCGGTATGGACCGAAATGACTTTCTGGACAGCCCAGTGTCCAGAAACTCGTTTCGGTATGGACCGAAATGACTTTCTGGACAGCCCAGTGTCCAGAAACTCGTTTCGGTATGGACCGAAATGACTTTCTGGACAGCCCAGTGTCCAGAAACTCTTTTTCGGTGTGGACCTAAATGAATTTCTGGAAGCCCAAGTGTCCGACAGTACAACTGTGTCATCCGCATAGGCATGGACGTAGATGTTAGAGCCATTGAGAGCATCAAACAGAGAGTCAACCAGCATGCGTCATAGCAGAGGAGACATGACGACACCTTGCGATCAGCCCGTAAATATTGGCCACAGTCCGCATTAGCAATTATAGTTCCGGCAGCATTCATTACAATTGCTTTGATCCACAACACGAATAATTCATCAACACCGTATTCTCATGCGAGTTGCACATACCATCGAAAGTAATAAAGAAAAAGAGTTTCAAAAATACCATCGCATTATCAAAAGCACCCTCTATATTCTATTTCGCTGGATTTTACGCGCTGAGGCAGCGAATAAGATAGAGGATTTATGTGCAAGGCACTTTTGTTGACGTGAAGCTCAGCCACCTTTTCCGCCATCCTCTTAGAGGGATGCGGAAATTTTTAATTTTTCAAACCGTTCCAAAGTGACGCTCTTCGAGTACCGTCGTCGTGCGTCACGGAATAAGAACTTATCACCGACATTCATTTTTGTGTGCCTTCGTTTAAAGTTTAGACAGATAATAAAGAACGATACTGCCAGTAATACTTTCTCGGTTAGATTTATGACGCTTAAAAGTGTAGTCACCGCCAAGATGTGGCTTTTAAATTCTGCGATGACTAACCGTCGATAATGCGTTTGAAAATTTGAGCATGAGTCAACTTCTACGAGATTGAATGTGTCTTAATTGCAAATTCTATTTGAGGATATCTACTGCACAGCGGCTGATAGCGAGCCTCCGGTGAATCCCATCCGAGTGCCAGGTGCCAAAGGTCAAATAATTCAATTGAGATCTAATGGATGGCAGGCGATCAATGCTTCGCGCTAATTATTGCCCAATAATCGCAGTTATTGGCCGAAATAAAACGTTCGGTATCTGGGAATTCATCAAATGTCATAAAAACGCGAACAATTGCCATTTTATTGAATGATAAAGTTTCCATCGCGGAAATTCACTGCCGGCTGGCGATACCAGAACAATCTGGATTTCCTACATTCCTGTGTTTTGTTGCATTTTCATTTTTTTATTGCTGGCGTGTGATTTTGTTTCTCCATTATGTGGTCTAAATGAATTTTGTTACAAACGCTACATGTCTGGTGGGTCAAGACTTGAAACAGGGAAGACAGAAATCAGGTCTTTGGACTCCGGACAAAGTACATCGAACCCAAACGCACCAGCATCTGTCAAGCAGAAATATATGCTATAGGCAGATGGATTCAAGCCAATTAGGGCAAGAACTAAATCAACTGTGACAAGGCAATAATGACCAGGCAAAATAACAATCTTGACATTCGACTCCTACATCATCAAATCGAGGCTTGTGTGGGTAAGCGCATGGAGTAGAGCAGGAGTAACAGGGTAAAACTCTTCTGGATACCTGGAATGGAAGTCAATGAAATGGTCGACTCTCTCGATTGAGTCGGCATCGCGTCAGAACCTTTCACAAGCTTCGTAACATTCTGCGCTGTAGGAGACCATGTATCAGAGAAGAAAACTGGAAATAACGCTCACGACAGGAAGCAGGCCAAAAAACAGAAAGGGCTTGGGACATGCATCAAGATGAGCATGAACAACCTCCGTATCCTAACAGGGTACTGCAGACACAAGGAGTGCAGAGTCGACTCACCACTACGATGGCACTTGCCCAAGGTTAAATCACAACTGCCCTGAGCCCTGAGACGCACATGAGACAACAAGGATAAGAGCCAAATGCATGTCATTCTGGCATATCGAAGATCACCTCTCACTTTCCTCTCGTACTGGGAGCACCTAAGCAAACTAGGGACGACAGATGGTTGGAGAACTGCAGAATCTAATAAAATTTCAGAACATGTTGTGGGATTTCTTGAGGAAGAAATTAAGTTACTAGAACCATCCTTTATTCTCAGATTTCCTAAGCAAACTGGCTTAGAGCAAATAATAATAAAATGCCCGAGGAGGCCCAGGGGCTAGATTCTGAGCAACCACACTATTGTACGTTCTATTGTTCCCTCATGAGTGGCAGGGGCCTTCATTTTAATGCCGACTTCGAACTGCCAATTTTGATGCCCTGGTCGCAGCGGCGCAGTGAGTTAGTGCTCCGACTCCTATGCCGGGGGGCCCTGTTTATTGGTCAATTCCCGAACTCACCAACGCTCACTATTCCCGACTCCAGATCTTCCAAGTATAGTGCTCATAGCTGACCTCAAGACCATCCTAAACAAACTTAAAAAAATCTAAAATCGAGCGAATAATCAAAGTCTTGCTTCAACACTGACGTACAGTGTCTTCTTTATTCTCTTTTATCGCTATTTTAACAAAGGTTGCATTCCTCCCCCCGATGAGTTCACCCACAGTTACCGTCAGGAACAGTCATCGGCTTACAGCAGGCAAAAAAGCTAAAGAGAAATCGAGTACTTTAGAAATAAGTTGCAGAGAGCTTGAACGCGCTGCAGTGCTCCGAACAAGGTGTGCGGGCGTGATCGAATACCTATGCCCCTAGGGGATGAGGCATAGGTATCATCATCATCATCATCAGGGGTTGCGGGGGTAAGCCACGCACGAGAGATCTCCAGACAACTCGATCCTCCGTCTTCGACTGTAACTCATTAGGAGTTATGGCTAAGCGTGACCATTCCAGTTTTTGAACTTGGTCTAACCACCTGGTCCTGGGTCTGCCAAGCAGCCGTCTACCTGATGAAATCGCATTCAACGCTCGCCTCGGAAGTCGTGATGAAGGGGGCATAAGTGGCGTGTGACTGCCTTCCTGATTACAGATCTTCCAAGCTGTTTGAGGTGACAACCACGTTATATGCTGTGCACTTACTTTTGAGGTGTCAATTTCGCTTAATTCGTTAGTTCATGACCCGCTGTGCCTACAGTTTTTTTAGATATCTTGCGAAATCAAATGCGTGACTGAAATCAACTTCTTGATAACGAAGACAGAGTAGATTGATAGGGTAGACTGGCTAAATCGGGCCCTTAGCCTATTTTTATGGGGAAACTTTGAGCCACTCGTGTATGCCGATAAGCCAAGAAGTCAACTGGGCACGTGTCTTCAGAAAAACGACAACCAACGTGCTCAGGAAAGCGACTCCAAATGGACTCTTCACTCGCCACACTTTTAACGTTGCCGTAGTGCACATTTACGGGAAATAATCCCTAAACAAGAAATGGCAAACATTGACCCATCAACTGGAAGCAAAAATCACTGTCACGAAGAATGTGTTAATTGTTTTGAATGTCCCTAGGACTTGAGGAATCCGAAACAAATGCCAGCACCTGTTGCATGATAGCCCCCACCCGTCCATTCACACACCCAAATTGGGGTCGTTAACAAATAAAAGTCACACAAAGCTATATCAAATTTATTACGATACGAGGAACATCGTAAACAATGGTGGCTGGAGGCATTATACATAATTTACGATGGTTTGGATTGATTTCTGATTCGAGTATTGATTTGTCTTGCTGTCGGTATGATGTTTTATCTACGAATCAGGTTGGAATTTGCCTGGCTTTTGTTGATTTATTTGAAGAATTGTGATGCTGCGAGGATCATGATGCTACCTTCTCATCGAACTATTTGGAAGATGCAGGCCAGAGGCTGAGCTAACTAAAGCTGATGTTGATCAGTTCGGCTTAATTGTCTAAGAAATGATGAAATGCTTACAGCCTGTCATCATCCCTACAACGACCACCTTAGCGATTGGATGAAAGGCTTAGTTTTATAGCATGATGTAGTGTCAAAGCTCCAGAATTGCCATTGGTTGCACTAAAGTTCCAAGCATTACCACGTTTTTCTTCTGATAAAAACTTAAAGGGGAAGACAAATGTTTGACAATGCAGACTGCTTTATAACTCTCGAGTTGAATGGACAACTTCCCAAAATTCTGAAACATTCAACAAGCATATTTGTTTAATTCTGTATCTCCACTAGCCATTAAAAAAGGTCCAGGTCCTAAGTGACTGTATGGATTGCCTTAAGTTTTGAATCACATCCTGTCTGGATTAGCGAGCTAGGATTGAACAGATCTCTTCGCAGGTTGCTTAGAAGCAACCTTCAAACCATTCGGAAGGAACAACAGAAGAAGAGATAATGAGAAAGGTACACTGACGGAACTTAAAATGGTAAATTTCGAATATTATTGAATTGTTAGCGACAGCTTGGCAGACCCAGGACGAGATGGTTGGACCAAGTCCAAAAACTCGCCTGGGTACGCTTGGCCATAACTCCTGATGAGTTAGAGTCGATGGCGGAGGATCGAGTTGCCTGGAGATCTCTCGTGCGTGAGAACCCCTCGACCCCATTAGTGGAGCATGCGGGTCAGAAGGTGATGATTTTGATGATGATTGAATTTTGGCTCTCAATTCCGACACAAGCCCAACTTTCGCAGGTTGTCACCTGCTAAATATAAAAAAAAATGCCGCTACAGCCCGTAGAGGTCCAAGGGCCTAGCTTCTCAACAACCACTCCTGTTGGGCGCAAGCTTGCCGATTCACCGGATTTTTGAGACTGTCAGGGATTTTCAACAATTTAAAGTCGCTTAAATAAAATCTGGTGGATTCTAGCGATTTTTCATTACCGCACCGAATACTACAAGCCCTCTCCAAAACAGCGGATTTACTTCAGGCCATGTGCAATGATCACTGTAATCGACAAGATCTCTGCTTTCTAAAAAGTATTTTAAGTGACGTGCAAATTGGGTTAAGCTTTTCTAATCCCTTGAAGTCGTTGCTTCATTCTATTTGTAACATAATACTGCTACCATCTGCTATAAATTCTAGAAATGACTACACTGAACTGTATAAATTGAAGGTCACCTAACACCTAATTCAGGACATCTCTTAGCATCTCCAGTTGAATAAGCTCAATTAGCTCTAGATGTGATACACTTTGTAAGAACCCGATGCATTGTGTGTTTCAGTGTTAGACTACTAACAGAAATTCAAAACAAACTCTTAAACTATTATTCTTCTCTGCTGAGAATTACGGTGTTAAGTGAAGAGAATGTGCTTAAGCAAGCAGATACAAAGGACTTAAGGTTTGCACACACTCAGACAGACCATCTACGAGCTACAGTGGAAAGCTCATATTTTGGACAACTCTCCTCGGCGGCAAAACTGCAGATGAAATAATTTTTTCAGATTGCATTGTTTTAGAAATTGCTTCCCATGAACTCCCTCAGCCGGACAAAAGTTCTGCGTCATCACTGTCCACCTATGGGAGGTTTCCCTGTATCCTTTTATAATTTGGTGATCCTCCGCTGGGTTCTGGAACATACTAGAATCGAAGAAAATGAGAAAGTGAAGAAGGGCTCGGAGCTGGGAAAACCTATAGCAATACGATATGCGCACACTCCACTCCGCTCCATAATGAAGAATTTAGAAGACGAAGCCATGGACTACACACTGGAGTAACAGCAATGGATCCGCAATGGCCGACGCTGAGCAAGAATGGATCAACACCATGATGGGCTTAACTCGCAAAGGCGTATGCACGCTAATAGGAGTCCTCACGAGGCACTATGACAGGTATACATCCAATGCAACTGAGCCTACAGCACGACGACATTTTCAGAAGCTGTAGAGATAGAAACAGAATCCATGCAACATCTGCTCTGTAAATGCCCAGGACTCGCAAGGAAACGAAAGCATTTTCTCGGAAAACAATTCTTCACTAAGCGGTGTTGCATTGCAAAACCTCCTAAGTTTCACACAAGAATCTGGCTGGCTTTAGGACTGCAGTAGGTCTCTCATGGTAGCTTTAACACTCCGTAGCATGGACACAATGCACCCAACATGAGATCGTGAGTCATTATTGATATTTTTGACATGGTGCACTTAAGGCATGGTAGGAATGGAAGCTCAGTGACGCCAGTGAAATAAAAGGTGTAATAGGAGTGCTTATTTACGCTGTCACTAAATAAGGAGGCATTTCTGTTTTTATCGTTGTGACTCATATGAAGAAGGTGCAAGTAGCTGATAATTTTTGAACTACTGGTCCATTTCAGAGTTAAATAAAAAATTATTTTAATATATATTTAAATAATACTGGATATATAAATTCGTGTGGAGTATAAGTTGAAGTATATTTAAAGTATTGCCCATCTGAAGCTATGACTTTTTCCCATCCTTCTGGCAATTTGCGGATCCCGTACCAAAAGAAATGCGCCGGCTTGGCGGCCAAAAATGAAGCAAGCCAATTTTTGATATTCTGCTCTCATGTGAACCGTATTTCAGTGAGGGCGTTCTGCTTCGACCGGAACAATTGGTAGTCAGAAGGAGCAAGGTCTGGGCTATAAGGCGTGTGGGGTAAAATTTCCCATCCACTGTTTTCCAAATAGTTCTTAACCGGAATAGAAACGTGGGGCCGAGCGTTGTCATGATGGAAAATTATTGCCTCGTGTCTGGTCGCATATTCCGTTCTTCGGTTACTGCTCTATTGAAACGGATTAATTGTGTTCGGTAGCGTTGTCTATTGATGGTTTCACCCGGTTTTAGCAGCTCATAATACAGCACACCCTTCTGATTAAACCAAATACAGAGAATTATCTTCGCGCCAAGCTAAGAAAAAACTTTTAAATCGCGCAAACCACTTTTGGCACGTTAGCTCAGTTCACCGGAAACTTCCTCCACAATACGATGACTTTCGGCAGCAGTTTTCTTCATATTAAAGTAATGAAGAAGAATTCCACGCAAAAACACTTTTCCAAGCACAAACTTCGACATATTTGAGTGAAAAGAAATTATTGTTGTATACGCTTCAAATGAATGACATATACTGAAATGACGTACAATGACAGTAGCTTTCCAACGCATGTTCCAATGGAATAATACAAGTAACGCCATCTCTTAGCAAACCGCACGAATTAAGTTATATACGCAATATTAAAATGAAATATTAATTATGTATAATTAAATAATGGTCATTAATAAATTAAACAATATACAATGTTGACAATGAGTCTTTTTTATTTAATAACATAAAAAGTAATTAATAATTAAAATTCAAAAAATAATTAGCACTTTTCTAATACCGTGACTTCGGGTCACCAACTGGGTGCTTTGAGGAAAAAAATTGCACCACTCGGGTGCTTCAAGTTTACGGTTAAGCAGTAGGTACAGCAGAAATAAAGAAGATGTCAAAACCTTTGCAGTTTCGATTTTCCTTTAGAAAAAGTAATGAGAAATGTGTTACAGAGATATCCTACTCCGGCTTCTCCCGCCTCTTGGGCTATTGGACAGCGTTTTTTAATTTCACATTTTCACAGACATGGGTCGAAGCGGTTGCCAGCAGCTGACAGCCTTCCCCATCAATCAAGTGTGTCTGTAAATAAGGTCACCGGTAGCAGTCAAAAATCTGTAATCTATGAGATTATGCAAGTTGAAAAAATCATTCCAGTTGATTTCCAGATTTAAGTTAGACATTGAAACCCACGCAAGTACAACGAACAAACAGATCTACGAATTCCAATGATCCACCCGTGCGTCGGCTTACCTCGTATCTAGATTAAAGATTAAAATATAGAGAAGTGATACAGCACACACATTTGGCGTTATCGGACAAACAACAAGAAAAAACACAGAAGTACAAACATGAAATCCATTTATTGCTGCGTCAATCGTTAAGTTCTCAAATTTATCAGCCCCATCGGACGAGTGGAGATCTGATATCTGCTCATGTGTCCCGACCGGACAATAAACGGCGAAGCTCAATAAAATTGCCGCAAGTGAGGCAGTACTTTCAAGTTTCGATCGAACTTGTATTCTCTGGGATCGTTTGGATTATCGGGCTCATAAGGCGGTATAGTGCCGGGCGTCTCTGTTGTCGTGCTCGAGGGGTCGGTGGAACTAGTGGCCACTGTGCTCTGGGGAGTTGTCGCCGTCGTGTCAGGCGTTTCTGTTGTCGGATTTCCCCCACGGAGGCATATGTCCAAGTCCTTGTACGTTTTCGCAGTTGCCTCGACCTGGACGCGTCGAGATGCGTTCTGGCACTTGTACTTTTCGGCATCCGAAACCAAGTACTGCTCACGTAAGTCCCTGGCGAAGTTTGTCGAGTTGTGTGTCACCTCGTAGATCACCCGCGTGGCATTGTCTGACTAAAGGAAAGAGTGCGGTATATCCGAACGGGTAATCTGGTTATGCGTCTGTCATACCTGTTCTGCGTAGCAGCCGAAGAAGCTCAACGAATCATCAAGGTCGCCACATGCATCCATTTGCACGCAAATCCCATCAGCAGCCAGTTCGATTTTATAACGGTTCACCAACGCGGCGTCCTCAAGCTTACTCATACGCTCGCTGGCGTCCGAGGAGCAGTTCTGGTAGACTTCCATGTAGTTCGCATTTATCTCCATGAAGATGGGCAGATAGGTGTTAAAACAATTCGTCACAACTTCCGGATCGCCAATGGTGTTCCTCTTTAAGATGTACTGAATGAGGGAGTGATCCTCGTCCATTGCCCTAGACTCAACTGCTGTCTACGAAAAATAAATCATTCACCGATCATTACCTGTGCAGTAGCAACTCACGCCATGAGCTGTGAAGCTCAAAAGGAGGACAGCAGCAATAATGCAGGTGATCGAAGTTGTAGCCCTGTCAACGAGGTAAGCCATCGAAAAAAAATATCTGTGCGACCGTCTTGACAGTCGCGCTATGAGTGAATACGACCGATTCTGATAAAAAGTCTTTTATACGTTCACACCCAGTGGAAGCGGAAACGAAAAAGATTGGTTTTGTCACCTCTTAGGCTGGCGTTATCGGGCCATAAACTAGACCATAAATCCGAACAAGTTTAAAAGTGTAAACGGAATAAGACTTTCCGCCGATTTGGGTGTTGGGAAGTGAACGTGTACATCCGTCGGTAGCTGTCAAGATTCAAATCTAATCGCGAACTGTTTTCAATCGCTTTCGTTTCGGCCGAACGGCAGAACGCAGATGTGGACGCAAAGTCGCAACTAAAGCAGCATTTCCTGATGTACTTCTGAGGAGCAATAAACTAGTGCTGAGAGTGTAATAATCGACTCGAAAATATTCGGCCAGCGACAGCGGCGGTCGTGTTAACTTTGTGATTAATCAGTCGTATGCCTGTTATTCTTTATTGCTTGAAATTCCGCTCACTTAGATTTTGTACACTCATTTGATATCTAATTACTTCATTCATAACACGATATGTTCATTTCACCACCTGATCTTGAGATATGTAAGTTAGGCTGAGTGTGACAGGGCTTAGGACACGGCCAGTTTAACATAACTATTACACGGTGGACATGGGTACACAATCCAGGATCTTATTGGGCTCTCTATATTCGTAAACGTCTTCAGCAAAGCGATATATACTGACTACAACAGGCATTGATTCAGATAACGCTGTACTCGACGATAACTTCTTTGTAGTCGAAGACCCGTGAGAAAAAGTGGGGGTACTTGCCGCGTGTGTTCGCCCGAAACTCAAGCTGGACAACACTCAATTTCGAGAAGACATGCAACAATGGCGATCTGAGAACAATGATGATGTCGTGTTCAATGATGATAACGTGACAAATAATGCCGTCGCCGACGAAGGGGTATATCCCCCGTTAATTTCAAAGACAGAGCTCCAAGCGGTATTCGAATCACTAAAGAAGAAAAAGTCGGTTGAAATCGACGGGATCTCGGGCATTGTGTTAAGACATCTCCTCCTGGAAGTAGTTAATATGTACGCAATCCTGTTTAATAACGCACACTATCCGGAGCATTAGAAAACTGCGATTGTACAACCCATACCCAAGCGAGAAAAAGATTCTTCGAATCCGTGCAACCTCCGGTCAATTATTCTCCTTCCGAACATCAGCAAGGTATTCGAGAAGGTGATCAATAGAGCTGCGATGACTGAAGGCAAACATATAATTCCAGATAACCAATTCGGTGTGAATGAAACTGGTGTCGGATATCCAATGGAACAAGAGCCAGAAACAATGTTCGGGTGCCTGCTTGATTGATCTGGAGAAGGCCTTTGACATCGTATGGTTAGAAGGTATTTTGTACAAGCTCAATCAGCTGAGCATTAGCAAACCACTGCTGTACCTACTGTGTAACATGCTAACCGGTAGACGGTTCATCGTCAAGAATGGCAACGTGACCTCCACAGGTATTTTTGATGTAAACAAAGGTCTACAACAGGGTGCCGCTAATTCGCCGATCCTATTCACCATTTACTTGAGCGATCTGATAAGTTCTCGTCCTCACGTCTTCCTCAGATCGGGCAATAAGATCGAGGACATCACTACTCTCGTGCAGGGTGACTTCGACTTCGACCATCTCGTTAAGAGATAGTCGGCAATTAAGGGAAGACTTGGAGTTTAAAGTGACGGAGGTCAGATATTTGATCGCCTCCTGGCTATAGGCACATATGACGATATCTGTGCTTGATCCCAACGGCAAATGGTGACTGGACCAGATTTGAAAACCAGATAAAAGCGTATTAGCTTTGCTTTCGCTGGGACTCGAACCGCGGACTCCACTTACCAAGGGCAGTTACTTAACCAACTGCAGTCGGCGAGTCTAAGCTTGAGCTGCTTCTTCATCCATCCTGGGAAAACTATTTGCTCTCGATATTGTATAATCTGAACGTATGACTGACTACGAGAGACAAGAGCCAATGAGTACAAGAGACAAAATTTTGTCAAGGAAAGGGCTCTCATTTAGGAGCGTGGACATCTAGTCGCCTTCGCCGTCACTTCGCTCACTGTCCACTGTGTGTTTGGCACATGGTATATCCTTGATAGACAGACACCTCTTGTCCTGCTCCCTCTGCTGGTATTGCGTACCATCGGCTGGTGTCATTGTCAAGCCGTCCGCTCTGAACACGAAGAAAAGAATAATTTCTGTTTTCAGTGAATTATCAATTTTGATGTTCCAAAAAGGCTAAGAAGTAAGTGTGGAGAAAGCAGTGCGGATCAAATAGCCTACGACACTGGGAGGCTTCCCTGAATAAAGTTAACTTGATGCGAGCCAGGACACATGACTTATCCTCCTACTTCTTTATTTGCCGTTGGACCTGGGCCTCTACCAACAAGCCTCTCCAACTAGACCAATAAGACCTACACGGCAATTTGTAAGCAAATGTATAAAAGACTTGCCAGCATACAAGCGGCACTCATTAAACCGGCTACACACACTTTGTTCTCTTATATTCGCAGTCTTCTACAGTAGACTACATTTTACGCCTACCGCGTCTATTTTCAGTCAAGCGCTTTCGGTTGCCGTTTTCATTCATTCGCGGGGTGCGGTATCATCAACTGGCTTTTTTAATCACCCCACCCTGCCTACATATCACACACCAATTTCTCCGGTTCTGATTTAATTTGTTTACAAATAAGAAACACTGACAGCGTCAAATTTCGATTTGTCAGCCAATACAGTGCCCATGACAGGGTAGTGCTGGACAATCGCGTGAAGTGGCTGGTCTTCAGAATGTTTTGACTTCAAACATTGGCCTCTGGTCGTTTGCAGTGAACGCTCCCTGCGATTATCAGAACTTTGTTGTTGTTTTTCAACACAGAATTCCTTACCGATAAAACCTGTGAAAACCCAGTGATCGTCATGCCTGCTATCAATTCCTCAAAAACAGCACCTTCGCTTCGATGCGACTCTCCGCGATAAGCGTTTGAAGCCATATCAAGCCGAAGCTGTCCATTATTCCTTTCCCTTTTGACAGTCAAATCATATCCACCGATAGCGCTCAAGTGCTCTTTAAAGAAAACTATCGGAGCTTTACGATGCCACAATACGATAGTGAAGCCATTTCATTGCTTCAGTTCCTCGATCGAAGGCGAGTAGTATTTAAGAGGCTCGCAGCACCCACCGCGACCACTTCAATAAGCCGGGCAGCACTTGGAAGGGAAAATGCTAACATCCGGTATTTTGCTTCTTATCCCCTTTCTAAGCGTAAGTTGAGTGCGATTTTTCATCCAAAAGGTTGCCTAATTATTCTAATAGAAGGTTGTCTGTCTTTCAGCGCCACCGGAGTTGGACCTGGACACCCCACGGGAGTGTTTCAAGCAATTTATGCCAATTCTAAAGCAGCTCCCGCACACATTCTGCACAAGTTATGCCCGCTGTTCCATGGAAATCGATGCGTTTAGGGGTTCACGTGAACTGCAGATGGTAAGTGACGAACTGAGGGTCTCAGGTCATGCTTTTGATTAGAATTCGGGAAATATTTGTATACCCACAGCAGCCCCAGGCAGCGCCAACGAGAGAGACGAGGAGGCAATAGCATACAAGGCGGAGAAATGTCGGAATGCAACGAAGCGGGCATACGTCGAGAAAACTGCGGTCAATACGAAGAAACTACAGCTATGCTTGTGGAAGACTTTGAGAATTGGTTCTGTGAATGGCATTTGAGGTACCAGGCAAGGAGCATCCAAAGCGTTGAATTCAGCTGATGTTTGCCTGAATAGTGGGAACTCGAGTGTTCTTGTTACACGAACAACGAAGTAAATGAATGATTTGGCACCAAGAATTGTTTTATTTTGTTTTTGTGTGTGTTTCAGTACGAATCATTTGAGCCGCTTTTGCACCGAATTCACTGGACCATACACTGGAAGTCAACGGCGTTCAGTTGGCCCATGCTCGTTCAATTCAATTCATTCATTTGTTGTTTATTTGTTGTCCTACAATGGCTGGTGCTTACATCGGGTAGATCAAGTCAGTGTGCCCATAGTGGTCCTTTTGAATGGGGTGGTGATGTGTTAGCTGACTTAGCCTCTACGACTTAGCTGTACGTTAAGATCGGACGCATAAGCTGTTTGTATAACAGCAGTTTTGTCCTCTGGCTTAATCCTGTTTGCTTGCGCATCAAGGGATAGATGCGATAGAAGCCTAAGTTGGCCGTCTTAAGCAGTCAGTTTCTAATGACTGTTGAACTTCAACCTTTCCGTGAAGTTAACGCCAAGATACCTGACCTTTTCGTTTGTTTATAAGTCTGTACCGTTAGCGAGCACTACCTTTATGCTTCGACATTTGGCTGCTGGTCTGCATCCACCTCTGGATGGTCTCCTTAAGCACATAAATACCGATTTACCAGCATTGATACGAATACCCCATTTGGTATAGTAGTCAAATTTGTTCTCTGTTTGGATTTCGACCCTTTGCGCGGCTATCTGTGGTGATGAGCGAGCTGGCATTAGTCAGAGAGTCATCTTTAACATCGTGGTGGAACTTCATTAGAGAGAGAGAGTAGCGTTGAATCCCGAAATCCGTACTGAATGTCCGGAATGATGTTTAGGTCGGTAGACCATCGCTTTAGTTTTCGCACTACTAGGTCTTCCAGGATCTTGACATAGGCCTCCTCTTGATATAGGCCTGTATCCTGAATCACTGGCAGCGTTCCCGTTTGTGGCATTCGCTTCAAGATGATGTTTGTTTCGTTGAAGATGATGTCTGGTGCGGATGAAGTCTCAAGTGCATTGACGTAGCTGTTGACTTCTGTGACAAATTCCGGTCCATCGGGCGATGATGCTTTCCCCGCCGCCGTGCTTGCGTCTCCTTCGCTTGCGTCAGTGTTTGTGGCAGCTGCTTCCTCTTACCGATGATTTGGTGGATTTGTCGGAATGTATCGGCTCCTGGCTGTATCTTGCGGAGTCTGTTCTTCAGTTTTATATTGTTGCGCGTTTGTGCCGCGTTCGTGGAGTTCAACTCACTGAGAACAACTTTTCAGATACCACTTTTCTCTAGAAAAGCCCAAAAGCCTCTTTTCTCTCTCTCATCAAACACGTACGAGTAGTCTCCATTGGACATGAACCATACCCGGTTCATGGACATGATGTGGAAAAATCTAGTGGAGACACAAAAATCCATGCCTAAACCTACATCATGTCGGAGCACCTCGATTTTGCGGCATGAGCTCTGTTTAAGAGTTGGACATGAGATTTGACGTTTTCCTAAATGTGCACGATTTTGTTTGAATGTAAGAGTCTAAGAGTGAGAGTAGATAGATTTTTTAGTGAGACCTACTTCGTTGATTGGTGGTTGGTTGCCCGCTTCTTGATGTTGACTCTTTCGCAGACAACTTTGCAGTGAAGCGACATGACGTGTTCGTGCCCATGAAAGAAAAGAGCGCGGGTGGCTGTTGAGATTGTGGTTGTGATGTTCGGCAGACATATGTCAAGTGGAGACGGTTCCTAAAGGCCAGTCGCAGTTCCAAGTGTCCAAAAATATCGATAATAAGGTCTTCTTGATCATGCGAGAGGACTGCCTCTCAACTCCAGTAAATGGGGGTAAGGTCAGTCCGCACAAGGCAAGGTTGTTGATCATCCAACCTGGCTGCCAGCAACGATCTATGTTCATGCTCTAGGTAAGTTGTCATTAGGTCCCATTATGGCCCATACACCATATATACACCCGTTGTGAGGTTGGCCAATGTGTGCAGCGATCGACCTAAGGAAGAGGGCCCATATCTACCCCGTCCAGTCTGGCAGCTGTGCGGAGAACTAACATCCTGCCTTTGAGCAAGCCGGTGCTGATCAACGGACGTCAAAAAAGACAACGAACTGGAATGAACGAACATTCTACACTCCAATGGCAGCTCACCAACTGCAAAGCATCCTCACGCAATAAAGCATGATCAGATAGAGCTACTGCAGCTAACACAATCGTGCTCGACCAAGAATCAGGAAAAAAGACAGCCTTAGAGCAATGTTAAGCGAGTTTCTGTGGCCAGACAGATCCTGGTTGCTGTGATTCCAACAAGACGTCGCTATATGCGGTGCAACGCTCGAATTTCTCAAAAAGTCTCTGGCGCGCGACTGGATTATTTTCATTAAGGCACCGTCAAGTCCTTTGTCTGCGCTAACAAGTCAACAACTTGGGCGAGTTCAAGGACCACATTCGGAATGCCGCTCACACTGTACAGAGCCATCAGAAATTGGTTCTACTGCCTACGATGCTGGGAGGCCAGCGACAATCCTTGAGGGAATGAAGCCCTTCGACGTCCGATTCTATTCCAATGACCTGTCATTGTAGCAAGTCTTTTAGACCTTTACTGCGGAAAGAATGCGCAAACGGTTGGCCCCAAAAGGTTGGTCACAAGCTGTTTATCAGCTCTTCTACAGACGCACTCATTTCGAAGTAGTCCATGACTTCGTCCACCTCGACCAAGCGATGAGGAACTAACAACATCAGTTCTGAATAACTTTTGCCAGAGGTATGGATCACATCAAACCCGGATGAAAACGTCTGCGGTCTCGCAGTGAGAAACGTGGACTGTGGTCCTGCTTACTTTGACTGCTTCTAGAGCAGAAGTCATGTAGAATTCGACTCATGTGTGGACAGACGACGCCTGGACGTCACTCCAGGAAGAAGATATGACTCAATGATGTTTTGTTCCAAAAAAAAAATCAATACTGACATGAAAAGAACCTTTTATTGAACTTGTGCTGAGTGCTTATTCCAGTTCGCGGTGAGCTCTTGTGGTCTTCAACTTCAGTTTGAGTTGCAGTTGTGGTTTTTGTCGTAGCGGTAATACCGTGTGTTGGTGGCATGCAAGGGTGCAGGATACCACCCCCCATAGTGGTTGTTTCCTTTTAAACGGTTGTGGTTGGAGGCTCGGTTGTTTTCAGGCCATTCGCCAAACAATCGTCCAATTCCTTGTGGACTTTTGCTGTACCGATTGAGTACACACGTCCAGAGTTCTTCGTGCAATTCTCAGCCGTACTCGTAATCACTCGAACTGTTTCCCTGTAGTTGCTGGCCCCCTCTGATGCATTCACTGAAATGCTATACACTTGACGGACGGTCTGAGCCCCCTGTGGAATCGAATCAAAATCATGCTCTCCGCCTGCGCATCACTTTCATACATACCGACAGTGCGTAGCAATCGAAAAAGTCCAAAGTGTCGTTCTTCGACAGGCAAGTACTTAAAAGATTCCTTACATTAGTCGATATTGCCGTGATGTTGGCACGAACTTTGTCGTTTTTCTCATTCAAGGCGGCCATTTGAGTGTTGAAGGCGGTGGCGCAAGCTTCGATGTTTGTGTGATAGGTTTCGGTGAAGTCAATCAAAATTGGAAAGTAGTAGTTGAAGCATGGGATGAAGTTGGATTCTGCATCCGGCGACAACTCCAACTCATCGGCGGCTTGCCTAGGATTCATGATATATTCAAAAAGGCTTTGGTCAGCCTTCGATAGAATGTTTGACTCTGTGGAGTTGCTGTTCACCTGCAAGAGCACAACACCAGTCTCACAAGCCATTACCTTGTCAGGACTCACTTACACTCAAGGCACTGCAGAGCACCACCAAGGCGCACACGATAGCCTGGGACTTCATCTTGGGACTGACTGTCTCTGATCGCCGATGCTACTTCGAGTAAATTTCAATTCGATTTAACATGAGTGACCCCGCTGTGAGCAGCTTTTATAGACCGCCAGAGAAAGCGGTGGAATTTGCTTGGTTTGCCTTGACTGATCCGACAAAACGAGATGAGTCTTATCTCCAAGACAGAATACAGGCGGTCGGTTGTCCTATAAAGAGACTGAGTGACTTTCTGCTTAGCGTGACTGTTGTGTTGTTGGGTGATGTGCCGCATTCACTGCAACGTGCACTCCCAAAAGTATGTTTGTTCTCTGCGGATGACGGCACGCCAATCAGTACGACAACGATCCGTCACTTGATCAAAACGACAAAAGGCTGGTTTCTCCACAACCAGCAACAGTGGTCGCCCCAAGGCGAATCGAGTAGAAATTCGTTTAGCATTTTGTAATGCCATTTAACAGGTGTGCAGATACGAACGATAGGAAAACGAATTTAAATAAAACGTCAACGGCGTGAGATGTACATTCTGATTCTAGCTTTATTTCGAAGCTTCACTCATGCCATTGTGAGGTCAGTGCAATTTTTGATGACTTGGTCCAACAGGTGCGACGTTATTTCGGCACCGCGTCCAATGTTGTGGCCTTGTCAGCGTAGACTAGCAGCTAGTGAATTCACCAGAAGACTTAGACAAACTTAGTCGACAGTCAGACGACTACCACCGTCAATTGGGAACAGATTTGAAAACCAGATAAAAGCGCACTGGAGACGCAGTTGGTTAAGTGACTGCTCCTGGTTAAGTATTATCTTTGCTTTCACTGGGATTCGAACCGGGGACCCCACTAGCGATTAACTCTCGAACTTTTTGTTTGTTGAATAAAATTTGTACACTGAGGCGCGAAGAACTTGCAAATTGGCTGTGCGGAGCAGCTAAAGAGCAGTCTTGGAAGGAGTTCGGCGAGAAGTTGGAAAGCGACCATAGATCTACGAAAAGGGTGTTCTGGAAAACGATTCGCAGATGGAGTGAGCACTTTTCGGAGCTGCTCAATCCCGAACAGGGTGATGATGGCAGACCTGCAGTCTTGAGAGGGGCACATCCGCCGGTGTGGATGACATCCGGAAAGGAATGCTTAAGGCAATGGGTAAAAGGGGAGTTTCATGGCTCCCTCGTGTCTTTGAAGTGACCTGGGAACGTGGTGAGACACCTGGCGCTTGGCAAACTGGGGGGTTTGTCCCACTTTTCAGTAGAGAGATATCTCCAACAAGGAGGCATATCTCTTTTAAGTCTCACCGAGAATTTCTTCGCTAAGGTGTTGGAAGCGCGTTCTAGAGCTATGCTCGACCCCAGGATGGGGGATGAACAGTGCGACTTTCGTCTCGGTAGAAGTACAGCCGACCAACTTTTCACTCCAAGCATGGTACTTGAGATGTCTTGGGAGTATGCCAAGCCCATCTACAGTTGCTCTGTGGATTTGGAAAAGGCATACGACCGAGTTCCTCGAGGTAAACTCTGCAGCGTTCTGCTGGAGTATGGGATTGCTGGTCCTCTTCTGTCCATTCAGTCCCTGTAGCAGCTGTGTTCGGGTTAACTATGCTAAATCAACCCCTTTCACCGTGGACGTTGGACTTGGCCAAAGGTGCGACTTGTCACCTCTCCTTTTCAATGTATATGTGCAGTGGATGTTGCAGCGCAGCCGAGGCGAGGAATGCTTCACATTGGGAGAGTTGAGGGTAAGTCATCTTCTTTTTGCAGATGACTTAGTGATCCTCACATCTTCCTAGACGGAACTCCATCCCGCACTCGATGGGTATGTGGCCATATGTGCTGATGCTGGAATGAAGGTCAACGTGGGCAAATCGGAGGTTGTGTTTTATTTCCAGAACGCCTGTTCAGTGCACTCTACAGGTTAGTGGAGTCCCAATGAAGCAGGTGGAGAAGATTTAGTATCTCGGGGTCTTTTTCACGAGTGATGGAAGGAGTAGTGCTGAGCTTTCCTGTAGGATTGGTCAAGCTGGGAAGGTCGAGCTTGGTGTCAAAACCAAGCTAGCGGTTTTCAACTCAGTATTTGTTCCAACTCTCACCTATGATCATGAAATTTGGGTAATGACCGAAAGAATGAGATCGCGAGCACAAGGTGCTGAGATGAGTTTTATCCGCGCTGTTGTGGGAATTACTCGATGGGAAAGGCTGAGAAACACGACAGTGTGAGAGGAACTCAACATTGAGGAGCTGCTTCTTCGAACGGAGAGGTCGGGCACATCACGACTTCCGAGGCGGGCATTGAAGGCTATTTCATCAGGTAGGCGACCGCTTGGCAGACTAGGGCGAGATGGTTGGACCAAGTCCAAAAACTCGCCTGGTCACGCTTGGGCATAATTCCTTATGAGTTAGAGTCGATTGCGGAGGATCGAGTTGTCTGGAGGTCTCTCGTGCGTGGTTTATCCCCGCGACCCCTTTAGTGGGTCAGAAGATGATGATGAATAAAATTTGTCAGTTAAGGAGCATCTTTGTAAAGGTTTATGCGTATTTTCCTTGGGGAAATGTGTGACCAGAAGGGGCTGAGTCACAAGAACTGGCAAAAAGAAGAAGAATTTCAGTGGGTGGGAGATTTTCAACTTTGGGTAGTAGATGTGGCAGATTTGAATATTTCGCAAAGTAGAATGAGATCTACTACACATGTAGCAATGTCCCAACACAGGATGCAAGACTTCGTGCCCGAATAATTTCTTTTAAATATTCCCATGATTGCACGAGCTACAATGTCAGGCAACAGTCTAGTAAAAACAAATCTAGACACACGCTACGCAGCCTTTATTTAATTAACAAAATTCTACCGCGTCTATGCAGGCGTTGACTTCTCTCAGCCGCCTGAGATCAGTCACCTCAGCAACAGCAGTTGACAAGAGCGATGGCAGAAATGTCAACAAATGGGACAAGTTGACGCTATCTTATGACAAGACGTGCTACAAATTTGGGTAGAGACGACTCCAGTGCTCCTGGCAAACTCATTTTATTTCATTTTCTTGACATCTGAACTCTGAACAAGTCAGCTGCCTATGTGTGAACCAGAATTGAGCAAATAAATGAATTAACTTGACATTTACAGGAGGCGTTGTGAGTATGTGCGACGACCCCTACGCAACTGAAACTCGCTGCCTGGGTTCGATTCCCGGCCGGTGCGACCAAAAATAACATTCACGGCTCCACCCCTTTCGAGTCACTTACAATGGGCAATGAGTAAAAAAGCTCCTCAAACTTGGCCGTTCGGAGTAGACATGAAACTGTAGGCACTGAACAATAGGCACGCACAAGACGAGTAGTAGTTGCGAAAAAGCTAGCCCCTGACCCTCTAAGGGCTGCAGCTCCACCCATATTCTTGTTATTAACTTTTGAAGAAAATGGCGACCACTAGTTTCTCCAGTTGTTCTTTTCGGCAGCTTTCAACGGTGCCAATGACCTCCAGTAAGGTTTGCCATTTCACCATGCCTCGTTTTACACTGCTTGGTTTATGGTATGGTAGCTTGGTATCTAAATTCCGGCTCCCTTGTCCATATGCATTGAATTATCAATGTGAAACGTCAATTTCCTTGTGATGTCGGTCGCCTGGCTTTAGAGTGCATGCAATTCACAGCACCGTGTAAACTTGGCTCGTGAGTACATTTTTTTGGAAGCCTGTCACCAGAAAGGAAGTAGTCGTCATAAGGGCCAGTATTGAAGAAGCCCCGATTTGCTCAATTGGTCGTGCCTGAGAGTCAAACCGTCTTATTTGTCCGTTGAATTTGGGACTACGTCCACATAAGATTATGTTGTCGCAAGAAATTACGTCCGAAAGTGAGCCAAAAAATCACCTTTTGGGTTAAGAGCCACTGTTTGCTCATCGGCTACTTAAAACAAACGAAATTGCTTTTTTTGTAGCGCCCGCAATCCACAAGTGTTCCGCTTTTGCTTGCCGTGCAGAACCCCTTGTCGCTTTGATGATGTGATTCGGATTTCGTGTTGATTGGCTTACAATCATCAACAAAAATATTAATGCCATTATTTTTGTGAATAAATGCTCGCTGCATTCGTAAGCTGTCGCTAAACACGAGCACCCGCCACTTGTCAAGAAATTGTGCACTACAACGGAGAAGCCACAGTACCAGTGTGTGCAGAAAATCACTCAGTGTCTTCGTAGGACAACAGTCTATCTAGATGCAGTCTGTCTTGGAGATAAGAGTCGTCTCACATGACGCCACCTTGTGTCGTCGGATCTTTCAAGGCCACCGCAACCTCGACGATCTATAAAAGCAGTTCACAGCTGTGTTTCTCATGTTAAATCGCATCCGACTTTACTCGAAGAAACGACAAAAACAGTCCCAAGATGAAGTCCCAGGTTATCGTGCGCGCCTTGGTGGTGCTCTGCAGTGCGCTCAGTGTAAGTGAGAGAAACTTCATTGGATGTGAGGTTAGTTTTCGAATGAGAGTGATTTATTGTGTTGTGCTCTTGCAGGTGAACAGCAGCCCCACTGAGTCCTACATTCCATCGAAGGCTGAACAAAACCTTATGGAGTACGTGATGAAGACCAGACAAGGTGATGAGTTGGAGCTGTCGCCAGATGTAGTACCCAACTTAATCCCTTGCTTCCACTCCTATCTTCCAATTCTGAACAGCGTCACGGAAACCTATCAGAAAAACACCCAAGATTGTAGTGACACCGCCGACAAGCAAATGGCCGCCTTAATTGCGGAAAGCACCAAAGTTCGAGCCAACATCACCGCTATTTCGAAAAATGTGAGCGATGTTTTAAGCAATTGCCAGTCAAAGGTTGACACTTTGGACTTTTTCGATTGCTACGCAAGCTCGGTATGTATTCAATTGAAGCGCAGACGTTTGCAATCATGACTTTGATTCGGTTCCACAGGGAGACCAGACCGTTCGTCAAGTGTACAGCATTTCCGAGAATTCATCAGAGGGGGCCGCCAACTACCGGGAGACAGTTCGTGTGATCACGACTAAGGCTGAGAATTGCACAAAGGAGGTGGAACGTGTATACTCTGTGGACGTCGATAATGTGCACAAAGAATTGGATGATTGTTTGGTTAATGGTCTGAAAACAACAACAGCTCCAACCACAACCGTTTAAGTCGCAACAAACAGAGCGGAGGGAACACGGAACACCCGAGAAGGTGTTCTGCAGCAGAAGGTGTTCTCTGGACAACAGAACGAGTCCGACTTGGAGGGAGTAGTTGTATTGTAGTGTGATGGTGTTTCGAAAGAGAAGTTCATAAAGTACCATTTGTCTCTGAGTCTTCTTAGTTCAAAAGATGACGAATTTCGCAGGCAAGTGTCATGCATGAGGAATGTTGAGATCGAACAAAGACAATATGAGAACGAACTGGAGCTGCTGAGAATGTTGAGGCCACTGCCACAGTCCAGGTTAGAGTGGGATGAAGTATGAGTCTTGCGACCACGATGATGATCTTGAGAACTTGGATAATCTCTCTACATGAATCTCGCACACTCTAGATTTGAAAAATCAATGTACTTGGGCGTGCTGCAGCTTCTTCCCCTCGTGTCCCGACGTGTGAATTTTGCACGTTCCTCTCAAGAATGATGTTGCAGAATTTTTATTTTTTTAATTTGCACTCGCACAAGGGATTGTCAATACCCTTCAGTGTCCGGGGTCAAGACACAGCACTGGCCGAAGGTATAGAGGGAGAAAGGGAGAGGAGGTACCTGTGCACATTGGTCTTAAATATCTGCGGATTGTAGTCTGTGGGAACTATCAGGCTATGCGCCAAAAAGTAGGCTTAGCTGAGCATTCCTGGCGAGACGGTTAGCAGTTGGCAGTTGGCTAGCTCACTCGAGCATCGTTTGTTAGAACAGCGATGAAATACGAATAGAGACGAGACTGTAAGTCGATTTTCAAGCGAGTCTAATGGCTCTGCAAAATCGACGCTTTTTGATTCTATCTAGCAGGTGAAGGGTGGTCTTTTGGGCACCAGACCAGATATTAGCGTTGTACTCAAGCTCGGGGCGGATATAGGCCTTATGTCAGGTATTTCTTGCAGGGATTAAGGAAACCGTAACATTTCGCAGCATTTTTGGCGACCTCAAATATGTGATCGATCCAACTAAGTGTTGTGTTGATACACATACAAAGAATGGAAAGTTTTTCAGTTTCATCGACACACCCGCCATTCATGGATGATGGCTAATTAACAAGGGCTCGCTTGAGTGATAGAAGACAGCATGGAGTTTTGAAGCATTGAATTCCACTCGGTTGTACTTTCCCCAATTGATAATGCTGTCAAGATCGGAATTCAATGTCCTTAACATGCGCTGCCGTTCCAATTCCACGGCCGAATGGTGGGGTCGTGAGTCTTGGAAAGAATATGAAAAGCTGAGGGTGCTGTCATCAGCGAAGGAATGGATCGGACTAGAAGTAGCAGGCAAGAGATCATTTACAAAAATGAGAAAGAGTGTCGGGGACAGAACAGAGCCTTGGGGGACACCAGCATTTATTTGGATATTAGATCTGAACTCATTCAAAACAACTTGAATTGAACGATTCGAAAGGTAATTTCCAATCCACAGAAGAAGAGATACATCGGTACGAGGGCACGCGTTTTCGAGAAGAGAGCTTGATGCCAGACTCTGTCAAATGCTATAGAAATATGAAGCGCAACTATCCTGCTTTCGCCTGAATTGTGCAATGATTTGTTCCACTTTTCGGTGAGATAAGGCAGTTGACCTGTTGATGTGGACGCCGTACTGCATTAAGAAGCTTCCGCGATTCAAGATATTGCATAAGCTGACGATTTATCAGGCCTTAGAAAGAAGGGACGTAAGTCGGTGTAAGTTGGGTGACGAAGATTCGCCCTTTCGATGGTCGGGCTGGACAAATACTGTTTCCATCTGCTCGGAAAGCGACGTAAAGAGTAGGATAGAGTAGGTTTGCCAGCGCAGACGAACACCTCTTCAAAAGTATGGGGGGAATACCGTCCGGGCCAGCGGATTTTTCGTGAGCATTTCCAAAGCCAACAGACTGTTGCACAATTCCACAGCGTCCCAGCGTATTTGCAACTCGGGCAGTGTATCGTCAAGTCAAAATGCTCTCAAATTATCTTGTGTGGGTGTGTTCTGGGAATTCCTGAGCACTTCCAAAGGCTGGAGACTGCTGGACTCGGGAAGTGTGTCGTCAAGTCGAAATACCCCCAAATTTTGCCAACGCAGAAGGTTGTCATATGCGTTGGCTATCAAGAGTTACGGGCTGGGCTATCATCGTTAGATGGCAATCTCAAAATGGGTCCAGGGCGCACAGGCATCCTAGGACATGAGAAG
The DNA here is from genome assembly GCA_905231855.2 of Eristalis tenax. Lineage (NCBI taxonomy): Eukaryota > Metazoa > Arthropoda > Insecta > Diptera > Syrphidae > Eristalis > Eristalis tenax. The sequence continues at coordinate 26,638,489 of HG993127.1, forward strand.
ACCGATAGACTCTCTGGGCCGAGATCTACCGCTCATACTTCGGTTGCAAAGGATGTGCACAACCCGCTAGAAGCAGTCAAGGCTAGTTCATGCATGCAGCGACACTTCTCTATAGCGGACAGCATCATGATTGTCCGTTCTGGAAGGATTGAAATACTGAAATACACGAATATCTTCACTCCGAGACCATTACCGATTGTCAGTAAAGAGAGGTGTCCGTTATAGAGGGGTGTCCGTTATGGACGGGTGTCCGTAAAGAGAGGTGTCACTGTATATCTTCCCATTTCCTTGAAATAGCAAACCTCATATTGGACAGACTGACAATTTGTGAAACATCAGGAAAAATAAAACCTGAGTGCAGCCGATCTCCTTCGACGAACTGGTCGTGATATCGGTAGATTGGAAGCGCTCTGCATGGGACAGGCGCCGAACATTTGAATCATGCCGTCAAACTATACACACAGCTGAGAAGGAGACCTTAACATATTTCACTTGCCCGATTCTTACTAGAGCCAGACACAGGGCGCTTGGAAGTCCCTCCTCCTTCGAGACGCTTGATCAGATCTCTGCGAAGGATATTCAGGAACTACTGTCTTTGTAGGCACCTCAGGTTGGACAGCACTTTTAAATAATCCAACAGAGTTGTGGGTCAAAACGGCACCTAGTGCAAATTAAGTTCCCACCGAACCACCACTTCCACCTATCCACCTAGTCGTCCGTCCATCTGGGTTCCGAACGGTGTCTCTTGGAATCTCCGATAAAGGCGACTCCTAAAATTCGCTTTCAAAGACTATCGGATCGTGTTGCCCGATGTATGTACAAGCTGTAATCTTTAATGGCATCAACCTTTTTCGATTTCACGCTAATGTCCTTGATCGAAGATCAGCGCAAGTTTATTCGTTGAAAGCCGCCTCTTTCCGCTGACATTCAATTTCTAGAACAACCTCGTCGCAATTCGCATTCGCTGCTACTTGCTTGTAGCCATCCATGGCAAGGCGTTAAAGCTTTAAGACTTAAATTTCACTTTCCTTGTGTCTACGGCGATTGCAATCCACGCGCACAACTTTTCTCATTTAACAGGAGCTACTGCACGACAAACTGAATATACTCGAAGTCAATGGTGGGGAGTTAATATTTTTGCATTCAAGCATAACCCAGCAGCATCCAGCACGATGGAAGCGGGCGGAAAATGCAAATCTCTTTCGATCCCTAATGTCCTTTTAATGGCATGTAAAGGATGAGATAACAGCCATTGGCCAACTAACCCCCAATGGAGGTCCATCGTCTTCTTTTAGTCGATTTTTCATCGCCGCACAGCAGTTTGTTCGTGCGTTTGCGTTCTGCATTTGCGTTTGTCTTTCATTTTTAGTCTGGCCCGGCCGGTACGGTGGTGCGCCTTCCATTCGCCTTAGAAACGAGACTTAATTGAAAGGACTCGCTTCGCATTGTGTGCAAGAGGCCATTAATGTCGTAACGGAACTGGAAAAAAGTAATTAAGATATGCAAATGAGGAAGTGGCTTTTGTCATCATCGCAGAGTATATTCTAGGCCGGCTCGGCACGGCAGTATGATGGCGTCGACTGCAAGTGCATGCGAGTGTAGATTGTGTTGTGTTGTAATTGTACCCCGGGCAAATAGCGAAGCGAACAAAAGAGCACTGACTATTATCCCCGCAGATGCAAATGCAACGATTGTTAAAATATTATCTTTGCCTCAGCAGCGATGGGTAGACAGTGTTTGCCATTAAATGATGAAGTGCACCTGTGTCTCTACTTCTGTCCGTATTTTCTGTTGCTGATCTGCTTAAGTGTAGCATTAGCCATAATTATTCTGCATTATCGGGATCCCGTTCCCCCTCCGCGGGAGAGTGCAATCAATGTTCATTATTCGAACATTATGCATGCAGATTGAATTGTTCCGCCAAAATAGACAATCGGACTAAGATCAATGCACACCTAGTTCCCCAGCATGCAACGCATTTGCATTTCCTCATTAGATTATGTCGGTTGAGGTTGTCTCCTGGCAGGCACTCATCAACGACACCGCAGTTAATTTCTGCACTTGCATCCTTTGATGAACCGCCCCCCGTTGACGTGCGGTTAATAAAATCAATTTTCACACACTAACTGTCATTGTAATTTCGAGGAAATCAACTTGCTCCTGGGAACGATCGGATTATACTTGGTCCCTCCCGGGACACACATGCCAAATGCTGTTAATGCAATGTTGGGAACAAGTAGGCATTTGGAGGTAATGTTTCTTAATTGAATGTATCCAGGGATAAGGCAAATCCCTTTGCCAATTGAATTTGAAAGAGATCCTTAGCAAATTGGTGAACATATTGTTTCATGCTGTGCATGTGTGGATTGAGTGTGTAATTGATTTGATTGATTGAGCACATGTGTAGATAATACCGCACTGATTTGAAATCCCCAAAATGAAACTCAAGAGGAATTGCTTTTACACATTTGCCGCATGTGTAGTTAATGCCTTGAAGTAGGAACGCACACTGCCCCAAACGGGTACACATAGTCTGAGAGAGGGTGAGAGAGTATTTCCGAATTGTTGTATTCAGGAATGAACCTGAATTGAAGATTTCATATTTTCGGGGGGACGGACTCAAATGCAACCTTGCCGTCACAAGTTGAGGTCGCAGAGCGGATTACTGATTGAACATGGACATAATTCTGTTCATATTAGATCCTTGATTGTAAATTGTTCATCACCAGCTGAATGATATCGTTGCAATTTTGGATTAAAGGATGAGAAATGCCAGACCCTCTCTTCCGTAGAAGCCATTCATCTTTTCGAAGTCCAGTCTCTTGGTCTTGTGCTGACTTTGACGAGCGACATCACACCGACTCTCAGAATACAACCGTGTGGTGTAGTGGGTCGATATGTGTGCCGACTCTGTGGGGGTGCACAATATTGAGGTCAAGCTAGATTTGCATCCACCATCCCAGATTCGGGGTCTAGCTGCATTTGTTCGACAGGGGATACGAGGAAGGGACGTAGAAAGTTGCGAAACTAATTGACTGCAGTTAACTACGGTAGAGATCCCTGCGGAGTGTGGCGGCTATTTAGCTCCCGAAAGAACTGGAAGAACTGGAGGAAAATGTCCAGAGGTACCCACACTTTTCACAAAGACGTTGTCCATAGACACTTATTCGAGTCAATCGTCCGCTAACAGAAACCTGACGAACGAAGGTCTTGTCCGGTGCACAAGGCCATTCCGAAGGTAGTACAAATCGATGACGACGATGACGTCTATCGAAAAGCTACCATCGATGCGAGTGCTATCAAAAATCAAGTTCTTGCACAAGCGGTTACATCCACAAAACACGAAAGTTGGGTGACCAAATTAAGAGCCTCGAACATGCGGGATATGTCCCCACACGTCAATAAAATATTCCAGTGGGAGGACGATAAAAACGCTTATACTTCCCAGGACGACAAACAACGAGCACTGGCTGACATTCACAGACAGGTGAATTAGTGCAAGACGTGTGGTCTAACATCCCCAGGAGACGGTGAAAACAGATCTACCTGCATTCCTGCAAGTGTGCACGTCAACGATGTCATTAGGCCGAAACACGGCTTGCAGAATGAACCACTGCTGAACCTCACAAAATGGCTGATTTTCCCAGAATCGAGGTTCAGTGACGATAACCTGGCAAATTTCCCAAAAACGATCCAGGGTGTTATTAGAAGAAAAAACTCGGAAGGAATCGATGACATACCGAATATTGTGCTTCGCCATATTCTCCCGGTACAGATTTGCAGAATACTGTTCAATAATGAGGTGAGTAGATATTGCATACTACTGGCGCACTGGAAAAAGCTGTGGTGCAGCCGATCTTTCAACGGGACATAACGATAATATTGGGGCCGATAGTGGTAATACAGTGGTTTCGTTATAAGGGAGCGTTGGACAAAATTCTTTAAAATTCTTTAAAACACCCGCCTCGGAAATTGTAAATGGGGGCCATTCGTGCCACGTATGTAAATATAAATATAAAAATATATATAAATATAAATATAAATATAAATATAAATATAAATATAAATATAAATATAAATATAAATATAAATATAAATATAAATATAAATATAAATATAAATATAAATATAAATATAAATATAAATATAAATATAAATATAAATATAAATATAAATATAAATATAGCTATAAATATAAATATAAATATAAATATAAATATAAATATAAATATAAATATAAATATAAATATAAATATAAATATAAATATAAATATAAATATAAATATAAATATAAATATAAATATAAATATAAATATAAATATAAATATAAATATAAATATAAATACAAATATAAATATAAATATAAATATAAATATAAATATAAATATAAATATAAATATAAACATAAATATAAATATAAATATAAATATAAATATAAATATAAATATAAACATAAATATAAATATAAATAAATATGAAAAAAATCGGTTCGGGCTCGGAAAGTCCTACAATCCACCTGAGGACAACTTGGTAAAGAAGACCTCGCCTCCCGTGGCAAATTGGAAAAGCGCCTCTCTTAGGATCTAGCACAAGACCGTTCCAGCTGAAGAGGCATGTCGACTGAGACTAAGGTTCCGTGGTGGACCTGTAGCGTCAGTCGAAAAATAAGTTCTGAGTCCAAGTAATATATAATAAAAATTATGCCAGAGTACAGAGTTTGTGTGGCATTTTTTAAAACAATCCAAAACCCCATTTCAACGCATAAATGAGCGCTTAGCATAGCAGCGGCTGAAAGGAAAAAAAAAAATAAAACAAAACAAAAATTGGATGAACTGCCGAAACCCGGGATTGAACCGGGGACCTTTAGATCTTCAGTCTAACGCTCTCCCAACTGAGCTATTTCGGCACTTGGGGGTTACTGGTAAAATGTTGTTTCACACCCTATTTGATGGGGAGCTTTTCGTAACTCTGTCAACACTTGCCTCCGTTTCTTGGTGCTGTTCATCACATCATGGGACATGGGCGAGTTCGCTGTTTGAGACTGGTTCGACTGTCCCTTGGTAAGTACTTTTTCGACCTTGTGCCATTGGAGAACAACCATGTGAAAGGTGACGCACACAACTGCAGAGACACCTCAACTAATTTAGTGTGAGTAACTGGGACAGCTAGTCAGGACTCCCACTGTTTCATCAAGGTTATTTCACACACTCAACGACACCACGATAAGGGCTTTTGGGTAGGAGAGAAGTGTACATCGGGTTGCGTCCGCTGTTTGGACACCTGAACGTCACCGTGGCTCGGTTTACTTGCTACTCCATAGAAGGCGTCAACAACATCTCACGGGGTTGGGTACCCACCTTCGCTGGAATAAGGAGTTCGGAAACAGAGTCTGGTTGGAGACTCCACTGACATCAAGCTGACAGTAGAGAAGTTGATGAGTTGTTGTCAACCACTTCATGCTTTAAGCGAATTCAATAATATTTGCAATCTTGGCGCCCCGTATTTTCCTCGACGCCAATAAGCCTGGCAGCCGACGAGTAACATTTCTCCTAAGACCGAAATGGAATAAGTCAATTAAAATGTAATGCCAAAACAACGTTCTCATTGTTCATGAGTTGCGAATGCCCAAGACCAGTGAAATTATTTCGGGCACAATGGAGTCAGGCCGTGAGCCGTGTCTGTAGGCCACCCTTAAACGGAATGAACGTATTGTCAAAAATATTGACTTTTTCCAAAACAAAGCCGATGGCATCTTTCACTATTCTGATTCGTGGACTTTCCAATTTATGATAATGGAGGGCTGAAATGATTACGCGTGAGTAGGTGACATCAATGGTTATCAACAATGCGCGATATTATATCTCAACGATCTGCTGCTTGTGCAAGCTCCTGTCCCGGCGACACAAAAGAAAATGACAAATGGCGAAATGACTCATGTCAATTAGCAGACTTCTTTTGTTAATAATTCTACGCACTGGCAGGTGAAAATGTGGTGGGATATGAAGATGCGCTCATTCTGCGAACTCGCCACACTAACAACATTCAAACTTAATTCAAAATTTCATCTTTCTCGGGGCGTGGCCCTGGCGTTGTGGGTCTGTGCGTCGACTCCTACATTACTGAACCTCTCTGCCTGGGTTCGAATCCTGGCTCGACAAAAAAAATATTCACGGCCCCACCTCTTTCGGGACACTGACAATGCTTCTCAAATCTCGGCCGTTCCGAGTCGGCATAAAAACTGTAGATCCCCTTCACTCGTGAGTGAACAATTGCATGCCCAACACGATTGGTTGCCGTAGAAGCTGGCCCTGGCCCTCTGCCGGCTGTTACGCCGCCCATATTAACATTATTATCTTTCTCGGGTGGCGGGGAAATTTCAAGAAGAAGACCGGGACGAACTTTCTCTCTTTGGATCATCTTTCAGCTAACTGACTAGTAGTACAAAGAAATGTGACACAGCAGTGAGATAAATTAAACTTAAAACTGAATCAACTTTGTCTACGTTCGGTCGAACCTTATTTGTTCGTTCTCCATCGCTTCCGTGGTTATGTTGTTATTGTTGAGCTTATATTGCACCGCGAACTTGAAGGCTATTGTCCCCCATTTAATGTCCTTGTTCAAGGCTTGATATCAAATTCAACAGTTTGCTGACGCTTATGTTTAATATTTCATATGAAACTCAGCACTTATGTCTTATCGCTGCACACGCGAATTGCGTGAAGTGTGGGAATCCAAATTTTCTTGCGAGCTCACGCAGCTCGAATTACGAGTGCAAGATTTCCAGACAATCCACGAGACAGTTTTGATTGCCACACTCTATAATTTAATGTTTTACTTACGCTCAGGCGAAGTCTTATCGGCAGAAAATGAGGTGAAAGGGATGTGCCACTATCCGGTAATGAGTCGGTTACACCTCAGCTAACAGTGTGCCGAGAAGTAAGCATTGCACAGATCATAATTGCGCAGTGTTGTGCATGTCTCTTCCGCTTCAGAGGCAAGATGGCGCTGATTTGTTTAAATTATTCGTTCACTCTTGAACTGTTTCCATGGACATGGCACCTAATGCCAATGCTCACCTCAGCACCACTTCTAATTCAGCACCAATGAGTCCGTCCCACACAAAGTCCATTACCACACCAATGCAGTGCATCCCCTCCGCGTTCGCTCCCACACTTTCGGGCCGGCCTACGTGATAAAAATAAATAGACCTCGTCAAACAACAGATTTGTCAATGTGTACGCACTGAGGACTCCCCGGCACATCCGTTACGTGACCGCAACTGACAGTTTGGCCACTTCAAGTGGCATATTTTTGTACCCACTTGATGCTGAAATTATCGTATTTCCCCAATCAATCCGCTACGTAAGCAGCGCCTGACGTAGGTGAACACCAATTATCTTCGTCATATTGACGCAAACATCACCGCGATTTCCACAAAAACCCATTCTAAACTGCTGGATATCGACCACCTTTGGCTTTCCGTTTTTTTAGCCGCGGTCGCCATTAGAATGCTAACTGGCTGTAAACCCCCGTCAGAACCTCGCCCGACTGTCATGCAGTCCATAGATTCACGGCTAATTCGCACGCAGTGGGCACGGAACTTTAATTAAATTTTTCTCCGGCACAAAGAGATATCCAGGCAGGGTATGCAAATGCCGATGCGCAAGTTGGGAACGAAATGTAGCGAATTAATTCAATATACCAATTGAAATAAATCGTTGTATTGCCCCGGCAGTCACGGTGATAAACTCTGGAGGCAGCCCTTCGCCGACCGGCAACCCCATGCCCACTCCGACTAACACCGTCAATTGTAACGCGGTGTTCCGAAGACCACACCGGAACTGAACTGTGACTGTAGCTGTAGCCGTGGCTGTGTTGCAGCGTCAACAACAAGAAGTAAATGATGAAATACACTGAATGCCACGGTTTCGCTGCCCATAATCAGCTTATCTAATCGGGAGTTAGCTGAACCGAACTGCGAATGAGAATGTATCGGGCGCAAACAATAAATAAGCCTTAAAGTGCTTATGTGGAACCGATTCGGAGGGCTGTCTGTCCGCCGCCGTGTCCTTGTGCCACCGCAACGACTATGCGGGCATTAATTAATTAATTAATTATTTACAATTGTAAACACTATCTCGAGCAATTAATGACAGCTCAGGATTTTGTTTTTATTACAACGCGATCATTTATGGGGGATTGGTGTCTTTTTTTGTCACGAGTTTCTATGCGAGAACTTGAATGTTTCGATAAAATGAGTGTTATCGGCTCGGATGGGGATTGAGGGACTCACTGGAACACTGTTCAGATAACTGGCTGGTAAAAAAAGCAACACGCAGGTATACTTCTCCTTTTGGCTCGGTGGAATTCGAATTACTCGGCAGTTTACTCTTGCCTCGGCACGATATTCTAGCGATGATGTGTGATTGACAGCGTTGAACAGTATTTAGTGTCTTCTTTAAATTTCCATGACAAATCATATATTTTTCCAACGACAACAACGTTCCCATGGCTGCAAAGTGACCCTACGGCCCGACGTACTTACTTATGAGGCCTGTGACCCAAGGAGGGTCTGAGCCAGAGCGGTAGTTGACTTCCATCCTTGACAGTCCGGGACAGGCTGCTTTCAGTCACCAAGCCCAAGCTGTCGTGCGTCCGCGATGACTTGTTCCTTATAACAGAGATTCGGACTTCAGGTGGCAGCTCATAATATAGCGCACCCTTCTGATGCCACCAAAAACAGAGCATTACCTTCGTGCCATGGATATTCGGCTTTGCCGTTGATTTGGCTGGTTGGCCAAGCCAAAATCACCCACTTTCAAATCGTGCAAACCACTTTTGGCACGTTCGCTCAGTTCACCGTAAACTTCCTCCACAATACGATCATTCTCTTCATTTTAAAGTAATGAAGAAGAATTCCCCGCAAAAACACTTTTTCGGGTACAAAGTTCGACATAGTTGAGTGAAAACAAATTATTGTTGTTTACGCTTCAAATGAATGACATATACTGAAATGACGTACAATGACAGTAGCTTTCCAACGCATGTTCCAATGGAATAATACAAGTTACGCCATCTCTCAGCAAACCGCACGAATTAAGTTACAGACCCAATATAATAAAGCAAGTGCTGTTCTGCATTTCCAGCTAACAATTCGCACACACTTTTCAAAGCACACCCGGGTGTATTAAATGGGTATATCCCAAAAACTGCTTGTAAATCTTGATAAAAGCAATATTTTGGGAGGCTATTGAATACCCCAAGTCGACACGGCACGTAGAACTCAAAAATTTGAATTTTGAAATTTTGAAAAATAAATGAATTTGAAAATGAAAGCGCACCCGGGTGTCTGGATGTTGACATAAGGGTTAAACCAATTCACAGTCATCCTGTTGGGTGCCTCCAATTCTTTGGCCTTTGTGAGATTTTCGGTGCGATGAGGTCTTGCATTGTCTCGTGCATCCGCTGTCGAGACCTCCAAAATCACCATAATTCTTCATCTCTCTAGCTTCTCATGCACCCCATACAAGAGTAAGAAGATGGAGCTGTCCATCCTCATCAGAACGACTGCACAGTCCTGCTGTACAGCGACCGATGTGTTCTGAAAAATATCACTTTAATAACTGAAACGCAGACAACTGCCCGCTTTCTGTTTGACATCTCTAACCGCAACCGGGGCAACAGCGCGTTCAGCCCACGTTCTGTTTGACGGAGCCCTTGCACTCTCTAAGAACTGCCGCCGACCCGTGTATTTTGAAACTTGTACATCGCGCCGGATATCAAGCCTTGACGACGACGCACTACAACACAACGGCCACCACCGACAACTGCCACCCACTTTAAAATGATAATAATTAATCGATGTTGCGTAAGGACGAACTACGAATATCCTGAATGACATCATTTCCAATGGATGTGTGCACAAAAGCACAAGCGCCAGTCGAGCATTATTTCGCCATACCTCGAGCCAGACCGAAACCCATTCAGCAACTATCGCAGCACGTCGTCGTCTCCCAGATAGTTTCAGGATTACCGGTCATAATTCCCCGAGCAAGACATCCGCTATAATGTCGATGCATTGATTTGGTAAGTGGATATCGCAACTAAGGGACGTCGGGATTTCGGCACAACCGAAGCGTGCACTGACCAGTATTTCTATTGTGATCGCCTCACCGCAAAAATCGCTCGTCCGCCATTATTTCCACCGGTTAGGGATAACTCATAAATGAGATTGTATTCCAGGAGCCACGTACCACAATCGAGTGCAGCCGTGAAACCGATATAAAGTCCCACCACACCGCACCAATCGAACCAATGCGCAGCGGTTTTCCCATCGACATCGATCGCAGCCGAAATTCATCGTACTTCCTGAATCCGTAAATCAGTTCTGCCGACAATGCGATAGGGACGAGTAGAACGAGCAGAAGCCACGATGCACCAGCACAATGCCGATGACAATGCCTCGCTCGCTATTAAATCGCGAAGTCGCAATATCCTCTCCCACAGGAAATGAGAGCTGTCCTCCCTGACGTTTTTCCGTTGGAGGGAGAAATTTGTATCCTTTACGGTTTCCACCATCACCCGAGTGTAAGTGAAAAAAAGTGAGTACACGTTTAAGATTCCATAGTCTGGCGGTGACAGCTTCCTGGACACAGGGCCCGGATATGATTCCCCCCATGCATGCGGAGCGGGGAATGTACGTCAGGAGGTGGGAGGACGACCCACACAGGCAGTGGGACGACCAACTTATGCCCAGTAGCGGGCACTAATTTGCATTGGCATGTCTGCCCTCGCAGTCTCATTCGAGCCACGGAGAGCGACTGAAGGATTGCTGCACAAGCCCGCACCACATCAATCTGCTGGAGCCGATAGGACGACCCAAATACCGCCCGACAGGACGAACTACTTTGTGCAGCAATAAAAATTCCATTTCAACTTAATGGACGAAGTAATGGATAGAACACGACTGAACCGAGTCAAATTCAAGCCTCCACTGTAAGCACTGCCTCTTCAGGGCGGTGGGGGAGGATACATCGCGGCCGGCCCATTGTGACGTATTCAATGGACCACCATCTCTGCAGCAAGTACACACGCCTCGGCAGAGCTATGATATTTATAGTCTGACAAGAGGACGTCGTTGCCATCTTCCGAGTGCGAAGGGTGCATTCAGGGAAACAATGTTGCTCCGTGCACTTAACTTATCCTATAAATACGTTGCATGTGGAACGCATCACTGAGGTGGAACTATGCACAGGGGGAGAGTGTCAGCGCACGTCCGCCGGACAATGGGAAAATCCATTTGAGTTGTGGGTTGTTGATATCACAAGACGTGGATTGGATCGACTGAACCTCCCCACCCGCCCACCGATAACTAAGAGGATTCTTGGTCCGGTTCCTGAAGTCGTTTCTAACGGACTCGTCGGCATTGGCAAATAATCACTGTTATTGGTTCGCATGCACTTGGTGAAATGCATTCACCTCATGACTGTGGCCACATCGAACTGTGATGTTGGCTGGGAGGTATGGAATTTATGTGGAATAACACTCAGAGTCCAGCAGTCAGGAACAAGGATCAATCACTGTGTGGTTAGCCGGGGAGGTGTATGAATATGACTGACGGATTATTTCCAGAAAATTCACTCTACAAGCGGTCTGTGTGTTGTGTGTTTAAGGCGCTCAGCTATCTGCAACAGCTCACATTTCGAATGCAAAACGACTTCCTATGACTTGAAATGACTTTCTGATCTGCCAAGCTGTCGCTGTCGGCATACACTCTAGAAGTTTGCACCGTAGGTAGGTAGCAAGCGATGGCTTAAAGAATTAAAGGTGGCTGGCCGTAGACAGCGGTCACACTCAGGACAGTACTCCTTAACTTGGAACCAGTGTCCAGTGCTTGTGACAAAGTGCTTTAGCTGGCTTACATTGACGCCATTCAGTTCGTTGAGGTGGACCCCTAGGTGTGCGGACTTAGACCGTCAAAGGCACCACAGCAACAATAGGCTTTACGACCAAGCACGCATCATCCCCCTGCAACAGTACATGGTGACACTGCAGCAACCATCCTATCGAGGAAATCAGGAACTTGAGAAACACAATGCCCGAACGACGCTACCTCAACGCGCCAAATCTGCACAATGAGCAGAACTTTCGAACGAAGTCGAACAGCAAGCTGCATGGATTCTACCAGAGTAGCAATAGCAATCATTATCGAGGCTAAATCGACTACCACACCATGTATGTACGTCAGTTGGGCTCCTACTGTTGAGCCAACACACTTTAGTTTGTAAACCTAGTTGTAAGCTCATTTGTAGAAATCGTTTTTCTGTTCAGTGACATTTTTAAATCGCTCGACATTATATACTAGCTCAAGAAGGCTTCTTCTGCCACGTTCAGCTGTAAACTAGCCATAGGCTGCAAATTGGGATTGGTACCACGCATCACCCATTGGATCTTCATCTCAATTGTCAGACCGACACTTCTGTATGGGGTCTCAGCTTGGTGGACAGCACTAAACACAAAGACTGGCCTGCATGTGTATCACCGGGGCACTGAAGAGCACTGCTGCGGATGCACTCAATATACTCCTCCACCTTCCACCTCTGGAAACTTTCAGTACGCTCCAACTGTGGTCCGAACTCTCCTCCGGTCACTCAACCAATCTAAACGAATTCAACTTTCTCCCCAACGACACCGACCGCCTACTACCCCAAGCTATCTTCGAGAAGAAATTCTCCACCAGCATCCCCTCCAGACTGCACTGGATATCTGACAATCAGACGCTGGCTGATACCCTGCACCTCTTCACTGACGGATCGAAGACAGACGAGGGTGTAGGTGCTGGTGTCCATTCTCAAGACCTTAGCATAGCTATCTCCCTCAAGCTCCCTGATCACTGAAGCGCATTCCAAGCAGAAACCATTGCGATAAAGGAGGCGTTGCCCTGGTTAAAAAACAACGTAATATCCAAAAGAGATATCACCATCTGTTCGGACAGTCAGGCCGCAGACTTGCTTAGACTCAGCAGATCTTCACTCAGGACGCTGCACAATTGGCACCCATGCCCCCAAGTTTGGGGGTCCCCTATAATGACTTCTGTAGAAGCTGCATGAATGAAGAGGAGATTGAAACCACAGATCACCCACTCTGCTCGTGCAGCGCGCTGCCATGTCGTCAATCCACTGGAATTGCAAAATACGTCTTCTGTCGATTTGTAAACTAACTCCGAAGGTCTTTAGAGCTGTTGATAGCTCAATGGAACATCTTTTGGCGACATCCTAGATTGTGTCAACTCCACGTTTTAATGGGAGAAAGTGTAGAAGTAGAAAGTGCAGGGTTTTTCGTAACAAACTGGTGACAGTTCGCACATTGGTCTCAGGGATAAATTTCGATTCCATAAACAACATACAACGGCGTTTGGTAGACCGTGGATGAAAGTGGATGAAAGGTGATTAAATATGATTGCCAGCAATTGCGTAACAGAGAATTGTGCTGGCCTTGAGGAGATTGATATCAGAACTGATTAAGTTGGAGTAAGAAATTAAATTTTGGTGAACGTGCTGTGAGTCCATTAACAGCTTTTTGCGCAGTAACTAGAATACACGCCGATGGTCAGAACTAAGATTGTCCCAGTGAGCCGTGTGCTCAGCAAACATTCAAATCAACTTTTGAAATGAAGTTTAACATTGTGAGTTATAATTTAAAATGGGGTTTTCTCCACGAGGATAATATCAGCGTATCAACAGTCCGAGAAGAATCTGTGTCAATCCATTTTCTAAGGCAGCAGCTCGTTTTGTGCATGTCACTCTCGAGGAATGCCACAGTCTTATGGTTAAACCCAAACCAAGGCGAAGTTTGAGAAGGTTTGGTAAAGATTTGCACGTTTGGCAAAGATCTGGATGTGTGCCTTGTCAGTGACTCGAAAGAAGTGAAGTCGTGAATTATGAGTTATAGGAATGTACCGAGACACCAAATATACATACCCACAGTCCAGCCATTGCAGTCACAATCTGGAGTGGACCTAGACCTCAATGACTGGAGGGCGCAGTTGGTTAAGTGCCCTTTGCCCTTGGTTAGTGGCGTCCCCGGTTCGAATTCCAGTGAAAGCTAAGTTAATACGCTTTTCTCTGGTTTTCAAATCTGGTCCAGTCACCATTTGCCGTTGGGATCAAATTAACGGCACTATCACTGTAGACTGTGGGTGTCACAAAGGTAGCTAGCAGCTCCCTTCCCTACCCTACTCTAGACCTCAGCTTATTCGCGTCTCCAATTAGCTGCTTCCAATGCCACACGCCAGTTTGTCTTTTTAACGTGCTCGGCTGTGATGATCCACACGTGAAGAGCCAAAGACTCTTCGGGAGCAAGAGTTACGCTGGTCTGTCAGCTAGGCTCGTGAAGCTGTACAGCCAGTACATTTCGTGGTTGAATTTGCTCCTTCAGATGCCATTTACCCAAAAAGGACCAACACACAGTAGTTTTTTCTCGAAGAGATCTGGGACTCCTCAATCCGCCTTTTAGACTGTCCATAACTTTGTGCCGTACGTCAGAACTGGTACGATCAATGCCTCTACACAAGTCGCTTTGAGCCAACGGGTGAGGGCTCTATTACTCAATTGCCTCTTGAGCTCAAAGAAAAAGCGGTCATCAAGAGTTGTTCGGGGATACTATTGCTTTTAGTTTCGTTTTAGTTCACTGCGAAGCCGAGATAAACGAAGTCCGTGACTGCCTCGATGTTAACACCTACCATCATCAGAGATGCCCATGTCATTTCTTGAGGACAGATTTCGTTATTCCCTCGTTCAGACCCAGACCCGTTTCAGCCTCTTCCTGTCTAAATGATAAGGAAATGCCTCATTGACGTCTAGCTGAGTTCTGTCAAATTGTTTTTTCTGAATCTCCAAATCCCTGGAGCTTGCAGTATCCTCCCGAGAACGATGTTAAGGTCAACACGGCCACTTGTTCTAAGACTTTTTGAACGTTGAGCGGCTCGATGCGTTCGCCACCGAGCAGACATAATTCTCCATCGTCAATCTACCCAACGTGACGAGCATCAACGTCAGGACATGGCATGGCGGTGTGTGGACCGAATTTATAAACTCACGTAATATGCGACCAAATCAGGAATATGTGCTATTTTACACTCCTTTCAGATTGATTATGCAGGAAGCTATGCGAGCACACAAAAAATGACTTAGAGGTAACAATTTGTTGCCACAACACAAAATGCTAAATTTTAAGAAAGGTGGCATACCTGGCCCATAATCTTAAGAACTGTAATTACGTTCTTCTGTGTCTAGGGCGACCGCCCCTACGGTTGTCATAGTCAAGGAAGTCTCCTTGTTTGTGCATCTCCACTCCATTTTTTTCTTTTCTCTCACGAATCATAGCATTGTCGGACCAAGCTTGTAATATTCGCCTCTCAAGGCCTATTCACTTGGATCACAGGCAGTTTCTAAACAAGTTCTTCTAAAATGGCCAATTTGACTGCCGTCGCAAGTCAACAACTACGTTCCCATAAACCCGGTAAACACAACAATGGGACCAGAGATGCCACGAAATTAAATTAAATTCACATTAATGCCGTCAACCATCAGTACAAGGGTTTACCACCAAAGCTCCATTCTGTTAATGACACAAAATTGTTGCGTAGTTTCAGCAAACTACTGCTAGTTCCTTGGCATGGTGGCCCGGGGGTGACCAATGCCATTCGAAAAAGGTGTGCGTGCAAACAATTAACAGAAGTAATCCGCGAAATGAATTGCATTCAGGTGATGTCGCGCGGCACAATAACTTGACGTTACTTTGGCGAACGTTTCAATGCTGCGAGTAAATGAAATATAGCGCTGACGTCGGAAAGAAACTAAATTAATCGAGACAAAAGGATCAGGGGAAACGTTTCGCGCAAGTCCTGGTGAAGCGATAAGCGCTGTTAAGTAAGTGGACAGGAAATCAATTTCAAAATGAATTGGACAAGTGCACAAGTCCACAAATAGGTCCAAGGCGAGTGGTGGCTTTCATGTCACAATCACGTCCTAACGATCCTTCTGAATGTGTGTCAAATTGTTTGTACTGCTGTTTCTGAAGGAAGCTAGTTCCTGATGATGGCGCAGCATGTGACGCAAATATAGGATGGGCCATTGAGCATTACGAGATGTTCCATCTTGGTTCCACAGCTTTGATAAGTTACTGAGAGAAAGTAGTATAAATGTGAACTAGAATTCAATGGTGATCCTCTTAGAGATCTCGTCGGGAGAACCGAGAAGTGGCTTGACTAGCGCCAGTTGCCTAGCTCCAATCAGTGTCGAGCAGACACAAGTCAAGTGTATTAAAGCAAATTTCAATCATGAGCAAAACAAAACTTTTGCGATCCCACGACGACTCCCCGTGGCCTGGTCTCTCAGACTCACCCAATCGTGGGCCACTCTCTCTTTCGCCCGAATGGGTAGTTTCTGTTGCCATCAATTAAGGGAAGAGAACATTTTTCGTTTCAGGTGTGTCAGAGTTAATTTCTTGCTTCATACAGCAGTTGCCGATGAAAGCGTTGACAGCGTTGGCAAATGCCCTGAGTTACTGCATATGACATTAGAAGGTTCCCCTTATGGAATGCTTTCATTCTTGCAGAATACGAACGAGTCTATGTAAAGGATCATATGCTCGTGATGAACTTGGAAGCAGCTATGTCCTGCCCTGAATGTTTTTACTCTGGAATGATTGGGTGTGACCCCAAATTAAAGGCCCAGAGGTTTACGTCGGACAACACTATACGCCGGCACGATCTCCGCGCTTCATCTTTGAACCTAGTACGGGGTATATCATGTGTCTTTATTTGAGCTGTAGGTAGGTAGGTGGGCATTTTTTGATGTGGATCTTTTGGTGCTCCATGGGAGTGAAATAGTGGCGTATGTCGTGACGAAAAACGGAATGACGCTGTCACGCCGTCATGTTCTCTCTACCGCAAGGGGAGCTATGCCAACACTCTTGACTCTCTCTCACTTTCTAGTGTAGTATCGATTGTGTAAGTTTTAACGTGTTAGGATTTTATTGGTTATGTCCGCTGCAGTTACCATGTACTACACGAAACACAGTGCTCTGAACGACGGACGGATTTTAATAAGACTTGGTGTATTATATACATTTTGTTTGACTAAACATTGAAAAGCACAGCAAGTGCGAACAAAGAACACAAACGGCTTTTGGGATGGCTCTAAGAATTTGGATGTTTTTGTGAATTATTGTGACAAGGCCCAGCACGGAAATTGTGTCGAGATGTTTCTTTTGATCTCTTCCTTCATTTCTTTACTTATTTTTTCGAGGGGTTTTGGTAAGGCATTGATGCTCCATAAGGCGTGTTTTTTTGCAAGCGTATATATGCTAAAATTATAAGTGCACAAAAAACGATCATCGGCGCTTAATAATTCATCATAATGACATGGCGACATTAATTAGCGACTTAAAAGCGATTTAAAAATTTATTTGATCCTTTTTACAATTGGTACTACAACTAGACTTACAATGTAAATGTAAGGGTGTTGGCTCAACAATAGGGGACCAACTGATGTACTTTCTTTAATTTAATGTTTATTACATCGGGTTGTTCAAGTCCGTGTGTCCATGGTGGTCCTTTTGGAATGGCGTGGTGATGTGTTAGCCGACTTAGCCTCGATGGTGATTGCTATCGCTGCTCTGGTAGAATTCATGGAGATCGTTGTTCGACGTCGTTGGAATGTTCTGCTCGTTTAGCAGATTTATCGCGTTGAGGTAGCGTTGTGCGGGGATTGTGTTTCTCAGGTTCCTGATCTCCTGGTTAGGATGGCTGTTGATTTCTAGTAGCTGCTTTCTGAACAGTGTCACCATATCCTGTTGCAGGGAGATGATGCGTGCTTGGTCGTATATCCTATTGTTGCTGTGGTGCCTTTGATGGTACCTGTCGAAGGTGAGTCCAGTACACGTTCGCAATATTTTTCTTTCGATTTAATGTTACGGGACCGAAACCACATGGTCCTGATGAACTTTTACTGAAACCTCAATAGGCCGTTTCCACAGAGTTTGTAGTGGTTTCAATTTATAAGTGCCCGCTCGCAAGTGTACCTCGCTCTCAAATTTTAGTAAGTAGTTAGGTTAGTTATATTGGTAGTAATCTTTAAATGGTCGTCAGAACAACTGTTTGTTGACAGGACATAATAGTGTGAGAACACCAGAATATAGAACGAGACGAAATGAGAAAACGAGCACCTTAATAAACTGAAACTCACGCTGTAGGCGTATCCCGCTTTACAACCTCTCGCGGACGGATGAACTCGAGGAGGATTTAACGAGTTTTATCAGAAACCGCTAGGTTTCCACACCCCGAAAATTTATAGCGGAACCTGGTAGGTTCGAAGAAAATGTATGGAACCTCGCGGTTTCGTTCGGTGGAAACGTAGCATTATAGGATTTGATAGGATTTGTGCATTTTGCATGCAAATTGTAATTTAAGCGTATATCCGCTTACAAAAAAACACGCCTCTAGACACAGTTGGGTCGTCAAAAATAGCAGTCTTTAGTGATTTGTTTTCGTGGTCACACATGAAAATAATTGATAACAAATGTCTTTCAGCAATTTATTTCATTTTATATCAAAACACACAAAACCAATTTCCGCCGAGTCCTGAAAATTGCGGGTCTGTTGTACGCACTGCAGCTCGTCACAGAATTGTCTGAAATCAAAAAAAAAGTCAAAGATCTTAGCAAATGACATGATGCTCCGGTTGAACGAAGAAAATAAACAAAAATATGGATTTTTCCAAAAATGGCGAACGTTGAAACTGACCTTTGTTGTTTAAGCACAAATCTCTCTCACATTTTAGGCTATGAAAAAAAAAACTAATCGTCAGAAAAAACAATCGGATCCTTCCTTCACCATATGGAATAAGTGATAAAAATGTCAAACTGGTCGATAAAGCCGTTCTCAAGTTGCTGTGATCACCGACTTCGAAGACATGGTTTCGAGAAAAACGCGTTTAAAGTTTTGAGTACCATTACCATGCACATCTCAAGTTGATGTAGGAAATCTTGATGATATTACAAAAACTGACTGATTAAAGACTGAAAAACTTAAACACAAAACTGGACCGCCGAGCCGTCGAACTGCTGGCAAAAGAAGACTCTTTCCACCATTCATCGTTCGTTCGCTCCTCGTCAGTCCAACCAATTCCAAAGTCCTGTCGATCTCAAAAGCTTGTGCCACGTTTGAACGCCGCAGTCAATATCACCCATCCGCCGCCTACCCCAATAACGATTAATACCGCCCGCAGTGGAGTCATTGTTTCCTTACACATTCGGTTTTATGCTGCTAACTGTGGCCAACTCGAATTCCATCGGCGACGAATGTAAACACATGCTCGGTGACTCAAACGATGATGCCCGACGTGGACGACAAACGAGCGAACGACATCTCAGGTTACTGTAAATAAATTTAAATCGAGCTCAGCTGGCGGTCGCCGATCCAGTACAAAATGAGTAATTAAAAAAGCAATTACAAAATTGAATACATAGCAATTCTACATTTATTTATCTCAAAAATAATAGTCCGAAGTTAGCTTTTCTCAAATGAGTGGGAAGGGATTTCGTAAAGGATTTTTAAGGACAGTGTAAACCATAGTACCCCCGGTGAAGCAGAGACAAGCAAATCAAAACCATTACAAAAGTGAAACACATCCCTCAGACCTTATTGATTGCTGGCTATTGTTGGATAAGGGATCACGCCGAATCTTCGAAACCCATATGACTGCCCGAGAACAGTGTTGCAAGTGAAAGTATTAACAAAATGTTACAAAATGTCTTTATTTCACTTTGTGGTAGAATAAAACCAAAAGCAAAGAAAAACGAGAATCGGAGAGAGAAAAGGATCGTTGTTATCAAAGAGAGGACTGCCGGTTGGGTCAGAGTTACATAAGTTAATTTTAAGCACAGTTTGTAAGCAGCAGCCAAAGCGATCAGTAAAAAAAAGTGGATTAGACGAAAAGGAGTGTTTCATTTATTGGTGTTTGATTTGACGAGTGAATCCCTCACAACTTCGAAGTTTTTCTGTGCATATAGTTTTGCAGGAAGTCTTCCTTAGATATCTCGCTCAAACGATCGTCATTCTATGATCGTTGGCGTGTTATCACAACATTCCCGTCTACAATCGAAAGTGTTATCAATTTACATGTGAGCGAGCTGAGCGCCCTTAAAAGTGGGATGCGTTTGTATTTCGTTATGTTTTCATGGAACGTTATTGAATAAATGCATCCTTGTAGTCGGGGGAGAAAATTCACATAAACTTCGCACGCGGCGTCAGGAACTCCTTATGAATAAAATATTTCGATCTAATGCAATTGTGTTTTTTTTTCACATTTTTCACGTAAACCGACGGCTTATCGTTCATCGAACCATACACCTGGGACTGTCATCACTCGGAATACTATGTGCATTCGTCGAAGCAGCAAGTTCCAGCACTTTCTCAAATTTACGCGGAACTTGTCGATCGGTGCTACATACCAGGTACGGGAGGCCTGCATATCCCGTACACGTTCTCGTCAATCCAACTCAGGGTTACTGAGAAGAGAGTTCTGTGATGACTGCATTTTAATGCACCTCTTCTCAAAGGGCGTTTGATGCAAATTATAACCAACTTGGCGGCCTAACAAGAGTTTCCTCCCTTCAAACCTTCGTCGGTCATTCACTTTACAAAGTATAC
The DNA here is from genome assembly GCA_905231855.2 of Eristalis tenax. Classification (NCBI taxonomy): domain Eukaryota; kingdom Metazoa; phylum Arthropoda; class Insecta; order Diptera; family Syrphidae; genus Eristalis; species Eristalis tenax. The sequence continues at coordinate 26,659,202 of HG993127.1, forward strand.
CCTTAGGCCGGCTCGCCATGACTTAATTGCAAAATACATCGCCTTGTAAGTTCATTAAAATTTCTTTCTCACCGGGAGTAAACTTCTGCAACTTGTTTTCCTTTTCCAAGTCTTCTGTTGCCTTAGTCCTTCTTTACAGGTGATACATGAGTGATGAAGAAAAAACTGTTGTTTCCAGTACTTCTGTGCAGCCCAAGAAGAGTGCGAACTTTCCTAAAAGTTTCCAATTTACCCAGCCGCTCAGATTCCAATTCACCCACACACCCTCATCTCGTGAAATTAGCGCAAATTAACGTTGTTTGGCTTCGGAGTCATACTTATTGAGGAGAATATGATTCCTCCGGTTCATTGGAAATGCAGTTGAGGACGTGTGAGGACGGGCACCACTTTGTCGGAAGGATTGTGAAAGTATTTCTAGACTTTTGTTTGTGAATACCACTGACACTAGGAAGGGCTAGGCTTGAAGCCTTTGCTAAGGGCTAGCAAACTTGGTGCCGACTGTATCTAGGCACAGAATATCTTGTCGACAAAGCAAACAAATTTGATTACATGGCTTTAGTTTTTTTAGAGCGATTGTACCTGTGTAATGGCGTTCCAGGATTTATCAACTTTTGCGAAACGTGCAAATTCAATAGAATTAAGCTTATTTCCCCGATTTCTCCTATCCACACCAGGGATAGAATTTCGCTAACTTTGCCTCTTTTTTTTTTGTGACTAATTGGAGTGTAGTATCGACTTTACACGACCCATTCCAAAAACTGCAGACGCTCGATATTGCGAGCATCGATATACGAGTATATTGAGCACGCAATATTTTATGACTATTCTAAAAAGAGAACAGGAAAAAGACTCGCAACATTGAACGCCATTGAACGCATGCAATATAGAAATAAAGGGTAATTTTTTAGCTATTACCTTTTTGGTAACACTAGTTTAAACAGCTGAAGCACGTTTCGTGTTTTGTTTAACCATGAATCGTCTTACAAACGAACAGCGCTTGCAAATTATTGCATTTTATTATCAAAATGCGTGCTCTGTTAAGAAAGTTTATCGCGCGCTTCTTCCATTTTATGGTGTGTTCAGCGACGAAGCTCATTTTTGGCTCAATGGGTACGTAAATAAGGAGAATTGTCGATTTTGGAGTGAATATCAGCCAGAAGCATTGCAAGAGCTACCAATGCATCCAGAAAAAGTCACAGTTTGGTGCGGTTTATGGGCTGGTGGCATCATTGGACCGTACTTCTTCAAAGATGATGCCAATCGTAACGTAACTGTGAATGGTGAGCGCTACCGTGAGATTATATCCAACTTTTTTTGCCCAAAATGCAAGAGCTTGACTTGCATGACATGTGGTTTCAACAAGACGGTGCCACATGCCACACAGCACGCACAACAATGGGCTTATTGAGAGGCGAGTCCGGTAAACATTTTATTTCACGTTCGGGACCGGTCAATTGGCCGCCTAGATCGTGCGATTTAACGCCTTTAGACTATTTTTTGTGGGACTATGTTAAAGCTCGTGTCTATACAGACAAGCCCGCTTCAATTGACGCATTGGAAGACAACTTTGAAGCATTTATTCGTGAGATACCGGCCGAAATGTTGGGAAGAGTATGCCAAAATTGGACTAAGCGGATGGACCATTTGAGGCGCAGTCAAGGTCAACATTTGCATGAAATAATCTTCAAACATTAAATTATATGGATCGTACTTTCGATTCAAATAAAGATTTCATGCATTTTTCTGAATTTTATGTATTTTTTTTTTTTAAAACTCACGCTTTAATTTATCGTTCGCATGCCGCATTCCAGAGATCACTCCTATCACTCCAAGAGCATACATAATCCCTGCATAAAATACGAAAATAAACAATATCGATGCACATCTCAAATATCATCCGTTCTCAGATAATAACACGATGGCGCAACATTAAGGCCATCCCGCACCCACCCCGCCACAAGTGGACGCTATACATGCGGCGCTCGACCAGACATAATGCAACCATAACTGACCCCCGGGGAATTAGTGAAGTTGATTAGTTCTTATCTATCGTTCGCAAGGGAATGCTCTGCCCTACAGAACTGAAATAAAATATATTTTTTCATAACTTCGACTTAAAAAGTTAAGTTTACATACAGGGCGAGGACCTCGCTTCTCAGCCACCACTCGTGTTGTGCGTGCTATTGTTCTCGCACTAGTGGAAAGGACCTACAGATTTATGCCGACTCCGAACGACCGAGACCGATAGACAGTTATACTCTTTGGCCGTTGTCAGTGACTCAAAAAGGTGGGGCGGTGAAAATTATTTCGCTCGTGCCAAGAGTCGAATCTAGACATCTCGGCGATTGAGTCTACTGCCTCCAATTTATGCGTAAGGCATGCATACACGAGGGAGGACTGTTCTCTGTGTGAATGGTAGTAAAATTAAACCCATGCCACGAGCCGAACGGGAAAATGTTGGCATGCTGTGAAGGTAATCGTGTGGTGCATAGTTTTGCACATTTTCAAAATATTACGAAAGTCTAGAAATGCATCCAAAGTTAAACCAGCATTAGGATGAGACACACTACAGTACCTAGGAACATTATAAATGAGACGGACACATTCAGTAAAGGTGACATTTAATCTTCTTTTACATTCACAGACGACATGAGGATATGCGGAGCAATTATATGTAAAGAATGGCATGATTAAAGTTTTAAAACGACGTAGTTTTACAGACCTACTTAGAACCCACGCGGAGTGTCGGAGGTATCTCAAGCATTACAGTAGGTTAGTGAAGAATTAATTTGGTATCCAAGACACTTCACATTATGCTCACCAGGTATTATTCCTCTATTCAGAATGATTCCCGGAAAGTTGTGTAAGTCAAAAGTGGTTCTTGAGCAGATCCAATACTAGCCGATTTAGAGAAATTTCGTTTGAGTTCGTTCTGCAAGCCGTAGTTCCTTCCATCACTGTAAGAAACGAAGAGGTTGACAGATCTTTTAAAAGTTTTTATTTTTATTTTTGCCTACTCCCGGTAAGAAACGAAGATGTTTTTGCAATCCTGCCACCTTGCGTCAGTACTTCTCGAACAGGGGCTGACTTATCGTACAGTCTAGTCCTAAAGACGGTTCCAAGACGGATGGAATAACAAGTTTTGGATGGAATCACAGTCTCTCTAATACTGCGCATTCTCAGTCGGTTAGCAGCCACTAACGAGACGACTCGTCTACTGTCAATATTATTGTCCACAAAAAAGGGTTCCATCACTGGATTGTGAAGAATGAAACACAAAAGCTTACTATTCACGATATGCACGAATTTATTTACAAACCCTGGTTTACTTCTTGTGCTTAATTACAGCTTAAGAACCAGTATTGTTTCTAGATCCTGCTGTCGCCATCTGGCTATGGATTCCCCTCTCGATTATGAACAGAATTCCTTGTTTTTCTATTCGTTTATAGGTGGCGGTTCTTACATAAGCATGTACTACAATCATTTCGGGACTGCGCTTCGGAATGGTTTCTTTTTCCGAGTTATGGTTGATTTTCCCAATAGGTGGCGGTGTTGACGATAAGTGGACAAAGGCTGATAGATTTGTAGACTGAAAGGTGGTTGGTGTTCTGATCATCCCACGTCACCATACGACATGTGTAATTTCAAATGCGAGTCCTTCACAGCAAATAACAGTTTTCCAATTTTAGGCAACTCTCAAGGGAAGGGCCATACGGTGGTGGTCAATCGAAGGGCCAGAGTCAAAATAAAATCTGCAGTTTTTTCGCCAGCAAGATAGGTTTTAGAAAAGAGCTTCCTCTTTAAGGAAGAAAGCTATTACAAAATCAGCAATATTTCCCCGAGATACACATTCCAAGAAAAGCTCTCCATTAAACTTCCGGTTACGAATTGAAGCCGTTCCGTATTAACGTAGTTTCCAGCAAACTGTTGAGTGAGACAAATTTGTACACATTATAAAGTTCCATGTGCGGACCATCTAGGCCTTCTCCACAAGAACCACAATCGTGAATAAATTACGAAATGTGAAAACCTCGTCAGGATTATGTCCATCACTTGATCAATAGACTCAGCCAGACTGCAAAGCGCGTCAATATGAAATGACACGTCACATGACACGACACAAACTGTCTAGAAATTTATTTCAGATTGTGGAAGCATCAAATCAAGTTCCGTTTAGAAAAAATAAAGCCGATGTGTAGCACCACGGTCAAGGATCTCCGGAACGTGCACTGCAGTTCGGGAAGGGAATGCACTGTCGTCCGATTTGGCACCGGAGAAGGCCATACCAGAGTCAAAATAAAATCTACAGTTTTTTCGCAAGACAGACAAGGTTTCAGACAGTGCTGCATCGAATGTTTGGCCGTGTCTGAGGGGAAGATAGTCCAAGTGGAAGAGAAGACAGAAGCGCGAAATATACCAAAGTGTGGATGTTGTACAGAGGCGAAGATCCGTCAACGCTCATGAGTCGATCGCATCGAACGAACAAACAACAATGAGGGTCTTCGAAAACGAGCTTCGCGACGCGGCGAGGAGATAAAGACCGAAGCAGTGGTGTAAGGAACAATTTGTCCTGCCGGCGCGATCGCATGGAGAGAAACCCGATCCTCCAGCTCAAAGATCAAGTACCATCAATAACGGAAGGCAGCTTTAGCTGAAGCTCATACCCCTTTCGTAAGTGGAGATATTGTAAACAGCGACTGCGGAGTTAAGCTCAAAGTTCAAAGAACAACGAGGCAGACTTGTACAATTACTTCCCCCTCATTATTGCATACCAACCACAGCGTGGCTGCAGCATTCTTCTTTGCGGGATGCCATCATTATCGTAGAAACTTTCAAGAAATCCCTTCATGCGGTCACTGAGGACTGCAAGGAGTCACGGAAGAACGGTGAAAGCACAAGAGCGACAACATCTCCCCTCTTCAATCCTCCTTATTCCGCTTCGGTATCCTTTCCCACCTAAATGCGGTCCCATGGAAATCTCAAACATTCCAACCCAATTTAGTTTTCCTGTACGAGTTTTTTTTTCTCGTCGAAATGACATCGTCCCCTAGGTCCGTCACTCACCTTCTGCATTATCCACCCCCCGGGAAGCCTCTCCAAGTCGTGGACTTCCCGGCAAATCGTATTTATGTAAAATTTGTGTGATAAAAGTTTACTTCAATTTGAATTTCAATTGTGGTTACCTCAGACGGATGTACACAAGTTCGTTGTGTTCACTCGCAGTCGCGTGGAAGCATTGTGCGTGTGACAACTGGACCCGGGTTTTGATGAATTGAAATAACTCATCTTTAACGAGACGCTAGTGCATGAAAAGTTTAACTAGGTGCGTTGCCTCTTTCGTGGAGGACGAGATTCACGTCGCGTCCATTGAGGACACTGAAAGGACTGAACTGCAGAAGCAGAAGCAGAAGCACACAACCACTTGTGTCATCCTTATGCACTTTCAGTCCTTTCATCAGCGATGTCGGAGCAATTTATATAAAAGTTTTGTATCCCTCCATTGTTGGATGCACTCTGCGAAAGTATTTAGATAAATTGCTTGAATCTGTAGAATCCGTTTAGGGTATTACGCAAGGTTTTTGTTGAATCCGATTGTCCTGCTTCGACTTTGGGGAAGCGGAATGGAATTCTCTCTTGGGATGTCGGCTTGTTGTTGTGTTCTTGAACTTTGGTTCGTTCAATTACAAGAATTTAACATCAAATTGAAGCTATTGTTTGACTGGAGGCATCTCGGTGCACACTCCACTTGCAGAAGACATGGAACATCGGTCTACTTTGAGCCTCCCTGAGCTGCATCCAGGAAAAACGAACATTAATTGGCCTTGCTGCCGTAATACTCTTATGCTACTCCTACCGCCCCGGTGCCTGTGGTTGACTTTTGCATGTGAATTCGTTTCCGTAGAAGAACTTTGATAATTCTGTGCCGGGGTGTTGGAGAGTTTCCAATAATCTTCGCATCGCCACATGACTTCCAGACAACAAAGAGTAGGAATGGTAAGAGGGACGCAAGAGCTCGAAGAAATGGCAACAGACAGCATTGAACTTATTGAAACATCTGTGCAGTTAGAAAACGAGGAAAATAGTAAGAAGAGGCATTTACTAATAATGACCTAAGTGCTAACATGTCAAACTTAATTCAAAACCTCTGCATTAATCGATAAAAGCAAAGCAAAGCCCTGGAATGATTTTACATGAGGAAACCGGAAGCATATTCGTCTCGAATGAGACAAAAATCAGGACGCACGAGCAAGGGAAAATAAAGATTATGCCATTCTCCAACTTTCAAACCATTCATTGGTCTATTCATTCAGTTGCCTTTGTAGCCTCTAAACAAAGCGAATACGATATATTTCAAGCCGGCATTATTTTCATATTTGGCACGAAACTAGTGGCAGTGCGCCAACCCGAATGTTTCACAAACCGAGCTAACCCGGGTTAGAATAGATGCAGACCGAGATGTAACCCGGGTCGACGAACTCGGTTTGATGATAACCCGAAAGCAAACAATATGGATTATGGAATGGGACAAATCGAGTTGTATTGTCCATTCTATTTTGTTTCGTGTTGGTTTCGATGTTCTGTTCAGACAAGATGATGTGTGAGCAAATTGTTTAGATTCCTCTCTCTTCTCTTTAATCCCTCTCTGGATTTTCATATACTCGTAGGTCGCATCGCAACGCAACTTACTTGCAGAAATGAAGTACTATGGACATGATCAACTGCACATCTGATTGATCCCTAGCCCAACGACGAATTTTCTGAGGTTTTTGGACAGTTATTGATGAATTTTTGACAGTTATTCCCGAAATTTCGTGAGTACTGTTCTCTGAATGGTCAATGTGAAAACGACTTTAGAAAACGATATAAAAAACGGTTGTCGAAAATGTTAAGGGGCAAGAGAGGCAGAAGTTGGGCGTCTCTGTCATACTTCATTTCTGTTTATTTGTTTTGATATGTCACACAAACAAAAAGACGCGAAAAGTTGGTGGGGGTGGAATGGGGCTCCGAACTAAGTCAAATTCCATTCTGTTTCGGGTTGGTTTCGGTTCGGCATAATATGCTCACACCGAGTTGAACCATCTGCAGTTCATTTTTATGCATTCAGTTCTTTTCCTCGAATTCGGTTTGACATAAATGTAACTCGGGTTGACTCGTATTACGCGACCATACCAGCGACCATACTCTTTCGCGATATCTAAGAGGACTGCCAATGCACGTCGTCTCTGATTCAACCTCTCTTTCACTCAAGAGGGTAGTTTATGATGCTGGCTGAGCCGATTGAGGAAAGGGATCATTTGTACTCCTTGTGCAATATCGCTCAAAACTCGGTTTAGGTGTAGCCCGGGTCAACTCGGTTTGCTAACCCGAGTTGACTACTTAAAACACAAATTATCACTGCATCTTAAACTAGACGTTGTATTGGTGGCTGTAGAAAAAAAGCTCCAAAAGACTCCTGCGGGAGACATAGCTTCCCTAAAAGCTTTAATATTTTTATGCTGTTAAAATCATTGACCAAACTTAGACACTTTGTCTGCTGGCGTCTTTTAGGTGCATGACAGCCCCACCGCCTATACATTTTAACACACTAAATCCATAACTAGAATTTTTCGCGGAATTTACTATCTGAAGTACGTTTTCTCATGGCGTGGCACTTGGTTGTAGAAAAGGAGAAATGGTCGTTGAAAGCCAAAAAACAAAATTAACGACCTTAAAGTAAACGAATAATTCACTTCCCAAACATTTTGCGTATTTTTCATAACTCGAAGTTTCTGTAAGACGAACTTATTTTACGGTCCTTTGAAATCCGACTCAGGAACGTTTGACTGTAATTTAAAAATTTCGAATACGTCTTACGTAATTTAATTTTACGTAATTTGAACTTTCTTATTCGTCGAGCAGCTATGAATTTTTAAAATAAATGTTATAAAAATCTTCGAAACTCCAAACGAGCTCCACATCGCCCGCTTCGATTCTTCTTTTAAGATATTCTTTAGAGCCTTATCTAAACAACCATTTCAGCTACATCAACGTACACACAAAGCTGATGACTGTGCACCGCCATAACCAAAAGACTTAACCCCTTGACCAAGCCCTTGACTAACCCGTATGTCAAAGTCCTCACCCGTGAGTTTACAAAATGTTAATTGAAAAGTGACAGCAAATAAGAGGTTGCTTGTGGTCTTCAAGAGGTTGTTCAAGAGGTTGCAGCCTTGCGAAAACTGCACTCGACGCTGGCTTGTTAGAAAAGACGAGTGACTTGACGTGTCTCCATCAAAAATAGTCCAAAGGCGTGAAATCACACGATATTTGGGTAAAATCCTCCTTCTACTCGCCACGATCCGAATTCCTGCGAAAAGTCGACGAATGGACAAATCCTCAAATTTTTCCGCTGATGCCAACGCATGCGTGCAGACGGTTTGGTGACCAATTGCGTTGGACTTGGTCGCTATATACTGCAGGCAAGCAGCCGTCAGACTTATGCCAGAGTAGGCCCGTTGTGTTACCCCGTAGGTCCTAGTGCTGAAGATGGCTGACACTTATGTTGCTCAGTTCGTCCAGGCTGTTTGAAAATCACAGTTTTGACCACATTCCACAAAGTACTAAGCAACATCAAATGAAATCCGCTGAAATTGCCTTTCCGCGACTCTCAAATACGACTAGTCACTCGCTGATGGCCACCTAGATGCTTCCAGGAGCCCGACACTGCTTCCTGATTGAATATCACAATTTCACCTTTAAAACTTCTGCCACGAAGTTCCAAGCCCTCTTCAAAGACCCGCCGACCCCATCAAATTCAATTGCCTCGTTCTTTGACATCGCCTTTCGGGTGTGGAACTAATTAACCACCACCAGCCATGCACTTTGGCTGCGCAGTTTCTTGTCAAACTTCGATGAAACTCGTCTCGCATCCCACCGCAATCGATATCGGTGACGTGAAATCGTCAAAAATCACTCCGAATACACACGCATACGTACATGTCACGCACATGGGTCTGTAATTAAATTTTCCACTCTACTGGCCCTGTAAGCAATTTGTTGAGTTATTGTTGATACATCAAGACAACAATTTAGATACGCACCAGCAGGACTGAGATTGGCGGCGGGGCCGCCCCATCAGACGCAGATAGCTGCTTCACCTGACGCAGCATGCTTATTCCGCTCCTTTACATGTACCTACGCCAGAAGTGAGGGTGGGGTGCTTCCGCCCATGGATTTACATAGATTTAATTAAGATTAAGTACTGGGGGAAGGAACGGTTTAGGGTACATTATCCCTTCTATCGGTATCGATCTTTCATTTGCTGCTGTTCCCTTTTTTCCTGTTCGTCTTGTTGTTTTCTTATTTTTTTACTTTGTGGGGGCGAGCTGCTGTCCCCGAGCGAAGACGGATTTGGCCAAATGGCCTAACCTTGATTAAGATGCGAAAGCAATTTCTTTTTCGTTCTTCTTTCCTCGCTCAGTGCTCTCGTCTTCACATTTTGTTTTGGGGCTGTCTTCCTTTCTCGCTCGGAACGATTAATAGATTGATGTTGGCTGTGCGCACTATTTTACTCGCTCACTCACCCACACCACAGACGTCCTCCTCGCTGACACTGATTTAGAGAGCCGTGCCGGAGATGTGTGCCAAGGATGGCTTTGTCATAATCGAAAATGTCAAGTTGAGGGGGTGGGGGTGGACTGCTGAAGGAAACGAAACTGCGGGGGAAGGCCTAATTGCTTTGGGGCAACGACGACGGTTCGAACAGCTAACCATGTATCGTTCTGAGGATGCTCTTAGTTCGCTCTTACTTCGGGCGTGCCGCGCCAAAACGTGCGCTGGGGTGTGCGGTTGGCCTTGGGTTGCAATTGAAAAATTCGTTCAATTAAACGGACCGAAGTGCGGAACGACCGAGAAATACACAAACACATTCTGGGAGCGTTGGGAGGGCGAAATTTGGCATTTCAAAGCACCCGGGAGCGACGGTGAAGTACGCGGAGATACTCGGTATTGCATATTTTTGGTTATTTTTAGACTATTGATGGTGGCTTGTCATGCAAGGTCTTCGCGTGGGTGCAATAAAATGGTTATTTCACCTGCCATGAGCAGCCGCCAGTGGGGAGCCAACGATACAAAACCAAGACCATCTGAGGGAAGTTTTCGAAGGAAATTCCCTCAAGACGCAGAGAGCGTGGAAAGGGAAGAGCAAAGTTGCTCCTTAATTAGGATGTGCGTTTTAGCTCGGAGGATCGGATGTTTGACCACGGTTTTTTTTCGCGAAATGGGTGAGCGTTAATTGAACATTTGCATAAACGAAAACGAGACATTTCGTGAAATGGATCCGGGGAGCTTCGCGAGCACCGGAGTTATTATTTGTTGGGAAAATGTGCGTCTTGAAGGCGAAATATTTCCTTGCGTGATGTTTATGTTTGGCAACAGTTTGCCTTACTGACTTAACATAAAGTTAACCGATGTAGAAGCAAGGCGGCGTCGAGTCCAGCTGGCATTTTCCGGATGTAACCCAAGTAATTGGCGCCAGTTTAATGGTTGGAATGGTTGCTAGAAATTATTTCAGTTGAGCACTGTAGTAAGAGTAACTTTGCCCTAATTTGAAGATATCGCAGTGTTCCTTAAATATCGATAGTCTATCGACAGTAAAATAATATCGCGTACATCGATATCGAGTACTTTCGTCGATATCGCGTACTCTCGAAGGCCTCTCGAAGGCCCGTCACGATACACAGAATACAATGCAATATGTCATCATCATCTTCTGACCCGCATGGGGTGGACATGGGCCTCAACCAACAAGCTTCTTCAACTAGCACGATCTCTGGCTATCCAGTGCCTCATGGCCTGTTGGTTGAGGTCCTTCTCCACCTGAATGAGCCACCTTAAGCACGGTCGTCTTCTGTTATGTTGTCCCACATGTTCGGAGTCGTATACTCTTCGGGCCGGATCTGAGTTGTCTATGCGCTCTACTTGCCCAGCCATCTTAGACGTTGGATCCGTAGACGTCTGACTAGGCTCATGTCATCTAACCCATAGAGCTCACATATGTCTGGAGCAATTTCAAAATGCCAAAGATTTGAATTATGTCGACCGAAATTGCCAACTCACAAAATAGAGGATCAGCTGGACAGCCAGAGGCAAGAAGTTAAAATGGATAGACAACATCTAGGAGAACATTTTAAGCCGCATTTCCAGTTGGAGATAAGTCTTTACAAAGCCACAATGTACGAAAAAACAAAACCGGGTAAGCCTAAGGCCTTCAAGCAAAACGATAATTAATACCATTTGCGTAGGTACATAGGCAGGGGTTGAATGCGCTTGCATCAGGTAGGCGATCACTGGGCAGAGGTGGTTGGACCGAATCCAAAAATTCGCCTGGTTACGCCTGGACTGCTGATGAGTTAGAGTCGATGGCGGGAATCCAGTTGCCTGGAGATCTCCCGCGTGGTTGACCCCCGCGACCCCTTTAGAGGAGCATGCGCATCAGAAGATTATAATGACGGCGCAGTTTGTTAAGTGTCTGCAATATTTTTTATTGTGGTCAACGGTTCGAATCCCAGTGAAAGCAAAGGTAATACACTTTTATCTGATTTCCAAATCTGGTCCACTCACCATTTGCCGTTTGAACCCAATTAACGGCACTGTCACTGGGGTAGTCGATCAGTGGTGGTAGTCTGACTGTGAGTATCACAACCGACCAACAAGCAGCCCACCGAAGATAGGGGGCGACTAGTGGATTCATCAGATACAACAGCTGAAGTCCCCCAAAGTTGCTGACGAAGTACTGCGCAGTAGTGCCGCTTGACAGCGTCCTTGTTTGTCCTTGGACCTCTCCCATGGAACATCATGTATAACGGGATTCGACTTCTGTCGACCAGATGAAGTTAGAGTGATAGACTTTGCTGATGACATGGCAGTGGTCACAGTAGTCAAGCACATCCACCAGGTGGAGTCTGCTACGGACGAGGCGATCGAAAATATAAGGACCTGTCTTGAATCTGCCGGTCTAGAACTAGCTGCGCACAAGACTGAGGCTATCGGTGTAGTACCGGATCGGAAATCAGACAATTAGATCGAAGTTATGATTGAAGTAGCTCGGTGTCAGAAAGGCTTCGCTTCAAGAAACACATTGAGTACTTCAGTAAAAAGGCATCAATGAAGCTAGCATCGGAAGCTCCTTGTATCCTGCTGTCCATAGTGATCAGCTCAGTCCTTCTGTACGCTGCTTCGATGTGGGCTGAAGGGAGTGAACTGGCAGAGGGAAACTGTCAGAGCAGTACAGGCTCTGCAGAATCATAGCCATTAGAGCCTTCCGAACTATCTCTGGCGATGCAGCATGTGTTCTAGGAATGGTCTCCATTGACAGAGACAGCAGCAAATGAGAGCCATGCGCTGTACCTGAGGCGGCCCCTGAATCGTCGGGAGGCAAGAATAATGAAGATGGAGAAAAGAGTGGCATCGATGACACTGTGGCAAACCAGTAAGGATGGCACCACAAAGTTCAGGTGGACCCATAGGCTCACCATTGAACTCATGAGCGCAAAGAAAAACGGGGAACTGCAATTTTCACCAATAACTCCACAGGATTGGACACTATAGCTCAACCATGTGCCCCGAGTGTCCAGACGTGAATGAGGACAGGGGCATGCCATGTTCCACTGGACGAGCGAGCTTGCAAAGCCCGTAGGATCTCCTAACCTACATGACGTGATCTGAGAGCGACATGACAGGGGTCTGCTCTTTTATAGCTATCAGAAGAGCCAAAGACGCGGCATGCCCGACTAGAGCATAATGATCAACTTTTTGTTGCTGTTTGAGCCTTAAACTTAGACGCCTTTGGAAATCACTCGAAACATCTGAAGTGACAGGAACACTTACTTCGACTAAAAGTCCAAATTGCAAAACATTTCAAATTTCACCCCAACATCACGCATATACGAGTAGGAGCCACCCCAAAATACTGTGTGTGAATGAACATAAGTTGAAATCTCGGCCCCTACTCTAAGTTGTCGGCTTCAATATAGTTGCTCTAAAAGTGGTTCGTTCATATGACGGACGGATGAAAAGCTTTCGTTTGGAATCAAAATGAGGAATAAGTTTAACTCTGTTGAAGCTTAGTGGAGACCAGCCAGAGCAAGGGGACAATTTCAGTCCTATGGGAATCAAAATGAGTCTAGCTCCACCATCTGCTTGCCTACCTTAGCTAACCTCCCGGCATCCAGGGCACGAATGGCGACCTGGAGGTCATGAAAGAAACAAGAAAGTTTGAGGTACCTCTCCAGCGAACTCTGCTGACTCTTTGTCAAAACCTTTTGCCTTTGCCTGGCTACACTTAACACCTTGGACCACCCCCAGTCCCCAATCTCCCCAGTGACACCTTACACTTGCTTTCGAAAAAGAATACCTGACCCAGAAAGCCAAACAATCACGTTGTGCATATTTTATCAAGTGGGTTTATGCGAACGCCAAACGTGCGCTTATCAAAAAGCACCGGACCGAGTCGCAGCCACAAAACCTCATCGAATAAAATGCCAACTTAACCGGTGCTACAATTTTCATCGGTTTCCCATTAGGATCATTTTTATTAGAGCCCGTCCAAGGAAGGATACACAATTGAACAGCTATCGAACGACAAGGGACACCTGTACCAGGCGATGCAACGTAACGACCGCACTAGGGCCACCGCAACCATCACCCGCAGTCTATATATGTAGAGACACATTATCTGAGAGTTCGGTCTAAAGCGCACACACGCTCCGTGTCGGGCTATCGCCACCAATCCGTATCCCCGAAATGAAATTTAAATTTTTATAAATTTACCCCCAGCCGACCGACGCAATCCCCAGCCAAGCAACAAACACCACCGCCAGTCGAATGGAACGACACAAGTGGAAAAAAAAACTGGGGACCAAACATGGTGGTCGCCTGCGATAACCCAAAATATCCTCGTTTTATGAATTTCGTATTCCCTCTGAGTCGATAAAGGTTCACCCGACGAGCAAACATCCACAACAATCCTGCCGAGCCAGCACCTAACAGCAGCATCCAAGGTACACGCCGCAGCCATGGAAACCCCAAAAAAGATTAACCCTTGCTCAGACAGCCGCACGATGAATCGCAAAAAAGGAGCCGAATATCCATTGGAGTCGGAGTCGCGCGATAGTGAGGGCCGCAGAAGGCACACGCTATCGGAAACAGACTCAATGGGAAAATAATTTGAATTTCCATCGATTTATTCAATCTGCGGCGGGGCTACCTGTGGTATCCCTGTTATTCCCGCGCTCCGCTCGTGCTGGCCGTGCCTCAGATTTCGGCGAAAAGCCCATTCTGTTGAGCGAAACTCAACGGTACGGTTCGGGTATCCTTGAGGGGACCAAGTGCCCGACATTGGCCCTCTGCCTCTGCTCAACCCACACAGAGCAGCTCTATGAATAGCATCTTGTGGGCGTCAGCGACGGCATAAAAGGGGAAAGGGGAGGTGAGTGAGGAAAAAACACTCTCAAAACTCCAAGAGATAATTTCTTGTGTAATTATTACGCTTGGTAGCCCAACGAGAGCACACCACTGTAGCCGACGCAACACAATCCCCCCAGTCGTTCCATCGCTCTAATGTACACCACAAAGTCGTAATCAGATCTCAAGAGCACAGGGTGATGTCTGTGGTGGCGTATAATTCCACCAGCACCAGCTCCAGCCGCATCACTGCGGGCAGAGTCCTTGCATATCCTACCGGAGGTAATGAAATTGCTATTCGGTAATTTAATGCCGGGAGATGTTTCACTGATTCATTAAGTTTTCTCTCGTTCTTGCTCTGGCTGCGTAAGTGTTTGGCGTCGTCGTTGTCGTCGCCTTCGTCGTTTCGACGGCGTTTAAGCCAGCGGGGCCTGGGTGTAATTTAGGTAGAAATCAAGCTGATGGGACTGTGCTCAAACGCGGAGCGCTTTCCGCTGAGGGGATGGCTTTTAAGTGGAACTTTTCCTATCTAGTCCGCACTCGACGTTGGGCGCCATGTAATCTGGCTGATTATCAAATTCACTACGAAATTGGATTGTTCCACAGCGGATACGGTGAAGTGTTTGATTGAAGTGTTGGATAAAAGATTGAGTGGTCTAATTGATTTTGGAGATCGTTCGCTTCGCTGCCTAGTGGCTTACTTCTCTGCATTTTTCTCCCTCACCCCCCCTAGCTTTGTCAGCTGATAGATTGAGAGGCGGTCCTGATTAAATTGGTCACCTCATCTACTCAAATTGAAGAGATGAAGCCACGAACGACTGAGTGCTCCGGCGTTTATTACACTTTCTTCAGCTGAGAGTTGCTCTTCTGTGCTTTTACATGGAAGGCCAGAAGAGCTTGTCGAGGGGTCCCTTAAACGAGACGACTGATTACTGGGAATCTGAGGATGTCGTTTTTTGCGCATGAAGTCAGCGACATCACTGGATTGGTCAATTGCCTTGAAAGAATAGAGACTCCATCCTGACAGTTGAAAATTTGCGCTGGAATCGGAGGAAGGCATGCAGGATGTGTGGAATCGGAGTATAAGTTCCAAAAAAGGAGCGCCTCTGAAAAATATATGCGGTCTCCTTAACATTGACAAGATTTTCAAGTCTGTCAAAGCCTGCTATACACCAGCATGGCAAGGCTAGATTTTTACACATTTCACACATCGACATCCTTCACCTACTCTCAAGACCGCATGTGACCACCTGGACCGAGACGAGCTACACACTTCCAAGTCTAGTTTCGACATTCCTGCCAAGGTGATGTCGAGGGCCATGTTGAAACTGCACTCTCCTAAAATTCAATGTCAAAAGCATGTTTGAAGCAAGACGACAAGGCGTCGTGTGCTGACTTCTTCAACATCGTTCTGAGAAGATTGTGCTTAACTCACCAGCCAAGCAACCACATGTCCGTACGACAGATGGCAAAGTTTATGACACTGACCTGCGATTGAGGGATTTGATTTTTTGGAATGAATCACGAGGTCACAGGACGCGTACCAACAACGACTCGAACAGACGTTGGCAATGGGCAGTTATTACTTCGAATATCAGAATCGGGACGAAACACAGAAAAACCCTCGATTTCTTTGGCCAGAAGAGGTAGTTGAATAAATAGCACTTGTTAAGCATGCACTGCTCCATCAGAATACCTGACCATGGTAGTGTTTTCCAAGCGGATGCCATAGCTTTACTGCCAGAGGAAATGCGGCAAGACGGATATCAATGTTGAACATAGCTACAGCAGATATTAGCATTCCCATTGACAGCCAAGTGTCTTTTAAAGCCATTTCGTCAACGGGAGTTAGTTCTAACCTGGTTAACAGTACGGAGCAGTGGGTTACTCTGCGCTGGTTTCCGGGTCTTATCAGGGAATGAAGCAGCTGATGAACTTGCTGGAAAGGAGCGAATATTGAACCATACCACGCCATTCAATGGACAGTATTGTGCTCTCTGACCACCTGTGCCACCACTCTGAAAGGTTGGCCTGGGTTCAACTGTGCAACTAGCAACAGACGCTACAATCGTGAAGTACTACTTTCGACAAGCATCTGAAGTAAAACGGTGTGAAAATTAAACTCGTTTTCTTTCACGAATATGCAGAAGCAGTGGTGGCTGGGAAACAAGAGAGGACACTCCTCTGTTTCAGCCCCAGTCTCGGTCAGTCGAGGCATGGAACAGAATATGCCACCCATGGCCTTCACGAGCTAAGATCTCTTTACTATGTGTTTCCAGATAAATTAGGTGTCGGCATCGATTATTGAGGCTCGTACATAAGTGGTACCGCGGAGTAGGCTAACATCTTCCCTCGATGGGCATTGCAATGGACTCAGAGGGACTATCTTACCCAATCTAGCTCTTCTTCTAAGAGGATCATGTGGCTACACAAATCGACACAAATCAAGAGCGTTTCCTAGAAATACTTTGTCTTTTCCAGAGAAAAACCCCTGAACACAGACAGAATGTGGAGGAGAAGATGCAACCGTGAACAGAACAGCATCAAGGGATACCCATGCGATTAAGTATCCAACGTGTAAGGTGTGTGGACTATGTAAAGCGAACGCAACAGAGGACGTAGACGATTGCGTCGGCGAAACTGGAGACTACCAGCCAGATGGTACTAGTCGCAGTGGTAGACAAATGGTTGAAGCTCAGGTTCAGCGATGAAGATTTTACACTTTCGAAGAAATGCGATATTCGGAGTAAAAAATAAATGCTTGCATAGCCTTGCCTTCCTTCCCAAGCATTGACCTCAAAAGGACCCCTGCTTCGTGAGCGAACAGTGAGATAAAAATCCTCAGAATGGAAACACTGATTTGGACCGAAGCCATTTGTCTTTTTTGTTGCGCTACAGTCCGAGGTGGGCCTGGAGTTACATACATGTCCACACGAACGCATACGACTAAACGAATTCCTTGATGAGCGTACCAAAGCCTAAGAAGAGCAGTTCAGCCTCACCGTTCATCACAAGCCACCCTAAAACCAAGCGTTCAAAAGCTTTCGTACACGTTTGAGTTGCATCATGGAAGGCGGGTATCGAGAAAGCGTGTGTCCAACAACGTCTGTTGTTGCCGAGTCTTGTATCATCAACAGTAACTGTTATTTTACAAGGGATCCAACTAGGATCTAAGGGGGTCACAACTGCTACAGTGTCGGCAATTACCTCAGCCTAGTACGATGGTTGTAAGGCGTACTTGAGATCTATACTCGACGGTGTCGATGAAATCCAGCCAGAAAAGCGTAAGGCAGTGGGTAAGGAGGGAGTTTTATGGCTCCGTCTTGTCATTTAAGTGGCCTGGGAACGTGGTGGGACACCTGGCGATTGGCAAACTGGGGTGATTGTCCCAATCTTCAGGAGAGAGATTGCTCCAACTACAGAGGCCCATCTCTTTTAAGTCTCACCGGGAAAGTCCACGCTAAGGTGTTGGAAGCGCGTTTTAGAGCTATGCTCGACCCCATGATAGGGGATGAAAAGTGCGACTTTCGTCTCGGTAGAAGTACAACCGACCAACTTTTCACTCCAAGCATGGTACTTGAGAGGTCTTGGGAGTATGCCAAGCCCATCTACAGTTGCTCTGTGGATTTGGAAAAGGCATACGACCGAGTTCCTCGAGGTAAACTCTGCAACTCTATGCTAAATCAACACCTTTCACCGTGGGCGTTGGACTTGGCCAAAGGTGCGACTTGTCACCTCTCCTTTTCAATGTATATGTGCACTGGATGTTGCAGCGCAGCCGAGGCGAGGAATGCTTCACATTGGGAGAGTTGAGGGTAAGTCATCTTCTTTTTGCAGATGACTTAGTGATCCTCACATCTTCCCAGACGCAACTCCATCCCGCACTCGATGGGTCTGTGCCCATATGTGCTGATGCTGGAATGAAGGTCAACGTGGGTAAATCGGAGGTTGTGTTTATTTCCAGAACGCCTGTTCAATGCACTCTGTTAGTGGAGTCCCATTGAAGCAGGTGGAGAAGCTTAAGTATCTCGGGATCTTTTTCGCAAGTGATGGAAGGAGTAGTGCTGAGCTTTCCTGTAGGTTTGGTCAAGCTGGTCAATTTTTAAACAAACTTGGTGTCAAAACCAAGTTAGCGGTTTTCAACTCAGTATTTATCATCTATGGTCATGAAATTTGACCATCGCGAATACAAGCTGCTGAGATGAAATTCTTCGTGCTGTTATGTGAATTACTCGCCGGGACAGAGTGAGAAACACGGCAGTGTGAAAGGAACTCAAGATTGAGGGGCTGCTTCTTCGAACGGAGAGGGCTATGCTTCGGTGGGTTGGTCACATGGCACGAATATCCCCTTCATCGCAACTTACGAGGCGGGGCATTGGGGTAGGTAGGGTGGGGGCTGCTAGTGAATTCCCCAGCAAACTTAGACAGTGTTGGTCCGTTGTGATACCCACTGATCGACTACTCCAAATGGCAAATGGTGACTGGACCAGATTTGAAAACCATATAAAAGCGTATTAACTTTGTTTTCACTGGGATTCGATCCGGGGACCCCACTAACCAAGGGGGGACATTTAACCGCCATTCAGTCGTCGAGGCGGACGTTGTATGAGATTCTATCAGGAAGGCGACCGCTTTGCAGACCCAGGACGAGGTGGTTGAACCAAGTCCAAAAACTCGCCTGTTTACGCTTGGGCATAGCTCCTGATGAGTTAGAGTCGATGGCGGAGGATCGAGCTGCCTGAAGATCTCTCGTGCGCAGTTTACCCCCGCGACCACTTTGTGGACCAAGCGGGTCAAAAGATGATGATGATGACGAGAATATTTCAAAAAATGAATAAATAAAATTGAAGATAATACAAACCTCATCAACATCATAACTCTGGGCCTCAATCACCGGGTCCAACCGCATATGTCCCTACAGAATATACTGTCGGAAATATCCGCACAAAATGTAGGCGTCTTAAAACGAGAAAATACTAACCTCATTCAGCCCAAAAGTATATAATTCATATGGTCAAGGCATTGCTTAGCGACTTCATCCAGAATGTATGCGCCAGACTTTCCAACATAAAGCTTCTTTTGGGAGAGAGAGAGAGAGAGAGATGAGAATTCTCACCTCCCCCCGTCAGATAAGACGGCTTATCAACTGAAACTTTGAGGATAGCCTAAGAACCGAATGTTCATTCATCATTTTTTGTTATCCAGCGTAAGAAGCTTATGTCAGCGTGTACGTTTTTGAATGAAAACCGTTCTACGTGTACTCTGATACGGATTATCGACGGTAAACAAACAACTTGATGAATTGGTTTTACACCTCTTATCAAAGATCAGTCGTCAAGGCTGCACGAGACACATGTTTGAAATCAGATAAGTCTACTTGACGTTGGGTGGGGGGTTTTTTTTTTTTTGGGTTCGTAGATGGGAGAGACTTTGACTAGTCTCTTGACATTTTTCGAGAAAATTGTTTTTGAAACTAATCATCACATAATCAGAGAGAGAGAGAGGGAGAGAGTTAGAGAGCGAGAGAGGGAGAGAGATAAGTAGGACTAGGGTGGAAAAGAACGAAACTGAAAGTAGTTGCGAAGTATTATATAAGAGAGTATTCCCACGCGTTAGCTCTAATCAGCATTCTTCACACAGGCGAGGTGAAGTTGTAATCAAATAACTAAAACTGAAGAGGACCCAATATTGTGGGGATTTTAGAGACACAAATTCGAGAATAGTGGGGCAGTATGCATTACCAGCAAAAATTTGGTGGAGGCAAGAGCAGATCGACGGTTTTGCTACGGTTTTCGAGGGACTCGCCCACAGTTTGGATACAGATTGTCGAGATCGCCTGGACAGCTTCTATACGGCGAATGTGAATCATGAGGTGACCATATTTATGTTTTTATTATGGCTGACGAAATAAACGCATTTAACTGGAGCCGCATGAGCAGGCTTGCCGAAGAAGAACGAGTGAGTGGATCTGAAGCAGATGATTTTAGTGGCGCTGGCGATGATGTTCCAGATGGAGATGATTCTCTCTCTCAAACTTGTGAGTTGGGGGAATATCGGATATAGAAGATACTGATGATGTCGAAATGCTGGAAGAGCTACAAGAAGACAACGATCGAGTTCGTCAAGTGCAAAAAGGACAATTCTTCGAGGAATACTAACTGGCCCGTGATGGAACAAAATGGTACAAACAACCCACAGCAACAGGTCGTCTAAGAGCACACAATGCTATTCGAGACGTTGGTGGCTACGCAAGACGAGGAACGCCTCGTAGTCATCTTGGTATCTTCAAGACAATCAGAACACATGGTCATTATTATCATGCGAGAAACTAAGACTAAGAGCTCAACAAGAAATTGTAAAATTCAACGAAAATAACCCGACAAAGCAAATGGCTTGGAAATCTGTTACTGAACAGGAAGTATGTGCCTCTTTTGGCCTTTGTCTAGCCGCTGCTGGAAATCACGACAACATGCTGAAGAGTTGTGGAAAACCAACACTGATTCCGTATTCAGAGCATCGATGTCGCTAAACCGATATGGGGGGGGGATCACAGGATTTACACAATACATACCATCGCAGCCTGCGAAATACGGAATAAAAGTATGGTGGGCTTGTGATTCCTGCAACAGATACCCTCGGGGGGTTTCTGTAAAATTGGGCGAGATAGTGATGATCGCATTAACAACCAAGTACCAATCCAGCGGGAGAACTGTTGTTGCTGACAATTTTTTTTTACAACTTTTGAATATGTGGAGAAACTTCGAGAAACTGGACTGGCCTCTGTTGGAACTATTCGATAGGGTAAGAAGTGCATAACTAAAGAGATGCTTCCGGATCGTAGTCGCTCAACAAAATCAACTATCTTTGGATTTACATTCTATTGTCAACAGTTCACTATGACACCGAATTGGTTGGAACAGCAAGAAAGCCAAAACTTAATGGATGAAATGTTGGGAGAATATACAAGATATGGAATAACATGTCAATAGGAGAGGAATGCTGGGGTGTCTAGTGATTCGTCTGCCTCAAAGTGCAAGCATGCTGTTGCTCGTGGGTGTCAAAATGTTTCGCGAGGTTCCAGGCGCAGACTGCGGCTGCCACATGCACATGCGTTGCTCGTGTGCGGTGTCCAGTATCTGCTGCCGGTATGGTTGGTTTTGATGATGTGTCGTTAACTTATAAGGGGACCCTATATGCAACATCAAGTTACTTTCCTTAGGTAATTTTTGCATAATCTCGAGTCAAAAAGCGCTCACATCCTTTTTAGATTTACAGAACAAATATGCAGTTAGACATATGCGTTTCCTATACTAACTTATTTCTCAGGACGACGACCCATTTAGGGTCTGAGCTTGAGCTACTTATGCCTTCCATAGTTGACGGTGCCTGTAACGCTGGATTCAGATACTGAGACCAAGCTCTCTTACTTCGGCCATGAATTGTTATGAAGATTCGGTGTTCATCAGGAGGCTCGTATTCGAAGGTCATCTTAGGAGGAGGAATGGTACCCATGCCCTCAATTTGCTAGTGCAACTCGACAGATTATGGGCTCCCGAATTACATCTATATACTAGTGAGGCTCATAGAGCTCGTAGTTATGTCGTCTACCCCATTCATCTTCCTAGAAGATAAGAGCATGTATACAACGCAGACTTTTTTCTTTTGGAGGCCCCAAGTATCAGCTCTTCTGTTTTACTGATCATCCAACTTGCAAGTCCACATAGAAGGATAACAGAATTTTTGTAGAGCATGATTTTTGTCGGTGGTATCAGGAATTCTGACGGAAGTACCACCGGTTGCCAAGGGCGGTGTTACGTCTGATCTCCAGAATGTCGTTGGTGGAGTTCACGTCTTCCTCGAGGTAAACAGGACTCCATTAATAATAATAATATGAGTGGCACTAATAATATGAGTGCCATTGTTCTCTCACTCCCTCAGTGGCACTACAGCCCATAGAGGCCCAGGACCAAGCTTCTCAGCAACCACTCACGTTGTGCGTGCCATTGTTCTCTCACAAGTGGAAGGGATCTACAGTTTTCTGCCGACTCCGAACGGTCAATTTGAGAAGCTTTTTCTAGACAGTTATACTATTTGAGCATTGTCAGTGGCCGTAAAAATTGCAAGGAAACGAACCTGGGCAACGTAGGCTCAAGTGCGTAGGAGTCGACACACCAACCCACAACGCCACGGGACTCTTTTACTACCTCGCTTTTGGAGCTATCGACAGTGGCGATTTCTTCTAGTAAATTCATCGCAAAAGGTAACTTCCGGAAAAAACAGAAATCACGAAGACTGACACTAAGCTGTCTCTCTCTGTTCTGATCTGTTTCCCGCGCTTTGTGAAAATCACAAAGGTGATATGGTGGGCTGATAAGCTCAGGGCAGGACTCTCATTAATTGCAAACCAGTGTGAAGCGGTGATAGACGACTTGGCAATCAGAAAACAGATGCCAAGGTGAACAAGGAAAGACAGGCTATATGTTGCAGAGGTCACCACGTTACAATCAATGACTGAAGTTAGAAATAGTCAAGGATCTGTCTAGGACGAGCTAAGCTCGGACATCAGAAATGACATCTTTATGGAGATGGCCCTTGTCAAACATGCGTACTTCGGCTTCCTTGGGTCAGAAGTCGTATTCTGCCAGTCTTGGTATATAAGGACGAACGTTGGGTAGTAGGATATAAAGGCTGATCTGTTCTCCGAAAAATTCGACGGTCAATATTTGGTGAAGCGAAGGTAGACGAGGGAAAAAACGATAGAAGTACAAAGTTCAACATTTAGTTCGGAAAAATGTAGCGACCAGCCATATCCTCAAACTTGAACATCCTTATTCCGCACGGAGAAGAATCTACAACGTTTGATACGAAAATAGGTGACAGTTAACGCAAGCCAACCTGTCCCCGACAGGGAATCAACTTCAGCCCATGTTCCAACCTCTTACACCTTCACTTGGTCTCATTTTTGGCGCCCACGCATTTGGCACAAATTCCTCTTCCTGAAATCTGCTCACAAACTTGAAGACTTCCTTTCCATTGGATGTACAGCCTAAAGCTCTCGGACCGTCGCTGTCTTGGCGGCTGAGGCAGAAGGAATCTCCTCCAAGCACTGAGTGATTATTCGCTGAAGCAGAATAAATTCATCCATTCAAGAGTCAAGATATTTGTCATTACGGCTTCCTTGTTGACCCCGAAAATCATCCACTGTTTCATCCGAAAATCACTCGCACTGAGCTGCTTAATGACACACGAAGAGCGCACCAAAACAGCAAACCGCACAAAAGTCCTCGTGTCGTCGTCCCATCACTGCCGTCTTCGCCGTTTTGTCCTCGTCCTACCTTATCAGTTCTGTGAGGGATTGCTAAATGTATTGTGAAATTTGTTTGTTTACTCCTTTGTGAAATCTCATTCGTCGAGTTATCTCGACACCACGTACGCCGGTATGTACGTGTAAAGCTGGTGCCTGGCGGCAGTTGGAAGGCATTCTGCCGGAAGGAAGTAAGCAGCTTATTTACGCAGCTTCTCAACGTTCCGTTCACCTCAAACTGCCTTGCCTCATGTGCCTTAGGCTTCGGGCAATTTATTGCGAGGCATTAAGCGCTTCTGTACTAATGGCAACATTTCTCTCTCTAACGCACTTACGCTCACGCTCACGCTCACGCTTACACTTCCACTTCCACTTACGAGACGAGCGGGGCGTCTCTGATGCTAATGTGATGCGATGATGTGCGGGTGAATGGTGTAAAGAAAGTGAAAATAAAAAAGGAATAAATTCAAACAATAAATACCGTTACAGTTGCCAGAAAACGAACAGAATTGGGCTGGCGCGATGGTCGCAGTGGAAAGGACGGGATCATCTTTTGTGTAAGATTTATCTTTATGAACCTGCCTTGTGTCGGCACATCTCATGCCATGCAGAGGAATCAATGGGCACCACACCTACCGATTTAATGGATTCCCATGGGCTAGGGAAATATGTGTGACGGCTGTACCAGTGTGGGCGCATGTCCTTGGAGACGTACATAGTTCGTGAGTACATTCACTTTAAATTGCGCAATAAAAATAGGCAATCCTTTGGCAATGGCAAGGCCGTAACCCCGACGCACGGTGCGGCACTCGCCCATCTATCTCGTCTTCACGTGAACTACGTCCTCATTTACATATAAATGCCAAATAAGGGAAGTGGGACAGAATGCGTGGCAAGGATTAGATTATATGTCAGTTGTGTAGTGAAAAATGCGAGGATTGTCCCCGAGAAAACTCGTTTGGAACGTGATGCCGTCGCTACCGTCGACGTTAACGCCTCCAGTGTGTGTTCCCGTACCGGGTGTGTATCGCAGTGCGTGCATGTGGTTGTGCACGAGTGGTGGAGTAAAAATTAATGTTAACAGTATTTTCTGACAGCTTATTACAATCATTTTCTCTCTGTTCTCGCCCGTCCTCCGTGCTTCGCTGAGCTTGTGTGCCTTGTTTCTGCGTGCATAACGAAAAGATGTAATTGCGCACGTGAGACAAGGATTTCGGAATGAAATAATGCCGAATTTTAGCATTCCTGTCGGATTATTTGGAGTACGATGCTTGTCGGATGTTAGATTCAAGATGTTGGCAGTATATCCATGTGGATTTCGTAATATTTTCTCGTCTTCGGGCTTGTTGCGGCTGAATCGGAGTAAGAATCTGAATCTGGAGGGACGTCATACAGGAGGCTGTCTTAAGCCACGTGAGGTGTCTTTGCCTGCGGATTAACTTGAATGGAAATGCGACAGGCCGAGAGATTATCACAACGAAACCGAGAGATATTTTCCCGGAACTCGTAGCTCTGTAGGCGGTCACATGTTTCCCTGGAGTCTATTATCATTCTCGCGTTCATGATGTTCTCGGGTGCTGTTAAATTCCTGCTGTACATGACGTAAACGCACGCCTGTTTTACAAATCACCGTGACAAGGTTTCAATTCATTCGACTGGCGAGTATTGCACACTTTCGCCTTGGTTGTTTGATCTGGCGGTGGGAAACTCCTTCAAGTTCAGGTGAAGCGTCATCAATTGGTTGCCCACATCCGAGATGGTTAGCCCTAAAGTGGGGTGATAAGACGAACGGGTTTGTTTAAAAGTATCTGCTGCCTAGAATGGAAGCAGCCAGGGCCTAGCTTTTCAGCAACCTTTCACGAAGTGCACGGCTGTTCCGGTTTTTTGTTCGAATACCAAATCCTCCCGTTTTCGAATTTTCGGTGTTCTGAATTCCGTATTCGCATGATGTTTTGAGGGATTAAAGGGTGTTCTGCAAAACGAACGAATCTTAAATCCGCTAAAAGCTTGGCGCTTTCAATTCGGCTGTCTTTTGTTTGCGGGATTCCATTGGGTTCACGCTTGCATTCGAGCGATTATGTAAGTACCTAATTATAATTAAGCAACAAATAAAAATTAATTATTAATGAATTCTGTAATTCAGGGGAGAGCATACAACACAAAACCAATTCATTTTGGATTTTATGAACAAGACTGACAATAGACCAGAACGTGTAGATAAACTGTGGGAAAACATGTTCAATGAACTAATTTCCATAAACAGGGATGTGGCTGCGTCTCTGAAGAGGAATTACGGCACAATGGAAAGGCCTTGTGATGTTCACAAAACTATGGCTCATCTTTTGAAACAAAATTTTGTAGAACAAGCTGCACATCGTTCGAAGAGGGTTTACTGGGAAAACTGAACGTGATGCAGCTCATCAAAAAACAAAGCAGAAACTTATGCTGCAAAAAATCGAAGTCAAAAATAAAATGCTGTTGTTAGAAGAGAAAGAGAAATTTTCATCGACTCACAAGCATATTTCGGCGTAATTAACATTAAACTATATATGAACCTCAGGATGTGTTAACAATGAGTGATAAATAATTTGTTCGCTTGGCACTAAGCCACTTTTATTTATGTTGGCGTTGAATAAAATAATTAAAAAAATTAATTGTTGAATTTATTGCCGCAAACCATCTTTAAGTTCACCTCTTATTGCAAGGGCTTGGTTGTATCTTAATACGGCTGGGATTTCTACCAAATTCTCATGGTCACCTTCACTCTCATTGTCATTGGGAGTCACAAACAACTTCATGTTCGGAAACTTTAAAATGGATGCATACATTGTGTAAGGCACAAAATACACAAATAATTTGAGAAACTTTTGCAGGGTTTTGGTTTTGATGGTGTAATGTTTTGTTCTACAAAACACATCGAAAACGGTTTTTCCAAGCACCAATAGTTCGCGTGACAATGTTTCTGCACTTGCTATGTTTGTTGTTGAATCTTTTCTCGGCACTTTCGTGAGCGGTATTTCTATATGGGGTCATGAGAAAATCTTCCAATCCGTAGCCAGAATCCCCAAGTAATCAAGAACTCCTCATTCCATTGTCAAAAAAATGTCTATCCATTTAGAGCACAGGTGCTTTTTTTCAAAGTTTACAACCTCCTCCAAGACTTTACTGAAAGTGGACCTTCCCGTAGCTACGTGGAACTCATTTCCAACTCCGCAATGGTACCCGCCTTCAGCGAAGAATCTTAAGCAAGCGGATAACTTTGCCATTAAAGTTAGAGATCCGTGAGGGAGCCAGAATTGTTGCAACTAGTCTAATATAAAAACAAATGATTCCTTAGTCAATCTGTAGGCCTCGATAGACCTATTAGGATTAAATAAAACGTTGGGCCTTCTTTATATAATCATTGAACAAAATTTATTTATTTATTTTATGCATTCTTCCATATGTAAAAGGTTTAAGTGGTCCCTTAACATTTTGTGCAGTAAAGTAAATCCGATCGTAAATCAGAACACTTTTTTCGTGTCCGTACGGATTCAATTTCGCTTTTTCGTTTTCCAATTTCAGAACAGCCGTAATAATGTGAATTTCGTTCTCTGATTAGTCGATTTGGTTTGAGAAAGTTAGGTTAGGTTGAAATGGCGGACTGCTATACGGAAAGACAACAACCGCACTTATGCCGGCATAGACTCATTGTGCTACCACGCGGATCTGTGAGTACCTATTCCACAAACCAGTTATTGCTTTTAATAATGCAAAAAAGTTGACTTACTCATTTGCATGACAAGTGTACAATGGTTCTACAATGGAATGTCACAGTGCCCCAGCACCCACATAAGATGGGTGTTAAAGTACTCGTTAAGAGATAGCCGCCTATTTAGGGGAAATCTTGGAGTTGAAAGTGACTGAGTTCAGAGATTTGATTGCTGTTTGGCTATCGGAACCGATGACCATATCTGTGCTTGGTATTACATTGTTCTTTAAGCAGGACAGGCTTCCTTAATCGCTATAGTTTCAGCCTGAATGATGCTACAGTGATTCGGTAAACGGATATACAGCTGTATGCTTAGATCCTTGAAATAGACAACAGAACCCTTCGCAGCGTCTGGTGTTAAGACTCCCAGTATGATCTGATAACAGACTGATATACAAAATGGTTCACAAACATGTAAAGCGCCAGACGGAGAGGTAGACGTTGGTTATCGCTATAATACCTCATCTCTGGTTTTAAGCTTCAGTTCCTCTGTGTAGAAGAAAAAACATTTCAAAGTCGCCGTGAGACTCTCAACTACATGAGCAGGAAGCCAAAGGCCAAAGAGTAGTCAATGTTGCTGGAACACGCCCACAAATTGAGGGCTGTTGTCATAACTCCCCGCTATGCACTTCAGCGCCAAAAGAGAGACATTTTTTCACTACTTCTGATTATGTTTTATTTATTTTTTATAAATATTCTTTTCAAACAGGCCTGATCTCCCATAGCTTGCGGTCTTAATTAAAACTGGAAAGTTAAGTCCAAGCTAAGTCAGCTGAACGAACGAAAGTGGTGGCGCCTAATATGAGACCGTGCTAACTGGAGAGGCTCGTAAATGAGGCCTAGCTTCATCCATGAAGAAGACAAAATTTCCTTCGTCGACACAGAACAATCTATCCATGATCTCCCACAGCTTGCGGTTCTAACTTCAACTGGAATGAGATCTTAGTCAGCTAAACGCACGAAACTGGTGGCGCCTAGTATGAGACCGTGCTAACTGGAGAGGCTTGTAAATGAGGCCCAGCTTCATTCCGGAATCCATGAAGAAGACAAAATTTCCGTCGTCGACACAGAACAATCCATTTTTGCTGTTAACTCTTGTGATTCATTATCTTCTGTAGTATGACGGGATCTAAAAAGATACGATTCCATTAATCCAACATGACAGGATAGAGAACTACACCCGCTGATGCACTGGAAATCCTCTTGAACCATACACCGTTCAATATCTTTGGTAAGCAAACAGCAACAAACCGTGCAGTTCGTGTAAATGAATGTTCTCAATGGTGTCAGTACACGAACAAAACCTTACCACAATTCACCTAGACTACACCTACGACACTTCCCAGAGAACAACTTCGAACTCAATTCACTTAGACTACTCTCCCCCACGATATTCTGCTTCCGGACAGATTCCTGTGGTATGGCATCACCATACACTTTTACACAGATGGATCCAAGACTGAAGATTTAGTAGGAAGTGGCGTTTTCAGGGAGTTTCTAAACCTGAACAAATCCGTTCGTCTACCCAATCACAGCCGTGTTTACCCATTGGAACTACAGGCGATTAGCGAAGCGGAGTTCTGGCTAAGGTGGAACGTGTGTTTACGGATAGCCACGCAGCCATTAGATCTCTGTAAACCGTACAGCAGTATTTTACCGCCGCGCAGCTCTCAACTAGATATCCGAACAGTTCAACATTAGGCCAATTCTAGAACGACTTCTATGGAAGCCGCATAGACAAGGATGAGAAGGAGAGCAAGTGTCCTGCACTTGCCTCAATTAGGAAAGCCGCTATAGGTTCCTATGTAGTTCAATCAACGCACTAGCAAAATGTATTGGAAAAACTTGCTGGCTGTCATAATCACGGCAACCCTCTCTCTGAACTGAAACACGAAAAATGGCGGTACAATGGGTACTCTTTGGCCTAAGTGCACTGCCACAACCTACTGCCACACCCTACATTGCCAGTAACTGGAAAAAGGTGGGGCCGTGAAAAGTATTTTGCTCGAACTGGTAATCGAACCAGGGCTGCGTAGGCTCAAGTGTGTAGGGGTCGACGCACCAGCCCACAATGCCATGGCCGCATATTCTAAAGCAGATTCTTATTTGATATTATTTTTGTAATTTGAATACACACAACAACGGCCTGTCGGAGTATTATACCCTCTTATCCATTAATACGCATATTTTTTCGTGCAGAACAGACTATCCTTCGTCTTCTTCACAAATGCAAGGTCAGCAATCGTTGAGACAGGACAATCTCAAGTGGCGACCTGTTGAGGTTCGTGCGAGGATGGGACACCCACCCGGTGGAACCATAAGTCTTCGACGAAACCCGAAAATTGCAAAGAAGTTGTTACAAGAGTTTATCAAAATGTCCTACATTGGAACTGTCATCAACCAACTGCCAAGACGACCCACTTGCAACCCTTAACGCCGAGCACTGGCTTATTCATTCAATTGGCGTTTCTGGAATGACATCAATCATTTCACAGAACTAACATCATTCACGCACCCCTACGCTCCTGCTGGAATATTTACGATCAAACGATTTTAGATAAATTAAATTCACCCAGTGTGTTTATCTCCACTTGGAGCCAACCGTGAACGAGTTGAAATTGCCTTTGTTTATCAACTTCGTTTAATAAGAGTCAAATGCAACTAACTATCATCATCCCCCTACTGAAGGTAGTTGTTATCAATTAGTTTTATTGTTCTCTGGTTATCACACCAGCATAAACGGCATCCTTATCTTCGTTAAAAATACCCTTTCGCCGGGTATAAAGTATTCAAACTCCTTGTACCGCTCAGATCCACAAGTGATGGTCGAACTTCATTTCATTTTATCACTTTGTTGTTGACAACAATGGGGTGTCGTCACTCTGAGACAAGTTTACAAGCGAAACTGACTGTTGTTGACAACGAATTTTATATTTGTAGACCTTGAAGTGATCGGGGTTTATTTTGTTCAGGAAAATAGATATCGTATACATGCTGCCAGAGTCTGTCTTGTGGATTCTCCATGTCCGGGGTCCCTATTGTTCGATTACGAATTTTGTTGTTTTTCGATACTCGAGCAAGCCCGCCTTACACAGCATACTTGCACCGTGCTGGAGTGAGGCGAGAGTGTATGGCTTCTCAAGTTTTCTCAACCCTCAAGTTTCTGCCTTACCATTCGTCACTCAACATTCGCAATTGATTTCTATGTCCCAGAATAGACTGCGGTCGTACCAAAGAAGTCCAACGTTGAATATACATATTTTTCCAATTCCCAGAACATCCCTATCGAATCGAAGTTCTTTTTGCTTCTCCCGCACATGTTTAGACACTTTGGCAACACTGTCTATTCGCAAGTCGAACGCCTGCATAATTTATAGCTCAGCCTTAAATTCCATTCGATAGCGTAGACAGCGGGGCTCCCGCAATTTTACCCGATAGACCTATAAGGCATTTAACTGACTCACATGAGAGATAATTGATGTGTGAAGTCATTTTTAAGTCGTGCAACTAAAAATAAAGGTTTCTTAATAGATAAATATTCCTTAGACGTAAGCAAGTTGAGATAGAGACATGCGATGATGACATGAATTGCTTGCATTCATACGTATTCTCTCTGCATAAACGATGTATTGCGTAACTTTTACTGCAGGCTACTTAAAAGGTGTTTTCCAGCAAATCGTTGATTCAACTCCTGGGGGAATTTTTAGGGGAAAGCTTCTCAAGGGACGAATTCAACTGAAGATAAATGATCAAGAACATGGACTACTCGATGGTTTCTTGTAGACGCTAGGCAGGAGTTTTTATTGGACTGTAGCACAATCCAGCACATCCAGTCGCATGATTATTTTTCAGAGCAACAATGTTCCCACTACCATCGGTTCTTGTGAGAGACTTATATCTTCTACTTATATACTTATCAACCCTGCGCCGTAGTGGAGCCTCATGAAACCTGAGCAGCCTCTAGAACTCCAGAACTTCTTCTTTGAACGCATTCATTTTCAGGGTTCACTGACAATTTTTTTATTTTTGGAAATTAATACCTTTGAGTCTTAACTAAACTGAACGATTAATCCGCTCAAAACCGCATCAAATTCCTTGAACTTACTCAGTCAGGTAATTGAATGCCTGACTATGTAAGTGTGCCGGTGAGCCTATTAGACATGGCTTTCGAATTTTAAACATTGAACAAATCCTGACCCTTTTCACAATATTTTTCAAACAAGACTCAAAAGAGTCCAAACGCCACGAAGGAGTGAATAAATACGCCGTTACATAATTTTGCCTTCGGTATTTCCTTTAAAAACATTTTTAACAAGAAAATGTAGGTTCTAAATAAGAATTAAAAAATGTATTAAATAAATAAAATATGACATTCTCGCTTATTCGGAATGGTTAGGGGAAGGCCAGTCCGAACAAAAGAATTTTCCGAATTAATGAGAGTTTTTTTATGCACTAAGATACGTTCTTATTGATGAAAATGTGCAACGACAAATGCAAAATTTATTTTATTAACGCACAAGACTTCTAAATGCGAATTGCCGGGATTCCTACATTACAGTTTTTTTTATTTGGGATTTTCCCGACTTCTAAATGTACATTCACGGGACTACGCCAATAGACACATGATTTTACCCGATTTCTACATATTCAGGATCAGTTGTTGCGTTATTTAAATTAATTTGTGTACGAAAACAATTAAACCCGACTTTCTTTTATTCGGAAAAACACGTAATTTTTACAAATAAACAAGCTATCCGAAATAAAGCATTACTGTATTAATAATAAAACTACTGTCTATGTACGGGAAAAGCTCGTTAATTCGGAATGTTTGGGAGCGAAGGTCACTCCGAATAAGCAAACTTTCCGAATTAATGAGAGATTTACTTGCATGCACTAAGCCGCGTTCCTATTGATGACAAAAAAGCAAGAACTCTATTTCTGGGGTTCCCCCAACACAATTACCGGGATTCTTCCAATATTTTTTTAAATGTTTTCCCGACTTCTGAGCCCTCCCCGAAATGTCAACTGCCGAAAGCCCCAATAGAAATTTTGATGCCTTGTTCCGACTTCTACATATGTGAGATATATTTCCTACCTACGTGTTCAATCATAGTGTTATTAAATTTTTGCCAATTTAATTTTCAACTGAAACCAGCTCTCATTTATTCGTACGAATTTCTTTTATACCGAATAAACGACTCTTCCGAATTAAAGAATTTTTTGGTTTTTGGTGTATATAAAACTAAGTAGCAAGAGGACTAAGTAGTCCTCTACCGGCCGTAATTTTAATCAATTACGTTAATTTTTATTTTAGATTATTACGGTAGGTAGACTGGTGATGGGCAGATAACCGATAGGTATGGCTGCTGTTGAAAGTTCTTTAATGCCTGGGGAAGCAGGCGAGTCTTGTAACGAACATTTTGAACAATTTAAAGTGGCATAAGCATATCATTGATGTACATTTCCGGTAAAAAATCGTATGTTTCCCATATATGGGCGATATACAATTGAAGTGGACTGCAGACTTCGATGTGAGACATAGACAACTTTGCCAAACACGCAGAACGTCTGCGTCTCAGCCTACTTAAGCTGGGTCTAGGTGTACCTGTACTGAGGACGGGTAATTCTCCAATTGTTCTTCAAATAGAAATTCTCTCCTTAAGTGGTTCAACGTTATGCAGAATTTTCGTACGCGCTCGACTAAAAAGTAGCTATAATTAGAATTTGATATAAACTAGTATCATTTTTAGTTCAGAAATCCTTATTAGAGAACGCGTATTTCTATGTGGCCAGCTCCCGTATCACGATTGCAACCCTCAATGGCCTCTGATTGATCAGTTTTTTTTTGAAACGCTAAGGATCTGGCTTTCCCAATACGAATGAGAAAGTGGCAGTGGATTGGACCGAAGATACGCTATGCAGTGGTATCCGCTTACTCAGGCAGCGGGGACGCCCTAGGCAACGCTTCACAAAAGAAAAAAAACGCGTTGCAGAAATTTGATCGAGATGGTGCGCTGGCGTCTATGCCTAAGTATGTAGGATCTAGCTTAACCCTAGAATTTGTGCCTAAGGCTTGACCCCAAGTGAAAATAAGAGCCATCTTGTTATAAATACTTTTTGAATACAATGTACTGTATTCTTTTCTTAATATATTCATAAATTTCTGTTCTCGGGTCTGCTAGGACCAATGATGGGTGAGTGCAGCCAAAAGGCCTTGTACTTACACGTGAGTTAAAAAGTGCTTTTGTAGGCGTTTGATTTAATCATCTTCACTGACCTGCATGATCTAAAAAAAAGGCAAGAGTCTACTCGATCCTCCGCCACCGGCTCTAACTCAGGAGTCGGGAGTTATGCCCAACCCCAACCAGGAGAGTTTAAATACTTGGCCGAACCACTTCGCCTGTGTTAAACGGTCTTCTCAGTGATGGAAACGCATTCAAGCGTTGATTTTGATTTTTAAAATATAATTAGCCTTCAAAAGTAGAATTTTTACTTGCGTTCATAAATCTATTTACTTTTTTTAAGACCGAATCGGATAAGTCCATGTCAGTGTGGCTCCTGATCTTCACACTAAGACAGATCCTGGAAAAGACCCGACAAACGCAAACAGACAACCACCACCTATTCGTCGATTTCAGGACCGCATATGACGACGCCATCTATACAGCGTCATGACTAGTTTTAACATCCCTGCCAAACTCGTGAGGTTGTGTAAGGTGTAATGGAGAATTTTCGCTGCTCCATCAATGTCGACAACGAACTCACACTCAGTGCAATGTCACAAAAGGTGTTAGGCAAGGCCACGCGCTGTCATGTGACTTCTTTACCATCATACTTGAGAATACCGTGCAAGACCCACACGCCAACATTAGAGTCACGATCTTCCAGAAGTCAATACAACTGTTACCATAAACGGCTGACATTGACGTGATTGACAGAACACATCGAGTGTCAATGTGCGTTTGCTGGCATTGAGACGGAAGCGGATAAAATCGATTGGGGTCTATTGGTGAACGAGGGAAAAACGAAGTATATGCTGCCTTCGAGAAAGGACGCACAACGTCGACATCTTGGACAGAGCGTAACAAAGGGCAGCTATAACTTCGAGGTGGTCAAGGACTCGGTCTAGCTCGGCTGCACAGAAAGCAGTAAGAGAAAAACCAGAACCGATTTCAAACGCAGAGCAACTCTTGCCAACCACTGTTTCTATGGGCTCAAGTGGCAATTGAGTAATAGAGCCATCACTTGATGGACTTAGCTGACTTTATATAAGACCTGCATCATCCCAGTCCTGTTGTACGGCGCGGAGGCATGGACAATTTCGAAAGCGGATGTGGAATCTCTTGGTCTCTTCGAGAGAAAAGTTGTTCGTTCGATCTTTGGTCGTGTTTGCGTTGGCTGTCTTTGGAGGAGAAGATTCAACCACGATCTGTACAGAGACATGAGTCTAGCCAGGCGTCTATGCATCCAATGTGCAAGGTGGCTGGGTCATAGAAAGCGTATGAACAACTTAGTTCCAGCACTAGGGGTTTTTGACTCCGACCATGAGGGCAATGCCGTTGGTAGGGTTAGTGGAAGTTGATAATGTTGATCTCCGGTCGCTCTCGCTCTGCACTTTTGCTTGATGTTGCCAATAAGTGGCATTATATTGCCGGCACGGTAGTTGATGCTGATGGCGAGAGTGCAGGCACATATATCGCGTCATCATGTTGGAAGCATATGCTGACTCAAGCATTTGCATTTTGGACAAAACGAGATATGATTGAACAACACGGGGCATCATAGATGACAACGTTGTTCTTAGTAGGAAAAGAGCGGCCAAAGATTCCATTTGTTTCTCTTGCAATGGCAACTCCTGTGTTGTCTGAAATTGCTTATCGGACATTCAACAAGAAATTGAAACTTTCTAAGGTTATTTAACCCAGAAAAGGACGCTGTCCCTGATGGAATTCCAATAGTTACTGAGCATGTTTGACTTTGACCCGTGTCACGAATTACGCGTGAGGTGTCGAAAATGGAACACTGAAATAAAATCACCCATCGGATCCTCTGCTAAGCAGTGTCCTCGTGGCTAGAGCGAACTGCAGACTCTAGTTTGTTGTGACTAATTAAAGATGACAAAGTGTGGCGGCCGTGACTTTGTCGGTTGGTGCGTCGACCCCTACGCACTTGAGCCTACACAGCCCAAGCTCGATTCCCCGTACAAGCGGAATACTTTCCACGGCCTCACCTCTTTCGAGTCACGGGCAATGCTCAAAGTGTATAAATGTCTGGGAAAGATTGCTCAAATTGGCCGTTCGGAGTCGGCAGATATGGCTTCATTCCAGTAGTGAGTGACTGCTGAGAAGCTAGGCCCTGGCCTTCTAAGGTAGGATTTTCCAACACAAGCAAATGCTACGCCTTCTATTCTAGACATGATCATAAGACGAGCATTAATTTTTCCACAACAAAAATCGCCGACCACCACTTTTCGTTGAAATGCGTAAAAAAAACCTCTCTTTTAGCAACATTTTGCCGAGTAACATCGAAGAACACCTGCGAACTCCAGCACATCATATTCGCCACTACTCTTCGAGCCAAAAGGCCAATCATGCTGATGACAGCATATGTCCGCCGTTCATTCACTTCGCTGGCGTTTGTGGTAATCAACCGACCAGTCCCAAGTTCAGTTACCATTGCGTTCAACTGATAAGTAAATGCTCACCATCTAATCTCTGACAATTCATTGCCGTAACTGCAACTATCCCACCGTGTTAGAACATATAAATAGCTACACTGTGATCATAGCTTCAGTTCTATTTTAATACCACCGCGAAGGTAAATCTAAATTACTGCGAATTATTAAATGTCCTTCCTCGCAAAGCCTCATCCAGTGTCCAAGTCCAGTCCAGAGTGCAACTCAAGAGCTCAGCATCGCTCCTGTTGAGGGATCTTAATTTCAATTCATTCGCACAGATTGCGTTCAATCGAAACGAGTGACACTTGTGATTCCTCCCAAGCGCTAGTTCCGATCCAGGACTGCGTCCGTTTTCTGTGTAGTTTTAAAACAATTTCCACCGAAAAAATTGTCACTTGCAACCGGCATACGCGAGGCAAAACGTACCGACTTCTGAAGCGTGAGTGGAGCATTTCGTTCGGAAAGACTATAATCGCAGGCTTTGTGCGAAGCAGTTGAGAACTGAAGAACACCATCCGTGCTGATTTGAAATCGAGTGAATTTTTGTACGTGTTCATATAATCTGAAGTTCGGCAGATGCACACAAAACTTTTTTAAGGATACACATTTTTCCGACACGTTATATTTACTTAAGGAGCACAAGTGTATTTCCAAGGTTTTTTTTTTTGTTTTTTCGTAAATTGTACAAACAAGTGTGAAACGCTTCTTGTAAAATACTGTTTGTTACCGAAACCCATTCAAAAATCGCTTCACTGAGAACCCAGCGGAACAGGAACGAGCATATATCAGACTTGTAGTTTCCTCTCAGATTTTGTGCAACACTTGAGTGGCGGTGTATCCGACAAACGAGGATACTTCCGCTGTGCAACAAAACAAAACAGCACCACCACCACCACCATCGCCGAGAGACCAGCAGGTACTTGAAACTGCTTCAACGTCTACAACATCTGTGCACACCATGGCGGGAGTCTCGAAACTTTCCGGATCGTACAAGTGTTTGGCAGTGCTAACAAAAATCCTGGTGAGTTTTCTATTCCCATTTCCAGATGAACTTCATCAGCTGAAGCATTCCATAGATGCGCACATACACATCCTTTGCCAATGAAACCGTATGTTGCACGCCAAAGCGACGTGCAGCCAACGCAACGTTGCAAGTACTTCAAAAATCAGAGTTTTTCAGAGCTTCGAGTGATCTAATTTTATGTTGTGAATTTTCAAAAAGTAACCCATTCAGTGTGCGTGTCAATTGGCCGTCAACGCAAGACAGCCAGTGTTCAGTCCGAGGCAACCGGTGCACACTGACATCGGCTTGGCTGTGAATTTTGAACTCCGCTGACAAGTTCCACGGTCTGTTGCCACTGGTCTCGAGCGCGCAACGTCGACACAGGAACTTAGACTTTGCCTCGGACTTCGAAATTGATTACCGAATTGAGTTTATCGCCGATCGGATATGTCCGATTGCGGAGACACCTCGAATGTAGATACAAGATACGGGCGTAGTTTTCAGATATCGTAATTAAGTGCTACGCACCAAAGTCTTTTCAAATTCCAAAAGATTCCGATACGATTGTGCGGTTGAGCTGTGATTGAAATGTGGTTCAGTAGAAAAGTGGTTCAAACCGGAAATTTTATTTCGGTTCCCGAGAATATCAGGTTTATTTCCAACGGCACAGTCATGGTCGTGGAGTGCGTTGTTTTTGTTTATTGCTGATCAATTGGTTGTGTGGCCATTCATTGAGCGATTGAGCACTCAAAGCTGGATACTCTTTGAACTAGAGACTTGTCCACAGAATGCTCGTATTCACGTCCTTGGTCAAGGATGGCATTTTTGTGCCTCCGATTTCCATTTCTGAGTTGGCCGGGTTTTATACATCAGTAGGTGTGTTTGTTGTGCGAAAAATGACGCACACTGAATGGGCATCTGACGCACAAGCTTCTCCCGAGGACGCTTGTTTGGATTTCGCCTTGTCGTCTGTTAACGCTCGTTCTTTGGTTGGCACCATAATCCAACACTTCGGATTCTAAACAAGGCATCGTGGTCCAGTAGCTGCAAGTATGTCGGTCTCTGTTTAGCAACCAATCAGCTCATCGCATATTGTGCTGTATAAATTGGTCGTGTTCACGAATGTCTTTAGACACACCAGATAGTTAATAAGGATGTCGTTGTGTCTGTCGCAGAAAAAAGAATAAGCGAATGATGTGACATGTATGAAATGCATATCATGTGTAGCCAACAATCCAAGGGACCTTCTAAAACTAGCATCGTTCGGATTAGTTCTTCCTTCTAAAGCGCCAACGCGGCACGAGTGTAACGCGTCTGTTCACAATCAATTGGCTGTAGCAGGGTTGTACGCCGAATGTTGCCAAACACACACAAGTGAAAAGTGCGCACCCCAGTCGAAGCTGAGGAGAACATGTGGATAATTCCAGAAATCCAAAGCATTGACATATGAGGTATTATTCCCCACAAGGTGAATAAGTGATTAAGAAAATGTTACGTATTCGACACAGTATCCACCATTTCATTTTATTGAGTGTATAGAAAAATTGGTGAATCAACAATGAAGGAGAAAAGTGCTCCTCTCTTTTGGACACGCTTATTCGAGAGCTTAGATAACATGGCAAGGGCTGCTGGACTTGGGCGTTTTTGATCGATGAATCGGTACATGAGACGAATCTTACAAATTGTAGTTTCAGATCTTTTCACTTAAACGTGTGTCCTTGAAAATATGTAAAATCAATGCAAAGCGTCGTTTACCCCGCGACTCTTTGGCGAAGCATGCGGGTCAGAAGAAGATGATGATGACAAAACAAGCTTAATGATTGCTTGCTATCAACAAGCGTGTGCCACATATTTCCCTACTAAGCCTTGTCGTATTCTTCTTTCCACAAATCTTGAGCTTTTTGATTTTGCTGTTAATTTTTAGTCTTCCTTCCGTGGCGCTGCAGTCCGAGGTGGACCGTGGCCTTAACAAACAAAAGTCTCCAACTAACGCAATGGCTAGGTATACTTTAGTATCACCTGAAGATTCATGCATGCCAGTTTGTGTGAGGGATACTCATGAACAAGGACCGAATTTTGCTGACCTAAAAATGTAAAAAAAGGCATTTAATGAGAAAAGGAACGTAACTGCGCATTTAAATGTAGTAGCAATGAACTACCAAGAGCTTTTTGAAGCTCATTTTTAATTCCTTTCTGGCTTGGTTCTGCTCTTGGTTGCAGATAGCGAGGGTGCCTTTGTTTATTGTCCAATGCTTCCGGTCCAAAATCACCAAAATTGTCGCATTTGAGGTTCAGAAAACCCACGAGTAATTGTTAAGAACGAGTGCAAGAACGAGTGTGACAAACATATGGTTTCAACGAGACGGTGTCACATGCAGTACAGCCAGAGAAACAATTTAATGACTACATGAGGCATTTCCTAATAATAATTTTTGTTGAGTCAACTCCTGCGCAGAGGGTGCCAGGTTCGAGCCCCCAAATTTCCAGTTAATTTTTTATTTTTATTGTTTTTTTTGGAATTCGTCCGTAACGAGGTATTACGCAGTGTGAGTAAGGATCAATGTTTGCACAGATATATTGTACACTCAGGCAAACTCGGATTTTTCTAAAAAAAAATTAGCGAACAAGCTTTGAGAATAGTTCAATATAGGCAAAAATGCCTGAAAGAGGCAAAAACGGCATAAAAAGGCAAAGAAGGAAATAACGGTATAGAAAGGCAAAATAAAATACAAATATTTTGATTTAGGAGGACATGAAACCGTGTTTGTATAAGGTCGATACAATCGTCCGATGAACCAAAAAAAAGAGGCAAAGCTAGCTATGCTCATGAGGATAAGCATCAACTTTCCATTACAGCTGAGTTAATTGTAAAATGGAGAGACGCGGGCATAAGTTAGTCTTATCCAACAAGGAATATCTCTGAAAACTTGACTATTTACCTGCTCTCTCATGAAGTCAGCAGCATTGATTTACGCCTAGGCTACGACTCCCTTTCATTCCGAATGTTTCCGGTCAAGTTGTTTTGCTCGGTTTTTTTTTCAATTTTTTCCGAGCCAGGAAACTTGGATCCGAAGATTTTGCTAACTAGACACCACTGACGTAAATTTGCTCGAAGGGGCCGACCCAGTGTAGTAGACACATCAGGCCGCGGCTGTCCGTCGAAGCAGAGTGGTCCACCTAAGGTTTCTAGATGTGGTTATCCTATCCTGTCCTATATATATTGGCCTGTTCTCTATGGGGCCCTTACATTAAGACCAAAATCTGACTTTTTCTATGTCAAGCATCTCCTACTCCTAAAACCACTCGCTACTTGTTACGAATCGCTTCAGTTGACTAGCTTGCGCTGATGTTACCCAGTACAAAGCTATATGACCCTGAGTACAGGCTAACGAGGGCAGGGCACAAGCAGAGTTGTTGGTTTACTCCATCCGATTGCCTCGGCAGCCTTAAGTCTTTATCCAGACCCATAGACGTCGAGTAGAGTCTTTTAGAGTTGTGCTAAACAGTTCCGCCCACGAAACGGACATGGAACGATTCTCTTCGCAGTCGGAACTATTTCCCAGTGACATGTCCGCGGAACTATGTAGTTCCATGGATATGCTGGCGTTGAAAATGTCCGCGGAGCTATGTAGTTCCATAGATATGCTTTTGTTAAACATGTCTGCTGACATTTTTGAAGGAATGTTACGAGTCCGACCGATTGAAGAAGAGTGAGTTGTTGTTGATGATACCCCTAGTTCGAGGATGTGTGAATGTAGTTGGATTGACAAATTCAAAAGATGTATTATAGTTTGATTTGCGGCCGTCATATATAGATAACTGTGCTCACATCAAAACGTTTTGTATATAATGGACTACATGTCCTTGTCCAGTAGATGTGTGGACGGTGGATACATCTCACGACTCAGGTGCGCACAACCATGTGTGATTTTTTTTTTTGTTTTGGTTACGTCCAAGGATGTGGCAATCTTTGAGAAATACTTATAGCCTCGGGCTATCAGCTTGCATGATACCCAAGCACAAGTAATCGATTTTGGGAGTACACCTACGTATGAACCCACACCGTGCACTCTTCTAACACTCTCCCCGCAGAAGGCAATACTTCGCGGGGCTATTCCTATCTGTTCGGCTGTTTCTGCAGCTCTTCTTTCGGTTTCTATTCTCCGTACCTCGGTCTGCACGGTTTTTACAAGTCAGAGGCCATTTGCGTTAAGTGTAGTTGCAGTTCCTTCCGCTCTGTTCATCAATCAAGGCGTCTATCTGGCCATCAGCACTATTGAACGTATTCTTCCTTCCTACTTCGTTCTCCTGATTTCCCTGGCCTCGGTTGGTATTGAGGTTCTTCTGCGGTAAATTCGGCTCATCGCATTCGCGCAGATGTCGATGGGAATCATTCCAGCGATGAAAAATGCAACTTCGTCCGAGATCGTCCAATAGCCGCTTGCTGTCCTTAGTGCGCAGAGTCGGTATACCGCTGACAGTTTCTTGCTCGTTTTCTTTCTTCTGAGGATATCTGCAAGGACTGGCGCAGCATATCGAATAACCGAGTAAACCGCTTTGGCTAGAAGGATCCTTTTTCCCAAGATTCAGCAGTATTCTGGCGAGTGTCGCTTGTAGCGTGACGCTTTATTCCTCACGTAGTGGTTTGAACTGTAGCCGTTTGTCCGACATCACTCCTAGGTATTTTACAGCTCTCTTCGATCGGATACTCTGGTTGCCGACTTTAATATCAATATATTCCACTGCTTTTTGCTTCCATTTTGTGGTCCGCCAGATCGAGACCAGCAGTGGCTGGGCACTGCTTAATTTGGCCGGTGACTGTGTTTGGGTTGGCCAGACTTCGTGCGTGTGTCTTGCTTCGACCACGGTAGCTATGTACATACATCATCTGCGAAGCCGATAGCAGTGATTTTTCTGCCTTCTTTTCAGTGTCGAAGAAATCGTTCGGTTTAGTCCTTATTGCTGTCGCTCTTAGTCGGTATAGATGAAGTGGGCCTTTAAAGTTATCAACTGTAGCTGTGACATTCTGTAACATTCTCTCACGAAAGAGATCCTCAATCATAGGAAATTTTTAAACCACGTCAATGTCTGACTCAACACAAAGTAGAGTGTGGAGGGGGAGAAAGAAGGGACGAAAAGGAAATAGAAACCATTTCACACCTTCTTTGCAATTGCAGTGTCCTCACATCTCGCAGATGTGGCCACTCGGACGCCCCACATTTCCACGACTTGAGAGAATCAAGTACCATTAGCATCAGTCAACTTCATCGCTTTATGAAATGCTCCAGATGGTTCGCGGATTAGGAGCTATTAGATCTTTGTGGTGGTGCAACGGGTCTATTCTTGGCCCAAGTGTGGCGAACTTTACTTACTTACTCTAACCTAACCTAGATGGCTCTAAAAGCATGGTTGTACTTATGTTCATTTGGACACACTGTGCTGCTCTTAAAGGGAATAATAATAAAAAAAACAGGATGGGGCTACACTTGGAGGTACACTCCTACCAGCAAGCACTCGTGTGTGCTTGTGCTACCTTTCTTTCCTGAGTGGAGGGGGCCACTTTTGTGCGGACTGCGGATTTAGCATGACCGTCCACTCTCTGCTCACTGCCATTACAATCGGTGAGGTATAACCATGGATCCTCGTATCGCGAGTTTAACCTGGACACCCATCGCATGAGTCGACGGTGGTCACGGGGAATACTTTCCTCACACTCCTGCATGG
The DNA here is from genome assembly GCA_905231855.2 of Eristalis tenax. Taxonomy (NCBI): domain Eukaryota; kingdom Metazoa; phylum Arthropoda; class Insecta; order Diptera; family Syrphidae; genus Eristalis; species Eristalis tenax. The sequence goes on from HG993127.1 coordinate 26,702,103, forward strand.
CGTATCGTGCAATTACATACTCTGGCCTGGTCCTATAGCCACAAATCAAACAAAATATTTGCTTATTTCAGATATCTCACCATTAAAGAAATAAAAATTCAATAAGTAGTAGGCACAAGTGGTTGGGCATATAATCTTGGACTCCCTTCTTCCCCAAGACCCTGCATAGAATGTCCTTCTTCATCAACAGAGTATGATGACTCTTTGCAGTGCTTGTCACGCTGAACGAGTTTCGAGAGACCGAACAAGCGTAACAAATATGTTAATCAAACCCCAAAGCTCTCATTGCCAACTTCCACAAACACAAACATCCCCCCACCAGCCAAGTCACAGGGCCCGCGTTCCCCTGTCCAAACAAACTCCACCCCCACGATGAACATGTCACATTCACCGTTCCGACCGCCTCGAATCTCAATTCAACCTCAAAACATGTCGGTCTCCTTATATCCGCCGGCACTGCCAGCCGCCCCCTATCTAAATAGCTGCCAACAAAAAATCCACATGTTCCCCAAACCCTCTGGGGCCACCCACTAAATGGAATCCTTCCGTTGACTTATTGCAAATTAACAAATGCATTGAAATGTCGACAACAAGCTGGCGAACTGGCTCCACTCGCCCCACCCATCTGCCGGGTAATTGAATTAATTCAACGCCTCTCCCAAAAACACTTAAATTCTTCGCCCATCGCTTCACATACTCTGCCCCGTTTGCGCGGCAACATGCTGGGGGCAGGGGCAAAACGAAATAATTGTGAAACTCGAAAAGATAACGGCGTCTTGATAATATGCAAATATGACGGCAAATTAATGCTCCAAAATTGCTGCGCAAGGATAAATACACAATTTAATCGCCATTGCGGATCTTGGCCGGCATCCTTTTTGGCGGCAACAGCAGGATTATTGCCACAGCAGCAACAGACAGTCGATGCAATTGAAGATTGCCAGCGGACAGGGACAAAAACTCCATCCACCACCACAACACGGACGATGCACGCTGAGAACAGCACACGCCCGCCAGTGTGTCCTTATCCTTTGCCATTCACATAATGACACTTCAGAATGTAAACTATCCTCTCCCTCTGTAGGGGTTTGTTTGTAGATTTTTGGACGATGACGCCGCTCCTCTGACTCGGTCTAATGCGGCAGCGGCAGCGATGACAGTCAGGTCATAAATGAAACTCTGCCTTCATGTCGAGATGCGGATGTACACTGGTCAGATGCGTATAAAAGGACGTGCCCATTTCACTTGAGTTTGATTAGCTTTGAATGGTTCTCTTGCCAGCGACGACCACCACCGCCTTTGAGGGGCTCACAGTTCGCCTGCTTTAGAGAGGCCTGCTGCGACTGACTACCGGGGTGACGATTGAAAAGGAAGCACCTTAACTGTATGAGTGCTTTGATTGCAGTACGTTCGATTGCCACTTCTCGCTCGTCTCCGTTTTACCAACAGGAAGCTCTATTTGTCTGCCGTTCGATGGTGTGTACATGCGAGATTGGAAACGATAGACGACATGAACTTGGATTGCTTCCAAAGTGGAACTGACATTCAATTTTTGAATGGACGCGCTGACACAAGGGGATTCTTGAGAATTTAAATTGCGAGCTGGTGGTGGGCGTGTGTAGATTGCGGGAATCTCAGATCAGGATTGTACACAGGCTGTAGGCTGTTGTCATGGATTACTGAAGGCCTGTCGAACCAGCTGCAGAAAATTCCACGGTTCCTTCTTAGAGTCCTCTTCAGATGTCTACTGACCCCTGTGGCTCTCCCACGACCCCTCTGGCAAAGGTTATCAAGTAATCTCGGCACTTGCCTCTCGAAACCATTCACCGGTGAACCACCATCATCTTTGCGGTGCCCTTATCTACAGTCAATCTGTAGATCTCTGTCACCTCTCCCAATCAGGCGAAAGTAATTCCGCTTCCACAGCCAGCCAATAGTTATGTAGTTTCCAATACTTTGGCAACATCAAAGCCAACACCCACCCATCCCCGCCGCAAGTCGGTGGCAAAACTTTGAACGCAAAATCACGCCTTACGGCCGACTCCGCACTCCCTCCATGGACGGCAGCACAATCAACCAGCCCTCGGTGGGGCGCAGATAACGACGTTGATGATGATGGTGTCTGCCGACCTCCACTACGTCGATAGCATGATGGTGCGGTGAGCGGAGCGGAGTCAGGAATTACAAAAAAGAAGCAACCAGCCCATCGGCGACGGAGGTTTATAATTTGGGAACCGAAAACAAAATGAACAGCCTTTTAGCAATTCCTTGTCCACAGCAGAGCTCCGCCAAAGAGGTCCTTCGCAACTAACTGCCCCCCCGCGTGTTGCCCTTGCATGGGAAATTTGGCAATTTGGCAACAAGCATACGTTTCACAAGGCACGATGATATGACGTTCCCAGTGCGTCGATGGTCCGCATGAAGACCCTAAGGATCATCATCCACATCAACACAGGCAGACACCCGGTCTCCCATATTCATGTGCAAATGTGTGCGCAGTTTGGGCAAACTTCATCCCGAAGTAATTCAGTATTCTGCTCCCCATTCCGACTCCTCTAATGGCGTATTCAATTTCGAATGGCATTTGGAATTCCTTTCACATTTGGCCTGCCTCTCATCCACGGAAGCACCCAAGGACACTCCTTTCCACCTCGTAGTGTTCCACTATCGAGTTGTGTGCACTGAAACCGGGGCGGGGCGGGCAGTGAAACAAATGGACGACCTACCTAGGAATGAACGTGTAGACGCCAAAACAAGTCACGTACATATGTTGTTTGTTTCTGTTTTTCCCCCCCTCCCAGCACAGCGAAGTGCTTCGTTTTCTATTGCTTATGTTTCACTGTCATTTGTTTAAGGAACGGTCATGTAAGAACTGTGTAGACACTCAGGCACTCATCTCTGTGGGAAATTGTCGAAAGAAATTTCCATTCGAAAGGAGCGAAACCGAAACAAAAACAACGCCCGAAACGACTGCAAATTGTTTGAGATAAATTTTTATGCACTTACACACTTAGCGCGCGTGTGTGTGGGCATGGAGGGGGAGAACTTCTTTGATGTAACATACCTAACAGTGTTTACCTGTGTCGTTTTGAGGATCAACGGCTAGGCGCTGGATAGGTGTTTATTGCCTGCAAATTACATTCTCCTTCTTCTGCAGCAGCTGTGGGAGCGGAGACATCCGCGCGGAATTGGGTCCGGGTTTATGGACTGTGGAGGGTGGAGGCTTAATTCGAAGTTAACGAGAAGTCTTTGAACGATCTGCAAACTGGCATAGCCTCACGTAGTCACATATTAAAGGAGGAGATTTAAATTCTCTTGAACGTCGCCGGTGTGCAGCTTTCTCGCCGGGAGACAATTGTTGGGGCGGTACTGGCTTTAAAGAAACTGAATGAACTGAACTGAATGGCGTCGGCATGAGTTGACGTGTGTCATCCACTGGACTCGACTGCTGCACGATGTTATGCCGACCCATTTCCTGCCGCATGCAACACCACTGACCGGGGAGGGGGGGCCCATCCGATAGGAGGCTGGTTTACTGTTTGCGGCCATCTGCACACCAAGTTGCTTGTGCACTCAAAATATGTTCGCGTTTGTCGTGTCGAGTTAACGATTTACTGATTGTTGGGAAAATGTTACGTATACGACACAGTCATCGCCATCAATTTAGCCACATCGACAAGGGTTAGTCATCAGCTTAATGGGCAAAGAGGAGATGGACAGAGAGGGAGAAGCAAATTTATTGTTGACGCTCAAGAAACTCTTTTCAGGTGTTTGTACTTATTTATTTTCCTAAATCCGTTTCACCGTCTTTAAATGAGTACCCTCTTGACGTAATACACTGATGCCAATGGTTTTGCCACCCTCGTTCAAATCGGTCTCAGGAATACCCCGGCAGTCGCGCGGCGGTTTGTGTCAGATCGGTGTCATCAGAGCGATCTCTTATGGAGCATGATGAACGAGATGAGTCAAATTTTTCAACCAATGCAGGGTGAGATGATCCTTCATTGTGCAGGAACCAAGAGTTGTTTGAGGGCATCACTATGGGACTGGATCCAATGAAATATCGGCAGCACCAAAGAGGTCGCCTATTGAGAGCCAGCGATTTTTGCTAATTATATCCTTAATTTCCTTGAAATCTTGTTAGATCTTAGAGGAACACATTTTGAAGGCACGCCTAAGACCGTCCTGGGCACTGGTCACAGAAAAAAGGTGGAAGAAGCTTCACAAATTGGCGGTTCGGAGTCGGCATGAAATTGTAGGTCCCTTCCAGTTGTGAGAGAACAATAGCACGCCCAACACGAGTGGTTGCAGAGAAGCTAGACCCGGGTTAAGCATCTTAACAACTTAATTCGTTTTCAAAATTTGAACGTTTATTTAAGAAAAACATGTTCAATAGTGTTACTCAAAGTATTGCCCAGCTGCTATGACTTTTTCCCATCTCTCTGGCAATTTGTGGATCCCATCCCAAAAGAACTGCGCTGGCTTGGCAGCCAAGAATGAATCACGCCAATTTTTGATATTCTTCTCTGATGTGAACCGTATTTCAGTGAGGGTGTTCTGCATCGACCGGAATAAATGGTTGTCAGGTGGGGCAAGGTCTGGGCTAAAAGGCGGGTGGGGTAAAAATTCCCATCCACTGTTTTTCCAAATAGTTCTTAACCGGAATAGCAACGTGTGGCCGTCATAATTGAAAATTATTGCCTCGTGTCTGGTCGCATATTCCGGGCTGCTCTCTTCAAACAGACTACTTGTGTTCCGTAGCGTTGTCCATTGATGGTCTCACCCGGTTTTAGCAGCTCATAGTACAGCACACCCTTCTGCTCCCACCAAATACAGAGCATTACCTTCGCGCCATGGATATTCGGCCTTGCCGTTGATTTGCCTGGTTGCAAGCCAAAATCACCACCATTTTAAATCGTGCAAACCACTTTTGGCACGTTCGCTCAGATTGCGCATGTCCACCATGAACTTCCACCAAAATGTGATGACTTTTCGCAGCAGTTTTCTTCATATTAAAGTAGTTAAGAAGAACTTCCCACAAAAACACTTTTTCACGCTCAAAGTTCGCCATATTTGAGTGAAAAAAATTATTGTTGTTTACGCTTCAAATGAATGACATATACTAAAATGATGTACAATGACGGCAGCTTTCCAACGCACGTTCCAATGGAGTAATACAACATACGCCATCTCTTAGCAAACCTCACCAATTAAGTTATATAACCAATAGTTCAGTAGAATTCGTTTATAACGACCACCCATGGGAGGCGAATTTCCCGTCGTTACAAGCGGATGTCACGAAACAGACGTTATTCATTATGGAATGAGAAACCAAACTTTAGCTTTTAACTTCGTCGTTATGACAGAAATGTCGCTATAAGCGAATTCTACTGTACTCACTAAGACCTCCTACTACTAGTCAATACTAAATTTGTATGCATACGGCCTAATGTGAACTAACTGAAACAAGGCCAGTTCACATGTTACATCACATTGAATAGAAAGAAAAAATTTGTTTAAAACTACTGAAAAAAGCTTTTAAATAACAAACGTTTTATAAATTCCTCCTCAAATCGAATAAACAGCTTAAACTATAAGCAGACATAAAAATAATTCACAACAAGAAAGGAAGAAATGAAGTTAGTGGACAGAATCTTCGTTTGATAGTCGTTTCCCTGACGTGGGCATGGAATCGTTTTACCAAGGGCTTTACAGCTTCATGGTTTCCAGACAATATTTTCTCGGTTATGAGGTTCTCGAAGCTTTTGAATCCACTCGTCACACATTAGGAGACTCCTTAAAATGGCTGCTAAAATGTTTCTTAAGCCATTCAGAGAGGGCAGTTTCGATTTGAGGCATCTCTCTCCCTCCTTTCCGATTCCGTAGTCCGTTTCTCCAATTCCTTGATTTGTACCAGATTTTGTACCCCCTTACTTCTTCGTTATACACCTAATCCTGACTAGCCAGTTTCTAATTCTCTCAAAACTTGGATTTGTGTTGCTTTTGCTTCGAAGGAGCCACAGCTTTATCGGCTTACAGATGCGATACACGAACTCTACCCAGCACAAGGCACTAAAAGGAAGAAAAAAAATTAAACCTTAACGATGGGAAAAAACTAACACAAATACGAAGGGCGTGGCTAGTGACGGACAATGCGTCTGCTCTGGGATGGCCCCATGTTCACTTATTGCTGCCGCCTCTTCCCTTTTAAAACCATTAGACTTTGCAAGGAAACAAGAAAAGAAAAAAGTACGCGATAAAACTACATTTCCGAATAGGAAAAAATTGCTACGAGGTCTCATTTTTCCATTTCACATTATTGGATAGTCCACATTATCGAGATTTTGCTGTAGTTTTTTTTATAATGATAGGACGAGGTTTCTAGCGCCTACGGCCTTAAGCCTGTTATTAGTGGATCTGAGGATATGAGGATAAGATGCATCACATCTTCATTCGGAACAATTCGACTGCATTTACGAGGGGTGTTCAATATATTCTCGGTATCGATATGAAATGCGAATTCAATTTAAATTGTTTTTATTTTTCAATATAATCTCCCCTAACATCAATACATTTGTTACATCTTGAGATAAGCTTTTTTAAGCCCTCAAAAAAAAGAAACTTCCTCTTTCTCTGCAAAATACCCATTTATTGCCGACTTGAGTTCTTCATCATACGAAAATCTTTTTCCACGAAGACATTTTTTCAAATCCGGAAACAGGAAATAATCACTAGGGGCAAGGTCTGGTCTATAGGGTGGGTTTTGGATTTCTTCGAAACCATAATCTCTCGCAGCAGCCTTGAAAACTCGCGCCGTGTGAACAGGAGCGTTGTCATGAAGAAACTGCGAGTTTACCCCGTCTTTTCTTTTTAATTTCCTCCCGCAAATTATGAAAAGTTGAAGCGTAGGATGTGGCGTTGATGGTTTCACCTTTTTTTGTGCTCAATGAGCAAGATTCCGTTTGAGTCCCAAAAAACTGTGGCCATGAGCTTCCCGGCAGAAGGAGTGACATTGAACTTCTTCGGGGGGTCTGTTTAATTTTTTATGCCACTGCATGGACTCTTGTTTGCATTCAGGGTCATAGTGGTGGACCCATGTTTCGTCAGCAATAACAATTCGGTCCGTATAATTTTATAATCCTTATTTCGACATTCTTGACTTCCCTCAGAGAGTGATCCAACAGGAAATGCACAATTTGCAATGATTTCTCCTAAATTAATCAAAACCTTGAAGCAGCTTGGAAGATCTGTGATCAGGAAGGCCGAGCTTGGTGTCAAAACCAAGTTAGCGGTTTCCAACACAACAACTCTCCGGTCATGAAATTTGGATAATGACCGAAAGAATAAGATCGCGAACACAAGTTGCACAAGATGACATTTCTTCGTGGTGTTATGCCAATTACTCGCTGGTATAGTGTTAGAAACACGGCCGTGTCGAGGTTCTCAACATTGAAAGGTATGCTTCGGTGGTTTGGCCATGTGGCACGGATATCCATCACATCTTACGAGGCGGGACATTAGGGTAGGTAGGGAAGGGGGTTTCTAGTGAATTCCCCCGCAAACTTAGACCATGTTGGTCCGTTGTGAAGCCCACAGTCAGACTACTACGACTACTCCAGTGATAGTGCCGTTAATTGGATCCCACCGGCAAATGGTGACTGGAACAGAATGGATAACCAGATAAAAGCATATTAACTTTGTTCACACTGGGATTCGAACCGGGGAAACCACTAACCAAGGGCAGACACTTAAACAACTGCAGTGCAGTCATCAAGACGGGCGTGAAGGCGGCCGCATGGCAGACCCAGAACGAGGTGGTTGAACCAAGTCCAAAGGCTCGCCTGGTCACGCTTGAGCATAACTCCTGATGAGTCGATGGCGGAGGATAGACTTGCCTGGAGATCTCTCATGGGTGCTTTAACCCTGCGACCTCTTTAGTGGGGCATGCAGCTTAGAAGATGACAATGATGATGGATCCAAGCATTGTTGTGCAATTTATATTTCTCACCAGTTTCCCATGCGTACTCTGCACATTTATTTAAATCTACTTTTCCATTCGATGTCGTAAGTACAAGAATAACAGCAAACCGCCGAATTAGGGGTCCACTGACTCCATTGATTTCCGAGGTCATTGTTGGATTGGCAGAGAACCTGCTGAATGTGTTGCCGTTATAACACGTCTCCGTACCCTGTTTTACAACATCAACAATGATGCCTGGTTTTTCATGAAATTCCTGTTGATTTTTCGGCGGGACAGCCGCTAGTTCTCCATGCTTTTAATGGTAAAGTGTAGGCATGGAGGAGCGTATGCTAACTATTGTACGGACTTACCTTTGGAAGACCCGGGAGAACAAGCTGAACAAAATTATCTGCACTCGCTGGTAGGCCGTACCTGTGAGTGTAGCCGATTCCACAGGTGAAGTCTGCGCGATGGTAGACATGTATGAACAGATTTCTTCAACGTAATGTTACGACTCGATAGACAGCAAGTAGGTTAGACTGTACACTCTGAATCATCTTAAAGAGAAGAATGCGCGTTCTTTTGTTTAAAAATGCCTCCAATTCACATCCAAGAAGAATGCGACATTGTTCCGAGTCATGATCGAGTCTTCGAAGTTTAAAGACATATCGTACAGCCGCGTGCTTTTAACAATTTTTGCAGAGAGGAACTATCAGTGTCGGAAAACAATTCACAGCCGAACATAAAGATAGGGACCATGAGTGCTTTGGCAAGTTTTAAAAAGTGAGCAACCCCTAAGACACGCAAATACCATTGAGACTACACTGTCTGTGTGGTCAGTCCATGTGAGTCCATGTGACCAAGTTTTTTAACACCGGCTACATATTCGACTGCAACAGAAATTAGTTCTACGGACGGAAAGTTTGAAAGGGATGGATGGTGTTTTGAAAATGTTCCGACTTTGATCTTGGCAGGATTGAGCATGAGAGCATTTCCTTCAGCCCACTTCATAACTGAACTCACATCCTCTTTGGCAACTGAATGTTCCACCAAGAGGAAAACATAAGCACATTTTAGCATGCTCTGCATATGCATGGTACATGCAATGAGACAACACATTATGAAGATCATTAATGTACATTGAGAAGAATAACAGAGCGAGAATAGAACCTTGAGGTACGCCGGTGTGAACACCACAAAAATACGACAGTTTTGGGTTATGTAACACAGTTCGAACACGGTTAGTAGCACACGAGAAGATCAATTCATTAGTGGGATTGGTGAAGTTAAATTGGGTGGACAGTTTGTTGACACTGCACAGCATTTAAGAGATTTTGTCCCTCAATGTGATTAAAGATCATTAGACTGGCAGCTTTCGACAAAATCGAAAGAATTGCAATACGCCGATATTCAGGCGGGTTTTTTTTTCCTTGGGAACTGTTTTTAATCTTTGCTTGGCGTGTCGACTGTCGAAGTCACCATTATCGCATTAAAAAGCTGGGTGATGTAAGGCAGTATGATTGAAAGCAAGAGGGTGAACACCATCTAGTCCAACACACTTTGTCGCCATGGAGAGCGCACAACCGACTGAGTGTGTATCTACCCCTCCTGCTTCGAACACATCGGATGTTGTTGGTTTTAGGTAAAGACCGAAGTTAAACGCCCGCTCTTTCATTTCATTGGTACACCCCCCTGCCCAGCTGAAGGTTAATGCAAATTGCACGCATGAACTTTTACAAATCGTGACAGCATCCCACTGAATCCAATCACTCGCAGAAACAAAAAGTTAATGCCAACGAGACACACGTTTTGTCAGCCTTTGTGACATCAATCATATGCTCACATTCGTGTTGAATAAATTAATGAGTCGAAGGCGATACCGCTAAGCTCCGTGAATCAATACAAATGACTTTGAGCTTCGCTCGTGTAATCCTTTCTACGGCCACCCAATCGTAAATTAATAGGTTCCCTTCAAACACACAAAGCTCCCACTCATCCCGATGTCGCATTAACTGTCGTCATAGCTAATCTCTTGGAATTATTTACGAGCGTCAGCTACAAATTCGCCCCTCCCCACCGTCAGCCACTCGAACAGATCATTTAACAATTTACGACATCACAGCTGCAATCGGTATCATCACAAAATCCATTCACCCCCTCTCAGTCCTTATTAAGCCCATCCATGTCCTCGCCGTCAATCGTAATTTAATTCTGTATCCAACGCCAAAGTCATCAAATTGAACATTTCCCCCACTGGAGATCCGCCGATGACGCCGATGCCGCCACCCCCACAGCGTGACGTCTCTTAAGCGGCGTGTCATGCCCAACGCGCGCATTTGTGTATCCGTTGAATTGAAATTATTTTTTCCCAATCTCCCCGCCCCATCCGCCGAACGGAGGCACTCAGCCACTCGAATTGCAGCGCCATCTCATGATTACCTTAAATAGTTCCCAAATTAGACTAGAGCGAGAGCGAGCGCGGGAAGAGGAGGGCGGCTCGCCAAGGGCCGCACTTTTATTTATGCAAACTTTCGCAGTGAATTACGCCCAACATGAAGTCATAACATTTAATGGCATTGTCCCCGAGCACGCACTGAGCGGCTGGTGGCTCAAAGGACAGGCGATAGGTATCCGCATTTCAGACTGCCCGTGCCTGTCGTCCCAGCGACCGGGCGTCCATGGCACCTAAAGTGTCATGTCCCACCCCATCTGGCCGTCCCAACGCCCAAGTGCGAAATCTTGCCAAACAAACAGAATATCCTTCGCAGCGTAGCAGTTGTGCGGGCGCTCAGGCAGAGATTAAATGTGTCATCGCACGGCAAAGTAATTTACTATCCGACGCGCAAGGTGACAGGGAGGATGGATGGGCGTGCGACACTTCTGATCATTATTAAACATCGGTGAATTATTTTTCGCCGGCTGAAGCCTCTCACACTCCGTCCTGCCACGGGAATACGCTTTCGCAATTTACCCTGCCAGTGCTGAGAGGGGCAGCGAGTCGGACAACAGGGCCATGAATTTCCCAAGCTGAATTCCTGTAAATCCGGGCGAAATTGAGGGCAGAAACACTTCCTATCTTCATCATCTCATTTCACTTTGGCACTGAGAGTTTATTTTCGTCCGAGCACACTATATCCAAGGACCCTGAAAGGATACCTTCAATAACATAACCCGCCACCCATTCTACCCATTCGCTCATTCGCAGCCATTCCGTTCTCATTCTCATTCGCACGAGACGACTTATCCCTCCGGCCCAGCCGTCCGCCCGTCCTCTGCAGCACATTGCTGCAATGAGCCGTAATGAAACGAAAATAGGGTTTCTGACACTTTGTCGTGTTTACCTCGATGTGGCGGTCTGTGTCCTTGTGGCTGTGTGCGTACGCAACACTGGACCACACCAACAAATGCCGATGGAGTTGGGTTGGTTCCGAGGCGACACTCTCGCCAAAAGCTTTTAACGTTTATTTTTCTCTTATTGCCAATCTTTTATTAGTTTATGGTTAAATTACTTTTGACTGTATTTTGTATTATCTTTCGTTCCGCACTCCTCCTCCGCGTGTTCCCTGTCCCTGGCTGCTTAACTTTCTTCGGGTAATTCTATTAGAGGGCGTAGTGTTGCTAACGACGTAGTGGCTCTGTGTCGCCGATGTGGAGCTACACCGTGCGGGTAAGGAGGTAAGCAGCGCAAGCACACAGAGTTATGGGGTTCACTTCTAGCAGATTATTTTTTCTCGAAGGAGATTTATGAGATAAAGATTCTTCTTCTCCAGAAGATTAATGGTGCCGTCGGTTCATTAGATTTTGTCTTTTTTTTCGATCTCCTTTTTTTCTCTTATGTCGTTCGTTCGAAGTTTATGGGGGAGGGCTGATGTGGAGGAAGTTGAAAGGAGGAAGGAATCTTTGTGTGGCAACCAGGACCGGTACTTGCAAAAGCGTAAGTCTGACTTCAATAGAGAGGAGACTGCTGATGAGTGCCAGCAGAGACTGAAGCGGTGGTAAAAATTAAAGCCTTCGACTGGGACGAGTGTTGAAAGGAATAGCCTGCTAAACTGAAGACAAATTCATGCAATCCATTTCAGCTGTTGAGTAACGAACTCGACACCTCGACACCGTCGCATATCTTCAGCATGTTGTGGTTTGAAAATAAACCGAGCAAGGTGGTCTTAAGGTAAATGAGGAAAAGGCGAAGTATGTGCTGCCGAACAAGACTACCCGCGTTGATCACCATGCAGTGCGAAACGCCATTATCGTCGAGACAAACGCGAACTCCACAAATGACATCATAGTGGGATCTGACGCAGTCGTAGCTAGCTCTGTTTGCCTTAACTACTGACACCCCAAATTACGCTCCTCACAAAGCTTATTTGTCGGTCTTGCTAACGACGTAGTGGCTCTGTGTCGCCGATGTGCGAGCTACACCGTCGGCCACATCGAACGCAGGTTCACTAATATGAACTTCACAACCCGGTCACCCTGGCTCGAAGAGGGGCAGAAAACCGAATCCCTTGTATAAAGACCGCTGACGTCAAAAAATTTGGTCTTGGTGACTATAAACCGTGTGCCGTCGGAGACGGAAGGCAGCTTCAGTTCTGACCTAGACTTAAGGAAACGAGGACACACAACTGTTGGACTCTAACCGGCGATTAAATAGCTGAAGAACTTGTCAAAAAATTCACAAATATTGAGTAATCCTTTCCAATTCAATGAATAAAGACATCATTAGCAGGGTGATGCGCGCGATCCCCGACAGAAAGGAACAGAACGCAGTGCTCTTCAAACACCTGCCAGATAAATCTGTGATTGAATGCTGCCAGCGACGGTAGACAGACCACTCACAGGCCAGAATTGTGTGCAGCTTAGGTAGGTTAGGTTGAAGTGGCTGACTGCTGTACAGAAAGAAAAGAGCCACATTTAAGCCTGTTTAGGCCCATTGTACTACCACGCGGATCTATGAGTTCGTACAGTTAGTGTTTTTTGACTAAAGCAGAGAAGATGGCTGACTCTTATGCTACTTAGTTCAGCCAGGCTATCAAACCAGTAGGTTCCCAGAAGTCTGAATCTACGGTTCAAAATGGTTTCTTCATCATCCTCGTCTTCATTTCAGCTTCTGCAGAAGTCGTTGTAGGAAAGGCAGCAAGTTAAGGAGTAAGTTTAGAACTTCGGGGGAAATACTCATTAATGCTCCGCGATACATACGCACGCCATCCTCTGACGAGTGGTGTGAGCCGTGAGGTCTACCAAATTGCGACGCCATTTAGCAGTATGGCTCTGATTACTGAAACAAATAGCCAGTGGACCATACGGGGTTGTGGCCCACATTTGCACCCTATGAGCATTTTACAGCAGTAGAGAGACGTGGAGGCCTTCTTGGCACGCTTCCAGTTTAGCTTCGAATTTCCAGAATTTTGCGCTTTAAAGGGGTCGAAGTTGTTGATTTGTATTTTCTAGTGAAGAGGATTAGGTTCGTCTTTCTGTGGATCGACGGCTAGACCGCATTCTGTAGTCCACTTCATTTGCTTGAAAAGAGCTGATTGCATGGTATCCCTGATCATGGATACAAATTGTCCAGATTCTGCAATAGCGATAGACCCAGTCCATTCGAGTGCCACTAGCAGTTCGTTCACTACCACATTCCACAACAGAGGCCAGAGTACACTGCATTGTGGTTTGCCTGTGTTAACGGATCTGCAGATCGTCGCCTAGCTTCGAGCGAGCAAAAGTTTAGACTGATGTGAAAATAAGACTTGCCAGGGGCTGTAGCTGCGACGGGGAATGGGTCATTAGCATGAGAAATAGCATGCAGGATGAACAGTTCTTCCATGATGATTAAAACGTTTCAGGTGTTCCCGGGGCGGCCGTGTTGTTGTGGGTTGGTGCTTAGACCCTCACACACTTGAGCCTACTTTACCCAAGTTCGATTTTCGGTACGAACAATTTCAGAACTCCTATATTCTGTGAACGGTTTGCCATCAAAATAATTCCTCAGTTCAGGCTGAAGTGGCTGACAACTGGTGGAGCAGTCACACTTAGGCCACCACAGCTCCATTGGGGTACCACGCAGTTCAATAGTTTCTTCCTCCTCCTCGTCTCTACAGATTCTGCCAAAGTCTATACACGGATGGCCTTATATCAAGGCGTGAGTTCCAAAGGCGCATATATAACAACGATGACAGTTCTGAGATCATAGTTAGTCATAAATCATAGTTGTTTAGTGACGAGGCATCCTGTTCCAGTAGACGATCTACGATTTATACAAGCCAGAGTTTAAAGCTTCTCTAGTTTAAATAGATGTTTGGTACTCTCCATCGGGAAAGATTAAGATTACGATTTCCGTTTTCTACTCCCTAAATTTTCTGCAGCATATCACGTTGTCACATAATTAATCTAAAGTCTTCTAGCCTCGAGAGCCATTCACGATGTTGATTGACTCTTTCCCCGTAACAATGTTCGATCCCGAAGAGAAACTGCGTGGGATTCTTTAAGTACGCGGCAGATAGGGATAAAATGTGACACGTCCGAAGAATCCAGAGCAATATTAGATTGCTATTAAGTGTGTTTTATTGAGAATCTATAGTGAATCTAGTGAATAAAATCATATCTGTACAAACATTATCAAACACATTTGACAAGCAATGAAGTAAAGACGCGCTTGATGTGTATTTTGACATCTAATGGCATGAATGTGAAGACACGCACCAACTTTTGACACAAAGAACTAAAATGAGCAAAGAGCGTTTTATTGAGAATCAAAACTTAGCTGAGTATAGATAGTAGACAACCAACTTTTGACACAAAGAACTAAAATGAGCAAAGAGCGTTTTTTGGGATTCAAAACTGAGCTGAGTATAGACTCTCAATAAAACAGGACTATTGCAACGTAAAATTATATTCGCTACAATAAATAAGAATTAGTGTAAAATGTAAATATTCCTTTACTGCAACACCAAAACCTGCCGCCATTAAGGCGCACATCGCCCCGCGATACGCTCGTGACGCTCGGAAGAAGAACAAATCAAAAACACCATTTATGTAACAACGTCCTTGGCTGTCAACTTGGTTTCCATGTTGAGCCCGCCAAAGGTCAACCCTCTCCACCCAAATGAATAAACTTATTGTTTAAATAAATTCGATGAATATATTTCTCAGTTTTTGTTGCTTTTTCGTGCTTCGAAGTGGACTCGAAAGAACAACACAACGGACGAAGCTCTGTTCGGGTCTATTTAATTCGACCCCGGAGCGGAAGAGCAGCGATCCAAAAATTAATTTAATTTTAACCAAGTCGATTAATTTTGTTTGATTATTCCTTTTTTCGGTTTTGCAAGGCCTACTTCATTGTTCAGCTGTGGCGGTTGTGAACTTTTTCTCTGACCAAACCTCCCCCGCACAGCGCCCGCGGAATGATGTGATGTCCGTTCCGAGTTATAAATTTAAATTGTTTGCATCGAAGATTGCACAAGTTGAGTTCGGAAAGTTTCCGAGCCCCGAGGGCAAATGTATTCATCAATTTCAACACAAATTTGTTTAGAGAGCTCAAAAGTCAGGCTGTCGGGTGTGAGTTTTGCCGCAAAGTGTCCTCGGGCTGTTTGATGTTAAGAATTATTGAATTCTTCCGTACTCAATCCTCAAACTATGTTGGATTCCAAAGAAACACAGAGACGAGAGCTGCCGGGAATTCATCTTTTTTTTTACATTAACTCCTTCAACTGGGGGTATGGAAAGCATGGACATTTGTACGGTTTCTGAGTAATTCCAGTAAATATTGGAACGAGGAGTTAGGAAGGTTGAGGTGGCTGTGGCTGAAGGGATGCACTTAGACCTGACTGGTCCATTGTTCTGCCTGTGGCTGGGGGCTCATCTGGAGATGTGGACGACGCGAGGTATACTTTGCGATAAGCTAAGGTATCTATTAGTGGATTTAGTCGCTTGAGTCTCGAAAGAAGTGCGTTCCCTCGGGCTTACATGTATATTCGAGACGTCAGAGCCGAGCACGAGCAACGGACGTGTGGTATGCTATCCATCACAGAAGTCGCTGGTAATGCTGCCTGCACGGTCTTAAAGTGCCGCCATTGATAGAAAGTAATTACGCCAGGCTTTCACATCTTCAAATTGATAAACTTAGATAGCATACAATTTATTGATGCTTCCCTCTCTCTCTCTCTCTCTCTCTCTCTTTCTCTTGCACAGAGCGTTACATGCGTCCACATGCGGTACCCTAGGCTGAGAATAAAATACAAAAACAAAATGAGGAAACTAGCGAAAGCTCAGTCAAAAGCTGATACGATGTCTGTACCCTCACGACACTGCACCTTCCCTATCCCTTGCCTAAATGCCTCGCAGTCCGTGAGACGAAATCCGACGAAATTTTACCGCGTTGTGGAGACCTGTGTTATTTTTCTAAAGGCAGTTTCCTGTAATACCGCCCCGCGTTGCCTGCCAATGTGTTCATGATGTTGCTCGCTTTTCTTTTCTTATTTGTTAGGCCTGTTGCCGATCTAGGGCTCGCCTACAATGAACTCTACTCAGCTCGTCTGTCTGGTAGTCGATGGGCAACATTCCTTCTGAACGCTGCATCATCCTAGATGGTCCTTAAACCGCTGATTGCCCTGATTGCACATACTCTGTAAAGTGATATGAGTACGCATTTCAGTTCTCCTACTGCAGCTGCTCCTGGCCAAAAAGAAGCAGAGTATAAGAGGACCGAGCTGACTACTCGCGTGTGTAGTAACCTCCGCCCGTATATGGGACCAACGATGTTCCGGAGCTTTGGGGAGAGTGCTCCTTGCGTACATGAAGCCTTCTCGTTGGCATACCTTATGTGTGCTTTGAATGAAAGCCTGCTGCGCCTCCTTGGACTTGATCGTCTGATTTCCAACCTCGAAGTGTGTATATTCCACACTTTTTCGACTGGTCATGAGGACAGCCTCTGTCTTGTGGTCAGTTAACTAAAGGCCATTTGTCTCTAGCTAAACTTTTGTCTTTGAGACCGCAGTATTAGGAGCGAGCTCCACTTCCTTGATCTCCTTTGCAACCCGATGCAAACCCGATGACATGCAGGCCATCTGGTAACGCCAGGAGTTAGACACTATCATACATAAGACTGATCCTTGTGCGCTGTGATAGTGCGATACCTGATGCCATCGTCGAGCTTCCTGTTGCTGAAGTAGTCCATGACTATCTTCAATAAGTAGAACGGGGTACCCATGGCGATGAGGGTCTCCGTATGTGCGTCCAGCTCGCCGAGTTAAAGGCGTTTTCAACGCCCAGCTTGACGTCCGCACAGTATTCTTGTGGTCCCTATCTCCGTCTTTCTCCTTGAATGGTTTGTGTACCCAAGTTTACCACTGTTTCTATGGCGACAGCTGTTGGTCGCGCTTTCCTGAAACCATATTGATGATGTGATAGTGCACCGTGAAGGTAGATCAGTCGTAGTCTGTCGTAAATGATCCGTTCTAGCGTCTTCCCAAATGTATCTAGTAGATATGATTACGGTCCTCCCGGAAGTTTTGGTAATAGCAGAAGATTCTGGAGTTTCCACTGTGTGGGGAAGACTTCCTCTTTTAGACATGACATACTCCCCGGTGATACCCTGAAAGACAGCGGGTCTAAACGTAACCGCCGCTTTGACTTCCCGATTCGGGATAACGTCTGGCCCAGGTGCCTTACCTTACTCTTATGCCTTAAAGAGCTCCTCTTAGGTAACTGGGGGATCAGTTCAGTGCCGGTCTCCAACATGGTGGTGCTAACGAAAGCTTGTCCACGTGGAAAAATTCGGAGGTAAGCATTTCTGGGCAGATTATTTTTCAGATTATTACTTTTCCCCAGGGCATCACAGAGTTTCCTGATGTACTTCACCTTGCTCTCTTTTATGGCTTTTTCCGGTTAGCGTCTGGCGAGTTCGAATATAGAAGCCACTCCTGGAAGTCTGCCTGCCTCTGGATCGGTTGGATTTCCTCTGGATATCATCATTCATGTGTTTTCTTTTTCTTTTGTGAGGTTTTTCATCAAATAACTGAAACCTCATAAGGTAGGCATCACAACGATCGTATCACAGACATCTGTGCCATGTGACCACATCACCACCAGAATAGAGACATTCTTAGTTGTCCGTCTCTACCTCTCGCAGTCAGGCCAGTGATTCGTAATTATGTTGTAGGGGCTCTGAACATACCGATGACGCAAATCCAAGCTAGGGCGTAGACACGCATGGCTAGGCCCAGACGAGCTCGACAAAATTGTCGTATTTATGCCAATCCCAACAAATGGGCTAATATCACTAGACCATTGGCTGTCAACAAAGGACTGCGTGTAATTTCGCCAGCCGAACCCGAGTTTCCACACATTACCCCCCTTAAGGCGAACACTTTCCAATGAAGAAGTCAAACAAAACGAACCGCTTCCCTCGCAGTCACCTCTTTGACAAAGGAGCCAGTCATTCATCCACAAAAAAAACTTCTAAACCAGGACGGACAGTTCTATTGTTATTCAGTATCATGGGGAGTATTCATTGAGCCTCAGTGATGCCATTAATCTGTGCTCTCTGGCAACCGATAGATCCTCCCAAATCCGGGAAACTATGTTCTCTAGTTTCGCATGAATTCAATGTAATGCTCGTAGTGTCACTTAATGTACGTCTGTACACACATGCACCGCACAGGGACACGAACAAGCACGAACGAATACAGTGCTAGTAACAATTTAAATTCAAATTCACATCAATGCGCAAAGCGCAGACACAAAACTGTGGTATGCATCCTTCGGAACATTTGTGAAACAACACAATCGGTAGAACATCCCCGCAGGATTAATCACAGAATTTGAATGCATATTTATGGGCATGGTGAATTTGTTTTGCAACTATTATATTTGTTGGATTGCAAATGTAATTAAAGTTGTTCCACGCCGGGGTGGGACTAGGCACTGGCACTGGCTGTGTGCTTGAGACCCGATGACGGTCGGGTGCAGCGGCAATTGTTTTGCTCAGCCAAGGGGACCAACGTTAACTACTCTGCACTGCGAGTGGTGGTGGTGGCGGTGTTGTGATTTTGGGAAATTATTTGCCTTTCAGTGTTCAGTTCGGTGTGTTGCAGCGGTATGGCGGGACCACAAACTTTTCGAGCACACATTGGACATGTGAGTGCAATTCACAGGGGTTACTCGGTTTCACGGAGTCTTTCGGTTATTTTCAAATCGGTGCTTAACAGTTTCACCGACGGTTTTAATTTGTTTTGAAGTTCGAAGACAAATTGTGAAATTGTAATGTTCTTGTGGACATTATGTGTGAGCACTCCGAGTTCGCGGAGGAGCGTTGGTCTCGTTAGTCATTCCTGAAGGGGGTTTCCACAAGAACGGGTAAGTCTCAATAAGTCAAATTGTGCGTGAGATGCGACCGAAGTGTCTGTTTAGTTTCAAAAGCGCGTGACGATTAGCTGTGTGGTGTGTGGACTGTGACATGTGGTTTTGGGCGTAACATGGGCACACCTTCATTTTGGTGGAGTCCCATTAAAGCTGGTGGAGAAGTTTAAGTGCCTCGGGGTCTTTTTCACCAGTAAAGGGAGGAGTAGTGCTAACCTTCCTTGTAGGCCAGGCCAAGTCTGGTCAATTTTGAAATACGAATGTCTGCCCGGCAGACCCAGAAGGCGGTCACTCTCCCAAGTCAAATACTCACCTGGTTGCACTTGGTCATAGTCCTGACGAATTTGAATCCATGCTGGAGGTCCGAGAGGCCTGGAGATCTCTCGAATATGTCTTGCTCGTGTGACCCTCTTGGTGGGTCATGCGCGCCACTGAAGATTAGACAAAATGAGCTGTGGTTGCGGCCCAATTTCCGATGACTCTGGCATATACAAATTATATAATATGGGTTGCGTTTCAGCCCGTAGAGGGCCAGGGCTTAGCTTCTCAGCAACCACTCATGCTGTGGGGATCGGGCCAATTTGAGAAGCGCTTCTAGCTCGTTCCAACAAGCCCGTCCAATACGGAAGAGAGACCATAGTGAAAACCATCATTCATGATGTATTTTCATAAGTTGATACTGATCGTGAAAGGAGTTCATTACTAGACGACGATGAAAACACCGAGAGAGAGAGAGAGAGAGAGAGAGCGAGAGAGGGAGAGGGAGAGGCGAAGAGAGAGAGAGAGGGCGCGAGAGGAAGAAAGACAAGAGGGAGAGAGAGAGAGAGTGCGAGAGAGGGAGAGGGAGAGGGAGCGATAGAGAGAGAGAGCGAGAGGGCACGAGAGGAAGAAAGACATGAGGGAGAGAGAGAGAGAGAGAGAGAGAGAAAGAGAGAGAGAGAGAGAAAGAGAGAGAGAGAGAGAGAGAAAGAGAGAGAGAGAGAAAGAGACAGATGATGATGATGATGACTGCTCAGTCCTTGGCCACGAACTTTTTATGTCTACATTGGTAGGTAAATAGAATAGGTGCCTTTAAGGCCTTTCGACCGTTGCTCAATTAGACCAACATGTTGGGCCCATTGTGCACTTGTATTTACTACTATGAGGCCTTCAGTTTGCGACTAAAACCATCCGGACTCATTTACGTACTTTGTGGAATTTTTCAATACTTCCCCGCACAAGTCCTCCAGCTCTGCAGAGACGTACTTTCCCAGGACCAGTTTTTTTTCTGAGCATTCGTAATGATTCTAATGCTCCATCATCGTGGCATTCCTCCTCATCGCGGAAGCCTATGGCGCAGTGCCCGGTAAGTGCTCCTATTAGCGTTCTTACTTCTTCACGACTAAATGTGATCAGCAATGTTGATCTTCTTGCCATTCACATGATCCTTGCTGCTGCTCCGACCTCTAGATTGAGTCAACGTGCTCCGGCTCTATGCAGGGCTTCTACCGCCATTGCCATTGCTTCGACCGGGATTGCGCTCAATTCACCCAGCACAGATCCGCTTTTCGCCAAGCTGTTCGCTTTCTTGGATGCCAGTGTGCCATGGTACCTGTTTATCGAGTATTGTTCACTGACACTGGATGTAAAAAAAAACGCGTATCGATTTGCTGGTTATGCTAAGTTTTTTGCTTCGTGTATCACAACCACTTCAGCTTGAAAGACGCTACAGTCTTCGCTTAGTGCCAGGCAGTGGCGCCGCGTTCGGTGCGTCTGTACTAGCGATCGATTTTTTAGACGGATTAATACACCTTCTTCTGCTGCCATTTGTTCTTGTCATAGTTGCCGTTCTGGAAGACGTGTATGAAGGTCTTCTCTAGGGCAAATGTTGGTGGCAGGTAGTCGGCTTGGTTATTAAGGTGTGCCGCTACCCAACTTTTGAGCATGGACCGATGGATGTGTGGTTTTCTCTTTCAGAATCCCGCCTTTATGAGTCAGGCATTATTGCGCTATAACCGCGAAAGAAACCTTGCTCAACTCGCATGAGAACACTGCCTAGTACTTATCTGGTATTCTCCACTTGAGTGTCAACAGCCGTGGCAGCACGTGTATAAACGGGCACTTTGATAACAAAAGGTCGCTTGAGTTGGTGTATATCTGGTGTATCCCCGCACATACTCTGTGGCCGATACACACCGCGTGCAATAACCGTGATCTCAAATACCTCGGCCAGCACGTACCACCGACCGTTCCTTTAGAACAACATGTTGGTCGCAGCCAAATCATTCAAACAAAGGCCAAATGAAGTTACTTATGATCGATCGTTAACTCTCTGCGTTGATGGCAATCCCATCGTAGTTATCGGAGATGTCGCTGACGCATGAACCAGACAGGACAGTGACTCTGTGCGGATGTATTTATTGCTAGTTGGTGGACCTTGAATGGATTGACAACGTTCCAAAACTGGCAACTTCCCGTTATGCCCAGACTGTCTCCTAGTGACTGTTACCTGCATCTTGCCTAAAAGGAACGCTTGCGACGGTTCCACTCCCATGAGCAAAATGTTACGTATACGCATCCGTGGCTTTGTAAAATTTTGGGGCTTTGAAATAGAAAATTGTTAATTTTCACACGCTCCAAGCGAAAAAGTTCTCAGATTTGGACTTATTACTCGCTGAAGACCCGTGCCGAACGCGAGAAGAGCCTGCAGCCCCTAGTGACAAAAGTGCATGAAATCAGTGGGATTCAAGACTTCATGCTTCGCGACGTTCACAAATGTTTCTCGAACTCCAAGTCTTGTATCGGGCGGTAGGTAGGTAGCACTGGTTTTCATTGAGACTATCCCTGACCCACTTGGACCACCAGAGGTACTTTGTGCAAGAAAGCAGCAACTACAGTGACCGACTTATACCATAACTACCATAAGACTATGTATTCTGAGCCACACTGCCTAACTAGTACGTCCTTCGAAGCACCTTGTTTCCGTCAGCCATTTCTTCTTCTTCTTTATTCGGTGCTACAGTCTGCGGTAGACCTGGGGGTCAACCAACAAGACTCTCCAACAAAGCTACCTCCAGAGCCACACGACTGGAGGCTGCTGGGTCCTTCTCCACCTGGGTGCACCAAATTAAACGCGGGCATCCTCTGTTGCGTTCTCCCACAGGTTCGGAGTCGAAGACATTTCAACAAGGATGCTGTCTTCACATAAGCCACTTCTTCAATGAGAACGAATTTACCAGCAGGTCCTTTTCAGGTGCGGTCGAGTGCTGAAGACTTTCTAAGAATGGAAACAGGCGACGTCCTTGAAAAGAGCTCCCAGCAGTAGTCAGTGACCGACGTGACAGCGACCAACAATTATACCCCCCAAAACATCGCTGTCTGGAGTCGGCGTCAAACTTAAGGTGCCTTCCACTCGTTAGCTTCCCTTTCGATGCTCGAGGGCTTTACTCGTAACTATTGTTCAGATTTCGATAACAGATTGCTTCGTAGACAGATTGCCTCTATTGTTGATTACGGCATAGGCGCCAACCCAACCCACACCACGGAGTTACGCGAAAACTCCGAAAATCACAAATTAATTTCAAAATCCAAATGTAATTAAATTGATAAGCCATCTCCTACCATCTTACCGCCGCATCACTATTGGTTGTTGAATTTTCAATCAAATCATGAAACTCCACTTCATGAAGTTGCCACACAAGCGAAAACAAAAAAAAAATAACTCCAACTCGGCTCCAGCCTGCAGACTGCAGATCCTTCCAATTAGCGTTGAGATTCTCTTTTGTCCCCATAAATTGAAATGCAAACTTTCCTCGTTGTCAGAGTGTCGAATGCCAATTACCAAAGTGAACACTGGCAACCGATGTCATCGTCCTCTGCCGCATCTCCGGCTGTTCATTTTGGTATGCATTAAAACAAGGACACTAGCTGGCATGACTTTTTCCTCGTTTTTTTTTTTTTTTTTAATTCGGTTATCATATTGACTTTTTTGTCGATTTTTTTTTACTACAGCTTCACCTCATGTACATGTGACAAGGTGACGGTGGTCGTTCGTGACTTGATAATAACCTAAAATAAAGTAAATTCATAAAATTTAATTACCTTGCTGTCGGTGCTGATGGAATATAAATTGGGGAGTCTGATGATGGCATGCAGTCACATGACTTCCCCTTTCGGACTCGAAAACTTGGGAAAATTGAAAAGCGCACCGTGCATGGGGGACCTTACATCCGTCGCTTGTGTTCATACTGCTCGCGTGTCTTTAACTTGACAGTCTTGAGGCAAGTCCTACTTAGGGAATTAATGGTGGATACCACGCTGTTTAAGTCTCTCTCAAACTCAGTTTTAGTAAGCTTAGTGTCAGTCGGCTGTGAGCGTGGAGGTTGTCTCTGTATGCTGAAGTCCTAGAATTCTGGCGACAACCGCTTCGCCCTACACGCCATCATTTGTTACTAACAGTCAACTGGAAGGTCTGGACAGTCAACTGGAAGGTCGGAATAATCTCTGTTCTTAGACCCTTGATTCAGGCAACTAGCCAACGTCGCAGACCCCATCAGAAAATGTCCTGGTTCAATAGCGTGGAGTAATGCTACAATTTCATCAAAAGCAAGTGCGGCCTGTCCTAGTATACGAAGTGGACGGTGCTTTCTAGATTTTACACCGGCTTCGGAGAGGCAGCCAAATGTAGGTGCTCGCGGAGGTAGGTCAGCGATGCTCGGAGGTGCGGAGGATGGCTAGCGGCAGTTGCCGCTGCACTTCGGAAAGTAAATTCTCAGTCTTTCTGTACACCATTAATTTCCGTACATAATGGCAAGATCCATTGGCTGCCGTTGCGTTGTCGGTTTCGATTCTCGGTACGATCGAAATACTTTCACGGCCCCACCTCTTTCAAGTCCCTGGCAATGCTCAGAGAGTATAAGTGTCTAGAAAAAGCTTCTCAAATTGGCCGTTCGGAGTCGGCATAAAACCGCAGATCCCCGCCACTCGTGAGAGGACATTAGCACGCACGACACGAGTGGCTGCTGACAAGCTGGGCTTTAGAGCCGCCCATGTCATTTTTATCATGGCAAGATCCAAACAGCGTTCTAAAGTCCAAAATGTGATCGGAATCTAAATGCATTGGATACGAAATTAATGTCGTTTGAAGGTTTCAGACAGCTTCTGTGCACATTCACCGTCGGACAGTTGGGAGGCAAATCAACCTCTTAACAATCACATCCAAATAGTCGATAAATCGAATCGTCTTCATTCCCAAGCATACCCCGAAGACAGTCAAAACAGTGCCAAGTCTTCAGACAAACCACCCCATTTTCACCTCGCCTCGCACGAACTCCTTTCAACTGTCTCTACCGAGCAACAAATTCCTTTGTCAAGGTCAGATAACATCGAACCCAATTACATCCTCTCCATTGGTCATGCCTATCATCCCCGACAGGCACGCCTGCAATGCGTTTCATCCCCGTTCTAAGGGTTTTTTCAATTCTTTACACGCCCTCCAGACGACAGCCAAGAGAACTTTGGCACTTCTTTCTTAAATTATTGCTCTTATCGCATTAATTTCGCCGCACATAGCACCTTAATGGGGAGCTTCATTTCCAATTACACACCCTTCATCGATATCAACTGCAGATGTCACTTGGCAGGACCAACGCCGGGTCGCGGGAGAAAGGAGAGAAATATTAATGACAATAATCGACACAAAGGATTTGCGCGACCACAAAAGTAATCACATCTGCTGTTCGCCAATCGGATCACAATCTAAACGACTCTCACGCTCCCGAGTCGCCCACGGCATGGACGTGGCCCTTGCTTCGGCTGGTTGCAGACGAAGTGGAACGCGGCAATTTTGTGGGGCACTTTGCGAACACGAATGCACTAATTTATGTCGGAGTATTGCATCTAATGAGGACTGTCGGGCGGTTTTTCTAAATCACGACCGTCCACTTGAACATGGCCTCTTGTCACAGTTCGGAGATTGAAAATCCTTTGTTGTTGCGGTAAACGTGCCAAACCGAAATTTCCTACATAAAAAGCCAATATCGACGGCCCCCGTCCGGTTCAGTTGGAAAGTTCAGAAACGAAAAAAACAGCGCACACATTTTCTTTGTCTTTTTTTACGTCCGCGGTTATTATTTGCGCATCCGTTGACATCCCATAAATTTTGTCAGGCGACCGCGGGAATTGCAATTTTACTTGTATTATGGGGACGCGCATCACAGACCGGTGCGGTGGGTGTGAAAATGGGTCCTGATTGGATTGTGGCATTCAATTTATTTCGAGCAAAGGACCCAACTGACCGCATATATTAATTTTGGTGATTTGTATGAGATTAGTGAGGTGGTTTTGTCGGTTTTATGGAATATTTTAATCAGAACGTAAACATGATTGCTAAGCCATCTAGGTTATCTGCCACTGAATGTATGTAAATGCTGACCGCACAATGGTCCACAGTTCGACTAATCCAACAATGCTTTTGTTACATCAAACCGATTTCCATATCGATTCTAATTCAATGAGGAAATATTTGTTTCGGAGGGAACCCCTGGAACACTCTTGCACACAGAAATGAAGTTGAATGAGTCTGCTGTTGAAACATGCTGTGAAACATTGAGTTGATGAATGCGGCGGTTATCAGCCTTGGTACTCTTAGGCTAGTTAGGTTCGGTTAAAAGTGCTAACTTACACACTTGTGTTACAGGATCTTAATAAAGCGATGAAGTTGACTGATGCAAATGTTACTTAGTTCTGCCAACTCGTAGTAATATGGGCGTCCAAGTGGCACTAAGTCTGCGAGATGAGAGAGCATTGCAAATGCGAAGAAAGTGTGAAATGGTTTCTTGTTCCACTTCATCCCTACAACTTCTGCAGAAGCCGTTATAGGGGGTGGCTAGTCTTGAGGGGTGAATGCCAATGGCACAATGCCCGCTTATGACGCCGCTGAGACTTCTGAGATTCGGCCTACTCATTCTGATCAGGTAGCGTGAGCTTTTTGGATCGATGGTCAGCCAAAATTGCCTTGTGATGAGGCATCCAGTGCCATCAGCGATTAATGTCAGTAAGCGTTTCAAGCTTCAGTAGATGTTTTGTAGTAGCGATAGGAAAGAGTGTTAAGGTTGCGATGAAACCTGCCGTTTCTAAACCAGATTCCAACCACATTTTTGTGAAACTCAGCAGTTCTTTCAGATCGATCCTATTTACATCCTGTAGCTCTAGAGACAAATATTTTTCTCGAAACTGCATCCTCTTCCTTGCTCGGGCTCGCCAACTCGGAGGGCGATGTGATGTCGAAACCACTGCGAGGGATGCCAAGACGTCATGCACAATGTCTCGGGAAAAGGAAAGTCACTAGCATGCATACATCCTTGCAACTAAATGGATGATGATCTTGAATGATCATTTATTCCTTATTTCAGGCCGTTTAGCAGATGGCCAAGGACATTTTAGCCATATTTTTTCCCGACTGTACCAAGTGCCACTTTAGGACTCTCCCCCACGGTGTGGTACAAAACTGACACTGCGAGATTCGTCTCGATCAGATTCGTTCGCTATGGTCCCTCTTATACCCTGACGTCAACCAACAGGCGATCTGTGGCCAGTTGTCTCTAGGAGGATCTTCTCCACTTCTGTGTCCATCATACCGCAGGTCGCTTGGGCCTGTAAGCGCTCCATTTTACATCACAAAATTACCTTTTTTTTACATCTGAATGACATGCTTCGATCCATTGGGCTGCCTTGGGTGTGCAACTGGATTGCCTCCGGTATCCAGACTTCAAGGTTAAAAGCCATACAAACTCAACGTTATTGGGCTCAATACGCTACCCTCTTTCTTTGCAAGTTCATTAGACATTTTTTGCGGGTATTTGTAAAGGACACCCTCCTGTCACATGACTCTTTTCCAAGTGATTGGCGACAACATGGGACGGTTCCCTGGATTTCTTAAAGGTTAGCTTGATTGTCAATGAAAGTGGTAATATCCGCACCAACATTGATACCATTCTGGGCACTTATCATACCGTTACCTTTCAAGTACCTCCTCACTTCCTTCAGATGAGTCCTCATGCAGTCAACAAGTTGCTGGTGAGAAATGGTTTCTAGTCTTGAAGCGAGAGTTCCAATCGAACAGTGCCCGCTTGAATAAAATAGTGCACAGCACTCTATTCGGGCTTTCCTCCAGTGTCGTGACATTGTGCCAAATGGCAAAATTTGATGCAATGACGCTTTTGAAAGTATCATTAGAACGAATATTAACATTTGGCATAACGTCGCTTCAGTAAAGCTTCATAGGGCTAATTTGGAACTAAGTCAATGTGGCTACAGCATGCCTCCAAATTTTAAAGTTGTAAGTAATTTTAAATTTGCCCTTTACGAAAGTCGGGTGTCTTTAAAGTATGGGTCGGTTAGCTCTCTAACAGGATTTTAATGTTTTTTCCGCAAGGTTTCACCCCTCATACGATTTCGTCGCTCCGTTTAGGGCAAATGTCAGGCAGGCGCCTTAAATTTATTTTAACTTTGTTTTTTAACAGGTTGTAGCGTTCGTGGACTTATGGGCTGTGGACTTTTGACCCTTCACAAAATTTAGGCACAAACTAGTTTGGCGACACCATGGCACTTTTGGAAGCAAATGTCCTAATGACGGCCTAATGACACATTCAAAAGCGTCATTGTGTCAATTTGGCATAATGTCACGGCACCTTTCCTGCACAAAGCCAAATGCTCCTTGAAGCCTCAGCCTTTTCTGTTTCGTAATATCATGCCTACAGTCGTGCCACTGTCGAGCAGCGAAGTGAGAGACAAGCATAAGTCATCACATCCTACACTAAGACCAGCTGACTCCATTAGCCTCACTGTCATCCTCACCCGAAGTGTTTGTGACCATTGAAGGGGATTATAAAAAACGTTCTCTCCTTCTTCAATCATAGTTGGATGTATGTAGACCCTAGTTGCCACACTCGATTGCACAAGAGCTTATTTTTGGCTTACTGGTGGCATTTTGTTTAAGATGACTTGAAGTGCAACTGGATTGCCTCCAGTATCCAGACTTCAAGGTTAAAAGCCATGCTAACTCAATGTTATTAGGCTCAAGACGCGGTTGCATTACATCTGAGATTGGGGAAATGTACGAGTACTTCCCATTTAGACCAGACATGTTCGGTAGATGTAGTTGCGCTTGGCTCAGGCAGGCAGTTGATGGGCTTGGAGGCTTCTTGATTTATGTAGGGGAGGTCCCATCAAGTTTTAATAGAAAGCTTCTCTATCTAAGAAAGTTCCTCGGAATTATGGGGGCTTATCATTTTACAAGTCACGGGAGTTATTCTGCATGTCCACATGGGTTGAAGCAGACAACGTTCTGTGTGAATTTCAAGCGGGCTTCCGGAGTAAATATTCAACCGTAGACAATTTACTCTCGCTCACTAGCATCCCGGGATACTACATGGAAAGAGGGAAAAAGCGTTCTTTGTAGACTTCAAGGCGGCTTTCGACTCCGTTCATAGAAGATCGCAGAGTCTTTGCAATGAAAATTTAACATGGACATGGACGAAATTTGTCACAATGGTTTGCGTCACACATGGGTGCAAAGCAAGGGTACCTCTAATGTCCCATTTGGTTTTCTCTATTCCGCGATGACTAACTCTTAGAGATTGATGTTGAGGGAGCTGTTGAGAGTGCAACAGAAATAGCGTTCCGTACGAGTTCAAATAAATAATTTACAACATTTGTAACGTCAAATGCACGCGGGTATAAAAACAGTTTCGCACTGTTGGAAGTTGATAAGGTCAGTGGATGACATTCACCACTTCTGGGTGTAATCACGCAGAGCAATTTGGGGAAAGAACACGCTGTCGTATACAGGAAGTCCTTGCTGCACTTAATGGAAACAACTGGAAGGCATTGCATCTCTATCCGAGACTATGGCACAAGTATCGAATGAAGTCTTTGAATTATATGTTTAGTTCAAACAAATCTCTTTTCTGGCTGATCGCAGATGCCAAAGTTAACACACATTTTGTAGGCTTTCTTCGAAAAAATGAATGAAATAATACAAAAATGTACTTAATTCATTCAAGTCCCACCACCTAGATAACCCTTATCAGCGAAGCCACTACCCAACTGTCTGTTCATGTAGCGCTGTCCAAATGCGTCTCAGGTCCGTCTGACATCTCCACTCTAATATTACTCTTTCGACATATCTCATTCCGTGCTGACACATCTCACCTGATCTGCTTGATAGCGCAATGCTGGCATAAGTGTGACCTCATCCGCACTCAACCCAGGCCTTGAGCAACACTCTCATTGCCTCATACAACTGCGAAAAAGTGCACCAACATCACATTTCCGCCACAGAATCCATTTCGCACTGGATGCAGTCTCAAATAATCCCGCCACTCTTTGCCGAAAACCAATAACAATTCCACAGCCATCCACCGCTCTCATTAATTTCATTAAACCGCTGCGCTAAACACTCAAAAATGTCTCGATACCCATCTGCAACTGTGCGAAACTATGCTAATGAGTTCAGCCGTCAGACGGCCACGAAAAAATGCAATCCCATTTCATAGTGAGAACCGCCAACAGATTTCTAATTTTCCGCGGAAAGTTGATGTACTCCTCAGTTCATGGACGTCCCGCTGTTTAATTAAATCCTTGCCACAGCGTCCTTCCAGTAACAGTCTATTCAACGTTTTCTTTTGCCATAATTTCTTTTTTTTTGTGTTTTAATAATTGCCAGCGATTTTCAAAATTGCATTCATTATCTGTCCGGTCGGCCTTGTTGGGAACAGGCCACAGAGAGAGATAGAGAGAGAGAGACAGCGAGAGCACTTACAGGAAGAGTCCTTGATATATTGGAATTATCCTTCAAGTCCTTTCTAGGCACAAGGGTTCAGTGCGTCTGTGTCGTTGAGTGCATCTGGCATTAGAATTTCGGCATAATCCCAATTTTTTATTAAGACCATTATTCGGTCAATGGCACAGCAGCAGAACGAACTTCCTTGCCAGAGGCAGTACACTCCAGCCAATCTGGGTATGTATCAACTGGCGCGTATGCACATCTCACAAGGAGAAGGGTTCTGCAGTCAACAGCGACAATATTTTCTTTTTTCGGGTTGAGTGGGGGCCTGGGTTATCTTTAATGGACGGAATGGTGTCCTGGGAGAGATGCTGGAAGATGTGCAGTTTGGGGTGGCTTAAGTAAATTTCTTTTCAATGGAAGAACACTAGGGGTGAGAAGTGTGGACAGTTAAAAATCAAGAACATATGGAACTGAAAGGGTCTTGTTAAACTTTGGATCAACTTTCTTTAATTATTTGCATGCCCTGTAAACTGCCCCTAAGTGATGCAATATTACGTAGACGCCCCAGTTGAGAATCTAACTGGTCTGCTTAATCGATCTCTCGAAGGATCAGCAGGCGGACTGTTGCGTGGTGTAAACACCCACGATGGTAGAACAGTCGATAGACCTAGGGAGTGGTAGGGCTATCGTCAAACTCCTGCAACTCGAAAAAAAATTACTGGAGCCAGTTCTGCTGGCATTCCACAGGTGGCACCTCTACAATTGTCCTCTTCATCTCTTTGGGTTTTGCTACAGTTCAGGGTGGACCTGAGCCCCAACCAACAAGGCTCTCCAGCTAGCTACCTCCAGTTAGGTGCACCAAGTCGGTTGGCGTCCTTCTCGATGTCTGTGCGTTGTCCCACAAAACAATTGTCCTCACTTTGGAAAATAAGCTATAAATGGACATACCTACCCAGTTTCCGGGCTTAGTAGAAGAGGAGGACACTTGAGGGCTGCCAGGTTTTTCTCTCGATACAAGGCATCGGGACTTCCTGTCCAGTTACAAGCCGCGGGCTGCAAAAGAACTGACTGAAGGTCGGGCCTCCACCAACTACACTTTTCGACAAATCCCTGGACAGCTGGCTCCAATTGTCCACACCAAGCTGCGTAAAATCCTTACAATCTTGGGTGCTCCAAATGCGGGCGTTCTCTACGTTGTATCACAGCCCCGGAATCAAGAACTCTGTCCATGCGCTCCACATGTCACAGTCACCTTAGGCGCTTCATGCGTTGACACCTTCCTGAGCTCATGTCGATAATTCGTTTTTGGACCTTCTCGAAATGCCAACAATGCAAATAAGACCAACAATCATGACGACTTACTCATGACATTTCTCTCGAACAGAGCACATACTCGTTCCCTATTGTCCATGGATCTGCGCCGCCTTTCTGCGGTGATCGCTATTTTGTGAAAGGTCGGCTTGATCTCTCCAGGGAGAGCTCTATTACGCAAGTGTATCTTGAGTTCAAAGGAACAGCGATTGCCAGGAGGTGATCTCGTTACTGACTCTGTGTACTATTTACTGCGTAACTGGGGTAAATGAGATGTCCGGATGGACCTGTACCTCAACCAACAAGCCTCTTAAGCTTGCACAAGCTTGCAGGTCCTTCTCCACTGTGTGCGCCATCGGTTTGAGTTGCGTGCAGGTCCCTGGCTACTTGAAGCTTTAGATGCCGTGATGTGTGATGTTCTTTGAGTTTTCTCGAAGACAGCATATGCTTTAATTTGATCTCCTTCTTTGAAACGCCTCATTGACTGCTAGCCATCCACGCCAATGTCATCCGTGTGAGCTAACAGCTGAACGGACTTATGGTAGAAATCTAGACAGAGTGCATCCAATGCTGGTTGTGTACGATCTTTTCAGCAACGATGTTGATGAAGTCATGAGACATGACATGTCTCGTCGCCTTACCTAAAACATGTTTTGTCTTAAAAGTGGCAAGTTCGTCAGCGAGCATTCTAAATCGTCTTTCTGTAGACCCTGACGTTTTGGAGGAGTGTCCAAACTACGACTTATGGTGGTGAATGTCAATTTGCAATTCGTTGGTCTTTCCCTGTGACTGGTCTGAAGCCGCACAGATAAGGACCCTCATTCAGGCGGACTCCAGAGGGCAGAGAGGAGGTTGTATGCGTATATACATTGACGCAGTCAAGTCGGTATTCTTTCTTGTGAATCGCCGCGAACGTTTTCCGATGATTGCCACCCTTTACAACAGGGAGAATTATTCCAGGTTCATACATCCAAATGTAAATGGTGTTGAACTCAAACTCTCTGCGCCGTCAAGCACCAAGCACTTCATAAGAATGCAGCGAGTTGCCTTCTCAGTAACAGCGGCTGCGGAAGAAGCAGAAGTCTTGAACAATGTGCGGAATGCAGTTGAAGCCCCTACTACGGACAACTCACTTTGAGGGACAATCCCCTTGAGCAATCCCCTTGAATTGAAGTTCCACACTTGACTGACAACTCCCTTAGGCGGACTAAAGTGCTGCCATCGTAGCTGCCATCGGGAGCTTTCACTGTGTTGGCTGTGACACACTCCAGTTGTCTGTTGAAATGGTCGGCCTACTTGGGTCGCCCTACAGGATCAGTTAGACAGACGACGCCGTGACCAAACAAAGCATTTCTTCGAGCCTGCAACATAACTTCCCGCAGCCACTGTGAACGGACAGAAGCTTCGCATAGCATTGGCCCACAATCATCGGGACTGTTGTATGAGGATTATTATTTTAATAAATTTCATTTTTTTTTATTTGCATTTCCTTTCTTCAGCGCCATGACTTCTCCTCCTCCGCACATATTTATTTTCCAAGTTATTGTATCTGTCTGCTTGAATCGTATTTTATGGCCTGATAATGGGGTAAACGACTGTAAAAATGGTGAATTTCCTTTTCACCAAAAAAGGATAATCGAGACGCCTGCATGCGAGACCCAAGAGCGTGCACCCAACGAGGAGAAAATCGCCGCTTCGGTAGGAAATGAACAAAAAAAAACCTGAAGCGGGATAATAAAGCAATTAAATGCACACCAGCATGGTGCATTTGAATTTCCCGCCTCCGCCGCCGATGGCGACGGGTACCACGGCGGGTTTCGGAACGAACCGACCCTTAATTGGAATTTATTATTACGTAACTGCGAACATTCGCAGGATCGTTCCCATGCTTTATGCAACATCCAATGTGTGATGTATCCACACCGCATGCATATGCATGGCCGTGGAAGATGGCGAGGAACAATTGGATAATTGTGAAATACGTACCGGGCTCTCGAGTTTATTGCGATGTGCCCTGGTTGAGTAGTGAATAATATTTCAATTAAAACGATTACCAGTAAATTTGGCCGGCGCTGATTCTGTGAGCGTTCTGCAGGATAGACAGCGACTGTGTGGGAGATGTGATATCGGAGATTTTGGTGAGCGATTGTGGCGAGGTTCAGTTCAGCGAGGTTGGTTGCCCGAGAAAATCCAAAGCGGCACCGATTTAGCAAGGAGTGCTCGTATTTGTTCCTGCCTGACACTCGCACAATATCATGTTACCACTAAACACGTGAGCCAAGTTGCAAGTGCCACATCCATCCAGCAGAAGCTATAGAGCACTGCACACGAAACCGTGAAATTGCGCACAGCCACGCCATGGTGTCTTTTCATCGAGAGGCCCAAAAACGGAAAGGAGAGATTACAGAAATAATCTCACGCATTTCCGGATAATTTCCATAAATTTTCCCTATTTTTTTGCTGTACCTTCAGCATCGGTCCTCCTTGCTCCTCTTTGTGAAATGCGCTGGACACAAAAATTATTACCAAAAAGTCGTGAAAAATTTAAATGAGTTGTTAAATTCGTTGAAATCTGTGATGAGTGTGGAAGTTAAACAGCAGAAGGACACAGTTGACCCAGTTGATGCGGAAATTCCTTTTATCAATTAACGCGTAAATGGGTTTCATTTTCATTTTTGACTCTGACTTTATTATTCGCGTTAATGACAGTGCTTGTGACGTTATCGCATGGAGACGATAAACAAAATTGAGGCCAAAGATAATGGAAACAATGCGAATGTCATACACATTGCCTGGTGGGTTAGTTGCGCGTCTAACATCGGATCTTCGGGAAATTGATTTTTCTGGGGCGTAGTTTGGTTAGTCTCTCCTTCAAATTGGTCATTACATTAATCCCCTCAATGTGTGTGTTCTGTAGATCTCTTCGCACATACAATGGGTCTGGCACCGATCGCAGAAAGGGTGGCTGAGCAGATTTTCCAACTTCCACCTCCAGTTAGCTGACAAAGCGACAATGGTGGCTTGAGTAGGTTCCGCAATGGAAAAAGTCACAAAGTGTGTGACACGTAGCGGCACCCTGCTTGGAACAGCTTGTCGTGCGCTTGCATATCATGCAATTTAAGCCCCAAATAAATCTTCGAGTGTGACTCCATCAGATAGGTTACCTCAAGTTCAGGTGGAGAGAGCTTCTGATGGAAGATTTCTCATCTGAAGAGGTTGCCCCGCGACCTCCATCAGATAGGTTACCTCAAGTTGAGGTGGTCGGTTCAAGGCGTCTTGCTGCGCTTGGCCTATCGTGTAACTCCTAAGTAGATGGCGGAGCACCTGGATATCTCTCGTGCGTATTGGTCGCGGGGCAACCTCTTCAGATGAGAAATCTTCGATCAGAAGCTCTCTCCGTTGATGATGACATTGGTCAAAAATATTTAGACCAATGACGTCACCGGCCCACAATCCACAGGGAACGGTGACTCTCTGTGGATTCATAGACACTTGGTGGACCTTGTGAGGATCAGCATAGTCAACATCTTAAGAATTCCCTTTTCTGGGAAGAGCGCTCTCTCATATTTTTAACTTAAAAAAAAACCTTATGTTCAACAAAAATGTTACGTATACGCACCCGCACTCGATTGGCCTCATGTCCGAAGATGATCTATTTTGCTCAAATCGATGTCCACTATCACCTGCTCCTGATCTCAATCATCGAGCATAAGGGGTCGGTTGACATAATTGATGGCTGCTGGATCGACTTCTCCAGTAAACTCTGAAGGACAGCTGCGAGGTTTTCAGCAGATCTTGCGTGTCGATGGCGTCCAAGTGATGGGCGATTTTCACTGAATTGGTCGACTCCGATCAGCCTGAGTAATCGCCACATGGGAACACTCATTTAGACACGAGGTGCTCGATGCTGTACCTTTCTGTGGTGGTTCGTCTTTAGTTTCAATCAACATTTCAGTCCATACTGCTGTCACTACCAACTTTGTATCCTGACTCCTCATTGACCATTGCTTCACTTCCTCCTGTTTAACATTTTATCTGTTTGGTGACTATTTAGGCTTTTTACGATTTCCTTTAAATTGACGTTTGCCATTTCTGCAAGGTCTTAAGAGCAACAGCTGCCTTGTAATCTTCTTCTAATTTCTGCAAGAGCGGGGCAAGTGACCGGGGTGGTGGAGCACTGTTTTCTTGGCCTTCTCAGTCACACGAATCGCTGTAGGACACCCCAACTCTTCTGGCATACGCGGCAGTGCCCAGCTTTTACGACCAACCTTTGCTTCCTCTCCAACTCTAGGAGATTCGTTTTTTTTTAGATTTAATGCAGATCAGATCGTTTTCGTTGACCTGACCCGCTTCCACCCGCTGGTGGAGTTTATGGAGTTTGTCAGTACTTACTTACTTATCAGGCCAGGGACGCATAGAGCCAAAGCTGTAGCTGGCCTCTGTAGCCGACGGTCCTGGACACGCGGCTCCCAGTCATCAAGACCACGCCGTCTTGCTTCCTCAGTAGTTTGCTGCTTATACCGGATGTTCGGTCTTCGTCCCCTTTTTTGAAGCAGCAATGTCAGTAGCAATGTTTCTATTGCTTTCATTGACGCATTGGGTATCTCCTGATTCTCTGGTAGTGGCACAATCGCTCCCTTCCTTGCTATTTCAACGACTCTTCTCTTTCCCAGAATACACTTGCGCCCAGAAACACGCCCAGAAATGTAGGCTGCTGCCAGGCAGTGTAATGGATCAGTCTTCGAGTCAGCGTGCTCATGTCTAGTGTCAGAAACCCCCGACAAACACAAAGGTTGCTGTTGCATATTCCAATCGTATTTTTACTTCATTCGACGGGGGTCCTCCTCGATGACTTATTCCCACTGACCACTTCTCATGACTAAGGTACGCCACACAACGTAAGCATAAGTGGTTCCATCCATCCCCACAATTGGATAAGCAAACAGTCGCCCAGCTCATCACACAGATCGTCTCACCGCTAGCGGTTGCTATTGGAAGCGGTCAATTGTGGTTCCTCGATGTGTAGAAATGATGCTCTACCTTTGTTTGGGAATGGAAGTGCCCGAGTTAACACACGCCTGTGGCGGCTGCTAAAACCCACCAAAAATGAGTTAAGGTATAGGTCTCATCTTTCCCTACATCCCTACTTTAAGGCAAGCAAAGGATTTCCATTGAGTAGGCCCAACCTTTAACATGGATTGAGGTTCATTGAATGAAGATAAAATTTCGGGTGAATAGTCCTCGATGTTATGCCATCTTACTGGTAGTAACCACTCGGTTGCGACAGCTTCCCCAGAGGCTATTTTCTCGAGCCATGTGTGAGCAGGGACGCGCCTGTGCCCTGAATCGGTTTCAGCCTTATCGGTTGAGGTGGGAGCGTCGTGGTTTGAAATCTCAGCTTGTCTTGGCGGTAAGCCCTCTGGCATGTGCAAATCTGAGAGGTGAATGGTATATGATTCAAATCGATGTGGAATGGGAAACACAACCGGTCGAGGAATGTGTCCATAGACATCAATTCAAACTGGTACTTGAAATTCAGCCCGCAAGGCGTTGGTCCAGCTAACTGGGCCATAGGTGGCCCTGGCCTGATATCAGGCGATCACACTGAACCGAGCAACTCGACAAAAAGAGCTTGGGTTCCACAGAATTTTAGACTTCGCCTATCAGACAGCAGCCTTAGAATGTGCCCTACATTCATCAGGTGTCGCGTATCATCGCTGCAAATCCGATGTTTTTCTGTTCACACAAATCTCCAACCATATTACTGTGTCTATAAAATCCAATTGATTTTCCAGCCCCAAATCCACTGAATGTCCACACATCACCACACATTCGCATAACGCCATGTCCCATTGCGCCAGCACTCAAAGAGTCGAAGCGCGAAGCAGGAAAACCAATTCACCCGGAAGTAGACAGGAAAATTAGGTTTCTAACAGCAAAAAACCATATCCCACTAATTGCGACGGAATCCATTCTTGGCCCTTGACATGTCCCATAGCCATCCACACACGACTGTAACCCAGCATCGATATGCATATCGATCGGTATTCCCGCAAATCAAAGGAGAACAAAAAAAAAATCAAACCGCGGGTGTGGGGACGGGTGCTTGGTCTCAGCAATCGATGCCACATCGTCAAAGTCCAATCGGACACGTCACACAGCCGCACACATAGATCTGACCCCAATATCATATCTCGCAGTGTTGTCCGGCAAAGAGCAATGCTTGCGCAGGACACACTACACTACACTGTTCTGCTTCTGGTTCTGGTTCCAGTCACAGCAAGCCCAATGAAAATTGCTCCACTTTCACGAGCAATAAACGAAAACACCGCCGAACATGCAATCGAATTTTTGTTTTTCTATTCATGCCCCCTCCGTTTGGTGACTTTGGACTGAGATTTTGGGCCGCCGCCTCGGCAACAACGAGTGCACCTCCGACAAGAGTGCGCGGTGAACAAAAGATTGACAAAAACGAACGAGCGAAATCAAACCTCGAAAAGAAATAAATTTCAGTCCTGTCCCTCTGCATGGGCCCATTGTGAGAGAGAAATTCAAATGAAATTCCACTCGAGTTTTGTTCCTTTTGCGGCTTTTGAGGGTTTCTCTAAATTTCCGTGCTTTTTTTCATGTTTGCCTTGTTTTCTGGGACTGTCCCATTCGTTACGGGTCCGGCTGAGCTTTGGTCCTTTCATTTCGGCATTTGCGGCCTGCGATGAATCCAGCAGCAACTCCAGTACTTACATCACCGAGAGGGAGACAGCGCAAAGCTGTAAATAGCCGACGGCGCGGTACGGCCTTTGTCTTCTTCTCCTTTGCCCTTAACGTCGCCATGTGTGTGTGTGTGTGTAGGTGTTCGCTCTGATGTCCTCTTTGTTCACCTCATGTCATGTGGTTTGTGAATTTCTATGTACCATTTAAAGTGCTTTATTGCTAGAGCTATCTGCGCTCTTTCACATCCATCCATGGAGCAGGTTCTAATGCCTTGAATACCGCACACCCTGATGCATGGACCGCAGTGTGCACTATGCCTGGCGTGGCTATATGCAACGACATCTCATGGATTATGAGCTTGATAGAAGTATGATTACCCCTCTTACTGTGGACACGAGGAAGCACACTCACACGCCGTCTTCGCCGCGCCGCGCCCTGCGCCAGAACTTTACTTCTCTGACACTGATGGGATGTTTAACTAATGCTGTAGCCTCGAGGCAAACGATGTGGACGGGAAAAGTTGGTTTTAAATACCGCGCACAGCTTGCTGGTGTTTGCTCTAGTTAAACAACCGGAGGGGATAATTGATTTATCAAGTTAAACCACTTGATAGCGTAACCATGGTCGAGGTGGTGATGCCTGTTGGCAGATGTCTACATGAATGTGAGATGTATACAAATGATCTGGTGCATCTTGTACGTTTTTCCAACAGATGAGTCCGCGAAGGAAGAGCTCCACTCTTCTGCGAACTATTCACTGCAAAGTTGAAGCTGGCCATTGTGACACTCTCCCAAGACGGCGTCGGGTGGTGTGGTTTTTCGAGAAGACAGCATGCACTTCAATGTGCTTTCGTTCAACGCCAGACTTACTTTAGCCGGGCCACCAATTGGATGGCCCTCTATTTCAGTCTGCATTGACTTGCAGTTCTTGTCGTTGCATTCGGCAGTGGTGGTCAGCCCCTTGTACTGAGTACAGATAAATTTACGACATTTCCTGTTTCTTCTTTTTTACATTCCCCACATGAACACATAACAAACCACCGACGATTGGTAGCGTCCTCAGCCGCGTACCCCCTGGCTGTAGTGTGGTAATGTGCTGTTCACATGCGGTTGTCGTTTGTGATGCTCACTGCGGCACTTCAGACACTTCATTTCAATTGATACCAGCTTCTTTGGCATTGTTGAAGTCGCCTTCGCTGGTTAATGCAGCCCTTTGTACTGTCCACAGCCATCGAATTGGGCAGGAAGACAAAGAAATCCTGTTCAGAATTGTCGTGCAAGTTGCTTAATGAAGCGATGGGTCTTCGCAAACGTACTCCAGTGTGGCATCCGGCACCCATCCTCATGATGATGCTATAATCACCCCAGTTCAATGAAAGACGAACAACAACGAGATATTGAACCATACCCTCACTCATCCTCCGCCTTCAGTGTCCTTCTGTGTCAAAGTTGACTCCTCACAAATAACCTTCAATTGACCGCATCCGCCATGCAATGAAGTGCAAAAAGAGAATAACCAAGCAAAAAATACGAAAAAAGAAACTCCAAAAAGGAACCAAAGCACCGCATAATTGTGTTGAGCAAGGAGTCTGCCATCCTGCCCGTCCTAGGTCAACAGTATACACAGAGTACAACAGCCAGGACATACAAAATAGGTCCGGGTGCTGTCAATGGATGCCTAATTAGCTCTGTCATCGGGTCACACACAGCAGCAACGGCAAGCAAGAACAAACAAAGCGGCCGGCTAACGGGTGTGTTGGGTCCCATCACAGGATTCCTTTTAGTCAAAGTCATGGGCTCAAAAATTTTTCAACAATGTCAAAACGTTATTATTTTTTATTGTCCATGGGATTAAGCCAAAGGCCGCCCAAAACTGAACGGGAAGCGAACGCCGTAAGCAAGACATAATGACGGAACTGCCGGGAGGGGGACAAACAAAGCGGAGAAAGGAAAACGACTATTTCCATGGCTAGTATTAAAATAAACAACCGAGTGAGGGTGCGTCGTCTTTGTTCGGTTTTTCGTTGGCTGGTTTTTTTTTTCGCCTCGTTTTTTTCATTTCAATAATGTCAAACCCTCTTTACCGCAATTTGCAGGACAGCACGTTGCCTGGCGGGTGGGTGGATCCGGGCGGGACCAGGGAAAAACGAAGCAATAAAATAAAACAACCCTTGACGAGCCTATTTCACTACTTCAGCTCAGGCGATCCGTCCCTAGTGGGTAATTTTTTGTTTATTCCAAATGCCAAGGATGATTTCGAGAAGGGCGGTCTCCGGTGGGGTCGGGCTGTGCTCTGGTGCGAGATGGCAGGGACCACGGTCTGGACTGGGAGGTTGTGGCCTCTCGAGAGGACACCTGTTTGAGGTGTACCCCCGGAAGTTGCGACCCGAAGGTCTGGTTAATCGTGACTTAATATATCGATTAATATATCGATGGTCGTAGGAACCATCCACAGACTCCTGGGGGCTTGGGTGAAAGTTGGGCGCCTACTGAAGGCTAAGTGTGTTTTGTTTTCGCTTTTCAAGGATCGCAATGGAAGTGGAGGTGTAGGCGACACACGTGTGGAGAAATGGGCTGCAAAGGGAGTGAAGGTCATGTGTGTGGAGTGCGTTACTTTTTAAAGGCTGGTCAAGACGCTTAAATGGTAGATGGACGGCAGTACTTTGTGTATCTCAACTTAGGCAACGTAGACGCTCTGGGAGAGTGACAAACAGACGCACGGACGTACCACATGGCCACACCAACAGCACTGCAACATTTCACATAGCCTTGAATGTCCGTTTTGGGTTGATGGAAAATGCATGCGGAACTGGTAGCTGATCTAGCCCACTGCTCGAGGCGCTCTGCTTATGTATTTCAGATTAAGTTGTAAAAGGAGTTAAAATGCAAGTTTATGTATACTTTCTTGATTATAAGCTTCATGCAACGATGCTTCCCGTTGTCGTCGTTACTGGACACTGCCCCGACGCACAGTGGTCCCACTGTGCGGGGGACTTGGAAATACAGTAGACGCTCGATATAGTGAACACACACAATATCTTGTACAGCCTATACTAAATAGTAAACGCTAAAGTCAACCCATTTTTTTGCATTTCCCTTGAACCTGTCAGCATACAAAAGCACTTCTCAAGAAAGGACAAAGGATCCCATTATTGTCGTGTGTTAACGCCACAGACCATGGAGAAAAAATACTTGTTATACGAAAAGCACATTGGATTTCGAATTCCACATTGCATGACCGAACTGACTTCCAATTCCACAATTATATGAATGTTAGAGCAATTGTGAAGGTATTAAGGGGGAATCAACATGGCAGCAGCATGGGACCAATAGGAAGCTGCAGTCATTGCGAAATGCTGAAAAAACGTCCTTCCGTTTGAAGAAGACCCGAAAGACGATCTAGGATGAAGATGGAACACCTTTCAGTATTCACCCCGTCAAGCAAACATCAAATGCTAACTCAGTGGCCACAGAATAAGTTATGAACCTTCTGAACCATATAAAGGGACTAGCACATACGGCAATCGATTTAAGCGATTGGAACGAAGACCAGATATTGACGAAGACAAAACGAAGGCGAACAATAACCAAACGTAGATGCTGTAAAATTTTCTGAGAATGTACTTAAATGGGCAATTATAGTGGCACACATGGGTTACACTGGCTTAAACAGCTGACGCACGTTTCGTGTTTTGTTTCACTGTCAAACATCTTCAGTTTGGTCTATAATTTAACCATGAATCGTCTTACAAACGAACAGCGCTTGCAAATTATTGCATTTTATTATCAAAATGCGTGCTCTGTTAGGAAAGTTCAGCGCGCTTCTTCCATTTTATGGTCAGTTTAAGACGAAGCTCATTTCTGGCTCAATGGGTACGTAAATAAGCAGAATTGTCGATTTTGGAGTGAATATCAGCCAGAAGCATTGCAAGAGCTACCAATGTATCCAGAAAAAGTCACAGTTAGGTGCGGTTTATGGGCTGGTGGCATCATGGGACCGTACTTCTTCAAAGATGAAGCGAATCGCAACGTAACTGTGAATGGTGAGCGCTACCGTGAGATGATATCCAACTTTTTTTTGCCCAAAATGCAAGAGCTTGACGACGGTGCCACATGCCACACAGCACGCGCAACAATGGACTTATTGAGAGGCGAGTTCGGTGAACATTTTATTTCACGTTCGTGATCGGTCAATTGGCCGCCTAGATCGTGTGATTTAACGCCTTCACACTATTTCTTGTGGGGCTATGTTAAAGCTCATATCTATACAGACAAGCCCGCTTCAATTGACGCATTGGAAGACAACATTGAAGCATTTATTTGTGAGATACCGGCCGAAATGTTGGGAAGAGTATGCCAAAATTGGACTAAGCGGATGGACCATTTGAGGCGCAGTCAAGGTCAACATTTGCATGAAATAATCTTAAAACATTAAATTATATGGACCGTACTATTGATTCATTATGTGTTTTTTTTTTTTTTTTTTGAAAACTTTCCTATAGCTTTTAAAAAATTAAACTTTATTTTCATAAAATACTTTGTAATATTTTAAATAATAACTCCTTTGTTGACCACATTTCTTGTTTCTAAAACATCTTCAGCGAGAATGTATAATCGCTCTGCATCCTTTGCCCTCGACATTGGAACGCACAATTGACCGTGTGAGAAGCAAGCGCTTGTCAAGTCCAGTAGAGTTGCCACTGGGGGCTGTCGTCGTTAATTATTAATGGTTATGTCGAACAGGAAACTTTAAGAGTAAATGTAAAAATGCTCGGATAAGAATTTGAATTTTCTTTTGCCATTGATGCCTACCCCAATCCCTCATTCACACCTCCACTCATTGCACCATTTGTTAACTTTGTGCATACATTTTGAAGTAGAATTGGAAGCAGAAACGAAAGCCAAATACGTTTTTTTCCATTGGTCTGGAGTGACAACACACACAACGTGGAGGGATAGCAGGCGATTCGTAAAAACAAGTTCTTGGAAATCGCAACTAGACCTGCGTGCGATGTGGATTTTGTTGTGCGAATTTAAGTCAAACTTCATGAACCAAGCAAAGAAAGTAGCCTATGATGTGACACATCACGTTCGAACCGTATGCCGTACCGACTTCTAAATAGTCACATTCAGCGTCTACATCTTAGAACGATTTTGAATTTCAGAGTCATACGACGTGTAGTTTCGGAGCCTTTGTGGGTCAGACACATAAATTTTCTGCTGTAGAGTGAAGATTTAAAATTGTATCCTTGCTTGCCATAGACAACACTAGCCAAACTGTGGGTCCATGAATC
Organism: Eristalis tenax; assembly: GCA_905231855.2. Taxonomy (NCBI): domain Eukaryota; kingdom Metazoa; phylum Arthropoda; class Insecta; order Diptera; family Syrphidae; genus Eristalis; species Eristalis tenax. The sequence goes on from HG993127.1 coordinate 26,745,498, forward strand.
CCAGTGTTCTCACCAACTCCCGAGTCACCAATGTATCGAAGGAATATTTTCATCTTCTCAATTCTTGGCATGGCACCCCACGGGTTCCACCATTCCATGCTATGAAACTTGAAACTATTGTAAGCTTAGCAGCACGCCATCTAAATGTGACAACGACGAAGATAAGGATCCTTTGAATTGGTAGTACCAAACCAACGAGATAAGATCCACAAAAGAGGGTAGTCGCTTAGTGGATGCTTAGGAGATAACGGTAAAGAATGTTTTTCGGGAAGAGTTTTTTTCTGTTGTTGAATGGGAGTTGAGTTTTGACGATAGACGAATAAAGTCGAAGTATTTAAATAAAATACAAGCAGTTTAAATTACGCAGTTAAATATATTTTGTGCCGACGGCAATTTCTGCTGACTTTAAACTATACAGGTTCTTGAAAGTATCCCCTGTGTCCCAGAAACGTCGTTAATTACACAGTAAAACCCGCCAATCGGGACATCCTATATCGGTAACTACTATTTCCTTTCCCTGCAATTTTCCATACAGTTTTCCCTCTACAATCGGGAGATCGGCTAATAGTACCATGGACCAACGCTATGCGTTGCTGATGTATTTATCTGACTACTTGGACCATGTGTAGAAAGAGACATCTAATGTGCTTGCAGGTATTTACCTTAATTTCATGTCAAACTTTTGATTCCAAATGTTCGCAATCGGGGAAGCCCCAGGTTGTTGTTTATTCGTGTTTTCGTTAATTGATGTTCTCCCCGAAGGTATCCATTTTATTACGAGGAACTATGAATGTAGAGAGTAAACAAGGTTTCACTGTCAAACCACTAGGAAGCAAAGGTTATGTTGTTTGCGGGCACAATACAAAATATTTAAGCATGCCTTTACAATCAATGTATGTTCATACTAATGACGGAAAAATAAACTTTATAAGCACTCTGTTACTTATTTTATTGATACATTGTCTATTCGATTTCAGATCAAATAGCAATTGGCATCAATACAAATTCGCTGAATAGCCCCTTGTAAATGGGGCAGGTCCAATTAAAAGGGACCTCCATAATCGGACCACAATTCTTGACTCTCAAGATGTCCAATTTGTCAGGTTTTACTGTACAATTATTTGATTTTCTTTTGAATATGCTTTAAACATAATTGCCTATACTTTGCACCCACTTTGCCCCCGAAGCGCTTCAAAGACCGCCCATACACCCATCCGCCCCTGGGATCTTGAATCTGTTTTGAATCTGTCGACTTCATGACTGAACCCTAGAGTGCATTTGTTTCTAATTGACTGTTTGGAGAGTATTCGGTATTGTGCCCTTGGGCTTCTGGTATTTCGGTTTTCGCTTCTAATTCAATGGCCACCGCAATCTGGTCTAACTAGTTTTCGTCCCTAATTTAGTCAGGCACTTCTAGTTGGTTTTCTTTAACTTGCTAGCGTCACGTACACATGCAAACGACGTTGCATGGATGCAGTGAATAGAGGGACCCTTTTAAAGGCACACTTGTCCAACATTCCCCCCAAAAGAGTAAAATAAATTCTCTTTAATTCCACGAGTTGAAATACGGAGTACCATTCCATTCACAGAGTCACCATGAAGGCCTTCAATTCAGTTGCCTCCCAATAGAAAATCCTTGAATACATTGCAGTGCACACCCGAATACTTTGGGGACACTTGTCATGGTCATTCGCCTAGTTATCTCTCGCTGACTGTGAGCCTTCCATAATACCCCCACAACAGGGGGTCACCCCTCGTCGATGCTGCGGTGACAAGGCAAGGTTTCTCCCCTTTTCTTCCTTTGAATTTGAACTTCCATGAGTGCAGTGCTCACAAGTGCTGCTGCTTAAGCCAATCTTCCCCCGAATGCCTTCGACTGAAGGTCACCAAAGTTTCACATCCCATAATTGAATGTACTATGTGTACCTAAAATTCTTGCTGACTTACTGAAGCCGCATCCTTTTCAAGAAGCGACTACATTTGTCTGATGTGTGCCAATGCACCCACTCCGAGTTGCCCAAGGGCTGCTGTTGCTGCTGCTGGTGCTGCTAAGGAATGAAATGTTCTCTGTTTCCACACACCCGCACACATCAACGCACTTCTTCTGTTCTTCTGGCAATATCTCAATGCAGTGCAACCAACGGTATGTCATTCATTAAAAAGTTTTGCTTAGTTGCATCTGAATTCCTTGCATGGTTCTGTTTTCAACTGTCAATGCGTTTGCTGGGCTTGCACGTCGGTTTGACTGTAGATACTTGTATCTTTGGCAAAATCCAGAAAGCAGTTTTCTTGAGCAGCGCACAACTGCGGAGAAATTTTCATTGGGAAATATTTTCGCATCCACTTTGCGCACAAATTCTGATGCATGCACTGTGTACACATGTACACACGGACGTACGGGCAAATTCACCACTCACCCGAGAGTCCTCGCGCACGTTCGACATTCGCTTGGAGAAACGCCTAAGTGGACCCGAAGGCCTCCTCAAACTTACGAGTATAAATTGCAAATGCATACATATGTAAGTTTAAATGTGCACAAATGTAAACATGACGAAATAAAGTTGCTGCCTCAAACGTGGTTCAAGGAGACTACTTCACTTTGGACGTTTGTGTGTGTCGTTGCATTTTAGTGCTATTTCTTGGACGGGCGAGCAAAAGAGAAATGATTATTCTCTGCGCGACAACCAATGCGGCAGCGTGTGCACTCAAAGTCGGCCCATACACCTTTGCGCCTCTAAGCTCGAGGATCTGTTTCAAATCCCCTTGGCATGTGCACTACGTGTGTTGAGAAGAAATAAAGCTTCTGTTTGCAAGCGGTGTGCAATTAAATTACCCCTTTTTGGCTTAATTACAGCCACGGGTTGCGAGAAATAGGCCAGAAATGTGCAGAGACGCTATCATCACCTCATGTGTTAAAGCATGCTTCCTTGGAAGAAATGTCATACCTGGGTAACAAACTCAGAAGAAGTCGAACACTTTCGTCGCACACGTCAGGCAAGCATGTGAGACCATTTTGAACACAAGTACGGTCTTCTGGGATTTGTAGAGTCATCCAATTCGTCATCGGGATTCATTTCAGTCACACACATCAAACCAACTGTCACCTGAGACCGCAGGTTGTTGTTTGCCATATGAACGTGTTCCAGTTGTGTAGACCTACTACGAATGAGTGCTTCTGTAGGAAGTATGTCTCGAGCATTACGAGCACAAGTTCCACTATCTAATCGCAGATCTAAGTCAACTGTGTCAACTGGCTCTTGTACAGATAGCCTAACACCTGTCCATCATCGAAATGCACACTCTGCAGTGAAAGTGTTGGGGAAGACCCAAATCTATTCAGTTCAGGGCGAGCACAGCATTCAGACTTGTCTTACGGCCGGGCTTGAAGTTGTACCGACACTCTAATCGGCCAGTTGACATGTGCCGACGACGAGATGGGTTGGATAATCAATTTTCACACAACATTTTCTTCAGTGATTGGGTTCACTTTTCACTCGGTACATACGACCCACAAGAAAGGAGACCCCCTTGACTTCACTCACAATGGAGGAAGAAGTTGCCTTAGCATCTCTGCCGTTTGGCATGTCCGCTATTAGGCCCAAAGGCTTTAAAGATTTTCGCCTATCTTCAAATTAAGATTTGTGTACATTTATGTTTAGGGTGAAGTGGGGGGGGGTTTTACCTCACTAGTCTTAGATCATCTTGCGCTAGTGACGTTCTTAGCTCGGTGGTTCTAGCACTAGCTCAGATCGTTGGGACTCAGGTTCGAATCCTGTGGGGTTGTGCTTCTGTTTATTTCTGTTGTTCCAAGTTCTTCCAATGGTGGTTCCAGGACCTTGATTTTTCTGTTGTGGTAGTAGGAATTAGTGGCTTTGCAGATGGCATGATGTTGTGGAGATCCGTAACTCTCCAAAGTATAGCCGATGCAAGGCACAGCTGGAACCATCCACGTCAGTTGACTTCTTTTATATAACTTGGTGCATAGGGCATAGAGACAATTAAAAAAGAAGAATTTTCGTGAAAAGTTATCTTATGGGTTTATGAGCGAGTGATGAAAGGCAGGGAGGAATTTCCGCTTCCGGGGAAATCGTATTTATTTTGATTCGAGACTTTTCCTCCGCTTGAGTATTGATGGTGTTTTAGAAGCGAGCAAGATCGAGAATTATTCGCAGCCCCTCCCGGACATTGATAAGTCATCCCAGAGGACCACAGTAGACGATAAACTCGCAAATTTGGTAGCCGATACGAGATCGCAGATTGGTAGCACTCAGATGAAGTAAATTAAGTCCAGGGCATCGATCCTTAGTTATTGCTTGAAGTGCATACACATAAACTGCTTTTTCGTTTAAATCAGGGACTGCACAGTGGTGTCGGTGGTGGAGTGCGTTAGTGCTCGCGGAAACTTTGCACGTCGGTATCGGCGGGGACCGAGTTCAAATCCTAGAGAAAACGGTCTTTCTATATTTTTTTTCTGGATTCCACTGAATTTTATAATATTCTTGTATTTTTTTCTGAATTAAATATCAGATGTGAAGCAAGCGGACTACCAGCTTATTGTCTCGATTCAAGAGTTGGTGGATCGTACGGGAGGTCAAACGCCTGGCCCCCATACATTAAAGAATAACCACCCACACCCCCGCACGAGGTCGCGCGTAGTTGCAAAAATCGGTGTAGTTCATAAGCAACCTGTAGGTTCCTATCATTGACCATCACCCTGCGGCATATTCTGCAAATGCCCAAAGAAATGCAACTCCATACTCACCACCTATTCCCGGTGTACCCAAGCTTGCACTCCTAGTCTTGGCGGCATTCCTTTAATTTTTGTCAGCTTATGCAGGATGGCGATGGAAAATTCTCACTACTCGGTTGGTAACGAACTTACCGTCACCGCAGACGATGAACTTTCATGCGACTTCTGAAGAAGATTGCCCAAAACTTAGAGGCTAACACTAGATGCACGATCTTCCAGATGTCCCTATACATGTCTGCATACGTGGAAGACACAGACGTAGTTGCAGAACGCAGGCGGTTGCGTGAAGCATTGCCAGCATTTAGACGAAAGCGGCTTATGTGGGACTGACATTGAACGGGAGTAAATTGATATCTTCGTGAAAAGCGTCGTCTTGGTACATCGTCACAATTCCCAGCTATAACGTCGATGTCGTCAGGTTCCATTAAGAAGGATCCAGCAATGTTTACACCAGACACTAATCATCCCAGACCTGATCTATGTTTCGAGAGAAAAGTGCTATGTGCTTATGGACCCGACGACTAAGTTGGTTGGCACATATGAGCGCATGGACAAAGTCCTCGAGCCTATGGGGAGTGGAGCAGGGAACGTCGGCGTCATTGCACCCACAAAATAACAGTGCGGAGTGCTTTTTCGACTGTCAGTAGTGCCACTGTGTAAGCCGACTGTCCGAGGTGGACATTGTCGGAGCTTCCACAGCACCCCTGTGTACTACGTCCGATGAAAGTGGACCCATGTATATCTTTATGCCGACTCCCAACGATGAAGTTTGAGAGGCATTTTCTGGACAAGAATACTCCCTGAGCATTGTCAGCGACTCAAAAGAGGTATAGTCGTGAATTAAGAAACTCACTAAATTCCTGACGGCACCCCGAGCTTAGAAGACGACGGAACCACCCGCTACGCCACGATCGTCCATATTTCTTCGAAAATGAAGATGATCTAACTGCCAACCCCAACAATGTTAACCAATTGGCTTTGTGACAGATTGATGACAGGGATGTGGAGGATTTGTAGTAGCTGGTATTCTTACTAAGAACTTGCCATAACTGAGTGTGGAGACGATATAAAAAAGGAAACCGTTGCACTCTCTTCCCTCTCTAAGCTTCTCAGCTATAATAGCGTGCATGATCGATCCTATACGAAGTCTCTCTTGGGAAGATATCGAGCGTATACTGTCGACCGGACTATGCACAAATCTAACGCTAGACTACCCGCTGTGGCTTTATTGGCAGACAAATCTCCTGTGAGAATTATACCGTGTTTGGCCATGAGAAATATTCACTGTCCAACTATTTACGCCTTGATAACGAATATTCTTCAAAGCCCCAGCCAAGTTATTATTATTCCCTTGTCAGGATTAGAGTTGGGTCGTTCCGGACCTATATAGTGCCTGGAACTATGCCCAATGTCGGAACTACTTCGGATGCTTAATATACATTTTTACATATTGTCTCATATTTCCGACATGCGACACTCCCAGCAAGGTTCACATATGTGTATATGAATGCAGTTCACCATTAAACCGGCCCGGGTGTGCCCTACGGTTTTGTATGTCCACTGGTGTCGGAAGGATTTTTTAGAATTTTTGTTCTTCCAGTCAATGACAAATCAAGCTATACTGGTATGGCACCTTCTAAAAGAGAACCAAATCATGGTGAACGTGTGATTGAAGATATGTGTTTTGACCTCTTCCGTTGAAGTGCTCGACAAATCGTTTTTCCTACAAGCCATAATTTGGCGTCTACTTTGATATTACACTGCGATTTTTCAATAGTGAGACCAGCCGAATTTTCTGATCCAAAAGGGAAACAACTAAGATCAGCAATCTCTGGATTCAGCAGCAACTTACGTATGTACGACATATTCCAAAAAAGAACAAATCGGTTGCGGTAGTCTAAGTGTTCAATTCGATATTGAATTGTAGTTCTTTTCCCAGCACGTTTTGCGTTTTGCAGAAGGGAGTACGTTTGATTCACATAATGACGATTTTCTGCAGTCAACATCAGTGATCGAACTCTATGATCACTGATGTTGATTGTAACGAATGAAATACAAAAGTTCCCTTATCCTTATCCTGAGTTCCCTTACACTGGTTTACTTCTGAAAATAGACAACACTTAGAAGACCACTATCACTTTACTACAAAACGTTGCTGCCTTTTAGGCTCGCTCCATTTACTCTTTCTAAATTACAAAACTGACTTCCAATATTCCTTCTAGATCATACTGTCGCCATCTGGCTATGGATGCCTCTTATGGGTACCATATGTGCATAAAGACACCTCTTTTACATAAGCGTGTACAACAACCATTTCGGGAATGTCGGATATCGCCTTCGGAGTTACATGACTATGCCGACGCTAGGTGGCCAGGGGGCTGATGGATTGCTTTATCGAGGTGGTGGTTCGTGTTCATGATCACCTCACGTCACACTTTCCGGCTTATCAAACATGTCAACATTTGATAATTTATTTTAAGACTTAAATTTAGCCTACCGACCTAAGCAGCATTCCAGGTATGCCGTACGGATTCCGGGAAAAAACATTCATCTCGACATCCTCTATTGAAATTGCACCACGATGTTGTTGCTGCTCTGCACAATACCGAGGTCACAGTCGCCTGCTTCCTGGACGTGGAAACGGCCATCGACGCGGTCTGAATTGAGGAACTCATCTACAAGCTGAACCAGATGGACTGCATTCCAGAAGATGCTACGTTTCAGCAAGCCAACAGAGCGGAGCACCAAGGCGGGGGTTGCACTAAGGAACAAAGCTGGGACCATGGCCTTTACGCTGCAGATCAACCACATTCAACCAACACAGTGAACTGCTGTCTATTTGCTGATAACTCGCTGACTCGATGTTACCACAAACTGCCGCGGGTCGAACCTAGCAAACATATTTGAATACTACACCAAATGGGGTATTCGTATCGACTCTGGGAATGTGCTTCAGTAGATCATCCAGGTTTGCAGGCTGATCAACAGGCACATGTCGGCGAACAAAGATAGTGCTCCCTAGTGCTACTGAGATATCAACAACCGAAAAGGTGAAGTGTCTTGGCTTAAGTTCACGGAAAGATTGAAGTTGAACAGTCACTCGAAACTAACATTAACTTGATACGCAAGCAAAATGGATTGAGGCAGAGGAGAAAACGGCTGCTCTACAAGCAGCTCATAGGACCCATCTCAACGTACGGCTTCCCGATATGGCACACCACCTCTACGACCAGCATGACGAAGCTCGCAATTTTTGAAAGGGAATATGTACCGGACTTACCTACGACAGGGACCGTCAAGCACACATCATTCCCCTACAACAGTACATGGTGACACAGAAAGCAACTACTAGACATCAGCAGCCATCCTGACCAATAATATCAAATGTTTAATGAAACAATGTACATCCCCCTATTTTTGAAGCAACGCCCTAACTTTTAGTTGTAATCTCAATTGTAAAAATAATTGTTCTGTTCCATAACATTTTTAAACCGCCTTAAATCGCAAACATGTCACATGGAACTATACACAAATCTCCGTGAACATGCAGCTTTCCTTCAATATCGCTGGAACCGCGGGCATGTCCCCAGGAACTAGTTCCGACTGCAAAAATAATGTCAGTTCCAGCGTCGGAACTGTTTGTCACAACTCTAACGTGTATGTACCTATATATGGAGGACATGCCAATTTGCAAATAAAATCCGATCATGTCCGGACATGGATGGTGGTAGAGAAACTCATCTACTCCTACTACCAATATCGATGCGAGTTCGACATGTATTGCATTATCAACCATGCTCTAGTTCCTTTACTGACGTGGATTGGAACTGGAACTAACACACCAATTAGAACTAACATTGGACACGGTCTCTTGCATATCGTCTGGCGCCATTTTTCATTTAGATTTTTGTTTACATATTTGAAATTTTCAGGAAGAGAAAAATGAAAAACACCAGGTGGACGTTTCCGAACCAACTGCCTTGTATGTCAGTAAATTCTTGGAAATCTTTTCGAAATCTACATACAAACTACACTTTCCTACACACAACCAAAACTGGCAGTGGAGCTATTTACAGTGCTCCTCGATTCATCGGAACTAGTTGCGATCAAAAAAGAACTGCTCCGTGTTCGTTCCACCATTGGAACTAGTTAGCACAACAACGAATCCTGGAATCACTGCTAATTACAAGTCCTTCTGTATCATTTCCCAAACCTCCTCACGAGTAACTTCGTCATGAATGCACAAGTGATACGCCGTATCATCGCACTCAAGCCTCTCCGTTTCTAGACAATTTGCAGCTTTTCTACAAGCTCTTCACAAAATGTGCAGAATTGAAGTCCGAATTGAATTCCAACGATACAGGGTACTCCACTCCAGCCACTCAGTCAACACATTGAAGTGATTTCCATATAGAATAACTTTATTGCTCACGACGGGCGATGCTGGAGGCATCATCCTCAAGCTGGGACCACACCAACCACATCAAGTAGTAATATCCCCCGATGGATGGCAAACAAATGCAAGCATAATAAATTCCCATTGGGCATAACCAATTGATTGCGGGTCAATATAATCATTGACCCTTTCCTCCTTCGTATTATTCATTTGAAGTGCTCTTGGCACAGATCTCTCCCACACGCTCGCCCTCTAGAAAATCAAATCACATCCCAAAATGCTAAACCAATAACCGAGAACTTTCCATTGACCATCCTTCGCCCAGACGATTGTTATAAAAACGTATGCACCCCGCCCGCACCCACACATGCACCCTGAAAGGCCATCCAAACAATTGAATAACATCAGTACGGCCATAAAGTACGAGCATATTCGAATCTCCACTTCAAATCTCTTCTCAATCGTCTTCACTGCCTCGATACGATATTTTCCTCATAAATTCAGAGATGTGTGCCTGGATGTACGGGTGTACTGGACGTACATTCTATTTCAATGACACAACAGGACGTCGGTCGTCCGGTCGGAGGAGCCGAGAAAAAAAAACGGATATTTCAATGGAAACTAAATAAAATATATTTCCCTTTGCTCAGCATGGAGCAGAGATGGATCGAGGAGGGAAAAAAAACCCCCGCTCAGCCATTAAATGACAGGAGGGGACCATCCTCCCAAGTTCCTAATGTGTCCTGCAAATCTGCATGGCGTATCCTTGTCCGCAACAAAATGTAATTCCAAAGATTGCTGCAGACGAACCGCATGTCCTCCCTTCAGTTGTCTGTAATGATCGCACATGGACGGATGTGGCCCCCCCGCCCAATGAAATAAAGTAACGAGCAAAACACTTGCAAGGATATCGCTCTCACTCACGTCCTTCTGGTCGTGGTCAACAATGCCTCCATCCTTCGTTTTTCGTTTGTTCATCTGCCTCCCCCATCATGTCTCAGTCCGACAATGAAAGTCTGCGACTTTCGACAGACTGCCAAGGGACCTCAACTTCAAGCGAAGCGAATAAAAGCAATGCCACAAGGCGTTCAATTGAAAGACACATTATCAAACTAGAGGCGAATCTGATTCATTTTGAGTTATCGATGAAATGGGTCATCCAGTCGTATACGTATTTTTTTAATAAATTTATCTGGACTTCGTGCGCGCGGGAGGGGATTGGGGTTGCCTCGGGGCGGAGGATCCCTTTTTTATTGGTTCAACTTTGAATGCTTCCGGATGACAGGCGACAAGGATGTAAGTCCTTTAACTAGCCACCAGTCGTCTCCAATTGTCTTATCTGTCCGATACACTATTCAAATAGAAAGTTTCATCTTCTTTTTGTGCTTTTTTGTTTGTTTGCTTTTTGCGTTTCTTTTTGTTTTCGCTCAACTCCCTTCGTTTGCTTCCATAAATGTCCTGACAGGACGGATGAGAAGGGTCGGCTTTGGTTTGATTGTTGGATTTGGAGCAGTTGGGCGAGCTTGAGAAAGGGTGTAGAGAGGGGGGAGGGGAACAAATATTTATATGCAGCCATCAGTGACCAATGGTTGCGCGAACAGTGAACTTGAGTGAGGGTCCAGTCCAAGTTTTGTTTTATTTATCCACTTGGCCTGTTCGGCCTCAGATTGTGCCTGCCGGCGCTGAAAGTGACCAAGGAGCATTTTGACGTTTCTTAACTTGGGATGTGAATTCTAAATGTACGGTTATTGTGTCAAATCGTACAGCCCCCTCCCCGGATGGTTGTGACTTTGAAGCGGACGGAAAGGAACACCCTCACATGGGTGAGTGTGGGAACTGCTTTAAAGTGGTTCCGAGAGTGGCGGGTGTGGCGGAGAATGTATGCTCATCCTTCAGGACTAGTTTAGGATCCTAGCGCTGTTGGTTAAGTGCCTGGCCTTGGTTAGTGGGGTCCTCGGTTCGAATCCCAGTGAAAGCAAAGTTAATACGCTTTTATATGGTTTTCAAATCTGGTCCAGTCACCATTTGCCTTTGGGATCAAATTGAAATCACTGGAGTGGTCGATCGGTGGTAGTAGTCTGACTGTAGCTATCATAACATGGCCTAAGTGTGGTTGTGCAAGGGTGGTGCTAGCCTACCCTACCTACCTATTAAACGATATGGGGTTGGATATTAGCTGAAGTTCCACAATACAAGGGGTTGCTGTAGAAACTAGGCCCATGTCCAACTGAAACTGTAGAGCCATCCATTCTCCACCTCTACAAACAAGAACACCCTTTATTGGCTGAGATTCACTGATTCTATGGCATTGCAGTGCGAGAAGTAGAATACGCCCAGATTTTTCAGCGACCTCAGCTCGAGGTCGCATGGTTTAGAGATTTGATATAAAACAAGCACCCAGACGTCCAACAATGGGAGAGGAATAAAGGGCGTTTTTTTTCACAGGAAGATAGCTCTAATTTTATAAAAAGTAAAGAAAATGATCTTAATACCCACGAAATATTTGATTTTTATGTTTGAGTAAGATATCGGCCATGTAACGGCCAAGTTCCCTTCAAAGTACTCCGCATCGAGTCGACAAATCGTTCATTATTTTTTCTGATAGCCCAGCTGCAATAAACGCCACACGATCGGACGTCCAGATATCACAACTGGTCAGGTTATGTAGAACTAGCGTCTGTGAGCTATCATTGGCGACCACGGTGAACCTTTGCTTGGTATCAGGGAACACCTCCGCACAAAGGGAGTCTCTCCAAAATGAGATCTGAGCTAGAAAACCTCTATGCATTCACTGCGCTTAGCTCCAAAAGGAAAACAAAAACTCGAAGCTCTGGATGGGGCCTAGTTATGACTTGGTCTGGGTACATGAGCAACAGCAAGGGCTCTATGGCTGATGCTGAGAAACAAGATATCATCATAATTGATCAGCGTTAGTCGCAAGAAAGTGCGCATGCTAATAATGGTCACACGCAGGTAGGGGGCTGCTAGTGGATTCACCAGCACACTTAGACCATGTTGGCCCATTGTGATACCCTCAGTCAGACTGATTGACCACTCCAGTGAAACTTTTGATCCCAATTGCAAATGTTTATCAGATATCCAATCCGATCTAGAGTGCCGGGACATTGTGACATTGTGACGCACCACACCTAGCGAGTTCATCATTCTTGCAGTTGCCCGGTACAATTGTAAGGACGATGAACTTGCTAGGTGTGGTGCATCCTCCTCCCTAACACTATGCCAATCTCTACAGCCAACCATTCACTCAGGCTACACACAATCAACTGTCTAGAAAGTATCACATGCCTTACAACAAAGGAAATATGGCCATCACTTCGCTCAATCCGCTTAGACTTAGCAGATCTTCACTTAGGATGCTCATCGGCGTCATTACCGGATACTGAATAGCATTGGCATTCATGCCCGCAGGATGGGTGTCCCTTTTGTAAAAGATGGATTTAGAGTAAGTTGAAAACATAGGTCACCTACACTGCTCGTGTAGCGAGAGTTACGATCGGAGACAAACACTTTCATTTTTATGTTTCACTGTCTTTATTCCGACAACTGCGAGTTACTATCAATAATTGCTTACACTAACTTAATAACTGATTCTACAGAGAAGGCCGCCATATGGTGGGTGACGCCGCTCTCCAGTCAACACGTTGGTGACGCTGCCAATCGATCCTGTGAAGACACGTGATGACTGCGTGGGTTGTATCTTGCTGAGATCGTATGATCGTTGGAGATGCCGCTCTCCAATCAACTCTTTGTGGTTGCAGATCTCCAATCAAGATGTTGGTGACGCTTACAAACGGTTATGTATTGACACGTGATAACTGCGTCGGTGTTCTTTTGCTGCTGTTGCTCTGCGTTATGTAACTCGCGCTGGTAAGGTACACCTATGGGACTACGTCTTCCTTAAAGAGCTAAAAGCGTCAGCACTAGCCAGCTAAACGGCTTCGGCATAAGCACGAATTGGTTTTGATTGTCAATCCGCCTGGAAAAAAAAATCCGCTCGGTATCACAACGGGCCTACTCTAGCCTGCCTTCTGCAGTCAGCCACGACAGCCTAACCCAAGCTAACTGCGAATGGTGACAGGACTTGATTCGTATTAACTTTGCTTTCACTGGGGGGGGGCACTTACCAAGAACATGCACTTAACCAGCCGTTTCCAGTATCCAGTAGCTGCAGAGATGAGGAAGAAACAAAATCCGTTCAATACCTGCTCCACGAATGCCCAGCCCTGGGCTGCTCTGATATGCTCACATAAGCGCACCAAAATTTGCGCTTTGACAATGGCTTTTGTTTGAATGTCTTCAATTATGCCCTGTTTCTGAGAATGTCTTTTCTTCGGCGTTATATGGTCCGAATCCACCATCGGTCACTCAACTATGTGTGTACCATGTTCCCACCGAACGCGGGAAATCGCATGCTTTGGATGAAATCTCACTGAAACCTGAAATGGTCATTCATTAGCTCTCGATCTTGAAGTTGTGGGAAAAACAGCTGTTTGTCGGCACGAATTAACAGTAGTGTTGAGAAAACCAGAAAAGAGAGAGAGAACATGAGAAAATGAACAGAAATTCACGCTGTAGGCTTGTCAGGTTAGACAACATCTAACGGACGGGTGAACTCGAGGTACTTTCAACCAGATTTCAACGAAATCGCGTGGTTTCATAACCGACGAAACCATTTAAGGAAATCTCGCTATAATTTAATTCAATTTCCCTGTCAACGACTCAATTTGATTGTCCACTACCCCGGCAATCTTCGGGAAGAAATTCCCTACCAGCATCCCTTTCAAATCGGGTTGGATGTCTGACAGTAAGACACTTGAAGAAGGACGAAGGGGAGTGTATAGGAGTCTACATCAATGACCTCACCTTACACTCTTGCGTTAAAAAAGGCACTGTCCTGGCTCTAGAACGATGTACACAGTCAGACCACAATTATGTCCCTGAGCAATCTTCATCTCACGCATCGATGTTATCAGTAGGCATTCCGTCCCCTCACGAACGACAGCTACTTTCCTTGTCATTAGACATGCAGCCACCTACGCGTTTGCTTAGCTTGGTAACCGGACGAATTCCCTCTTTGGTGCGGTATATGGTTCGAAATGGCTTCGGTGAACTGGTCACCCTGTTCGTGCGATGATGAAATCACTCATCAATGCCGACAATGCAACACGTACACAACGTGTTTTTAGCGAGCAACCAGTCAATATGCTAAAAAAAGTGACCCAAACTTGGACTCTCCTGAAAAGCTTTGGTTTGCCACCTCAAATACAAATACCATGCACCTTTGTTAATTTCCTTTCTTTCTACGGCTGCCGTTTGACAACCCGCATGGCTCCTCCGAGCTGAAGTCGCGTCCGAAGACACTCCGGAATATGATCTCCTCTCTCCCCAAGCAACTGCGTGTTTTGGGTAAGTCCCGTTCACCCCCACCCGTTTCGGCAGTCACGTCGCTTTGAATTTAGTGAAAATTCAACAGACCTTGACCCTATGCAGCCAGACATCACTCACTTGCTGCACGGTTGACTAATTTCCATGAATTGCCCCCATCTGACGGCGAGTCCGATATGAAAGCACCTCCCACTGATTCATAAATGAGAGCAATATGAGTTCAATGCATCCCAAAGGCAGCACAAGAATGGATGAGACTCGTCCCCTGGTGGAATCCTTTCGAACTCCATACGCACAGCAAGTCTAGTTGATCGGCAAATATACGCACGTCTGGGATTTATGCAGCTGGCAAGCAAGGGGGCCGCCGCCCCCACACCCTGGCACGGCATGAAGGCATGAAATTTCACAAAAGGCCGTTGAATTAAGAGCCATTCAATCTTATACCTATCTTGTTTTCAATATCTCACTTACAACCGCCTCGTCGTTCGGGTCTGAATTCACATTGCCCCGCGCCGCACGCTCCGGTCCGATGACACAAAAGTGGTAATCTGAGTCGTAGACTTAATTAAATTCCCCTCGCTTTGGCACTGCCCCCTCCCCCTCACAAGTTGAGAACGTCAGTCGCTGCTTGTCGTCCTCCTCCTGCCACAGCAGCGGGGTCGTTGAGTACAGCACATCCCTACAGGGCCGCACGAAAGAACACGAAAGGGAAATCTCAGAGAAGCCCTCCTCATGTGATAATTTATTATTGCCACTACGAGCTATCGGGACAATTTATGTATGAAGTTGCTGCCACATTGCCATCCGCAGCCGTTTATGTGCGCTTGGTCTTGTACGCCCCTTAAAATCACGCACGCAAGTGTTTAAGCAACAATTTACTGTTCCCACCTCTTGACACTCACCCGCACACAGGGCGGACGCCCATTCAGGATACACGCATACATACGTCCGAGGAATGAAGGAAAGTTACTACCATGGCCAGGCGTATCTGCTCGTGTGTCATAAACCCAACAGCTTGAGTACTCATTAAAATTTTTTGTTTGATTGATTTAATTTTACGAGTATGTCCCCTCGGACGTGGTGGTGGTGGTTCATTGATTGCCAATGCCACTGGGGAATTGTTCATCACATTTTTATACTCGTACTTTCGTCCTGCAACGTCCCGCACCCGGCTACTCGGCGACGACATCTGCACGGGCAGTTAATTGTGCAATCTCTAGATTCTGCCATAACACCACCAACATCGTTGATCTATTTTATTTTGGCTGTTTTCTGCTTTTTGCTCTGCACACGCGAACTTCAGTGCACACATGACCGCAAGTTAAGGGCGAGCGATGGGTGGGGGGTGGTGGGTGGTGGATGATGGAGTTCAGGGTTGTTCATGGCTATATCGAAAGTCACAATCCCATCCGAAGGATTCTAGGCAACCTATACTTTGCGGTGTGCGTGGAGTGACGTTATTTATTTTTTCGCCGCGCGGGTGCCCGGGGGAGATTTCCCCATCACTGCCACCGTAGTTCGGTGGCGATAAATTGACGATGACGGAGTGTGTATCGGTATCTCTGGCTAGGCACACATGTGTGCATGGCTTCGTTATCGTGCCGTGCCGAGGGGAGCCGAGCACCGGTGCTGGCTGCCTGACTGGCTGGCAGGTGCTGGCTGAATGGCAATCAATGTTACTGATAAATTGAAATTAGGCGTGAAAGGTGCCATTCAGATCAAGTGGTGACTGTGGATTTCCACTGATTCCCAGCGATTCGCAGGTGAGATGGGGGCTTAATGGGTATGTTGATGCGCCTACATGACGCTTAATAGATGATTAATTGCGCTTCCGTCAGCCGATTTGGGCGTATCATTAGTGCTCGCTGTGGATGAAGCGTTTTAGATATTTATTGTACACACGATGATTAATTCCATGATCGATGCGACGGAGGGGGTGAGTCGGGACTTTTTTTGGTTCGGCTGACCTTATCTGGTCTGGTTTTATGACGATTTGTCAGTGGCAGGTATTTGGGTTATTTCGGGAGATATAGTTTGCAGACAGTTTCGGGTCAATAATGTTTGGGTTGATACGTTTTTATGAGTCCAACAGGCCGGTGTGCCCGATAAGGGTTGATTGAAGTTGCGGGCACTCGGCTACGTAGGGAATCCCACAACGTCATCGAAACTTTGTCAAAGGTGAACTAGCTTTTCGTATAAATCCGTGGTGGCCAAAAAAGTATAGACTGTTGTCGCCTTAACTGGCTGCATTTGGACGAAGCGGTGAAGACAACCCTGAGAACACTGGCTGGCGGTTAGATTGAGGTTACTGTCAATGGGACACTCCGCCATCCATATCAGGTTGAAACCTAGACCTAGAGATACCGATTTCCTTCTGCCTACTCTCCTCGATCACCGTCTCAACAACCATCCCCATCAAATGTACCAGGCATGGGTGGTCCTCTGCGAAGATTCACAGATGAACCCAAACCGTGGAAGCTGGAGTCTACACTACGGTCAGAAAATTAGAATCGAATTACAGAATTTCGGTTACCGATCCACCATAGCGTCTTTCAGGCGGTCGCTGTGAAAGCGATTAAGGAAGTCTTATCCTGGCTCAAGACAAAGTAATATAAAAGGGATACGTCGAAAAGATAAGTCGAACCGAACAAAACCTACATATGTGCTTCGAAGTGATTGCTTAGTCGGGCGGCCAGCCATAGCGCTGTCATTCGAAATCGGAAGCTGGTTTCCTTGAATTTCGAATTTTGCTTGTAAGCTCCGTTGGGTCTCCAAATTTTGATATCCAGCTTGTCATCAATTCTGGATACAAGCCAGAACTCAACGACATCCCTGAACTACTCACAAATCTTGCCGTATTTTGGCATCCACCTCATGTGGGTGCCATTCTAATTTTTATTTTTTTTTAACGCCTTATTCTACCATATGCTAAGTGCGTCGGCCATAGGTTGCAGCTGATATTATACATATCCAATCCACTGCAAGACAGGGGACCGACCTTTCCCAACACGGGAGTCTGAACTACCCTTTCTAACCGGGGTCGAAAGGACTAACATGTGTGACACACAGTCCTTAACACAGGTTTATAAAAGGCTGTCGCTTAAATATACGCTTGTGTAGTCAAAGTTGGCTACATATACCATACCGTAATCTTGTATTTATCCGTGTATCCATCGTACTCGTATATTTACCCGTGTATCCATCCCTCTGCTAATTACACGTGTATCGCGACGCAGTATACATGGCAGCCGATAGATACAAGTTCATGTGAATGATCAATCCTTGAAGGTTTGCTTTGAATTTCAGTTGACTAATGCATGAAGTGATAATCGTGCACCAAATTATTTGAGGGAGAATGTCTATTGAACTGAAGCCCAGCATCATTTGCTTGATCCATATACATCCCTTGAAGACACCAGTTAACGAATGAAGTTTAAAGTGTGAAGTATACGGAGGGCGTTAGTGATGCTGGCAGCTTGTCCATATCTGGTTTTCAAATCTAGTTCACTCACCAAATAAACGCAGTGGATTCAGTGCTGGTAGTCTGACTGTCGGTATCATAAAGGAGCGACATTTTCCCACTGAAGCAGGAGAGACGTCACATTACACAGCATTCCTCAATGGCGATCTGCGTAGTGCTTACTCCTCGTTGCACTGAAAGTAGCTGGGGTGTAACCGACTCGGAAAGTGACATGTCCACAAAATCTGCGATCGATAAGACTTCTTCTGAGCATAAGCAAGGTCTTTGAAGAGGTAGTCATTTGGGTTTCGAAACACTGCCTCGTTAGTGCCCGTGCCCCGGTTAGTCATGTTGGGTGGGGAGCGGGGCGTGATGCTATAAGTCTGCACTAACCCAACCTCAAGGAGATGGACATCGTGTCGTGGTGCACACTTTGAATAATCTAACGTAGACTCGTTCCTGCGAAACGTAAATGTGGATACTTCATATCGCCAGTCTGCCCCGATAAGCAGCCCTGGACAACATCACAAGTGACAACGACATACCAGCCAATTTGCTTGAAAAAGTGACTAAAAATTGGCCTCTCAGGGTGGATCACAACGTTGCCGTGGGCAATATTTCGAAATTAAATGTCAAGCACGGATTTATCAACTCAAGTAAAAATTGTATTCCCTCTGGCAACGTGTCTGTGTTCTTTTAGGACAATTGAAAACCGGTCAAAAAGACCTTTTCAACTCCGAATTCCACATTAATCCAGTGAAGAGCCATATTTCACAACGTTCTCCTCGATTTCATACTACGAATGTGGCTGAAGGGGGAAGCAGAATCGTGAAAGACTACATTTCCGCCTAAGCTGCACAATTGCGAAATAAAATTAAATCCACCCCAAGTGGCTCCGAGCAGATAATAGCTAAATTCAACTTTAATCGTCAGCAGAATACTTTCAATTAAGCTTGGTGAAAAATAAAACAAAAAAAAAATGAAACGAGAACCGAATTAAAAAAGTAGCCAGCCAATAAATTAACATCCAATTAAAATGCACGCACACATTCAATTAATATCGATAACCTCAACGAAATTTTATGCCAAAACCAATTAATATCACTTCCGCCGGGTCTATTCCACCCTTTTCTGTGAGCGTGTGCGTGTGCCCCGACGGAAGAGGGCACATCACAGTTTCTACAACACATCCGACCACAGCGCCACTCCCCTCCGCAACGCGGCTGTACACAGTGGCATCGGTTTTATGCTGATGGGAAGGGGTTGTGTCCTCTTCCTTGGGAGGGAACAGAAAGGCATCAGATCCACTTGGATATATTTCATCCGTCGCATCGCAGCCATTTTCAGACTATTGGCATGTGGTGTCAAGTGATGTGTTTACCAACTGGGAGCGCCGTGCCTCAGCTTTCAGAACTCCTTTATGCACCGAAGTTCGTTTCACATTGCATTGGCACTTAAATGACCGCGGTCAACGCATTCGCCAGCTGGTGTCCGCACGCCGGGGTGTCTGAGCAGCCAACCACTCCGCGCCCGACTGTCTGACAAGATTGAGCGACTGGCTTTTCAATTGGTGATTTATTTAATTAAGCGCGATGAATAACGCCACGGGGTGAGCGGGGCTAGGTGCAGACCCTCACTCCGATGAAAGTGATTAATCGATGGTTATGCCATGGATACACGTAAGCTTAGTGGGTGTCACCGGGAGTGTCGAGTGTCGAGTGTCGAGTGTCGCATGGGAAAATTTAGCAATATGCCTCGCAGATACACATGTACAATCTATCCGCCCCGAAGTGAAAGTCAATTGGGGCTCTGAGCGATTGCTTTTGGGGGCGACGTGACGTCTGCTGGAATTTCCCTATTTCACTGATTGTCCCTCACAGATAGTGCCGTCCATCAGATGGAATCAGTGGCGGAAAGTTTTAATAATCGAAATCGAACACACAAGTGTGTCTGCTGCGGGGGTCTCTGTGTCAGTGCCAGTCGGAACTATAATGGTCATCGATGGGAGCGGGTATTGTGTATGGTGTTGATTAAATTTTGTTTATGAGTGCGATGTGCGATGTGCGATGAGATAGTTACAGACTCACACCCGAAAATAGTCGTTGGCGCATATCTGCGTCTCTTGCCGAGGACTTGCAGTTTAACAATAACAATGGAGCGCCGTCTGTGACTAGACTATATTGTATTCTAAATAGCTCATCCGATATCCACTTCAGTGTGCTATCTCAATAATTGGATGCTGCTTGCTAGGGCTGCCATTGGTGCCAGCTATCGGCACAGTTGGTGGTTGTTCGATGGGCTGGGTGAAGCGACTGTCATCAGAGATAGGTTTCATGGAGTGGAGGACATTTTGGGCAGAGTTTGATGCCTGGACTGTGGTGGGAGCGCGATGTACTGCTTATTGAAGATCCACCGGGATGACATCTTAATTATACCGCTGCACGCAACTCAGCTAAATAACGTCCCCAACAGTCGTTAACCACAATGACGATGAGGAGGTAGTGTAGAGCACGGATAATCAGTGTTTTGAGAGAATACGGGCAATTGGATGGTGACCGGCTAAGCGATGTCCAGGACGACGGGCTCAAGACAACCAAGAGGCTATAATACCTGCGCCGAGATTTGGGGATATCTTGAAGCATAGAAATGACATTCAGAACGTGGGACAGACACTTTATGAGTAGCAGGCAATAATAGACTCTAGACAGAAGACAGAAGACTCTTCGCCGCCAAGTTTGACAACTTACCTCTTAGGAGTCACTGACAATGCTCACAAAGTAAAAATTCTAAAGCTTGATTGTTCGCAGTCCACAATTGAACAATTTGTTGACCTTGCTCCGGCGAGAGTCTGTTCATGATGCCGTGGGACATCGAGTACGACAACCAATTTTGACACCCTACCTCTTTAGAGTCACTGACAATGCTCACAAAGTAAAAATTCTAAAGCTTGATTGTTCGCAGTCCACAATTGAACAATTTGTTGACCTTGCTCCGGCGGGAGTCTGTTCATGATGAATTGTCAAACCAAACTAACCTCAAACTGTCAAATCAGCTGTCACAGAAAACAATGTTGCCGATTTAGCATTTAAACAAAATAACCTTTTATGTTATCCTTGGGACTCACGAACTAACCACAATGTACGTACGTAGATATAAAGGCTCACAGAAAGATGTCAATTGCAACCTCAAAGTGTCCACAAATACCTCCGGAGACTCAAGCAAAACGTCAATACTTACGTGCGCTCAAGGTAACCACATACTCATACATGAGAAAAAATTAAACGAACCCAACGATAGAGGATGAACACAAGGAAATCGAACTAATCCAACGAAAGTGAATGAACACAAGGAAATTGAACGAATCCAATGAAACACACGCAACGAACTTGGATACGAAAGTAAACTAAACGTCTATTGTGATCATAGTGTATAATTTCTGTGTCTTCGCTTAGGAGCATCCAGTTGCCTTAAGCTTACGTACGTCCATTATGGTTGCGCCTTCAGGCCACGTCCAGGCAGCATTACGAAAATAACAATGGCGAAAATTCAAAGCAGTTTGTAGCCGACATTTCGCAAGGCAGTAAAATCGTTTGGAAACAAACAACTCCTTGCGATGCAGTGCGAGCTTCAAAGGCAACTATTCACCCCCACCAACCAACACAAGGGCACCACAGCCCAGCGGATCCCAACTGCCATCTCTCAATTAACCACATTGTCCTGACTTTAAACGAATCGGAAAGGAATGCCTTTGTGCGGCGCAGACACAATTACAAGGCAAATGCGGCTCCTCACTGGCCACAGCGGAAAGAGGGGCTGGTGAATTTATGTAAAACAAAATAGAAAAGCCCCTGGTCAAAAAATTCCTGCAGACTGTTGGTGTTGACTACGATTTTTAATTGAACCCGTGTCTGTAGTGCTGCGGGGTTCACTCACCACTGACCCGTCGCCTGATGCCTGCTACAGAGCCGAGGTTCCATGTACTTTTGCGGATTGCAGTCATTAGGAACGAAGTCTCCTTTTTGACATTTGTTAATGTAATTGAATTTAAATGAAAGCAAAGGGAAGAAAAGGAAAAATGAAAGAAATTAATTGAAAAGCAAAGAAAGGGTAATGCTGAGTTAGCTGGAGAAATGACGCCAAAGAAATGTGGGTGGGTCGAGAAATAGCATTGCTCAGTGTCTGGCGACTGAGCGGGACCGTTGAAATCTTCAATTTCTCATTCCATTAACGTTGCTTTAATTAACGAAATTTGTAGACCGCTTAGATTGGTAGTCCTTTGACAGATTTCTTCAGAACCAGTCGACGGTGGACGAAAGAAATGAGGTCTGCGGTGTGCTAAGGAGCTTTATGTTCATTCATTTGAATGGACTTAGTTTTAATTGTGAACTTTCTCGGAAGGCACTGGACATAAGTCTGTCATGTAACCGATGGCATTGACTCTCCCTGATTTTCTTACTGCTATGCTCTGAGGAGTTCGTCTGAGATGGAGTCAGCGGAATATGTGTCCGCTCAAGAAAACCACGCGTCGCTTCAATTGGTCGTTGAAACTTATTTTCTAATTTCTGTCTTGAACTGCAGTAGATCTTCTTGAGGAGCAGAGCTATCCCCCGAAGGGTCAAGCCAACTTTGCAGACAACTTAGATCATCGCGTCTGTGAGTCCTTCTCCACGGAGTCTTAGAATATCGAAAGAGAAGGAAGGAATTCTTGGCGTTTTCGACAGAAAGTTATTGTTTTCTTCCTATTTTCTCCCTTCGCGTTGGAGGCTTCTAGATGAGAAGGTTCAATCGCGCACTATACAGGCCGTACCGCAGTATTTGTCCGGCCGGGAGTATTTGTCAGCGCCTCAAATGACTAGGGGAAGTGGAGTGCATGGACAGCGCATGGCGCAAATAAACAGTGACATCTTTCCTGACATGCAAAGAGTCTTCGACGTCAAGAGACAGTGGTCAAGTTTTAGGCGGCTGGGGAGAACCCCAGGCAACTTGCGTGCGCGACTATCCACAGACTAGCCACAGACTGCCCTGCTCCGGGAGCCTTGCAAATTAAAGCCCAAGTGCAGCCCGAACTTTAGTGCGTCACAAAGAAGAATTCAATCCCTCCACGTCTTCGATCACATTTTGATCAGCTAAACCGTCTCAAGCAAGAGGTACACCTAATCACTGCCAAAACGAAAGCAGTGTGCAGCATCTTCAATATCCACCATTGCCTCAGCAGGATCCAGTATCACAGACGTAGCCCAGCAAATTCAGTTCAGAACACAAGAAGGTTCGCATTGAATTTCAAATCTTTGAAACCGGTTGCCAATCCAGTCCTGTTCCCTGCAGTGACTACAACTATCCGATGCCGATGCACACACAATATTCTGGACGGGATATCAAAAGACGTTAAGCACCTATTCATCCATCAATACCACTTCTAAGGTACATTCCAGGACATCGTCTCTGCCCGTTTTGCAGAAACACCAGCCACCAAATAGACCAACAAAAGACAAGACCCTCCCACAGAGCATTCAGTTTCTCAACCTCACATAATTGCTTCGGACGACTTTGATTCCCCACCAACTACTCTCGAAGGGCCGGGAATTCCATGCAGTCAAAGAGCCAAATAGAGCCAGTTGATCTGTGCCACCCACATCGAGCAGCAGCCACTCGCTGTTGCATGCAATCGACCCCTCCTACATGCTGCACCACTTGAATGGAACCGCTTGAAGTCAAAAGGTTGCGTGTGCCGATGCTAGCCGGCATTCCAAACATGCAATCGTCCATTAACGAGACATGTAGTGGCGTGTAACCGAGGAAGATCCGGAGAACTGCTGCAGTCAGTGGTTTTTATTTGCGCTTTAAGAACCGATATAAGATGTGTTCAACGACAGCAAAAGGATTTTCAATTTACTCGAAATAAAAGGATGCATCGAGGAGTTCCAGTTCTATCAGACGCACTCCAACAGGCGACTGCGGTTAGCTTTGATACTTTGTCCTCGTTGCCGCGGCACTTGGCAACTATGCCAAGTCTCATTCGCCTCGGATTACCCAGCGAATGATCCCCGGCGCATTGTACACTTCTCAGATTCCTTGCAAGGCGCGGCGGCGGCGGTGTCCTTGTCACAAAGTGCCATCGAATCGAGCGAAATCTTTGCGAAGACAATTTATTTTCCACTTGTGCACCACTAAGTTGGACGTTTTAATTTTGATTTCCCCATTGGGTTCCACACCAGACGGCCGAAGGACAAGGGAAGCCGAGTAAACTTGTTTTTTTTATTTTTTTCTCACTCACTCTAGTCGAAGGTCCAGACGAGGAGCGAACGCGCAATATGTTGCTGCCCCTTGTAGTTGAGGATCCGCTCCCCAAAGATGAATTTATTATTATTTCCCTTCTTTGGATGGCACAGCTACGGCCCCTCTCTCCGGTCGGTCGGGTACATTAGCTCGTAGATAAATGAATAAACTTACAGCGCAGCAGAGGAGAAATAAAATACGGCAAGTTTAGCAGTTATTCATTTTGGGAATACCGAGGAATGAAACACTCACGAAAGCGGGAGTCGGAAGCAGCAGCAAAGGAAACTGGTGCGAAAATAAAAAATTGGTCCCAATGGGAGTGTTAGATGACCGTGACAGCAGGGATGCGCCAGTGTCACACTGAAGGAGACATTTGAATTAAGTCTCTGATTTCGGGCGGTGGGTCTCAGTTCGTGGAGCGATGCTCTTGTCGTTCATCTCAACTGCCAAGAAGTTCGACACTGATTTTAGAGCAGCGGGGTGAGGGAATCGAAGGTGAATCTGAACTTTATTTCTTGGAGTTTATGTTCTGAAATGGCATGTCAAGCCGTAATGGAGGTGGTGACGAAAGTAAGCTTAAATAAAGCACATGTGTGTTTAGAGTTCGTGTTGATTTCCGAGCACGGGCCACGGATCATGCCATTTTTACTTGGAATGTAACATCGGTCAAATGTCATTAATGCAGGACGGGACTCCGACAAGTTCATATCTTACGACACATATCGGACAATGAGTCAGCCGAAAATTCCTGATCAGGGCGTCGAGAGTCTGTGCATAAACACGATAAATGACACGGGCAAAATCAAACGCTTTTGGTGACCCAGTTTACATCACTCGAAATAACTCGAACAGGAGAATTTGTTTTTGGCAATGGCACAACGGGACGTTTTGTGTGGAAGCGGGAGGATGTGGGGATGTGGGGATGTGGGAATGTGGGGATGTGGCACCGTCTTATTGAAACCATATACCTTCCGCGTATCTGTTATCGATTAGGCGTCAAAATAATTCCATGAACCATTGGTTATGGCGATGAGAAGTGATAGTGAAGTTGACGGGTACATCTTCCTCATTTTCCAGGAAGGACCAATGACACGACCAGACTAAACTGCACTCAATACATGGCTTTTGTGAATGTAACGAAGCAAGCATCCTTTGTCGCACAGGCTCGGACTGTCGCAGACTCAGTCCGTGCGCTCTAGATGCCCTGCAGCTTCCCCGTGAGACACTTCTCTAGACTCACGACGAAGGTCATGCCCGTACTGCCGTCCAGATACCCTTAATGAAAATATAACAAAAAATCGATAATTGTCCTCTTCTCGAGGAGAGACCAAATGTTTCTTGTGATCTTGTACAAACCTCTTGGCCGTAGACAAGGATATACATCCTTATTCTCTTAGTCGTGGCAAATTTGTATTCAATTAGTCACTTCAATGTCACATAAAGTGATTAAGACAGTACAAATTTGTCACCTTGACATATGACACGACTAAGAGAATGATGCTAATGGTCCTTGTCTACGGCCAAGAGGACAGTCTTGTCTACGTAAAGCTTCCAGGGAGGGCTCCATTACCCGTGCCTCTCGAGTCAAATGCGAGAGTCAAAAAAAGAAACAGCATTTGGCAAGGGCTATTTTGCATTTGATCTGCGTTGATCGTATTCACTGCATGGCCATTAGAGTCCGGAATTAACCGCCTTCCTGATGGAATTGCATTCAACATCCGTCTGCGAAGTCGTGATGAGGGAACATTCATACCGCCTGACCAAACCATCGAAGCAAAGCTCTTTCCGTTCGAGGAAGCAGCTGCTCAATGTTGAGTTCCCCGCCTGCTGCCGTGTTTCTCACCCTATCCCGGCGAGTAATTCCCACAACGAAGAAGAAGAATCTCATCTCAGCAAATTTTATTCGTGATGTTATACTTTCGGTCATTACCCAAGGAAATGAGTGGAAAATGGCTAACTAGGCTTTGCCAACAAGCTCGGCCTTCCTGATTACAGCTCTTCCAAGCTGTTTCAAAACTGACCCGGCTTGGCTAATTCTACATGAAAGCTCAGCATTACTCCTTCCTTCACTCGTGAAACAGACCCCGAGATACATAAACTTCTCCACCTGCTTCAA
Source organism: Eristalis tenax (assembly GCA_905231855.2). Lineage (NCBI taxonomy): Eukaryota > Metazoa > Arthropoda > Insecta > Diptera > Syrphidae > Eristalis > Eristalis tenax. Next base: position 26,771,902 of record HG993127.1, read on the forward strand.
AGGGTCACAGCTAACATGTAGCGTGCGTTGAACAGGCGTCCTGGATTTGTTCACGTTAACCTTCATTCCAGCAATTCGGCCACAAACATATCGAGTGCGCGCTGGAGTTCTGGAAGATGTTCGGGTATCTAAGTCATGACTAACCCTAAGCCCTGCTGCGCTGTCCTTGTTTCCAATGGAAAAGAGAGATGAAAAGACGCATCCTTGCGAAGTTCAAATATTAATACGAACACAACTGATACAGTCTACAAGGGGCTTCAAAGGGGTCTCAAAAGAGGACTATCATACCCATACTCCTGATAGACAAGAGTTTACTTCGAGGAACTCGGTAGGATGCCTTTTCAACAGCTGTAGATGGGTTTGGCATACTGTCAAGCCTTCTTAGAGTAAAATGCTGGTTGCACTTCTGTCGGGACGAAAGCCACTCTGTTCATCCTCTACACTGGGCTCGTCCATAGCTCTAGAACGCGTTTCTAACACATTAGAGTAGGCCCTTCATGAAAAGAGGGACAATCGCCCAAGTTTGCCAATATCCCGGTGTCTTACGCACACCGCACCCCAGGGCCACGAGAGGGCCATACAGCTCTCACTGCACCCATTGGCTCAGGCATTTCTGGCCGGATTTTATTCACACCGTGAGATTTGCCACTCTTAGCGATTCAATCCCCAATATGACTTCCGCCGATTCTCCGCCCACTTAAAACTACGGGTCTGCAGCCCCGAGAAGTGTTCGCTCCATTTGCGCAAGATGTCCATTTCATTGGAAAGCAACACACAGCATCCTCGGGTTTGACCCTTTCGAGGATGTCGAATTTCCTTCCTCTGACACGGCGAATGGTTGCTTTCCTTACACTTAAACATATACAATCTCGAATGCCAGTTTGTTTTGACGAAAGCGAACGAAACATGGGTTGTCAACGTTAGGCCACGAATGGGATGATCCTATACTTATATGGAAAAGCATCATCTTGAGTCAGCAACACATATTTTTCGCTTTCATTGCATACGAGTAGTTTGTTCTTTGTGGAAGATACTGGCGTCTATAATTTAGTCTGTAAATCTAGAAAGTACACACTGGTTGGGCAAACGTCAACACTGGTCGGTACAGCAGTGTTGTGCCATGTGAAATCCCTACTTTGCCGACCAGTTTTAGCCCCACCCAACATCAGAAATCAACACAGCTGATAATACTTCTCGTCCATTGACAAATTTGTTCGAAACAGCGTTTTTTGTGACACTCTAATGGAACATTAAGAAGTTGAGTACACATATACGAGTTGACTGCCTAATTTCTGATTTCGAATTACTCCACCTCATTTCACGAAAGTCAGTGTTTCCTCGCAGTGTCGGCCATTTCTTGCGTGACAGAATGTCTCTACCTTTGACGTGTTTACGTACGCACGTCAACTCGAAACGAATCGGTATCATTCTGCTCACATTTCACTTAAACCCGACAATTTTCTCACTCTTACCCATCACTCCGTTTTATTTCCTGTGATCTCCTCAACCGATGTGCGTATGGCTCTTCAATTCATCCAGGACCATCCAAAATGAGAGTGCGTGTGACAGGCCGGTGAAATCCGATTACACGAAAAGTCATCGTCCCAAACACGAACACGCTTCCAAATGCGTGACCAATTAGTATTTTTTCCCAACCATTTGACGGTAAGTTTTATGAAACCATCCTTTCGTCCATCACCCACATCACTCAATGAATTGCGGGTGCGAATCCGTCCGAAATGATGGGTCAGGCACGACTCCTGCCCAGGCATGTTCATTGTAGTCGTTATCATCATTTCTGGGCTTACAGCATTGTGCCAGCCGACTGGTCCTATTCAATTCGCTGGGAGTTCTTGGAAACGTTTGACCGTTTAGCAGAATGTATACGGTATACCCATGGACGCCGCCTAGAAAGGATTACGCAAGTAATCCTTTTTGTTGCTGCTGTTTAATGAATTTGGGGATACTTTTATTTGTTTGTTTTTTTTTTTTTTTTTTTTTGTCAAAGTTCTCCATGCGCACTGGGGTGTCCGATTTCGGTGATGAACACTCGGTTTGGTAAGTCGTAGAAGTTATGGGCATCGGTTTGATACCCCGGGAAGGTGAGCCGATTTATTTTAGGAAGGGATTAACCAAAACATTTCCTGGTGTCGATTCGAAATGGGACTTTTACTTCAGGTGCTGGGCTGCGTGGTAATGAATCGTAAAAGTTGGCCAAAGCTGTTTCAGATTGTAATTGTCAGGTAATTTGGAGGATTCTTAATATGGCTACTTACTTTTGGATCACGGAACTTTGTGTTTGCCATCACTTAACAACAGCAATCGCTGTCGTGGCTTATACATAGTTGAGAGTTGATTTATTGCCTCTAGATTTGGAAGGGCGCTGTTTGGCTGCAGGAAGGGATACATTTTCATTTGCGTGGGAATTAAATAAGTCATTGCATGGGCGGGAAACAACTTGTACTGGTCGCTGCTGAAAATAGGTATGGGAAAGTTCGCACGCTGCTCAGCGACTCACAGAAGTGCAAATGAGAAAAGAATTTGGTTGGAATCCACCAAGTAGTACGACTTGTTCGTTATATTGTTAGTTCACTTCAAAACTTTTCCTCCTCCACACAGCACCTGGCAATTTCGGGGGACATCGTATCTTACTCATATTATAAATGCAAAAGTTTGGATGTTTGATCTAAGATCACGGCTAGACGCCATTAGCTTATGGTCCGACTTTTCATTAAAAGAATATAACAAGCATCCTTTTTTGCGGTCTACGCTGTGTTGCTGTGCACACAGGCAGTTGTACAGATTAGTGGTGTGCCAACCCGAACATTTTTCAAACCGAGTTAACCCGTTGTAACCCGGTTTAACGAACTCGGTCCGATGACGAACCGAAAGCAAAAAACATGGACCATGGAATGGGGCAAATCGAGTTGTATTCAATTGGATACAATTGTTGGCAAGGGAAGCGATTGGCGCACGGCGTAGCCAATACCGGCTGTTTGTGTGCAAATTATCTCGATTTTTCTCCCTTCTCTTTTATCTCTCTTCGTATTTCCTTTTACTCGCAACATCTTGTGTTCGCAGAGGTGGTTTAGCATCGTGTGGACATGGCAAGAGTGAGTGAGTATGATAGAGATGCCCAACTTCTACCTCCTTGACAACCATTTTTATATTGTTTTCTAAAGCCAAATTGGAAAATCAGAGAACGGAATTTACGTTATTTCGTGAATAACTGTCAAAAATTCATGAATAACCGTCAAAATGTTCATGATTATCCGTCAAATTCCTCGATGGACTAGGGGTGAGCTGTGAAGTTGGGTATCTCTATCATACTTCATTTCTGGGTTGTGTGTTGCGCAACTGAAACGTTCAACGCAACTGACTTGTTTTGATATAAAGAGAGAAGAGAAAGTATGTGCATACATACAAGACACACAAACGAAATGGTGGAGGAGGCACTGCCAATGCAACTTACTTGTTTCGTACATCACACAAAAAAGACAGAATTTAAGTATGCATACAAAACACACAATACGCCAAGACCTACCGAAATTCTGCAGCCTATGGTGGTGGCTACAGGTCAGGTGCCCCGAACCAATATGGAAAGGAGCAAATCGAATTGTATTGTCTAATTCGATTTGAGGTTGGTTTCGGTTCGGCATCATATGCTCACACCGGGTTGTACCGTCTACAGTTTTGTATGTATTCGGTTCGTTTCATCGGTTTTGCTCTTCCGTTACTCTGTTTGAGTCGATTTAGGTGTAACCCGGGTTAGCTCGATTTTTTAACCCGGGTTGACGCATTACTAGTACAGATCTGCTGCGGATAGACGGACCGTTTCCACCATTTTGGTAATATTATTTTCAAACAGCAGAACAGTTTGAAATAAGATAAAAAAACACAACAGCTTTAAATTCAAAACACAAAATTTCTTTATTTTTCTATTCAACAAAAAAAACTACGTTCTATTCAAAGATGCCTATACACTACTGACGATTACTACTTCTCGAACTTCCTTCAGTTGTTCGGTGCTACCAACTCGAAGGATCCTTCTCGTCTTATTCGTCGCACATAGATGGCGTGACTGTATGTTTATATTAGTATGAAAAATAAAGTACACTACCCCTTTTTACGCAAATTCGGAGATACGCGACTTTTCTTTCTGATCATGGCGTGTTCTTTTTACGCCAAGTTCAAACGTGTTCCGCGTGGAATAACAATTCCAATTCCATAGATCAATACGCACGCGGTGCAAATTCGGTCTAAGACAAGTTCGGGCGTATTCCTTTAATTCGCACTTTGATGGTTTACCTTTAATTATGTCATCCAAAAGACCGAAAAATGAGTCATGTGAACCTAACAAGAAACGAAGAACTTAACTCGTCAGGCGTTGTTAGAGTATATGAAGCAATAATTTTGATTTTCGTTGTTTTATTCCTACTATTGTAAATTGTTTACATTTTATTAAACATGTTTCTTCTAAATTCTTGTTTTCTTTAGACTCTGGCCCCGATTACACAAACTTTATACGCAGTTATATGCAAGGTTGAACCCGCGAATTCGACTTAGGATCGTTTTGTTCACTTTTGACCAACTTCTCTGACGACTGTGAGTTGATCAACTTCGGGGTTGGTCTCAACTCGTTGTTTAATCGTTAAATGATTTTGTTCACTATTTCAACTCACAGTCTGAAATTTAAAATCCAGAAGTTGTCCAACTTAGTTTTTTGAATGACAATTCACACATAAAATGTCATTTTCTACTTTCTACTTTGTGCTGTTCGTGTGCTCTATTATAAGGAGAATTGAGAGCGATCGTTTTCGGCGGAGATCAGATATAGTAGAGGGATAGAGACATCCATCTTCTATTTCTCTTGTCCCTTGATTTCACCTGACAGCGTTCACCTGTTCCGTAAATACGTGTGACCTCTTGAGATGAGCTGGCGAACAGCTGATACCCTACCTAGTAGAGGGGTGAATTAGAGTTTTTATTTGAAAATTCGCTCGTTAGTGGGACGTTATTTCAAATTTTGGTGTTAAATTTCAACTAAACGAACGAACAAACCTTATGTTCATGAAGTCGGTTCCTTAAGCAAGTTATAGTGTATGCAGTGCTAGTGTATGTATTTTTGTATATGAATTATGCATATAAAATGCATTCACACGAATCATGCGTACAGATAACTAATAAAAACAGTATTATTGCAACGTTTGCATGAATCACTTGAAAAAAGTTCCTTTCTCATATCGCTTTTTGCTAAAATTGATAGAAATTGACTACCTTTTTTCATTGTTGTTATCAAAATGTAATTTGAATGTATGAGTTTTCAGAATTCATTAATTAAGGGTATATAGTGGAACTAACTTTTGGGACAGTTTGTCAGATTTGAGGCTGTAGGTATATAATCTAAGTTGAAGTCAAATAGTTCCAGTACAGTGGGCATTGCATTAAGTTTTTAGTCACGAAATTACATATAACAATACATATAAGTATATGCTCTTAAGAATATGCTTCAATTTTTGAACACCCTCCGCTCAGCAATGCATGGATCGTGGTCAAATTCGGCAATCTGTCGCAATTTTTTCCCACTAAGATCCACGAATCCCCCGCCATTGCGTGGTGGGTCCATGGTTTGTGCAAAACTCTGTGTGAAATACAACATACTACATCTTCGGTGTAGACAAGAGGCAAAAATGGCCGAAGTTGGATATCTCTCTCCCTCCATAATCCCTGGTGTTCAGTTGTTGCAGGCATGTTATGGAGAACAGCACAAGCGACTATGCACATTTGTAGTACCGACACTAATAAAGTCTGCCTATTGAATTGATCCGAGCGAATAATATTGACGATTGGTCGGTGTTTAATTGCCCGGAATTCACGGGGTCTGTCTGTATTCTAGACAGTATATTCTCTCGTTTCACGGCAATGAATCCTGTATTAATTCGAGCACCATTATTTGTGTCCGCTTTGTGGGACGAAAACGATAAATGACACGCACAACCATTTCATCTTGTATAGAGACGTGAGCAAAGAGAGAGAGCAAAATCCCTTAACTTCTGATATTTCCATAATTTGAGAAAAATGAGGAGTTGGTAAACTGAAAGTTAAAACTATAAAATTTGTGTGAATGAAAGCAGATCCAGAAGTTGAAGAGAAAACTCCTCAAGCTGTGTTTAACTTCAAGTCAACAAAACGACCCTTACACGGCTATCGCTTGGTTCCACCTATCGCGTAAGTCCGGGGTATTACTGTGTATTGATCCAATCTAATCTATGGTGTTAGATGTGATCTTTGGTCTCTCCCTCCCATTATCTCCCACAGGTCGCTAATGACCATAATTTTTTATTTGTAATTAGCCTTTGTTCCCTGGCCTGTCTTTTTCATCTGTTGGTTTTGAGCATCTTGCCACTTTATCCTTCTCATTTGCACCTTGGTCATCTTGCCCGTTAGTATTGTTCTTGGTACTTGCTTGGACGGTACTTACTGTTTTTCGTTTTTGCTTCTTCTTCCAACTTGCTTAGCTCGATCTTCAGTTTCTTTTTAGTCGCCAGCATACTTCATCAAATTACTTCGTTTGCACATACGAAGGACTTTCGATGTACTCTTGTGCGATTTTATTGCGCTGTCTCGTTCTTCGAATCCATTCCAATGACATGCCATGCAATCCAATCGTTCTTGAATGAATGTTCGCGGTCTTCTACCATTTGGCTCGTTTGTGTACTTTTCGGATAATTTCTTTATCCATTCTACCGTTTGCCTTTGCTTTTCTACTAGTCATCAAGGTTTTCCATTTTTAAATCGCACTCATTTTTTGTTAGTTCTTGAAATGACTGCGAAGCTCTTAACCTGATGATCGTCTCCGAATATGACTACTTCATTCCGCTGGTTCTAATTTAACTTAGCTCGAAGGACTGTTTGATTTGGTCTAGTGCCACCTTCCACTGTTTGGGGGATAGCTTTAGAAAAAAGTAAAGTAAATAAAATAACGTGCATAGTGGTTGAGTTAATTGTTCACACGCGTCTCATATTTTACAAAAATGAAGTACTGAAGAGATATGCAACTTCTACATCTCTTGCCTCTCGGTTTCACTTGACGTGGATACGCGTGAGCTAAGCGAAGCTGATTACTCCCGCCTCACACCATTCCGTTGCTCTGTACTTCTAAAAAGTGTGCGTAAAAATAAAGTAGCACGTGACTTGTCAAAATCTGATGTGAACTGCGATGGAATAGGGGTTTTCCACTGCACATCTCTTTAGTACTTCAATTCAGATATTTTACTGTCTTCGTCTTTTCTACCAATTCGTCAACAAATAATTGCTGACCCAGCGCCTGGGTCGTTGACTGAACTGGAGTCGATGGTGCAACAACAGCAATTGACGCAGTGGCTATGCAATGCTGTCACCATGCCATCTTGAAGCGTAGGCATTCAAAAAATTAACAAAATTATGGGCATTCGTATTCCAGAAACGATTGGAATCATTTTCCAGTCATATAATATAAATATGAAAGTAACATAGCATCGCGTCAGGAAATTCTAATTCCCACTCGTATGAAGTTCAAATTAATTCAATTCAATTAATTTTTATTTTCAGAGAATATTTTGCAATGGTTACTTGTTTCCGCGAAGCCTTATAAAGGCTTTTCTGCAGAAGATCGAGTTTAAAAATCAATCAATCTACATTTCATAATTTGAAAAAAGTTCATGGAAAAGTTAATTAGTATTTACGAAAAAATATGAGGGATAGATTCAGTTTAGATTAAAATTAGCTACATATTTGAATTCTTGTTTGGAAAAAATTGTTTTATGTTTTTTTCCTAGTTTTTAAGTTTGTGATGTTTTTTAGCTCTTGTGGAAGTGTATTGAGAACTTCTGGTACACTACAATTCAGCTGTCATCTCCCGTAGTTGTGGCAGAGATTCTTGAAACATACATTGTGCCCGTCTTTTTGCGTTGATCCCATGTTGAATTGGTGCGATGAATCTCGTGTCGTCATCGTACTCCAGTATGAGGGTCATCTTAAAGAGTTCATCTACTGGAAGAACATTAACCCTTTCTTGTTGAACTACATTTCGCTATCTACACTTATCTTTTTAAATGCTGTATCTTGCAGTTTTTTAAGCTTGTTTTCGAGTATGTCTGTTGCAGATGCGTTGCCTTATGCAAGTATTCCATACCTCAAGTCGCGGCTACAACTAGTATGCACATATTCTGGACGATGGTATTTAATTCGGTCTTGTTCTATTCATTGGTTGGGATCCTACACGGCAATTAATAATGTCGCGGATGAACATGGCTGACGCTGAAACTTTAGGATTGCAAGCCTATTGTAGGGAGATCTTCGAAGGAATATTATTTACGGACAGCATATCTCGTGAAATTTGCTTGTGCTCTTTCGAATCTGAGTTCTTGTGTATTATATGGGGAATCCCAAATGATGGACGAGTATTCCAAATACGGTCTGACTAACGAACAATAGATGGACTTAAGACTAGTTATATCCCGAAAATCTTGAATATTTCTTTTCAGAAAACCTATTGTATAATCATAATTAAATGAAAAATTTAATTCGGTATCAAAAATTACACCGAGATCTTTAATCTTTTCTAGGCGATTAAGTCTATGATCATTTATGAAATAATCATAGACAGTCGGAATTCGATATGCAGTAAAAATATCACATTTTTGAATATTCAGCTCTAGTCCATTCCACGAGTGCATGGGTATCCAATTGGACTGTTTATAGATAAATACAATTTAAAGTCGAGTGTTAACATTTTACAATATTTGAAAATTTCGTGAACATAGTTTATGAAAGAGTAATGGCCCCACATGGCTACCTCATGGAACTCCCGGTGTAACTTTTATTGCTCGACATATAAAACTATCGATCTTTACCAATTGCTTTACGTCCTGTAAGTAATTGGACACCCACTCTAACATTGACGAATGGAATCCCAAAGACTTTAGCTTGTTTAATAGCAAAGTGTGATGTACTTTATCGAAGGCTTTCGAGATATCGGTGTAAAGTACATTAAGTTGTAAATGATTTTCTAAATTTTTTTTTAAATGTAATTTGAAAAATAATGATAAATTAGTTATACATGACCTGCCCTGCTTGTCGACTATTCATCGTGAATGTGGATTGGGATGGCAATTTCTTAATCGAGATTTCAGTTTGCTTGCAGACCCCAGGAACTTATCAAATATAGGAAAACCGTTTTAAAACTTTGACTTTGGGCTAATTTTTCTGCATACAAAATTTTGAATATACAAATTATTTCTAATACAAAGTACTAAGCACATACGAAGTAAAAGAGGAAAACACAGCAGCCACCATGCTATTTACAATTTGTAGGCTTTTGAGTATGTTCACCGAAAAGGTTGGGTAAACTAAACGTTTTGTAAATGAATCCTTCGTTTGATGATAGGATTCGTTGAAATGTGGGAGTTACACGCCGTGATAGGGAGCTAAACGTTGAATAGTTACTTCTTCGAACGCAAAGGCCTATGCTTCTATGGTTTGGTATCGTAGCACGACCTCTGAGGAGTGCCTTGACTGCGATTCCATCAGATAGGCAACCGCTTGACAGATGACCCAGGACGAAATGGTTACGCCAAGTCGAAAAACTCGAATGGTTGCGCATAAGTACTGATGAGGACCGAAGGCAGAGGATCTAGTGGCCAGAGAATCTCTCGTGCGTGATTTGTCCACACGTTTTAGCGATTCATGCGTGTTTGTGTTTTTGTGGACACTCTTAATGGCATAGCCTTACATTCTACGGGTACAGGTTACAGACTACAGTTGTCGTGACACTGTGGTTACCCATTTTATAGAAAAATTAAAACAAAATTTCATACAAACCAGGATGTTAAGCAGAGGAATCTTATCATTTAAGGAACGATCGTTTTTACGTTACGAAGTGAGTGGAGAGAAAAATTTGAGGTTCCACAGAAATGCGAGTTGTCTGTGGTAAATTAAAATTGGAATTCTCTCGGGATAATTGTGGGGTTGAACTGCCTTGAAGCCTTCTTAAGGAAACCACGCAACGTAGTTACTTGTGTGGTCTGAACTGCAGCAAACAGAACAACATTAACTTCAAAACACTGCTTCCGGGCAGACATTTTAAGAATGAGGTTAAGAAAGCCCTCCACGTCCATGGGGACGACTCCACAACAAAGGACGGAGTAGACCACGGTTTTTTACTCTTATAACTTAAATCTAAATCTAATGAGGAGACTTCAAAATCACTGTAGTTGCGACGCTCTTACTTGGGTGACTTGGGCGTTCAGTTGAAAATACGCCTGTTGTTACAAGGCCATTGAGACATCCCAGGAAACTGTATAACCACTGCAAAGGAGAAAACAGAAATCCCTTCCCCCCATTGCAAACTTCTACTGAAGGGGACAGTAACACAGATGAAGACTGTTGGCCGGCACAGGGTGCAAAACAATCAAAATTATTTCGAACGCTCCAAAGGTTACTATCTCAGACAGACCCAATATGGGCATCACCTGACACTGTCATGAGAAGAGTACATACTTATCTCACGGCTCTGTCGTCGCGCATGCATATTACGGTTGGGGTCTACCTTTCCAACGATTTCTGTGATCCAAGTATCGAATGGAACTCTTGGAAGGAAAACTCAATCCATCGTTACCACGAATTGTTCTCCCGTAGTTCCCTCCATTAAGGAACGGATCCAAGTGTTGTGCCGCAATGAACCGTCTGGTCTAAGTGCGTTCTTCAAGCTACCACTACCTCCTATCATAAGCCATACCCGTGCAAGTATTAATTATCATAAAAGAACAAATGGAACGGCTTAGCAAACTTGCGCCCTTCGACCTTCGTTGCAGTGCAGACGAAAATACCGCTCCATTTTCACTGAAAAATCCTTGCGAAAACAGGCGCATTCCCAAGGATATCTTGTCAAAAGAAACTTACATCTCTTTCTTCATTTATTACTGAACCAATAAAATGCGACTTCAAAGGTGCCACCAAGGGGTGAAATTACCTCGAACAGTACAGACCACACAAGTAACTACGTTGCGTTTCTTTTAGAAGGCTTCAAGCCAGTTCAACCCCACGATTATCCCGAGAGAATTCCAATTTTAATTTACGACAGACAACTCGGTCGCCGGGTTGTTTACTTCAGCTATGCACACAGCCTTTGTCTCTCCTTCAACTGAACGCTTCCCTGGCTTTCTTTTCATAAGAATTTCCCGATGGCAGGATATAAATTCGAAGGAACTCGTTTCACAACCCAAACCTCTTTTACACCTTTTGCAACTCCGCCCCACGTAATCGAATATTGCCTCGGCAAAGGAACATGCTGCCTTTGAGCAAATTTTCCAATATTCAACATCAACGACACGCAAAGTCAACTGATTTCAATTGCCAACTTGCCAAAGTGAAAAGTTCCTTCACCCACCACTTGTTGTGCACTCAATTTGACTGCGGATATCCCCGTTGCCACACCTTTCGCAATCGCGTGATTCGCACAACTAAAAGCGGATATAGTCAATTGAGGATACCGCCGTTTCGTGTAAGATGCCCACCCACTTGCAAGGGATGCAATCTGTAATGACAACAACCACCAGCAGGATTTATCCGCAAGTGCTGCAGGCAAGAAATGAGCTGAGCACAAAAAAAAAACTGCTCAATTCAGTCCGAGTTCCCAAAGTTAAATGCAAAAAGTTTCCGCCTTCGCCTGCCTGCTGGCGCGACTGGCAAATGCAAAACACTCAAAGACGTTACGCACAGAAACAAAATATTGCCAAGGACAGCAGCTCCAGCAAAACGAAACAACGTGCACTATAAAATACCCATTAGCATTCACTTGGATCGAGGGAACACAATAGACGGGAGAAACCACGCGTTAGCACTGTCATAGTTGGTGGGGGTGGGAGGAGGGGAGGGCATTGGGGGCAATAGATGGAAAGTGGTTGCAAAAAGTTTCCTCGTGATTGTGCTCGGACGACATGAGAACAAAAGAAGAGGAAATCTAAGCAAACTTTTCATTGACTTTGTCGGGTCGCCGCCGGTAGATTCGTTCGGATAGATGCGCTTTGTCGTCACGTGTAAAACTTTATCACTTCGTTTGTTCCACAAGCAAATACGCAACAGTAGACGAGAGAAGAATGAGAACTGGGCGAACACCTAGAAGTTATAATGACGTTGACCGCTTCGAAGGAAGGTGATGGCGATGTTATTCAAAAGGCGCACGTTCCAAACGAAGGAAACTGCTTAGAATGGGTGAGAGATGTGCTGAGGAGATTTTCAAAGTTTTTAAGAGACGTTATTTGCGGTCCTCTAATGTGTTTTATCTTCACGCAAACTTGAAGTGCAATAGAGGATGGGAAATGAGAGGAGTTGTTTTTTTTTTTTTCAATCAGTTTTCACTCATTTAGTGGGTCCAGTGGAGGATAGATGGAGTCACTGGAGAATCGTCCTGCATGTTTTGATATCATCTAAGATTGGTTACTTAGTGGCCAACCGTACTGGACGTACGTAGACTTAAGCTAGTGCCAAAATCAAAGAGAAAGCAGTCAGCAGCATAGTCAAACTTCAAATTGCGTCTGGGAGCTCTTGACTTGCTATGACATCACTTTCTGAAAGATGAGGTTACTGATCAAAAAAAAGAGGGATGGAGATGTTTGGCATGTAGAAAGGAACTTACACAGATCCCCGCATCCAAAACTGCACAAGAAACACCTCCAGCTCGATCTTTGTCAAAGCGCATGCGAACGGCAAGAAAACAAATGACACTATAGCGGCACAGTCAATGAACAACAATGAATTCATTCTAAATGATCTGAGAAAAATGAGGAAGGAAATGTCGGGTATAAAGATGAGTTGCGAATTTTTAACACACAAGTACGATGAGCTAAAAAGATCATGTGACATCGAACAACGAGGCACTGCAAGCACCTTCGCAAGAAATAAAAGCTCTTAAGGAAAGTAACCTAAAAAGGGATCAACGAATTCTGCTCGTAGAAACGAAATACAACACACTGGAGCAGCAACTATTGAAAAAAAACCTTGAAATTAAAAACATTCCAGCTTCGCAAAATGAAAATTTGCTGGGAATTGTCCAAGCCATAGGCAAAACAATTAACTGTTAGTTTAGTTGACTACAGATTAACATTTAAAGTATGTGTTTCTAAGAGTTCTCCTCCATAATACATTGTCTACAGCGCAGTGCGTTCATTGCATACTTGTAAAGGGTGGTTAAATTTTAAGGGCCGATGTTGAATGTGAACGTCAAGTTTTTTTCTGCATTTCATTTGACATTTCTGAATTTCGGACTAACTCAATTTGAACCATGGGAAGATACACAATCGAGCAACGCCTTAAAGTTATTCAGGCTTAAATGAAAATGGGCGTTCAAATCAAAATGCATATCGTGCACTTCGTGATTTTTTCGGTCAATATAATCGTCCAAATGTGCGTACAATCGGAAAAATCGTGCAAAAATTTGAGCAAACCGGGTCTGTGGGAGATGTGAAAACACCAGTGCATGCTCATACAGCTCGTACTGCAGAAAATATTGCTGCTGTTCGCGATAGTGTGGCTGAAGAGCCGTCCACCTCAACTCGTCGTCGTCTCACCCTCGTCGTTGATGAACATTATGCATAAAGACTTGCATTTACATGCCTACAAGGTGCAATTGACTCAAGAACTAAAGCCTCTTGACCACTTCAAGCGTTATCAATGGTCAGAATGGTGGCAAGAAATGGCAACAGTGGATGATCAATTTTCGAAGAAAATCATCTTCAGTGATGAGGCACATTTTCACCTCAGTGGATTCGTCAATAAGCAGAATTGCCGGATTTGGACGAATGATAATCCAAGAGTGATTGTCGAAAAACCAATGCACCCACAAAGAGTGACTGTTTGGCGGCATCATCGGGCCGTATTTTTTCCAAAATGAGGCCGGTCAGGCAGTTACTGTGAATGGTGTTCGCTATCGTGAAATGATAACGAACTTTTGATGGCCCGAATTGGAAGATATGAATGTGGACGATATGTGGTCTCAACAGGACGGTGCCACTTGCCACACAGCTAACGAAGCAATGGCTCTATTGCAAATTCAATGCCCGTGTTATCTCATGTGGTGGCGATGTCAATTGGCCGCCAAGATCATGTGGTTTGACACCGTTGGATTTTTTTATTTGAAAGAAACGATGTACGTCGATAAGCCAGCAACAATTCAAGAGCTAAAGGATGAGATAATTCGGCACATTAACGGCTAGAACTTCAATTATGCTTCAGCGTCATCGAAAATGTGGACCATCGGATGGAGGTGTGCCGCCGAGGTCGCGCCGGCCATTTGGCCGATATTTTGTTCCATACATAATTGAACCATACCAATATTATCATAATAAAAATAAATGACAACATCATCTATACAGTAGACCCCAGCCTCGGTCACCGTTTAAGATGTTTGTCGCTTCTTCAAGCGAGAGTACCTGTGCCACAAAGAAGTGGAAGCGGAATCCTTTGAATGGGACCTATAGCGATGAAGTGGAACACGTCCTCTCGTTCCTGATGGTAAACCAAGGTTGCACAAAAGTAGGAGTTCTGGGCGTTGCGGTATAAAGTCTAAACTTATCAGTTCACCTCTTATTTTAAAGATGTTACTTATCATATCGTCTTGTAAATTGTGGTTCAATTTGCTGTAATGTGTCCTGTATTGCGACGACTTGGCTTCATCTACAAATTGGTTGAAGATTCCAAGTCTCGTTTCCTCCAACAGTGCCTAGAACTTATGGCTTAGGTGGGCTTGCTGCTCGTCTGGTGCAACTCGGAGATTAGAGTTTTCCCATTCTCGGAATCACATTTCCCACCGTTAACCAGCATTTGAGTAAGCACTATATTCGGAATCCTTTCTTCCTCGATAGTCGAAGTGGAGTTTGTAGGGTTTCCAAAAATAGGGGCGCTACTCCAGTTTTAAATTCCACTTGGTAATTTACCCTTACTTGCGCAACGTAAAAGAGGATGAACACTGCAGTGGCACGAAATATTTTCTGTTTCGAGAAGTGGCTGATGTTACCCCAAAGGGAACAAATAGCTCTTTTCGCTTCATTTAATTTGGTTTCCAGGTGCTTATTCATATTTAAACTAGGCGTAATTAAGA
The DNA here is from genome assembly GCA_905231855.2 of Eristalis tenax. Lineage (NCBI taxonomy): Eukaryota > Metazoa > Arthropoda > Insecta > Diptera > Syrphidae > Eristalis > Eristalis tenax. The sequence continues at coordinate 26,787,038 of HG993127.1, forward strand.
CACCAAGATACTTGCATTCCCGCAGAATTTCTATAAGCTCACCGTGAAACTTCCACTTTTCACTGCGGGAGTATCTACCTCCACCATCCCTGAATATCATCATCTTAGACCTTGATAGGTTGACTGTCAGATTTGAGGTTTTGCAGTCTTCGTCGAGCCTGTTTATCATTAACTGCATTGTGTCCACTGAGTCTGCGAGGAAAACAATCAGCATCAGTAAACATGAGAGCTGGTATTTTGGCTTGGTTTACCTCGATTCCACCTCCTACGTGGTAAGTCAAATATCATTTGTGTATAGGATGAATAAAAGTGTACTCAGCACACATCCCTGCTTCACCCCCATTGTTGTGCTAAACTCCTCCGATAGTAACACCGATATTTCTGATGTTTATTGAACACACAGGAAGGATCAACACAAAACAACAGTAGTAGTCACTTTTGCAAATTATTGATAAACAAGATGAAACTGAACCACCATCCCTCTCTAAGGAAAATTAGACAAAACACTGAAACTGTCACAGCCGCTTTGCCCGAAACTGATGCCATTGTTTGTGTTAACAACCATCTCACGCCTACCAAGAAACATCGTCTGTGGCTAACTAAAAATAAAGCAAGAGAGTGTAATTGGAAATTCGCTTGGGAGAAATCAGGTAAAGTGTTTGCAAAAAAGGTTGAAGGCGGTGAAACAATACACATTGGAACGTGCAGCGATGTAAATAAAATGAGCTGAAAAAAAGAGAGTGGCCAACGATCAGGTAGGACAGCCCAACGCTATCGCCTGTGGCTGCTCTAGTGTTGTGTTGCTCATACAAGAGCACTACAAATGTCCCATACAACATATTTGTCACTCCTCCATTTCTGTCATACATAATTTCTCCCCTGAGTAGACGAAGTATCAAGTGCCACATGTATTCCACATATAACTGGCAAATTATTTAATCATTCATTAACATTGCAACGTCATCCAAACATTTTACACCTCAGATGATGTGGGCCATTGTACCACTTAACTTCTGAAATGAGTACCCCATACGAACTCATTGCAAGAACGTGTCCTACCACTCGTGGTCGTGGTTGAAATTCGTTCTAACATTAGTTCACCAAGAATGTCAATTTAGAACAGATGCAGAATTGTCTCCAAATGTCTAAGTGGTCCCGTGATGAAAATACATGCAGAGGCTTCTTCTTCTTCTTTGTTTGGCGCTACTGTCGGGGGTGAACCTGGGCCTTAACCACTCCAGCCAGCACGATATATCGACAGCTGCGCACACCAAGTTGGTTGAGATTCTTCTCCACTTGCGTGCTCCATCTCGTTCGAGGGCGTCCTCTGTTGCGTTGTCCCAATGGCTCGGAATCAAAAACTCAGACGCCTAGAAGCTGGATTATTTTCGTATGATTTTCTGTAAATATTGTTACCATCCACCATGCAAGATCCTCGCAAGTTAAGCCTTCAGCAGGTCACCCTAGGTTCAAATGTCCACCTAGAGCTGAGTGCTTCTCTTGAGATTGGACTGTATGCCGATGTATTCTTAATTCGATCTTCTATAGTTCCCAATTTAGTTCACTCTCAACATGGCGACCCTTAAGTATATGGCTGTGATTACGTCCACAAAGACGATGAAACACAAATGAATGCCAATGATTTCACACTTAAACATCAACCTTCACGCCGATTTCTGAGAGGCAAGTGAGATAAACTTGGCCGAACATCTGTTTTTGATGAGCAGCCACAGTGTGATCTTCTACACTGACAAGATCCACGTAAAAGGCGGTGCACGCAAGTCTAAGGAAACCTCAGCCGGGACCTGGAGACAGGCAGCAACCTCAGTCGGACTGGTGGTCGGAACTGGAGACAGGCAGCGGGAGATTGGGCCGGCATGTTGGACAACGTCCTCCACCACCTCAGACTATAGCGCCCCTAGAAGAAGAACAAGAAGTCACAGTGTGGTGCAGTACTTCCTGCCAAATGAAGACTACCTTACTACGCCTCAGCAAAGCCACCTGCCTTCAATCACGTGTGCTTATAGATCCTGTCTCATGTTTCAAAGTACAAGTACTTACAAAGCTCTTTTCCATTCTAAATTTCGAAATTCTTTTGTCGTGTCATCTCCTAGAGAATCCCTGGCGTCCTTAGGAGTCCCAATTCATCCGGTCATTTATAAAAAATGTTTCGTCGCCCATCTCTAGTGTCCATGCTTAAGGATCTTCTACATGCCTAAGCGTCGCTCTTGTAAAAACTGGAAAAAGTCCCCAATGATTGCACCCTCACATCCTCTGCCCAATGAACCCAAACACTTTCAAACTTCCAATCCAAAAGAGGGACAGCACAACAGAAACAGTTTAGAACAAGTTCCATTACCAACAACTTAACGCTCAAGAATCGATCTTCAAATCCGATGTCTTTATACGCCCAGATTTGTGAAATTAATTGCCAACGTTAAGAAGTCAACATCTGTTGTCGGTTCACGCCACACGTCCTGGGAGCCCCTGCAACCCTCGCAAACAACAGCAGCACATATGCCTGAAAGGACCAAACTCTCGCCAACTAATTTATAGTTCACAATAATTATTGTTGTATCGAACGTCCGCTGTTGCTTTTAGTTTTTACATCTGAGTCCTGCTCTGCGCCCCAACATTCTGTGCTCCAACACGCTGCCAGGACAGGACATATTGAACCACATGGAAGTCGCGTCCTCCTCCTCATCTTCTGATTGGTAAGGCATTTTCCCTAGACGGTCCTTCTGCTGGAGTCCTAATGTCAGTCATTAGACCGTAAACGTGACAGTACGAGCAGCGACCGATAAGCTTTTGCAAACGCTCTACGTCCGATAGCTGCCACTTAGTGCTGCCTTCGTTGAACGCTTTTTGCATGTGCCATCCTTGAGTGTGTACGCTCTCTTCCGTGCAAGCGCTGTCCAAGGCATGGAAGGATGAAATCCATTAATTACTTTTTGCTCTTTCAAACTTGCTTTCTTTCTTTTTTTCTACTCTTTGTCAAAGATTGTCCTTTCGTTTCATTTGGTTTTGTCCGGTCTCGTTTGGTGCAAATCAGATTTCATTTACGCTTAAGTTCTAACCGTTTTCTTCTTAACTCATTCCTTTTTGTGTGCCCTTTTGCATTTTGTTGGGGTTGCTCCAGCATCAGTTTTTGTTGTTTCTTCGGACATCTGCTTTGGTGGACAAGCATTTTTTTGCGGATAAATTATTCCAACGGATATAGGAAGCGTTGTAGTAATTCGGATTTTGTTTTTAACACTTCGCTGTGAATAAGAAATAAGATTAAATAAGTTTGCCGACCATTGTAGCTCTGATGGGGGAGAAAAACGGATTAGAATTGATTTCAAGGAAAAATACTTTAAGATGCCTTGGATATTCGGTTTGCAAGTCGCTGGGCTATTGGTGAGGCACTGTGTGCAACACTAGCGGTGACGTGAAGTGCAAGGTGGTTATTTCTAATCTCACAAGATTACATAAGATTACATAAAATTGAAACTGAATGGTTTTACGTGAGAAACGAATCAAACCAATTCTTGTCTCCTGCATTGGTAAATCAGAATCACCAATACCCCAAAACATTTTGAACAATCAACATGAATCAATTCAGAAAGCAGAGAAAGTGGCTAACGTGGCTCCTAAAGTTATGTCTCCTGTGTTTTACAGAATGGCCGACCAGGTAGCAGTGATAATGTTTAGTAACTGGCAAATATTCAGTAAGTCTTGCCATTCCATCGTGCAGCGATGAACGCACGACGCGAGTCGACTGGTCTTATTTTGTTGTTGGATTTGGGCCGCATAAGTTTATGCTGACTGACGCACTAATTGAATACTGACGCCCATAGACAGCGCCTTGAGTAAAGAGAAGTCTTGGCCGGAGATACGAATTCAGAAATATCACCTTCTCCGGCGAGGCCCATGATTGTTGTCATGTCATTATTGAAGTGAACACGATTCAAGCATCAATGCATCAACAAGAATTGACAAAGTTTAGACATCAGCAATCATTACTTTCGAAATGAAGAAAGAGACACCGCCACAGTCAATGTTCTCAGGTATAGAGCTCTGTTAACCAACCTTCTGTGGCCAGAACCCGACAGCGTGGATCTAACCGAGCTGTAGTTTCAACAAAACCGCGTCATTTAGGTGGCGCATAGCTCGAAGTTATGAAGAGAGATCCGGCTACCATGTTGTCTCATGGAGAGCAACATTCTCAGCCGAAATCATGCCACTGAAGCCATTCGATTTATCTGGGGCGACGTCTACGGCCTGAGCTAACAGGCCAACCATTTTGGTTGAGCTCGAAGTTAACAGCTATTGACGGAATAACAAAATAAGCAACGTCGCCTGCTACCAACGTCCTGATCCATACTGTGGCGTGTATAGGTTGAGACAACCAAAGTAGTCAACAACTTGGCAGAAATGAAGCATGATAGCGATGCCCAACTTCACAGCTGATTGGCCACTAGTCCATCGACGAATTCCAGATGCATTTTGACAGTTATTCACGAAATGACGTAAATGCCGTTTTCTGATTTGTCAATTTGGCTTTAAAAACGATAAAAAATTGTTGTCAAAAATTCCAAAAATTTCTGTCATACTTCATTTCTGCAACTTAGTCAACCACCGCAGTCCACCTAGCGCTGACGTCGCCATCTGTACCTCAGATGAGACATCTACGATAATTGCGAAGACCGTACCCGAAACAGGGGTTGTGGTACATGCTGCGAATTCAAAAAGAAGATTTAAAAATTTATTTGAACGAAATTGTTTTTACAATTGGGCTTACAACTAGACTTACAAACTAAAGGTTAGAGGGTGTTGGCTCAACAATAGAGGCCTAACTGATGTCCTTTGTTTAATTTAATGTTTTATGTCCTACAAGGGCTGGTGCTTACATCGGGTTGTTCAAGTCTGTGTGTCCATAGTGGTCCTTTTGGAATGGGGTAGTGATGTGTTAGCCGACTTAGCATCGATGGTGAATGCTATCGCTTCTCGGGTAGAATCCATGCAGCCCTTTGTTCGACGTCGTTGAAAAGTTCTGCTCGTTTAGCAGGTTTAACGCGTTGAGGTAGGATTGTGTTTCTCAGCTTCCTGTTTTCCTAGTTAGGATGGTTGTTGATTTCTAGTAGCTGCTTTCTGAACAATGTCACCATATCCTGTTGCAGGGGGATGATGCGTGCTTGGTCGTAAAGCCTATTGTTGCTGTGGTGGCTTTGACGGTCCCTGTCGAAAGTGAGTCCGGTACATATTCGCAGTATTTTCCTTACGAAACTTGCGAGCTTCGTCATACTGGTCTTAGAGATGGTGTGCCCTATTGGGAAGCCGTATGTTAAGATCGGCCGTATAATCTGCTTGTATAGCAGCAGTTTTGTCCTCTGGCTTAATCCATTTTGCTTGCGCTTCAAGGGATAGATGCGATGGAAGCCTAGGTTGGCCTTCTTAAGGGTCAGTTTAGAATGACTGTTGCTCTTCAACCTTTCCGTGAAGTTAACGCCAAGACACTTGACATTTTCTGTACCGTCAGCGAACACTACCTTTATCACCTCTGGATGGTCTCCTTAAGCACATAAGTACCGATTTCCCCGCATTGATTCGAATACCCCATTTGGTATAGTAGTCAAATTTGTTCGCTGTTTAGATTTCGACCCTTTGCGCGGCTATTTGTGGTGACTTCGAGCTGGCATAAGTCAGTGAGTCGTCTGCGTATAGACAGCATTTTACTGTGTCAGGATAATGTGGTTGATCTGCCGTGTAAATATCGAAAGGCCACGGTCCCAGCTTTGATCCTTATGCAACTCCCGCCTTGGTGCCTTCAACTGAGTCGTAGAATCTACTGGAATGCAGAAAGCTATAAATTATTCTGATGAGGTTGGAGGGGAATGCCATATGGTTCAGCTTGTAGATGAGTCCCTCAATCCAGACCGTATCGGAGGCCTTTTCTACGTCCAGGAAGCTGGCGACGGTGACCTCGTTATTGTTCAGTGCAGCTGCAGCATCGTGGTGGAACTTCATGTTTTTCCCGAAATCCGTACTGAATATCCGGAATTATGTTTAGGTCGGTAGACCATCGCTTTAGTTTTCGCACTACCAGCTCCTCCAGGATCTTGCTTATATTGCTCAAGAGCGATATAGGCCTGTACCCTGAAACACCGGCGACAATTTTTGGTATTTTCCACTTGCTAGGAAAGTAGCAATTGTTGATGCAATTGTTCATGATGATTGTGAGCAGTATCAAAGAAATATTGTCAGCTCCGGCTGCTTTCCTCGTTGGGCTACGTTGAATAATTCCCACAATTTCTTTGGCCGTTGTTTCCTGTCGGGTCGTCCGCTGGGTCGGTTTCGTTGGAGATGATGTCTGGTGCGGATGAAGTCTCAAGTGCATTCACGTAGCTGTCGACTTCTGTGGCAAATTCCGGGTCATCGGGCGGTGATGGTTGAAAGTCGCCTTCGAAAAAGGATGAAAAGGCTTCTGCTCTGCTACACGGTGCTGGGTACACACCAGGGTACATGCAATTATGTGCATAACTGCCATCCTAACCAGAAGGACGATAGTATGTGAACTTTGCTGTTTTATTCGCCATAAGCCAATACATAATGACATGAACGTTGCTGCACAACAAAGTCGGACTCTCTCAATTGTGGTTTTATGGCGGCCGTGGCATTGTGGGTGGGTGAGTCAGCCAACCCAGGTGCGTCCCGGTACGAGCAAAATATTCTTCACGGCCGCACTCCTTTCAAGTAACTGATAATGTTCAAAGAGTAATAACTCTCTAGGAAAAGCTCCTCAAATTGGCCGGAGTCGGCAGAAAACTGTAGATCCCTTCCACTTCTGAGAGAACAATAGCACGCTCAACACGAGTGCCTCCTGAGAAGCTAGACCCTGGCCCTCTATGGGCTGCAGCGCCGCCCATATTGTAATTATTATTGTTGTTTTATTGAAATTCCGTTCTTATCTGGTCAGCCTGCGTTACAACATTTCATCAAACTCCATGCCTTGGCGAAAAACGCACACACTCGTCAGTTTGCACACCACAAGCTTAACCCAGCTTACTTCTCAAACTTGTCTCTTTCAACGAAACCCAGGAAGAACGTGTGCAAAACCCTACCACCCCTGCCAGACCAACAAGGACAATTGTGAGTCATCACTTTCACCTCAAATTAAAGCATTTAGTACTTACAAACTTTTGTTGAAACTCTCACAAAATCTCAACAGGAAACTCACTCAAATAATTATCATAAACAGAGGCCATGTCCACTAAGAGGTCCCCGCCCCCCTGTGCCGGCTGAAATTTACATTCACCAACCGCCGTCATCGCCATACCAAAGCTTGCTGAAAAGGATCCTCTTAGTGGGCAGTGACAGTCCGCAAAGAAATGGCGAAAAAAAAGAAACGAAAAACGTAACAACCGACGACAAGCTGAATACTTCAGCTTGTGGCCATTGTTGAAGGGAAGAACTTTTGCGAAATTAAAAGGAATATATTTTTCATTTCTCTACACAAACGAAGGATATTCCCGCTCGCTTACTCAAAGAAAGGATATCGCCGAGAAATTCTCCATTCCACACAATCACCCACAACCATTCTAACAAGTAGGCGACAGACAGACTCTTTATATTCCCCAACAGTTGTCGTGATTCCGTTTAAGTATCTCGCCTCGGTGCTATGAAGTCCTGCTACTCGGAATTGATGGCGGTGATGTTCGTTTTCGGGGCACTTATCACGATTTTATCCTTTTTGCAGTAGTCATGCAGTCCGAGGAGAAGTGTTAAGAAAAAAACCCAGAGCACAGGCAAAAACCTGACGTGATTTTCAAACCAAGAAGGGAGGAAAACAAATGAAAGAAAAAATAGAATAAAACGAGAATCGAGAGAAATCATAAAAACGTGAAGAAGATACACCAGAGTTTCCTCTTGCTGCAAGGACCTTCCTCTGCATTTGTATGTATTCGTCTTGGCCTTCTTAGCAAAACAACTTCTGCACTTGCTCTTCATGGGACAGTGGAAGTTTGTTCCTCATTCGCCGTCCACACCCCTCCGCGCCGAGCCGTCTTTGCAAATCCTCCCATTCCCTGGCTTTCGCCCGATTCCCTCCCAGACCCGGATCAGCACGCCTTGAACTGCATCACTGAAAGAGGACTCAAATTGAATTGGTTTTTCAGTTTTAGAATATCCTTCAGTCGTCTCCTTTCCAGTGTGGGTGGCGGGTTATACAAGAATCTTTCGCCTTACAGGCTCTAATGCCGAACTTAAACAAACTTTATTTGCTCCTCACTGAGGCTACGAAAATGGAGATGACTGTCCTCGTTGTCTTCGCCGTCTACCAGTGCCATCCGAGTTTCTATTCCAATAACGTGCTTTGGCCTAGTTGCACACAGACCAGACAAAGCAAGTTAGATTTCATTCCATAAATCTTCTAGCAATAAATATTTTCTCAAGTCCAATATCCCTTTACAGGATATCTCTTTACAAATAAGGATCAAATGCATGAAAAATCACCAGTACACCACTGGGCCAACAATGGACGATGTCCATGAGCCTGAAGATGAGTCCAACGTCCATGTGTAATGGGTTTTCATAAAAATTCCTTGCGACTCTACCCAGACTCTACTCAAAGTGTGTGCAAACAAATTTGGTACTTGATACGATGCATGGTTGTCAGCTTGACAAAAGACATTCTCATAGTCATTGTCGAGTTTTATTTAAAAGTTTGACTGAAGGACCTTGTGTCGCATCGTATGAGGATGTGTATCGACAATGGGAAAGTTTTCAAATGTACACACGCACGTGGCTTATTTGGCAAATAACTGTGATAAGGAACATGTATAGGGTCGTCCATGGATTTGAAGAAAATTTGGCTTTTTGTTGATTTGGTGATGTGAAATGGACACCTGGCTGTTGGTTTTTTTTTCCTGTGAGTCATTGTAAAATGTTGTCAAATCTTCACATCTTGAAAACGAACTATGTGTTGACTTTGGTTAATCAATTCTTACTACAGGGGACTAGATACCGTTCAATATATTCTCGGTATCGACATGAAGGAAAATGCGAATTCAATTTAAATTGTTTTTATTTTTCAATATAATCTCCCCTAACATCATTGCATTTGCTACATCTTGAGATAAGCTTTTTTAAACGCTCAAAAAAATAAATTTCCTCTTTCTCTGCAAAATGCCCATTTATTGCCGACTTGAGGTCTTCATCATCCGAAAATCTTTTTCCACTAAGACATTCTTTCAAATCCGGAAACAGGAAATAATCAGGGGCAAGGTCTGGACTATAGGGTGGGTGTTGGATTTCTTCGAAACCACAATCTCGCGCAGCAGCCTTGGCAACTCGCGCCATGTGAACAGGAGCGTTGTCATGAAGAAGCTGCGAGTTTACCCCGTCTTTTCTTTTTAATTTCCTCCCGCAAATTATGCAAAGTGGAAGCGTAGGATGTGGCGTTGATGCTTTCACCTTTTTTTTTTGTGCTCAATGAGCAAGATTCCCTTTGTGTCCCAAAAAACTGGGGCCATGAGCTTCCCAGCAGACGGAGTGACTTTGAACTTCTTCCGGGGGTCTGTTCCTTTTTTATGCCACTGCATGGACTCTTGTTTGCTTTCAGGGTCATAGAGGTGGACCCATGTTTCGTCACCAGTAACAATTCGATCCATAACACCGTCCGCGTTCTCACTACATATCTCCAAAAGCTCTCTACAGCATGCGATTCTCACTTTTTTCTGAGGCGCTGTGAGCATTCGTGGCTTTAGATGGTGGGTTAAGATGGTCATGAAGAATGGTATGAATGGTACCAATTGAAGGCTTGGATCTCTGATCTTTAGTCGGGCATCCTCAAGAACAAGTTTTTCGACTTCTTTGATGCTTTCTCCCGTACAAGCAGTAGCCGGGGCGCCGGAGCGGGGGTCGTCTTCAATGCTCTCTCTGCCTCTCTTGAACTCACTTGACCACTTTTGCACAGTTGATAATGAAGGTGTGGAACCCTGTTTAACAGTCACCATCTCTTTATGAATAGTTTTTTGACTTTTTCCTTGCTTAGTGAGAAATTTAATTACAGCGCCATGCTCAGTTTTCACCATCATCGTCTCAGCTGCCATTATTATTCTGTTTAACTAGAGATAAAACGCGAATTAATAATCAGATTTATATGAAATCTTACATGAATGCACTAAAAGTATAGTATTACTTGATAAATAAGTCAATTTATATATACAACCACAGCTTCACCCCGATACCGAGAATATATGAACGCCCCTCGTAGGTAGGGGTGGGATGTCCTGATGGCCGTGACTCACTCAAACTAACGCCTTGTGTCACTGTGGCCTTGCCAGCTTGCTACTACTGACCAGGTCCACATATGAATCTTAGAACTGCTCTCCTCAGAACTGCCTCATTTTGCTTGCTAGGTCTCAGATCAGATGTTGGAGAGATTCAGTTTGTTGATCAGAGCTGATGAGGACATCATGCGTTCCGACGCATTGAATGGGTACCTATGGTCGGTAACAATGCGTCTGAACGTATTGTGGCGGTAAAGACTCCTATTAGCATGCGTACATCCTTACGACTAAAGCCGATCTGTGATGTCGATTTTTTTTTGTACTCAGACCAAGCCCTCGCGTTCTAACCCCATCCAGTCTTCCGGTTTTTATGCTTATGGAGCTGTGCGACTTATGTGTACACGGGATCAGAAATTAACTATGACAAAGATGCCCAACTTCCACCTCTGTTGCCCCTTAAAATGTTTGACAACCGCTTTTTATATCGTTTTCTAAAGCATAACTTACCAGTCAGATAACGGCGTTTACGTTACGTGAATAACCGTCTAGAAGTCTCTGAAATTCGTCGACAGCTTGAAGTTAATCAGCTGTGAAGTTGGGCATCTCTATAATACTTCATTTCTGCACGGATTTACTAGAGATTCTCCTAGCTCCGAACGGTTTTTCGCGAGTCTCTCCGCCTTTTCGTTTCCTTGGATTCCAGTACCATAGGATCACCGAACTCACACAAGCTATTCTGCCTGCGAGGAAAGTGCACAGAGCCATCGCCAAGTCCCTTCAATGCTCTATAGTCTGAACCCGAGTCTCCTGGTTTGAGAGAATGAGGAAGAAGAGTCCAGGTCATAGCGGAAAAAAGGCAGATTTTTCTCGATAAATTAGGCAAGCCTTACCTTAAAATCATACCTTTCCTGGGTCGTCGGCAGGGCGAGTTGAGGATATCAGTAACTTGGAAAATTCGTTTGAAGACGCAATAACAATTCGTTTGAAAAAACAATAATAGGTGGCGCTACAACCCATGTAAGGCAGAGGTCCAGCTGACTACTTTGAAGACAGCTCTAAGAGTGCGAGTACCTTCAGCCCATGTAAAGCCAGGGTCCAGCTGACTACTTTGAAGACAGCTCTAAGAGTTTGAGTACCTTCAAGCGCTACAACCCATATTAGGTCAGGGTCCAGCTGACTACTTTGAAGACAGCTCTAAGAGTGGGAGTACCTTCAGACTGCAGTCCTCAACTCGTATGACCATCCGCATTTGGACGAAGAAGTCCCTTGCACGTGATATAAATCTCACAATTTGAATACTATTCAAGTGGAAGAATACTCCGTGATACGACTGTACAGGTGGCGTTGCTGTGCCTAGCTCGCACTTGTCTTCTGAATGCTATTGTCTTCTTCGACTGGAGGCTGTATTCGGCCATAAACCACAAATAATTCTTCTTCTTTCCGTGGCACTCCAGTGAGCGGTGGATCCTAGCCCCATGCAACAACTGTCACCAGATAGCGTGATCCCTGGCGGGCGTCCTCTGTTGCTCTCTCATTGAAAGAAATTTATCTCAGAGACCGAATGCACCCCTCATCGTTGTCCCCTTCAGAGGTTCCCAATCAAACTTGGAAAGTCCTTAACACTCCTTTCGAATTAATGGCAACCGCGAAGCATAATTAAGCAAGCTGCAATTATCATATCTGTTGAAGGCATGGCCGTAAATTACAGAACCGACCAGACCTGCCTTCATTAGCGTTCCGTCCAGTCCCCCCTTGAAGAACATAATCAAAATCAGCTTTTTTGTGTTCATCATTCTCTGTCGCGTACACAGTCGGCTGTGTCACAGCCCCCCTCGCATCCAATTACTAATGCCCTCCTCACGAAGTGTTGACAAAACGAAGAAGAAATTCACTTCCACTTCGAATTTTTCTTATTTCTTATTTTTATCATACATTCCGGTTTTTGTGTTGTGTAACATTTCTTCTTGGGGCCCACGTGAAAGTCATCAACGACGTCAGCTCACGTTCCTTGTGAAAGTCGGTTGAAACATTTCCTTCTCGGACACTGACGACGCGACGTGCAGGACCTTTTTATCAGTGCGCCTTCACTTATTTTATTTTGCCCACTTTTTCACTCACTTCCTTTTTGAATTTCCCTGCTTTTCGATGGTGTGTCGACTCCTCGCAGCCAGTAATGCTGCAGACATTTTGTGAACCAAAACCGAATGTGAAGGAAACGACTAGTGTGGGCACACCAATGCCGTTGACAGGCCAATTCACTACGTTGGGCCTCCTTCGCTCTTCCTTCTAGCATCGGGGTTTTTGTCTTCTTGTTTTCTTTTCTTTTTTTCTAATCATTTCAAACCACATCCATTCGTTCAGTTGTCAAGTGACACACGATGTTTGGGGGGAAGTTGGATCAGAATGAGTGTTGTGGATATCCTTTAATTTTTGTTCTTTCTTGTTTCCTTTCTTTTTGCAGATTTTGGCTGTAAGTGTGTCCACTTGTGTGGCCATAGCAAATGCTATTGATGACGACGATTATGGGGATGTGTCAAGAGACGTCTCGATGCGAATCGAACAAAATCAAGAGCAGCCGTTCGATTTTGACAAATTACAACGGTTACGTGCGAAGTTTCAACAGGACTCACAGTATCGCAGCGTCAAGGAGCGGAACAATGCCAAGGGCAGTCGCAGGAATATGTATCAGTCTACGGGATCAAGGTCGGCGTCAAGTACACTGCTGAAGGATCAAAACGAAGATGGGTAAGTGCGAATAAGTTCCCAGAATGTTCACACGTACAAATATTGAATTAGGGCTAACTTTCTCGTTGGAAATGTAGCATTTATTCGTTGAAGAATTCCGGTTAAAGTCCCTGTAGGGACATTGAAAGTACTCGGTCTGCTCAACCGCAAGCTGAGTTCAGCCTTCCATCTTTGACTGTCTCGATGTTGCCAGTAAGTAAGGCCAAACTGTCTTGCGTTCTCGATCGCTTGGTCACATTGTACAGGGAGTTCGGTTTGCCACTCACTGTCTCTCGAACCAAGGGGGTCTGATTCGAAAAAAGCTTAGAGCTGGACAGTGTAACACAGGGTGACAATAAAAACCAGGCGTGTTCACTGTAACGAGATTGTTCAATGTAACCAGCGTGGACGCCCTAAAGCAGATTCCATCAAAATGTGTATGCTTTTGTGTACAATTCATCAGAATAGAAGTGATATTTCTTTTTGTTGCAATTTCTAAAAACCAAGCCAATAGAATGTTTTATTTAAAAAAACATCTCGTCCGTAAAATAAAATAAAACACAAAATTAATGCATTCTGCAATAATCTCAAGATGGCGCTGAGCAAATCGGATGATCTACATCTGGTTCTTCTTCTTGTTCGCCTTCGTTTTCGTCTTCTTCAATATCTGAAGATACCAGCTTTTCGTTCCAATCATTCAAGTCCACTGCCGTTTGTGCATTAAAATGCAGCCATCACTGGACTCTTTTCTCAGTACCGCTGTGTTTTGGAGTGACGAGAAGTGTACGTGTATGTAGCACCGATCGACAAGTACTTCGTTAATTTGAGAAAGTGTTGCAATTTACTACTTCGACGCATGTGCACAGTATTCCGAATGATGACAGTCCCAGGTGTATGGTTCGACGAACGACAGGCCGTCGGTTTACGTGAAAAATGTGAAAAAAAACACATTCATAAGGAGTTTCATGCGAAGAGAGAATTTACGAGAATTTACATGCGAAGTTTATGTGAAATGTCTCCCCCGACTGCTTCTCTACAAGGATGCATTTATTCAATAATGTTCCATGAAAACATGCAATCATGAATAACGAAATGCAAACGCATCCCACTTTTAAGGGCGCTCAGCTCTCTCTGATGTATATTGCGAACACTTTCGTGTGTAGACGGACGAGTGGTTCTCTTGAGCAAGAATGCTGTGATAACAAACCAGCATTCCGATCATAGAATGGGGATCGTTTGAGCGAGATATCTAAGGAAGACTTGCTGCAAAACTGTATGCACAGAGAAACTTCGAAGTTGTAAGGGGTTCACTCGCCAAATCAAACACCAATAAACGAAACACTCCTTTTCGTCTTTTTATTACTGATCGCTTTGGCTGCTGCTTACAAACTGTGCTTAAAATTAACTTATGTAACTCTGAACTAACCGGCAGTCCTCTCTTTGATGACAACGATCCTATTCTCTCTCCGATTCTCGTTTTTCTTTGCTTTTGGTTTTATTCTACTACAAAGTGAAATAAAGATATTTTGTAACATTTTGTTAATATTTTCACTTGCAACACTGTTCTCGGTCAGTCATATGGGTTTCGAAGGTTCGACGTGATCCCTTGTTCAACAATAGCCAATAGTCCCTTTATATGGTTCAGAAGATGAATCACTCACCTCCATAGACACTGTGTTAGCATTAGACGCTAAATGTTTGCGTAGACTACTGACAGGGATTTCGTCGAAGTGGAAACTGGCCACAAATGACTTTCGATGTGTTTTTGCTCACCGAAATGTTCAAAGAAAATGAAACACCAAACGTAGGATCACTATATCGAGATTTGTTTTGTTCACTATTTAGTTTTTTATATAAAATATTGTGTGTTCACTATATTGGATTGTTCACTGTATCGATGTCCACTATGCCGAGAGTTCACTGTATTATTATAAATAAATAACGCCTTAAGGGGGGCTCGCTTGGGTACACGAGAGTACACGCCCAGGAAATCCCTCATTTCCCACTTGATTTGTTCCACGGGTCACATGCCATGCTATACCGTCTTGTTGAAACCACATATGGGTCATATTAATATCATCCAGTCGACAGGATAAACTGTGTCGCGACCACCAGTTACAGTCAATGCCACAGCGACCAACCTCATTTTAAAAGAAAAAAAAGTATGGTCCAAATGATGCCTCCAGCCAAAAATCCCTAAAAACCGCACCAAACAGTGACATGTTGTGGATGCATTTGTCGTCCAGCATTCAACCATAAAATGTGGTTTCTCCGAACTCCAAACACGACAATTTCGGGGTGCAAATTGAACCATTTTTCCGAACTATAGCCGTAACTTTCAAACATTTATTACTTTTGGGATATTGATTAATAATGAAAATCCGTTCATGTATCGCGTGAAGCTCTATTTTACTAGCCCTTCACTATGAGACGTGGCGTTGTTTATTGGTGCGTCGACTAATACGCGCTTGGAATAACTTTGCCTAGGTTTGATTCCTGGTACGAGCAGAATAATTCAATGGCCCCACCTTTTTCGAGTAACTGTCACTGCTCAAAGATTATTACTCTCTAGACTCTTTACTGTAGGTCCCTTACACTTGTGAGAGAACAAAAGCACGCACAACACGAGTGGTTGTTGAGAAGCTTGGCCCTGGCCATCTACGGACACCCGAATTATTATAAACTGCAAGATTTTCGTAAATAAACTGCAGTGACTGTGCATGAGACAAAAGCGTTCATAAAAGCAATGTGACAGTCTGCGATCAAATTGGCAATGATTTTTGTTTTATTGCAGGATTGCAGGGAAACCGAAAAGTGGACTCTCTTATTTTTTTAAAGAAATTTCTGTTACTTTGAACATGTTTTGACTTCCAAATCTTTTAGTCCAGTAAAACCAAGTATCATACTCGTCTAAGAAGAGTGTAGTAGACTTTCACTTTATCAATAGAAATGCCAACCAAACACTTTTTGTGTCGTCCATTGACGTTGCATTTATGAATACTCTTTTGACAATGCTGACCTGCTGCAAACTTGCGGCAGTATTCGTGTTCATACATGTATTAAGAGAATATTTTGTGCAGTGCATATAACAACAATGTTGCAATTATGCACTCAACCCAAATATAGATCAGCAGCTAATGCGTGTTAGTTAAAGCATTGGATTAAAATCAGAAATGAAGTGTTATAGAGATGCCCAACTCCACAGGTGATTGACCCCTGGTCCATCGACGTTATTCATGACTTTTTGACAGTTATTGACGAGATAACGTAAATTCCGTTCTCTGATTAGTCAATTTGGCTTTAAAACATTGGTTGTCAAAAATGTTAAAGGTTAAGAGAGGTGGAAGTTGGGCAGCTCTCTCACACTTTATTTCTGATTAAAATATTCGCACTTGATGCCGACAATTTCTCAGAAAAAGAGCATGAACACTGAATGGCACATCATCACACCACACTTTTCGGACTGCAAACCAATTCTGCACCTTTCATATAGACTGCCTTCATGCAATAAGCTTTACCCCACTTTGTAAAGACACCAACATATAAATCGGTAATAGCCATCAACTTGTGCCAAAAATTCGCAGAACCCATAGCAGCGATCCACTTGCATTTCCGTGAAAGAAGGAAATGAGTTAATCTGCTTTGAAAGGGATTAAGTTTCTGGCTTCTTTTTTCGACCATTCATTTATTTTTTCGCCATCAACTTTGAGATCTGATTCAGCAGATTTTTTTACTCATTCCGACGGGATGTGTTCACAGTGAAGTTTGTTTTGCAACAAAGTTAAGGCAGATGTTATGGAATCCACGGTACAGTCGGTTAAATTAAATAGGAACGGTGTTGCTGAAGAGAAATAACTCTTGGAAAATTGCTTGCCATATTTTTATGTGTTTAGGAAATTTTGAGTTTCACTAGATTAAGATGTCTTTGCCTGCAATCTCATATCTCATTTCTTCTTTAAATTACAGTTACCACAAAAACGAGAATCAGCCAAAATTCGGAGAAATGGAATTCTACGATGAGCTGGCAGCCAGTCTACCCTATGGCATACAGAATGTCCGTCGGGACCTGACAAGTCGCTCAACACGAAGCCAAATGCGTTTACACAAACCAAAGGTAAGCTGGCAACACTCAAGCATACCACAAAACCACACACACTCAAACAAATTTTAATACTCCACCCGTCCAAAAAAAAAAAAAAAAACTCACACAACCCACGAACAGAAACACACCTCTGCCTACACAACCAACACCCGAATCCGATCAATGGTGTCACAGTCGTCTAACAATGCCACGCGATTTGTTTCTTCTTCGAAAAAAAAAATCCAGACCACCTTTCAGTCGCTGTGCCCATCGAGAAGGACCATCATACCACTGGAGACCGTTTCGTATGAATATCGCCCAGATCACTACGAGGAAGTTACCTGCTTCCACAGCTATGCGCCATCCCGAGACTACATGTCCGAAACCAATAAGGTGAGCAAATAAATTTCTCTCCATTCAGCTGCCGACTGATGCTGCTGCATGAACGCATTGTGTTGCGTTTTGTGGCACAATCTGCGGTAACTGTATGGAGTCCCATTTCACTCAATGTCCACTACACTGCCATGCAACTCTGCCCTGCCGTACTAATTTTAAATTATTATTGCTCTTGCG
Source organism: Eristalis tenax (assembly GCA_905231855.2). Classification (NCBI taxonomy): domain Eukaryota; kingdom Metazoa; phylum Arthropoda; class Insecta; order Diptera; family Syrphidae; genus Eristalis; species Eristalis tenax. The sequence goes on from HG993127.1 coordinate 26,804,687, forward strand.
GTTTCATTTGAAGGTCTGCAGCGAAGCTGGTTTCACATGTATCCAATTGAATCGAACCGTATATCTGACGAGGCGTGCCAAGGGTACCGAATGCTGGGAATCCGAGACTAGGATTGTGCCCTCCGGCTGTGAATGCATGTGGCCGAAGCACACTTTTGGCGACATCATCACGTACCACTGAGCTGCGAAGAACCACATTCATTTCACCGACTTCACCACCATTGTAACCATCAACACCACGTGATCTAAAGGCATCCCACTGACCTCCACCACAACCACCCCTGTGCTGTCATTGGAAAATTAAATTTTATTGTTTAATACGAGAGAAAAAAGGATTCAATTGTTAACCGAGATTGCACTTTACACATACCCTTTAAGCACTTGTACCTTTGCCGATGCAACTCTTCACCGTCACCGCCATAAACCATTCGCAACCCGCTGTCCTTTCAACCACGTTCCTGACAAGGGCACCCTGCTCTCAGTTCAGCTATTGCTTGCAGGGTGTAGCAGATCAATATTCAATAGGTTTGTTTGTGCATGAAAGGCGGATTTGCAAAATAAACGATAACAGTTGGACACACCATCATTCCTGGGCCGACGTGTTTCGTTCTTTTAAATAAAAATGCTGAGTATTACAGTTGTTTCTTTTTTCCCAAAATTTCCTCATTAACGGCTATGATCTTGAAGGTAGACATTGGTTTTATTTTGAATTCACAAGTTTGCTGGGAACGGAAGTGGTTACCCATGCCTGCAGTAGGTGACAGCGACAGCGGACAGATAAAGACCATTCGACAAAGTGGGGGGGTATTTTTGTTTTTGTTTAAATTTTGAACATGGGGTACTTTTGTCAATTTTAGTGAATTTTCTTCGAGATTTGTCGAATTATCCACTGTGAAAGAATAATAAGGTGTGCTGGACAGCTTGTCAAAACCGCCATCTTTTTGTTTTGTGACGTCACTCAGGCTCCGTTTTTGACATTGGACAGATGTGTGCTTAAGCTTGTATCACATAATGTTGGAAATGTTCAAAAGTAATCCGTTTAGTTTTTAAATGTATTGAACATGTTTGTTTGTTTCCGCCTTTAAGTTTCTGGTGACATAGGAAATTCCCGCGATGAAACCACGCGAGGCCCCTGAAGAACCTCACACACCTTATCACACCTTATTATGGGTGCACCATGGTGTGTATGTAAGTTTTCAGTTTATGAAGTTATTTAGTCAAAGAATAAATGTATGCATTTTGAGTTAACATACTTTGAATGTGGCCAACAGTCATCTTCCAATGATGTAAGAGTTCAGCTCAAGATATAAGACTCTATATGATATATAGACTTAAGCTTGCGAGGCAAATATTTCTTTGCAGCCCTTCAATTTCGACACAAATTTGCCAAAAGTTTGTACATATCACTGAATTGTTGTTGATAAATGCTTAGTAGTGTCTTCCATTTCTACTAGTGTCCAAGGAAATAGAAGAGGAGATAGTCTTGCGAAAGGTGATCAGGCGTAGATTTCTAGTCCTGATCCACACACACCTCTGTAAAGCTGTATAAGAAAGAAATTACACGTCCTCTATCCGAAATGAAGGAAATGTTATTTCTGCACAATTCATCAAGTTGTTCAGTTGTCCACTCACATTTTTAGATTACTTCAAATTTACTTAAAAAGAAAAATTGATTGAAAGAGAAATAGTGATATAATCTTCAACACATTCATCCGACCAAACGTCTCCGCTATTTTTTCATAATCAAAGTCCATATCTGAATAAAAGTCAAGAGAAGTAAACTTCAGTGTCATATTTTAACGTATTTTGTATTTTTTTTGTTAACTTAATTTCTATTTTTATTTATAAAGAACAATGTCAAAAAAACCGAACGATAATATATATCATATCGAACTGATGATTCATTTGAGCAAGCCTCAGCTGAATTTGTCTCACAATTTACTCGTACAGGCTGCAGGAAAATGCGACCTGAAAATGTCCCCTTTTCTTAAAGTCGCACTTCTTTCGAAAAATCCAAAACGGAAAAAGGACACAGCATAGACGTTTCTTATTGAGAACTCGGTACTCAGCTCAGCAATGATGCTCAATAAAACGCTCTTCTTCTCATTTTATTTTTTTGTGTCAAAAGTTGGTGCGTGTCCTTACTTTCTGGCATTAAATGTCAAAATACGAATAGAGCGCCTCTATATTTCATTTTTTATCAATATTTTTATCATTATACATCAATATCACTGCGTGGATTCTGCTCAGTAATTTGTTTTGTTGTTGCTTCGCGTGTCAAAGTAATACTGAGCTGAGTACAGATTCTCAATGAAACCCGAATTATGTCACATTTATTTCGTTCCTATTTGAAAAAGTAAGATCTTCTGCTTCCCCTTTCAAATGTCCCAAGGGACGCGGGTCCGTCTCTCCTTAAAAGGTCTAAATGCATGTTGTTCAGTAAGACTTCATTTCCTACAATCCTCCAACTATTGATCCTCCAAACCAAAATGATCCATTATAAACCCAAAACGGTCACAAACATTTCAGGGCAAATATTTGTTATTTTACACATTACAAACCAAAAAGTTCGCTTTTTGAGTGTTGCGCTTTCTTCGGTCTTAACATCCAGAATTGGACGCAACATTGGACTTAATGCTGCGTTTCCACTGAACCAAAACCGCATGGTCCGGATGAACTTTTACTTAAACCTCCGTTTCCACCGAGCTTGAAGTGGTTTCGCTTTTCAAGTCACTCGCTCCCAATTTATAAGAGCCCGCCAAAGGCAATATCGCCAACTCTCAATTCTTAAATGGCCGCTAGTACAGCTGTCTGTTGACAGAACATAATAGTGTGAGAACACCAGAAAATAGAAAGAGACAAGACGAGAAAATGAACACCAAAATAAACTCCAATTCACGCTGTAGGCTTGTTCGGTATGACAACCTCCCATGGACGGACGAATTCCAGGGGGCTGCAACGAGGTTTATCAGAAACCCCAGGTTTCCAGACCCCGGAAATGTAAGACGGAAAAATTGATGAAACCTTGCGACCTTAAGACCAAGGTCTATCGTATGTTTTTTTTGTTAATTATCACTATTCCATTTCTCACTCCTTTTCAATCTGTCCACTTAAGTTTGATTATAATTCAGTCATCAAATGTTCGATACGAGAAAATTCAAGGACATCGCTTACTTTTATAAATTTCCATATTCAAAAGGGACATATATGAATGGACCCATTATCCGTATTCCTTCGAAGTTAACTCTTTGATTATCGTCAGACCACGTTAACTCTTTAGACGCAGTACCCAATTACCCACAATCAGAATTCAGATCAGTACCCTGGTGCACTGGTTTCATTTGACAGCATTTTTTATAACATTTTCGCAGACAGATAGATTATTATTTTATTTATTGTTATTTGAACGTTGTTTCAGACATTGGTAGAAAAGAAGGAGGAGCTTAATATGGTTTCGATGCAAGCGCCACGTATATTATTATTTTTGATATCACTTGTGTGAAATACAATTTTTAGTTGCGGGATTTTTAATCATCAAATACGTTGTTTTTCGTGTCGCGAGTCGACACTCAGTAACTTACGTTACACATTGACCTCGCAGGAAATGAAGGAGAAGTAGGCGAGTACGCGAAAGGTTGAATATTTGCCAAATACCTACACAGAGGCAAGAACAACGTTGTAAAAGATGGCTTCTTGCTTGACTTATTTATCTTGCTAAGGTTGGTGCGTCGACCCCTGAGCACTTTCCCAGGTTCGATTTCTGGTACGATCAAAACACTTTTAGCGGCCCACCTTTTTTGAGTCACTGACAATGCTTAAAGAGTATAAATGTCCAGAAAAAGCTTCTCAAATCGGCACTTCGGAGTCGGCAGAAGACTGTAGGTCCCTTCCACTTGTGAGAGAACAATAGCACTCACAACACAAGTTGTTACTGAGAAGCTAGGCGCTGGCCCTCTACGGGCTGTAGCACCACCCGTAATATATTTCAGCATGATTTAAAATGTTTGTTTAGTGGAAGTAATATCCAGCCGGATTGGTTCTATACAAGCACGCACCGTTTTCACTATGGACCGTTTTCTAGTCGATCAAGTTTACTTACTGCAACCAAGTGGTGCCATTTCAGCATTCCGCATATACATCTGGTTAATGTCTGCAATACGACGGCAGAAAATTCCTACTGGCATGTTATAGCCGTGCTTGAAGGCTAGTTGGCGCTCCCCAACGACTTCTCTGGAATGACATTCAGCTGCAAGACTTAGCAGTTTACCTTTTAATACCATTAACTACTTAAATACTTAACCGGTTCCAATTCCGTTAATATATATCTAAAGAGTTAATGTACACATTTTGTGGTTGAATTTTTGTTTTTTTTTATGTACAAATTCCTGTCTCAATGATTCAGTTCATCAACACCATTCACTTCACCAGTGACTGTCTTGAACACATGCTGTGCGAGCAGTTTTTTGTTGCTGACCGACTCATTGCGACGTCAGCACATGTGAATATCGATGGCATTGAAACGCAATTCTTTAATTTATTCTTCGCTGAGAAGGTAAATCTTAAACACTGTTTCGAACATGTGGCATTTGCAACCATTCATTTTTGATTCTTTTCAGTTTTTGTCCTTTCTTTGTAAGCCTCATGTGACAACCGGTGTGCAGAGATGATGGAGGACCATCTCTGTATGATAAGCGCATTGTTGCTGACTGCCGACATTCGCTTAGGCTGCTTTCACACTGGAAACTTTTTGAGCAAGATTCTCTCATTGTGTGTGTGATTTCCCTTGTGTTCTCCCTTTTGCCTCACCTCCCTTGCCAGTAAGATGAAAAATTGCAGACAAATTTAGCGAGTGTGAAAGCGGCCTTAGCATTCAATTCGATTTTTTAGTGCCTGCAAAAGAGTAGCCATCCGTTACGAGTGATGACGAACTTCTGCAATTTTATTTCAAATTACGGAATGTGATGATTATGGAATGCCCTGGTCCTGGTGGCCACATATTAAAATAATTATGAAATACCAATTGTATCAAAATATAAAGCGTAGAAAACACTAAATTTGCGAGGAGTCCAAAAGTGGGTTTGTGGGGATCACTGCAGCTTGTCACGGTGTTAGTCAGTCATATCATGTTCCCGCTGAATGGAGGAAAATGTTGATTTTTCTTAAAATGGCGGCAGTGGCGGCATGTCCAGCTGAACGGAGGAAAATGTTGATTTTTCTTATAATGGTGGCAGTTGAAACTCAAGCTTCTTGTTTGAAAATTTCTCTCATTTTGGATATAAAAAACCAAATAGTCGTCAAACCTCGGTTCACACCGAGGACAGTATATCTAATATAGAATAAGTGACACCAATTTCAAGCTGATCGGTGAAGCTGTCTACAGTGATCACCGAACATGGCATCGAGAAAAACCTGTTTCAAGTTTTGGGCCTAGCGATGGCTTCACTCAAAGTTATTTATCCCCGATCTAGCTTATATTTCCCGCAACACTTTTGAAATATTCTACTTTTACAGAAAATACAAGGATTCTCTCAAAACCCCTAAACTCCAGAAAAGTATGCAATTTTGCTTTGTAAAGGCACGTTGTTCTGTAAGACTCCTTCTCTCGTTGCAATCGTCCAACTCCAAAGCTCAGCAGCCTTCGCTACACCCAGCAACTAATTAAGGTGCTGATAAGCACCAATCGAATGGGATGGCTTTTGTTCGCAAATGGCCGAGGGGTGATATTTGCATTTATTTATAAACATTTATTTCATGCCTGCTGATTCAGATTAATGCTATTTTCCATCAACACATATCTGCGTGCAAAGTACGGTGCAAAGATGAAGAAACAATCTCAGAATTACTAAAAATAAAATTGTCTATATTCCAAATTTATATTAATTCACAAAATAAAATGCAATCTATTTACTTAACTATTAAAACTATTTATTCTCTGCTAATGCAACATGTACTTGTTATCTAAACGGAATTATTATCAATTAACTATTTATTTTAAAAAATAAAAGAATACAAATAAAACACATATCAATGATATCACGTATCCATATTCAACTTCATCATATCATTCGAAATTTACTATTTAAGTGTATCAACTTGCAAACATATCAATTTGCATTCACATATTTGCTAATGTACATTATTTATATTGCCACACTGTGTAGTATTTATTTTATAAATAAATTTATTGAAACTAAATGGGATTGAGTTGTAAATCTGTTATAAAGGGTGATTTTTTAGCTATTATCTTTTTGGCAACACTGGTTTAAACAGCTGACGCACGTTTCGTGTTTTGTTTCACTGTCAAACATCTTCAGTTTGGTCTATAATTTAACCATGAATCGTCTTACAAACGAACAACGCTTGCAAAATAATTAAATTTATTATCAAAATGCGTGCTCTGTTAAGAAAGTTCATCGCGCGCTTCTTCCATTTTATGGTCAGTTTAAGACGAAGCCCATTTTTGGCTCAATGGGTACGTAAATAAGCAGAATTGTCGATTTTGGAGTGAATCTCAGCCAGAAGCATTGCAAGAGCTACCAATGCATCCAGAAAAAGTCACAGTTTGGTGCGGTTTATGGGCTGGTGGCATCATTGGACCGTACTTCTTCAAAGATGATGCGAATCGCAACGTAGCTGTGAATGGTGAGCGCTACCGTGAGATGATATCCAACTTTTTTTTGCCCAAAATGCAAGAGCTTGACGACGGTGCTACATGCCACACAGCACGCGCAACAATGGACTTATTGAGAGGCGAGTTCGGTGAACATTTTATTTCACGTTCGGGACCGGTCAATTGGCCGCCTAGATCGTGCGATTTAACGCCTTTAGACTATTTTTTGTGGGACTATGTTAAAGCTCATGTCTATACAGACAAGCCCGCTTCAATTGACGCATTGGAAGACAACATTGAAGCATTTATTCGTGAGATACCGGCCGAAATGTTGGGAAGAGTATGCCAAAATTGGACTAAGCGGATGGACCATTTGAGGCACAGTCAAGGTCAACATTTCCATGAAATAATCTTCAAACATTAAATTATATGGACCGTACTATCGACTCAAATAAAGATTTCATGCATTTTTCTGAATTTTATGTGCTTTCTTTTTTGAAAAACTTTCCTATAGCTTTTAAAAAATCACCCTTTACAATGCAAAAGACTGGATCAATTATCGCAGAATAGTTCCCTGATAACGGCTCAATCCACCTTAGAATGCAAGTGCAGCCATGATCGCACATTGGCCCAAAGTGGAGCTCGTCAAGGCTGCATACAGACACCACTATTGTTTCTGGGTGTCAGCGATGTAGCTACTCCGCGCAGCATTACTCGCTTACTTATGAGGCTGGCCACCCATGAAGGGTCCGAGTCAGAGATAATGGAGGAAGAGATGTGCCACTTCTACATTTCTTGCCCCTGAGATTCATCTGACAGCGTTTTTTATCACAGACAGGCGTCTGTGAATACGTATGAGCTAAGCGAAGCTGATTACTCCCGCCTAACAACATTGCGTTGCTCTATACTCCTAACAAATTTTAGTGAAAACAAATTAGTATGAGTGCCTTAAGAGTACAACCGTCAAAATCTGAGGTGGACTGGACGCTGCTTCCAGTCATCCAAGCCAAGCTGTCTTGCATCCGCGATTATTCGGTCTTTATATCGGAGATTATTTCATCCTCTCCTTATCGAACTGGGAGGCTTGGATTCGAAGACCGTCTTAGCTGGAGTGTTGGTGTCCATTCGCTCTATGTGGCCGCGCTAGTGCAGTCGATGGATTTTTGATTCTGATACAGCTTCTGGAGTTCGCGGTCCTGTCTTCTCCTCCAGTCGCCTTAATCGCAGACGGGACCAAATATCCGACGTAGAAATTTTCTTTCGAAGGCACGAGGAGTCAGTTCTGCACTTCGCGTTCAGCTTTCGGATAAGACAAAATAAGAATTTAGCAGAGAATGATCTTGGTCCTCCGAGTCAGGAGCTTTGAGCCCAGTTGTTTTGACAAACCGAAATAATATCGGTTGCCAAAGGCGATTCTGCGTCGGATCTCGACAGTAATGTCATTTGTGGAGTTCAAGTTTGCTCCGAGGTAGAGAAACTCCTTCACTTCCTCAAAATTATAGCTGTCGATCGTAATGCTTTGTCCAAGGTGGTGTGCGACGGAACGTTTCTTGGTCGACAGCACATATTTTGTTTTGCCCTCATTGACATTGAGACCAGTTCGATTGCCTGGGGTTTATTCGACTTACAACTTTTAGTGCAGCCCGCTGGGACCGCGCGGTGCGCAGCAGATGGAAAAAATTATGAGATGCTATGGGCTATGACATCTTACCTTGAACACCTTAACTACGCTGACTATGTTTGTTCGCGTTCACATCGGATAATGGACCCTCACTTTTTTCCCGAAGCTTTTTAACACTACACTGAAGCACTCAGACTCAAAAACTGGTCCATTGTACTGACCTTCACTTAGTGGCCCATAAGCTGATGCCAACAAAATGGGGCTCAATATAAATACAACAAAAACTAAAGTTCTTATTTCTAACACCCGACCCAACTGAACATTGTCGGACAGGAAGTCGAGAAGGTCAAAAGCTTTCTATATTAAGGAAGTGTGGTTTCGGCTACCTTTGTGAAGCAGAAGCAAGCCGCTTCAAAGTGGAATCGGTGCCGCTTTTTTAATGCAGTCGATGGATAGTGGACGCTGTTACCACACGAAATATATTCAAGGAACGTCCTTACGACCACTTGTACATGAGAACGGGTCAAGAATCTACTCTATACGAAATAGAAAGTGGCAATGTATTGAATACACCGCACGGCGCGAAAACAATTCCATTGCGCAGTAAGGCGTGCATTGCCATCCGCTTACCCAAGCAAGCAGAATAGCTGAAGAGAAAGCGAGTACTTTAGGAATAACTTGCAGGGAGCCCGAACGCGCTGCAAAACTCCGAACGAGGTGCGCGTGGGCGTGGTCGACTACCTATGCCCCTAGGGATTAGGGTCTGTTAGTAAGTAAAATCTTAATGTTCTCTGACAGTGATGAGATAATATTGTTGAGATCTCTTTTTCACTCCAAACTGGCATAACCCACTAAGCAAAGACAAGAGCCAAGCCAAGAGCAGGTTGAAACTGGTCTGGGTTCCAGTACACGACAACCACTAGGACAACGAAAAAAGACATACAATTTCTCAAACAGAACTCAAAACAGAACTCGAGGCGCCCCTATAAGTGTGGGGTTATGGGTCCTCTTTCAAATGTCCTTTGCAGTAAGAGGTGGATATAGAGTTTTCAGCCCGAGACGAATGATATGAATGAAGAGCACTTCATTTTGGTTAATATTTGGTCTTGACTCCTATTGACTGCTAGACAGGCTATGCTATAAAATGAAATAAAGCGGGATTCTCTGTGCTTGTTCATTTGAGTACTCATTTTAGAGATGCAATGAGTACAAACAATAAAATGCTAGATTAATATTCTGCAGTTTGTGCCCAAAAAGAATGCTACCGACGACGAGGTCCCGATGTGTGTTCGTTTCAGTTTCGGTTTGTATTACAATTTCGATTTGAATTTAGATTTCGATTGCGAACACGGAGCGACAAAACTGGCCTACAAATTCTGTAAGGGGCTGCAAAGCGCACTCCTAATAAAATCGTAGATGCCTTTACCGAGCTGTGAATGCAGGAAATGAATTGACATAAGGATTCCCCTACCTATGCTCAAAGGCACCTGTTTGGGACCATTAGGGTTCCCCTACCTATCCTCAGAGACACGCTTTTGTGCCCATGAGGTTTCCCCTACCTATCCCCAAAGGCACCTGTTTGGGACCATGAGGGATCCCCTACCTCCATTCAAAGGTGCCTGTTTGGGCCCACGAGGGATCCCCTACCTATCCTCAAAGGCTCCTGTTTGGGGCTGTGAGGGTGCCCATCCTAGGGACTCCGACTGGTGTCCGCGTAGACGTGTATTTCCGTACCAGTGCATGCCTTTCCCCATACCCCATGCTGATCCTCAAAATGAAAAAATCCAAGAACTTGCTATCAACGACGAATGATGAAAGAAAATAAAAAAAAAAAAAAAAACTTTCGAACATGCAGCATGTTGCCTCCCATCAAACATGTGGGATGTTGGTGTAGGAGTGTTAGTGGTTCAAACAAGTTGGTCATCTCGTTTGATACATGTTACGTGGGCAGGTGTGTTAACTGGGCGTGGAACACCCTTCAGACAAAAATCCCCGAAGTAAGCCCCACGATGACCACCAACAGACTGAGGATACCTTATTTAGCCTCGGTAATCCCACCATGTCGACATTCATAATTTCTCCTAATTTCCTAGAACTTTCGTATGCCTTTCAATCTTTCAGAGTTGCGCTAATTGGTTGCGATGGGGATGGGTGCCTGTGGGGTGAGTTAATGGATTTATGGACAGGTCCTTTTTCACTTTTTTGACTATTTTTGAAACAGATGTTATTCTGACAACAAGAGGATCGAATTCAAAGGCTTTCTTGATGTCCACAGAAGTCTTGGCAAACGGCATTAAGATTCTGGAATGCCCCTATCTGGAAAATCTCCTCTAATTTTGTATTCTTACATAGATATCTTAGAAGAGCTGGTGCATGTAGCAAGCACATCTTCCCAGCCGTTTTAAAGATTTCAGCAGTCGTCTTTACCATCTGCTTTGTAAGCTTTGTAAGACTTCTATACCGCCCCAGTCGGAGAAACGGAATCCTGGCCTATCATCGTAGACAACGAGTGGAACCTGACATCGATATTATGGGCCGCGTTGTCGCTGAATAGTCTCCATCGGAAAACGCTGCCAGATCCCAGTGTGGTCACTGGTTTAACATCAATAAATTCGAATCATCTTCTTTAAGAAAAAACATTTTTTTTTATTTTAAAGCGCCTTTCTCCAAATGAAATATAATTAATATAATTCCATCAAAAATTAAAAAAAAAAACTGATATTCTGGTAAGCGAATGTGATTAATCCTTCTCAGCGATCTTTGTGAGATGATCTTCGATCTCCTTCTCGTCCAAAGTCCTGAACTCCGGTCGTTCTTTACTCACAACGCCAACCTCGATGCCATTGGGCTTGAAGTCAACAGCTAGCACAGTGGACAAACATGTGATTGCCAGTTGAATGGTCTTCTCCTCCGACAAGTCCTTCTTGTACTTCTTCTCCAGGAAACTGTTGGCTTCAGTTTGCTTCACTCCGACAGAAACTGCACGGAATCCACAGTAGTATCCAGCTGGATCGGTTTTATACACGCACGGACCATTTTCACTGTCGTATGCGATGAGGACCATGCCTACGAGAGAGAAGTGTTGGGAATATCTCTTGGGAATGTGGATGTGGTTTACTTACTGCAACCAAGTGGTCTCATTTCAGCGTTCTGCGTATAAACCTGGTTGATGTCGGCAATACGACGACACAATACCTCAATTGGCATGTTATAGCCGTGCTTGTAGCGCCAATTGGCGGCTTCCCAACGAGCTCTTTGGACCTGTGAACGACTATCAGCTGCAAGACAAGAGTTTAATTTTGGAGGACTATGAACTGCGAATATCTTACCTATTCTGCCGGTCATAACACATCCGATTTCCTTGGTGATTCTAAAGATGTGTGTCACGGTGTTGGGATCAATCAGCTTCTCTGTGACTTTCTTCTGAGTCGCAATCACGGCACAGTCGCCGCTTTTAATTGCAACTGAAGTGATTCCCTCTTGATTGATGGACTTGAAGGCATATTCTGAAAGAGAAAAAATTATTTTTAACTCGAACCAGAAAACAAAGAATAATGGAGACTACACAACTCACCAACTTGATAGAGGCGGCCTTCTGGTGAGAAAATGGTAATGACTCTATCGAAGCCGGCTGAACTTCCACGCGACATGATGCTGTTTGTTTATTTTTTCAGATGTTAATACAAGCAATGGAATCAAGTTGCACAAATAAGACAAGCTATCTAAGACTTTTTTTTGGCTGAATTTGAATAAATGTTGCAAATTAGTACAAAAGACAACGATTTTCTGTAACTCACCGATGACAAGCAAATTCACAGAGTCACTTCAAAGAAGAAGCTGTCATCGAAAGGTTTGTTCTATTTTTTGCACAGAAATTGTAATAGAAGCGGAAATGCGTTCGTAAGTGCAACTTCAGAATATATTTCTCTCTTCCAGTTTTAAGACTTTTCGACGAGCTTACTTAAACTTCATAATTTTAATAATTTTATAAATTATAAATTTATTAATAAGTTACTAATGCCGTGCCATTTTTCAGGTTTAAGATATTTTCAGGCGAAGTAGTTTTCCATCGCTTTTGTCTGTTGGGATAGGTGTTTATAGAGTAATGTTGTCAACAAAAACCTCTTGAATATTGATTGGTTAAGTAGGTATAGTTAAGTAGTATTATGTCGGTAAAAAAAAACCTGTTAAAATTGAAACATTTCAAATATTCTTGTAATTTTCGGCAGTTGTTGATTCTAGTCATTCTAGTCTCCATTACATCATCTGTCTCCCTCCTTTCGTCGTCACAGAGTACTGTCAAATTTGACATTACTCAGGAGCAAAATTCTACCACATATTTGGAGCAGCCGCACATCGCAGTTTTTCCTCATTTTCCTCAATTTTCCTTTTTCCGCTCTTGTATTTCATTTATGGATTTTCTCCCCCGCGTCGAGCCTATGGAAATGTACATGTAAACACTTGTTTTGTCTCAACCACTCTCGCACATGATCAATGGTAAGCAAAAATTGCATTCTGTTTATTTCGCGCGCCTGTGGGGGGTCTACAAAAGGGGGATTATTACTCGCAACTCCATTTCCTTCGCACGGAAGAGACGGGAAAATCGGAAAAACTCGTTCAAAGTGACACACTGAATGTGTGAATTCTTTTTTTCTGCAAAAAAGTGTCGAGCTCAAGAAAAGTTAAAAACCCAAGAAACCAATTGGTTACGAAAGATTTACTCGAATTCGATAAGCTGGACAGGATTTCATTTATTCAGATTTCTAAAGGAAACCCCTTGGGATTCGGTTATTTTTTTCCTGCGCTGGGTTGGTCGTGTGCCGATGATTTTCCGACTGCCATTTGAAGTATTCTTCCTGTGTCATGTCTTTGGAGGATCCATTTTTTGTTGTTAAAGAGTGCGTCCTTGATTCTCGAAATTATTAACAAATGATTAGATTTTGGATTCACGGCATGTACATATAAATATTTGAACTTGTGTTTTTCTTTCTGCATTTTACAGCGAAGTGTTTAAAGCCTTGAATAAGACTCGTGGTCTGTATTTACGTTGGCGTGAGCTGGGAGAATCCAGTGGAGCTGAAGTCGAATGGACAACCACAGAGCTACGTAATTCACTGAGGAGCATTGAATGGGATCTGGAGGATTTGGAAGATACAATCAATATCCTTTTCAAACAATTCCAATTCAAACATACGAAACATACAATACCCATGTAAGGTGGTTGCACGGGAAAAATCAATGAAGATACATTTTTTTTTTCTTTTGGAGTGTGTGCTACAATTTGCGGGCAGATGATTCTGAAATGTATTCAGTCAAAAGGGTAGTTTTTCAGTCTTCGGATAAGGGAGCCGAATTACGAATTCGTCATGAGTTTACTAACATATGACACATTTGCCATGTTCTGGTCTTTGAGTATTTGCACTCAATAACTTAAGACCAATTAGTGGACAGACCTATAAGCATATGAAGATAGGTACATTTTAAGTGGATGTCGTAAACTGTTTTCGTTTGTATCCTCTGTTGTGAGATGTGCGCAAATCCCTCCTGGGCCACTACAGCAGTAAGAAATGTCGACTTCAACAGTCCGATTAGACTGCCGTTGTGTGTGCGCGCAATTCCAAATGTGATTATATCTATTTTCTGTGCACGATTGCAAGTATAAATGTCAATGCAATTGATGCAGCTCACGGTTGAACCCTCATCTAGATTCAACAACCAATTCCATCTGCCCCAGAGGTCTTCTACATGGCATGTAAACTCCTGCTTCCATTACCCGCTTACAAGTGTCCTCTCCCATCGTCGAATCTACGTTTTTTCCTTAACATTTATCTTTCTTAATCTATACGCATTGTTGAAAAGAATCCAAATAAATTTCGCATCGATAACAAGGAACTATCAAGCAGACGTCATTTTATCGATGCAACACGAGATGAAGTCAAGTCGATGAAAGAAAAAATGAGCCTGAACCGTAATAGGGACAGAGATATAACTGCACGTCAACCGCTGCTAGACGAACAGCAAAACGAAAAGAATCTTTCATTAACAAACAATACGGCCACATCTGTTGTGGGTGGAGTATTAGGAAATAGCGTGAGTGGTAATATAGCAAGCACCCTGGCTGGTACAATGGCATCACGACATAGCGGAACAAAATACTCAAAGCTTGAGAACACTCTGGATAGTCCGGGACATTATGCAACATTGGACAGTCCGGGACATAAGTTCGTTGGCGAAACTGTGTCCATACAGCAGAGAATGATGCAAGGACAGGACGAACAGTTGGACATGATAAGTGATTCGATTGGAACATTGAAGACTGTTTCACGCCAAATTGGTGTAGAGTTAGACGAGCAGGCAGTGTAAGACAATAGATTTTTCATTTGATTGATACCGTTGTGAATTGTTGCAAAATTTTGTGTGTTTGCAGTATGCTTGATGATTTTGGAAACGAGTTTGATACAACTGAATCCAAACTGGATTCCACCATGAAGAAGGTTGCCAAAGTTCTCCATATGAATAATGGTAAGTAATGTTCTCGGAAAATGTATGACAAGTCCTTTTTTTTCACTTGTTGAAGACAGAACCTGTCACGATTTGATTGCGCATCTCCCTAGTAACATGTCCATTGGATCGAATGTTGTGAGACGTAGACCTTCCGTATCTGAACAGCAATGTTCTAATATGCTTCGAGTCTCTAGTTCCAGTTCCAGACTGATTCAGTTTTGAATAGACTACTCCACCAAACCTAACATGTGTGGCTGCAGGCGTTGATCGTCCTGGGCCTCAACCAATAAGCATCTCCTGATAGCGCGATCTCTGGCAAGACGTCAGATTTGCCGTGCACCTACATTCTCCGAGTAGAAGACTCTTCAGAACTAAGCTGTCCATGTGTTCCGCCACCAGAAGACATAGGGCTCGTAAACATATGGTCGCTGTATAGTTCGCGTTGGAATCATTTCCTTTCGGTTGCCGTTAACGAAAAAAGGACTAATGGTTGCACTTTGGCTTTTGCATTTGTCCGTGACCCTGGTCAAAGAGCACGAGCGGGGGCGATCAGTGGCTTCTTCGAAAGAGGGTAATATGGCTCAATCCCCACCTGGGCCCAAAAAAACACCCATTGGCAACAGATGTTCTGCACTCGATCTCGGTACTGATTTTTTTTTTTTTTTCTCCAGGATAGTCGAGGTAGGTAATTTCAGGCCGGACCTTGAGTCCGGCTGTAATGCATCTTCGCATATACCTTCTTCAGGCCAACTACACACCTTGTTTTTTATACTTCTCGTAGCTCTTTTGATATGGAGAAGAATCCACTTCGTGCCTCAGTCGAGCAAGCCTCTACCGATATTCCCACCTCTTCACATTTGCCGCTCGAATTCGATATTTTCTGCTTCTGCCTTCAGCATTCCTGAATCTGCCTGGAGTCACGGTGCACATCTACAAAAAGTTAGATTCTGACGTACCTGTGATGTTGGTTTACAAAGAATTTACTGAAAATTCGTGAAGAATTTGGAATGTACATTTAAGGCGCAACCATAATGGAATTAACTGGACCTAGGCTTATATCAGGACCGAATCAAAAGCAGCCAGAACCATTGTCAAATTTCAGAATGTTCATAATGTGCCAAGAAGACATGTTTCTTCATTATTTGGGTACTACCTGCCAAAGAATTGGACATATTTCTACGGCAGGACCTTCCTTTTTCTAAAAACCAACTCGAATCGCAGGAAGCATGTCAGTTCGGTCCTCTCTAACTCTATCAACTCTGCAAGGAAGCAGGAAGCATGTCAGTTCGATCCTCTCTAACTCTATCAACTCTGCAAGGAAGAGTTTCCTCAGAAATAGCATATTTTTCCCAGCTTGAATTATAAGGGGTGATTTTTTAAAAGCTATAGGAAAGTTTAAAAAAAAAAACACATAAAATTCAGAAAAATGCATGAAATCTTTATTTGAATCGATAGTACAGTCCATATAATTTAATGTTTGAGGATTATTTCATGCAAATGTTGACCTTGACTGCGCCTCAAATGGTCCATCCGCTTAGTCCAATTTTGGCATACTCTTTCCAACATTTCGGCCGGTATCTCACGAATAAATGCTTCAATGTTGTCTTCCAATGCGTCAATTGTAGCTTGTCTGTATAGACATGAGCTTTGACATAGCCCCACAAAAAATAGTGTTAAATCGCACGATCTAGGCGGCCAATTGACCCGTCCCGAACGTGAAATAAAATGCTCACCGAACTCGCCTCTCAATAAGTCCACTGTTGCGCGTGCTGTGTGGCATGTGGCACCGTCTTGTTGAAACCACATGTCTTGCAAGTCAAGCTCTTGCATTTTGGGCAAAAAAAAGTTGGATGTCATCTCACGGTAGCGCTCACCATTCACAGTTACGTTGCGATTCGCATCATCTTTGAAGAAGTACGGTCCAATGATGCCACCAGCCCATAAACCGCACCAAACTGTGACTTTTTCTGGATGCATTGGTAGCTCTTGCAATGCTTCTGGCTGATATTCACTCCAAAATCGACAATTCTGCTTATTTACGTACCCATTGAGCCAGAAATGAGCTTCGTCTTAGACTGACCATAAAATGGAAGAAGCGCGCGATGAACTTTCTTAACAGAGCACGCATTTTGATAATAAAATGCCATAATTCGCAAGAGCTGTTCGTTTGTAAGACGATTCATGGTTAAATTATAGACCAAACTGAAGATGTTTGACAGTGAAACAAAACACGAAGCGTGCGTCAGCTGTTTAAACCAGTGTTGCCAAAAAGATAATAGCTAAAAAATCACCCCTTATATTATTGGCCGTCATCGAAATTGAGGCTGGGTTGTAGAACACATTCTATTTCTCTTCGTCTGTGCATTGTTAGTCTTAATTGTCTAGAATTATCACCCGCAAAGGACTGAAAATTAACCGATTTGCATCTTTTCTATTTACAGATAAGCGACAATGGGCTGCTATTATTTTCCTCTCATCGCTTTTGATCATTGTGATACTTTTGTTTATAATTTTGTAAATCAATTCCGCATGTGCTGTTAGTCAATTTAATTTATTATCCTTTAATTCTAAGTTGTTTTTTGTTGTTTCTTTGTATTTTTTTTTTTACATTTTTATTGAACTTTACGCCCCAGTAGAGGTGAATGTAGGTAATCAACGTACAATGTCCTTTTCTCCTTAGCAGCTTTTCTTTCCTACAAAATATGCATTGAAATTAATTATTAGGAAAAGTATTCAAAGTAATTTGTGTGTTTTTTTCGGTTCTTGCAAATCCACATGAGTGCATTTTTTTATTTATCCCACTGTCTATGGTCGACTATACTTCTTCACTAGTGGTTGTACATATTTGCGATGAAAAGACCGACTAAGGAATTAGGAACCACTTGCAACTCATAGCAAAATGGGCACGATGATAACGATGCGATCACAAACACGAGAACGGATTCTTCTGATTCTGATTTTTATATGATTTTGAAATATGTTGCAAAATGAGTGTACAGTATACACCCAACATAGGGAGACATACAATGAAAATTATTATCAAGAAAATTGAGTACGAAAACCAAATTATTAGCCTATTTAAATATAGTGATCATAAAATTATATACACAATTTAAAGACATATTTAAAGAAATGGAAATATATATCTTATAACGAAAATCATCTAAAATTGAATTTGTTTAGAAAACAATTGTTTAATTGCGTCTTTCATTCTTGTGCTCGGACTCTTGCTTCAATTTGTGTATCGACGGTGAAATCCTTTTGCATTTGCCACTTGGATCCTGGGGAAAAATGAACCACGGCTCTTGGAATAATATTAGATCTTTATTTGTGACGTTTGGGCATCTGGATCATCAACATAGATTTAGCAACAGACTGAAAATTGGACTGCTGTCTTGGCGGCTAAAGGAGAGTATTCGACCAAGTAGATACGTTCATCCCCGTAGTGGTGCTACATCCCAGGTATCTAATTTCAATTTCCTCCATGAGCAACTCTCACAAGTCGCTGCTTCACCACTTGATGCTCAGGCTGTCTATAGTCCGTCGAGGACCTGGGCCTGAACCAACAAGTCTCTCCAGCGCGATCTCTGGCTAAAATCTTAACAATCTGGTTAAGAACCTCATCCACTTCGGACTCGCACCACCATAGATGAGGGCGTTGCATTGTCCCATAGGCTCGGAGTCGAAGACGAATTTGATTGTACAAATTCCCAAGAAAAGGCTCTCACAATATAGTCGTTTTAAATCGGCATACATTGTCCCACAGGCTTGGAGTCGGATTTGATTGTACAAATTCCCATGAAAAGGCTTTCACAGTCGTTTTAAATCGGTATGCACTTGTAGGCGCAAGGCCAGTAGCACGCACATCTCGAGTTGTTCCTGTTAATCCTGGGCAGATACAACTCGTACTGTAACGCTTCCAATTTGTTTATTATCTTTAAGTCAACTCAGTTGCGGTTTGAAAACAATTACACCTCGATACTGTGTGCTTAAACTAGGACGGATGGCCGCACACGACTAAGATGACATGGTTAACCCATCAAACATCTCGATTTACACAGGCGGGAGATAACACAATGCCAGCTGGAGTTTGTTGTTTACTGGGTTTGACTCATTTCCACCGTAGCCCATTATCAGGAGAAGGTTTCATGCACATAATCCTTTCTCGATGTCTATGCCTTGATGACAGTCAACATGAATGCATTGACATTTGCAAAATCTGTGTAAATCGTTTTAGGATTCTAGAGCTCACAGTCGAGAGTTCGAAAAAAAAGGACTCTTCTTAATAAACAGTCTTCGAACAGCCTACCAATTCCAACCAGATTAAAAACAAAACGAAACGATCGGTTCGAAACAGTAAATTTATTTTTTCTTAGTGTGTACTTTTCCTCCATACCGAGCGATAAAAGCGGAAATGTCAAATTTCCTCTTGCAGCCCTGATAGTTCATGTAACGAATTTTGCCAAAGACTGGTCTCTCGGCCCATCCTTGATCATGAATACCTCCAATAGACCACATGCATCCTGTCAAACAAAAGACATTAAAAAGCTATCTACGCGTTTGGAATCATTATTCGGCAGACATACCCACATATCCATTTGGATCGCGTCCATCCAGACTGTATTTATCGTTTAGAAATATGGCAAACTCAAGTGCTTGTTCAGGCGTTTCGGTCCATTCGAGAATTTTCTTTGCCCAGTACATGCGAAGGAAGCCATGCATTTTGCCCTCCTTGTTCAGTTGAATCTGAGCGGAGTTCCACAAGTCGTCGTGTGTCTTTGCCGATTCCAGCTCATCGAGAGTGTAGATGAAACTGCGCTTATCTTTACGATGGTCATCGAGGGTTTTCAGGGACCATGCAGATATCCCGTTGAGATTATCGTAATTCTTGTTGTAGAAGCAAAAGTTGTCGGACAACTCCCGGCGCACGATTGCTTCCTCGCAGTAAGCTTCCACTGATTCCTTGCACTTTGCTTTATACTTACAAATTTCAAGGATACAGCGCTGCACAGAGATTTGTCCTAAGAACAGAGTTATAACGAGTTTATGTAACTTGAAAAATAAAACGTATTTACCAAAGTGATACCATGGAGACAGATTTGAGAGTGCATTCAAAGTGGGGTCATTCCGCTTTGTATTAAAATTCTTCAGCCGTTTATTGCAAAATTCCAGTAGCTGGGTGCAGCCTGCTGAATATCCAGGCAAGGCCCAGTCCACTTCATCTACTGACATATCACACTCCAACGACTCATAAGCAGTTTTCCAATCGACTGCCTCGCCCTTTGGAGCGGTAGAATGAGGATGTTTAATTAAAGGAGGAAATTCGGTGAGATATTCATCAAGCTTAGAATTAATCTTATTGCGAATTGTTCGGGCAGCGTACTCCTGTTTCTCAGAGGCCACCCACACAGGTACAATATTATGCGCGTCAATTTGCGTGAAAGGCACGTCCGGTGAAAGCTTGCTCTGTACATCTTCCACCCATTTTAGAGGTACGCGGAGTGGTGAGAAATCACAAACAACCCCTCCAATTTTGTGTTCTTTAACGAACTGAGGAATCTTCTCTGCGGCTGGTCCCAACAGAAGATGAAAATCTATGTTTAAGCTCCGACACTCACGCTCAACCTCTTCCAAGCCCTTGAGCAGAAACTTGTAGTGTCTTATCGTGGCATTTAAGAACTTGGGCACCAGACAGAAGCACACCTTTAGAGGTATCTCATTCTTTATCGCTAACTTTTGGGCAAAGAGAAATGCCCAATTATCTTGGACTCGTGCGTCCCTAGACATCCAGTAGAGGATTGCCTTGGCATTTTCAGGTACTTCCTTAGCATCGGAGAGTATGCGAACGCGCTTCTTTTTAAATGGAAAATCTGTTACGGATTCGGCTGTCTTTGAGCGCCTTTCCTGCAATTTTGCAATGAAATCCGTAACCACGGATGGAGATTCATTTAGAGACAAATTGGAGGATTGTGGTTCATCTAGGTGTTTCGGTTTTTTTAACGAGCTGCTCGCAGGTTTAGCTGTACGCTTCATAATTACAAATGTGGAGCTACCAAAAAAAAAGCAAAATTCTACAAAGCCTGATTTTAATGTGCCAAAATGTACTACTTTGTAAGAATTTCCCGTTTAAGAATTCGAAGTTTAGAGTTCAACATTAAAAAAACAACTGGGGATAGTTAAAACGAAATCAAGAAGGAACGGGTTTACTAAAGCAACACAAAAATTCACGTTTACAAGCATTTGTTGTGAAATTTAGTTTATTGTTTTTTTGACTGTCATTCCTATTCTGTCAATATGTGAAATGGGAGTGTTCAGGAGGTGAGTGTTTGATAATCTTGTAAGTATCATGATACAACTACTGACAGTTGTGTAATGAATCTTATGCAGAGGTGGCAGAACTGTCACTTTTTTGGAATAACTACATTTCTTACGTCTGCTACTCATTGTGGTAGTTACTATGGTATACGTGAGAATATGTAGGGGACGTAGAAAAAATGTCAAAATTTGTGTTAGTTGAGATGTCTATTTAACGTCAGTTTAATTGTCCATACTACAGCACAAATCGTGCATGTAGTTTATTCCGATAACTACGCTACCTCCATCATCTCTGTTGTTCAGGAAGCAGCTAGATATCAACTTGTAGTTGACTTTTTGAGCAAGATTTTTTCAAATTCCTTCTTGTGATTTCAAGCCACTTTCACATAGGAAAACTTTATAATATCTGCAACTGAGATCTCAATTCTCAATTTTTGGTGCTTCTCACACATGTACATCATGCTTCCAATACCCAACATTGAGAACCTAAGAATAAGCAATTTGAAGAAAAAACGAAAATAGATAAAAGAGGACACGGTAAATCCTAAGCAAACCCCGAGCACACGAGACACGGTCTACCCCTAGCACATCTCACCTCGCTTACAAACAAGCTGAAAAAGTCGCAGACAAATTTAGCGCGTGTGAAAGCAGCCTAATGAAGCAATCAGGGACCTGAGGAACACAATCCCCGACCACGCTACTAAAAGGACCAACACGGGCACACTGATTTGAACAACACCGATGTAAAGGCTATATGACACTGCGAATACATTAAATCGGAAATTTGTAGAAGAGACAACAAGCATTTTTTTGGAAAGAGGCAGCAATTATATTGCGAAGGATTATACACTGTCTGTATGCAAGATACATACAATGCATATTATCTGTACAGTGGAATGAATGTATTCGGTTTTCAAACAGAGAAACCCGGAGGCAAGGGATGAAATGTTCAAACACAAACTACCTGCGGCTGACGCACTCACATTTAATGACAATTTCAATAGTTAATTTTTCGCACATTAATCTAACACATTCAAGAAAAATACGAAAAAAAGTAGTGGCATATGCACTAGACATTGTAGGACATACAATATAACTAACAAACCGATAATATACAATACCAAACGTTAAATTAAACAATGCACAGACGGCTGTGGTTGCACAGTTTCAAATGAAATAGTATATCTCATATCAACATACACGATTGCGCCTTTTCATTTCCAAGACGATCGTACATTAAAGTAGCACAAAAACAACGTATTTTTTCTTTAATAAAATACAATTTTAATAGCTTTTATTTACAAAAGTCACGCTCTACTCTGGTCACAACAAATCATCGACTAATTGACATTTGGTGAAGTTAAAAAATTTAGTGTTTTTCTTCAGCAAACGCTTTGATTCTCCTCACAAGCTGATGATATTGACGGGAGATGCAACATCCGCAATGTGAGAACTGCAGTGGCTGCTTCCCTTCGTACTTTCGAGTTCCCGGTTCGTTCTGAAAGAAAATCCAATACCACGACTCAGCGCCCAAAAATACATAGCACTGATCGTAGCGAAAGTCGTTGATCGTGAACAGGTTAGCATCGCAAGTGTAAATTCGCCATTCTTTGTATCGAATAAGAGTGTCCGCTGGCAGCGCCGCAGTTTCAGCATAATACGCTTCCGAATACTTAAGAAAATCTTAAGAAAGTCTAGTTCCTATGAATGTATTCGATTCACTTACCCAATTAAAGGCTTGTTGCGGAGCTCCACTCGGATTCGTTCGATCCCATGTTACTACGTTCTGTTTGTTCTTTTTGGTGCTACAACAAGTACTTTTGTTCAATTGAGGCAAAATCAAATCAAATGCAATACTCACACATAAACCATCTGGATTATAACAAATTCATAATATTTACAATACACCATGTTTCTGAATCTAATCAGTGTCCTTTGCTATCGTTGATTTCGAAATTCGTACACACCTGTTTAAAGTGCATACATTTCTATTTTAACCACACTTTTATTCATGAATACCGCCTTACCAGTTGGTAGTCTGCTGAAAGTGGGTCTCACGAGTACATAGTCCTTTCCAGTTACCTTAGCAGTCAAATTTAAATAATAAGAGACGCACTCAGATTATTGCAAGCCGAAGAATGTTTTAGAACGGACGCGCACTTTAGATGATTAATTTAATGTTGGCCTACAATTGAGACACACATACGACACGTGAGCCGAAATTACCATGTTTTGATTGCCGACACCGCATGCATGCAGTACTAATCCCACTATTTCTCAGAAGTGACGTGTCATTTCTCTCGCACTTTGCTCAAGGACTGGAAGAGTGCCGCTAATGCATTGTAGACTGGAGGGTAGGGAGCTTGGTCGTTGCGTTGACGACTAGACATCAAGACTGTGCTAATTTTTTTTAACTTGGTACCTGGGATTTTTCCTTATATGATGATGAGAGTCCTAACTCTGTGCCCTTCCAAGCCTTCATATATGCGTATAGAACCTTCAGCATATGTTGTTTAATTTTGGTTGATATGGCTGATGGGATGCACTAAGACTTGGTTGGGAGATTACACTTCCACTCGACTCACTTGGTGGTAAACCATCCCGAGCAGGCGACGAACCGAAGAACTGACAAGCAACCCCTTGGGTGATGAGTGGATGGCGCAGTTGGATAAGTGCCTGCTCTTCCTTAGAGGGTTCGAATCCTTCCTTCCAGTTCGAATCCATGTGAAAGCAAATTTAAAATCCATTTATCGGGTTTTCAAATCTAGATTAAATTAACGTAGTAGTCTGACCGGGGGTTGCTGCCGGGCAGTATAATGGACACAATCCTTATGTGCTTCAGTGCTCCAGTATTGTGTTTAATAACCTCTAACAAAAACAAAAACCCTTGGCTGACAAGAAATCAGATATAAAATGGATTCCTCATATCATTAAAAATACATTATCGTCAAGTCTAGAAACACCATGGCTGCAATTCTTTCCCGTCCCATTGACAACCTTTGGGAGCCTAATGTTGAAAACGTAGATTCGCACACAGCAGTGTTGCATCCTATCGTCGAATCATTTGAAGCGGGCTTGTCTGTATAGACATGAGCTTTAACATAGCCCCACAAAAAATAGTCTAAAGGCGTTAAGTCGAACGATCTGGGTGGCCAATTGACCGGTCCCGAACGTGAAATAAAATGTTCACCGAACTCGCCTCTCAATAAGTCCATTGTTGCGCGTGCTGTGTGGCATGTGACACCGTCGTCAAGCTCTTGCATTTTGGGCAAAAAAAAGTTGGATGTCATCTCACGGTAGCGCTCACCATTCACAGTTACGTTGCGATTCGCATCATCTTTGAAGAAGTACGGTCCAATGATGCACCAAACTGTGACTTTTTCTGGATGCATTGGTAGCTCTTGCAATGCTTCTGGCTGAGATTCACTCCAAAATCGACAATTCTGCTTATTTACGTACCCATTGAGCCAAAAATGAGCTTCGTCTTAAACTGGCCATAAAATGGAAGAAGCGTGCGATGAACTTTCTTAACAGAGCACGCATTTTGATAATGAAATGCAATAATTTGCAAGCGCTGTTCGTTTGTAAGACGATTCATGGTTAAATTATAGACCAAACTGAAGATGTTTGACAGCGAAACAAAACACGAAACCTGCGTCAGCTGTTTAAACCTGTGTTGCTAAAAAGATAATAGCTAAAAATTCACCATTTAATTCAGCAATTAGTAAATACGTTTGAACGTTTGAAAAAATCTGGACTGAACGTTCTGGTCCTCTATTTTGTTTTGATGACCAACACGGCGTTTGAACGTTTGAAAAAACCTAGACCTGGAGCGTTCTGGTCTTCTATATTTTGTTTTGCTGACCAACACGACGAGTCTATATATTTTTTTTTCTACCGATTCGATTTTTAGACTCTCTTTTGCGTCCGGGTCCTACCTGCCGAATGGCCACTTGTATATAATTGGCAGTTCTTCAAGACTTGTATGATACATTTCGTCTGATCTCAGTTTAGTTATTTCATTTTGGCCATACGGTAGTCTTGTAATGGCGTCTTCTAATTCTGCGCTTCGGGTTTTTGTAAAGTTGCGTCTGCAGGCTGAAGCATGGATAAGATTTTTCTGGACACGAGCATAGCCGTTCGAAATTCTCAATTTAGCATGTTTTTCTTTTTTAATTCCGACATTCAGACTTCTTCACCGTAATGTCCTGATCGAAATGTCCTGACCAACGCTGTTCGAGGAGCCTGCCAAACATTTTTCCATCGTACAATGCAGCTATTGGCGTTGGAAGCAGTGGCGTTGTGGGTTAGTTCATCGACCCCTACGCTCTTAAGTCGACGTTACTTAAATTCAATTGCCAGTACGACCAATATAATTTTCACGATCCCACCTAGTTCGAGCCCCCGACAATGCTCAAAGAGAACTGTGTAGAAAGAGCTTCGTGTATTCATGTAACAAAATGGATTGATAAACAAATGAACGAATGAAAGCCGTCTCCGAGATAATCCTTATGACTATCAAATGCAAACGATGGTTAAACAAAATACATGATTGCGTGAAAAACACGACACACACTTCAATATCATTTTTTTTTACAACTTGCGCGCGAATTGTATATTTTCATGCGAAAATTCTACAGTTTCTTTGTTCAAATTTGTGTTCTTAACACCCACAGTTTGCTGATATATCGCAATATAAGATTCCTATGGTCCAAAATGCTTGAATAGGGTTGATTTTAAAGTTGTCCAATTGGTAGTTGGTGTTAGCATTCTCACTGCTTGCTGGGCCTTTCCTTGGATGAGTCCTCGTACTATGTTCCTGGGCTGAGATACTGGAGGTTGATATCCACATCGTATATGAAAGAAGCCACATCCCGTTCATCTTCGCCGTTGAATGGTTTTAATCTTTGCAGTATTTTGATGACTTCCATTTCAGGAAGTATAAATGTGACAGTAGTCGTCTGGCTGTCTTCATGATTATTCTGATCTTGTTGATCGTGTTGTTGGCTGAGCTCACCGTTGAACAATTGGTTGAGTTGTTGTTCCTCATTCTCACTCATCTTGATTTAGTTTATTTTTAATTATTTTCACTTTTCACTTCTTTAAGTAATTTCGAAATTACTAGAAATAACGAACGGATACTGTGGAATCCTACCGACTGCGCCAATTATATGTTTTTTTATAATGGTTGAACATAAAACTAGAGATGAATTTTTAGATGTACGAGTACTTTATTGGATGAGGGTAACTAACGAACTGATTCACAAATGAAAATCTATCTTCTGTGCCGGTGCCTTAAACTGCTGACCAAGCAGTTTGATACGAGGAATTTATCGAAGAGGACGCTTGTGTTTACACAAGTGTCTCTTCGATTCATTTTGTTTATTTCTACGACACCGATGGTGTCATAGTTGGATTACTATGGGATGGGATTGATGGGATGTGTTTGGTTTATTTTAACGATGCCGAAGTTGGCATTGTTATTATTATAGATTGTGGAGGAGATTTCTCTATAACTCGCGCTTAAGGGTTTAATAATGCCCTTAAGTGTCCTGCGTCAGGACACAGCATGGGTCCAAGGAATAGAAGAAGAAAGGGATAGGAGCTTCATGTGCACATTTGGTTTAAATAGCTGCGGGTTGTAGTCTGTGGGAAATATTGCGCTGGGAAGAGCATTCCATATTCGTGTGGTGCTGCTGAAAAACGAGTCTCTAAATTTAACTGTGCTTGAGGATAGACTTCGAATTAGACTGATGAGCATTCCAGGCGATGCTGGCATTGGGGATGAATTCCTGGACGGATGAATGCAATTGGCTATCTCCCTTGAGCATTGTTTGTTGCGTTAAAACAGAGTAAAGGGCACGCGATACGTCGGTGTACGAGCGAATCTAATAACTCTGTGATATTGTGGTCTCCTATAAGTTTAATCGCTCGCTTTTGGGGTGGATATACGCCTGATGACTTGGTTACTTCGAAGTTGTTTAGATGTCGCTACTATTTATTCTTTTCAATCATATCAAAGTGTGCACAAACATTAGGTTTTTTTCTTAAATAAGAAAAAATCGTTTAAAATAATTTAGAGCATCTTGTATTTTATTCTTGCATTTATTTAAATTTACTTATATATACAATCAATCAGTTCTTCTCAATCAGTTAACACTAGGTGTAGTATATTTTTAGAGTACATAAAAAAATCTATTGCATGTAGAATCGGTGAACATAATATGCACTCGGCTTTAGTTTAGATTAGGTTTTCAAAAACATACAAATAAGAAAATTGATACATTTCTATTGAACGCATTGAAGCTCAATAATGGACTACATCTAAGTAAATTCTTGGCCAGTTGTTCCTTGCTTCTAATGCTGCCCATGCACAGTACACACTTGTGTTTAGGCTTGTGACGGTGTGTTAAAGTGTATCATGCTAGGTGGCGCCCTGATTTTTGGTGTGCCACACTGGCGAGTAAAATGAAAATGTTTTCTTTTTTAGTGTCACTGTTCCACGAAGTGTCATGTGTGTGGCAGAAAGCGATGACGATGTATGTACACACCAAAGTGTGCTGTGCATGGGCAGCTTAACATATTCAATCGCAAATAATATTCAATTGATATTTGTATAATATTTGATGAGATATTTAACTCCTTATTTTAAATTGGTATTCTCAAGCGCCTTCTATTATTTAATATTACGGATTCTCGATTCTTAATGTTCTATTTACTGTAACTGCCTCGCGAAATGAATAAACAAATTAGAAGATAAGAGGACAGGGGTGTTGTCGAAGCCACCATTGCTCCAGTTGCCACTTAGTCCATAATTTCTGTTTATGTGCAGTGAAATTAACAGGTCTGCGTAGAGTGTTAAGATTAAAGAGTTATAGACAAAGACTTCAAATGAGAATCCTTTTCAAGTTTCAACTTGTAAATGGTCATGCAATGTGAGTAATGACCGAAAGACTAAGATCGCGAATACAAGCTGCTGGGATGAGATTCCTTCGTACCGTTGTGAGAGTTGCTCGCCAGAATAGGTTGAAAAACACGGCAGTAAGCGAGGAACTTAATGTTAAGCTTCTACGAACGGAAAAGGCTACGCTTCGATGGTTTGGTCACGTGGCACGAATGTTCCCATTATCAAGACCTCCGAGACGGGCCATGAATCCAATTTCATCAGGTAACCGACAGCTTTTGCAGACACAGGGCGATGTGGTTGGACCAAGTCTGAAGACTCGCCTGGTTACGCTTCTGATGAGCTAGATTCGATGGCGGAGGATTCAGTTGCCTGGAGATTCCACGTTGCGTGCCTTATCCCAGCAACCCGTTTTAGTGAATCATGAAGGTCAGAAGATGATGATGTGTTGTGTAACAGTTCTGCAATAAAACAGTTGCAACAGTTCACGAATAAAAAGGTGTCCGCACAAAATATCAAATCTTTGTTTTCAAGTGACTATTTCTTGAGCACACATCTTCCTGTTCTCTGACCTCTTCCGCAAAGAAAGTATCCTGAACATTTGTGTACGACATGTGAGCATTCAGAGTTTTAGAGTAGGTTGTAGTGAGGAGGCATGGATGGTGAAGTATGTAGAGATACGCAACTTCACAGCTGATTGACCCCTAGTCTATCGGCAAATTTGACGGATAATCATGAAAATTTTGACGGTTATTCATGAATTTTTGACAGTTATTCACGAAATAACGTAAATGCCGTTCTCTTATTGGTCAATTTGGTTTAAGAACACAATATAAAAAATGTACATCTCTATCATACTTCATTTCTGGTTAGTAGTCTTTAAAGGGTGTGCATTATTGACTAGACAAATTTTCAGTTGTAAACTGAACGATGTCATTCTCCCGATGGACAAAATATGCAATACTACAGTCGCGTTACAAAGCAGCATAGTACTGATCCAGCTTTATAGAAACTGAAGATGAATAGAAGTAGAGACAAGCGGACAGAACAAATTGGTAATTGAAGCTGGTAAGAAGGTAAGGGACGGTGTCAACATTCACATGACTCCGTGGTTTGATATCAAACATTCAACTAAATGAATTCAAATGAAACGTAAATAAAAACAAACAAATTAAAATGAAAAGGTTTTTTCGTTACTTTTTATTCAATAAAAATCATTACAAAAACCATGCAAGATGTCTCTTAAGGCGGGTTGAAATAATTGATTTGTGAGAGATTTCAAAGCCTAGACGCGTTCCTCTTTCGCTTTCGGTTGGGTATGGTATGGCTTTGAAACGAATATGCATTCAACTGATTTACGACAAAAACACGTACGGTGGCGTTAAATATATCACAAAAATGAATACCTCCAGAATGATCTTATCACTCAACTGACAAACTACAACCGGCAAATACTGTGGCTGCTTTAAACTGGGTCAAAGTAAGGTAAAAACAAAATACAATTAATACTGTTGAAATACTGAGCTAATGTTTAATCGAATGCAGATTACAACCCGACGTGTCCGAAGCTGATTTAAGAGAAAAAAGTGTATAAAGATTTAAAAACAAACACGTACATACATAGTCTACTGAAGTGACTGAACACTTCAAACAAAATGCGGTCAATTGAGCTTACAGGTCTTAGATTCTATGAGATTGTGACTGTTCCACATGTTCGTCTTCAGCTTCCTTGTGAATTTTGTTTCAGTGTTTTACTTAAAAATTATATCATACCACACAATCTGATCATTCATAGTAAAAAAAAATCAAAACATAAAACAATAACTTGTGCAATATGCACATAGACTATCCATACTTTACATCTATACTTTATACTACATGTAGCTTACTTATATTATGAAAAACTAGTAGGTAAGTCGCTGAAGTGTGGTGGCATTCATTTTTGACCACTGTGAAACTCGTCCAGACACAGTTTACAGCTCCACGAACCTTCAGGTGGTGTGATTAGCGGTGGTGACAAACAATACATGTGATATCCCCTATCGCAGTCATCACAAAACAAGAGCTGATCATCGTTGTCGGATGTTCCACATATTGAACAATATTTGCACTCTATACACTGCCATCGATATCGCTTGACCGATATGATCATGTTTGGGGTAAATTGCAGACAAGTTGGATGACCAGATCGGCCACAATCGGAGCAGGACACAAGTTCTTCGGGGAGATTTGTCTTTTTGTTCTCACGTGCGTCACCTAAACAAAAATCGCAGTACGGAGATGGGTGAGCGGTTGAATCACGTTCTGTTCGCATTTTATTGCCGCTGATGGTGCTGCTGCCGCCTTTTTTTGGACTTGATTCTGCTTCGTCGGAGGGTAATTTATCTGTGGATGTAAACATCGATAATGGCTGATCATCCACGGTGGTAAGAGGTGAAGCGCAGGAATTGGAGTTGAATGATGTGTTAGCAGCGGCGGCCGCAGCAGCAGCAGCACGGCGTTTCGCCTCGCTGTCGATGTTTGTACTACCCTTTCTTCGGCCGCCTTAAATGAAATATTTTAAAATTTTCCTTAGTAACCAATCGTGATTGTTTCGCTTAGTTGTTCAGAGTCATTTCTGGAATTCATTATAAAACTTACCCCTTCGTCCTCTTTTCGGTGTCGATTCGGGATTGACAACCGGTTTTTTTGCAGGTCTTGCGCGCTTTCTCTTGCGATTGCTGTATGCCTCTTCAAAATCGGCATCTGAATCAAAGTCCTCCTCGAAATCGTCCACATGACTGAGTTCCATATCCTCATAATACCATTCCTTCTCTGGGTTGGGGTGGCTGTCTTTGCTGTCATTGTCCGCGGTTGCGCCAAGAGAATTACCATCTGGTGGTATTATTGTACCTGGGCAAAAATAAATGAGACTGTTTGAGCTATTGGCATTCATCAAATAGGAAAAGGCAGAATGGGGATTCGATGTTGTTTGTGTATGAACGAAAAGAAACAGTTATATTCTTAATTTCTGTGTTCACGTACGTATGGCTGTCCAATATCTGTCAGCGTGTGTAGATTCTCAAAATGATGTACTATACATTGAATGGTTGATTTGTTTGGAACGTGATTACTACCAAAAAGGTATCCCAATTTTCTTTGCGTATCCGCAACTGAGCAACTATTTAAATAATATGTTCTGATAACCTCAACGCGTTGTTGCGACGTAAGGCGCTCCATGATAAACTTAAACCGTGAACTGCACTCTTGACGGCAGTATTATTTGAACTGCAAAACGACAATCTAATTTTGTGCAGAATGGAGCAGAGGAGACCTACGAGACTGAAATGTATTATTGTATGCGGGTATACAGAGAATTGAACTTAACGAGGAGGAAAATGCTGAATTTGATATTTCAAATGCGCGTCATTTATAGGAGTACACATCTATGGTTTACATATGCGGATCAAGAGTAACCCAATCTCACAGTTCCCTATAGAGTTGCGTGTGGGAAATAAATTTGAGATCCTTTTTGCAATAATAACGCTGATTTGAAGTTTCGCAGAATGAGAAAAGCGATGAAAGATCAAATCAAAGCCAAGATGTAACTCTAAAATAAAGCCTCTAAATCTGTTCACAGAAGAATTCAAATAGCAAATAAACTACACTACTTTTCAAAGCGGCTTTGTCAGAAACTACGATCAGTTGCATATAAATTGGGCGAAATACATAAACATTTCAAAGACGTACCTACAATCATTGAAATTCTAAAGAATAGCGAAACGAAGTACTTGCTTCGAAATAATCCACAAAGTCGAACCTACGAATGCGATTCCACTCAGACTGTCCACCCCTTCATAACACCGTCCGTCCCTAACGTATTAGACATTTACGAAATTCGTATTCATGTTCTGTATATGTTCAAATAATCGAAAAAAAAAACCGAATACATTAAAAGTGTACCATAATTACTCCTACAAATTTCACCCTTCAGAAATTAGTCACACAGTCATGAACCCAAACAAGTGATAAATAAAACAAAAAGAAAAACGAAAAGAAAAAAGCAACGAACCGATTTACACAGCTGTCTGCGCATTGTTCTCGTTTCTCATTTATATTCCGCGCGCACTCTTTGAAGAGCGCACAATGGAAGTACAAAGCACATACAACAAGAATCCGGTTAAAAACCATTTCGAAAGTTTAACGATCACAATTGCTTTTTGGCGGTTGATCTGATCTCCCAACAAGAGTGCACATACAAACGTACAGACGTAGCCACAAGCAGATCATCGTCTGATCAAACTGGTTACTGTGTAGCTTCCAAGGTCGTGTGTATCCATCCATTTCCAACCAAAACAACAACTCCGAGCAATTTTTCTTATTTCCTATGCTGAATCACGTATTGTATCTTCTTGTTCTTGTACACTGTTCTTGTCTGTATTCAACTTATGCACCACAAAAAACGAAGCTAAATTCCGGGCACTCGCAAGGGCCGTGATACGAAAGGGGGACGAAGAAGAATACATTTATTTCAAGGGAACAGGTAGCAGGGTAAACTACGTCAATAAAATTTATGGGACCTTCCACTAATACACACACATACTCTTAATTTTTCTCCACAAAAAGTGGAGAAAAATTCCCGGGGATAGGACGAAAACAACAACAAAACAAGAAACCATCCACATTTGTTATTTTGATTCCACCAAGTATTTTCTATAATTGAACGGGGATCTCATACACGACGGTTTGGTGAACATATAGAAGTATTGGATGTGGAGATAGGGAAGGACCTTTTATATTGATTATTTTCCTTGCCAGTTTCTTTCACTTCACTTTTTTCCTTTCATCTTGTACACACAGTCAAAATGAATTCCATTTCGTGCTCTGTTCTGTAAATGTTAACAACAAAAACATCGCATCGAGAAGACAGCTTCTGCACAACCCACAATACGGTTGATGATGTCGTGAGGAGGGGGAGGTTACTTGGTTGGAAGAAAAATGAGGAAAAAAAACCTTGTTTTAGATGGCGGAGGACGAACTCAAAAAGGGGGTGCACCTGCCTTTTCTTAAACCAGACAACTTTTTTTCTTGTTCTCTTGTGTTGGGATTTCGCCCTTTTTATATGTACCCGGGACTGGGAGCTTCATTGAAATGCTTTGCTATACCTGTGCTCTCCGATTGCTGCTGCTGCTGCTGCTGTTGAGGTTGCTGTGATTGCTGCTGTTGATGGTGATAGTGATGATGATGATACGTTTGACTTTCCCGGAACTGGTAGGCCTTGTAACTCTGATGATGAAGCAGGTATTGACGTTTTGGCTTACGCCATCGAGCTGAGGGGTATGTATAGATTTGGCCATCACGAAATCCGGGCATTCGTTGTTTTTGTTTCATAAACAAAGCGCAATGAGTTTGTGCAACGCCCGTTTGAGGATCAAGAAAAGGCATCCGCAAACGACGTTCGATGCAAAGGCGTGTGTTAAAGTTTTCACTGTTCTCAAGGATTTCCTTGTAAGCGCTATCGTTCAGGAAGTTCTGGATTTTCTCGAAGTTTGAGATATTTACAATTTCAATATCAGACGCCATTCTTTATTCGTTTTACCGACTTTTTATTTTCCTCTTCGTTATTTCTGTTCTTTTTTTTTTTGTTAAACAATGACCAAACGATGCAAACGCGATGGGAAATACACACACGGCGAATATGACGACTGAAGAGACAGAAAGTTTTTGCACGTACACTAACGCAAAAACACAAGCAAAGAGTTTAATGGGGAAGCCACTGAACTGAAAAGTTTGACACAACGCGCTTGAGTGCCTTGAGTGGTGCCATTATCTGGCTTACTTCGATGACATTAACACTATGCCTAGGGTGGAGACACAATGCATGAATTGTAGTGGAAATTAACGGATATATTTGATGGAATATAAGATTACTTGAATTATCAGTTGCTCGCAGAAACGTCACTTTTTTCGAATAACTACATTTCTTCCGCCTGCTTATCATTGTGGTAGTTAATGTAGTATACGTAAAAAAATGTAGTAGGAGTAGAAATGTAGTGTCAGAATGTAGTTAAGAAGTTAATTTAACGTCAGTTCAAATCATACTAAAAACTCTGCAAAATTCACACATAAGAAATGTAGATAATCAATGAAACTAATCGGGCGTGTAGTTTATTCGAATTACTACGTGTAATTAATCGAGTAAATTACCCCATTTAGCCATCTTTGGTTGTCAGATGTCAGACTTGTGCGAATGCTAACAAGTTGCATACCAGCATAATCAAATACAATTAATTCAACAAACACTAGATCGGGAATAGAGTTAAACTCTTTACTTACTAATTTCATTGAAACTAGGTCTGAATAATATAAGATTTTTTCCCAGTCGATGTCCATCCGAATTTATGTTTCTTTAGAGCACTGAACCCACCAAAGAAACTAATGTCACCGTGGCCCCATCAAGGCATCCAACATAAAACACGAAAAACAAAATAACTCAAAATATTTGTCATAAACAACTGTCAAAAGCAAAAAAAAAAATATCGTGATTTCTGTTTGTGTTTTAGGGCGTGGAATTATTCATAAAGTTCCATTTCAATTAAGTTCACAAAATCGACGACACTAATTTATTCAAAATAAAGACGAATTGCTCATAATGGGGGCAAGTAATAAAAGTACTCGAATCGCTTTGGGAATCTCAACAGTATCAGCATTGTTTGTGTTAATTGCTTTTGTGTCTCCATATTGGCTAGTCAATGATGGCAAGCTTACTGATCCCAAGTTCTTGAATCTGGGACTGTGGGAGGTGTGTTTAAATAACTACCAGGACTACCATCGTTTCTATGACACTCGTTTCAAAGGTTGTATGTGGGTGTTCGAAGAGGAGTATTATATAATTCATGACTACTTGTTGCCAAGCTTCTATATAGCCGTGCAGTTTTTCGCTACGCTCTGCTTTGTTGCGTGCCTATTGGCGCTGCCTCTTACTTTAGCTTTCTTGAGGTGCTCTCGCGACGATGATCGTTATGTGTTTCTGTTGCTAACAATTGGAGCCATCGAAATTTTCGGCTCTTTGTGCGGATTTATTGCAGTTGTTGTGTTTGGAGCGAAGGGTGACAGCAGAGACTGGATGCCACATTGGGAGCATAATGACATGGGATGGGCCTTTGCATTGGCATGTGTTGGCAGTGTAATGCTGATGCCAGGTGGCATCCTCTACATGGTGGAGGCGAGACGTGAGCGCTATAAGCGCTTGAATGAGATTGGAAACCGGGAAGCGGGCGACTATGTCAATGAATACAGCACGAAGCGTTACGGTGAAGGAGTACAGACCGATATATAATAATTTAATTTGTTCTCGCATCAGCAATGTATTCATATTCCGTCCAACCGAATCATTGAAGTGTATTATTTTCTGTTTGATTTGTATCACTAGAGGCCTTGCATGTTTTTGAATGTAATCAAACATTTGTATGTTTTTAATGTTTTATTCGAATATTACTAAATAAAGTTTTATAAAAAATGACTTGATGTGGAGTTTACTTTTCCATTGGAACTGACTGCTTTCTCAGGTAGAATGATCAAATTGATTGTTAATGATACACCAACGACTATTAAATTTGGATTAATCAGGCGCAATAAGACAGGTTTTTTGATCACATTAGAAGTATTGTACAGCTGTTAACGACACAACTCGTGGACAATGATTTAGTATATGTTCAACGTTTTCACGCATGATGTGGTTTCTGAACACACCAGTGTATAATGCGGAAATACTTCCATCTCTACTCAGCGTTGTTAGAATCTGCAATGTCAGTTTCATTAGCCCCAATTCTCTTAGTCGGGTCACATGTCGCAGTGGCAAATTTGCACTCAATTAGTCACTGAAGTGTCACATAATGTGACTGTCGGGTCACATGTCGCAGTGGCAAATTTGCACTCAATTAGTCACTGAAGTGTCACATAATGTGACTGAGACAGTAAAAATTTGCTGTGTTGGTGAGATAATTCCCTCAGTATACGCTTTCAATCGCTGCACAGTTTTAGTGCGATAATCGACACGCATCTTCAATGCACAGACGAACAATTAAATGCATAGCTTTATATATTTAACAGCAATCTTAGTGTTTTATTTGACTTGAGATGTACCCACTATGATACAGGATATGGGGTACATTTGAAAATAGAAAACAACTTTGGACTATTTTTGAATTTGATATTAGTGATTTGTACATACATAGATAATATATATATATTCCCCCTTTACATTCATATGTAATACACAGAAAAGCTTCTTAGATTTCATAGATCTATTTGAAACAACCGGATTTTGAATTGAATTCATGACTCGTTTATAGGTAAACGTGTTAATCTAAAGCAATTGTTACTTGCAACTTATAACTTGTACTTGCAATTGCAATCACCAAACACATGCAACAAATTTTGTGAATTTCAAAATACCTACGATACGAATTGAAAGTGGTAATCATACATTATCAGATTTTGGTATTGTGCTATCCGGACTCTCGGTTGTTCGCAACCATTTTTGTGCGCTTGCATTCTCTTTTTGTACGATAATAAACAGTTCCCTATCATTGGACTCTAATTGGGTTCGCAAGTAGTCGATCAGATTATCCTCGTTGCCAATGCAATTGGGAGAGTCCAGCTTTGAATCGAGATTGTAGTATTGGCCATCGTCGATTTTCCTTACAGCAATCCAGTGTCGCTTCTTTATTGGTAGAGTTACAATTCCAAATTTGTAGTCAGCAGGAACGTTGAGAATAAAACCAACCACTTCGTCGGTGTTTATGCATGATGGATCTCTGTAAAAAAAAAAATCACAGATTTATAAAAACACGGATGTATCTTGAATGAAACTCACTTTCGTTTATCAAACCATACGGCCTCACAGTTTTTGTCCTGCAGCGCAGTCATAATAACGTTTACGTCATAGTTACCGAGGCCAAGGACAGATCGATGGGGATTTATCCATACCTGTGGGCTGAGATGTTTACACATTTCGTCTAGTTGTGCCTTTGTATAAGTATCCGCTAGCATGTCATAAACAAATGATTTCTTTAAGTAAACTCGCACAGATAATCTAAAAATATCACACTTACATTGGAATAAATTGTTTAGTGCATGTAGGGCGCACAGCTGACGTCGTTGTCTTTCGTGATATATTGTGTCAAGAGGCATTTTATTAGTAACCATTTAAAGCTTCGTGGTTAAGTTGTTTCAAAAACATGAGTTACCCGTACCCAATTGTTTAGCGAAAAATGTTGTAAACTAATCTCCACCATTTGTTTACAAAAACGAGGTGCTGTCATAAGTGGTTGACATACGCTCAGTAGACATTTGGATCTGTTTGATTTCGCAATTGGATTGTCAGGCAATATATGAGATCTGCTAAAGCGGAAACATTAAGCAGGTTTAAGAGGCTCTGGAGTGACATATTTTTTGAAACGCGCAGAGTAGTTTTTTTTGTATCAGTTAAGTGATACTCGTTACTGGATAGATAAAGATTGATTATTAATTGAAATTCGAGTTCACATTATGACAAGATATTGGGAAGACTGTAGATATTTGATGTAGTCGGACATAAACAGACTTTCTTTAAAACTTTGATTTTATTCGTCTTGCATTATGTACGTAAGTACGCCGCCTGTAAGATTTATTGCGCAGACAGTAGTCATTATGCAGATGATGGTTCACATTTAAAGGAAGCTGCATGTAAACCAGAAATGTAGTACTTAATACTACTATAATACTTAATTTTTGATGTAAACCTTTGTTCAAATGTCCAGATAGGTCCCGCAACTCTACTTATAGGACTACTATCTGTGACTGTAGCATTACAGATCTTCAGTAGTCTGGATATATGGCCCACGTGACGTAAGGCGTCGACTCCTAGGTTTCATAATTCACGTCTCCACCTTTTTACAGAGGCTGATAATGCGCAATGACTACTTGACGTAAGTGATTGATTGTGTTCAGCGACGAAGCTCATTTTTGGCTCAATGGGTACGTAAGTAAGCAGAATTGTCGATTTTGGAGTGAATATCAGCCAGAAGCATTGCAACAGCTACCAATGCATCCAAAAAAAGTCACGGTTTGGTGTGGTTTATGGGCTGGTGGCATCATTGGACCGTACTTCTTCAAAGATGATGCGAATAGTAACGTAACTGTGAATGGTGAGCGCTACCTTGAGATGACATCAGACTTTTTTTTGCCCAAAATGCAAGAGATTGACTTGCATGACATGTGGTTTCAACAAGACGGTGCCACATGCCACACAGCACGCGCAAC
This sequence comes from Eristalis tenax, assembly GCA_905231855.2. Taxonomy (NCBI): domain Eukaryota; kingdom Metazoa; phylum Arthropoda; class Insecta; order Diptera; family Syrphidae; genus Eristalis; species Eristalis tenax. Next base: position 26,842,925 of record HG993127.1, read on the forward strand.
AATGGACTTATTGAGAGGCGAGTTCGGTGAACATTTTATGTCACGTTCGGGACCGGTCAATTGGCCGCCTAGATCGTGCGATTTAACGCCTTTAGACTATTTTTTGTGGGGCTACGTCAAAGCTCATGTCTATACAGACAAGCCCGCTTCAATTGACGCATTGGAAGACAACATTGAAGCATTTATTCGTGAGATACCGGCCGAAATGTTGGGAAGAAGATGCCAAAATTGGACTAAACGGATGGACCATTTGAGGCGCAGTCAAGGTCAACATTTGCATGAAATAATCTTCAAACATTAAATTATATGGACCGTACTATCGATTCAGATAAAGATTTCATGTATTTTTCTGAATTTTATGTGTTTTTTTTTTGAAAAACCTTCCTATAGCTTTTAAAAAATTACCCTTTATATGTCGCCAGATAAGTAAAATACCAATATACACAACATTTAATTTGCTCAGGCCGAGTAGTTGAAGCAGAAGTTGTAGACTGTTGTCGAGTTAGTTACGTCCGACACCCCATCCCTGAAGCAACCAATGTCAATGAAAAGCAATCAGAAGCATATAAAAATCCGATGTTAAAAATATGTTAAGTGCCTGTTCTTTATTAATAGTTATTATCATCACTTTAATGTTTTCTCATTAGTAATCACATGAAATAATAAAAAACAAACAATATATCTTCTATTATAATTTTACATTAGATTTGTTTAATTTTCATTTCTCTGCTTTGTTTAACAATATTAATCGCAATGGAAACGACTCATTTATGATGAAAATTATAAAATATTTCCTAAGGCTAGGGGTCATCAAGGAAAACACAAAACCTCATAAAGAATCAATTATGTAAGCATAATATAATAATTTACAAACACACACACGCAGACACTCGATTTTGCAATAGGCAAAAACAAATCGTAGAATTAAATAAAACGGTAAAGAACAAAGATAAGTCAACAAGAAAAACCTCAGTGTTTCATATAAATCTATGTATGTATGTATGCTTTCTTTTCAGCGATTTTCAGTCAATGGTTTTGTTGTGTTTTTTTGTTCTCAATTTTTTCTTTTATTTTGTTTCTTCAAATTTTAAAGAAAATAAATGTCTAACTATTTAAAAAATATTCAGTTATTTCAGTTGGTTTCTTGTTTTGTTTTGTTTTGTTACTTTTAGTTACCCAAAAACTCTTCAATAAACAAGTACAATTGTATTCTATTTTACAGAAATTCAAATTCATCATCTTTCTCGTTTTCTCCTTTTTTTGTTTGTAACGAAAAGCTTTGTTTCTTACACACTTACATATCAATTGCTACACGATACATCAATAGTTTGAAATATACATACGGGTTCTGTTTTGTTTTTGTTTTTTAAATATATTCCTATGTATAGATATATATAAAGAATTTCTTTTCTCTTATTCAAAATAACTTGTATTTGCAAAATATTTATTGTTTTTGTATTTATTTATCTTTGTTTGCTTAATTGTTTTAACACTTCACTGAGAACATCGGATAGGTGGAAATGTGTTTTTTTTTCTTTGTGGTTAGTGTGAAGTCAAGACGAGTGACTTGGAGCAGAGAAGAAGGTCTAATAGGAACCTCACCTCAAGTATAACACTCCAGCCTGATAAATATTTTCGAAACGTTTTGCTTTCGAGATATTTTTGCTTTAGAATAAATTTTCTTTTGATCTGTTTAACATCCCTAAAGATCGCATGAGAATTCAATGAGTTTCAGTTTGAATTACCCTGAAAGTTGCGAGAGTTGAATTTAGAATAAAGTCTGCATGAATGAATTAGTTTCCAACTCGTCGTGTGCATGCCCATGGACGCCAATGGAACGATTCCAGCGCTCTGCACAACAAAGAAGCGCCCTGTTGTGTACAATCAAACAGTCGTGGTTCCACCTCCGTATCCCGGTTTTTGAATCTGTATCAAGTGAGTGTACCTCTGAGAAAACCCAAAATGCATACGTAGGTGTTTGTCTGCATGAACAACTAATACGCTTTGTTTTTGTGTAATTTATTTTTGTTTGTTTCTTCACTTTGTGTTGCACACTGTACGGTGTAAAATTTACAAATCTTTTTAAAACTAATATCAGTTAAATGTTTTTTCGTTTTCTGAAGTTTACTGACTTCTTAACATTTGTTTAAATAACTAAAATTTTTGTTTCGACCTTTTCGTAAAATTTGTGTGGTAGTTTTGTTGTTTTTAGGTAATATTCGTGCACAGACTTTGTGTATGTAGTTCTTTCGCGTTTGTTCTTGTGTTGTATGGTACCGCATGAGTTGTGTGAAAATTGCTGATTTAGTGGGTTGGTGTTGGTGGTGGTTAGAGCAGTTTTGTTTTTTGCAATGATGGCGGTGGCGGTGATGGCGGTAGATGGTCCTGATCTCTTATTATTGTTGTTGTTCTTCTTGTAGTTAACATTTTTTTGAGTTATTACTATTTGGCATGTCCATTGCTTAAAACGGCTGGCAAAACATTTGCCTGTTGTACCACAGCATTAATAGCATCGATCTCCTTTTTAAGGAATGCATCCACACGTTCGGAACCTTTGTCAGCACCGATGATACGTTTGCGAATACCATCCTGTGATATGAATATCTTATCGCTGTCCCGCATCAGTTGATTTTTAAACTCAACGATGCCAGACACCGTTTCGGTTACAGTCTTATCAATAAATTCCTCGATATTTTTGGTCTCAATGTCGATTTTTTCTTTAAGTTTACTAGACAAATTGTCCATTTCACATTGATCATGAGCAACACTTATTGCAGCGAGCGCCGATGGTACGCTCACGGGTTGACGTTGAGCCATGCCTGGATCGGCGCTCAATCGTTTGTGAATATTATCCGATTCACCTCTATCCTCTGAACCATTGAGCTCATTACAATTATCATTTGATACGGAAATGGCTTGCTTCTGTGTGAGATCTGTGTCGGGAAGTTTACAATTTTGTTGTGTTGTTTTGAAATCAACACTTGACACATTCGATGACGTAGTATTGAGGCGTTTCTCGCCTCGAATCAGGTTTGGCAAAATGAAAATTACAATACTTGCGATAATATGAAGGCACATATAAAGCTTCAGGTACAAACTGATACTGCCCTGCAATCAGAAACAAGAAAAACAAGTTGTTTATTTTATGACGCGAGAACTGAGGAATTATTGATGACTTACCATAAACTCAAGAAGTACAAATGGAAAAGTAGCATAGCCCATAAACACACGAGTTATGAGGCATGTTAAAATATCGTAGAACATTCGAGTGAACTGAGTTCTCTGGAATCGGTGACGGAACATTCGTCTAGCCTGCGTTTGAAAATAAAATTGTTTTATCAGCGCACTGTTGTTGTGCAGATGTGATATAGCTTACATATCGTGCTGCTGTGACAAACATTGCTCCCGTTGCAAATGTAAGGTAGTATCCAGGATAGAAACCATGCCAGACAGCGCTAAGACTGAACGTGAGTATGGTTCCGTATTTTCGGGGAACACGCTCGTAAACGATTGTTCGAAGCCAAATATTGGTGCCAATATTCCAATTGTTAATAGCATCACGGAAGTTTGATGCAAACTAAAATAAATAAAAGACAGTCGTTTAATCTTATGCTTGAAACAACTAAAGCCCTTTCGGTCTCGTTGCGGCACACCCGACGTCATTGTTTTCACCAAACGAATAATATGATGTTCAGCTCAACCCTGCCACACAGAGAAACTAATCTGGGCCTCAACAAAGAAGTATCTCCCAGTTGGCGCCGTCTTGGGCTGGATTTTTTCCGGTTGGTAGAAGCCATTCTCCACTTCTCTGCGGAGCTAGTCTAGTCAATCCCGAGGAACAATGACGTCAGACGTAAAACCACAATAATCGCAAACAAGTCTGTCAACTAAGACAAATAACACTGGCAAAAGCACACTGACTTACCTCAAATGATAATACATTAATGTTTGAAATAAGATCCCATTTGGAATTCCCATCCTTGTCGTAGCCAGTAAAACCTAGACCGGAGTTATTGCAAATAGCATCTGCCAGCAACCAAGCATGGTAATACTTGAATCTAATTGCAGTGGTTGCCATCATGGCGCACCAAAATTTGTATGTAAATGATGTGTTTGATATAAATTCAGGATCCTTAAGACTTTTGATTGGATACAGCTTCACAAATTTCATAAATATGAAAGCGCACACTAAACTGCCAACAACTTTTTTTATAACCGCCTTCGTTGGCGTGGGTTCAAGGACGATCTGCTTCGAGTTTACATTATCCAAATTGCCCTGCAATATATCAAGTTTTGTTTGTATGTCAACACCGCCGTATACACGAAGCGAACAAATGATTTTTGTTTCTACTCACATTCGATGTCGGACTCTTAAGCAAATTGTATCCTTCAATGAATTCAATGTAATCCCTGTAGAATACTAATGGGCCTGCCATTAAGCCTTGAAAATGCAACACGTACGAGAAGTATTCAAGTGCAGATGGAACTTTTTGCACAGCATGATATTGCTGCGCTTTGGTGAGGTCCTATTGGGAAAAGAAATGAATTAGTTTTCTCCGACAAACATGCCGACGCCACGGCTTACCTTTCGTTCTTTGAGAAAACCATCGTGGATACTGAAAGCTAAACTAGTAACTTTCTGCGTTATTATCATCAAGGGCCCTGTAATGTCAAGCGAACAAGATCCGTAGTCATAGATTTGACGATGTAAGTGTATGCAGAGCAAGTAGCACATCGCTACTATAATGACAGTTCTGTAAATATGAAACAAAATTCAATTAGACTTTCAATGATATTTCAAGTGGGAGCTTGTACCTTTGAACTACTGCTGGACTCTGAGTTCTTATCACAATATAGCATACTGAAGGAAGTCCCGCGATATGTATCGCCTGTTGCCCAAAACAAAAATATCCAAAGACAAGGCCCAATGATAGGCCAAATGTGTGGCGAACAGCGGAAGATACTTTGGAAGGATGCAAGACCGATCGGAAGAGTGAAGCCAGGAAGAGAGCAGATATTTGGCAAATGAGAAAATTTATCTGCAAATAGAAAAGAAAACAATATAAGCATTGAATTCGAAATTCTAAAATTGATTATGTTAAGATGATTGAATAAATGCTCGAATCTCTCCTAAAGTGTTAGCGATGTAAATGAATGCAATTTTCTCTTGCTCCCCCGGGATGGGGAAGGAGAAACATTTCATGGATATAATTTGATGTGAGTTGTTAATTTATATGAGAGCATGTCATTGTACCACCAGTTGCTTTACTGAGTTAGCGGCAATGTGTATTTTTTATACAACACTAAATAAATTGCAGGGCAATCGTTTCTCGACAGGATGACTTTGACTTGAATGACTGACTGTGTTTCACTTTACAAAATGCAAAATACAAAATCAATGAATATTTACAGCCATTTCAATGACTTTTGGTGGGCGCCGCAGTGTAGTGGGTAAGTGCGTCGACTCCTGTTCAATGTTTTGAGTCTGGCACAACAACTTTCATTTTCATGACTCACAGACTGTGTCAAGAGAGTTCAACTCTCAAACTTCGCCAATCGGAGTTGACATATACCTTGACGGAGACCAATGGATGCGTCTGCAATGCAGTGTATCATGGATTCTTCTTGGTGGTAGCTATTCTGCTTAAAATCTTGCCCACTTTGCGTTGACATGTGTGCGGGAAGATTCAACCACGCACTAGCTGTATAGCGACACGAGTCATAGCAAGCATCTATGAATCCAACGCCTAAGCTAGCTGAGCAACCTAGACGACATGGACAACGTGACTCCTGAGTCGGAGTCTTCGATTCTTAACCTGCGGGCCATCATAGCACAGCAAGCCCACGTCTAATGGTACACACAAAGGTGGAGAACGACCACAAACTCTTCGTGTGCGTTTCTAGCTAGCTGTAGATCGAGCTACAAATCTGCAAAGGCTTGTCTTATTGCAGCACAGACTCATCCTAAGCTGAAGCGCCACATAAATAGGACATGATGCTTGCTTTTCTCGCTGGGAACAAGCTCGTAACATAATTTCAAATCACTTTGCTTACTTTCGTTAAGTTTCGTCCACGTTTGCTTGTTTCTGGGTTCAATCACCGACTCATGCGACCGGCATGGCTCTCTAGCTTCGCCGCTTGGAGCTGACCCCTTTCCAGTCGTGTAGAAGGTAGTCGCACGGTCAAACAAAATTATGCCTCCTTGATCAAGATACACATTCAAAACCATTTCACAGAGCTCTTGCCAAAAACAATGGAACAATAAGATCCAGCGCATCTGTTTCCTTCACGGCCACAAACGCGTGTATTCATTTGACTGCGCAATAAAATCGCTCCATAGGCAAGTGTGCAAATAAACTTGTATGAATGCATGTGTGTTCCATTAAAATTCTCAAAACAAAAAAATCCTTTTTTTATTTCGAATCTGTGATCACATTCAATTAAATTATTCACGCGATCGTTGCGCTGTTACGTCATCTTGCCAATACTGTGTATCCCCTTGCCACGTAAGAAGGTACATTTCATAGACAACGAATGATTTGCTTTTAATTAAGACCAATTAAGAATACTCAACCAATTAGGAAAATATTAGAAATATGACGACTGTCCTTACGAGAGCATTTAAGTGCACACAAACCTAAAAAAAGAGTACAGCTGTGCTCAAAATGATTGCAGTCGTCGACTTCAAGAAAATAAATACTTCATTTGATGCAAATGAATACATCTGAGTTTCTATCTATGCCAAACGAAATCTGCCCCACTCGATGTAGCTGCGATTCGACGCCCGACGCCACCATCGGTCAGTGAGGGGGTTGCAGAGATTTTGTTTTTTTATTTAATTTATTTATAAATAAGAACCAGAATCGAATGTCATTACCAAACACACATCTTATGCGATTTTCAGGATTTGGCAACGTCTAGTAGTTGAGTTTGTTTGGTAACAGGTTAGATGACGAAAGGACTATTTTTTCAGTTGTCGTGGCAGTTGATTTGCACTTTGACATATAAATTTGGCAAACGAATCAATTGTACAACCATTTTGTGCTCCTAAACGGAAGCTCTTATCAGAACTGTTCACGACAAGAATGCATGATAGAATAGCGTCAAGCTGTCTTTCACTGCGTAGATGCGGTCGGAATTTCGAAAGGGGTTCAGCATTCATTGAATCGTAATCAGATTGCCTGGAATGCATTTGTATTATGCGTTTGCTGACATTCTTATAAATGTTTAATCATCTTCTTTGCAAATAAAGTACGTCAAGTCGTACTATTGTCTAGGTGGCAAATCTAAGGAGATATGTAGCAGCAAACCAATGAGAAAAAGTAAACGTACGTCTTAGGGCCCACCGACCAAAGTTCATCAAGAAGATCATCTCGGAAGCACTGTCAATATATAATGAGTGCAACGCATTTAAGCAGAGTCAAGGGATCGAGTTGAAATTGATGCCGGTATTCTGGTTGCGAAGTGCACACAACACAACGTGACGTATAATAAATAAAATCATATAAGGTTTCTTGTGACCGATCAATTGCTTGGTACTCTGTCTTCGCGTTTTGTTGTGAGCAGAGTGTTTGTACAAACAGTTTGTTTGATGATTTACTCCACATTTTTTTTTTTTTTTGGATCTTCACATTGGCTTACAATCGTTTGTAATAAAACGCAGTGCATTACGATTGGCATCCACTGATTTCGAATTCCATTAAATCCAAGAACACCTCCAATACTCGCCTACATTTTGGGTTTCCAGGTTTCAGAGGTTCGCGATTGGATTAGGGTTTGCACAGGCTGGGAAAAACTTTATTTTTTATCCATAGCCGAGAAGTGCACTTGGCATCATTGTCATGCATACACGTCTACGTGATGGACAAGTCAGTGTTGTTTTAATATCCTGCTATACTGGTGATGACCCGCTCTGCCTTGTATTTTTACAATCTGGCCTACGCCAGTCCATATAAAGGCGGTCCACACTAAAATAACCCGCCACACGACGTTCGGACAGGATCCAAAACGATTAAATTTAGACTCGCCATTCCATAAAACGTTCCTACAGAACGACAGACCCCTGTCTCCATTAGCTATTAATAAGTTTGTTTATGACTCTCTCTAAAATAAAAGCAAATGTGATTTTTCTCTTTTTTGTGTATTTTCCATTTTCCATTTTCGCGTCTTGTGTCGCATCAGATGCATCATCTTTTTGTTCTGTCAAATATCCGTCAAAGCTAACCTTCAGCTCATCAAACATGGCGAAAAATTTCGTTCTTATTTAACACAAGCTCATGCTCGCGCATGGCTATTAAAGTTTGACCTTAAGAGTTGAGTACACTGAGCTATCTTGTTAGTTTCGACTGTTAAAAGCGAAATCGAAGTGGCGAGGCGACAATGTGATAGGATGCATTGAATTCGTATCGTGGACATGATCAAACTATGCGAGTTAATATAGAAGCGCTCTTGTCAGTCTTGACTTTTGAATTTGTCATACATGGATCATGGCTGAACTTAGTGATTACTATTGTTGAGAAAGGAATCTAAGAAAGAGGAGAACTTCACTCAACGATAGCGTGACTGGTCAAGTTACAGATCTATTGAGCCAATCTCTGTTCTTTCGACGTGGGCTTATACTCATTTTAGCCAGCTTCGAACATGACTTGAATCAGTGTTAACAACGTGAATAATATAAAAATTCAAGGGGCAGGGGACACACATATTTTTATTCCAGCATCCTTCTCATGCCACTGAATTAGCTTAGCTTGCAGCATATCTTGTTATTCAAACGTTCAACGCTTTCTGTCGGATTCAGTTATCTATCGAGCAAACAGTCTAAGATCGAGTTTGATATCACTCTCGGGCGCAACCATTCAGCTTTCTAAAATAGAGATTCACCAGTACCATCATGAATACCAATGACAATTGCATAGTTGAGCAGCTGAATAACTAAACTAACACACTTGCTGCATATAAGCCACCTTCATATAGCCTCACGATATATAGCTACAACCTGAGAACCCTGAACGCGAGAAACACATAAGTTCCCATTCCCGATGACAATAGTGCACGGCAGGTGTTCTCAAGGACTCTCTACAATGTACATACATAAAATCACAAAAATTCAAACCACTTAACAACCGAGTTTTATCGCTTAGTTCAACACAGACTAGTCTGAATAGCGGGCTCCGTCTTGAGTATGAACGCTGCATCCTACAAGCATTAATCGATAGATTAATTTATGTTTTCCAACCGGTTGTGCTTACACTTCTTAGAGAGTGTGTAAATAATGAATTTGATGTCATCTTTTTATTGACCTTGGGCACCTGATGCGGGGAGCAGAAGAAAGGATGTATCTTTTGCAAATAATTTTTCGGCTGAAGAAATGAATTTGCTTATGCAGCTTTGGGGAGTTATTTGGTGCGTGCATTTTTAATTCTGTTTTGTTTTTTTTTTATTCGTTTCGAAGAACAACCCAAGCAAGGTCTCACCTCTAAGAGAAATGGGGTTTGTTCAAATATTTATATTCAAATATTATATATAGTGTTCATGTCGCGGCACATTGAAGCAGTTTTGTGTCTATAAAGGGGAGGGGAAATAGCTCACTAAACAGACCGGGGCATTAAAGCATCACGGGTACAACCGTGTTTTAACTTTGGGGTGGCACATTAAGGCTTAGAAGCGTTAGGTCATGAATTGTCATCTACCTTTGAAGATTGATTAGTTTTTTTTTTTTTCAGCTAAAAAAATCCTGCATACCATGAACATGTTGTTTCAAAAAGGCCTGCATGACCCTAAAAACGTAAATTCACAAATGCTGGACTGTGAAACAATGAAAATCATTGATGTGCCTTGTTCTGTTACCAAATCCAGGAAATAAGAAAAGACTCGGTGTTTTAAATTTCATTTGATCGAAACACCATGTCGGAACTATGACTGCTCTTGTCGGAATCTTTTCAAAATAATACGATAGAAAGTCTAAATGTTCGATTTAGCATCTGGAAGCTTTAAAAAATATATGTTTATTCACGAAATATATGCAGTTGCCCGCGCCGATGTCAATCCGAAAACGAAAGATCAATTTTCATTTTGAAAAGCTCCTTCTTGACAACCGTACGCCATTAGCATTGGCTAACTGGTGTTGGCTGCACTGCAAGTAAGAAATTGGAATGACTGTTAAAAAGTACAGCCAAATGGTCAAATAACATAAAGTACGAATAGCTCTGCTGATGTCCACCAGCACTGTAGCGCCATACCCAAAAGATAAAGAAGAATAACTCTGAATGATATTATTGTTGGTTTATACAAGCGCCAAAAAGATGTACATCTCTAAAGTGGCAGGTTTGGATGACATTAGCAGTCGAATTTCGGTGTTAGTGAGAAACACGTTCGGCAACATATGTATGCAAATGCTCCAAATAAACTATTCAAGTCCATTTCAAGCGTGATTGTAATCGACAGTGCGTTGATGTTCATTTTTTTTTTATGTGACCTTGCCCATTCGGTCTGGTGCCCTTGGCCTTGCGGAAAAACAATAAAATTCTGTAGGCTTGTAAATTAGTCTGCAAAGCGATTTGAATGATAATTTTTGGAGTGTGCCAGTTAAAAATCCTAAAAATTAGTGAGTGGATTTTCGCACATTATGAGTGCAAAACAGCTGTTCACATATAACTTATCTGAGCAGCTGTTTTGGTTGCCTTTTTATGGCGTGGTTAATCGGGACTTCAAAAGTCAAGGCTCTCAATTGATTCCCCCAAATAGCTTGAGGTCTTTCTCCTCATTTAAGCACCGCAAGTAACGGCGTGGAAGGGCTCCGTTACGTTGACCCACACGCTTGGAGCCACGTATTTACGAATTTGCTGGACTTCTCTATCATATTGATTGATGTGGCAAACGATATCATCCAAAGTTACATGACGTTGCTCAAAAGCGTCGCGTATGTACGTGGAAACAACAAAAAAAAATTGTCTGCCTGTGGTGACGTAGCTTCAATTCTGTCTAGACACAAGAACTTCTACACATTTGAACACCGGACTTCGTTTTGTTTATTCTTCACACAATAAAAAACAAGAACAGAAGTAAAACCAGTTTCTGCAACCATTTTTCTATTTTAAACATGAACATGCTGTACATTGTTCAACAGCAAATAATAGCTCAATTATGAGCTCTGGCAAAGTTCATCGATAAGACGTTTGTTAACAGCTGTCATTAACATTTGATTACCCTTTTGGACTTACATCAATTCAACTTTGAAATTTATGTGACAGTTCCACGTGTCGGGTTGAAATGCAAGAGATGCAATCGACGCTATTTCGCCTTGAATATACACTTTCCTGGATAATTACGGGCATCTGCCTGACACTTACAGAGGTAGGTGAAACCAACCGAGGCAACTGTACGCTATCCACTGTTACTTCATTCTTGGAGTATGTTACAGATCAGATTTGTTCTAACAACGGAGACTACTTGTGTGATTTTCTCTAAAATTCGGAGTTCTAGTACGGTGCAGTATACGTTTAAATGAACGTTTGTTTGAATTGCATTGACATCTCTGAATATCGCACATTCGCAGTTGCTACCCGATTTAACGAACTTACTGACGCCTACGCACTTGAGCCTACGCTGTCATGTCACATGTAGTGTCCGACCGAACATTCTGCCACCTTCGGCAAAGCATTCGGCTTAGGCCAAAGGAGACCGAAGATTTTGCAGAAGCTGAATTTTTATTTTTCTATAAAAAAAAGAATTACGTTTTTTTCGGATATACAGCTTTAAAACCAACAGATTGTGCATATGCAAGTTGGTAAACTATTAAGTGGTTTGTATAAAAGCATGCAATTTATTTGAACTGGTTCAAATCCTCTCTTCGCATTTTTCTGTCACCTTATATCAAAATGTGTATTCTTGAATTCAATTGAGGTGACAAAATGGCACTTAAATTCTCAACCCAAAAGAATTCAACTAGTTGGCAACACATGCTGCACATTTGTGTCTACAAGTGGGATCAATTTCCATTCGGTGGTTACATTTGCTAATTCTTCATGTGCAGAACTCTTTCGTATTGGATCGCGTCTTTGCTATACTTCCCAGATTGACTATATTCAATGACAGCCCAAGAAAAAAGACAATGCAAACCTTTCGTTTTCTTAAAAAATTGGATTTCTGGGTGTGATTGGAATTGTCCTCTATTAAAGCTATCAGTCACTGAAATTGCTGGTCTGTAATTATTTTAACACTAAACGTTAACATATTAATCAACTTTTATTCCTATCAATACAGAATTTGGGTTAAAACTTAAAAAAATTTATCCTACGCGACAAAATCTCTCTCATTCCATAACACTTTCGTGCGAGTGTCGTGCGAGTGACAAGTGTGGAGTATACAAATTTGTCAAAGTGACACATTTTTTTAGGTGACACGAATTCGTTTTAGCGCACTACCTACCAAAAACATCATCCGTTATAATAACTTCCACTGCATTATCGTCTGACATCGAAATTCCGCTTTATTTCCCATTATAAGAAAAATAAAATAACTGCATCTGCAAGTGGTGGCTTGATTCATGGAATTTTCTGAGGATGGACCTTTACATCCCCAAATCCATCAAGTGCTTCATTGCTTAGCTGGACATCTCCCTGTGGCCCGAGAGCATAGAGTAATGCCCAAGTGCTGGGTACTAAGAACTTTAAATTCTTCGCGGAAACACGCCACCAGTTTGGACTCGATATCAGCTGGAGGTATTTTCAACATTGATTTCATTTTGGCCGGTTCATCGACAGCTTGGAAAAGGGAAGTTTGACATTTCGGAAAAAATACCTGCACCTTAAAACTTGTGCCTTCGATCCATCCGTTTGAACGCGGGTAGTCTTATTATTGATGAGATCATTGGATTTGTCACTGTCCGCTGGTTGGAAAGGCTTTCGAAACCAAGGAAAAGAGTAAAGTAACTTTCGAGTTCCAGCCACTGAAATGGCTATTTGAATGGAGCTCTTAACAGCAGTCTTCTGCAATCAGAGATTCAATGCGAGTAAAATCAGTCTCGCCTAGTTACACTTGTCACTCCCAGACATGCAAGTCTGTGGATCCTGGTCAATGCCTTCTATTTAGTGTTATCAGAACATCCTCAAAACAGGACCGACAATCGCTGTGTACATCCACAGGATTGTTCTGGGTTTTGCTCCACACTTTCTGCCCAATATCGCAGTTCTTCGTCATAGGCGAGGGACGTTTTTTTTTTTAATCATCCTTGTAGATAAGTTCCCATTCATTTTTGGAAACCTAATGAATATAGAAATCAAGTAGCTCCACAAAAGTCTCTGACGTGAATGCGAAAAATGTAAAAATGTACGATTGAGGTGCATTCACGAATGATTCAAATTGTATTCCCTAGTTAATTATTTACCCAAGAGCCCAGCAAAAAAGATAAACCAACTAGCTAGCCGACAAGTAGAACAAGACCTCGCACACCCATCGGAATGAATGAATGAAGAGGAGGAGAGGAGAAAATGAAAGTCGTTGAACAAGAATCTAATAACATTAACGCTGATCAATCTCAGCTTATGCAGTACTCCCCCCGCATTCATTTTTATGGCAACTTATTCAAAATGCAGACAAGCAATGCAGTAGACTTGAACTCAATTAACACACCACAACATGCACTTTTGAGAGATACCATTCAAAATCATTTACAAAGCAAAACCTAATAAATTATCACCCCCATCCATCGGCCCTTGGATGGGAGACAATTCTTGCTCTGAATTATAACAGCCTTTCTTCATCCATGCCTAACCCACATTTCAACCGCACCAACAACAGCACAAAGGAATGGGGGGCGAAATTTTCAATTCAAGATTTTTTTCAACACTCAAAGGGATATTGACACTGCGGTGGTGCAGACATTGTTCGCTCGCCGAGCTGCTATTTATGCTGATTCCATGCGAATCTGTATCACCTCTTATGCGAAGTCATTACTTTTTATTGCAGGCAACAATTTTGTCAAGAGACGTCGGTGCTCCTTCGGACGCTCTTGCGAATTGCAGTCTGCGCGGAGAATTGTTTGAATTCGTACGAGGGTGTCTATGCATCTTCATTTTGATTATATGCCGTAATTGATTAAGGCTGCGTTGGACCTTCCTTAGAGTCATGTGCTTCGTTTGTGTTCACAAAACAAAGAGAAATCAATCAAAGTTAAATAACATCGTGCGATTTGTTATCAGTTGGAGTGATTAGTATATCAGTGGCGACACGAGGAGTTTATCTTGGGCGGAATGTGTAGTTCGTGCGTCGGAGTATAACAAAAGATGTGTGCGTACACAATCGCTTGTGGTTTTGTTGTCTTTAAGAGCGTTTTGGTTCTACTTTATTTCAGAAGTAGCGAATCTGACTTGAAATGGGAATTAGGATGAGTCAAAAGTTCTTGCCATCAATAATAATTCATAAGACAGCAGAACTTGTACTCAGTCTCGCCTTGCAAAAGCGAACAGGTGGTCGTTTTACGCTCCGAACGCAGTTAGTGACTGGAGAGATGTGAAGACGTGTTGAACGGGTTGCGTCTCAAATCTCAATCAAATGCTGCAGTCGATGATAGCCAAAGAAAAACTTTTGCATTAACAGTCTATAAAGGAGCTTCCGATTCCAATGATCAAACGTCATGTAAAAACAATTTCAAACAAAACAAGTTCACGAACAAAGAACGCTCGCAAATAATAAAAATTCTCATCTCATCTTCATTGACATGGATGATCCACAAACGTGGACGAGGGGCCAAAGTGCACACGAGAGACCTCCTCGTCAGTCGATCCTTTGCCATTGACTCGAACTCGTCCGGAGTTATGCCCAGGCGAATTTTTGGACTTGGTCCAATCGTCCTCGTCCTGGGTCTGTCAAGCGGTCGCCTACCTGATGGAATGCGTTACCATGTCGGTGACGACAATTTTAAGAGTATTTAAACCAATTTTCCGTCTTAGTTCTCGTCCCAGTAAACAGTTTCGTGAAGTCGTAGTCTAGTGAACAAATTTGAGATGAAATGTTCGTTCCCATGGCAGTGAGACAATGGACAGAGAAAGTGCGCTCTCAAGAATTGCGCATCGCTAGACAACACTTAAAGAGCTACACAAACACATAGAAAGTTAACTAAAGAACTAAAGCTAGTCGATCATATGAAAGGCACACTGGCGACGCGCAGCAGTAGCTTCCACGCAAGCCAACTACTGGAGTAATCTCGTGTATGACAACATTCGTTCAACTCACTGCTCAACAGTGGAAGCTCTATCTCCCAGAGGTCGTGGGCCTTGTCCTAGCTGGTGTTGAGATGGAAGGGTTTGACGGTCTGAAAGAGGGAACGCCGATGCTGCCTTCAACAAAGGACAAGCAAAAGCGACGCCTTGAACAGAACACCAATTTGGCAGGCATAACTTCAAGATAGAATGAGATTTCTCGGTTTACCTCTCGGGGCAGGTCACTAATAACATCAATTCCCTTCGAGAGAAAAGTTCTCGCGTTCTGTTTGCGATCAACCAATAACTGCTTGGCTGTACAGCGACATCTGTCTAACCAACCTACGGAAGCAACGCTTAAGTTGACTGAGCCATCTAGACACTCAACGGACAACTAGGTCGAAAAGTCTTCGAATCTGAGCCTGTCGGAAAACAGTGGAAATGTACACTCAAGTGAAAATGGACCTCAACTAACATGATTGCTAAATTGGACACATTTACCCAGTTTAACTAGAAAGGCTTGTGAATTGAGGCTCAGGTGCACCTTGTTCAGCAGCACCACACAGTAGCACAAATGAATTTCGTGCTTACGGCTACTCTGCAGCTTCAAGCAACCAAAATTAAGAAATTATGTGTGCACAGCACTTCGGAAAAAAGACGTCTCTCACAAGAAATATCTCACTGCCAACATTATTGCGAATTGCATCTTCAAGGTTTAATCACCACGGCGTACATGCTGCCGCAAGAAACGGCATTCGAAATAACAAAACCGATGCGAAATTATCATTTCGCAAAATGACATTTCAAAACTTCAAGACCCAACAAACGAAGCGCTACTAAATATAACTTGAGACATGCATAGTTCGTGAGTATGTATGCCTTGACCAACGACTAGTAGATAGACAAAGCAAGGCAGTCTTGAGAATAAAATTAAAGCGGGAACTTAATGGATTGTGGACTTTGTCCGGACCACTAAAGACTTTCGGTCAAGACAAGATTTGTAAAAGTTCAAACTATCAAACACAATCTCTGGAATTGTGGCGTGATCACGGTAATAAATTCTTTAACCAAAAGATCAAACTATCGCGTGAGAGGAAGTGACTTCACATGCGACAATACCTGCACCGACCAGTTATTGCGTTCCCAAACCATATGTATGCATCGTCATGCATTTGAAATAAAATAATTTGAAGCAGTTTTAGGAGAAACATTTCTGATTCGAGTCATGTCAAAGTGATGATCTCAATTGACAGATTTTTTATTTTTTTTTTGCCGAAGGTCATTCGTGCTTATGTGTTATCGAACTGGTAGTTTCGTAGATAATGTAGATGTAACGCGGTATGTGTCCACACACATATTCATGTTAATAATTTGATTTCCCCTTTGTTTCTCCATTACTTACTCCAAACATGGTGTCCGTATCGTCAACGTGACGAGAGCGGCACAATAGTTTCGCTTTTTTCTTCTCTTTTCATTTGTTTGTTTTGCGCACAAGGGTAAGACACGGTGTACATAATTATATCCACGCCAATAGTACGTAAGACAAAACAGGCGGGTGATATCATTAAACAAAAACGAGATTGTCGATTTAGTTTATTTTATTTACAGTCTGGCAAGCAAGATATTTCAATAAATAGGCTTTTTTATTTGTTGACGGTCTATCAATAGTGGCGGTGCAATGTGGAACTTGTAATCTTTACTGAGGTTAATGAACTCGAGGCTGACAAGTGACAGAGAGCTTCATGAGCTCTACTTTTTTAATTTATCAAGCCACTAGTTGCATCTGGCCGCATGGAATGGTTGTTGTTGCTTCGTAGTATGTTGTCACTTGGTCCGTACATGGAAGGAGGGAACTGATCAACACATTTACTGTCAATAAAAGAACACTATAACAGACTGTAAATGATTGCGTCAAGCTTACTATGAGTGCCTTCGTCGAATTCGAAATACCTGGCATTGTCAACCTTGACTAAGAGTTCAATTCTAAAGACAATATCAGCGCTTAAGATCAAGGCGGCGGACAAAGATGTTCCGACTGTTGTAAAACGCTGTCAATTTACTGCTTTGTTCCGACTGTTATCAAACGCTGTCAATTTACTGCTTTTTCTGTCCGAAGCATGGACACTCTCTTAATTGGATTGTCGGAATACTCTATTTTCGCCCCAAATTCTGTCCGAAGTTAGAAGGTTGAGCTAATTCAAGGAACGTATCCCGGAATTGACCACCTCTAGGTTGGCTTAGATCAGAGAGACAGTCGGCACACTTAGGCCTATTTAGGCCGATTGTGTTACTATACCGATCTTCTTCGGCAAACCAGTTGGTGTCTTTGGTGAAGGTGTGGAGTTGGTTGACACTATTGCTGTTTAGATCGGCCAGCTTGTTGAAGAAGTAGGCCCTTTAACGAGTTTTCCTTCTTCAGGACTCTGCAATTACAGACAAGGTTCACAATGGTGTCCTCAATTTAAATGTGTGAGTTCCGATTGCCCAGTGCCCAATGATGACTTCTTCTCATCAGGCTGTGTACTCGTCTCGGATCGAGAGTTGGCCATAATTGTAGTTAGCCAGAAGATCATCTGGGACCAAGAATACTATGAAATAGAATTTCTAGATCCAGTAGATGTTTTGCATGAGCGATGATAGATCCCCATCCAGATCCAACAAACTCCACGACAAAATTTAACCAAGAAACTAAATACAAGTGTCAACCATTTTGTGGTTCCCATAGTAAATTGGTTTGCTTCATATTTCGATGACATTTTTGTTTCAATATGTTGCTTGGACTTTGCCATGTTGATTAGCGCCACCATTCAGTGAAACCATTGAAACGCAGAACTCGATTCTGACAGGTAACGTCGTTTTTGACAAAGGTCAGGCCGTTGGGTGATAACTGGACAAGTATATTTTGCGACAAGAATCCAACCAGTTATCATACAAAACGCGAAATGTGACGTTCAGGAAATGTTTCTTGTAACGAAGCCAAAACTGGTTGTGCTGTGTGTATAAACGACTTCGTTAACCTTGAAATCACCCACCTTGACCGAGTTAAATTCCGAAGGCAACTACAGTTCAACAGGTGGTCGACTGCCGAAGACATTCGGGTGGGTCTGTAACTGCCCCAAATATGAGTGACGTGTGCAAATGCGCCTTCGGCTTCTCAGAAGCATTTCTTTATTTCAATCAGTGCAAATCGGTAATGCTGCTAATTTTTCTTCTTGAGCCTTAAATGTTCCAGCAATTGAATGCATCCAGTACCTTCTGGTAATTCGTGGAATGATTTTTCCACGAGGGTAGCTCACTATCTTTCCTCGTCTATATTCAACTCTGCTCTACTCTACACTGCGGTCGAGCAGACGTAAGTCCAACTTACAGAGGACTGCTCGAGATTTTGCAGATCGGTACTTGACAGAGTTCTTGTGAGTACACAACTGCAGCAGTAATGACGGTCGAATCATGAATGTAAAAGAAAAATATCAAATTGGGCACATTTTGCCTGGTTTTTGTCTAAATGTTCACCTTCAGCGCACCAATAACATCCACAGTCTAATGAACACACTAGATATAAAAACTTGGCAGCACTTATCGAACAACTTCAAGTGAAAAGTCGAATGATGCAATGATGCAATCTTCTTTCGATTTCACACAAAAGTCGCCCGATTAGAACTCAGAAAAATATTAACGTCTTCTGTTTATTTCAAAGTCCACGAGCTGATCCGACTCACACATCGACTGAGTCGGAAACTCTTTTGTCCAATGCTTTAAAACTTGTTTCGTTAGAAGGCTAACTAGATACCACATATTCACGCACTTTGAACCACAGAATCTGGTTCGACAAGAGGTACAAAATACACTCTCATCTCGCCCGCCGAATACCTGATACCACCCACATAAGCCAGAGCGTGTATCATTGCAAATGTCATTCTTTATCTGACATACTGTACACAACAATTCCTTTTTATAAGCCACCATTCGAAAAGCAAAAGTTTCCTCAGACCGACGACAAAGACTTGGTGCGATTCTTTGTTCGAATTCCCTCGTTTGTGAGTTTCATGGCGAACGAATTTAACAAGGAGAATGTTGTCGCGTTGTGCGCTTAAGGGTAGTTGAAGTACACACATGGACAGCATGCTCAGACAAAAGAGGCGCTAATCGTATTCGGATTCCACCCATTTAGAGTGAAACGTAAACTGGGTTAAACTGATAATGAGCGAGAAATGAAACAATTTCATTCGAACGCATGCCGCAAACTGGCGTCTGTACATCATCTGTGCAATCGGGCCGGCAAAGGCAACAAACGCGTTTTGCTTTTTATGAATTTGGCATTGAACTGCGTTGCAGGCGATTACACAATTAAGCTATTCCCCAACCACAGCGCCTAGTCAACGGCGAAGACAGCTAAACCCGTCCGAATGGGAAGCGAGACTGAACGCACATTGAACGCGCGTTTGCGGCGGTATTGGGAACTCGTTTGCGATCAACTACCCGGTCGGTCGGTTAAAACAGTTTCTGCATCACTCGGTAAGGAGAGTGAATGCCACAAAACTGGTTGGTGTGTGTTCGTGCGCGCAAACTTGATTGGCGAATATGAGGCAAGAAAGGTCTGCGAATTCGTTTTGGTTAAATGTGCTCCGGCATTGTTTAATCGTGTCATTCTAGACTTTGATCGGCTATGTTTAGTAACATACTAACTGATTGGGTGTTGCTGTGGTGGCGAGTAAATGCGAAGTCTGAAATGGTTATGACTTGGCTTTTTTATTAAACGACCGTAGCTTGAATTAGCGATCCGGTGTGAAGTGTACTACGGTTTGCATAACGATTCAAGTGGACGCATACTGAATGCGCTAAGAGAATTTTATTTATGCCTTATTAATTAGCAGGGGAACTTTTTAAACTCATAAACTCACCTCCGCATGAAATGCCTTTGTTCCCCTCGACTGAGAGGCAAGATGACATTTGAAGTTGAAGAAATAATGGAATGATTTTGTCGATATCTAAATTTGTAGGACCGATGCTGCCGCAAAGTGTTAAGGTTACCTAAACTGAAGTGGAATCGAATGGTATACACAACTCGTTATTGCTCAGAGAAAACTTGGCTTAGCTAAGCATGCATCCACCGAGAATTGTCAGTGATGCGAAAGTAAAATCTGTCATCTAAAAAATAAGTCGTGCCCTTTCCTCCTTTAAAATCTAACATTTGTGGTCGATGGACTAAGCAATTCAGTTATTACTCATGTATGTAGAAGATAGAAGCGCGATGGTGGCACAATAAGTGAACATCCCCAAAACCAATTTCATTACATAAGTATGTAGACTTGGCAGCACTTGAAAATGTGAAAATATATGAAAAACTGTCAGACATTTTGACAAACGACATACGTTTCTTTCATAATTTATATCGTTTGTTTTTTTACTTAAGGAGTTACGAATATCCAGTTTGGACTTGTAGAATGTCGAGCGAGAAATATGTGTAGTCTGCTCGTAAATGTATGTTTATTGTGAATGGGGAGGAATAGACAGATCCAAATTCGTGTGAACTCCATGCGGCCGAAAGCCAGCGTAAACTGATAGCCATTCATGGCGAGACAAGTAGTCTCAAGCGAGTGTTACGGATGAAGTCATTGAGGGGAGGAATGCAATTTACTAGTTCACTTGAGCATCATTTATTAAAAAGAGCGATAACACATGAACAACGACGACAGAGTTCGGCGGCGTTCAAGCGAGTCTATTGACCTCGCGATGACCTATAAGATTAATTGCGTGCTTTTGGGATCTGTTTAGTAGGTGCACGGAGATCTTTTGGCGACCGCATTAGATCAGAGCGTTACACTCAAGCTTAGAGCGAATACACAGGACTCATAAATTGTCCTTGCGTTTAAAGCATTGATATACGTACCCCTCGGTTTCATGGACGAAAGCGTCATGTATGGATAATGACTGGTTATTCATGGTCCGCTGAAGCGACAGCAGACAACATTGAGTAGAGCAGAAAGCAAAGACAGTTTTTGTTTTTAATTGTTGTGTTTCAGTAGCTGTCAAGGTTGCAAATGACATCGAGCTGTCATTGTCTTCGGCAAGGTTGCGATTGCAGAATACGTATAGATTATATAACACATAATGACATGCAGGCAGTTCGTCGCACCGTGGAAAAATTTGAGAGTGAGTACACTCATTCACAGTCACCAACTGATTCGGAATGAAGACAATATAGCCGACGTAGCGGCCAGTAGCGAAAAAAACCCAGAAATGGTGGTTCGGCTCCAATCAGCGTGCCAGAGTGTCAGCCCAGCTTAAGACTAAGAATACGACCAAAAAGACAACTCCGTGAGTTCGCATATGGGCGCTGGGAATGTCGGGCGGAGATCGCAAGAGGACCGATTTTATATCTCACACAATTGATGTTGATTTAAATGTCTTTCCGTATCGTTATTATCTGGTCACTCAGTAGAGCATCATCGATTCATTTCTGATGTTCGGCAACATTAGACTTGAACACATCCAAAACAACTTGCATTGAATGGTTCGAACCAGAGATGGTTCGGAGAAGATATATATCGATACCACAGGAAAGTCTGTCAAATGCCTTAGAGCGCAACAATCCTGATTGGACAGCCATTGTTCAAAGGATAGTCATAATTAAGGAGCCCTTTAAAGACAATTCATTACATGACAGTCTATCAGCGATTAGATGACCTTATAAAGAGAAGACGTCAGTAGCTTCCCTCGGTTTGAGGAATGTGAAAATTTAAGGACGGGCTGGACAAATACTTTTCTCCATCTATTCGAAAAGAGACCAGCAGGTGCGGTGCTGTTGTAGTTTGCATGTAAATCTTCAATTACGCGAAAAGGGCACTCGGCTATTCTTTGTTATGAGTTAGAAGTTTGGACTAAAAAGAATCGAATTAATTTGATTTCACGGAGATGATTGGGACTTCTCTTCGAGTTGGAATCTTTTTATTGCTCAGAAATACCAACTATGTAAATAGTTGTGAGGTGATACTGTTTAGTTGTTATAATTCGCCTTTGTACTGTGGCGTGGTCTAATCGAGGCCTCAATTAGCCAGGAACATCGTTGACAGGCGATGAGTCATAAAGTCAGGTGATTCGTGGTGAGGCAAATACGAAGGTGTGTTCATCATCAGACGAACATTTTAAATTACTGCTTCTAATTACTACAACAATTTCACACTCAATTAGACGGGTTCACAATCGTACTCATACCCATCGGGTGCACATGTACTGCAACCACATATTTAGTCAACCATTCAATCATTATAAATCTCCGCCAAGATTAGACTTGAAATTGTATTGATATTCCATGTTTTGAAAATAGATAAGGACAATCAAATACAATTCAAACCAAACAGGAAATGGAAATGTCAACCCGGTCAAATGGATGAAAACAGAAGAAACGAGAGACCGCTCCAACGAAAATACAAGTGTTATCCATTCAATTCAATAGAAGATACATGCCCACTCATTGACCCAGTAACCCATTAACAAGAACATTATTTGATTAGCACAACAATTTGAAAGTGTACTCAATTAAAAGTCCAGTGACTCCCGCTTGGTTCAGTACAGTACAAAGTGAATGAAGTTATTTTATTTAGGAATCATTCCCAGCCATCGACCAAACAACAACAGCCGATTCCTGCCCACTATGCCATTCAAATTAACGACAAAATTGCTAAGCAGATACACTGATTTACAGAGCAACGACACACAATATGAGGAAGTAAATAAACATTTGGAATAAAAATAGAATAATGAAACGAAACGAAATAGATTATGGCGACCATACCCGACTGCGTTGATTTGAATATTTTCAGCATCATTAATCTGGCATTTGTTTTGGTTTTAATCGAACGCATGAGTAAGCTTCAACGAAATAAAGTCAGGTGATTCCGAAAATAGGGTGTATGTCACCCGAGAAAACGATAGGCTGGGACAGATAGCTTGCCCTTGATAACAACGATTGCTGATTCTGACGTGTTCGTATTTCATGAATAACAACTTGACTTCATCATGAGCACCTGCCTCAAGACGGCCCCTCACCTACCACGCAATCAAAGCGAGAAGTCGACAAGTGGTGTGACTAGGCATGATAGCCGCCTTTCGAAGGAAATTAATGAGTCGTAGTAAAGTGTTTATTGAAGATGAGAAAGCTCGTTTGTTCGGCCGCAACTACGCATAACATGAGTGCCACTCACACACTCACTCGTCACATCATTCAGAAGCAGAATTAAGCACACATTTTGAAATGCCATGCATTAGGAAGCAATTTGTGACTGAAACACAAGCAGATCAGTTGCCTAACGAGTCGAATTCAATTGCAGCACGAATCGTATCTCTATTATCATTGCGATGAATTAATGTTTTCTTAGGCCAATCTTCGGTCGTTGACTCGCTTTCGCCAATAAAGCGCAGTTCGCAGGTTTGTGCATTAATGACCGCTGTGTGTGACTGTGTGTCGGGCCGTTTATACATCGTTTCAACTGAAGCGAACACGATAAGCGTGGGCAATGCCGCTTTGTCAAACGAATTACCTCACCCTAGGTGATCAAATAAAGCGCAATTGTTGCTCACGCCCCCAGACATGCCACGCGTCTTCAAAACAACTGGCAACCACATCAAGTGCATGCGGAATGCTGAATGCGCTTACAGAAGGCTGTTAGTCATTGCCAGGGTTATTAGCGCATTCGCATGGCAATATCAAATTTGAATTGACGTGTCGACTCGATTCAGTCACTTGCACAAGTTTGTGTAACATCGGACTTGTGAATGTCAGGCAGAATGAATCTTGTGATTTCATCGAAGTGTGTACTTGTGAATAAATCCACTTGTCTCGAGGGGGGATGCAGTGGACACCACGTTCTCCAGTAACCGCAAGCCGATCCGGTTCAAGTGGGGGAATTTATTAAAGTTGTGGCTTTTCGATCGTTGATCAATTGAAAGCATGGTCTTATTTTCGCTAACTGTTTGATGTTTTGTAAATTGTAAGTCTATTCATTTTCTCATTCCTTCTGGCATCAACTTCCCACTACCACCCGCTTAATGAAGTACATTAGTTTGCTCCAGTCGCTTATAACGAGCAGTCGCTCTCCTTTCATTTGGTTGGTTGTTGGCTTATTTTATAGTGGCTGACTGCAGACACTAAGAGTGCTTAGACTTCAGCAGACTTTTTCCTCACGTTTACTCCGAAAATCCTATTCGACTGGTCTTCATTGATTTCTATGTTTTTCAAAGCCCAAAAAAACAACTGGTAACACTAGGTGACTTTTAACCTATGCCTTTTTGCCGGACTTCTTTTTCGGATGACCCTACAGTCCGGGATGGACCTATGTCTTCGGGCAGGAGCAAACAGTTTCAGTCATCACTACACAGCACGCAGGTTGACACCATCAGGGGCCATTTTTTTAATAGTGGGCTACCATACTTGTGAATTTGGCCTAGTTCAGTTTAGTGACAAAATAGGTACTTATACCAAGAAAGGTCTGTGGAACATCACTGCGAAAATCTGATAAGTATAGCTAGTATAGTGGACAATAAGACAGACTTCTGACTTCTGTAGCCCTTCAGAAGCGGTACAGAGAATAACTCCTCTTCGTCGAACTAACTGCTGACGGAGTCACATCAGATGAGTTGAAATCATCTGGCATCTAGGCACGTATGCCGCACCAAGCATTGCTTATTCCTTCGTCGTCAGTGTTGCAACAGTTGCTAAGAGTATGCTTTCGGTCCCTTACAGACAGGTGCTCTTAATAGAATGGCACGCTCGTTGTCTAAGCTACGACATCCAGCGAATGTCTACGACAACTCACAGCCAATGATACGCGTGTCCGTTTATATAAGCGCTCAAAACTTTTTTTACACCACTCACTCCTTCATTTCCGTCACAGAAATGAAAGATATAACGTAACAGCAGCTTCCACTTTCAATCGAAAAATGAGTCTCAATTTACTTTGTCTACACAATGACTCACCCAAAGGGAGAACGGTCATTAGCCATTTGAACGTGAACACATACATGTAGCTTGGGAGAGGAAATTGCATTTCGTGGGATTCCCGCAATTGAATTGTTTATTCAAGAATCCATTTCTAACCAGTTTGTGCTCTGAGAAGTTAATCTCACGAGTACGAGAGATTTCGATTCATAAGTTTTGTCCAAAACATGGAATTCCTCGTGTGGGTATGATTTTTTTTCGAGTTGTCTGATTATGTCAAGACTCTCACGGTGCAGAATTCGGCATAACGCAACATCGCCTAATCACCGACGACAGCGCCGCCTGACTGTTAATAACCAAACATCAGAAATGAAGTATGATAGAGATGCCCAACTTCTACCTCTCCTGCCCCTTAAAAATTTTGACAATCATTTTTTTAACATTTTCTAAAGCCAAATTGGCCAATCAGTGAACGGCATTTACGTTATTTCGTGGATAACTATCAAAAATTCATGAATAACTGTCAAAAAGTCCCTGAAATTCGTCGATAGACTAGGGGTCAATCAGCATC
The DNA here is from genome assembly GCA_905231855.2 of Eristalis tenax. Classification (NCBI taxonomy): domain Eukaryota; kingdom Metazoa; phylum Arthropoda; class Insecta; order Diptera; family Syrphidae; genus Eristalis; species Eristalis tenax. The sequence continues at coordinate 26,868,630 of HG993127.1, forward strand.
TCTATCATACTTCATTTCTGCCAAACATCTGTCATCTGTCACTTTTGCTGTAGTCATGGAGAAGAAATGACTGCACTTCAATATTGTTAATTTGTTAAGTGTAACCTATTACCTTAAGTATTTTAGCAAAAAGTGGTTTTATGAAGAAATGAAGTATGATAGAGATGTCCAACTTCACAGCTGATTGACCCCTAGTCTTTCAGAGGCTTTTTGACAGTTGTTCATGAATTTTACGAAATAACTTAAAGGCCATTGGTTGGTCAATTTGACTTAAAAAATTTGACGATATAAAAAATGGTTGTCAAAAATCTTGAGGGGCAAGAGAGGTAGAAGTTGGCCATCTCTATCATACTTCATTTCTGGTTTTATGTATTAAAATGTAACAATGTCCAATGACAGGTTGCTGAAGCTCCAATGAGCATTTGTTTCCGCCTTCAAATGTCTGTTGATTAGTGTTGAGTGGGACATGTATTTGTAATGAGTTTGTATGAGGTACTCATTTCAGAAAGTGAAGTAGTACAATGTCCCACATCATCTGAGGTGTAAAACAAACATTATTTGGATGGCGTTTGCATTTCGTATTATTTTATTTACAAATTTTAATTGCAATACATTTGCCTTGCTTCAATTACAAGTGTCTTATGAATGACAGCAGAAACAAAAATGTCCCAACCGAAAATCAACACACTTTGATTTTTGCTGATACTTCTCCACTCAACGGCAGAAATTATCTCTGAGTATGACAAAAATGGAAGTGTGACAAATATTATTTTTGAGGTGTTGGGACATTTATAGTGCATCTTGTTCTAAAGTGCATCTTGTAACACGACACTACTGTTGATATGAAAATTCCCCCGATGACATCTATCTCCAGCACACCATGTTTTCTTTACATCATGGAATCAGTCGAGGAGAAAGAAAACAAAGCGAAAAACGTCCGAGATTTTTTAAACAAATTATCAACGCCATGTGAATGACTACTTCACTGATTGTCGAGAGATGTTCAACTGAATGAATGAATTAGTCATTCCGTGAATGGTTTATCGAATGAATGCATTTTCTACCACAATCGATAGTTTCCAATTTCCCATCTAACCTTGTCATTCCTTTCTGACGCTTTGCGAGGCGTCTAATCAAGGCGAAGGAGAGAAAACGAGTCGGATATCCAGTGGATCAGTAGTAACCCATTGATCGGCCTGGCGTGTGCAAAACTTGATTTTCCAGATGATGTCATTTGTATGCACATTTTGAATGGATACTTGATTCTGAACTCCATTTGGATCGGGGATCACTTTTAAGTAAAAGTCATGCACTTCGCAAGACACGTGGAGTGAGTGGGCCTAAAATTGCAAAACACCCCTCACGCCCAGACTTGGTAGCGCAATTATAGTTAAGTGATCAAGTTTTATTTTTCGCAGTCATTCAGTCAAGGTCTATCTTATTCGCCAACTGGTGGCACACGTGAAATAAATTTGTCCTCACTCGCATGCACCCTTAAAGATGCCTTTCGAAAATTAAAACCTGTGTAATCACATTTGTAATGCATACAATGACGCCTCGGAGACGTGTCTCAGCAGCTTGATTGTTCTGTTGCAATGGGATTGCATCCCGCACAATCTGATGATACTGTTTATCGCAGAGAACGATACTTAACCTATGAGCGGCACTAGAAACTATTCAAATTCACTTAGGATGATTATGCAACTTGTTAGAGTTAATTTGATTAACCGTTGAGTGCAAAATATTTGGCAGCAGTTGGAGGAGCTATCTCGAGTGTGTGTGTGTACGTGCGTCTGAGGTAAATACCTAAAAGATATCTTTCTTGCTTTGGCGGCGTTTGTGTGTTTTTACGATGGAGACAGAATAAAGAAAGCCTTTTGCGATAAAACCACTCGCTGTTAAGGTCGCTGTGTTATCAGTATTTATTTTTTATTTTTAAAATTTGATAAGACGCATTTCATTGTTCTGCATTGAACTCAGTGTTCTATTGAACGCAAAATCAACTAAAATTGCGAAGGGGTATATAGCACTTACTTCGCAATTTCAGATGACAAACCTGATACGGAATATCACAGCAATGCGTGTTGGATTTCAGTGCGGACAAAGCATTTGCCTTTTTGATGGTCATTCCTTTGTTGCAATGCGCGTGTGCATTTTGGGAGCTTTTAGAGAAGAGAACTTTAAATTATAATATGGCGTGGAAAATGATTTTAACATGTCTACATCAATTTGAATTGTGGCGTTAGTGTTTGACTATGATTTTGGAAAGGTGGTCATCGCCGCGGTTGGCAATTACCTGTTATAATCTACAGGTCCAATTTGCACATACGCTTCGCAATGCAACAGGCTTTATTTCGGATGTATATTAATACCACGTTTCCACCGAATGAAATCCCGAGATTTTATTAAATTTGTTCAAGTCTAGTACGTTTCGCCGTATATTATACGAGTTTCAAAACCAATCGATTTCATTAAAATCTAGTTGAAAGCCGGTCCGTGGTTGTCAAACCGAACAAATTTACACCTTCAACTTCTTGAACTTCAGTTTATTTTGGTCATTTTGGTGTTGGTTTTCTCATCATGGTTTGGTTTTGGTATTTCATCTCCTTTCTTTTCCTCCTATTTTTTCCTGTCAACTTGGAGGCCACTTTAAAGTCGAGAGCTAATGTTTCGAAAATTGGGAGCGAATGACATTTGAAATCACTTCAGCTGAGTGGAAACGGCCTATTGAGGTTTCAATAAGAATTCATCCAAATCACGCGATTTCGGTTTGACGGAAAGGTGGTTTAACGCATCAAATGTTGGCTTCCAAGTCCAAGTGTGAGCAGAAAAATCCATGAAAATCTTTTCATGATGAATTGTCAAATCGAACTAACCAGAAAAAAAAACGGAAAATGGACAAATCAACTGTTACAGATAACAGCAATTTAATGTTTTCGGTCTGAAATAAAAAATTTGGAAAAACGTCTTTAATAACCTAATGTGGAGTAGCGTGATATCGGGGGTTTCGAAGAAGTAGCCTTTCCTTCACAAGGGTACTCATTGAGCATTATCAGTGCGATGGGGATGAAGACTCGAATTGTGAAAGAATAGATCGTGTTGGGAATTGAACCCAGGCACCAATCGTAAGGTCGTTGCACATACTCAGCACGCCACGGCGACCACATATTTATTTATATACAGAAAGATGGATTTCTCTTCTTTCTTGTTATAAGAACACATCCTTAACCGGTTAATGAACAACCGCTCCTTGAGTATCCAGAACTAGAACACTTTTAACCCGCATCCGAATGCTGCTCCCGTTGCCTTACAAGAACCGCAAATTAAATAATTAACACGTTAGCAAGTTCGTTTACCACTCCAAGACCAGAGTCAGTTACCCACGAACAATGGAAAACAAGGGGATGCCATTCAAAGTTTATACATGTAACAAATCTTAAAATGAATTTGAAAAGACCTCGTAAACCACCCTCTTTACACTGTGTTCAAGGAAGAAAATGATTCCTAATAAAAAAGAAAATACGTCTATTGTTCCCAGCGCTGGGGATAACGCATAAAAAGGAGGTGAAATCGTCGTTGGTTTCCTCGAGACAACCTATCCAGTTTGCAAGTTGGTTCAGTACACACACACGCGCACACTCAGAGGCATACAATGACTTTGTTGTTATGCGGTATTTCAGTTCCAAATTTAGAGATTATACTGTTTGCCTTGTGGTTTACGGAACAAGTTTGATAGTTTAGCGACTATCAAACAAAGAGTGGAGTGTATTTGTCTGAGAGCGGCTGGCTTGCCCTCCACCAGCAGCAGTTGCCTATAGAGCGACGAAACAATTTGGGTTTTGGATTAAATTCTGTGAGTGCACTTCATCAAGGTGGGGTTAGGTTAGGTGGATGGCGCTGACTGCCAGAAAGCAGCAGTTGCAGATAAGCCAGTGTGGGTTCATGTGTTGCACGCGTATCTAGTCAATCACACCAATTGGTGCCGCGAAGACAGCTCTCAATGATGTTGTATAAAGTAGTATCAGCTTTCTAATGATATTCCTAGAATGTCATTTCTTGTCAAACCAGTCCAGGCTACATTACAGGAGCTGCCTTTTTTTAAAGGATTTCTCACAAATTATGACGGACGAAAATGTCCAGTCCGTCATCATTTCTGTCGCCATTTTCATTCCAAGCTACACACTATCTTTTTCTTTTCCAAGACTGACACTACGAAAATTATAGGGTGTAGACTACTGAAGCCAATACATGACCTTTCCCTCTGCGAGGAAAAATGTGCACAATGATTTCCTCCTCTTTTTCGTGTATGCAACTTCTGTCATTCTAGGCCAGACCCAATCTAAAGTCGTGACTCCCAGTGGTGCAGTGCCCAAGTGAGTGGACTACGAGATCCGATATACCCCGAGGTTCGTTCATAATGGGTCCAATTCTCAGAACGAATGCCTTGGCTCCTGATCACACGCGGTTCCAGAGGTGCAGTGTCCAGTGATAAATAAAAGTCGACCTATTCAGTCTAACCACGCTGTGCGATCGTCTCGATTTGAGACCAGGTCAGAAGTGCTTCGTACTGAGGCACCTTGTGATGGTGTCAGTTTATTTGAAAGGTACCAAATGTTGAAGGGTGGAGCACAGTTATTCCACCATCAGAATACAAATATCAATTATCCAATCGTGTCAGAAGCACGCAGCAATTTTCACAGCACCTGCAACACCGGATAGAATATCCGTAGCCTCCCAAAGGTACCAAAGCCTAGATGCACAAGAAGTACCACAACGAACTGGACATACACCTCTCCAAGGAATAATCTCCCAAAAGTTAAGATGATGATAAACGAAGGTAATAGGTCAGATTACATCATTCGGCTATCTCCCTATCCGCACATAATGAAAGTGCAAAGCAGGCAAATGCCGGAATGTGCTTTGCATGTCAGCAATCACGCGCACTGTTGTCGCATGTGTAATGGATTAAAATGACACCAATTCAAATCCTAGCATGCCACAAGTGTTAAACGAATAATGACAAGATTTTTTTTAATGCAAAGACCTTACGAGTGCGTGGTCCTTTTAATTATGACGGATTCGTCTAGTGCCTATAATTAGGTTACCGCCAAGCACTTGAGCATTTCTGATGGCCAAGCGACTGCACAAGTCGTCTGTCGTTTGACGGTTTGTCAAGATGATTTTTTATGGCGTAAGAGGGCTTCCGGTATGAAACACAATTAAGGGCCACCTACAAGCAACACGTGATGTACTTATGTGAAGTTATAGCTGAGTCGAAAACGCACAGAATCGCCGAAACGAAACGTGCTTGTAATATTTCCTGGGAGCGTGTTGGACTGGCATCGCTGCTTTTGGAGTGTGTATATTTGTAATGCTGAAGTTATGGAAGCAGGACTCAACGCCACAACAGAGTATCCAAGGAATTGTCTGTCGAATGCAGAATGCACGCGAATATGGAGACGGATTTGGCTGAAAATGGTTAATTTTACATAAGAACCAAGTCTTCAGCATTTTTGGCATTTGAAAGATAAACGAGAGGGAAGAGCAAAGCTCGTGAAATAAATTATGGATGGTTATATCGAGGGTAACGATCACAAGCAATAAAGGACATAAGTGGCTACCTTGTGGTACACCGGACATTCATTTGACTGGCATGGATGACGGATTTGTTGATTTAAATCGATTTAGGAGAATTGTGGGGATATCCAACAAACAAACTAACCGGGAACGAAATCCCAAGACTTCAGGGGTTTTGATCGACAGTTAATAGAATCAGATGCTTTTGTTACAATCAGTATACATGGCCAACGTCCAAGGGGAGGAATGTGGAACGCATGTACAACTTGTGGAGAAAGTTGTGTATAAGTTTGACGTCTGTGTCTGCAGTGGCGGATAGAGATATCCAACTTCGGCCAGTTTCAACCCTTGGCCATGTCGGCATTGTGCCGACATTGAAAAGTGTCTTGGAATTCCTTTCACATATACCCTTACAAAGTTCCCGGCTCCACCACGCACATCGTACTAAAAACGCTGTCAGATGAAATCAGGGGGCAAGGGAGGTAGACGTTGGATATCTCAATCCTCCATTATCTATGAGTTCTTTGACAGCCTTACAGCTCATGTTGGGTCCAAGGCGTCCTGGTAGAATTAAGAATTTCCTTCGTTCTAAAACCATCCAGATCCGTAAAAGCATCTCAAGAGGCTAAGGGTATGAATTTAGAACGTTTCTTCCAAATTGCCTGAAAAGTCTTCAAACAATCTTCTGACGTTTAAGGGCACTTCTGAAGACACATTGTGTCAAATTCTTGAGTGTCAAGACTAAGAACTTGACAATTGATAAATGAAAATAAAGTGCCAGACTTTGCTGAATAGCCTGTCATAACCGTTATGACGCCTAGAGCCTGTAATGCTCTGTTGGAAAAAAGATCAATCATGGCCAACGATTAAGCTGAAATACAATGGTCGGCCACATTCAGCAAAAATACAATTACTAAATAAGCCATCCACTCCTTGGACAGGGAAGTTCCCAACCATGCAGGACTGCAGCTTCATTAGTTCGATGTCACCAAGCAGTTGTCGACTGTTAAGACGTTTAATTCCTCGATCAGGAGAATCCTGAGGGTTTCTCACTAAGGTAATCTTCGTCTTTTCATTCCCCGCATTCAAAAAATCCAAATGTAATGAAAAAATAAATAGTCACGATCAGCATGTAAATATGAACATCAACTAATACAACGGATCGCACTTCCTGCCTGGCCACAGAAATCCAAGGGAACCCGAGCGATTGCAATGAAACTCATATGCCTCGAGTGATTGAAAACCGAGCCACATCAACATGACAAGAAAAAGCCACAGGGGCAAAGCATTATTATTTTATTCTTGGTTTAAGATAATTTATTTAAAACTAGACAGCAGCGGATGAGGGCTAAGGGAACTCTTAAGGAAACCAGAAACAGCGAAATGTTGTTATTGCCACAACTAGGAAACTTGCCAGAAACATTTGTGCGTAGGAGTCGACTAAAAGTTAATCAAATTTACAAATCACAGACATTTTCGAATCAAAAACTTTTTTGAGTGAATAGCGTTCAGCTTTTTTTAAACAAACGGACAGAGCTCCGTGCAAAATCACCAGAAAGTTGCATCTCGTTGTTTAGTTTTTACAAGGTACACTTGGTGACCCAAAGCTCAACTCGAACTGTTGCAACCGATGTCAGTTGATCAAGACATTTGAAACCAGGTCGGATTGGAATTACTTGTGTTTACTCGAGACAGGTTAAGAAGTGAATAGTTTGTTCATGCCTTGTATTTCGTTTGACTGTGAAGTCATTTATTTTATTTTTACCAGAACACAAAGGTTTTCCCTTGCATATCTGCTGGATTCATTTTGCCAACCAACCTCTATCGAAGCCTATAACTATGTTTATTTACAAATAGTTTCAAAGACTGCACCCTCTTCAAAAAGTCATTAAACCTTCATCTAAAACGATAAACATCCCAGATGGCAACCAACAGGTGTGAACAATTTCGAGAACAAAACATTCGCATTCCTGTGCTTTTGCGATGATTGCTGACAAAATTCATGAAGCTGAAAATTTACACATTCGCGATTAGCTGCGTCGAAAGTCTGTCTACTACCAGCCTGGACGTCAGCCCAATTTGATCCCCCTCGAGAGAAATCCCGCTAATGAGGTCTAATTTGTTCGTTTAGTGATGAATGGAGCATCGACTTCCTGCCCAAAAAACCATTGTTAATTAACGACTGACGCAGACTTCGCAAAATCTAGTCAAACTAGTCTTCTGCTACAGACTCTCATAGATGGGCTAGGCCGGCAAGCGTTTCGCAGTACCCTTGTGAGTCACAGCCACTTGGGATGCACAGTGTGTGCCTTTAAAATGCACGGTCAGTGTGTTTCGCCACAATCGGGTGATTTTACTTTCATTCACTTCGACCGGATAAGTTATCGATATGCTTGCGTAACAAAGCACACAAAATCATATTCCGTGGCCGATTGTGTGCCACACATCGAAATGCTTTATTGTCCACTGCATGCTATTAAATCTGATTGGACGATCACCACGCGCTGTTGTCGCTCCACCGCACAGAAATGATTAATTCAAATAAACAACTGCGAGTTCGAGGTCATAATGCCATGAAACAAAACAAAGTGCTAGCCAGAATAGAACAGAGAGGCAAGAACGCCGATGCTGATGATCATGATGTCAGATGTTCTCCTGATGTTTATTTAGCCCGCATAACACTGTCTCTTTCCGCAGCTTGGCGCTGCCCCACTCGACTTTCTCAACCGCTTCCAAATAGAACTTCTGTCTGAGGTTGCTTGTTTTTAGGTGGAATATTGAGACGAGATGATTCTCTTTTTCATCTTGTGTTTTTAAACACAAAAGCAAGAACGATTTTCGCATGCACTGGGGTATAAATAAACGTTTCCATCGTCCAATTGTGGTTGGCATCGAAACGCCTACACACCTTGACTCCACTAGAGCACACAAAAAATCAAATATGGCCGTGTACAGCAATTTGTTGCAACAAGGAGGGAAGAGACAGCCATCAAACCGACATGCGGAGATGTGTGTCTGCGAGGAGGTGGTTGGGTTCTGAGTTCGGGTGTTGCTTCTCAACAACCACCACCCTAAGTGTAGATAAACGATGACAACGGCGAGGACGACGGCGACGCCACCACCCCGTTCATTGGGGTCAGCAGAGGAATTGTGAAATGATTTCGTCACGCATATTCTTAGGTGTAAGTGTGTATGTATCCGAAATTTACTTACCAGATCCACAGAGAGACCACAAAGGTCAGCCAACCATTGGAAGGCCCGGCTGCCATCGTAGTAACTGTGCTCCTCAATTGCTTGCGGAAGATCCTCGAGCATTTTGTATAAATCCGAGATGTGTATCCTTTGCAAAAATTTAACCAAAAAGAAACAGCAACCGAAGACTTCCGAAAAAAAAATTCGTTTCACTAAGAGGAGTTGCCTAAAAGACACATACAGGCACAAGCGCGCGGTCTTTGGGTACCTTCAGCTGGCTATCCTTCCCCGAGTGAAGGATATTCTGCTGGTAAACACAAATCTGTGTGTTGGTGAGACTTTTTTGTTCCGCACCCTGGCCTTCGTTCAGCTTAAAACATCTGAAACCTGAACAATGCCAGCCGTGGTTGAGATTAAACTCCCTGAGAAGTTAGTTCCTCTTAGTCGGAGTGCCCGGAGTCGGATTGTGAATACACACCGAACACAATCAACAAATTTAGATGCGAAAATTTTGTGCAATTTTGGGTGGGCCACACTTGTTTTGATTTATTGCTTATTATCTAATTTGGTTTTTTTCTCTTTTCTTTTTTCACCAACAAGTTAACTTAAACACGGCTACACCCACCATCAATACGTACCGAAATAAACGGCTCGACTCGACTCAACTCGACTCGACTGAAGAGGGCCGCGAACAAAAACAACTTTGTGCGAATGCCAATTGAGGGGATAGATGCTGGTGAACGAGTGCGCGAGTGTGATGCCTATATTGATGTGTCAAATTTGCGGTTTCTGTTTTGATTTTTTGAAATGTCAGATTATGTTGAGAAAAACAGTGATGCCATGAAAGTTAAGGGCGAGTGGTTCGTTCTGATTCTATATGCATTTGCTTTTGAATTGTTTTGACGTCAGATTTTCAGTACTTGGTTTAGAATGGCTTTTGAACTGTTTTGACGTCGGATTTTCAGTGCTTGGTTCAGAATGGCCGCTTCGGGTGTTGCATATCAATGTTTGGAGGTGGGTTAGAAGATAATTGTAGATTCTTGTTCAACCAAATGTGTGCAGGCAATGACAAAATTAAAATAACAAGGTTGATTATGAATCAGAAATCAGACCTTAATATGCACTTGATTACGCCTCTAAATGATTCTGAAAATTAAAATTGATCGGAAGTTCCTGGTTGATGAGGGCCTTAAATGGGTTTGAAGGCTACACTACTTTCAAAGACTACTACTTCTTTAAAGAGAATGTAAAATGTGATTTGGAGGCCGTGAGACCAGGTAGTCTGTTGTCCCCTGTCACAAGACCCGCTCGCGAGTCACGGCGAAAACTCTGAATAAGTGTCCTTGTTGGAAAGCAGGTCTCGGTTGGAATTTGAACCATTGCGTGGTGAATTAAATTGGGTCCGTTGCGTAGTGGGGGTTCAAACCTAAGTTCAATTCCCGACAGGAACAAGCTTCATACTCTCCCGAGTCAGCGACAAGTCTCAGGAGTATACCTGCCTAGAAAAAACATTCTCACGTTGGGTATATCAATTGTAGATCCCCCTTACTCGTGGGAGAACAGAAGCACAACGCGAGTTGTTGCTGTAGACGATTGGCCCACGCTCACATCAGGCTCTCGTCCCACTCATGCATTCCTTGGATCTAGTAAATCATTCATTCAAGCAAAATCATTCTTAATTTTCAACATACATTCATATATTTTCATTTCACATAAATTTAATTGAACTACTTTAATTTTGTACGTTTCTATTTAATCTTAATTTTATGTAGCTTCAACTTGAATCCCAACATTTCACTAAGAACGCCCGAGAGCGCGGATAAAATAACAACTTTTATTGTGGTATACAGGTATGGATTTGCACTGAGCCCTGAAATTTTAAACGGCGACTCCAGTTCCTTGAGTAGATCTCCGGCTAACTTCAGCACACTATTTGATACCATCAGTTCGTCCTTTTTGTTCGGTTTTTGCTCAATCTACAATGAAATTAATTGTTTATTCGTTCAAAACAATCCACTCCGTCACACTTACCTGCAGGTAAAGATTTATTTGTTCAGTGATTAGCACAGAAATGCTTCGATACTTTCTATTGATTTTATTGCCAAGCGTCATGTAACGTAGTAGGAATATTCCGAGCGCACTGGACCAAAGAAGAGCCTCCAAGTTCAAGTGCGAATGTAAATGCACGGAATCTTTAAGCCATTCCACACTGAGAAAGGCCAGTAGGAGCAGGGTTAAGAGGAATGCTGCCGAAACAATAACATCTACGGACCGCTGTGGGCCTCGTTTCTGAAAAGATTGTTGTCACATGAAGAACATGTAAGGGGGTTGCGTCTACTACATACCTTTAAGTAGGATCTAACGCTCAGCCAAGTTTTGATGTTTCGCACTTTGTTCAGTCGAAAATGTGGCAAATCGGATTTTCGTGCACGTCGGGATGAGGTCAAGTGTGAAAAGAGTTTGGCATACAAGAACCTGCAAAAGGAGGAAGGTCAGTGTAAGGGATAGAGTTTGTTGTGGTGTATGAATAAAAACCTTTGCTTAAAAGTTCTCTCTGCAACGGCAAATAACATGAACATAACCAAAGTCAGGAATAATCGCTGCGCAAAGCCAATAACCAGAACTGTCCGTTCCCACTGAGTTTCCCCGAAGGCAAAGCGAAGGATCTCAATGAAGGAGAACGATGCCTTCTCCCACAGCAACATCGGTAGATCAAAGTAGTTCACTTCCATGGCCTTGTCAGAGTCGATTGTAACCTGTAACGGGTTGAAAAAAAGTACTGCCAAGCCAATCCACGCACTAGACAGACGGCGAGCCTTACCTCACACAGATGACAGAAGGAAGGTATCAGTGAGAGAATGATCGAAAAAAAGACACCAATGTAGATGTAGTCACAAGTCTCAGGCATCGCCTCCACCCGCTCGATGATGCACGATGAAATGTCCAACACAGACATTTGAGCTTTCTTGATATCCCTTTGGTCCCAAACTGTGCAACTAACTGAAACGATTCAGACAACCCCCTGTTAACAAAAATACCGCTTGCATCGCTGCTTGTCTGTACTCACTTCGATCAGTATTCCCATGTGGTGTCAGTATAGTTGTTGGAGTGAAATCCATGTCATATCCTTCATCTTCCGACAGCTGAGCTTGCTGGTAGTCTGAGTTCTCCAATTCCGAGCTGTAACTGCATTCCTCACCTAAAGTAAAAACCACATAAATCGCCATGGACCACATTTGAGATATTCATTCGTTCATACTGTTTGTGGTGACACCCAGCCACTCGGTGGCCGATGTTGTACACTCCGTGTAGTTGGACGTCCCTGGAGATGTCGGGCTTGAAATCGTTTCACCATTATCGCCCTCTTCGTCGGTGTCACTACTCTCGATGCTCATTTTCGGGGGTTTCTTCTGAAAGATTTCACTTGGTGAAGACTTGATGCGTGCTGTTCGCTCCAGATCAGACTCCGATGAGAGGGGATACTTGCGCCTGTAACCTGGCAGGTGGCCCGAGGAACTGAACACTTCTTCAAGGCCAGCATTTTCTTCCTTCAACTTCACTGAGCTCTCAGTCAATCTTAGTCGTAATGGTTTTGTATCAGGTGTTTGAGAACTTAGTACAGCCGCAGTTGGAGCGGGATTCTCTTCGCCGCTTGAACTCTTGCCATTGAGACTTTCAAAGCCGTCGTCCTCGCCAACATTTCGCTTTATTGTACCACTTTCTCTAGCCTCTTCGTCGAGTTGAATTAGATTTTCATGATTAGCTTCAGCTGATTCTTTGCTTGTAACCTCGTTTAGCTTCGGTGAACTTTCGCCACTACTATTGCTGCCTGTGACAGCAGTGGCCCCGGCTTCTGGTGATGATAGGCTTTCTGTTTGCATCTCAACTGCAAAATTGTGAATGGGTGAGTCCCAGTTGACATTTCTCTTCTTGCTACTGGCGTCGTTAATGGAATCCGAACACAATGGCAGCGTCAGGTTACTGCTACCGGATAGATTAAGATCTAATTTGGATGAACTTATGCTGGAAGATGATGGTTGTTTAGCTTCTACTGGCGTGGGAAGTTTTGGAAAACCTTTGTTCTCCTTGGCAGTCATGAAGCTATGCTTGCTGTGCATGCTGTGAATGCCTGCAGCGCTGTCTTGTGGTGTGGATGCCCTGCTTCGAACTTTGCTCCCTGTTGAATGGGCTGATGTAGATTCTGTGTCCACACTTCTCATTCTGCAATGCAAAGGAGAAAATTATGCAATATTCGATGAGAATGTCCAGAGATTGAGTTACTTGACAAGTTTCTTTCGTCGTCGCACACGCTCCCTTGGCTTGCCCGAGGAATTGCAGAATCTCTTCCGTTTGGATGTCATCCCACTGCCGGAACTTGTGGCAACAATTTGCGAGTGAATAAGACTAAGGATAAAACTCAATGCCATAGGAATGAGTAGTTCCGATATGGACACAATGTACTGTTGGAAGAGTGATTAGAAAAAAATAAAAGCATGTTGTCTTAGGTTAAGCGCAGTCACCTCGGCATCGCTATCCAAGCGGTGAATGTTGAACGTGTAGACGGCCCAACTAATCATTTGAGTTATGTACAAAAATAAAAGAACGCCAAACACTTTTGGGGATGTCTGTTGGACCCACCATTTTGCGTAGACCGGCAGAAAGAAATATCTAAGTATTGCGAATCTTATCACAGTCAAGAGAGATTGCTTCGGCTTTGCCTTGGGAAATGTTGAACCTAGAATTGATTTTTAAAATTCTTCTGTTAATGCTGATCATATAGACAATGTGTAATATTAAGTAATTCAAATGGGCTCAGTGTGACAGATAACCTAACGTGTTCAACGCGGATATAATTAAATTTTGCAAGGTTCGCAACGAAAACTTTTTCTATTTTCATAAAAAAAGGCATTTTCCGCTTATAAGGAGAGGACGAGAAGATTGTATGTACATAGATGAAGAATAAAGGTTTTCAGGATCACTCGCATTCTCTCCATTTGCGGAGCTAAAGTCCGGATTATAATCTAATACCTTAGCTGCGAGCCAACTGCTCCTAGTTCCGCACAATAAGCGTGTCCGTCTTCGCATGTGTGCACCAGCAGTTAGGCATCTACTGCTTTTTCCCCCAGGCTCGGAATTGAAGGCTCTCCTGAGACGAATTGATCATGGCATCTACCATGTCCCAGGCAACTACATGTCGGATCCGTTGACGTCTATTGATTATGCCAGATGATGACAGATGTCCTCAACACAAGCATACAACAAGGAAAGGACTTCTTAGTTTGATTTTGAATTTGTCCATCTCCCTGCTCTGGATGCTAAATGTCTTGTACAAAGTAAGGTTCTTCTCAAGACTGATCTATTAGTTAATTACCCCGCGAATAAAAACTTAGGGAACACTCTGAGTGAAACGTCATGAGTGCATACTTTTCGTTGAAGGGAACCCTCAGTTTGGTGTGAAAACAAAATTGCCTTAAAGAAGGTTCTTTCCCCCCAGTTGACGCTCGAAAACGAGAGTGGACGGATGCAAAATTTCTTTGTCAATAAGCCTTCGAAAAAGTACATCACACTTTGCTTTTAAACAAGCTAAAGTCTTTGGGATCCCATTCGTCAATGTTAGGGTGGTTTTCCAATTACTTAAAGGTCAGGAAGCAATTGGTAAAGATCGATAGTTTTAGATCTCGAGCAATAAAAGTTACATCGGGCGTTCCACAAGGTAGCCATGTGGGGCCATTACTCTTTCTTTTGTTTATAAATGATGTTCACGAAATTTTCAAATATTGTAAAATTTTAACATTCGCAGACGACTTTAAATTGTATTTATCTATAAATAGTTTAACTGATTCTAATAATTTCCAATTGGATACCCATGCACTAGTGGAATGGTGCAAGCACAATGGACTAGAGCTGAATATTCAAAAATGTAATATTTGTACGGCACATTGAATTACATCTCCGAATTTCATAAATGATAGACATAGACTTAGTCGCCTAGAAGATATTTAAGATCTCGGTGTAACTTTTGATACTAAATTAAATTTTTTGTTACATTATGACTATACAATTGCGAAGTCTAACGCTGTTAGGTTTTCTGAAAAGAAATAGCAGAGACTTTCGGGATATAACAAGTCTTCTGTCCATCTTGTTAGCCAGACCTTATTTGGAATACTCTTCCATCATTTGGGACTTCCATCATTTTGAACTCAGATTCGAAAGAGTACAAAAAAATTTCACGAGATATGCTGTCCGTAAATTATATTCCTTAAAAGAACTCCCTACATATGACGATAGATGTAAATAAATAGGCTTGCAAACCTTAAGTTTCTGGCGTAAGGCAGCGTCAGCCATGTTCATCCGCGATATTATTAATTGCCGTGTAAATTCACCAGATTTACTTTTTCCCATGAATATATATGCTCCCCAAAGATCTCTTCGGGTGAGAAATTTACTCGTACGATAAGAGGCATAGAACCAACTATGGTAGTAATGAACCCATTACAAGTTGTATAAACACTTTTAATGAGCTTTGCAAGAAAATTCATTTTAGTTTGCCTCGATTGGAGTTTAAAAAATGTATCTGCACTATTCTTTAATTAATGCTGTTAATTTGATGTATTCTATGAGATGTAAAATCGGTAGATGATCCTTAGCCGCGCAGCAAAAATCTGCTGTGCAAAGCGATATTGAGAGTTAACACTTAGAGAGATTAGTGTTTTGTGTATTCTGTGATGGATAATAAGAAAAAATATTCTTGTAAGTTCTTGTGATTTAATTACCGATAGTGGGTGCAAAGGGACTATTAATAATGTAGTAATGATTTTAAATATACAATCGCGAAAAACAAAAACATTGGTGGTCCAGTATAACGAATGCCTCGATAACGAATGATCCATATAATGCATACTTTTTTCATATATAGCATACGAATAACAGAGTTGATACACGAACAAATCTGGACATCAGAATATTATTCAGTTCACTGGACCACCACAGTGTCTTTAATTCACGGTCCAGGGCCCGCATTTCCTTATCCCCTTTTGACTTGGCGCAGTCCTGTTTTCAATTTTTTTTTCTGATTGCCATAGATTTTTTATTTTTTCGCTAAACGCTTCCAACGCACTTGCCATTTCAATTTTACGGCTGGACTTTGTTTAACCCAAAATGCTGAAGGAACATTCACACTAAATTTGTATTCACATCTCCGAATATCCTAAAATTCTATGAGGCTGTTCAACTCCCATTCGAGATTCAATCGTCTGAACAACTCAACAGGTTTCGTGACCGACAGAATTGCATTTCTTTATTCTTTAACCTCATTAATAAGTGGGGAAAAATGAGATAAGTGAAGAACCATCATCATCAACCCCAAGGCCTACTCCTGCATCTGAGTAATCGCATCTCAATTGTAGTTAATATGCAAAACCGCACAATCATAGAGCTAGGTATTCTAAGGGTAGTCATTTCGTTCACCAAAACTTTGGGTTCTTCAACTTGTGGATTTGATTTCATTCGAGATTCAATCATCTGCACAACTCGACAATTTTCGACTTCAACTTGTGGATTTGCCTTCATTGACTCAAATTTCATGGTTTCAACTTTCAATTTACCACTCGTGAGTTTATCAACTCCCGATGTTCTCAACGTATGGAAATATTAGAAGTTATGGGAGATAATAAAAGATTTCGACCTCTTTTCTTTCATTATCTCAGCTGGAGCTGAAGCAGCTGACAACGTTAGCTCCCAATTCTTGTTCTCATAGCGCATATCAGAAATGAAGAATCATAGAGAAGGCCAACTTCACAGCTGATTGAGCCCTAGCCTATCGACGAATTTGAGAGGCTTCTTGACAGTTATTCATGAATTGTCAAAATTGTTAAGGGGCAAGTGAGGTAGATGTTGGCTCCAACACAAAAAGGGGCATTGTCTCTTATCATTTTTAACAACCATGTTTTTGTACCGTTTTCTCAAGCCACGCCATTTACATAATTCCCTGAATAGCCGTCAAAAATGAATTAACAACTGTCATAAACAGCAATGAAGTATTAGAGATGTCCAACTTCTACCTCACTTGCCACTAAACCATTTTTTATATCGTCTTCTAAAGCCAAATTGACCAATCACAGGACGGCATTTACGTTATTTCGTGAATACCCGTCCAAAATTCATGAATAACTGTCAGAAAGACTATGAAATTCGTCCATAGACTAGGGGTCAATCAGCTGTGAAGTTGGGTATCTCTGTCATACTTCATTTCTGGTCATAAAGTCACTCAAATGCGTCGGTGAGCAAGAGGGCAATCAGCTGTGAAGTTGACCATCGCTTTCTGCCGCACATGAACAGGACACACCGGAAATTCAGAGTTGGACGTGTCATAAATTCGTGGATGATGTGGATAAATTCTGAATTTTAAAGTTCAGACTGTGAGTTGAAATAGTGCACAAAATCAATTTTCAAATTGCCGGTTGAATATCGAGGTGAGACCAATTCAACAAGTTGATCAACTCCCAAGTTTTCGGCAAGTTAAGCAAATATGAACAAAACTATCCTAGCGACTTTCGCCTTTACTATGTATCTATCTGTCGATCTACTCTTTGGTGTGTCTATCTGAAGGCTGGAGGGAGATGCCTTCCGATGAAATGCCGCCATTTATCGCATGAAATCGTACCATGATGTCACACGGTCAAATTCAAATCAAATGTCGATAGTGTATGAGGCCGCGGGTGTTTCCCGCACTATTCCCTTCACTCACAAACAAACCTTGCATTTGATGCGATGAAATTGCCCGTGTAATAGCCGCCCCAACACTCGCCGAAGCCGAGCATGTACTAATAAAGTCCGTGGGTACCAATTTCGACATTTTTGTAACAAATATTCAAACCAAGAGTAGTGGTGGAGAAACTGTGGACTTGATTTCTCGAGAATGGGACTGTTTTTGCCAGATTAACTTCAAAAGCACATCCGCTGGTCCATCTCGTAAGCACATCTAGTCATCTACTGAGCTCTGTTTCATAGATGTACCTACTTTTTGCACATATTCAAGCAGATATCAATTTGTGTGCGAAAAACTCCGTAAAGTGCAAGGTTCACTTCAAAACCCATCCATCTACAGTCGTCTGGTATGCAGCGGTGATTATCAATAATTTAGAAACCAATCGAAAAAAAATGTAGTTCAATCATGCCTTAGAAAAACACAAACGTGCTAAACGAGTTAACAAGGCACATCGCTCGCTAATCTCTGAGCAGGTAACAAACCAAAGTGAAAAAATCACTGTTTGTGTGTGCAGCTATGTGAATATACACGTGTTCATGTGTTTGTTTCTAATTTTTAAGACGTATCGCCTTCATCGCAGCAAGAAAGTTGACCTACAAGGCATTTAAATTTGATGGGAGTCCAGCCACAAAACCAGCGCATGAGTGTGTGCGGAAATATATACTCGTCGTACACACTAGCAAACCATGGAAATGGTCATTCACACTTGCAGCCCACAGCCAAGCACTCGTCTGTGTATGTTTACTTTTATAACAATCCTCTTCGAATGTGGACTTAATTCCGATAACGTACTTTTGTAGATAAACATTTGATAAGCTGGATGCAAAAACGAACGCTGTTTACTCGAGCAATACAAAGACTAACTTCAGGAAGAAGAAACATGCAATCTTCGACTGCAAGCCATCTGCTGTCTACACTCCAGATTAGATAAGGTTACGGCAATGCCGGCGCACTGAGTGACATAAACAGTGAATTTGTAAACTCGTAAAAAAGGCATTACATTAAATGCCCGCTTAACGACGACGATTTTATGGTTGCAGTTTTACTTTATTTCCTCCAATATAGTTCGCATTTGGATAACCAATCGCCTCCATGCGATGAATTCCAAACAACACAATCGATTATATGGCTGAACTATGAATGGAGTTTTGGATATCTGATGTTGTTTGAAAAGGCAAACACGCCACCAACAGGCGCAGGCATGGTGTCAATCAGAGCCTGTGATTCACCATCGTTCAAATCGTGAATAACGAATAACTTCTTCTCTAATAAACGTATTAAAACAGTTTTACTTTACGCGATGGAGGAGGCTTCCCTTCTGCGAGCATATGAATGAATGTTTCGTTGGATATTTTGTGTGAATGTTTCGTTGCTTTTGTGTGACATAATTTGTTCAAAATACACTGCTCCACTGTGACTTCTCACATGCAATGAGTTCCTCGGTTTTAATGGAGCAGTGTATTTTGAACAAATTATGTCACACAAAAGCATGCAGTTCTTTTGTGATAAATGTGTAACTTGTTGTCAGACTTATGCCTGAAACACAAGAGTGCGTTGCGTCGTCTTTCAACGCACACAATTCAATGGCCATGCACAGAATACTGCGGCGACCTACGTAAGTACAAATTGAGAGAGATGAGAGGATCGTAAAACGTAAGACCATCGCATGTCATTATCGAACATGTTGGAAAATTTTTGACAGATTGGTGCGATGATAAGCAGCTGATTACATTTTAACGACAAAATCAATTTGAACTCGGACCTAGGAGGACAAAAAGTACAATTGTTTGAGCAGAATATTTTTTGATTTGACATTTCACAAACGAAAACAGCTGACACAATATTTTTCATCTGGTATTTGAGAGAGAGAGAGAGTGAACAGCTGATTAGATAGCAGTGCGTGATTGAATACCCTCCGTAACATTGAAGTCGAACGCAGTAACTTATTATTGTGTTTCAGGCAAATGACACAACGTTTTTGAAATATATTAAATAGGATATTTGTAGAAGAGACAAGTCTTTTTGGAAAGATTCAGCAATTATATTGCGAAGGATCATGCACTGCCTGCGTGCAAGATACATGGATATTGTAAAATCAAATGTCGGTGGGGATATAAACCCGCGTCACAAATAGGGGGGGGGGGGACATGGATTGGGACATTCATCCGCGGTCTTCCCCTGCGCAATTGGTTGGAATTGTAGTGACACCCTGTACCCACAGACTCAGAAATCATATATACCAACATGAAAAGAAACATAACTCATATGCTTTAGTATTTTAAGTTAGAATTAAGCTAGTCAGTAAGTCAAGAGATGCGTGGTCCAAAAGACTAAATAAAATAACTTGACTGAGTCTAACTCTCTCTCTCTATTTTTGTTTGAGGCAAGTACGCGATGCATTCTCAGCATACATGCCCTGGCCGCATAAAATAAAGGGGTCATTGAACAAAATCGAATTCGTGTCTACTTTATTTCCTTTGTAAAATGTATATTATCCGTACCGTGGTCAGCGTGTATTTGGGTTTCAAAGGCTGCTTTCACCCTGAACACACTTTTCGAGCAAGATTTTTTCAAATTCCCTTTTGTGATCTCATGCCACTTTCACGTTGGAAAGGTTAGGTTAGGTAGTGTGGCCTCCGTCGTAGTTGATGGATTCACTTAGACCCAGGGTCCTTTGTGTTGCCACTGAGCCGGTTAACATCCGTTTTGTTTTTTTGAACAAACGCCCAAATTGTTTCGAAATCCCTTTCGGATATATCCGTTAGTTTGTTTAAGTAGTATTCTCCCGGGGTTTCTTTTCTAACAAAGGCCAGTGCAGGGCAGTTGCAGAGGAGATGTGAGGGGGTTTCCTTTTCTTCCTCATTGATGCATCTGCTACAGAAGTCGTTGTATCGTAATCCTAATCTAGCAGCGTGTCCAGTGAGGACTCCAATTTGGCTACTCAGTCTATGTAAGCCCAGTTTTGCCATAATTGTCTCGTATGCAGGCAAGTGTTGAGGATATTCCATCTTTCAGGGGCACTGCGGATCGCTAGCTCTGTCATTTTGGTTTTTTGAGTTTCTATTGGAACCGAGATGTTTTCAATCTTTGGTTCCATGGTTGTTGTTCCGTTTCTGGCTAGCTCGTCTGCTTCGCGGTTTCCTGAAATTTATCTCTTCTCTATACACAGTACACCGTTAGGCTGCAATGTCTTGATATCTTGCTAAGAGACATACGGCAGAGTCTTACCAATTTTGATCCTAAAAATGGTGTTTCCGACAGTTGCTTGACTGTCGGTGTAGACGACGATACTTTCGTTCGATATCGTCCTCATCAACAGCCATTCAGCGGCTTCACGACTAGCCCTCAAATCTGCCTGGAAGACGGTACAATAACCTGGTAGTCTAAAGGACCGGCTGATCACATAGGAAAACTTTTCACTCTCTGCAACTGAGATCTCAATTCTCAATTTTGTCTGTTTCCCACCCTTTTCTCACAAATGTACAGCATGCTTCCAATGCCCAAGATTGAGAACATAAGAATAAATCAATTTGAAGAAAAAACAAAGAGAGAGAAAAGAGAGCACGAAAAATCCCAAGCGAACCCTGAGCACACAAGACACGCTCTACCCCCAGCATGCCTCCCTTGCCAACAACATGAAATAGTCGCAGACAAATTTAGTGTGTGTGAAAGCAGCCAAACAGAGATGCCCTGGAGACCAATACAAGGCCACCGCCGCCACCTAATATAATAAATTTAGATCACTCACCTCTCACTAGGTCAACATCGATAAACTCAGTTTTGAGTTTGGCATTCTTTAGAGTGAACCCCGAAAAGCCGTCCAAGATCTTTTGTTCAACTGTCTTTTCCCATTGCTGCTTGTCGTATGTGCCGATCTTTTTCTGATACCTGAAATACGGAATAAAGTAATCATTGAAAACCCACAGGCAACCTGTTCACGGAATATTAAATTAAATAATATTTTCATTCATTCATAAACCAGCTCTAAGTCGACACTCCAGCCTTCGTGGAAAGATTGTTGACTTGTGCAAACATTTGCATGTGTGTATAACAAGATGTATGCACGCTTTAAGTAGCAACATACATGTGTTCGAACGGTTATGCAGATTAGTTTAGTGTTCATTCGGCAGAGTATTGTTGTGTAGCCAAACAATTTGAAGAGACGTGCTTTGTTCTGAAGTGATGTGCTCGTAAACATGAATTCAAGATTTAGTGTCATAAGAAGCACCAAATTGGGGCAAAGATTGTTATTAAGTGCCATCTTGCAAAGGCAAACGAGACGTTTGACAGAACAGAAACGGTTTTGATGATGTGTGGCAACAAACTGTTGTGTGGATGAATTCGATTCTGTACACAACATAACTCAAACCAAGGCCGTTTCAGAAATAAAGAATATGCACAGGAACTTCCTTTTTTTCATCGGAAAAAGCAGCAATTAGTCATGGTCTTTGTATAAGTTGCTGTTCTTTGTCAGTGTGCCAATGTAGGTTAATTCCCCATGTTCATGGAACAAACGCAATAAATTACAAGATGAACATGGTGGGATGCCGATGTAGCTTGCTTGCGCCACATACTACTTGTAGACAGACAGTTTAAAGATGCGTTGACTCTGTGACGTAGGTTATTATGCGTTAGGTGCACGGAACTCATTCCATTATAATTTTGGCAGCCAAAATGCATTACGAGTGCCGATAAGGGACAGGTCGGTCAGTCATGGCAAGGCAGGCCAAAGGTACAGGGTGAGAAAAGGAAAAGACGCAATTGTGCGCATTGAAAGCCTGGGGTAAGTAAGTGGAAAATAAGGAGCTGGGAATAACATTTTAACGTCAAAAAGCAGGCTTGAGGACTGTGTACTGAGCATTACTGAGGACTGAAGAGTATACCGGGTAAATATAAGCGATCGGTGGAATACAAGCTCACTTGGTCATCGTTTGCTAAACAAATGAAAGAACAGGAACGAAGACAATGTCGGTGTTCACTCGCGTGTACTGATAAGATTAATCACTCGCTTTTGGAATTTGTCCAGTGTGTGAGGGGGTGCCTTTGGGTCCAGATGTAAGCGTTATATAGGGCGCCTTATAAGTAGAAACCTTATCAGATGACCTCGAGTACCTCTTTGGCAGCATTGTTGTTGACCTCATTTATGCGATCATTCCAATGCCAATGTTTTATGGGCACAAGCGCAATTCATGTATGACACGGTTCGCTTAAGTGATAGCAGACAGAATTGAATTGTAGATTATTTGAACTCCAGTGTAGAGTTTGTAGCCTCAATTGACTATGTTGTCAATGTCAGAATTAACATACACGCCCGTGTATGTGGGCCGTGAGTCTTGGAATGCATATGAACGCTGAAAATACTCTTATCAGCGAAGTTGGAGGGATTTGGATTTGAAGCAGCAGATATGAGGTCATTTAAAAGTATGAGAAAGGAGACAGAAGAGAGCCTCGAGGAAGACCGGCGTTTCTTTGGTGGACATCATGCGTGCACTCATTCAAAACAACTTGAATTTAAGGTTTTCAAAGGTACATTCCGAACAAGAGGAGAAGAGATTCGTCGTTAAGGATCCAGCCCATAGAATGCCGTAGGGTGCGTTGCGTGATGTCACAAAATAAACAACTCATAAGCCCTAATGAGAAGGAGAGAGACAACAAATGCGGTCCACAAGTCGAATGCATGGCCCTGGATGGAATTGTTTAGTTTTTAACTTTGTGTCTGGTTGACAGATGCTTCCTGGAAATTCGTTCGTTTGCTCTTTATGTGTTTGTCTTGTCATATTTTCCGAATAAATTCGTCTTGTTTACAATTGTTTTTGAATGTTTCCTAATGCAGCACATTTAAAATGTTGAATCATACAAAAGCGGATTGCACACGCAGCGGATTGGGTCGGCTTTTAGCGTTGCATGAAGAAAATGTTCTTTGTGATATTTCTGAGAAGAGCTGGTGCCCTTAACATGGGCGTGCTTGTTCGACAGAAAAGCGTGATGCCAAAATCTCTTAAATGCTATAGAAGTATTTAGCACAGCGATCTTGCTTTCGCCAACATTTTGCCAAGACTGAAGATATAGGCGCCCTGAAGATATTTCATAAGCTGACTGTGTCTATGGCCTCATAAGGTCGTTAGT
The DNA here is from genome assembly GCA_905231855.2 of Eristalis tenax. Lineage (NCBI taxonomy): Eukaryota > Metazoa > Arthropoda > Insecta > Diptera > Syrphidae > Eristalis > Eristalis tenax. The sequence goes on from HG993127.1 coordinate 26,892,292, forward strand.
GGTATGGATTGGTGCGGTTAATTTAACAAAGATTCGTCGTTGTCAAGGACGGGCGGGACAGTTGCTACTCGGAAGAATACCTTAAGAGCAGGGTAGATAAAAGCATGCACAGTCGTTTTGTGAGCAAAGAAGAACTTCACTGCAGAAGTGGTAGGAATATATGTACCATCCGGGCCAGCGGCTTTTACGCTCAGTAAGATCTTTAACTACTCTTCCACCTCTACGACCGGAGTACAGACCGAGACAAGGAAGGTTATCCCCCAGTTGCTGCGAAATACACATCAACATTTCTTGATTTCTGATTATCACTTGGACGCATTTAAAAACTTCCACCAAACATTATTCCCTCCTTTTCAAATTGAGTTTAGTCATCATTCGTTATCAAGAAAGCACTTTTAATCCATGGATTTACGACTCAACCCAGAAGGCACTTGGCGAACTTATCGCTTGTTTATTCACATTGTTTGCTTTGCCACCTGAAGGTGCTGCCCACAGTTTACTCTCCCCCTCGTTCAAACTTGCAATCTGGTATAATCAAACAAGGGATAAACATAATAACAATCTAGTCTACTTACCATGTAACGATTTCATCCAATTTCATAGTATCATCCAAATTATCTTATTCCTACGACCGCTACGAAGAAAGCATACAATACAAATTCAAGTTCAAATTAAAATGCAATCATAAACTTTAAAAGCAACCGAACAAAAAAACGGCGATAAAAGGGGACAATTTATTTCAATTGTTGCTATTGAAACGAAACGAAGACAATGGAACACTAGTTTAACTTTAATTCCCCAAGAGAGTGGTTCTTCAAGCAGACAAGACAGCCATGGCCAAAATTAAGGCAATAATCAAAAGTGAATTCAATTGCGGTTTACTGTAACCACACATGAACACCGTGTGCGCGTGTGTGTGTGTCTGTGCACATTGTATGTCTCACGCATCCACTTTACGCCCTGAATTTTGTCCCAGTTTAGGTCTAATTGACTTTCTCTGGCGATAATAAAAATCCAGCAACTGTTGCATCAGGTTTCACTTTTGCTCAGGAATTACCACCGAAGAACTGAACAAAAATGTTCAACAATTGAAGGAGACTTGGCAACTCTGGGTATACCAGACCTAGGTTAAATCACTCAAGAAGTTGTTTTTACTGTTCGTGGTCAATTGCAAAAGAAATCACACGATTCAGAGTTTCTGTTTCCACGTGTGAACATTTCTTTTCAACTTATCACAATTCTTCCTTCAGTCACTTTCTAGATGTAGCCGGAGGGAAACATTGAGTTTTCACGAAAATACTGCTAGCGCACAGATAGTGTATGTAGCTGCTGGTCACCAAAAATAGATATTTTTTGTTAAATCAATACTTTTTTTCTTTGAACAGTTGAGACAATGATAGCCGAGTAGTTAAGCTACTTTCACTGCGTCGCATGAGAGGGGAGTATTTTTATTCACAAACCTTTGAGCGAAACACAGAGAAAACTACAAAACAAATTTATCCAGCCCAAAAAGAAACGCGACCAAATAAATGCAAGCGAGAACAAAAAAACAAGGAACACAACTTTCGATCTACCGTGCGAAGCCGATTCTCCGAGGTCGAACTGAAGAAACGTCAAAAACATCTGGGGATTGTTTTGTTCCAGATTTCTTTATACTCGCCGAGTTCACTGAGAGACAACCTTGAGTGGAATGGAATGTGTTCTTATCAAATGTGAAATGTCAAGTGACTTCATTGCTAGTGATGTGCCCAACTCATAGATGGCGCATTAAGCGGTTGAGAGATAATGTCTGGAGATTCATTTGAAATTTCAATTTTTATTAAATAATAGTGAAATTGGATGGGATGCTAAGTAATTTTCGGTGTGAATTATCGCAATGTTGAATCTTTTTTGTGATTTGCAGCGGGACACCTCAATAGGAGTACTTGCGAATCTCCTATGGATCCAGTGGTTGATGAAATCATGAAGACGTTGGGGAAGGAAGGATTCACAGTATCCGCATACATGGACGATGTAGGCATATTCATCTCGGATGAAGTGAGCGTCTCAGATTTTGGACTAATGCTAGTTAATGACTGGACGTAGACCCGACGACTGAATGTCAAGACAAGTGATGCGGAACTATTGCTTTTCACCAATAAGAGGAAGATTCCTCAGTTCACCTGTTCAACCTTAAACGGAGTTGGCTCGCAAACACAGCAAAATACTTGGGCGTTATCCCACGGTTCCGAACCTATGTGGAAAGAAAATACAGAGAGCCGTATAAAGAAGGCGTGTGTGGCGTTTTGCGCATGAAAACGTCCATTCTCGCTGTACACCATGGTAGCAAGACCCATCTTAAGGTATGACTGGTGTTTTGGAACGCAGGGCGTGAGATCACCCTATACACCGATGGCTCAAAGATGAGCGCTGGTGCAGGGACAGGGATCTCCTGTGACGTCTTCGTTTGTCACTAAGGGACGACTTCAGCGTTTTTCGAGCCGGAGTTGCATGTGAATGTTGCATTGGATCGTACAAAAGAACTGAGAAACACACATCAAAACTGTCAGAATCATACACATACAATGTGTGTGACGTATGATCTTAGAAATAGGCCCCTGATCGTAATGCACGAAACGAACAATAACTACAACAAAACTTAACCGACACTTCGATTGTGGACGTAATTTCGTATCGGTCAACACCGATCGTCGGATACCTCAATCGCTCCTCAAGGAAAATGTCTGCAATGGATGGACATAGACGAAGCGAAAGTGGATAAAGGAGTCTGTGTTCCCCTGTAGAACTCTCTGTTTATTGTATCGTCTTTTAGACACGAAGCCTAGCGATCAAAGAATGGTCCATGCTCAAGAACAGACTGATGCTGAAAGGGGACAGCTGTTACATACTAAGTTCCTGGACAAGGGAATTTTGATGAGATGGCCGAGTATGTAAATATACAGGGGCAGGGTGATTGTGAGATGCATGGCACGACCTCACATCTCTCACCGAGAGGAAACCCGTCCTGAATGGCTCTTGCTGGAGCTCAGCATCTTCTGAGGATATACACAATCAAGACAATTATGTGCAAATGTGTAGGACGCGTTTACATGTACATGTCTTAAGACAAAGCGCAGATGTCCAATAATTACCCTTAAGGCTTCACTTTGTCTGCTTAGACTAAGTAGGCCAGCACTCAGGAGACTCATTGGCGTTATAACTGGCCACTGGCGCAATTGGCACAGATGCCTGTAGGAAGAGTGCACCATGCATTGATATCTGCAGAAGCTATGTGTGGGAGGAGACCACACGTCACTTCATTTGCTCGTTGGTACGTTGGTAAGATATAGCAAAGTATTGGGTATATGACTTAATTCGTGCGGTTTGCTAAGAGATGGCGTAACTTGTATTATTCCATTGGAACATGCGTTGCAATGCTACTGTCTTTGTACGCCATTTTAGTATGTGTCATTCATTTGTAGCGTAAACAACAATAATTCTTTTTCACTCAAATATGACAAACTTTGTGGAAGTATTTTTGCGGGGAAGCAGAACTTCATTGCTTTAATACGAAAAAAACTGCTGCCGAAAGTCATCGTGCCAAAAGTGGTTTGCACGATTTAAAAGGTGATTTTGGCTTGGCTAACCAGCCAAATCCATGGTGCGAAGGTAATGCTCTGAATTTGGTGGGATCAGAAGGGTGTGCTGTATTATGAGCTGCTAAAACCGGGTGAAACCATCAATGGACAATGCTAGCGAACACAATTAATCCGTTTAAAGAGAGCAGTTGCCAAAAAATATGCGAATGTGCGACCAGACACGGGGCAATTATTTTCCATCATGACATCGCTCGGCCCCACGTTGCTATTCCGGTTGAGAACTATTTGGAAAACAGTGGATGGGAAGTTTTACCCCACCCGCCTTATAACTCAGACCCTGCCCCTTCTGACTACCATTTGTTCCGGTCGATGCAGAACGCCCTCACTGAAATACGGTTCACATCAGAGCAGAATATCAAAAATTGGCTTGATTCATTCTTGGCTGCCAAGCTGGCGTAGATCTTTTGGGATGGGATCCACAAATTCCCAGAAAGATGGGCAATACTTTGAAAAATACATGTTTTTCTTAAATAAATGTTCAAATTTTGAAAAAAAAAACCGCACGAATTATGTTATAGACCCAATAAGACTTGATTTTTAGAGAAAGGAGAGCCAAACAACTAACTCGCTCTCATTCAATGATGGCACGGTTTTCTCCTTCTACCCCTCTTCAAGTCTCTGCTTTCCGCAACGTAAACATTCGGTTTCTTGATCTTTCAGCTGCAGCAGGCTTCGCACGGGGACAATGTAGAAAGCTACTAAAGTGGTGTTAGTGTGGACTGTGGAGTGATTATCAGTACAGTGAAACTTCTCTACAGCGGACATACGCATCATAAATGCCCGTTGTGTAGAGGTGTCCGTTCTAGAGGGGTAACGTAACGATTTTGATAAATAATCAATAAAAAGTGATTAATAGTACAGTGAAACTTCTCTACAGCGGACATACGCATCATAAATGCCCGTTGTGTAGGGGTGTCCGTTCTAGAGGGGTAACGTAAGTTATTTATCAAAATCAATAAAACTTAAATCTACTCATCTCGATTCGCGCTTGCACGCCACCTCGAGAATATGCCTTTTCAACCGTCCCCGGTTTACGAGCAACAGCACCATCTGATGGGAGCGAAGTGAACACCAATACACGTACGCGGCTCTGGGAAATGTCTCAAATTTTAAAGACACCCGAACTTTAACCAACTTGCGATTTTTATTTATTTAGATTAAATCAGAAGACCTGTCAAGTGTGTGTTAAGATTTAATTTTATTTTGAAAAAATGCCTTTTTTGTGTAGTTATTTGTTTGTAACGACAAGTATTTCGTTTCGATTCTCCTTGATTGCGACAAAAGAGAAAATTAGTGTTTTCTTATGCTTGCTTTTTCTACAAAAAAAAAAAATACTTTACAAAAACCTATCAAGTATCTTATAGTTCGTCGGTGTTGTCAAGCCTTTAGATGCTGCAATTCGTTTCATGCTTCCGCTGCCACTTTTTTTTGTTATTTTTGGTATTTTACGGTATTTTTTAGGTCGTCTAATTTAGACTATAGCTTAAGAGACTTTTTGTTTGTTTTTCGTTGATGATTGCTTAAGTGTTGTTCTATTTTTGTTTTCATTTATTTTAGATTTTAGATTGACGCGTCGTAAATTACAAAAAGAAAGTATCTAAGTGGTCTATCACGTCTGCTTTGGATGTTGTACCGGCGGCGGAGGCGTTGGCTTGAAACATTGCATCAGGAAGGCCGTGTACATGATGAAGCCGACTCCGAGGGCTATCAGAGCGTACATGAATATGTTCAGCTCCGGTTGTCGGAAGCGGTTTTTCCTGAGCCACTCCAAGACTTCATCTTCGCACAGGAGGTCGCCTAAAACGAGAGAGAGGTGAAATAGAATTCTAACAAAATGGCCTAGATGTCCTACCTCTGTAAATACTTGGGAATCTCCTTCTGAAGTACACCATCGCCGGCAACTTGGTGACACCCCATTTCTTCGCATACCTCGAATCGGCCATCTTCACGAAGGTTATGTCCAAATTGTCCGTCTCACTGTCGATGTTCTCCAGCTTTTCCAAGGCTGCCGTGCTGTCTTGCTGGTTATGCTCATCTAAATGCGGAAAAGGATATCCTTGAGACGATCGCATTCGCATGAATTTTCAGCTCGACTTACAAAAGAATACCGTGATAAATTCGTTTTCCTCCAAAAGCTTGTCCAGCATTTTCCGGTTGACCTCTTCGATTTCGTTCTTAATCTCAAAGACATCTTGCGATGTCAACCAAGTGATAATCTTTTCGTGCTGATGGAGGTCTCCGTCGTACAGAACGGGAACTTGTTTCCTGAAATTCGATCTCATCTCACACCGATTGCTTTGGAATTCGTGCAGTCATACCTGAAGTAAACCAGAGATGGGATGTTTACAATCTCGTACTTTTTGGCAGCTTCAACACTGGTGATCTTAACGAAGTCGATGCCAAACATGTCAGCTTCACCATCGATCTCTTCCAGTTCCTCCAGGATTTCCTCGCACTCAGCACAGTCCTCGTCGTCTGCAAGGGAGGTAAGAATCGTCTTTGGGCTTTTGGGATAAATGACGGGGTACTTACAGAAGAACACAACCAAAAGGGTGGACTCGGCCATCAAGCGGTCCAACATCCTCTCGTTGACTTCCTCGATCTCATCGGCCAGCTCACGGTTGTCGTCGTCTATCAACCACTCGAGGACAGATTGCTCATTTTGTAGATCGCCCTCGAATAGGAGAGGATTTCCATTTCTGGGGGTCGTAGAAAAATATTTCGTTAATACGAGAAAGAAGAGACAAGATATAGAACGGAAAAATAGGTGGCGCGCGGGTGCGGTTAATTGGGCAGCCTCATGGATTTCCGACGAGTTAACCTCACTTTTGGGAAGAACCTGTACTGTCTGCACAGGTCACCTGGTGGGATTGACGAGTTCAACGATTGACGGGTCACTCACAAGGAGTGTACAGGGCAGTCGAGGGCAGTCGGTTAACTCATTCAGTAGATCATGAGTCGGTCAACGAGTGCACATTTATTGGCGGCTACATTCCATGACAACCCATTGGAGCTTGCTATGAAACAACGAAGTCTTCTTACTGGCACCTAGCTAAGGTTGCAGATATTGTTGAATAAGTTGGCCCCCAAGTACAGACGCCTGAGAGAGGTACGAAGCAGAGAGGTACAGAGAAGGTTGATGACTTCCTTGACTCTTTGTTCGAATAGAGTTCGTTTCAGGAGAGTCGAAGGCAGTGCATCTACCAACGAGGGTCCAGTGATGACGATGACAGTGCCTTAAATTTCCTTAGATTATATTTCCTTATAACCACGCCACAATGTCGAGTTCGCGCTGTCGGGCTCTGACATATTAAGTGGGAAACATGTAATTCCATTAAACAAGTCACAATGCAACGGTCGCGCTTTGATAGTTCACAGCCCGAAATATCGCAAGCGCGAGCACAAATTTCTACATAGAGCTACTTCTATAAACTCGGGCTTTTGACAGTTGTGACACAATTTTCTTTTTCATTTCTGGCAGGCTGAGGCAACTTGCTCCATTTTTTCTGGTAAAATGAATTTTAGACCATTTTATTTGTGAAATGCACGCCTTTCATTGTGATTTGGAAAGGTGATGGAGCCGCGCTTTGACATATCATTATCGACCGCTCGAACGCGCCATTGTGATTTGGCCTTTAAGATTATAGAACGTCATATAAAACGTTCGTTTTTTTAATCCTTTAACTTGAATTTTTCTGTTACTATAACTTTCTTATTATATCTTAACAAATAAATATCTATCGACCTTTCTATCTAATTTCTTGAAGCGGCTTGGACCTAGTTTTGGTCAAATGATTGCGGAGGTATAACATGTGGGCTGTGATAGGTGGACCTAGGGCCAGCTGCAACCACTACAAACTACAGTTTTATGGCCAACTCCGAACAGCGTAGTTTAAGCATCTGTTTGAGACAGCAATACTCTCTGAGCATTGAGTCAGTGACTGGAGAGAGGGAAAGCAGTGAATTATGAAAGTTGTGTGTGTCGTTAATTGAATCTAGTCACTTGGCGTTAGAGTCTACGTAACTACATACTACGCCACGGCTGCGCGTCGTCCACTGCCATTTGGTGGAAAAGTTAAAAAAAATATATAAAATAGAGCGGAAGCCTTTGGATTAAGAAAACTTCATTGCGTGCGCTTAGGAACGGGTTCAAAATGCCTGAACGGAAACATCCCCAAAGTGAAAGTGTGGTTTCTGATCAGTCGAGTGAAATTCCAAGGAAGGACTAAAATGGATGAAACCGATGGGTTTAAGAAGAGGTCCGCTAAGCTGAATTAGAGAATACATCAGCGTTAAGGAGAATGTATTGTCAACAAGTGAGTCGGCTACAACAATCTCAATACATCAATCCAGTCAATCCTTCACAGTCAGCCATCCCTTCACCAACGCATACCTTCGTTGCCATGTCTAATTAGAACCTCAGGAGTAATTGCCTCTCTCCCACCAAGAGTGCAACACAAATTACGGGAGCTAATTCCCTCGATAATTTGCTTGGGAAATCCTCTAAATTATGTTTTGACTGGCGATTTAGTGACGAAAATTGTCGTGCAGCATTGCGTCAAAGTCTAAACAAAGTTTGCACCAAACAGGGATGGGGACAAGAGGAGGAGAGTGGCGCACGGTTCAGGTCTTCGGTTATTGTCCTCTATCTCTCTCGTGCACCAACTATTTGTACACATGTAGCTTGATAAGATTTAAAAGACAGAGGAGAAAAAGGCCAATCTGAGAAGTAACCTGTGCTCATTGGACCTTGGGGAAACGTCCCCAAGTACCTCTCTCTTATCGAGGTGGTCAAACAAGGCCCAGTTGGGCACTACTTAGTTACACATGACCGCAGGACCATTTTTATCTCAATCAATAGATTAAGGATTTTACACTGCATTGACATTCTTGTGGTCATGCAGGGGCCACAGCAGAAATTTGGCGTGTATTTGTAAAGTTGGCATTGACATAATTGGCCCAAAGCAGACACAGCCATTCATCAACGAAGCGTTTGCTGAAATTGAGATGGAGGGAGCTAAAACAATCTGGCGATGAATGAGAGAAAAAGTGCGTCATTTACAGGATTGGACAATGAACATCATCAATCTAAAAAGTGGTTAGGATCTACCTTGGCACCGCGGTAAATAATGTAAACAACATTACCACCGACTTTAAATGCAGATTAATTCTTTGGGTTCAGGATACAATCGATTAATAGAGTCCTCTGTCGACGAACCCTAACTGACTGATAAATCTTTGATCACAGATCATTCCCAGACTTGTTCAACGCCGCAGAGGCATGTACACTTTACTGTGTACATGCCTCTGCATGACTACAGCATGAATGAGTTCACAAAGTGGTGTCTTCTAAAAGTTTGGCGTGCGACATATTTTCGTGTCTGCGTTGCGGGCGTCTGGGGGAGAAGACTTAACCACGAATTGTAGAGTCTAGCCAGGACCCTGCAGATCCGCCGCCAAAGGTAGCTGGGCCATTTTCATCTCGGGGTCCGTTAAATCTAAGGTGTTGAACACAAGTGTGCGCAACTTCAGGCAGCTAGAGTTGTTTGTTGGTTTAGGCCACTACTCACTAGGGACTGTTGTTTCACACAATGAAGGAATACAGATGGTACTGTGGTTAACCTCGAGAGACGTAAATGTCCCTTTATAATTTTAGGGTACTCAGGGACTTGCTTTCAGGCAGACAAACGGTATGCAAGCTCTATACACCGCAGTCTAAGGGAAAAACCATCATTATGATTACATAATAAAAGAGGTGAACTATTTGTCGTTTACGAACGGAAAACAATACGTTTTTTTATGCAGTAAGTTCCATATGGTAGGCAACTCTGTCACCTCATTGTACTTACCTAAAGTAGACCAGTGCCGGGAACGTCTTTATGGAATACCGCTTAGCCAATTGGGGGTCCTGAATCTTGACCATGTGAATACCGAAAACATCACATTCGTCGTCAATCAGCTCCAATCCCTCCAGAATTTGATCGCAGATGTTGCAGTTGATTTTATCTGGAAAAACACGCCGAACATAATTTAGCCATTTCGTCCCGTTTGCCACAGAAACAAACATCAAATTGTATACTTTAGATGGAATTGAAGTGAAGTTGGTTGGAAGTGTTAATGGAAACATTGTGACAGCCAGTTAGAGGAAGCACTGATATTAAGGCAGTAATCTAGTACTTTGTGGTAAGTAGAAGCCCTATGAAAACCGCCAAAAACACAGGTATTCCATATCAAACCAATGTATAGCATCATAAAACGCGGTCAAAGACGCATTTCCTCAGCGAGCGGCCAAGAAGAAATGTTGCCCTTAACACACCGCCTCTGAACTCGCTGCGCATACAGTTTGATGTATTTAATACTATTTACAGAAGTGTCAGCTGATTGTTGGTTTTAGTACAGAACACGGATTAGGGGGCGGGATGGGGATTTGCTGTTCATGTCAATGTAAGCTCGATTAATGAAGGTGGGTGAAGCCTTTGGGTTGGGATGATAGAGAGATAGTACACATGTAGCAGCATCGTTTTGTGTAGAATACCTTGCTTTCGGATACGGTTTTTCTTTTGTGTGATGTAATTCTGAACAAAGGCTTTTTTAACGGGATTTGTGGTGGTGACATTGGTCGAATACATTATGGGGGAACAGAAAGTTCGGCAATAAGCGGGTGGTTTTCCGTTTCGATCTGGGGGCACTTGATGTTTAAGTTTGGGTATTTTTTTTGGTTTTGTATATTTGTTTGGTTTCGTGTGTAAACGATTTTGAATTTGATTGTTTTTGTTTGTTATTTTTACATTTGTCAAAACAGAAAAATAAAACATGAAAGAAAAGGACTTTTGGTGTAAGAAAAATGCCAAAGATGATGAATCGATGGAATGTTCAACTTACAGAAGTACACCGCGAGGTATTGGGTCTCCTCGACCATGGTCTCCAGCATCTGTCTGGTGATCAGTTCTATCCGGTCTTCGGTTTTTTGTGTTATCAGCCATTGAAGGACTTCCTCTTCTTCGTTCAGTTCACCTGGAAATATTTGATGATACAATAATTGACTTTGACTCGTTGGTACAAAGCGTCAGGAGTTAGATTCTCCAGCAACAACTTGTTTTTTGTTAACACGCAAATGCTGCCATGGGTTGGTATGTCTCACTGATTAAGATGAGACGATCAGGAAAAAATTAGCTTTAGTTTTGCAAACCATTCACCCTTATTCTCGTAGTCGTGTCAAATGTCGCTGTGACAAATTTCTATTCAATTAGTCACTTAAAAATCACTAATTTGTCACAGTGACAGGTGGCACGTCTAAGAGATTAAGGGTGAATAATTTTCTTCGTTCCGTCACGGAGGATCTGTCATTAATGGAACAACTGCCAGTAAGAAGATCGACGCGTGTTCAATCCGTTGTATGGGTATTCAACAGGAGTTCCAATGCACCACATGATGTTTGAATTCGAATGAATGAATTGAAAGAGCTGCTGAGACGTACTCTGGACTCGTAAAGCATAGTCATTAAAGTATGAGGACAATGGGATACTCTTAACTGTGCCTCAGCTAATTAATCCCCGATTTAGCTATGTGCGTCGTTTCCTACGTGCAGTGTCTACGTTGTGCTACGTTTCCACTAAATCGAAACCGCGAGGTCAGGTGAACTTTTACTGAAACCTCAATAGGCCGTTTTTACCGAGCTTGAAATGGTTTCGCTCTCAATTTTCAAGTCACTCGCTCCCAATTTATAAGTGTCACCCTTTTGAAATGTCACTCGCTCTCAATTTCTAAATGACAGCTGGGTGTTGACAGGACATAATAGTGTGAGAGCACCAGAAAACAGAACGAAACAAAATGAGAAGATGAACACCATCTTCTCATTTTGTCCGGATTCACAACATCTCACCGACTGATGAACTCGAAAAGCATTTAACGAGTTTTATCAGAACCCGCGAGGTTTCCAGACAACGAAAGTGTATAGCGAAACCTGGTAGGTTCGGATAAAATTGATGGAACCTCGCGGTTTCGTTCTTTAGAATCGTAGCATTATCTGGTACTATACATACATGTCAGAATCTTCTTTCACTTCTCGCTAACACTTCTCAACCCAGGTCCTGAGCACTGGTGAGAGAGTAGTTTGTCGTAGAGGCTAGGCATAGGCCCGCTACAGGTTGCAGCGCCACCTACTTTATACTCGTACTTCTTGTTTATACGTATCTACTAAACATTTCAGATCTATCGAAGGGGGTGGAAGTAATAATGGTCTCAAAGCAGGGAAAATATCCAAAAAGATAACATTAACGTTGAATAATACCTCTGCGATCTGCAATATCAAAAGAGAGTATCGTCGTATAAATTCAGGCTTTAGTATGGTCAACCCGAAATAAGGTAAATAGCCGCCCGAGTTCATCACGCCATCAAGGGTGTCGGCCCTACTTTGTTCTTTTTTTTGTGTACACTTACCATTAGTGGCTGAGACGGATGGTTGCGAGAATACATAAATAACAAGTATGATTCTTTGTGCTCCCACAAAGATTAATTTTGGAATTCAACAACCGAGAGTCAAACTGTCGGCATACGTAGATGACATCGACATAGTCGCGCGTTCCCGACGTGGCGTAGTAAACGCTTTCAATACAATCGAGGAACAGGTGAAATGAACTAGTCCTCAAGTCAATGAGGATTAGACAAAATTCATGTTGTCGAGCAAGAGAATATCCGCCGCACACCACTTGTCACCAACGTCACAATCGACAGCTACAGCTTTAAGCTACATAGCTTGCTACCTCGGGGCAAATGTGAACGTGACCGACATCTCTGTTTAGATCCGACGTTACGATGCTAATTCAGTGTGTCAAAACAACCGGGCTCAAGACTCCTGACACGAATGACCAAAATCATGCTCTCCAAAGCTCTCATTTTGCCAGTCATGCTATTGGGAGCCGAAAGTTGGACGCTTAGAAAACTACAGACCTTATTCTTGGTGCCATCAAAAAACAAAATAATTCTAGATCGGATATATGGCCCCGTTTGTGAATAGAGGTGAAGCCAAGGTAGTCCAGAGGTAGTCCAGAATCCAAAAATCCATCGACTGCACTGGTTCGGCCACATCGCGGGCATGGACGCCAGCTAAAAGGGCCTTCGAATCCAAGCCTCCTCGTTCGATAAGGAGAGGAAGACCGAATCTCCGGTATGAAGACCAAAGCATCGTGGATGTAATTCAGCTTGGTCTCGATGACTGGAAGCAGCGTGCCCAACGACGGAAGGAAACGATGGAAGGCAGCAATATCCCGGGTTCGGACTCTCCATGGGTGGTAGGCCAGCTAACTAAGTAAAAACCAATGGTTAGCAACCCTGGGGGTCTACTTGACAAATTCAGCTCGTTAGGTACGTCATCACAAACGTCATAGTAATTGCAAGCCAGTCCTATTCCATACATTGGACGTGATAGACCTTGAGCGCAAAGATCTTAATCGTTTGATTTAGAAGTCAACTTGCATCATGTGAGTATCGTTCGAAACTTAAAATACGTAGTAGGGGAAACAAATGTCAGCTGCTCTAAATGGGTGTCCAACTTTTTGTACATCATTCACGGAACAAGAAACGTCTAATAAAACTAGGGTTGCCACGCGTCCTCTTTTTGAGGACATGTCCTCCGTTGTACCCGTTTTTAGCGGCAAAAACTAATTGTAATTTTGAAAATAAAAGAAATCATTGAATTCTGAATTGTAAAGAAAAACAGAGCCAATAACAATCTGCTGGAAAGCATAAAATGACCCATCTTAGTTGGACCCCCATGTGTCAATCCTCTAAATGTCAAACCGCTTTTTTGTTTGAGTTTATGCACCCGGTTTTTGTTTTCATTTTGTCCTTGTTTTGACATCTTTTTTAAGGTAGATGATGTCCCCGAAAGTCAAGTCCAGGACTTTAAAGCCTTTTGTCCCACGCTAGCTCAGACAGCCATGGCAACCCTAAACATATTTCAGAGCATCACCCATCTCTCGCACAGTAAGTGCTTGGGCTTTCAAAAAACAGTTTCATCCTAATCACTTTCACTTTAACTTACCTTCAAAAACATTCGGTATGCCGCCCTCGAAGTACACCAAAGCTGGATAATCGTGCACTCCGTATCCGTCGGCGACAGAGAAGTCCTTGGTCTTGACAAAAGTGATGCCATGCTTGTCGCAGTCATCATCGATGTTCTCCAGTTCCTCCAACACTTTGGTACATTGCTCGCATCCATCCGTGTCTAAATGTGAAATTTAACCGAAAAACAAAACACATGTTAACATCAGCGACCTTCTCGGGGAAAGGGAACGTCAGGGGAACTTGTATAAAATCGGTTTCGGTGCGTAACAGGTGCACACACACAAAAGAAAAAAATGAAAAAGAAAACAAAGCAGAAGCACAACAAGGGGTCAATCAAACACTACTGCGCACCTAGAATCTAGAAAAACTAAACGCCATTAACATTTAATTCGTGAATAGAAACACTGGTAGGGGGCACAACGGGGAAGTGTGGCTAAACAATTGGGATCGTTCGCAAAATCCAGGCGCATTTGGGGCGGGGGCTAATGTTGTTTACACGGCATATTGTATAGTTTTTTGTTTTTGTTTCTAGTTTTTACACAATACCCTCTTCGTGATGAGATGTCTTTTCGGATCCCTCCATTGTGTCCTCCCCGCCAAAAGCGGCCGCAGCACTAGCGCCGCCACCGTCCATTTGCTGCTGCTCGCGTTCTTTTTTGATACGCGCCTTTCGCATGGCCTTCGAGCTGCAAATGTCGCATTGTGTTTTGTTCCCTAGTTCGCACAGTTTTTTTTTTTTAATTAATTAAGAAATGTTTTGTAAATTAATTCTCGGTTAGTCTTAGATTAACAATTAAGATCTTACTCGCTCTCTCTTCTCTCTCACAGCTAAACGGAGAGAAAGAGAGAGAGAGAGAGAGAGAGAAGGAAAAAAAACTGAAAGAAGAATTAGTCACAGTTGCCTGTGCGGCGGTGGCCTTGGCTGCCATGTTTTAAACTAAACGGATGTGTGGATACCCATTTCCGTTTTCTTTTCGGTATTATTGACATGGCCTGTGTCTCTGATGTTGTTGTTGAGTGTGAGTGGCTGTAGGTCAGACTTAAGACAGACAATTCAACTTACAGAAGTAGACTGCTATCGAGCCGGACTCTTCGATCAGATGGACCAAACGCTCGCCTTCCAGGTCTTCGATCACGTCGCCGCTGGGATCCTTTTGAGTCATCAACCAGCTAAGGATTTGCTCTTCCTCGTACAAGTCTCCTAAGGGTGATTCAAGGTCACGTGAGGGATGCGAACATGTTTTCGCACGATTTGCTCTACTTACCGGCGTATATCACGGGCTCCCTAGAGGTCGGCTTGAAGAACACAATGGCTGGCAGTGCAAATACTCCGTACTCCTTGGCCATCTGCTTGTCATCGATCTTCACGAAGTCAATGCCTGCCTTATCGGCCTCGTCGTCGATGTGCTCCACCTCAGCGAGTACCCGGGGACATTGCTTGCACTCTTCACTGTCTGCGAACGGAAATTGATAAGCAAACGAACTGAATCCGAGACCGTTTGATGGAAATCTCTTTTTCTGGGTGCGAGGAAGACCCAAGATGTGTGACTACTGCACTTGTTCGTCCTCTCACCGTCCCACAATAACACTTACAAAAGATAACCGCCAAATAGTCGGACGCCTTTCGAATCTTCTCAAACATTTTCCTATTCACTTGTTCAATGTTGTCTGTCATTTCCATGTTCGCCGGATTGGTGAGCCAGTCCAGAACCTCCTCCTCATCGTCGATATCCCCGTCGTAGTTGATGTACTTGCCTGCGAATAGACTTCAGTATTCAAATGTAGATACCCCCTTCGGAAGAGTCCTCTGACCTTTTCTAAAGTAAGTTATGCCAGGTGGATTACGGAATCCGTATTTCTTCGCCATCAATCGATCCTTCATCTTAACCACAACGATGCCATACTCGAGTGCTTCGTCATCAATCAATTCAATGTGACGAAGAATCCTTGGCGTGTCAGCATCCTCTTCTTTATCTGCAAAAAAGGGCGATCAACAATCAATCACCGGCTTCACCTCTTTGCCCAGTGCTTTGGTGTCGTGCTCATAAATGAAAACAATCAAATAATAACTAAGCAGTTGCAGTTTTCGCAAATGCCCCTCGTTGACTTGCTCTCAACTGTCTGTCGTCTGCATCGGTGCCCTGATTGTCTATACTTACAAAATACGACGGCTAGGAAATCTTTAGTGCCAATATAGTCAAAGAGTGTATTCCGTTCGATTTCCTCAATCGATTCATCCGATTTCTGTTCCAGGATCCATTTGAATACTTCTTGATTGTCAGTGAGACTTCCTAGTGTGGGGGAAATTGAAAGTGGAAAGACATGAGTCGTAGTTCTTCGATGCTCTGCTGGGGGGATCATAAAATATATTGGATACCTTCGTTCTGCAGTGATCTGATCAATCGTTGACTAAATGCACTCGGAGTTGCTTTGAATATAAAATTAATTTACAAAAAATATGGTCGCCCAGCTAAAAATGGGCTTGATTCCTAATGTACCCGTAATAAGTGCAACAGCTACTAGCGGACTAATTTTTATTTGTCTACCTGCTCGATATTTTAGTCTTGCGAACCGAGCTCTCTCTCAGTTTTCGACCCCGAAGCTGGGAGACAATGGTACAGAGGGCGCCTTCGTTTAAGTTTGCACGACCTTGACGAAGAAGGACCTCAAGCAACTTGGCGTGAGAAACTGGAGACAGTCAGTTGGAGAGGCTTGTGAGTTTGAGGCCCAGGCCCATCCCTGAGAAGACTAAAGGTCTCTCATTCCCGTCTAAACTCTCAACCCCTACCTACATGTTTCAGAGTGTAAGCATTCTAAGACCCGCAGGAACTTGGGTTTCAGGGCAAATAATTTCTTTAATATCCTCGACTGTACCGCCATCCATTGTACACTCCTCTGGCGTTGCAAGTTACGCCTCGATTCACTGTCGGCTTTAGTCTTCAAGCTCTAGGCCTAAATAAAAGAGGTTGCAACGGTTGATGACAGCGTATAAATCGCACGTTTATCGTGAACTTTGAAAAATTGCTTACTTCTATTTTTTATCTACGAGAAATTGCGAAATTCATCGTCTATACACTGTAAACAGTGCTCGGTGAATCAAAGCATGCCACCTCTTTTATTTGGACTTCTTTGAAAGGTAATACATAACTTAAGTAGTTTAAGTTTCACTTGTGGCGGTAGTGGCTTTGTGGGTTGGTGCGCCGACCTCTACGCACTTGAGCCCACGTTGCCTAGGCTCGATTCCTGGTACGAGCAAAATAATTTTCACGGCCCCTCCTCTTTCGAGTCACTAACAATGCTCAAGGTGTATAACAGTCTAAAAAAGCCTCGTAAATTGGTGGCCCAGAGTCGGCATAAAACTGATGGCCCTTCCACTCGCTAGAGAATAATAGCACGCCCATACCGATTGTCTGCTGTAGAGCTAGGCCCTGGCCCTCTACGGCCTGTATTATCATCGTTATCTTCAGACCCGAATGATGATCTAAAAGGGTCGCGGGGGTAAACCACGCACGAAAGATCTCCAAGCAACTCGATCTTCCGCCATCGACTCTAACTCATCAGGAATTATGTCAAGCGTAACCAGGCGGGTTTTTGGACATGCTCCAACCACCTCGTCCTGGGTCTGCAGAGCGGTAGACTGCCTGAGGGAATCAAAGCCCGCCTCGGAAGTCGTGATGATGGGGGAGATTCGTGCCACTTGACCACCGAAGCCTAGCCCCTTCCGTTCGAAGAAGCAGCTGCTCAATGTTGATCTCCTCGCCCTATCCCGGCGAGTAACATTTCAAATATTCATGTAAAGGTTTTCTTTTCTCCATTTTTTCGCAACAATTTTAGGTCTGAATGCGAATGATTCAAAAACTGTTTGCACAAATAATTTGATGTAAATTTAATATTAAAGCGCAAATTTCTTTCGTTTAGGACTTTATTGTTAGTGTTGCCGTTGTTTTTTAACAGCCAAGGTTATCCTACTCCCTCATCAAAAGCATGTCCAACAATTTCGTTAATTTATCTTAAATCGGAAAAAGCTGTCTTGTACATATCGGTGAAATCAGAGGCGTACAAACAATTTACTTTAGGATCCCAATGCAGGGAATAAAAGCTCAGAATTTCACGCAAATTGACTGAGCATTAGTGTATCATATTTTTTCCTGTTAAATTTAAAAAACTACAAAAATGTTCTATGTTGTTTTTTTTGGATTGCTTTATCTTCTGTACAGATGTGTACTTAAATAATTTTAAGCAAGGAAGCTTCCTTTCCTTTTCCTTTCTTTTTATCCTACCATTATTTTTTGACTATCAACAAAATGTGAATACATCGCACACTGAAAACAAAAATCAGACACTAAACAAAAAAAAAACTAGTTTTCGAATATGGCCGGTTAAAGTGTTGGACTTAATTCAATGGTCAATAGCTCTAAAAAAAATATGTAAAAGTTTGACCAGAGTTAGTATGGAATTTGAAGATTGCAAAAAAAAAAAAATTACGATTATTGAAGATAAAAAGGGTATTTTGAAAAATGTTTGTGTAGTATCAGTTTTTGTCTAGTACTTAAAACAGATTTAAAAAAATAAAAATCACTGCTTATTTGTGGGGGAAACCGACACTAAGCGGCATTTATCAATTCATTTTTCTGTATAATAATATCTCCAAGTTTAAACTTCAATTGGTATTATGCGAAAAGTACCACTTAATCATTTACATCGACATTAATTACGTCCAGAAATGAAGTATAATAGAGGTGCCCCACTTCTACCTCTCTTGCCCCTTTACATTTTTGACAATCATTTTTTATAACGTTTTCTAAAGCCAAATTGAGCAATCAGAGAACGGCATTCACGTTATTTCTTGAAGAAATTTATGAAAAAAATTTTATATTATTTCTTATACGAAAAAGTCTTTAAAATTCGCCGATGTACTAGGGGCCAATCAGCTGTTAACTTGGGCATCTCCATCATACTTCATTTCTGATTACGTCAAAGTAACAGGTGACACTAATGACGTCTTGAAATTAGACTAGGTATCAGAGCGGCTATATTCACAAAAAAGGTGCACACGTTATTTATTTACTTATTTAGGTTAGCACAAGCATATGCGGGGTAAATATGTCGCTCTCAAAAGCTTAAAAATTTGTACAGTGCCACTTTTGTTTTTAACGTGCGACATGTCTAAATTTATTGAGGCTTAGATTGAAGTGACTGACTGCTGTATGTAGAGCCAACAGCCACACTTGAGTTAGGCCCATTGTGTGAAAAAGGCTTATTTCTTGCAAAAGAAATTCATGGTTTTATAAGCAATTTTGAGATAAATATGGCCATTGAATGCAGAATGCAGCAGTTCAAGCGTAGAGAAATTTGAAAACATTGCGAATATTGCTAAAAGCTTTGCCTGCTGTCATTGTATTTCTTGTTGCGCTCATGATTTGAGGTAAGTTTCTATTATTCATTTAATTTGTAAAATGAGATTTGCTCTTCATTTGAATATGAGGATCACTTTGCGGCCGTGTTGGCTTAGTGGTTAGGTGTGTTGACGACCAAGATGTCCAAGTTTGAATCTACATTAATTTGACTGAAGGTATAAAAACCAAAGAATTCTTCTCACACATCGACATCAGGAATGGGTATAAAGCCGATGGCACCCAGCCTCAAAAGAAGGGACTAAATTTAACGCAGAGTATAGAGCGTTGAATAAAAATGAATAATTGGAAAAGAATGTGGAGATTTAACTTAGATAAAACAAATTAGCAGCAGGTGAGACATCGATTTTGCCTTAGAGCAGAAACTAGAGCCGATCACAATTTGTAATATAAACAAGAATATCACACAACATCACACTTATTAATTTATATCTCTTGTTAGCAATTTTAGAATTTAAGCTCGAGTTAGTATGACATGACACATTTTGACAAATCCCCATCCAAACAAAGAATAATCCCATATTTTTTCAAATGTCTGAGGAGACATCATTTAAGAAAGTGTGTTTCTTCGACGGCCGCCGTGATGCAGCCTGTAGGTGCGGCGACTCCTGCTCGGGGGGTTTCTGAGATCAACCCCGACTCGAGCAACTTTCATATTTCATTGCCGATACTATGACTGTGCCTGTATTTTTGGCTAGAAAAGGCTTCTCAATCACAGCTTTTTGGAGTTAGCATAAATCCTTAGATCCTCTCCGCTCGTGAGTGGCTGGTGTGGGAGTTAGGTCCACCTCGGACTTTGACCGGATATAAAGAAAAACAAACTTACTGCATTGCTTCCTCCCATGAATGGGTACTTAACGTCCTTATCATTAGATTGTCTGTTAGTGATGTATAATGAGTGTATTTTACATGAAACTACCATATGTACATAACAAGTGAGTGAAACAGTGTCCCTACTTCATTTGATTGTGCTTAAGACTAAATGCTTTCTTACTTTCGTTCAAGTCACCAATGCAATTCCATAAATACGTACTGACTAAAAGTAAACATGTCCAGCTTTGTTTCTTTCCGCATCTTTATTGTGTACTTTAGAGAAAACAATGCGGGCCAACACGCTGCTGCGTGTGAGTCCACTTAGAATATGTCGTGGTCTTTACATGTGAATTTGCATTTCTTTTCTAACAATTCCCATTTGTATTCACAATTAAACGAAAAGTACATTTTTCTTTGTTTATTATATTCTTTTTTTCTGTGTTCTAAAACGAAGTTTTTTTTTTCATTCTTTTAAATTGTTTTTACAAATTCTATCTAATTTACATTCTAAATGTGTTAAGTTTTCTTTGAATCTCTGAACACTTCGTTTTTGTTTTTGTTTACTTGAATTTTATTTCTATTAGTCTGACAAGTCTTCTTTATAAGATTTCATTCATTGCCCATCATCTTCTTCTGTTAAATAACAAATAACAATTTGTTTAACAAATAAACTAAAATTCTTACAGTAGAGTTTAATAGTATATAAGCTTTAACAAGTAACATTTGTAACAATAACAACAACTTTCTCTTTCATATCTATATATATTATCTCCTAAACATCATGGCTGCGATATTTAGTTCAAAAGAAAACAACAACAGTAAGAGCTACAAAAAAAGTACAATAGTTCTAAAGTTTCTTTCCTGTTAAATATTTCTGTACAGTTTTTAAGTTTTTTGTTTTTCTGTATAAAAAATGAAAAAAAAGTAAAACAGTTAGCTTTAGCGAGATTTAACGAGATTTCAAGTTAAGAACCAAAAAATAAATGATATCTATATTTGTTATAGACAAAATTTTAAAGAGCATCAAAAAACAAGATCTACAATAGAGTATGTAAACGATAGTATCAAAAGTTATTTGTTGTTTTGTGTGTGTTTTTTTTTGTTTGTTTTACAATAAAAATATTTCCAAAAAATTGATATACATATTATTGCTGCGAAGAAGCGTGCAAAAAACTTAAGGTCCCGTCCACACTGAAGCGCGTGTGTACACGGGCCTCAATGACAAAAGAGACTTCACGCTAATTCCCAATAGACAAAAATAGGATGTAGTTAACGACGAAATGCACTTTGTTAACAGAAATATAGAGACATACATTTATACGACTAAATTGATTTGACAGGTTAATGTGACAGTTCAGTTAAGATTATGAGTTGGCTGATAATCGCTTATGGATATGGCTGCTGGCGTGCGTGGTTTGTGTTTGGGACCATAAGAGGTGACATTCATGTGGATTGAATTGGATGATGTAAATTATGTTTGATTTTTTGTGGGGAGGGTCCGTTTTTTTTTCAGTTTTTTTGACACGAAGTGACGATGACATTCTCCGAAGTTCGGTTTTGTTTGTTTTATTTCGGTTGGGGATGACAGGAAGGTGACAGTTGGTTGATTTAGTTTGAGTTCCCGCGATTCGTGAATCAATTCAAATGAGCTCATGCTATAAAAATTCCTTTCTCTCTTTCTCTCTCTCTCTCTCTTTCTTTGCGATTGTTAGTGTTTTTTTTTTTTTTTTTTGTTTTTTTGGATTGATGAGGTGTTAAAGAAACCCCCATTTGGTAAGGCAACTATCGTATGTTCTGGACTTGTGTGTCTGGGTTTGAATTGAATTGAATTGAATTGAATTCGGTTGGGGATGTGGTGTGAGGCAAGCTTAAGGCTGTGCTCTATGCAAACATTTTCTTAAGTGGTTTGAGTTTTATTTTTGAATTGGATAGCAATGTGTTTAGAGGAAATGAATTCAATTACTATATTGCTTCCTTATTCCCACAGAGAGATATCCTGAAAAATGAGGTCATATAAATTTTTAATTCGATTATGCAAATAATTAATTCCTGAAAGACAGAAAGAGAGAAAAGAATGTGAGGAAAAAAAAGTGTACAATTATTGATTTCATCGTTTACTGTCTACCAGAAAATGTATTTGCCAATGCCTAACATACCGCTTTTGACGTTCACTTTGTCGCCATCTTTGGTGTTACTGTCACTGTTAGGGGTGGACTTGGATTTGGAACCTTTGCCAATTGGTTTATCATCATTGCTTGATTTCGAATTGGATTTAGTGTCTTTTTTCAATGCGGGCAATGGGGTGAGGGTGGGTTGCTTTTTTGATGATCCACCAACTTTTGGTGATGCATATGAGACCTTAACCAATGGTGGATCGAATTCGGGTGTTTGTACGGTTGTGGACTTCTTGGCGGCTGTGCTGCTTGTTGATGATGACTTGCTTGTTGTGGACTTTGTTGGTGTATTGAATTTGAAATTGCCACCCTTCTCGGATTCCTCATGACCGATACGTTGTGCTGTCATTTTAGGAACTTTTGTTGATTTCTCCAGTTTTGTGGGACAGCATTGGAATGGTTTGTAATCATTGGGAACGAAGTTATTGCCCTGCCTTGCTGAACGGCCGCCATGACCCAATCCAACATAGAAACATTCGTCATCTGTATGTATACAAACAAAAACATTTTGTCAGATCGGTATCGGTATATCTTAATTCTCTTAATGGATTATCTCTTATATAATTTTTATTTTTATTTTTATTTCTTCAACTAAAACACAGAAATCAATTTTGTTTGTTATATATGAAAATATTACATATAATTTTTTCTTTGTTTTTTAGAATTTCTTTAATTTGTTGCAGAGAAAACATAAAGTATCAAATCATATATACCACAGACGGTTAGTATGTATTCGTTTTTTCACTTATTTGTTTTCATTTATCATTGCAACGGAAAGAGTAAACAAAAAAAAAAGAGAAGAAAAGAAACAGAATGACTAAGCGTGCGTTTGTAGTTGCAATCTACATATCTATTAAAACACATTAATTTTCTGTAATCAATTTACATATACAGATCTACATTGTATAACTGACAAAATGTTTTTGATGCTGACATTTTTCTGTGTTCAAAGATTGGCTTACGTTCAAAGAATTTTCATTGAAACAAGAAAAAAAAAACAAACTAAAAAGTATTTCATTTTGACAATAATTTCAAGTTCATTCATAAGACCTCGAAATACCTACTCTAAGGCGTTGTTTTTTTTATGGAATTGCATTGGTTGTTCTACATTTTTTTTCGAAAGTACTTGGTTTTTCGTAATTTTCTGAATCGTTTTTTTAAGCTTTATAAATTAAAACAAAATCATATATAGATAGTATAAATTTTATATAAAAAAAAAACATTGTGTCAGCTATGATATTTTGGTATAATTAAACTCTTGTTAATAAAAGGAGAAATAAAATATAAGAAAAAATAAAATCAGACACTTCACATCCGGGGATGGTCAAACCACACAGATTTTTGAGTAGAAACAAAAAATAAATGCATGACATTAGTGTCTGGTTGGTGTTGTGCATGATTTGTTGTTCTAAAAGTGTGGTGTGTGGTGCTTGCGATATTTTCATAGAATGTATGAAGTTTTGATTTTTTCTTGATTTTTCTGGATGGCCTGCAGAACTTACGCTGTTGTTTATATTCCCCACATATTCGAGTACTGCATATCCCACAATACAAGAAAATTACCTAATTCACTGTTTGTAAATGCAAAGAAGTTTGGTTTTTTTGATTGATTTTTTTGATTTCTCCCATCCTCGTAAAAATGGTTTACGAAGCCGTCGAGAGTTTAGGCACTTTTAAGCGAACTCCCAGCAACATAATCCGAGTGTTACCAAATCTCGACATTTTTTCCATCATAAGATACATCTTAAAACTGTTTCTTAGCTTAATAAAAAAGTGCCATGCTAAATCTTACAAAATAATTCAAAGAAGTATTGTATCGCTTGAACCAACTTGAAAAGTGTGGCGCTCATTCTTAATGAACAAATAATCTCGCTAATTACTGGCCAAAGATGAAAACAAAACTTGATCTAAATGAAATCGATAGCCTGAGATAAGGACAAATAAATGCATACCACAGCTCACGAAGAGTTATTGTCGAACGTCGGAAAATTAGGGCTCGGCTGGTGGGAACTAAGCTAAGTATCTTCAATTAAGATTTATACATCTGAAGACATGTTAGTGACCCGCAGTGGAAAGAGGGACGTTCGTCTTTCTTACTTACCTCGAACGGCGGGGCAATTGAAGTAACTTCAACTAGGCGCAAAGTTGGGACTAGATCACTGTTGTGACCGATCTTCTATATCGGGATGTTTTAAAATGTTCTTCTTCTACACAAAGTGTAAATCTACCAAAAATGTAGCTTTTCCTTTTTCCGATACCGACTAGGAGCTCAACGATATTTTAGTCACTAAGAGCAATGTCTATCCTTAATTATAATACAACTGGGAGTGCGATAAAATCTTGATCTTCAACTTTTAATGGACGATTGCTGGAAAAAACACTAAGTTTGACAATAGATCATTTCAATACCTTGTCTAATTGACTGTCGCCCTTTATAATGATAATAAAATGAAATTACTATGGTTGGCGCTACAGCCCGTAGAGGGCCAGGGCATAGCTTCTCAGCAACCACTCGTTTTGTGCGTGCTATTGCTCTTTCGCGAGTGGAAGGAGTCTACAGTTTTGAGCTGACTCCGAACGGCCAAATTGTAGGCGGCGGCCGTGAAAATAATTTTTCTAGGGTCAACGCACCAACCCACAACGCCATGACATGGAAATGGGAAGAGGAATGCACTTATTGCTATACCCACTTTGAAGTTAAATATATCTCTGAACTTTGTATCAAAAGATTGGGAGGGTAAGACCCATTTTTGACAAGCCTTCATGGTCACTTCAGAATGACATAGGCAAGTAATACTCAAGCCAAAGTATGGAGGTCGTTCTTACTTGTGTAAATATGGATGGGAGTGCAGTCCGAGGCAGAATTAGGCCTCGGATCTGCTTCCACAACTAGTGTAGTGCCAGTATTCACTCACAGGTGGAGGATACGTTAAGTTTTTAGCCCACAGAGTCTGAGAACCTTTTTCTTAGCATAGGAGCATTGTTAGTCACTCGAAAGAGTTGGAGCCGTCAATTATGAAACCAGCTCGTGGCTGAAATTGCATACACAACTCGTAGCGGAAGACTCGACAGCAATATTATCATAATTATGATTGTGCACTCTGATTTGTCTTTTGTGACTTGCTATGTACGTTAGCTGGCACCATTATTTGATGTGACTGTCAAGACTGGCCCACATTTGAGGCCGATTCGTTCAGCCCACACTCGTAAATCCCGGCTACTCTAGCTTTGCTGACCCAGTTTTCAGTCGATTTCTTAGATGTCAGTATAATTAGCGAGAAGAGGAAACCATTCTGAGCTTGAAGGAGCGCTTCTTAAATTTCAGTTTTACATCTCTCTACTGGCCCTCCTCTTTGGAGGGCCATCTACATTACGTACCCTATTCTGACTGCATCTCCTATCAAACCCACCCGTCTTCCTCCCGTCAACCTCCACTCTATTCATGTCATAACTTGTAGTTTATTATTAACAACACACACATTTAGATGTACTCATGAAATTGGGAGGTATTGTATACTTCTGTGTAACGGATCCAAGCAAAACACTGAACTCCAAAAAAATAAACCCATCAAATTATTTGCGCATTTCTACCTGAGAGTTTTCTGTTTACCTTTCGACGAGGAAGATTTCGACTTTGTTTTCTTAAAATCTGTTGAGCAGAATGCAGAAAAGAAAATGCATGAGTGATATGCTTACATGGCAGGGGTTACATTTCAAGGAACATCTTAGCTCCGTAAGTACAAACAAAGATTCTACAGATTTTGTTACGGCTGATTGGCAGGTGATGCTCAAGTTGATATCGATTTTCAGTGAGGATTGTGAAACGTGTTTAATGAAGATCACACGTGACAGATAAATTGATTTCATGGCGAATTTTCGTGGCAGTGTGCTTCCAATTTTGTTTGGCTATGAAATCAAGTTAAATGCCTCAAAAGAAAGAAGGAGATGGAGTGGATGGCTTGATTACTGGGACCAACTACAGGGCATTAGTAGTTTAACTTTTAGGAAAAAAGTTTACCTAAAAGCCCTTTAAAAAATTTGGCTGCGTTGAAATTTGCCCATCCATCAACTTTCTTCTTTGCGGATAGTCTCTTAGACAATTTGTGGTTGTCATCATCATCATCGTCATTGTCGTCATCGTCGTCATCGTCGTCATCGTCGTCATCGTCGTCATCGTCGTCATCGTCGTCATCATCGTCGTCATCATTGTCGTCATCGTCGTCATCGTCGTCATCGTCATCGTCGTCGTCATTGTCGTCATCATCGTCGTCATCGTCGTCATTGTCGTCATCGTCGTCATCGTCATCGTCGTCATCATCGTCATCATCGTCATCGTCGTCATCATCGTCGTCATCGTCGTCGTCATCGTCGTTATCATCGTCGTCATCGTCGTCATCATCATCGGCGTCAGGACCATACCTCCTCCTTTGTTTACGACGTCGATCATTGCCGTCATCGTCTCCTACGACAGTCGCATAAAAGAGTTTTTAAATCTTGTCCAGATTCTCGCCCAAGCTCATAGACATATGTAGCTCAAGAAATTGCTAAATTAAAACATAAATTGAACACCTAAGCCCCCGAGGCTAACCCCTCCTACCCAATTTATTCCAGGTCTTTTTTCTCATTGCCAATTCTGTGAATCTGAAAACCCCTCCCTTTCAAATCAATTTTAAATCTTCTAAGGTCATGGTCTAGATTGTTAATGTGCAACCGTTGGTTCAAAAACAAATGCTTACTCTTTTGATTGATCAACCACTGCAGAACTCGGTTTTCGTTTTTGAGATTACCTGTCGGGTGAAATGCCAAAAAATGGACAAGTGTTAGCTTGGGTCTACGACCGGGTATTTGTGTTACATCTCACCATCATACATGATCGGGACTCCAGTCTCGTAGTAAACCAGGGCTGGGAATGCAAATATTCCGATTTCATGGGCCAGCTTGACATCGTTGGACTTGACAAACTGTATGCCATGCTTGTCTGTGTCATCATCGATGTTCTCCAACTCCTCGAGTATCTCCGCGCATGTACTGCATTTCTCGTCATCTGCAACACAAACAATACTTTCTCAGCGACAATTGATTTGGCAAAATTGATGTTTGAATGACTTACAGAAAAATACCGCTAAGTGTTCAACATCGTTGATCAGGACTTGAAGGGTCTTACGGTCAACTGATTCAATGACATCAGCGTTCGTTTCATAAAGGTCAATGACCCAATCAAGAATGGCTTCTTCCTTCATTAAGTCACCTATTTTGTTCGGCAGAAAATGATAAACCATTCCAGGTTTCAAAGCGAGAAAATGTTAGACGAACCTGGATAGAATGTCCTGAATTTGTTCCTGTAGAATGCAAGCGCTGGCAGTACTGGGATATCGTATTCTTTGTCGATGCCATCATCGGAGGTCTTTACAAAGTCAATGTCTTTTTCTTCGCACTCATCGTCGATGTTCTCCAATTCGTTCAAGATCTTCTGTGCCTTCTTGTCACCCTCGCGATCTATGGGATGGATTCAGAGTTAATTAAAAATAAAAATACAAAAGTATTAACTAAAGGGCCAACTATAATAGACCTGAGGAGACATAACCACTTCGTTAAGTTTCGTTCACTTTGCTAGACGTAAGTTGGGCGTAAGAAACTTATTTAAGTCAGCTTAAGCAGTGTATAATAAGAAACTTATAGAAAGTAATGATACAATGACACCCTAATAATCACTTCGTTGAGTTTCGTTAAGTTCCATTTGCTTACTTACTGACGTAATGTGTGGGAGACTTAAATCAATGTAAGCACTTGAGCAAAGAGAGGAATTATACAGTGTGACTAAAATAACCACTTCGTTCAGCTTCGTTAAATTTGGATAATTTTTGCTAAGCGTGAGTTAGACGTTTGCTGACTCAAGCAATTGAATCCAGAGACAGTAATGACATAATGTGACCATAATAAACAGTTCATTCAGTTGCGATTAGTTTCGTTGAATTTGGTTCACACTTGCCTACTAAAGTGCGAATGAAATCAAACGCAATTTTCAGTTTGAAGATCCTTCTTGATACATTTTTTTCGGTCCTGTAATGCCGAACCGATGCGGTTAACTTAAGTCAATTATGGCTAGGCCTTGAATAGAGTACCCTTAAAACAGTTCCCAAATGAGTCAAGTAAAAATAAAACTTACAGAAAAATACCACAACATGTTCGTTTTCAGCCAGGATTTTGTCCAACATCTTCATGTTGACCTCTTCAATTTTTCCGGGAATCTCTAGAGTTTCCTCATCCGTAATCCATGCGAGAACCTCGTCTTCGTCGTCCAAATCTCCAGGGAACACCATCGGATCACGATTCCTAAAGAACACCATTTGCGGGAAGGCCTTAATGTTGTACTTCTTGGCCAAGCCGGTGTCTTCAGTGGTGACGAAAATAATGCCAGCCTCATCCAATTCATCGTCAATGCTCTCAAGAGCGTCCAAAGTCTTGTCGCATTTCTCACCCGGTGCACAGGGACCAGTGAAGAATACTACAACATACTCATGATCGTTGATCAAATTGACCAGAATCTCATCGGTGACCTCCTCGATGGTCGCAGTTCGCTTTTGTACGATCAACCACTCCAGGACCTCCTCCTCGTTCATCAGATCGCCTTCGTAGAGGGCTGGGATTTTGTTCTCGAAGTAGATCAGCGCTGGGAGATGATCCAAGCCGTATTCCTTAGCCTCGGCTGCGTTGTCAATGCGAACGATGACGATGCCTTCCTTTTCCAGCTCGTCGTCGATGTTCTCAAGCTCGTTCAGGACGCGAATGTCTTGCTTGTCTTCCTTGTCATCTGAAAAAGAAAATACGTCATTAACACGAGAATGCCCTCGGATGGCTGCTGTTGCTCTAACTTACAGAATATAACTGCCAAATGCTCAGTGCTCTCGATAAGTTTGTCTTTCATCTCATCGGTGACTTCTGGAATCTCCGAGTAACGCTTCTGATGGATCAGCCAGCCAAGGAGTTCATCTTCCTTCATCAGATCGCCCTCGTAAATGTGAGGAATGCCACGTTCGTAAAGTACAATCGACGGAATCTCATCAATACCCCACTCCTTGGCCTCGTTGTCATCGTCAATCTTCACAAAAGCAATGTCGTTCTGATCGCATTCGTCGTCAATGTTTTCCAGCTCGACTAAAACCTTTTGCGATTTCTTTTGATCTTTGTCGTCTGCAAGAGAAAATGTACACACAGTAAGGGAGTGTTCAAAAACGCGCTGAAAAAAACCGTTGTCGCCTATGTGAAAGCAAGAGCAGATCCTTCGTACCTAGCGCATTGGTAACGATGAAGTTTTCTACAAGATGAAGTCCAAAAAGTGTAAAGAAGGGAAGACGATTTTTAAATTTTTCTAAACAAAGTATGGGTTACTCTTACTAATCCAACACGGGATGGCTTGCGTCGAGTGGCATAAATTACTGAAAAGCACGTCTAAAGTGAAGCTAAGTTTTACACATCTCATGCAAGATTTTCGGATTGATTTCATTGAAGTTTGTACATTGAAAGAAGAGTTTGTACATTCAATCATTCGACTGTTAGTCTGTTTGAACTATCCACGGGCGGTGGAACCCACTTTCATCATCGCTACCTTTCATCAAAAATAATGGATACATAAATAGGCAAAAAATATAGGAGCATCCATTCATGGTCTGGATTCGACATATCGCATACGTCAAACCGAACTGTCATCCGAGACTGGACATGTTAAGCTCCAACAATGTTACCAGAACTACTACAGCACGACCCACTTTGGCTTTATTTGAAGAACGAAGTCCTGGGCGAAGTATGGTGATACAGTAGTAACAGCCTACCGGACAGTTTTTTTCTTTTTATAAATTGCGCACGCACATGGGCTTGTTAATATCCTTAGTCAATATCAGACGTCAAGACACAGCACGGGCCGAAGCTTATAGACGGAGAAAGGGAGCGGAGGTATGATTTAAATTAATTTTTGTAAGGGCATGCTAAATCCTTTCACGAGGATTATTCGCCAAATTATTACTCGTTCAAACTGAAATTGTCAAAATGGAGTCATTCCCAAGAAATGTTATTGGGAAAATTTGTAATGTTCCATCCACAAACACTACATAATGAAACTGAGTTGGATTAGATTGCTGGCAAGTAGATCACTCCCGTGTGCGTTAAGTGCTCCGAAAAGAGTTATTCGTATACAGGAGTGAGTGGCCACCGTAATGTAGTGGGTAGCTGTTTCGACTCATACACGGGCCGGTTTAGATTCTAAACCGGCCCGTGTATGAGTAACTTTCATAATTCACGGCTAAAACTCTTTCGCGTCCCGAGAATGTCGAAGTTGTGCCTGGAAATAAATTCTCTCAAATTTCGCCGGTCGGAGTGAAAGTGTAGAGGGGACTACTCGTGGCAGAACAACAAAAGACAAGACACGAGTGGTCGCTATATGCTGCCTGCCACAGCGAGTAGTTTGCGACATTGTGAGCAGTGATCTTCAAATCTGTGTTAAAAAATTATGTTTGTTTGTTTATTTATTGTGGCAGCAATTTTACAAATTATTTTTTACTTTTTTAAGTCTTGGGTTTATAACTTAATTCGTGCGTTTTTTTTTGTCTAGTCGCATATTCCGGGCGTTTTTCGGATACTGCTCTCTTCAAACGGATTAATTGTGTTCGGTAGCGTTGTCCATAGGTGATTTCATCCGGTTTTAGCAGCTCACAATACAGCACACCCTTCTGATCCCACCAAATACAGAGCATTACCTTCGCGCCATGGATATTCGGTTTTGCCGTTGATTTGGCTGGTTGGCCATGCCAAAATCACTACTTTTAAATCGTGCAAGCCACTTTTGGCACGTTCGCTCAGCTAGTGCATGTTCACCAATAACTTCCACCAAAATACGATGACTTTCGGCAGCAGTTTTCTTCTTATTAAAGTTATGAAGAAGAACTCGCCGCAAAAACAGGCGGCGGCACAAAGTTGTCTACGCTTCAAATGAATGACATATACTTAAATGGCGTACAATGAAAGTAGCTTTCCAACGCATGTTCCAATGGAAAAATACAAGTTACGTCATCTCTTAGCAAACCGCACGAATTAAGTTACATACCGAATAAGAAACGCGTAAATAAATATAAAGCGTAATAATTCCTTACAAAGCGCCGTAAAAAATTCATACAAAAAGTAAAGAAGACGTAAATAGAGTAGAGAGTTTCTCAGAAATTCTCAATTTCTCTTCTCAGAAATTGATTAAATTACTGAGAAAAAAAAAAGAATGGCTTCCAATATCTGCCAAAATCTAAATAAATATTTTTGACTTTTTTTTTACATATTTTACATGAGTCAAATTTATATAGATTGTCAAATTATATACATAGTCGAAATTAAGGATGTTCAAAATGAATGTAGAAATCGTAAGAGTCTTTGTAGACGTAAAGAAAAAAGTCGAACAAAACTGATTGTGAGGTGATATGTTATGCAGCTACTTACTTAAAATTTAGGTACACACTCGTCCTTCTTAAATTGATTTTTAAGTCTGTTAAACGTAGTTTTCTTTGTGAACTAGTTTTCACAATCACAGACAGTGGTTTGATGGGTTTCAGTGAACATACACACATACCCTCACTCACTTCAATATCCGACAGGAGGTGATTTTTATTTATGTCGGTTCGATACAAGGCGAAATGACTGACAGCAATCCATTGCAGTTGCTTGACTTCACTTGAAGGCAACCTAGTCAGTCATGTGTATGACTTAAACACAAACTAAGGTCGGTAAGTGGTGGTTACTAAAATAGACAAAGCTCATTGTCCTCAATCCCAGTTCAAGCTCGAATGATCAGAATCGCTTGAAAACTCCTGGGAGGGATGAAAGCTCTCCCTCCTCAGAGCCGAAATTTGCAGAGTTGCCTTCTGCTCCGAACAATTTGTAATACAGAGATGAAGATACTTGAAATTTCTTCCGAAACTTCTATCGCTTGCCTTGACAATGTTTCTAAGAAATGGCCTTCATTTTTGATGGTCTGCCCCAGTGCACCGACTTATCGTCACCTCCAACCTGATCCAAGGAGTTTTACTTTGCTAAACCTAAGAACACAAATATCCACTAGAGAAAGCAAACGAGTAAGACAGGAGGTGGTCATGCGTTAAGCCGGACTACGGAAGGCAACTTAACCATTAGCAGAAGCACTGCCTCGAGTGAGGTGTCTGCCTCACGTTTCTCTTTCAACATCTCATTCTGAGGATTCTGGAAACACCTATAGAGCCTTCATTCATCCCACCTTAAGACTTTTCATCGCACACAATCGCACACAGTTCTCAGAGAGAAAGCCAAAACTTACAAAACAACACCGCTACATATGGCATTTTCTCAACAATCAGATCCAACATCTCGTCGGTGACATCTTCAATTTGATCAGAGCTAGTCTGGTCCACCAGCCATTTGAGCAGCTTCTCCTCATCCTCTAAATTGCCTTCGTATATGGTCGGAATGCCTTTTTCAAAGTAGATCAGTTTAGGAACTTTATTGATGCCATATTCAAGAGCCTCTTCGGGATTGTCGATCTTAACAAAGGTCACTCCCATCGCGTCGCATTCGTCGTCGATGTTCTCAAGTTCTTCGAGAACCTTTTGTGACTTCTTGTCATTGTTGTCATCTGTCAAAATATAAGAATCACACGTCAGCTCAAACGTCATCGGAATGAATTGCGAAGCTCTTACAGAAGAGCACGGCCATCACTTTGCCCTCCTTCACCATTTTGTCGAGCATCTCATCGGTGACATCCTCAATTTCGTCGCTCTCCAGCTGTCCCAGCAACCAGTGCAGGATCTCATCCTCATCCATCAGATCGCCGTCGTAAACGTTGGGAAGTTCTTTTTCAAAGTACACAATTGCGGGGATCTACAAAATGGATTAGAGTGAGCCTTCGCTTGGGATGCCTCAGTGCGGACGTGGGTTACCCTACCGAATCTATACCAAATTCAGCTGCGACCTTGGCGTCGTCAATCTTCACAAACTGAATGCCATGCTTGTCGCAGTCGTCGTCTATTTTTTCTAGCTCTTCCAATACGGTCATGGAGTCGTCGTCGCCGTGATCATCTGCAACATGAACGGGGGCGTGAACAGGGATTAATCTAGAGTCGTCGGCAAATACGTACAGAATAGTACAACCAGGTTGTCAATGTTACTAATGAGAGTTCCCAGCGTCTTGGCAGTAACATCCTCAATGACGTCGTCCTCGTCGCCCGTTGACTTGTTCTGTACCAACCATTCGAGTACGTCCTCCTCGCGGGATAATTCACCTGAGTTTGTTGGGATGGGAGGGGTTTGATAGTTGGATGGGCACAGCATATGGGTTACACAGTTACCTTCGTAGATGATCGGAGTTTGATGGCGGTAATACACCAGGACGGGTAGGCTTCCCAAATTGTACTCATCGGCCAGTGCCTCATCGTGGATCTTCACGAATCCAATGCCCAATTGATCGGCCTCATCGTCAATGTTCTCCAGTTCCTGTAGGGCCTTCGAACATTTCCTGCATTCCGGCTTATCTAGTTACATAGAGAATAATTCGTCAGAGTGGTTTTGGGTCGACTGGTGGTGGTGGTGTGGTGAAGGGTGGTGGTGGTGGTGGTTTAATTTTTGAAGGATCATGGTGAAGGGGCTCGGCATTCCAAGGTGGATGTGTGTGTAGCGTTCATTCGTATGTCGGAATTTTGAAAATTTCTTCAATTTATTGTTGTTGTTTATCGTACTGTTTATTTCGGGATTTAATTCATGCTTTGGACGGGTTGATTGATTGCGAATGCCTTCAACTCGGGGGAATGGTGTGTGTGTGAGTTTGGGTTTTTGTTTGGGAATGTTCAGTTGAGGCGGCAGAAAAGGGGGATGAACGATGGGACTACTACTACCAACCAAAGAAGGGGCAAACCAAACAACAAGGAATCGGAAAATTATGATATGTACAAGATTGATCAATAGATTGATCAAAGGGTTAAGTGCTCCGAGAGCTTTTGCTTGCGTGAACGGGGAACGTTTTGTGATTTGTAACGCGACTATCTCTCGCTGTCTTGCGTTCACACCAACCTACGTTGAGTACTTGATTCCGCCCAAATTTCGATTAACTATCACCTTCCTCAGTTTGCTTGGGATACAACAAATGTGCCTTTGCATGTAAAGACAGTATACTTGACTGCGATGAATAGGGACTCAGTCCTCCTCTGTAACATTTTCACAGAGAATAACTCTTGTCAATAGATGCCTTTTCTTTTTGGCTGAAAGGACAACGGCAGATATCTAGTGGGATACAGATAAATTGGCCAGTGGACTGGCCCATGCTCAGTATTCCGACACAAACCGCTGTGTATGGGTCGCTTAAGTGTCCAGCCGAATGAAGTAAGATGATGTGGTTTCTGGGCAAACACCCAAAGTTTAAACAGGATGGAAATGAAATACCGCTTGAGATTCATCTCGGGATCTGGTTGGTCTTAGAAATGGCAGTTTTTACACGCTGGAAATGTACCATCCATCAAGAGCATATTTGACTCAAATATGACATAATTGTTATCACTCGGGAGAAAAGGGCGGAAAGATTATGCACAAGATTGTGTGCCTGGATGTGAGTCTAGGCTGCAGTATCCGGAACCTCAATTGAGCATGCAAGCAGTTGGCATTGAAAAACTTGCCCTCGCCTAATGAATCTTCTTCTCTGTGGAGGAACGCAATAAATGATGCCCACGTTTGGAGTGGTAACTATAGTGGGACCAAAAAGCATCTAGCATGACGTTCGTTATAGAGCCTGGTTGATGAAGGCGCAGGTCCATACACCAACAGGAACAGTTGAACCGCCGCGATAGCAAGTTGATGAAGCATGAGCGTGACAGATCCATGGCCCATAGTTCGCAAGAGTTATCAAATGTCTTCACAGTGGGAATTTATTTCACCATCGAGCCACTGCAGCTTTAGCGTAGCCCTTCTTTAAAGACAATGTGATAGTTGGAGAAAACAACGTGTCCCAGTTTGAGAACTTAATCTGCCCAACCTCATGAAAAACTTGGCAAAGTCTTGACAAACATTTTAATTCGTGATGTCAGTTCCAAAGTCATTTCCAATTGTTTACCAACGCTATTGAAACGAAAGGAATTTTATTCAAGCATCCGAAGGTCATGGAAGCGAGATGCTCTGTTCTGAAATAGAAATTTATTTTTGAGAGCTTGCCAGTGTGCGTGCCTTAATGTGGAACAATTTATGGAACTCCTGCAGCTGTGTGGGTGGGAAATGAACTGCCAGCCAAATGGACTAGATGGACTATGTACGTTTCCTTCAGCGAGGACAGTTTCCTGGGAATGGAAATTAAATGAGAATCGACGAAGGCTACTGGAGATTTGAGGAGGCTCGAGTCCTGTAATCGATTTGATGAGCTTAGAAGGGGAACACAGTTGTGCGAGTCTTCCCTAATATTCAGCGTGTTTTCGAGAATTTAAGATGATGTACTGTAGTGGCTGTCCGCCTGTAAGTAAATTTTCTTACGTTTACAACTCAAACAGGACTGTTCAGGAATATTCGAACATACCCTAAGCCCTAATCGTAAAAAAAGCGAAGACTACGTTTTTAGTATGTACGCCTTTCAATACAAGAAATTCAAAGGCTATACACAAAATAATGCGTCGGGCTATGTTAGCAAGTTCGCAATAAAACGTTAAACGTACAACGGAGGGAGCAGTCTTTCAACAACATTTTCGCACAATTTGCGGGGGATCTGCGGTAAGGCCCAACTATAGTCCGCATGCGGGGGTCTGAGCTAGTGTCAAACACGCCTGCGTGAGTGAGCAAGTACATCCACCCGCATGAGGCAACCTATATTCTCGCCTATTGGCAAACCGGCTGATAATTCGTATACACATATACTCGTATATGTCAACGAACAGAATACAAGAAAAATTGTCTTCTAAAAAAATAAAAAAAAAATAAAGCAGACACGGCAGGAATTTCTGACATATGGCCATGCGCGCATATGCTTATTATGGCTTGCCATGTGTTTTTTGCAAACAGAACGAACAATTTAATTAAAGCTTGACACTGGCTCATGTACACTCGCTTTATAGTTGAGCCTTAAAACTGTCATTTCTCTTACAAATTGTGAGTTATTTTTTGTTCAAATTGAGACTCTTTCTTGTCACCTGACATTTGATAAATGGAAACAGCTGGCAAATTGAGTTCTCACTTCAGCGTTGACTCACTACCTCCTTAAGCCGAAGTCGGCGGTAAAACGTCGTCACCACTGGATGAACATGCCCTGTTCATGAACATGATGTGAAAAAATCTAGCGGGCGCACACAAATCCAGGTCCAATCCTCCATAGTGTCGAAGTGTCTTGATTTTACGCAGCCAACGTTGAAGTGAAGCGACACGGCATATCTTACCCACGAAAGCAAATATCGCTGATGGGTGTTCCGTTGCGGTTGTAATGCTGGACAGAAATATGTCCAGCAGTATTGTGTTGCAGCCACTAATGGTTTTTTGTGTTGTGCCGCCAGTGGAGCCGACAAATAAGTGCAGCGCTGCGGAATCTGTCTAGAATCTATTTGTCTAACGCAAGTCTGCTTTCAAATTAAAATATTTCAAAAGTCATCTACACAACGACGCTCGAATTTATTGCTGAATGGTACCAACACGCTCTCGAGGAAGTGGGTCGAAACTGGGCAAAGTGGTTATTAATTATTATGTTCACAGCGTACCCTGGTTTATTCACCTTTCACATTGTTTTGGTTTGACTTTAAGAGAGTAACATTAAGTCAATTTGGGCCATAAACAGAGTCCAACAACCCGTAACTACCACGACCAACATTGGATTATTAGAAATTTAAGAAGAAGCGAAACGAAGTATTTGCTTAATCATTGTAGAAGGTAATTTATAAACGCAGTAAGTAGAAAGGGTTACATTTTAAGGGCCGGTGTTGAATGTGAACCACACCTAAACGTCAAGTTTTTTTTCTACATTTTATTTGACATTTCTCAATTTCAGACTAACTCAATTTGAACCATGGAAAGATACACAATCGAGCAACGCGTTAAAGTTATTCAGGCTTATTATGAAAAAGGACGTTCAAATCAAAATGCATATCGTGCACTTCGTGATTTTTTCGGTCAATTTTATCGTCCAAATGTGAGTACAATCGGAGAAATCGTGCAAAAATTTGAGCAAACCGGGTCTGTAGGAGATGTGAAAACACCAGTGCATGCTCGTTCAGCTCGTACTGCAGAAAATATTGCAGCTGTTCGCGATAGTGTGGCTGAAGAGACGTCCACCTCAACTCGTCGCCGTGCCCATTGCACCTCTCACGCTCGTCGTTGATGAAAATTACGCATAATGACTTGCATTTACACGCTAACATGGTGCAATTGACTCAAGAACTAAAGCCTCTTGACCATTTCAAGCGTCATCAATGGTCAGAATGGTGGCGAGAAATGGCAGCAGTGGATGATAAATTTTCGAAGAAAATCATCTTCAGTGATGAGGCACATTTTCACCTCAGTGGATTCGTCAATAAGCAGAATTGCCGCATTTGGGCGAATGATAATCCAAGAGTGATTGTGGAAAAACCAATGCACCCACAAAGAGTGACTGGTTGGTGCGGCTTATGGGCTGGCGGCATCATCGGGCCGTATTTTTTCCAAAATGAGGCCGGTCAGGCAGTTACTGTGAATGGTGTTCGCTATCGTGAAATGATAACGAACTTTTTATGGCCCGAATGGGAAGATATGAATGTGGACGATATGTGGTTTCAACGGGACGGTGCCACTTGCCACACAGCTAACGTAACAATGGTTCTTTTGCGCGACAAATTCAATGGCCGTGTTATCTCAAGTGGTGGCGATGTCAATTGGCCGCCAAGATCATGTGATTTGACACCGTTGAAGTTTTTTCTTTGGGGTTATTTGAAAGCAAAGGTGTACGTCGATAAGCCAGAAACGATTCAAGAGCTAAAGGATGAGATAATTCGGCACATTAACGGCATAGAACCTCAATAATGCTTCAGCATCATCGAAAATTTGGACCATCGGATGGAGGTGTGCCGCCGAGGTCGCGGCAGATATTTTGTTCCATCCATAATTGAACCATTCCAATATTATCATAATAAAAAGAAATGACAATAATTTCCTAAATAATTTGTGTTTTATTCAAAATCAACATCGGCCCTTAAAATTTAACCACCCTTTATAAAAGAAATATAATATGGGTTACGCTAAGCCCGTAGAGGACCAGGACCTAGCTTCTCACTAACCACTCGTGTTGTGCGTGCTTTTGGTCTCTCACGAGTGGAAGGTACTTACAGTTTTATGCCGACTCCTATCGGTTAATTTGCGAAGCTTTTTTTAGGCAGCTATAGTCTGTGTCACTGGCTCGAAAGAGGTGGGGTCGCGAAAAGTGTGTTTGTCCTTACTGGGACTCGAACCTGGGCGGCGTAGGTTCAAGAGGGGTCGACGCACCAAACCACAAAGCCACGGCACACCACAAAGCAGGTACTTATCTCTGCCAAAAACTCCAAGAACCAGGTAGAAGTCAGTCATTTTTGAACGCGACAGCCAACATCGTTTATTTTGTCGTGGGAGATTGTGGCGCAAGGTAAATATTCCATTCATCCCAACACACAGGAGCTAAGTTCAGCGATGGAATGTTGGTGTATCGTTTCTCCAGAGCATAGATCAAATGGTAGAACAGGAGCTGTACAAATCTGATTTAGAAGAACTTGTACGTATTACCAGGATCTTTGCCCTGAGTACTGGAATTGTTGTGCAAAAAACTCAAGCCCAGAGCTTAGACTTAAACGCCAGATACTCAGAGCAATGTCTGTGGTCAGGTACTTAGGTCACAACTGCCCTGAGACAAGACGAGCACTCACACAAGCCAAGAAATACAAGAGCTGGAGTGCATGTGATAAGTATTATGACATATCGAGGAGCACCTCCAACGCTCTACAGTAGTGTTGCCAATACGCTATACACATAGCATTGGTGGCAGAGTCCTGAACGTGAGAAGAACAACATAGAAGACCAACTCCCATCCGAAATTATCTTTAGAAACTTCTACCAGAGGAATGAACAAACTTGCTGGCACAACGGCGCGAACCAGAAACTCGTCATTCTGAACAGGAAATATAAATTTGACTGGTGATTGGGTCTAGCAACCATCCCTGAATCTAAGGCGAATCATAATTGCGGTGTTTTACTTCGACTGCTGTGAGCAGTATAATATGAGCGACAGAAGCGATCCATTCACCTTTGATCTTTGATTTAATGGTGTTAATAAAAAATCAGTCAGACAGCTTCTATTTGATCTTACAGTTCTCGGTTTCGGTCGCACAACTCTTAGGCAGTGTGGCAGTTCATGAGCCCTGCCTTTCCAGCCGCCATCTCGCACAAGTGATTTACAAAACGCAGATGGCCGAAAGGGTGGCATAGACTGCTGGGAGATGATGCCAAGATCAAAGGGAACGAAATGGAACTCAGACATTTCTCCTCAAAAGTCATCAAAGCTTTTCACATAAATCGACGAGAGGAATGTCAGTGGGATGGGCCAACTAGTGGCAGGGCCTGAAGGTTTGAGTGCTTTTCTTTTTAGTTTGGCAATACCGTTTCCAGGCACAGAGCATTTGACAGCTGTGTTGTAATTTTGATTTGCTTTGACACTGACAGAAGGAAGGAACATTCATACGTCAAATTCATTTATGACATTCCGCTCTTGTCTGCATTTTTCGTGGGTTATGGTCTTTTAAGATGATCGGGTCGGTGACAGCCGACAGAGACAGATACACAGCGTTGAAATCAGCTTCTAT
This sequence comes from Eristalis tenax, assembly GCA_905231855.2. Taxonomy (NCBI): domain Eukaryota; kingdom Metazoa; phylum Arthropoda; class Insecta; order Diptera; family Syrphidae; genus Eristalis; species Eristalis tenax. Next base: position 26,932,218 of record HG993127.1, read on the forward strand.
GGAGATGTCCCACGTGACAAGTAATTATCCAACGACGTATTTAAGTGACATTCGACTGTTAATCGTGAATTTGTGACAGCTAATCACGGAATCGTGATTAGTCCGTTTGGGCCGAAAAATGCCCACGAGAACGCTGTCAAAACATTTTAATGGACAAGCGGGGTTTTCTCTTTGTCGGAGGTTTTTAACACTACACTGGGGCACTCGGACTCAAAAACTGGTCCATTGTACTGCCAGGCAGCAACCTTTGCTGTAATTCCTTGGTCTTCCGATGAAGACCAGCAGGCGCTTCTGTGATGAGGAACCTATATCATCAGCTCTCACGTATTCAGCACCAAAGACCTGCCACCTGATCCGCGCAAAAGCGGGAGAGTGGCAGAGCAAGTGCTCTTCGGTGTCATCATCTTCTCCATAGGCGTCGCAGAGGGTTTCGTTGCTTAGGCCAAGCACACTTTTCGTCTTCTTTGTACGCCTGTAAGTCTCTTCTGCCAAGGGATAACAAGAATAAAGCGGATTTCTAACAGACATTTGGGAACACGCGCTTGGTCTCTCTGCATCCTGGAGAGTCTTGACACCTCCGATTGAGTTCTCGAAAGGCTCAGCCAACGATGGAAGCTCTAACCAAGGACGCAGGTGTACTTAGCACAGGTTCAGGTCCTGAGAATGTTTCCTCTGATCCTTAGTGACCCAAGGCAGGCCACAGTAATATAGAGACAACTGCCCAGCTGGAAATCCACTTCGTTCACTGCCTGATTTGACAGATAATGGCGTACGATAATGGATGCGCATATTCCCTTGTCTGCATTCATCATTGTACCGTGAAAAATGTGTAAATACTCTGACTGCGACGAAAATGATTGGAAAAACTGAGTTGGATATTTCTCCATGATCTATTTCTGCTGCTGGCTATTCAATCAATTTGGAAGCACTGCAGTTGTGGGCTTACAAAAAGTTCGCCAACCGGTGCAGGGATGCAAGGACTACTGATTACTGTCGTCTGACTGTGTCGTTGTTCATTCAATTGCCATTGATTTGGAAGCACTGTCGTCTCGGGCTTACAAAAATTGTGCCCGCCAGCAGGTCAACGGAGACGGAGACAACAGCCTGCTTCGCGTCTTTTCGAAGCCTGCTCGAATGTCGTTGGAAGCGCAAGCATCAGCCGAAAGGGGGCGCCACAATCGATTTATTGAACCAGACATTGAGCAAATAAAACCCTCGCCTGAAATCAACTGACCGCATGCCTTCTAAGAAGCTCCTTCGGAATTCAGACTGTGACAGGAAGTAGGAAAGAATTTCAATTTATAGGCAAGAGTGTGAACATCCAACTCATCCCCAGAGATGAATTGTCGTATTTTCGATCTCCCGCAAAGATCGCCCAAGGCCACGTCAGCCAATTCTACGGGGGGACATTAAAACTACTGCTCGCGGGTCCACCCACGTCCTATGACCTCCAACGTTGACCCAACCGCCTGCCAGCTGCTACAGAAAACAATCACAATCACCGACATGTGCAAATATCCCAAGTTTATCGTATGCCTCAAATTCATGCGCGCAAGACCTTCTCTCTCGCGGCGGCTGAATGCGTGAATGTTTGAGAAGAACGATAAAAACGAAAACTTTCAGTTTTCGAATGTAACCTCAGGACTACAGTACGAGTCGAAATGTTGCCACATGTCGGCGATAATGTGTCAACTGTTCCCAAACACTATTCAGCTTCGATACACATGGCGGCGCGCCAACTTTCGTTTTAATTCTATCATCTCCGTACAGACGGCCGCATCTATTTATGCGAACTCATGTACAATCCGACTGTGACTGTGTGCCTGTCTGCAGAATGCAAAATAAAAATGATTTTCAATTGCCTATGTTCAATGCTGCAATTAATTTTTCTGGGTTTATTCACTTTCCCTGGCGAGCAATCACACGGCACGGCGCGGCATGGCATAGCTGGCAGGACGATCGCTTGCGGGGGCGTCAGCTACCGCGGGCAATCGCGCCTTCATCCAAAGCACGCCCGGAGTTTTTTGTTAAAGCATCCGAAAGGTTTCGATGCGAGGCGATGGCCTTCAAGCCATGTCCACATAAATCAGGAATATGCGAGCGTAGCACTGTTCAAATGTAAACAAGGTAATTATTTTCGTTGTTTTTTTTTAAACGGCTGCAATGTGTGTGCTTCTGTGGCGACCGCCGAAAGTAGGTGGTGGCAGAGCAAGGTTCGAGTGCTTATGTGTGTTTTTCCGTTTTTCTCATACAGTCGCATCGCCCGTTGTTTTCGAAAAACGCTCGCCTGAAACACAATATAACAAATTCGTGTGTCTCATTTGGGGGGAGGCTATTTTTAATCGGCAATTGTAGGTGGAAGGTATTATTTAAATGAACAGACTGAATCGCTTTGAAATATCTTTTAGTTTCAGAAAATCCGACGAAACGAATGCCGGGGCGCACATACAATAAATTAGTTCAAACACTGGGACAAATCTGGATCTAGGCCCAGACATTTCAGTTATTTTATTTCTTTTTCGTTTTTTTTTTTGCCCCCCTCCATCTCCTCCCGCTTCATCATGCCTCTGAGCAACGAGTGCTTGGCTGTATTGCAAATATTTGCTTGACAACATCCACGTACACTGACAGAGATGAGTGTAGAAAATGGAAATTTCATGGCAATGAATGAAAACGGCTTGTTAGAGAATATTGTTTTTTTTTCTCACATTGAAAAATTTATGTTTCACTGCAGGTGCACAGTAAGTGTCTGGGAAGAGCCCAAGGGTGGATTTGTGAATATTTCGTGAAGGAATGTGTGCTGGTCGTTTCAAGAGAAATTAATTGATGGCCTGGGAAAATGCTGACGCACTGGAAATAGATTCGTCTCCTGCATGTTTTATAGCTCATCTGAGTGGGGGGGCAACAGGAATCTATGCGTCTTCAAGGTTTGTCATGGACCAGGCAATTGTTTTCAAATGTTTTTCGAATGAGCGAGTCCCCAGTCGGTCTGTGAGGAGTGCGTTTAAGTCTCGCGGGGATGCGCTTGCCTGTGAGGGCAGAAGACTGTTCGAACAAGTTCTGTGTGGCTGAGGAAAAGTAATACATTGGGAAGCAAAATTGATTCAGGTGCCTCTAGGACACATTGCCTGAGTGGGACAGTTGAACTGACTGATGTCTGTGACTAGGTGAGTGGCCAGAATTAACCGCGACCTGGTGAACATTCGGCGGGTTGGTGCGATTGTGTCCTGTCTAGTATAATGGAACGCATGTCGTCCGTCTGTCAGAATTACCCGCGACCTGGTGAACATTCGGCGGGTTGGTGCGATTGTGTCCTGTCTAGTATAATGGAAAGCATGTCCTCTATCTGCAACAAAAGAAAGCACTCATGTTGAAGGTATTTTCTCTGCCCAACGTTCGGCTGAGGGACGCATACATGTTGTAGGACACATTATCCAACATTGTCTGCCAAACGGAACTCGGTGAGCCTATCCCAAGATCCTTCCGAAATGTTACCCGAAACAAATGATTGACCATATTTCTTCATTCAGATTTTTCTTCCAACAAATCATTCACTCTTCTGCCATATCAATCACTGAAAAGTTATTGATTACCCGCGAAACAGACAACAAATGTTTTCTTCTTCGAAAATATTTCTATTTATCAGGTATTCAATCACATCATGTACTGGATGACGGATTTCACAATTTGCATGTTCCAGCAAACGCCATTTGAACCGGGGCCAAATCTATTTGCGGACTTCCCAGCGAGGGTGCTCAACAATGACGTCCGTTGCTTGACTATTTAATGTTCGCTCGCCTTGACGTATCTGTCAGAAAATTTGTTACGTAGCGCAAGTGACTCAAATATGATTGGATTTTTTGATGAGAAAAAAAAGGGAAAACTATTTTTAAGCGCGCGAGTTGAACATTTGTGTCAGCCATAAGGGTTGGATGTGTCTTGACAGTTGGGATGACCAGGAGGTATGGGGGATCCGGAAATAAATCTCTGCGTCAACTATGGTGTCTATTATAAGGTGCACCTTTGAAATGGCACGTGGGACATCCAAGTCGAACAGTCAGGATGCTCTTATGCCAGACGCAAGTCGTTGGAGCAAGCAAGTCGGCAAACTGCTGTTCGATACGACACAATTTATTCTGTAGTGCCGCAGTTTTGTTTTAGGTAAAAATAGTGGGAAAGTGGTAGCCCACATGGAAGACTTCTATGATTGATTTTTAGATATTTCATTAATCGGGATACTCGTGCTGCCTTTCTTAACACTGCACCGTGGCGTATTGAATAGCTTCATCGACACGAACAAGTTTCATATTTCACTGCATCACCCCTCTCTACTCACTGCCAATGCTTGGAGAGTATAAACCAAAAATGAAGTATGAAAGAGGTGCCCAACTTCACAGCTGATTGAGTAGAAGTTGGGCATCTGTATCATACTTAATTTCTGGTAAGAACTTGCGAGAAAAAAACATCTCAGATTTAGCTGGAAAATGATATAGATCTTCTTCCCTCATGAGACGAAATTACGACAACTTTTGCTGTGGCCCTAGCGTCGTCCATGTCTACATGGCGCCACCCAATTTATTATGAATTTAAGAAACAAAAAGTAACTTTAATCGCGTCATATTTATACCGTATGAGCCTAATCGCATAAATAACGGCAGCCATTCAACTCAACGCGTAGAATGGAAAATCTTGACACTGTCAAAATTTCAAATTCATGACATTTTATGGACCAGACATCAGAGCTTTCCAATCTGCAGCATATGCTTTGAAACCTCTAATAACGCGTTTCGGTTTACACGACTCTACGGAGGAGGAAAGAATCCACAACCATCTCGAAACTTCGTCGGCAGAAGACTGTCAACTGTAGAGCTGACAGAAATAAAATGTTCTCTTTGACATCTCTTTCATTAATATCAACTCTTCCAGTCAGATGTTCTAGAAATTATCTCTCCAAGGATTGGTGCTAAGTGACCGAAAAGAGAAAAAGGAACGTCTAGCACCAGCAAATTGGATTATAAGTATCGGCGCGACAGTTTAAGGAGAAATGATTTCCGAGACAGAATGGTCATGAAACGATCTCGAAACCGCTTTCAATGACCTTTCTTATTAGCGAAAATTATATCACCATTTTTGTCCATTCGAGCACCCGATCTAGTGCACTTCTGCTGACTCTTCGTCAATTTTAGTGGTCACCAAAATTGTCATATCGTCAGAAAATGGGTCTGGTATGGTTCCTTCACATATCTAGGATGAGGTTTATAAAGCAGAGGACCAAATTCACTCCCTTGGGGCACCCCAGCTGGCATAGTTTGTCTTCTTAATTCTGCGTGCTTATTTTTTGCGAAAAACTATCAAAAAATCAAGAATTGGCACGGCAACGAGTGACGAAATGAAGCAGTCTATTGCCAAGTGATTAGATAGTCTCGGATGGGTCCAACGATTGGAATCAAAGGTTGGCAGGCAGGTTTCAGACCGTCCATGAGTCACTGGCTTGGGAAATAAATAAACTCGTATGACATTAAGTTGTTGCCAGACTCAGACCGTCCATTGTTGCCTGTATCAAAAATAAGACAAAAACTTCTTAGAAATGAAGAGAAGGCTGATGAAGAAATTTACTCAACAAAGGTTGAAGAAGATATGCGCCCGTAGGTTTGGCGTTCAAGCCTCGTTCCTGGCTCTCTTGGTACCCTTGAAACGTACTCCTTTAAAAACATGTAGATCAGGCTCATCAACGCGGACTCCTGCACGACCTGCTTCTACTGTGAATGGTGTGGTGGACAAGAGGCTCGGAACAACTTATTCAAAAAACCTTGTTTCCGCTTTATAATCGTTACTATATCCCAATGAACGGTAACCGCAGAGATGAATATCATTCAATTAGTGTCAATCTCTCTCGGAGCCTCCCCCTGTTAGATACGCAACTAGAGAACCAGCTCCTCTATATACAACCGTAGTAATGTGCAAATCTCAACGTGTGCGTGAACTGTCAAAAGTGTTAGATGAGTGTTTCAGTTTCTGTACAAAAGTGAGTTCGTTATCGTTAATGTTGAGTAGTTTGAAAGTTTGAAGGTGTGGTGGGACAGAAAAGAACAGGAAACGGGATGGAGGACTTAGACTAGATGCTAGACAAGTACACGGTTAATGAAAAACACAAGAAGATAACACAATCAAAAATCAAAAAACAAGAACAAAAAAAGAAAAAAATGACATGGAGGTAGGAAACGGAGAGAACTGAGCGCAACGAACATCAAAAGCCAACTTACCCATCACTCTTGGAGGACATGTCGCATGATCAGGACCTGCAGTCAATTTAACAAATTAAAATATTGTAGAAGCCTCCTTTACACACTATTTGCGTTTCCTCCACACTGGTTAGTCACAATTTTCAATTTCATTCGTAATTGTATACTAAACTAAAATCGAAAAGATATACAAGTGTACACAGCGCTCAGGCACCGCTCGAGCTGCGGCAATGAGTCATAATTTACTGTCGCGTAGGCACTCGCTTTCTAGGTTTCAAACGGCTGCCGCCGGGCGGTGGATGGCACATAAATACTCTTAGTTTCAAAAACAAAACAAACAAAAATTGTACCAAGATCGATAGAAAATTACATTCTTACAAGCTACAGCATTAGTTTTACCGTCGCCGCTGCCTACACCACTGAGACTGAACAGAAAATGAAACCCACTACCGCTATTGTTGCTACACAAGACACGAGTATCGCATTCGAAGCATTTTCTGTTCTGTTTCATTGCTCGTCTCAAGTGGCTGTAGGTGAAGCTAAAAAAACACATACATAGATTTTTTTCCTGCTCTTCAACTGCAACTGCATTAATTATTATTAAATTGTTGCAATAAGTATGCATCTGCATACCTATGTACATTCACATATAAAAACCGTTAAGCAGTACACTCCACATAACCACACGGCGTACTTACAGAATAGGACAGCTACGAAGTCGGTGTCTTCAATGATTTTATGGAGGATTTTCGCATTGACTTCCTCAATGCGATCGGGCAGGTCCATGGCTTCAAGTGATGTGAGAAAATCGAGGACACCCTCCTCGTCCATGAGATCGCCATCATAGATGATCGGTTCCTTTTCACTGAACGGACAGGACGAAGATGGTGTTCATGATGATTTCGATAAAATTCGATGCTCACTCACTGAAGGAGTGATGAATGCGAATGGTTCACTTACCGGAAGTAGGTTAGTGCTGGGAAAGTCTTGATTCCATATTGCTTGGCTAGTCGTTTGTCGTTAATCTTCACGAAGTCCACTCCGAAGGAGTCGGTGTCATCGTCGATTTTTTCGAGTTCAGACAATACTTTATCACAGGTCACACAACTTCTGGCATCTGAAAGGAGCGATGGTAAAAAGTTAAATGTTATTTTTATTTTTTACATTTTACAAGAGGATTATTTTGGATATGGAAAGGAATCTCGTTTCACATTGTTTTAGTTACTTTTCTGAAGGAACTTTCGATTTCAGATAAATTTTTATTTACAAGACAGAACCGTGCCATTTGTTGGAGATGAGAATTAAATATATTGCAAGTGCTTGCAAATCAAACACTTTCTCACAGTTGAAGTGTCCTTCCCACACCTTCCAACTTATTCTTTCCAGATTCTAAGAGTCTGTCTGGGGAGACAGTCTCTCTTGAGAGGCTGCTACTGCATACGCCAGTGCTGTGATTTGAGCGTTCGTCGCTGCAATTGAAATTGTGCTACTTGACAACGTGGAAGTTCTTAGCAGCTCTTGGCCGTAGATCTTGGACTGAAAGCTTACAATGTCTTGCTTACACTGGAACTGAAGACGCTGCACAGTGTTATTTTCCGAATCTAGCGGAACCTAATTCAAAAATCAAAATCGTCCGAAAGACAAAAGATTGGTATCAAATGACAGGCATAACCTGATTACGTTCTGTAAAAAAAAAATCCTGGAAATCTCAAACAGCAGTCAATTTCATCGTGTTCGTATAAAGTAAGTAGCAACGTGCGACAGATTCTTTTTTTTTTTATTCAAAAATTGCTGCGATTAAGAAAAAAACTGCAGAAATTGGTACAATGAGCAAGCACTGGCCAAGAGCTGTCAATACACCCGGAAAATACTGTGTTTGTTGCGGCTTGATTAGCCGTCACCTGTGTTGCAACTATTTTTTGTGCCCAAAATGCACGTGCGAACCTGAGAAATATGTGCTTCCAGCTAGACGGTGCCACTGGACCGATGAATTGGCTTTGACTGATTGGTACGTAGTTTTGTGACTGTTGATTTTAATGTCCCAATGATATTGGGCCTATAACTTAATTCGTGCGGTTTGCTAAGAGATGGCGTAGCTTGTATTATTCCATTGGAACATGCGTTGGAAAGCTACTGTCATTGTACACCATTTCAGTATATATCATTCAATTGAAGCGTAAACAACAATCATTTTTTGTTCACTCAAATATGTCGAACGTTGTACCTGAAAAAGTGATTTTGCGGGGAGCTCTTCTTTAACTTTAAAAAACTTACTTCAATATGAAGAAAACTGCTGCCGAAAGTCTTCGTATTTTGGTGGAAGTTATTGGTGAACATGCACTAGCTGAGCGAACGTGCCAAAAGTGGTTTGCACGATTTAAAAGTAGTGATTTTGGCTTGGCCAACCAGCCAACTCAACGGCAAAGCCGAATTTCGCGAAAGTAATGCTCTGTATTTGGTGGGATCAGAAGGGTGTGCTGTATTATGAGCTGCTAAAACCGGGTGAAACCATCAATGGACAACGCTACCGAACACAATTAATCCGTTTGAAGAGAGCAGTTGCCGAAAAACCAGACCAGACACGAGGCAATAATTTTCCATCTTGACAACGCTCTGCCCCACGTTGCTATTCCGGTTAAGAACTATTTGGAAAACAGTGGATGGGGAGTTTTACCCCACCCGCCTTATAACGCAGACCCTGCCCCTTCTGACTACCATTTGTTCCGGTCGATGCAGAACGCCCTCACTGAAATACGGTTCACATCAGAGCAGAATATCAAAAATTTGCTTGATTCTTTCTTGGCTGCCAAGCCGGCGCAGTTCGTTTGGGATGGGATCCACAAATTGCCAGAAAGATGGGAATAAGTCATAGCTTCAGACGGGCATTACTATTGTACATGTTTTTCTTAAATAAACGTTCAAATTTTGAAAAAAAAAAAACCGCACGAATTGAATGTGCCCAATACATATATTTGGAATCAGGAGGACATGAATCGTGTTTGTATAAAGTCGATAATATCGTCCGATTAACCAACAAAAGAGGCAAGGTTAGCAAAGTCCTATCTCTGCTTATAAACACGATGCCAAATATACAACCAGCTCCCTTACATGTGTCTTGTCGTGATATTTTTTTCACAACACAAAACTTCCATACCATGCAATCCCCATGCAATCTATATATTTGTGTTTGCCTATATATAGGCAAAGACTAGTCAAATAAACGGAGGAGTTGGCCACGCATCAGATCACAACTTCAAAGATGGGTGGAAGTAAACCGTGTGCTTGTGTGTATTACGTGATAAACATGCAAAGGAACAAATTTCTGCTGTTGAGTTTTGAGTCGGCGCACTGTTCAACTTCTGGGCGCGAGGTTTGACTGAAGGGAACAAACTTTAGCGATGATGCTCTTATTTTGGTAACACAGCGCCTAATCCCATCGCAATGTTAAAATAAGGAAAACTGCATGCGATCTGGACTCCTTATGAGTAAGACTTACATTCTAAGGCTTGGATTATTTTGTAATAAGTCTTATATAGTCATTATATCGATTGCTGGGCTTGTAGCTAACCTAATACTTGAGACCAGGAAACGCCACTGGCAAGCAATTTAACAACACTACTTGATTAGAATTATCGCCTTCAACATATGTTAGCCCAATTCGCACGTGACTCAAATGCTTTTTAAAAGCCCTCGATTACAAGGATCATTGCACACAAGGGCGCAGTTTAGTGCAGTGTTTGTAGTACGAGCTGTGGTAGCGAAAAGTCTTAAAAATCCGCAAGATCTAGGGAAAAAAATTGGAAAAATGGCAACCCTGGGCCCTTACCGCGTGAATGTCACAACATACGAGTGTATATCGACTGTGCAGAGAATAACAAGAGGTCACCCCTCACTACGAATACCTTTGCCCGGACCAACTAGTATTATGAGACGCAGAACACTGGCGGATCACTTCTTCCATTACCAAGTAGGTATAGAATGTCTGGGAACACGAAACAAAATACGATACGTAAAGGAGGATACTCCCGTTTTGAGTAGCACAAGTGGCGAATGGGATCTGCATTATAGATATGTTCTTTAAGACACACGGAGTCTTGATCTAATTTAGTTTTTACAACAAATCAACCGGATTATCTTTTGTGTGCTGCAAAGAGATACGTTTGTCCCCACTGCGTTACTGCGTGGATTATGAATAACCCTTCCAAAGATAGTCGATGAATCGAGAATAATGAAGCATGGAACGTGAAACATTCATGAGCACGATCACTGAAGCTATTGACTCACTTAATGAATGAGCACGTCACTCATGAGCTGATGATTCAAAGCAGAGTATAAATAAACAACATTTTCAAAAATATACTAAATAACCAGAAAGTACTCTAAATTCTTCAATTTCAATTGAGGGGGTAAATATCTACTAGACAGTGCAATACTTTCTGCCTGGATGTGAAGGTATGAATACAAGTGTGCCGAGCATGGCGTAAGGAAGTCAAGGTTGCCGGGACGATGCGTGAGGACATCGGCGAAATTCCGATATCAACGGAAAAACAAATGTTCACCAGCACGGACAAAACTTCACGTTCGACGGCTACGATTTCGAAGCTGTTAAGGAGTTTGTCTACCTCGAGGTAAACATGAACTCCACAAAATGGCATCACTGTGGACTTTCCACGTACTTTCCACGAACTCCACAAAATGACATCACTGTGGACTTTCCACGTACGATCTACCAACCGATGCGGTTGTGGAAAAACTAGCCAAACGTGCTCTTGAAGACTCTTTTGGCCAAGCAAAGTAGTAGAGTTGATTCGTGGTTCTCTCAGATGATTATTGGAGAATTCGACACTCCTCGGCGGGTGTGTTACCGTAAGCTGTATGGCAAAAATTCATTCATCGTCATTCTGCTGCAGTTCCTCTTCCACTTCGAGCACTAGCTTAGAGGGTCTTCTAAAGGTTCTTCGAATTTGGGAAGGAGATGAAGACGGAAAATCCGCAAAAAGACAAAGTTGTCGCATAGCAGATGGTCGATAAAAATGGAAAGCAGTACTACCTCAAGCCCAAACTCTCTATGGGTCGTTGGACTGTAAGTCAACAAAAATTAATATTTTGTACACAATTTTAAGTCTTGCTCATAATAGCTCAGAGAAGACAATGTCCAATTAAGAATTCAAAATCATATCGTGGTCAGCAACTGATCTTAGCCTAATAGAATTTTTCAAAAACTGAATGCCCAAGTGGCTTTATTTTCACTCGTTTGAAATTGGTGCTTATTTTGGAATGCTGGTCCACCCAATCAATATGCATGTCGATTGTACCAAATGGGGCCTAAATAGATTTGGCGCAGAGTGACCAGGTAAGAATGATTGGAACAGAAATTTAAATAAAGAAACGTAGGCCCAACGACGGTGGTGGCCGTGAAGTTGTGGGTGGGTGCGTCGACACTTAAGCCCACGCAGCCCAGGTTCTCTTCTCGGTACGAGCACAATACGTTTCACCCCCCCGCCTCTTTCGAGTCACTGGAAATGGTAAAAGAGTATAAATGTCTAGAAAAAGCACAAACATCAGGAGTGGTTGTTGAGAAGCTAGGCCTTGGCCTTGATCGAGTTGGCCAATTGATGAACACTGATAGGAGACAATTTTGCACCACCGACACTGACTTTATTTAAGGACTCACAGTTCTTTGAACACATCATTCCTTTAAAAGTGAAAATGATATTCTAATGCCAACGCACAGTGAATAAGTTCTCTTAATTGCAGCAGGTGCGAAAGCACGTCTACACTTTCACCTCAAGGTGTTGACGCGTATTTTTAAATGAAAGACGTCAGCTATGAATTGAGTCAGCGACCACTTTTCCAAATTTTCCTAAAATTAGGCCAGTGACTGTGCCATACTTGTTATTTAGCTTCACGAATAATTGTTCAAATATTGAAGAACACTATTCTGATAACGGCTAGATACTTAAACGAAATTTTGTTAGTATTTTATTAGACAGTAGCAACCTCTGTCATGGAATAGACCACAGGGCAATTTCCTGGCGAATTGAGCACGAATTTCGTCTCGCACCAACAGCAACCATGTGACGACTTCTCGTGGCTTAAACTAGTGCGAATCCAAGCATTCTTTGATCTTATTTATGTTAATTAACTTAAACTTTACGGCATACGAGGCAAAAGAGGCACTTTGGCCGTTCCCTTTGTACGACTCAAAGCAAGCTGTGTATCGCATGTCTATTGGAATGCCTTGTAGTAGTAATTGAAATTATGATTGTCGTGGGATTTTTACAAGTCATAAAAAAATGCATAAATGTGGGGTTATGGAGAATTTATTTATAAAACTTTTACTAAATTGAGTTGGCGATGTGTACATACTGTAGATACGTGTGTTGCTCCGGGAGCTTTAAAAAAAACGAGTTGTTCAACGAGTGCATCAATTTGTGGCTCCCTCTTCAACAGGAGTAGTAATTGCGTGTCGCCATCACTTCCACTTCGCCCACTTCCACTTCAACATCTCAATTCAGATCGATGTCTAGAAGTCGACTGTCATCCATCACACTACTCGTGTGCCGGCATATTCCCATCGAATCTCTCGCGATGAGTCGAGATTGTTTACTTTCAAGCGAAATCTTGTCGTTGCAGTTTCTCTGTGTGATATTCGCTTCTTGGGCACTCGACACGAACAACGGGTATACAATTCATATCAGCTACCAGCTTTCATACGGAAAATAAGCAAGAAGTAAAAGTATGACCACGTCTTGGAAATCATGAGCGCTATCTAGAGAACGTATTTTAACAAAGAAATTATGAGTAATCAATTTTGAGTTAGAAAAACGTTCATTATCACCCTTGACCAACGGTGCCAAAATCGACACGACTGATATGGACACTCTTAGAAGATTAAGCTAGTGGATAGGATAGGTTGCAGGCCAGTTTCAACAGAATTAGGAACTCCTTAAGCGCAATTCAACCGAATTCTTACGGCGTCTTGTAACACTTGCCGACACTACTCCGCGGCAATGAAGCAACAATCAAAAGAGAGAACTTCTGTATGCAAGCCTCTGAAGTGCGGGGGTAACTGTGGCGTATGTGGAATATCTCTTGTCGGAGACTAGAAAAATGGATGCGCTAGCACAGAAAAAAAAGTGTCATGATAATTATGTATAGGATTGTTTAAATAAGTTCTCTTCATTTATTTAGACGATTATTCTTTGCTTCAATATCAATAGACTACTGCAGCAGGCATCATAGAAATGAAGTATGAAAGAGATGGGCAACTTGTACCTCTCTTGCTCCTTAATACCCACATCCCAACGTCGCGTTCGTGCGGACGGGTTCTAATATTTTAAGTAGGATACACCTGAATCCATTAAACAAGTCACAATGCAGCGGTCGCGCTTTGATAGTTCACAGACCGTAATATATTTTTTAGATAGAGCTACTTCTACAAACTCGGTCTTTTGACAGTTGGACACAATTTCCTTTTTTTTGAAATCGTGACTTTTCATTTCTGGAAGGCTGTGGCAACTATTTGTGTACGTAATTAATTTTTATGTGAAATAATTGCATTTTTGCGGGTAAAATGGTTTTGAGACCACTTCATTCGAAAACGAGCGCCTTTAATTGTGATTTGGAAAAGTGATGGGGCAGCGCTTTGACATAACATTCTCGTAAGCTCGATAAAACGCGTGCTGACGCCTATCAACGTCCGACTGTCCGACCGTGCGACATTGTGAAAAAATGTTTGATAACCATTTTTTAAACAGTTTTCTTAGCACAAATTGGCCAATCAGAGAACGAAGTTCACGTTATTTCGTGAACAACAGTCAAAGAGCATCTGAAATTCGTCGACGGACCAGGGGTCAATCAGCTGTGAAGTTGGGCCTATACACCATTTACAATATTATATTGTCACTTGAATTCACTTACATCACGTTCCCTGAATTATGCAATGTCAAAAGTGGAAAATTAGAATGTGCTCCTTTTGTTCCGTGCTCCGTTGCCACGCGCTATTGTAACTCCAGAGATTTCGAAAGACCAAACCGTTACGATTGGGTGGGTAAAAGGTCGACACGATTTGGAGATGATCGCTGTCTGACTGAGATCGTAGACACACAAGTAAATTGGAGCCAGATTGTTTTGAAAGGACGGACTGAACAACTTGAACCAAACAATTGGTCCCAGCAGGAGGAATAACGTTTTGTATTATTTTTGACATAAAGCATTGCTTATTGGCGGGATATGAATTTGCCATTACACCACATACTACTCGAAATACACAACAATCCTAGTTGAACGCTTGACGATGACTGAGTGGGTTATTGGGTGGTTCGTTTGTCACCGTTTGGTTTTTTTCTCTCCGTTCCTCGTCTTCCCAGCGTTCCATGTGCGTGGGGACTATTATACCCAAGTAGCGGTGTCTGATATTCGTCTGTAGAGTAACTGAGTTTGAGTACGTGCGTAGCGTGTATGTTGTCTTTTGTTAGTAGGGTGACGTATGTTGATTCGGCTGAATCCTACACATATTTAAAATGTGTTGATGCTTGTCGTTTACGCAGGCGAAATGACAACGTGAACCCAACAAAACTTCAATAAGCGATCCAAAGAAGGTGGTTGGGCGGGCCAAAAATTGGACGAAATTTTAAAATGAATATTCAGTCGAACCTCGTCGTAAGTCGAATAGCTACGGGAACAAATATTAAGTTCAACTTATGGAGTGGTAGAGTAATGGAGCATCCTACACATGATTAGTGTGTATAATGTACTTTGAGGAATTCCAAATTTGTCCTCAACTTCAGATTGAATTTTAGATTTCGTCGATAATCACCACACAGACGGTCTGCGCAGCCATGTGCACAAAAACAAAATGTATTGGTCTTCAGCTACGTGTCTGCGAAGTGTATGGGCACTATTACAAAAGTGTGACTCTATTCCTCAACTACGCAAAAAACCTCAAGAATCTGGACTTTTCAGAAGCATGGATGTGTAGAAATTGGTAGACGTTGATCACTTTAATTGTTGCTAGAAAATTGCGCTAACAATGTGAGGAACCGCTGCCGAAGCAGTTCCTTAGCAGGATTTACAGACGATTGGGATCAAGAATTTTAACGGCGATGAATGACGCTAATATGAAGCCGTTCCTTACTGAAATAACATTCTTGTGAAGATCGGATGCAGAATAGCTTTGGCAGTCATTGCAACTTTGGTTCAACTAGCCAAACCGTCCAAAATCGTACTTGCATCAATT
This sequence comes from Eristalis tenax, assembly GCA_905231855.2. NCBI lineage: Eukaryota > Metazoa > Arthropoda > Insecta > Diptera > Syrphidae > Eristalis > Eristalis tenax. The sequence goes on from HG993127.1 coordinate 26,947,701, forward strand.
TTGTTGGATGGAGCCAAACGCTGAACACCTGATGCTTGACCTCGACAGAAGATAGATTCTGTGCCATTTCTGAGAATGTGAATTCTATGACCATTTGCTTTCATCTACTCGATGTCGCCGAGCCAGTCGCTGGATTTTTGAATGTGGGACTAAAGATGAGGACCACTAGCTCGGCTGCATCAAGTGCAATCGTTCTGTTTGAGAGAGAGTCTTGGAATCTGCGGTTCAAGCAAGAAGGAAGACCGAAAAAGACGAATTGATCGAGGACATGGATCTACATGGTTCATGATAGGAAGGAGTGCGGGCACGCCCCTTGGAGCGAATGAAATGCATCTTCTGCTCAGCCTCAGACCCACTACGAGGCCCAGGCGGTACGTTAATCTTGCTGTCTTTGAATGACATGATCTTAGAAGAGCAGTTTTATCAGCAATCATTCCTGTAGTCTGTGAGGGTATTTCTTTAAGGCAATGGGGTTTCATGCTTGGAATATTATGCGTGTGTTGATGTTCCGTCATCAGTGAAAGGGACCAGTGAAAAGGTTCCACTTAATTTGGTCGCTAATCGCGCCTGACATGTTTGAGCTGAACTTCTTCTCCTGGCCTTGTTTTAAGGCTTGAAATAAAATGTTTAAAGTGTTTCTTGAATGAAAACTGTCTGCTGTTGTCAATGACTCTGCACTTCAAACAGAATTCCAAACCTCTCCAGAATTCAAACAATTTAAATGCAACACAAAACCAGATGGAAACAGAATGTCTCCAAAAATGTAATGACGAAAGTGAAAAACTGTTGTACACTGAATCGCCACGAATATGCAGACATACAACAAGGTGGCAACTCAATGGGTCACATATTCATTTCTCCTGCGACGTGGGTATACGAAAGTGACCAACTCAATAAAACTTTAAAACCACCGACAGACCACACCGCTGGGTGAATACGATTTTGTTTCTTTCACAACGAATGGGAGCAGGAAGTGAAAAAGTATGGCTTTTCGCAATGTAACGTCTATGTCGGGTGGACATTAATTGACATCATTGTCTGTTTTCAATTTAATGTCCACATTCTAATTAACTCCTAATTTTAGTCAGACATATGAGAAGGCAGCTCCAAAATTGTCATTCGCTTGAGAGCACAGGAAGTACTTAAGGAATGAGTTATCTTTGCTAAGACTGCTTCTTCTGATGGACCTGGACATTAGTCAGCAACCCTCTTCAGCGGGCACTGTCCTCACATATGCTAGTTGCATTTGTGTGCACCATTTGATACCAGCGAGAGAACGCGCTGCATTCTCCCACTGTCACGGAGTAGAAGACTCTTTAAGCTGTATCAGTGTTGTACAAGAGCTCCTCACGTCCCTATACAGTTTCTTAGTTTCATCGTCTTCTCCAACAGCCAAGAGCAATGGATTTTTTTTCTGCTCTTGTGATTATCCATGTTTACTGCCCGTGATTTTCATCGGTGTGCGCAACAAAGCTAAGCAGGTTTACAGCACGTTTACACCGCTCCTAAATCCAACAAAATTTCGAAATCTTCCCACTTGAACTTACACATTTCACATAACTAGCGTCAGGATTTTTTGTCGGACTGATATTTTTTCTGGTTGAACCTGGTTGAACCTTTCTTTTCAACGATAATTCAGACGTTTTTAAATTTTTCATCACTCGAAATGATTGATTGATTTGTTGACAGCTGTTTTTTTGTTTTGTCAGCGGGCTGAAAAGTCATGCAGGGACGTGCTGATTTTGTAAAGGGGCTTGTTCGATTTGACAAACTTACAAATGCAGCGACGAAATTCAAGAAGAAGGCTAGGCAATGTTTGGCGAAATGTTGACGTTGCTGCTGTTGGATTTAGGTGCTGTGCTCAACGTACTATTAAATTAAAATTATACTTAAATCTCATGTTTGCACCAAAAACTGAGCTTTTTAGCAGAGTTTTGCATCGATTTCTTTGAGGACAGAGTCATCAAAAACTTGCTCGACCACTTGAAGCACTGCGTACGAATCGAAGTGGCCATTTGAATGATGTTCCATTCCATAAATAATGGCATGGATGTAGCCAAAAAATAAAGCGCGAATAAAGTTTTTATCCGACATTATCAGTCGTCACCGTGTACTTCACAATTTAGACATTTGTTAAAAAACAACGACAAAGGAGACAGGATCTAGACTGGCCAACTTCACAGCCAACTTCACTCCTAGCCCGTCGAAGAATTTCAGCGGCTTTTTGACAGTTGTTCACTAAATAACGTGATTGCCGTTCTCTGATTGGTCAATTTGGCACTAGAAGACTAAAAAACGGCTTTCAAAAGTGTTAAGCTACAAGAGAGGTAGAAGCTGACTCTGATCTTTATACTTCATTTCTCGGGCATAGTTGAACAGAAAAGTAACGAAACTTGTCAACATCACCGCATTCAACGTCCATCAGAGACGGGAAAAACAAGGCTTGTTGATTGAGGTCCACTTTCTTGAGATTCTCCTACAGTCGAGGCCTAGGATTTCAGATCCAAGCACACCTCTTCTGGCCGAGACACAGTTCGAGCACAAATTTCGACGGGATGTCAATAAAATGAAGCAATGAAGAGTTTGGTTTTTTTTAATCTCCTGGCCGAGTGCCAACCGAATTCCAATGATTTTTGCTCCAACAGAACAGAAATCGATTGAAATTGAAGGAAAGCCATCAAGTCAGATTCCATTATCATATGCTCCTATCCACACATCAATCTCCCCTTCAATACCAATTTGTTTAGAGCGCTGACTGGGCATTTCAAAAGGCGCAGAAAGATTGAACAGACAAGAAACCAATCCAACCCGAAAACAAAGAAATCAATTCTATTTTTATCTTGAAAGTATTTATGACAAGATAAGAGGAAATTAGCCTACAAATTCAAATCATAAAGCAGCAGCCAAATGTTCTCGATAAATTTGTGGCAATAAAAGTCGACCTCAACAGCAGAGATTATTATTTGCACAGGAGAATAGTCAGAAGAGGATTTTCCTCTCTCGAAAGGGAGTGGGCTGGTTGAAGGCGACAACACCCGATGCGAGGGCACTGTCGTGTGATTTATGAAATTCATTAAGAAGCTGATATTCCATCCGAGAAATCAAACGCCCATCGCCGGCAAATATGCAAAATGAATTATAGTTTTGAGCGCACCGCGCGTCGGCCAAGTTCAACGGCGGCCAGTCCACCCAGGGCAGAGGCCCAAAGTAAATGCAAAGATGCCGTGCAACACGGCAACACAAGCAGAGACAGATTACGCGTCTGGTAGAGGAACACGAAGGAGAAGAAGAGGTAGCGAGGAGAACCTCTTGTTTATAGATTCTTCGGTAAAAGAATTCGTGTGTGTTTTATGGGTGTGATGCACTAATTTAGATTTCAACCTTCCCACTACATCCTGCCGTCAGCCAAATCAACTCAAACGCTGCCAGGTAGAGAATGTTGTTGAAAATAAATAAATAAATACAAGATGCACAGCTGTATCCCCAAACTGCTTGATCGGACGCTCGACCTGCCAATGCAACACCAGAAGCAAAAGCCAACCATAGACCATGAAAGTATGTAAGCGAAGAGGAAGGCGATGAGAAAAACGCAGACGAGTACAATTTTCGTTGCCAGCTACTGGCAAGCGTTATGCATGGTCCGCCCGTTCTCTTTCCACTTATCGAAAATAGAAAATACACTTGTTGTTGGTGGTCCTCGCGTGGTGTGCTTTATGAATTTTTTTTGTTTAAATAGAAGTTGGGTTCAAACGCGGACATACACTCGGCACATCAGCAACAATGTATCGAAGTACGCCAGGAGCAGATAGGTCTCTTCTCCACCGGCTGTTAACATGACTACGCACAAGCGACCGCCGACGAGTGTGTGTATCCACCGTCAGCCGAATTTCATGTAGGAGCCATCTAAAAATATCTAGCGATGGCAAAATATCACTCGGTTTTTTTTTTTTTTTTGTTTTTTGTTCGCGTTAATTTATTGTTGCTTTTGTTGGGGGCCGCGTTTATATAGATTCCATGATCCTTGATTTCCAAAATGATTTATGATAATTAATGTACTAGCATGAGAGACACGGGGGCTGTTGAAATGAGTCAAGGTGGCTAAAGTAGATCCGTTGAGCTTCAATGTTACGTTACATCTAGGGTGCACATGTCGGGGAATTGGAATGGATTGCAGAGTGGATTACAGGTCCTAATTTCGGCGTTCCTCAAAATGTCTGGTCTGCGTGCTTTTAATCTTTTTTAGAAGAAGGTGGTCCACTATGAAGGCGGAGGTTGGTTGCATCAATAAGTTATCAGCTTGATTTGGGGAAGGCAGCATGCGATCTAAACGATTAATTGGCATCAATTACAACTGAATTTCAGTACCACTGGTAAGAAGTAGTGAGAAATGTTTGCCTCTTGTCTTTAATGTAAGATAACTAAGCTGTCGGTTGAGGTATAGGTCCGCCCAGGTCCACCCTTTGTCTGTAGATCCACACGAAGAACTGAATGAATTCCGCAGTTGATCAAATTTTCTCTTCTCTTTCTTAATTTTTCATATTTTGTCTTTACAGATTATATAAAAAATAGAGGAACGTTATGACGTCGGTCGGTAATGCAGCGTGATTGGCTTATTTATCTGTGGTTCGGATGTGACATCAGTCAATACGAACTTTCCTCGCAGAATGCCATGTTTAGACTGTTGACCAACAAGAGGAATCGTTTAACAATCACGGAATCTGTTAAGACTATGAGCACATGGTCGATATATGGCTAAGCTGACTACAGGCCCAATTGTAAGCAATTTCGAAGAAACTGACTTTCCTACAGGTGTCTTAAGGCATCAATGCACGGTCTATAGAATAGATTGCTTGGAAACGTATCAACTTCACGACGTGCACATAATTTGGACTGTTCTTACGCCAAGTTATTGCGTTTTTTACATTTGAATTGGCATCTACTAATAGACACTCTAGTAGAACTCAACTCACTCAGCTGACCACGGAATGCGCCATGGTCGATCACAATCCGACTGAACTTCAGCACCATGGACGACCAATTTTCCCACGCATTTGCTTCGGCTACTGAGGCCCATTCCATGTCACAAATGGTCGCAGATACAATCACTTGAAAGAAAATGCATGGGGAGTGCAAAAACACATGTAACTATCGAAGGACCATTACATCTTCAAAAGGTCCGAAAATTGGTCTGTCGATTGGTGTCATTGGTTCAGACATCTTCGAAAATGTGGAAGGTGTCACCATCATCGTCAAGAAAGCCTAGAAGAAGGTGACAGTTCATCAAGATCATCAAGATTTGGCAGTCCTCGAGAAGGATGAAGAGGATGTCGGCATGGATGTAGATTCGATTCAGACATGAGATGAAATGCATTCAAATAAGGGCCAAATGTTAACCAAATTTGAAGACAAAATATATCCTATATCCTGTCTGGCAGCAGAGGTTCCATTCTAGGCCGCAAAAGCCAGTGTGAGACTGCCTACAACTGTCCAGGATCCACCACCTTTGGATCCAAGCCACAGCGGTCACACAGGAGACGAAAGAGCAGACCTACTAGCCAGAAAAGAATCCGCACCCCTGTTCATGATGTCACGACATGCCTATGACCACCTAAGAGCTATATAAATAATTGGCTCAGGGACATGGCCAATCATTACTGGACGCACACGGAAGGTAACAGACAAGACAAAATGTGCCTACCAACTACCTCTCTTAATAGAACGAAACAACTCTTCGGGCACGCCAGGAGTCAGACTCGTTTAACCACAGGCTCTCTCACTGGACACTGCCCAGTTAACAAACACCTCAAAACTTTGGGTTTAATACAGAATCTGTAACGAGGGCGAAGAAACTGCAGAACACCTACTGTGGTACTGTAACTGCCTAGTCACGTCACACGTCATCGACACCTAGGCGGAAACTCTGGAATGTGAGAAATCTCACTGGAATGTGAGAAATCACAATGGTCAGAGGCCATAGTGATCATGATGATTCCCACCCCCTCAACCTCCTCTAATCTAACTAAATTTTGTTGAGACTTGTGGTTTCCACAAAACGGTGCCACCAAGAAGAGCGAGAGCAAGAATGATTTCGTTTGCGTTTTGTTGATGTGAACTGGTCACCTTTGCCTCCAAGGCTTGTGAGAAGCGGCGTTAAAGTACGAGTTTTGGCACTCAATGTGCACAATATTGACTGACGCTTTAAAAACGATTAATCGGCAAATTATGGACGTTAATGTAAAAAAACAGTCAAGTAGTGCAAGTACTCCCGTAGCGGGCATTTGCATGACGTTGCCACAACTCCAGTTATTACATACCGTCTCCACTGGACACATTTCTGCCCAACATTACAACCACAATCTGAACAGCTTTTCTGACATATTTTCTTTCGTGGGCAGGATATGCAATGTCGCTTCACTTCAACGTTGGCAGCGAGGGCGTCAACATGAAGACGCGGACAACCAATAATGCTAAGTAGTGATATTCACTAACACTTCTACTTTTACTCTCAATATTTACCACTCCATTCAAACTCCAAACAAAGTCGTGCACATGTAGGAAAACGTCAAATCTCTTGTCCAACTTTTAAACAGAGCTCGTGCCATGCCGTAAAGTCAAGACACTCCGACACTATGGGGGGTAGGACCTGGATTTTTGTGCCCCCACTAGATTTTTTCACATCATGTTCATGAACAGGACATGGTTCATGTCCAGTGGAGACGACTTGTAATGGCAGAATAGAATCAATGTGTGGACATAAATATTTGATCGATCCAAATCAATACAATGAGTACGGATATAAATATTGTACACATTGAATAACTTAACACAGCTCGTAGAGGGACAGGGCCTCGCTTTGACAACAACGTGCGTGCTATTGATCTCACACTAATGAGGGGGGAGACCTACGGTTGTATGCCGACTCGGAACGTCAAGTTTTGAATACTGTAGACGGGATTACTCTAAGAGAATCTTCATTGAATGAAATGAATTATCGCACAGGGAATCGAACCTACGCACCATAGGTTCAAGTGCGTGGGAGTCGACATACATACCCCAACGTCAGGGCTACCGCAAACATTTAACTCTCCAAATTGCCTCAAGTGTTAGTCTGTTAAATTCTTGCACAGATTATATAACACAAGAGTCAAGCTTTCAAGGTCAGCAACAATTTCCGCCTTGTCACATCGCATAAATTCACTTTAATATCCTTTTTAATTGCTTATCAAGCGATTTTATTTGTTTCTATGATTCGCACACAAAATAAATCGCTAACATCTTTGTCTTAACCAGCCTGGGCATATTTATTTCGATTGCCTGAGCAAAATTTGTTTAATTTCCATAAACACCAGATAAGCCAAGACAGCGACTATCTTGAAATACTTTCTGACTGTCGTTGATTACAGTTTTCACATAGTTTCCAAGCGATATGGATTGTTTTCACTGATTTCAAGTAAATATGTTATTTTAAATGCGCCGACCGTTGAGGCTACGCAACTGTAACTCGCTGTATTCGTTCGATTCCCGGGCGGTATGACCAAAAATAATTTTCACGGCTCCACCTCTTTCGAGCCACTGACAATGCTCAAGGAGAAATAACTGCCTAGAGTTGGCAGAAGTCTGCAGGTCCCTTCCCTTCCCTCTGTTAGAACAATAGCACTCACAACACGAGTGGCTGCTGAGAAGCTAGTAATTTTAAATCAAAGAAAGTGCTCTAGGCAAGGTTTGAATCCTTTGGTTCACAATTCACAAGTCCATGAGGTGGTGGAAAAATAATAAAATATAGATTTTCAAACTTGACGTCTACTATATTGACTCCATTCCGAGAATAATTTGATGCTACTAAGTCCTGAATATATTTGTCGGCAACTATGTACACTTTTTGCAAAGAATTTTGACTGCAAGCTGCAGGCAGCACATATATGTGGGATGTACAAACGAGAAAATAAGACTTTCTGTAAGGTAAACTTTAAGGTTGATATTCTTCACATTCCTCAAGTGCAGTCGAATCTTAGAAAGGTGAACAGATACAAAACATGCCGCGTTCTTTTCCTGAATCAAATTTAGTTAAAAAAGAGCTTTTGTAGATCTACCAAAACTCGTTAAATATATCCAATTAATAATTCAGAAAAATATTTCAAAAAAAAAAAAAAAAAAACTATAGAAAAAGAAAAGTTGTTTGTAAAGGGCATAAAAACGGAGAAAAAAATCGTTCATCTTATCGAGAAGAGTTCAAGATTCCAAGATCCGTCTTTCGAATTTTAAATAATACATTTAGTAGCAACTCGAGGAATACCGGTCACACTTCAAGTCAAGAGAAGTTGGAAGTAGTACGTATTAATTGCTCCTCTTATATTCTTGTTTTTTTCTTATAAAATATTTACCTATACGCGTACAAATAATCAGCATATTTTTTTAACTTAAAGTGGTTGAAGTTAAAAGTAGGGAAGAACGTCTAGGAGGACGAACAGCTACCCTGGGGTAGGGTAGTGAAGGGGGCTGCTAGTGAATTTACCACCACACTTAGACCGTGTTGGTCGGTTGTTATACCCACAGTCAGACTACTGCCAACGATCAACCACTCCAGTGATAGTGTCGTTAATAGACCAGATGGTTGAGTATTAACTTTGCTTTCACTGGTATTCGAACCGGGGACCCCAATAACCAAAGGCAGGCACTTAACCAACAGCGCTTTGCAGTCGTCTGAAGCTACCCGAAGGTGAGTAAGAATTGTCCAATGAGTCAGAAAATCTAATTTGGTATTATTTACATGGCATCAATTCTGCTTGCCTATGTCAAATGAGTCATGCCAGATGGGTCCGATGAATGTTTGTCAAAGCTAGCAACAGCTAATTCAAATTATTTCCTACGAGTCGCTTAAGATATATTTTTTGTAAGCATGTGGGTCATGTATCAACAGAAAAATAGATTTCACATGACCCATTGTGCTTGCTCCGAGCGTCCAAAGATCAAGAAAAATTTGGAAATTAGTACGGAAATGTGCAACAAACGCGTACTTGAATACGATTCCAAATGGGTAAGCGGCAACCGCTTGGCAGAGAGTTTGTTGGAATAAGTCCAAGAACCTGGTTATGCTTGGACATAACACCGAGTCGGTGGCGGCGGATTGAGTGAGCTGGAGATCTCTGGTGTTTACTTGGGCCCCGCTACCCATTTAGTTGATCATGCGGGTCACTGAAGATGATGATACTGCACAGTTCGTTGAACTGGATATCCAATACCGTCGTTATGGCAAATACAATGTATTCTTCTCTGTCGAAATTTTTCTTGCCAACCTATTCAAACCACTGTGCTCGAGTACCTCCGCTTACTTGTCTCATGTGTGTCTTACGGCTGGTGATAAACAAGCATTTTAGATACGGATACGAGGTCGTAAGAATATGATGGTACTTTTGTACAATCAAATTCATCATCAGTTCCTCATTCATTATGCAATTAATTCTAGTCTGTTATCTTGTTCAACATTAACCCTAAAGCGATGATGATGAGGATCACAACACGAGCTCTTTGTATATGTGCCTTTCTGAGGTTTCCTTGCGCAATCAAACTTGCTTGCATCCGTTGTGATTTAACTAAGTTGATTAACATTTATTTTCTCTTCGAAACAATGTGCGATTCTAAGAGAGTCTAGTCTGTTGAGTTGAAGAGCTTACAGAAATCGCAATTACGTCGTCTTCTTCTTTACAGACTGCAACAAGAAATATATTGATTTGAACTTAGTTTCTTAGCCTAGCGTTTTGTCTTGACCCATATTCACCGGATTTGAGGACTGTGAAGAATGGCGGGTTGTGACCACCTTTACTTGACCATTACTAGACTGCAGACAGAACAGAAACCAATTTTCTAAATACTTGGACCATAGAATCGGAGGAACCTATCAAACCTTATTATTGGCTGGCAACCCCAAGTCAAAGAGGTGCGAACCAATATTCAGGCTGCAAGCTAAAACTGTAGCTGCCCTCATTTTAGCTTACGACTTCTATCCTAATCGGAGTACGCCAAGATTATCATGGAATTAGGGGATTACATCTTCGGTCCCAAATCATAACCGCCTGTGTCGGTTTTTGTACCCTTTCAGGAGAGGAGTTCAAAGTTTCGGATCAGCACTGCTCCTCATACGAAAGCTGCTCGGCAATGACTTCTATTTAAGGAAAGTTACAGGCGCACAACATTTAGTGGAAGTAAATTTAGAAACGGTCGAATTAATGGTAAATGGTACACATTATGTCATTGACTTTGGTATAAGGCGGCGTTTGGTTTTGCTTAGTTGATTTCTTCCCCTCCATTTTTCTAAGACCTGTCAAACATCAACCGCTTAAACTTATAAAAGCACTTTGGTTTGTAAGAATTGGTTTATTCATGATGAGTCTAACAAAAAGTCTAACAATTTGTATTCCAACGTACTGGAAAAGAATGTGGTCTGAATCAGCGCACTTGAGGTACTTCAACGTTTCTCTGTACATACAAATTTTTGTAGTATCATCATTATTGTACCAGAAAGTTGTTAAAATGGGATCAGGTCTTCTGCGTTTTCAATCCTGAACACACCACTACACCCCAAAAAAAAGGAGCAATCAAAGCAGCCGAAATCTGCGGGCGAACGTGCTCCAAAAACGGAACAACTTCTCAACAAATGTCTGTCTTGCAGATTTTGAGAAGTCGTATTTTTTGGAAAGGCTAAGGAAGTTGGAACATAGTATATCAAATAAGACAAATAAATTCATTGACAAGAAAAAATTAATCAGGCTGTAATTCCTCGCTAGTCCGGATGCATAAAGTTTCGGGACTATAGAAAAAAATTAAGTCGACAACCGACAACTTTTCAAACACATTTAGTACAAGAACAGGTAAACCTCGATTAAAGCGGGCGTCATTCATGAAAATGCCGTGTTAAACGAAATCGCGTTACACGATACAAGAAGTCAGTGCGAGAGGACGGATTAGGTTCTATAAATTAAACAAAAACAGCAAAATGCAATTTTTTTAATTTTTTTTTTAATTAAACCATGGAAAGTAAGCAAGCCCAGCTCCATCGGCACTAAAAGCTTGATTCGTGATATATTCTTTCTCCTCAATTATTCTTTTTTAATTTTTGTGGGTATGTTCTTGCGGCATCTTCATCAAGGCTAATTCCGTGAATTTTTAGGTTTTGAATGGTTTAGACTTTCTTAAAATGTTCTAACCCACTGTTGCTTGCCGTAAAACCTTCGCTTGTAGGGGGTCTTCCATCTTTTTGGAGATGCATATAAATCAAAACAGCTGTTTCCTTTATTAAAATTTAGCTTATTGGAATACGTTTTTGGCAATTGTTTTCAATTCAAGTAGTAAGCGAAACAGCTGACTTGAATATTTTATTGATGTTGAGTTCCCATCAGAAACTGCATTTCTTATTGCTAGTTAATTTTTTTTTGTTGTTCTAGTCGACGATTCACTTAATTCTAAACTCTTTGCGATTTCAATGCTTTTCCCACATTTTTATTTTTTTACTGTTCTAATCAACGATTCATTTAATTTTAAATTCTGGAATTTCACTGCTTTTTAGGCAAATTTTATAAGCGATCCAAGATTTTAATTTTGTTTCTAAGGAAATAACATTCCGTTTTAATGGCTGTTTGCTCGTATCTTTAATCGACATTATCGAAAAGTAAGGAATTGATTTTGCGTTGAAGCAAAAAAATATATTGAACACAATCGCAAAAACACTTAAGGCATTTTGTCCTTTTAAAATATACCGACACGCCCCGACGCAGACAACACACTTAACAGAATGAAAACAAACATTTTTCGAAGTTTTTCTTTCGATAAACGAAGGCTAGCGGCCGGTACCCACGTGATACGATGTATCTTGTCAGCACCATACGAAAACAATCATTGCTCATGAAAAACAAAAAGAGGAGAAAACGCTTTTTTGAACTAACCGTTGCACCCTTCGTAGTAGGGCAAGAAGAGCTAGGTACCTCACAGTGATGCAACCCATATGCATAAATATGCTCATATAAACAAATAAAGAAGCTAGCCGTTGTCAGAGAATTGATAGGCAGACGACCTCATGACCACACTTTTACCATCTGGTTGTTTGAAAATAACCATGATACAGTTCACAGCGAAACACACTATTTTGAAACCGTGTTAGAATGAGGCTTTGTTCCGAAAATTGATTGTAAAAAGTGGAACGCGTTTGACCGAAGCTACGTTATACGAATACGTGTTAAGCGAGGCCTGCCGGTATACCCTTTTCTTTGCAGAAGCTATAATAAATATTTAAAGGCAACTGGATCACACAAAATATGTCTCATCATTGAGAGAACTTTAAAATAATGAAAACTGAACGAAACTGAGCTTGAGACAACAAAGCATAAAACATCACCAGACGTAACCTCGCAAATCGGAACGGCGAAATGTCTAGACTCAATAGCCGACTGCAAGCGATACAACTATAAAGGGGAAATACCCTAATTATATGAACATACAGATACCCTTTATTAGGACCTTCCCCCTTTATGGATTCAGCAATACAGACAATGGGTCATTAAACAAATGAGCCAGCTTTGGAGTAGTCAGGGGGTATAGCACTCAAGAATGGTCATGGAACAAAATTAAAATCCCAATCGAGACAAAGAAGCTCTAGAACTCTATAAGAGCGCTGTGTGGAGCACTAACTGGACATGGAGCATGTCATTACAACCTTCATAAAATGGGCCTTACCAGTACAGAAATCTGTAGGCGGTGTGGCCAGGCGAAAGAAACTATCGGCCACATTCTAATCGACGGTCCATGTCTTGCCCGAGAAAGATTAACAGAACAACCATACACAGGATAAGACTTCTGAAAAAGCCCATCCAGAGAAGTCGTCAAATTTCTGAAGGCAGTCCTTTAAGTTAAGACCAAAAGAACTGGGTGCTATAGATCTTTATGGTTGTAGTACTATTGTCCTCTTATAACACACCACAAGGTCTTTAATTCAAATCAATACATGTGTACATAGAACATATTCGATATATGCACACATTTTAGTTCTCTGTCCATGCTGTGGAGGTATAATTTTGAAGGTGTCCGAAATAGAGGGGTAAACGCGCTACCTGCACTTCTGGCTGATGAGTGTCCGGACTAGCGAAGCTGTTGTCTACTTCACTTCAAAGTAATTGACTTATGGAACAGCCGAATATGCTGAGTCTGACACAATCAAAGAATGCCCCCCCACCAGTCACAAAGACAACCGTTATCTGTTCCCTCTCTAAAGAGTGGAAACTACTTAGATACGAAGAAAGTTTTGATATCCTGCCTAAGCACTATACGGGAAACGGAGGCAAGCTGTTGTTAGTCCGTAAAGGTTAGAGGTTCGACCTAGACCTTCAGCGTAGGAGTTGAACTTACCCACTACGCCCCTTAGTTATGCGACTTATGATATTTCTCAAATCATTGGCAGAGGATTCCAGTCTGATCTGGTTTGAAATAAACAAAATCATTTCTGGACGAGCGATTCCACGCAAAGATTCAATTTCAACTCGTTCTAGCATGAAATCAGATTCATGGCACTGACAAAAGGAAACTCATTTATTTCAAAGTCGAAAATGTTTAAAATTCCCAACTGATTCCATCACAGCCCTCAATGGCTCCATAAATTCTCGCACAGACAAGCAAGCATATCGTTCAAACGAAAGCCTATTATCTACCTCGATTCTGGACGATTTATTAATCGAATAAACCAAATTCGAATGTCAGTCCGTCAATCATGCACGTTGAATTGTTTAAAAAAGGCTAATAGACCGCCACTTTTTGTAAGGAATTTTTCACGTCGAAAATACACAAAAAAAAGCAAATGAAATATCTCATGAAAACTTCATCGCTCAGCATATGGTTGCCTTCGGAACACCTTTGAGCCATAACCACCTACTCTCCCAATCGTTTGAAAAATAATCAAAGGAAAGCACATACGCGTGTAAACAGTGTGGGGAAACTTGAGGCGCTTCCCACAAGCACACGTAATCACATGAATTCGCATGAATATTGAATAAATACCGCAATCGAATTGCCATGATCAAACAGTGTTGACAAACGAAATATCTGCTGAATACGTGGATGTACATGGACACCCGCACTGGAAGCAGTTAGAAGGCGATGCCAACACAGAGCTGACAATTTGTTTATGCGCCAAGCGCAGGCGGTTGGTTATTAGCGTGCCGCTCAATCAAGACCTCTCCCTCCCATCCGTGAGGTTAATTACAAATCGTGTGCTATTTGCCAATCATATCTGGTTCGAGGCTTTTATTGTGTTCGTCTTCCCAAAATAAGTTCTTTTTCCGTTTTCCTCTGTATTTTTCTATGTCACCATTAAAAATGTATTTTTGGAATGCCCCGACATATATTATCGCGAAAAATACAAACCGAATGAGAGTATCTAATATCTTTGAGATGAAAATCAAAAAATTATCATCGAAGAGTTCTTCAATACGCGTATTGGAAGGCATGGAGAAACGCTACGGATTCAACGAATCGGCGAACGGGTGAACATTTTGGACGTAAATATAAACTCTGCTTGAGGTGATGTTTGTTGTTGTGTTTTTTGATGGGGAAGGGGGCGTGCGCGATTGAAAGAGCGAACAAGATTGGAGATGTCTTTGTGGGCAGCATTCATTGTGGCGATGGACAATGCGGCTGACGACGACGACCGGGCTGCGGCGACGTCCGCGGCGGGGCAATGGATTAAGGTGGCTAGAATCAACATAATTCTGTTTCTGCCTAGAGCAAGGAGATTCTATTTCTAGAATAAAGTTGTACAAGAGGTTTGTAAGCACTACAACCAACCAGCCAGCCAACTAGCCAACCAGCCACGGCAGAGCGAACGCACGCGAACGAAAGAGCGAGACAAGCGTGGTGTACTTCTGCCACAAGGCAACCGAAATGAACATTTAGAAAAACTAACGAGAAAAAACCAGACGAAAATGGAAAATTAAGAAAAACTTAAGGAAACTTGTAAAATTGCCGAATACGCCCGATGTTGGGTTAAAAGTGAAAAGAGACGATTTGTTGAGAAAAGTAGCTATTTGCCAAAACTTGAGACTGCCGTAAGTTCTAACGCGTTATATAACCGCTCGGTCGTCGTCTCGTGGATTACGTACGCGCCCCGTAGAATCGAAATGAAGCACCAATCCGAACTGTGGTTACATTGTACATCGAAAAATTGGCACTTCTTCGTCCTGTGCTGGGTCACTAACACTGGCTAATAAATCAGAAATGCTGAGTACAAAACGATGACCAAAAGAAAATTGCACACACTCACACAATGTCACATTCACGGGAATTATCATTTTTTTCCCTTCAGATTTTTTCATTCATTCACAGTCTCACGTTTTATGCAATTCATTAAATGGTGAATACTCTGTACAGGATGTGTGTAGTAGATTGGCAGCACTTACACCAGAATACAGCTACGTAATCCCTTTCGGCTAGGAGCTTATCCAATTGCTTTGCATTGACCTCCTCGATTATAGCTTCTGGCTCAAGAGGAAGCGGTGCCGGTGGTGGGGCAGCGCCACCACCCTGTGATCCTTTTTTGTTTGCACAGTTTACATATCCGGGAAAACTAAGTGCCAAAAACGAGCACACTAATATAGTTATCACTTTAATTCGCGTAAATGTCATATCGTTTGCAAAAAAAAAAACTTTGTATATTTCTTAAATCCAAAAAAATTGATTGCAAGCCTTTGATTTGAGATTGAACTGAACGAGGCGAGATACTACGGTGCTGAAGTAGAGTGCAGTGGTGTCGCAGTAAAGAAGTAGTAGGAGAAGTTGTTGATTATTTTTATTTATTCTTTTTCTCTTATTTTTTTGTTTCGAAAATTACAAAACGAAAGAAACGATATGAATGGAAGAAGAAAAAATTATAAATAATAAAAGAAAAGTTTTAATGTAAAAATGAACGTTTTCCGCGGACTTGCTGACAAAAGTTCCGCTTTTTTCAGAGGTCCGCTCGCAACTGACCGTTTTTCGAATTTTTTCGTGGGCAATTGAGGTTTTCTCGTTCGTTTTTCCACTGGCGTATTTTTCCTCTTGTCTCGATTTTCGTTTCGAAAAATTTTAAAATAAACTCAATTCGTTCGTTGCACGATCGGTGGTGTGTAGTGATGGTGATGAGGATCGCAAAGTTGTCTCTACACGCAGATAGCCTCTCTCTTTGAATGGCGGTGCCATCTCTGTCCGACTAGTGGTGCGATGCGCAATCAATTTCATCGATTTATAGCTTTCTGTCTCATCTTACACAAGCGGAAACGACCAAAGTGTGGTGGGATAGGACACAGCATCCACCACCAACTTGTTGATGCTAGATTTCGATACAAAAAAAAATGAAAAATGAAAAAAAGAAACAGAAAATGAATTCGTTGGGATTTTCAATTAAAAATAGCCCAAGAGTGTGTGTAAGCATAACGGAGCACAGTGTGCCAGTGAAACAGACGATGACGGTCCATGGAATCTTCAGTTCGAATGTCTTTTCTCATGTGAGACTAAACAGGCGAAGGAGAAGGTCTTCTGAGGATCAAGCTTCAAGCGTGGGTTTGTTTACCATGGTCGCACGAGGTGACAATTTCGCGGAATGGTGTAGGAAGGAACAAAGGTCTCCTTAAGCCTGTTTGGGTGATATTCCTTTCTTCCCTGCCTTAGAAGATCTGATCTCCTGACTTGAGGGCCAATGACTAGGCCATTTTGACCCCAGGACAGTTACCAATGCAACTGATAGGTTTTCCACTGTGCAATGAACTTAGGCAAATCAGCAAGAGTGTCATACCGACACCACAGCTCTGATAAGACTTTGGTTGGTAAGCGATATTACCGAGACTTCTAGAACTGTCGCATTTGATTCAAACAGTTCAATAGTTCCTAGATGGACCTGTCGGAAACCTTGTGAAAAAAAATTTGGACACGACTTGCCCCTTGTCTACGACTAAGACTTCTCTCTCGGACCATGCGTAAGTTTTTTTTTCTACTTTTTGTATCGTCACAGACGGTGGCTGAGTGAAGACGATCTTGATGCGTGGTCTTCTACGGGCCCGTGCCCCGTATTGATCGCTGCTTTCCACCATTTCGGAACGAGTCCTCTGTGAAATATCATCTGCTCGTCGTGTGATATATTTTGGTCTTCTCTGAATTTTTATACCATACGCAGTTTGTTAACCGAGGCCATTTTAGGGTGACAATCACTCCTACGCGGAGAGTTCTGGTTTTGAGTTTAATCTACGACACAAGGAACTGTCATAATTTACGTCTCCCTCTTTGTAGTCGCATCAAATCCCAGGTAGACAGGGGAAGCGATAAGTGCGAGGGGCTTCCGTGTCGCAAGGGTACAGAAATCGTTGCTATGGCTGTCGGCTTTCGAGTGAGCCTTTGCTCTCTTCCTCGTTTTCTGGATTTGTATTCTAAGCTTTGGGTATCGGAAGCACGTAACGCCTTTGCGGGGAAGATACAGAAACGACAGGCATCGAAATTTGACAATTTGACTGTGTTGCTGGCTCTAGATTCCAGTGGACCTGGACCTCAACCAACAAGCGTCTGCAGCCAGCTCGATCCTTAGCTAGCTGCACGCATAGTTGGTTGAGGTCCCTTCCCACTTGCGTGCGCCACCTTCCTTCTTCCTCTACTGCGCCGTCCCTCTGACGTGGATTCGAAGACTTTCCCGGCCGGAGCATTGGTTTCCATCCGCTCTACATGACCTAGCCATCTCAATCGTTGGATCTTCACTCTTCTGGCTAAGTCGATGTCGCTGAAGAGCCTGTAAAGTTCGCCGTTGTATCTCCTCCTCCAATCACGTGCATTTGAAGACTACTCTATGCAGACGGGACCGAAAATCAGCCTCTCAAAGCAACAGCACCTTCGTCCGCTTTTGACCAACTCCAGGCCTCTGCGCCAAACAGCAGGACTGGGGCGGTTAAGGGCTTATAGAGGGTCACTTTGGTTGTTCGAGAGACGGCTTTGTTTATCAGTTGCTTTCTTAGCCCACTTACAAGAGTTATTCTTCGTTTGATTTCAACGCTGGAGTCGTTGTCTGAATTTATTGCAGTGCCTAGGTAGACAAAGTTTTTGACTACCGCAAAGTTATACCTGTCTACTGTGACGTTCTGTCCGAGACGTCGGTGTTGGGAGTCCTTTCTCGTTGACAGCATATACTTAGTCTTGCCCTCACTTACCGCTAAAATCCATTTTCGCTGCCTCCGTCGCCATACTCACAAAGGTGCCATTGACATCGCGCTGAGTTCTTCTGATTGTATCAGAATCGTCGGCATATGCGAGTAGTTGGACGGAATTCTTAAAGATTGTTCCTCTGCTGTTGGTGTGCGAGTTTTGAACAATTCTTTCAAGGCTGATGTTGAAGAAGTCGCATGGCAGCGCGTCGCCTTGTCTGAATCCTTGATTGACATCAAACGTCTCGGTGAAGTCTTTACCGACATTAATGAAGCGGCGAGCATTCTCCATCGCCATTCTGTACAAACGGACGAGTTTGGTACGGATGCCAAGACTAGACATTGCTCTGTTTAGCTCGTCTCTATGCATGCTGTCATACGCGGCCTTGAAATCGATGAAGGGTGATGGGTATCGAGTTATTGTTCCTGGGTTTTTTCCAAAATCTGCCGTAGCGTGAATATTTGATCGATGGTGGATTTTCCTGGCCATACTGGTATGGACCGACCAGGTTGTTGACGAACGGCTTTAGGCGTTCACGAAACACGGCAGGTAGTATCTTGTATGCGATGTTCAGAAGACTGATGCTTCTATAGTTGGCGCAATTCAGAGGGTCTCCTTTTTTTGTGGACGACGTACGACGGTACGATTACTACCGATAAATTTGACAGTGTTAAGCTGGCTATTCTTAACCTTCTAAAGCTTCTTTATTCTTGGAGGCGGTATAAAACTAGTGGCCGGCCACTCTCTTCACAAACTGGAACATGGCCGCCACGGCAGCTGGCTGTGTGACAGTAAATAATAGTGCGGGGACACCAGAAAATAGAGAAAATGACAAAACAAACACCAACAGGAATAAAATAATCTAAAATTCAAGCTGTAGGCTTGTTCGGCTTGACAACCTCTCGTGGAGGATGAATTCAAGGAGGCCGTAACTGGGTTTTGCAGAAACCGCGAGATTTCCAGTCCCCGACAATGCATGGCAGGCTTGTTAGGTTCGGAGAAGAAGTTAGACCCAGGTTCATTACGAAATGTGCGCTTCCATCGCATCCGGCTGAAAAACGACAATTTACAAACACCAAGGATGCACAAGTGTCATACACGGATATTGCCTAGTCATCAGGGGTTCTCTTATTGACAAAAAAATCAGCGATTTCCACTCCATTCCATTCATTTGCTGTCGAGGTTGAAATTCAGCGTAAATTTCCGTTTCAATTCTATGGCCAAAGGGCAGAGTCATGAGTCTTGGAACGAATATGAAAAGCTGAGATTACTGTCATCATCGAGGTAAGGAATTGGATTGACACAAGCAGACAGGAAGTCACTGCTTGTGTGGATTTGTCCGATGATTGACGCCACGCTGTCCAATCCAGGTGATGGTTGGAAGAAGAAATACATGCAATTATGTGGATTTCCTGTTGCGGCGTACAAATAACATAAACTTCCATTTCCCTTTTCGGACTTTGGGCATGGCAGTCCAAGTGAGGCATTCTGTTGTTCTCCATTTCTACTCAAGCAACGCAATTCAATTCACTTCCTTGTAAACACATTTTTTCCCACGACCGTAAGTTCAAACGGCGATTGATAAAACAAATTGAAGGAATTTTCGCATCAACCTCAATCGCATTAAAATTAGATCAATTAATCCACGAGCACATACCGACCACGCTTGCTTGAACATTGTTCGCAAGTTATCGTCATTTCTGAAGTTGAATTGTTAAGCTTCACATTCGGTTTTTGAGAACAAAAGAGCCGCTCTATTGGACAGCGCATTAAGTCATAAAAGGAAAAGAAATGATGTGATCTGATCAACTGCTCCAAATGGGACAGTAACAGAACAAATAAAGGAGGCGTGCGCTTTATGGGGGTGTGCTTATTAAGGTTCCATAAGCAATCCAATTAGCTAGAGCTCTGAAAAGAGAAAAGGGTGCTTTATTCACGATTGTGTTGGCCTCTTTGTGGCGCTTTTACACGCCGAGATTTTCGATTTCGCCGCTTTGAGACTGTTAAAATTCTTCAGGCAGAGGGCCAGGATATAGCTTTTACAGCAAGCCCTCGTGTGGTGCGTGCTATTGTTCACTCACGAGTGGAAGGGGCCTACAGTTTTATGCCTACTCTGAACCTCCCACCTTAAGAAGCTGTTTCTAGACAGGAATGCTCTTTGAGCATTGACTTCTTCGTCTTCTTGCTCTTCTTGTTCTTCTTATGGCGCTACAGTCCCGAGCCTGGGCCTCGACCCACAAGCCTGTAGCGTGGTCCTACATTCTCAGAGTCGGAGATTCTTCGGGCCGGAGCTAAGTTGTCCATACGCTCTACATGGCCCTAAATATCTTAGGCGTTGGATCCGTAGACCCCTGGCTAGACTCGTGTCGCTGTATAGTTGGTGGTTAACCCTCTCCTCCAAATACCATCAACGCAGAGTGAACCGAAAAACGCAAGTGGAACTTTTCTCTCGAAGAGAACAGAGCCTCTTCATCCAGGACGGGGATGATCAGGGTCTTATACAGACACCACTTGGTCTTCCGAGAGATGGCTTTGTTACGAGACCAAGAGCCTCTTTATCTTGCTGTGCGCCGTAGAGCAGGACGGGGATGATGAGGGTCTTATACAGACACCACTTGGTCTTCCGAGAGAGGGCTTTGTTACGAGACCAAGAGCCTCTTTATCTTGCTGCGCTCCGTAGAGCAGGACGGGGATGATGAGGGTCCTACACAGAGTCCACTTGGTCTTCCGAAAGAGGGCTTTGTTACTCAATTTCATTTTGAGCCCCAAAAAGGCAGCGGTGGCCAAGAGTTATCCTGCGTTTGATTTCTGTACAAAAATTATTTGTACTCTTCGAGGTACGCAGTCGAGGTAGACGAGGTTCTTCACTAGCTCGAAGTTATAGCTGCCTACAGTGACGTTCTTGCAGAGTCGTTGTCCGACCTTTCTGGATGTCAGCATGTACTTTGTTTTGCCGTCATCAATGGCCAGACACATTTTATCCGCTTTCGTTTCTCCTCATTGACGGCTCGCTGTGTTCGACGTCAATGTCGTATGCGTATGCCAGCAATTGTCAGACTTTTGGAAGATAGTGCCTCTTCTGTGAGTTTGATATTAAAGTAGTCACATGACAGCGAGTCACCCGGTCTAAATCCTTTTTTAACGTTTAAGGTCTCGGTGAGTTCGTTGCCAACTTTGACCGTCTCAGTCTGATGAGTTTGGCAGGAATGTCAATATTAGACGTGGCATCTCCATGCACGGTGTCATATTCGACGAAAATGTGGTGGGTGTCGATCTGCATTTTTGCGTCTTTTCTAGGATCTGCCGTGGTGTGAAGATTTGGTCGATGGTGGGCCAATCAGGTCATTGACTAATGGTTTCTGGCGCTAACACAAAACGTTGGAGAAAATCTTATAAGCGATGCTTAGGAGACTTATTCCTTGGTAGTTGGCGCACTAGAGATGCATGATGCATGTACCCTACCAGCCTATATCCAGCTGCCTTAAGGAGTTCTTCAGACTGTCCGTCTGTACCAGCAGCTTCATTCGACTATAGCCTCGACATAGCTATCTTGACTTCGTCCAGGTCGGGGAACAGAATTCTCTTCTATCATCGTCCATTGGGTGGAGTGGAACATTCTACTTGACAGCAGTATTAGTGTCATCATAGTTGTTTAATAGTCTGTAGAAATGATTCTTCCAAATTTACAGCATCTACTACTACTAGTGTGAACAAATTTAAAACAAAATGTAATAGTCTGTAAAACAGTCAAGATGCAATCGTCGGCTTATGTGGCGGAGTCGACCTTTTTTGAATGCATTCCACAATAATTGACATCTGACAGTCATGACGTTTGAATCCTCACGCTCAAACTTAATTCACGTCACATACGAATTTACGTGTGTTCAGCTACATATAACCTCGTGTATTCTTATTTCGCTGCATGAGAAATCCTGCACATCTGTTTCCAGCATTAATGAATATAAATTTCCTTCAACTAAATGAATTGTATCACATGAGAGAAAATGAACTTCATCGGGTAAAATGGGGTTTATCTGTGGTGATCACCGGGCTGCGACAACCAGTTATTCATTCATATCCCGGCAGGCTTCTCGAGGCTTACATTGATCCATCATTCCTGCCATAACACCTCTCCAACTCATCGATAGAGCGCTTCTCGTGCTATTTCTTTTTTGTGCTGAAAAGTCGGGTCTCTTCGCATTGCCTCTGTGCGTATAGCTCGCGATCAGCTTTCGTAGTTCGATGCAGCGTTGCGTGGTAGGCTTCTTGCTTTGCTGCTTGTATCTGCCTGCACTCGCTGTCAAACCAGCGGTTTTGCCTAGGTTGTGTCTTAAACCCCAGCACATCAGTGGAATCTCCTTGACAACGCCTTTAATCTTCTTTGATTGTATGCGCAGGCGGCGACGATTACTTAGAGAGAGATTCCGGGAGACTCGATCGGCCAAGATCCTAGCAGGTGATCATTGTCAGTGACCCGATAGAGCTGGGGCTGTGAACAAAAGACAGCAAGAATGGTCTACCCATCCGATTAGGCTATTTCTCGCATTTTTCGCAAGGCTTGCTATACATTGTCATAACTTGCCGCTAAAGGGCCGTCCTGGGTCAAGAACAATGCAGTATCCAAAACAGACAATACCGTCTGTTCGGACAGTCAGTCCATAAGTCCGTGGACATTTTCACGTTTAACTCAAGAACATCCCTCAAGTGTAGATGGCTTGGATATACACCCACATGAGGAGGCCGGGACATTGGTGGCGACACACACAATCAACACATCAACAATCGCTTGTGGCTAGAAGGCATCACATGCCTTAAAACAGAGGAAACATGGCCATCATATAATTCCAAATGATCGCTTAATCGGCTTAGACTAAGCATATCTTCACTCAGGACGGTCACCGGCGACGTAGCCGGCGTCATAACTGGCCACCGCATAATTGGTATTCATGCCCGAAGGGTGGGTGTCCCCTAAAATGGATTTTTTGGTTGAAAGCATAGATCACCTACTCCGCTCGTGTAGCGCTCTGGCAAATCGTGTGTACATGCAGTTAGGAGCCTACTGCTTCAATAACCTTCATGAGCTTAAAAGCTTCAGCATTAGCCAGCTAAACCTCTCCGTCATAAGCACCAAGTGGCTCAGATAGCTCGGGGAAATCAATCCTCGTTGTATCACAACGGGTCTACTTTGGCTTAAGCGTGAGAGCCTTCTGCAGTCAGCCACTACAAGCTACCTAAAGGGCTGTAGCCATTGCGTTGGGTTTAAGTTGCAAGTTGCACGAACAGACATCGCTCTGCCGAATTGCAGGAGATCATTGCGACATTCTGTACGACGTGGTGCCAGATCAGTCAAAGTAGAGGAACGGTCAGCAGAAATAAAGCAGTTGAAGCGCTCTCTCACATAGTTTGATAAATTCCTAACTGAAGCAAGTCGAAGTACTTACCCCAGTTATTTCAGAAAGTGTATCTAGCCCTAAGAGAACGGCATTCATTCATACGCATTTCCCACAAGTGACAGTTTGTAAGTAAGCCTCAACACTCGATGCACTCACTACAATAATGTAGCCACGTCATAACCTCGCGCACAACATGGTCCTTAACTGACGTCGACCACAAAAGAGTGCGGTTTGGAATGAATCTAGAAAGGCAATGCTACAAATCAACTTTGAATCAGAAACCCAACACGACTCATTTGAGGTGTTATGAGGGCAACCAGATGCATTCGGGTCATGGTTCTACGTTGCGTTGGAGTAACCAGAAATCGATTGTTGTGATGTCTACCTCTCTTACTCATTAGCATTGTATGACAGCGCTTCTTTTAACATTTCACAGACGAGTCAGAGAATACCATTTGGATGTACTGATGTATTCACACAAGTGTGCGTAGATCTGGAACAACGTTCGATGGGTCGTCATTGATTGTCTAAAAACATTAGTGAACAACGGTCCTTGTCGGTGGACAAGGGGAGAGTCTCTGTACTTAAGGGCGACCATACACAATGCCGTGAGTTCGGTAATTGGACACTGGAATTGTTGGCCGGAGATCCTGATCCTTAACAACAACAAATCATCCTCTCGTGCGTGGCCAACAAGCAAAACTGTCGTCACCAATGCGTCTAAAACAGATTAGCTGTTTGGTGCGGCTTATGGCATGGCGGAGAGCCATTTGCTCGCCTGATGGTCACTGACATCCGCTACTATGTTCAACTCAAATAGGTGGCTATGCAAACACTTGACTCTTCAACAAATACTCGTTTTTTTTTCAAGAGAGGAGCGTGGACAGGAGACTTCTGTTTTTATGACGTCGCTGGAGAAGGCTTTTCCTGGCAAGTTTACATTGACAGTGCTTCAAAGGATCTGGAGCCGTGAATTGAGCCCCAACCGTGACACCCAGCATAAGAGCCAATGCACCAACCCACAACGGCGCAGTGGCTACCACACTCCACTTCACCGTGAGTTTGTAAGATCTTCGAGCTACTGCTGGTTGGCCCTCTGACTGGAGACTTGTGAACTAATGTCTGGAATAGGTCCACGGACTTATCAAGTCGATTTTCCTTCTCAGTGCAGTTTCAACGATATTCTCACATCCGGCACAGGCTCAAAGAGCCGAATTCGCTGCGAAAAAAGAGTGTTACCTCAAGCCGTTTAAGATTTGCCAAGCATATGGTCCTTTGATGGCGCTGTCATGGACGACTTCACCAAACAGCGCGCAATGAAGGACAGTGCCTGACAGTGGGATACACTGTCAACCTTACTGGTAATCTGATGTAAACACAACCGCCTCCATTCATGCGCTTCTCCTTCATATCACGTAACAGTCGTCGACTTACTGATTACATCTCAGCGAATCACTAATCTCCTCGTTGCACGTTAATTACACACAGGCGGCTACTTTATCCGCATGAATGAGTCTAGGCAGCGCCTAAGATCAAGTTCAGCATCATGTCATGCCTTATCTGAGCAGCACGCACACCAGCATACCGCGGCAGTGACACAAGATGCATCTGTCTCACTTGGAAAGTTATCAGACGAGTATCTCAGCTCGACACGGTCCCTGTCTTATCTCGAGATTGCCTTACGCGCTCCGTGAGTCGACATCATCCTCAGCTTCCGCAAGACCTGGATCTTCACTCATTCGAACGCATTCCAGTCACTATCTTAACACAACAGTGGGTCGGGGGTGGTATGCGTTTCCAGAACATCATATGTATCTGAGCCAGTCCATGGTTGAGAGGTATCCGATTTCACATGAAGTACATAGATTCGCTATTCACCACGCTGACTGAGTGACACATTTTAAGGCTTCGCCAGCAGACGCCTTGTTGGTTTCTTTTCATTCGCGTTTCATCTATGATTGAGTTCGCACCAATAGTGGTTGAAATTGTGACTCGTACCTGCTTGTAGTGCTGTGCCTTAAGTTAATCTGGTGTGTTTTTTTTTGTCTGTGAAATATGTCTCAAACCATTCCGCAAACTTCGACAAATGGGACCAGTTCCCAGCCACTGAAGGTGGCTATCATTGGAGCTGGATTGGTAAGTGCTTCGACGTGTCCATTTGATGGGTCCATGGCACAGTAAATGCGATTGTGGATTGGGTATGGTTTCATTTGGATACACTTTTGCTTTGTCTGATATCTCGGAGTGAACGTCAATCATTTTGTGCGTCTCTTTGACACATGGGCTGCGTCAAAATGTCACCGAAAAATCTCTAAACATCAAGAGGGGTGTTCAGACAAGACGGACAGATTTGGTGTTATAACAGAGGAGTGCAATGTTCAGTGTTATTTCGACAGAGTGCTTCCGCAGTGAATACACTTTCTTAAACTCCAAATGAGTTCGATCTCGTTTCTCTGGAAGTCTATCGCAGCAAAGCGGTGTTGGTGTGTTTCTTTTCAACGAAATTATACAATCTCTTAACAAACAGAGCCATTTATCTCGGAGAATATTTAGATAGTTGAGAGAAATGAATAAACATGCTGGGGAATTTGTAGAAGGTCGAATTTTTAAATGATCCGCGCTATCTGCGTGAATAAGCACGGAGCACTACATTATCACAGAACGGACGGCGTGCTGAGGGGAATGTGAAACAAAAAGCAGCTCCTGTTGCCCCCTTGGACTGCAGCTACGTACAATACATTACCCACCACTCGGTGAACATGCATATTTTGTCGGAACGTTTTTGGAATGTCACACTTATCGGCTAAATGGATCACTTTATGCCATTAATTGTGGACATCAGCTTGTTATAATTGGTCGTTGTGTAAAATTTGAGTTCTGAATTGGGTTCTCGTTTGTTGTTGGAACTAGGTTGAACTGTTGGGGGCAGGAGCGCACTCGCCTACGGTCACATGACATACTCTTGCTCGAACTTAAGCCCGATTTGAGTTTTTCTCTGCTCCAGGAATCAGGGACTGCAGTTAAGTGGCCGCGACAACGCACATAGAACACAGTGAACAGCGATTGCTTTAAATAGAAATTAACTACTCTTTAGGACTCTTACTCTGACCCTCCATAGATCTCATTCTTACTTACATACTTGCTTGTCCTGAGACCGTAGGCAATAGCTGGCTTCCTTTCTGGGCACGGGCGCTCCTTTCAGGCGTCAATGATGACTTGCTCTTTACGCCGACGGTTCTGTTCTTCTCTCCTTTTCCTACCGATTCGATGATCCTCTTTGCTGGAGCGTTTGTTGATCATCCACTCGATGTGTGCCATCCGGACTACGTTCAAGGGAAAAATGCTTCCTGCGGTCTTCGATCTGGTTTGCCTTGACGACAATCCGCGAATTCCATGACTAAGGTCAACCAGTGCAGTTCGCAGTTGTGTCTTCGCCGGGACCATATGCATATCCGACGTAGGCACCAAGAATCCATTTGTTGCAGGTAATGCTCTGCATTTGGTGGGATCAGAAGGATGTGATTCTAGCATCTTGACAATCTTTCATCGGTCAGGACTCAGGATATACGCTGTTTCCTGACAACTTTGTGGGACCACCACACAAGCAGGATTTTCAACAGTTTTAGCTCCTGGCGTTATTTCTGTTAACCCTAGGATGGACAGCTGTTCGTGAGGCAGTAACATAGACTGCTGGGCCGCGTTAGGCTGATTTATTAGAATAAATAGAAAAAGCAGCGAGCAGTGGACGTAGTCGAGGTCTATGTTTAAGCATCTTATAACCGCAGTGTTCCAAGGAACCCTCACGGGATACAAAGTATTTTATTTAAAAAATGAGTCGTGAATGGTTTGGTGACGAATATTTAATCAGGTTCAATTTATGGGAACGTTGATACAATGGGCTTAAATTGGAAACGTATGCTTGTGCCTGCAATGTACTGAGATATCGTTGGAATACTGCGTCGATGACTGTAACACTTTCAGTGGTGGACATTTCTGAGTTAGAGTTCATTTGAAGCTTTGGAGTATATTTCAAAAACTCGACCAGGGGTGCAGCCGCAGGCGTGTTCAAATTTATATTAAATTGGCCACATTGGCCACAGATGATAGTTCCTTCCCAATAAAGCTGCACCACCTTCTCGATGTCGATGATTTTATCCATGGACTGGTTAGAAGAGATGTAGACAACAACAGAAATTACGCTCTGGGCATTTGGAAGAATGCATTCCGCTGTACATCCCCGATATCTCGAAGTGCAATAAACAATCCGTTTATTTGGCGATATTTAATTTCCATATTTTGAGAACTGCGTCCATTTTTATAAATAGCAACTTGTCGCTTAAATTGGATACAGCAATCAAAGTTCGAAATTTTAAAGATCTCTTCATCATTAACCCGTGTCGCGGAGAGCTTGAGTAATGTGATCGTGGACACTGACAGTTGAAGGCCAATAACGAGGCTTTATCCTTGGTAAGCCTTTACAGTCAATTCGACACTTTACTTAATTATAATCATGCAAATATTAAAATAATACTAATTACTACTCAAGCATAAAGTCCTGTTTGCATTGGATCATTAAAATGTTTTATTATTGGGTCTATAACGAAAGAAATATTCAAAGTATTGCCCATCTGAAGCTATGACTTTTTCCCATCTTTCAGGCAATTTGTGGATCCCATCCCAAAAGAACTGCGGCGGCTTGGCAGCCAAGAATGAATCAAGCCAATTTTTGATATCCTGCTCTGATGTGAACCGTATTTCAGTGGGGGCGTTCTGCATCGACAGGAACAAATGGTAGTCAGAAGGGGCAAGGTCTGGACTATAAGGCGGGTGGGGTAAAACTTTTCATCCGAGCGTTGTCATGATGGAAAATGAGTGCCTTGTGTCTGGTCGCATATTCCGGGCGTTTTTCGACAACTGCTCTCTTCAAACGGATTAATTGTCTTCGTTAGCGTTGTCCATTGATGGTTTCACCCGGTTTTAGCAGCTCATAATACAGCACACCCTTCTGATCCCACCAAATACAGAGCATTACCTGTCCGGGACGTTCATTGTCTTCCAAGCTAAAATCACTATTGGCACAGCTATCGCATGTTCACCATAAACTTCCACCAAACGATGACTTTCAGCAGCAGTTTTCTTCATACTAAAGTAATGAAGAAGAACTCCCCGCCAAAACACTTTTTCAGGCACAGAGTTCGACATATTTGAGTGAACAAAAATGGTTGTTGTTTACGCTTCAAATGAATGACATATACTGAAATGACGTACAATGACAGTAGCTTTCCAACGCATGCTCCAATGGAATAATACAAGTTACGCCATCTCTTAGCGAATCGCACGAATTAAGTTATAGACCCAATGTAATCATTAGAACGTCACAGTACACTTCCACCATCGGTAACGGGTCTATTCCCACTCATGACAAACCATCGGCTGCCCGCGCCGCTATATTTTGAAGTAATTTCCGGTTACGACTGCCGTCCCATTTAGTTTCAAGTCCCTCCGTATTCGTGTGTCAGGGGCGAGCGATAAGATGTTTAAACTTCAAAAATCCGACTTTGTCATAGGCTTTATGCTGTGCCAAGTTAAATACATTATGTACCTATCAGTGGCGTCTCGGCATTGCACACCCGGGTCAAAACATCCCAAAGTTCAGCTGAAGCAACCGCAGCACCTAAAACTAACCCCAATACATGCGTTACATTTCTCATCCTCTCATAATTTTAAATTATTTTCTGCTGGAGTTGGTTGTAACTGCAGTAGGCACATAAACTTTGCTTGTGCGAACCATATTTTCTACGCGTTCAATACACACAGGCATCATTGGAACCAATGGCGTCCAACCCAGTCGTTCGAATGAACACATAGCAAACCCGTTTTATAAAATTAAAGCTAAATTCAGGAGCGATTATGTCGAACACCCATCCTAATACGCCACGCGACGCCACTGGTACCTACCTATATGTAACGTATAGGCATATGCGTTTGCAGCACTTTTTGTTACGAGGTTGACGTGAAACATGACCATTCATCGCTCTAACCTCCTTATGTGGAGCAATCAATTGTATGACCAATTGAGTGACTTTACTGACTGCAAATGGTTTTCATAGCAAACGAAGCCAAACCAGCAATATCCAATATTTTGTAAATCATAGCCAATGGCCGTCGATTGGTTCCACTTTTGCAAGAATATCCGGAGATCATGCACTCCAAGGTATCAACCGCTGGCTTATTGGCATTATAGCCCAAGATTTGATTCGGTCTTAGGGAAGTATTTTCTTGGTCGGAAGAGGTTTTTTTTTTAATTTTGCGGATCCAGTTGTCAGCCACTTGAGTGTCCAATAATGTCCAGTCAGCCTTCCAATAAAAGCTATAACTGGCCCCTTATTGGGGCTAACTACTGGATACTTAAGTAGTTGACAACTATAGTCAACCAGGGGGCTGACTTTATTAGAATTCCCCCCTCTCTTTGAAAAAATTACTTAACAAAATTTTAATTATTTTTTTTTTATTAAAGCGAAAATTTGACCCTCTAACAGAGCCTCTAGGCGGGTATTAGCTGAAGCCCTTCAAATGATTAAGGTATTTGATTGCACAGAAATAGCCGCCATTTTTGCCGCCTCCGTTTCAATGCTGGGCTAGATTCATTCGAACATTCATATCAATGCCATCCACTTATGCCAGCAGTTTCCGGCGTTGGTTAGTCGGTGCAGCACGATCATTTCAAGACATAAGTTGAGGAATTCCCATGACAGTGCTTCGCTTTGTTTTATAGGGTTTTTTCTCACAGTGAACGTGTAGGTCAATTCTATGCTGACTTATTTATCACTAATTTCCGTGCACATCTTGACGAGCTTGCCTTGTCTAAACTGCACACGACTCAGTCTAACTCTTCTCTACTCACGCTGCCATGTGTGACGTTGAATCGACTCATTTCCGCGCACATTTTGACGAGTTTGCCTTGTCTAAACTGCACACGACTCAGTCTAACTCTTCTCTACTCACGCTGCCATGTGTGACGTTGAATCGACTCATTTCCGCGCACATTTTGACGAGCTTGCCTTGTCTAAACTGCACACGACTCAGTCTAACTCTTCTCTACTCTCGCTGCCATGTGTGACGTTGAATCGACTCATTTCCGCGCACATTTTGACGAGCTTGCCTTGTCTAAACTGCACACGACTCAGTCTAACTCTTCTCTACTCTCGCTGCCATGTGTGACGCCATGTGTGGCTCTCAACGGAGAGTTGGTGAGTGTCCAGATGAATTTCTTGGGTCGTATCGGGTTCTGTTGACACTGATAAAGACTCGGTCGGTTTAGGCAAATGATACGGACTCAAAGGTCATGCTTTCCTCGGCCAATGTCTCACAGATAAGCGAATGCATGCGGCGCCTTACAAGATCATCAGAATGCAGACTTCAGGCTCGCTATTGTTATTTTCATTTCATCGAAGGCGGGAGACGGCATTTTCGGCAATTGTCTTTTAGATTGAGTGGAAACCTTCTTGATTCGAGGACCAGAATCCTCGAATCAATTACAGATGGTTTTCAATCAGCCATCAAGCCTCGGGATAGATTAGAATAAAGTTAGCCATGTTGTCAGCGAAGTGAGGTTTGTGATCACAAATCAAGAACCTTTCTTCACTGCCTTGAGGCCTTTTTCAAGCGCTTCGCATGAGACACCGTCGTCTGCGTGCGTTTTGTTTAAACGTCATTTGCACACCACCTACATAAATTAATAAAATAATTAACGTAGACGGCACGTGGCTACCCATGTTCGTACAAGTTGAGCAGATTTAATGAGGTTCTTCTGATGATAATTTCCTCAAAATCTTAAGCTTGCATATCTCTGGGCATATCAGTGAGTAAATATTTGAACACTCTTAGTTGTGTTGTATCAGAGTCTCTAAAACCTCACAGATAGGCGAAAGAGGTTTCACCGAACGCAGTGTTTGTTTGTCTTTATTTTGTTGAATGTAGAGTTCATCGCTTGAGTGATTTTGTGAATATGCTTCTATAGAGCTTAGCGCTTGTAATCGTCTATGTGGGACACGGCTATCTCTGTGGCAGTAATGATTTCCTAAACTCCCTGCTCTACTTCGAGCATTTAGTTTAATTATGGAAAAATTCAGTCACTTGAGTATACTTTTAATTGCTTAAGGGACAAACCATAATGGACGCTAGGGGACTTAAGTTAAATTAACCAATCGGGCAAATAAACAGAGATGCTACATCGCATAGTTTCGTTAAGTTTCGTCAATTTTTCCTTAATTGAGTGAGGACGAAATGAATCGTTTGACTGGAACCAATTGTGTGTCTGTTCGTTGACTCCAACGCAATTGAACCTACAGCATCTAGGTTCGAGTCCCGGTATGAAGAAAAAAAAATGCTCACGGCCTCACCTCTTTCGAGTCACTGGCCAGAAATAAAGTACTCAAGGCATATACAACTTCTACGTCTGGCCCTGGGTGTGTTAATTGACAGCGTTTTTTATAACCTCTTCACGTCTATAGTCCTAACATGTGTGCATGAAAATAAAGTAGTATGCGTGCCTTGAGAGCACAAACGTAAAAATCTGAGGCGACCTGCGATGGGCTGGCGTTTTTCCACTGGAAATTTGCATACCTCCTTAGTACTTCATGTCTGTCACTAAAGTATCACAAAGTATAAGTCACAAGTAATAAGTCTTTCCAGAAAAAGCTTGCCAAACTTATAAATCTCCCTTTTTTTAGGTGGGCTCCTTGGCCGCATTGCATTTAGCAAAAAAAGGCCACGATGTGCATCTGTACGAATACCGAGAAGGTATGCATGGCTAAGAGATATCCCATCGACCTCCGCCATTTACATGTACTTTCAGACATTCGAAAGGCTGAGTTAGTTCAAGGAAGAAGCATAAATCTGGCCCTGTCGCAAAGAGGACGCAATGCACTCGCCGAGGTCGGGTTGGAGGCCGAAGTCCTTGCGACGGCAATTCCCATGAGAGGAAGGATGCTTCACGATCTGGAGGGAAACACGTCAGTCGTCATCTACGATGTCTGCAATCGGCAGGTAAGTCTATCTGAGGAAAACAAATGAATTCGATAGTGGAATGTGTTCTTTGTTCAGTGCCTCTACTCCATCGGGCGGAAATACTTGAACGAGCTCCTCTTGAATGCTGGCGAAAAATTTGAGAATATTCACACGCACTTTGAACACAAATTGGTGTCGGCTAATTTGACAGAGGGGTCAATGAAGTTTAGGAGGTAGGTACATGGCTTGGCAGCTGCCACACTTAACAACTTTCTTCTTTCCACAGAGGACGGAACGACACTGACGAAATCGAGAGTAAAGCCGACTTGGTTATAGGGTGCGATGGAGCATACAGCGCGGTGCGGAATCAAATGATCAAGGTTCCTGGCTTCAACTACAGCCAGGAGTACATAGAGCATGGATACCTGGAGCTCTGTATTCCCGCCAAGGATGGCAAGGTATAGTCTTCCAGTCCCAACTGATGTCTGTCCAGGATCCCATATATTCGCAATTTCAGTTCCAAATGCCTGAGAACTACCTCCACATCTGGCCGCGAGATTCGTACATGATGATTGCGCTGCCAAACCAGGACAAGTCCTTCACCGTCACACTTGCCATGCCCTTCAAGGTCTTCGAGGCGATAACCAACGCGGATGAGTTGATGGAATTCTTCGAGGCAAACTACGCCGACGCCATTCCGTTAATAGGAGAGGAGAAACTGATCAAGGACTTCTTCAGTTCAAAGCCGCAGCACCTGGTCTCAATTAAGGTGAGGGTTCGACGGTCTTCTCATGGCACACACTTAATCATTGATCTGCCCCCAGTGTCAGCCCTTCCATGTTGGATCCAAGGCTCTCCTCATGGGCGACGCAGCTCATGCCATGGTCCCGTTCTATGGGCAGGGAATGAATGCCGGCTTTGAGGACTGCAGCTTGCTGAGCTTTATTTTGGAGCAGCGCGGCATAAGCATGGATCAAGCCTTGCAGCAGTTCACTGAGGCGAGATGTAAGGACGCGCACGCGATATGCGATCTGGCGATGCACAACTACGTTGTGGTAAGGCAGTGCGATGGACACAAAAATGTGGATTTCATCTACTTTTATTGCAGATGCGAGATCTAACGAAGCGCGTTTCGTTCCGCTGCCGAAAGTGGCTGGATGACACTCTGTATAGCTTCTTCCCGCAAGACTGGGTGCCGCTCTACAACAGCGTCTCATTCTCGACCATGCCCTATCAGATGTGCATCGACAATCGAAAGTGGCAAGACGAGGTAAGCGGCCAGTTCTTGAGATGAAAACGTTTACTAGCTCTTTTCCTCTCAACATCTCTTTGCAGAAAATACAGCAGACGTTTAAGCTGGCGACCCTAGTTGCGGTTCTGGGTGGATTCTGGTACAGTGGTCATGTTTTGTTGAATTATTATGTCATGACACATTAAAAGTTTACATGCGTATGCAAGGTGTTTCAGTTAACTGCTTTGAGGGTCTGAGGCCCGCTTTGATGGATCGTAGGAGCCACTTGGAATAAGTTAAAGTGGCTGACTGCTGCACGGAAAGACAGCAGTCACACTAAGGCCAGCATAGGAGCATTGTGCTACTGGTTGCGTTTATTACTCTGCTGAGCTATGCTTCGACACTATGAGCAGTTTGCTTCCCGTTGAACGGCCGGCGGCGTGGTGGTTCGGTGGCTTACACTAACCGGAGCAGTTGTGCATCGCGTCGGGAGTAGGATGCCATGCACATACCCACTGTGCCACGGCTGTCCATAATGCCAGGACACCAGCGTTAAAGGCAAAGAGAGGAAACACATCAGTCAACTTGAAACTGGATTTTCGCAAACATCGGCATCGCTCTGATTGAGTTAAGCGGTGCCTCCTCATTGGAAGTTGAACAGATCTCAGACGTGATTCTTTCAATTTCCCAGGATCACAAGTTCGTGGAAGCTTCTTTTGTTTGTGTTTCCCGGCGGCGTTGGGAGTTTCTGAGAGACCCGATTGGCAAACACGATACCAGCTGCGATTGCTTTCCGACTTCATGGTGCCCAAGCTCCTTTCTCCTATTCTCGATCCTACCCAAAAAATTATCTAAGTCTAATGAACACTCTGATAGCCGTTGATTTCTAAGCACAAGTTTATTCTCAAACACATGCAACAGTCCTCATTTCCGGCTCCAAGACTCTGAAGTCACTCTCGATGCTCAAAGGGTGCACCTGTGTAAGGAAAAGTTCTCCCTTCGGAGTCAGCATTGAACAGGTCCCCCCACAAGTGCAAGAACAAAAGCACGCACAACTCGAATGGTTCTTCTAAGACCCTGGCCACTAGGTATCATTCTTATTTTGTGCAAATGTTGGACAAGACTACTGTAGTGTTCCATCAGAGAATCCAATTTCGATTCACCTTTTCTGCATGTTCGCTAGCCTCTCCGTTGCGATCCCAACACATCACGTCAACTCCTCGTCCCTCCTCAAAGTTGGATCCGCTGATCAAGCCACATCATCCTTCGCTTCATAGCTGCCTTACGTAGCTCCTTCCACATTAGCCATCTGCCGCCAACATCCACCTTCTCCTCTCCTCCAATCATTCCAAACAGACTGTCAATCACTTGGCAATCGCGAGAGCTTTTTGGCATTTCGTTCAGACTTTATTAGCCCACATTGAATTGTTGGCATTCTTGGATGAGAATCAATTTTAAGCTCACAGTCGTCTCCCGAGCATTGGGAGCATTTTCATTGAAATATTCTCCGTATATTTAGACACACTGCAGATTTACCGAAAATGACATTTAAGTCACAGATGAGCGACAGACACCGTCATTTATAAATAGAAGTCAAGCGGATCGACAATCCTTACGCAGCGCGTCAAGCTATGAGAGAAAAAACAACGCATTGAAGTGCAGACTTTGAAAATGTGCACTTTTGAATGTATTTAAACCATGAGTCAGTCGGAGGTAATTTTTTTCCTCTCATTGTCCATGCATGTGCGATGAGGTGATTTATGAGGTAAAACTGAATGCTTTCGTCGGTGGCTGCTGATGATGAGTGTGCCGGAAGCTCAGCGGTGTTTAGGACGTAAACAGAAAACGGACGGGGTTCATGAATTGCCTCTGAGAGGGTTAATCGGTGGGGGTCTGGCGGGAAACACATTTTCAAATAAACAAACAAAACGCACATAACTTATGAACAATAAAGCCAACGAATCCAACCAGCGGTCTTTGAGGCTGCAGAGAAAATAGGCCGCAGTGTCTTCTTCTCTAGCGTTGTGGAGCAGAGGAACGCCAAGCATCATAAGCTCGTGAGCGAAATAAACTTTGAGAGAGCAATGTGAATTTATTCTTAACTCCGTGAAGAGCCTGCAATGCTCTCCGAATTCCTCTTCGTCCTCGCCGTCTGAGCAGAAGGGTGAGTTATCTTGTCTAAATCTACGGAGGTACCGCCACGACTGCCATCAGCCGACAGAAACTCCGTGTGTTGGCAATTGCAATGTGCCGGTGTGCTCAGCGGGGCCATCTGCCTTCGATTGTGGGGTTCCATCTGGCTTGCCACAGTGCCACAGATGTCCCTCTGACTTCCTTCTTCAAAAAAGCTTGCGCTAGTCTTTTAGTAGTTTGCCATTCGCCTTAGGTAGACCCTTAGCATCGCGTTGGGGAGATGCAGGCTGTTTCACGCGAAGTTGCTCATAGTCCTTATTGCGTGTTGACGAAAGCTTCTTTGCTGCCTCCTTGATAGCCAGAGCTCCCGCCTGAACTAGTGCAGCGTATAGAGGGATTGAAGTTACCATTTTGGAAAGCAGAATAATTCTCGTGTGCTCAGGTCCTCCGATGTTCCGGGGAGCATCCCGGAAAACGCTGTAGACTTCGAGGACTCTGGTTGGCTGGCTTCTTGTTGATCCTGAGCCGAGTCTTAAATAAACTGCAGAAAAAGAAAGCCCAAAGGGGTCGCACGATATTGATTCAAGTCATCTCAGCATGAGATAACTTCATCTTCAAATCGCCCGCTCAGAGCGTTCATTGTGGCACGCAGCCAAATGTTGTCATGTCATTCAATGTTGATCAAATACGAGTAATCACTGATCGGTAGCGATCTACGTGGACGGTGATGATAGTTCCTTCGTTGTGTTCATAGGGCATGTCGCTGATCCACAACCCACACGTACAGACTATGTCACTTGCTGGACCTCGTACAGGACCACCGTCGCAGTGCCATCAAGGCAAAATTGTTTCACATAATGGAATGAACTGCGAACTTCACGATTGCAGAATTTTCATTCAAACGGACTTTTCTTTGGTCACAGATAGCCCCTGGTGGGATTCGTGGGAGTTTGAATCGTGAATTTGTGGACTCAGATCGACACTTCGTGAGTGCCGCGTTTTCGTTTTAAGAATCATTAATCAGGATATTTGAGCTATTTTGCTGTGGAGTTTTTTTCCTGGCATTCCAGTTTTGAGGCTCCTAAAATGATGTACTGTAGAGATGGCCAACTCCACAGCATTCTTTGCCCTCTAGCCCATCGACGGATTTGAGTGGTTTTTCGACGATTAACGTGACGACTACAATTATTGGCTCACTAAGGGACTCGTCCCAATTGTAAAACCCTTTAAATGTTTGAGGCATAATTTAATTGAGGAACAGACGCTAAAATGGCAGACGCTGTGGCGTTGTATGCGCGTCGACGCGTACGCAACCGAACCCTCGCTGTCCGATTCCCGGTACGACCAAAATAATGTTCACGGTACCACCTCTTTCGAGTCTCTGACAATGCTCAATGACTACAACTGTTTAAAAAAAAAAGCTTCTCAATTTGATCGTTCGGAGTCGGCATAAAACTGGAGGTCCCTTCCACACGTGAGAGAACAACAGCACGCACAACACAGGTGGTTGCTGCGAAGCCACCCATATTATTATTATTATTATGACAGATGCTAAGCGACGAATGCTCAATATCTTTTATTTTTCTCGACTTGACTACGAACTGCAGAAGGGAATATTTCAACCCAAGCCCCATCCTCCGCCTACATGAATAAGGACTCTGATGTTCACTTTCCCCAATGACATGTGTGTTCAAGAGTAGATGGTCATCAGCTCAAGGTCATCATCCCAATTAGCCATAACCAATCGTTTTATAAATGTCTATACCCCAAGCCATAACTCCCTAGGTTACAATAAGGCGCTTCTATATCCCCATTAGCCCGGCAAATCAAATTCATTAAGGAAAGCTCAGAGAAGACTTTCTCTAGTCGCCCTATGTTTATAGAGTGTCCTCTGCACTCGCACTTGAAGGCAATCAAATCGCAAAGTATCGCTTGGTACAATTGCCTTTAAATTGACTGAAAACTCTAGGAGTCACTTTCGCTGCATGACGCTGTGCAGTTGAATTTTGTGAAGATATCCGACACGTAACAAGCCCAGCAGTGGAAGTGATCCACTTAGTTGGATGACAATGAAGTACTACCATGCCATGGCATGAGCTTCTCTGAGCTGTTCTGATAGCTCGAGTGGCATTCAGCTTAGCGACGTCAAGGTCGCAACTCTCGAGTAGTAAAGGTTGCAATGAGATAAATCTGCTGACTGAGTTATAAAAAACGACCTTGTGATTTGACAATGACAATTAACGCTTGCAAAGATGCTTTTGAGATGTTCAAGGACGAGATAGAAGCCGCGAAGATTGCTTTGAATTGGATGTGATAGGTTTGCCTGTCGGAATGCTATTAAATAATAATGAATAGTGACAGTCTTAAGATCGGTTCTTTGTTTAAAAAAGAACATGACAATTAAGGCCCATCCAACAATGAGCATGGGGGAGCATGGACTAGTGTCCAACGCGCATGGGTGAGTGAGCAAATACACCTAAAGGGTCAAATATAATGCGCAGGAGCGAGCGTGAGCTAGTGTCAAAAGCGCATAGGTAAGTGAGCGTATGCACATACTCCCATGAGCTAAAATATAATGTCGTCAACGAACGATTGCTAAAATTTCGTAATTTCGCATGTGTGAATTTTGAAACTGGCATGTCGTGTGCACGAACCATGCAAAAGTTTCGTTAAGAATGACCTAGCGAATTAAAAAAAAGCATGACCTAGTGCGCTCTGAACCGCACCGAGCACATGCGAAAAATATGAAAAATGGCCAATTCAGCAGATAATATGCGTATGCCTGAGAAAGTTTTTTCTCCTTCAATACACGCGGGAAGTATTTCTGACATTTGGTTCTGGTCATTGTGGCTAGTCATGTGAAACATGAAACATTTTGTTAATTCTTTACCCTAGCTCATGTACACTCATGCGCATTATAGTTGAGCCTTTAAAATCATGTAAACATATGCAGTCATGGCAAAGTGTGTTTCATGAGCAATTTGAAGGGATCAACCATAATGGTCGTAAGTACCCTATGTCAAATCTCTAAGTATCCATAATTGCATTTGAGGAGTTATGAAAAATCGCAATACCTTTTGCAGTTTCTACGTACCTGGAGCGCCATTCCATTGGTTCCCACTTAAGCTAGCCAAGTTAAATGATACTTAACGAAACTTAACGAAACTGAACGAAGTGATTTTTATGGACAAAATGTATCAATTCTGTACATTCGCCCGATTCGTTTAGTTAACTTAAGTGTACTTACGTCCATTATGGTTGGGACATTATATGTAAGATATTGTGACTTGTCTGTGGTAGTCCAGCCTGATATTTGAAGAACTCAGCGTTAATGCGGAAGCATAGCCTTGCGCTTGGTCAAAGGTCTTTACAAGTGGACTCACATTTTGTGCCCAAGTAGAATGGTATAGCGACCAGAGAGTTGAAGAGATGTTGATGGCATACAGCGAATGACAAACCAAAGTCTTGGTGAAGCATGCCGATTTCATCTCAGACCCATCGTCCGTTGATGGCATATTTTCTGCACTAGCTGCTGATTGTGAAGTTGGAAGCAGCGTGAACTCTCGCATGCTGCGTGGTATTCCTGGGAAATCGGACATGTAGACAATTAAACAATGCAATTCACTATGCATTTATTGTCCTAAAAAGATAATCTGAATTAAAAGGAAAACGTCGCTTCGCCCCAATTGCTGAATAGAATAGAAACCAGAAGCAATTGGTGAAACTGCTGAGATTGTTGCTATTCTTGCGAGTCCACAGCCGTGTAATCGCGCACGTGCCAGCCGCTCGAAGCACAAATTTGAGTCCCTCCGTTAATTTTTCTTCATTTATCCAATTTTTATTAATCTCGCTGTCACCGATAATTCTCACTTCACCAGATACCGTCATACACACAGACCCACACACACATGCCAGCATCTGCTTATATGCATGCACACCCATGCCGTACACAACGGAACTCTTAACAGCTAATTAATTTGAGACAATCTACTTAAAAGGCAATCAACATCACACACATGCCCGGAAGGCCGCTCTTAGTCTGCTTTCAACGAAAGTGCTTCATAAATAAGATTCTTGCTCGGATCCCAATTAAACTGTCATGCACACAATCACAGACTAGCCGGAGATAGAGAACTCCAGAGAATTTGGTGGAAAACCTCGCGGTGCGGCCTGTGTCGTGCCGGGTATTCCCGGAATCTCGGTCGTCTTTATCACATTTTTGTTCTTGACTGTTTTTTTTTTCTTTATCTTCTTTAGCTTCTTCTCTTCGTGGCCACTAGCCGGCCGGTCAAAGAACGATCTCTCTTTTTCTTAATCAGCGATCGTGGAGCTTTCGCGCCAAAGCTTTACGTCTCTAAAAATATGAATAATCAAAAGCTGAACAGTTGCCATCTGAGAAAACAGTGCCAAAGCTCTCGCTACGAACGGGACGCAAAAGAGTCGCCGATTGGAGGTGTTTTTTATTTAAATCTTTTTTTGTCTAAGTTTTCTTTCGATTTTCCCTCGTCTTCTCGCTATTCGCCTGCCCACGTCGGTTAGCAGTGCTTCCCTTGGCTAAGCTCTCCATCCACCCGTCTCTGTCGACACTATTCGCTTTTGTGTTTTGTTTTTCGCGTTATTCTTCGTCGGCTTACCGCAGCTTTTCGCAGACATCGTCAGTTGGTCGTCACATGTTCGACTCTCTAGACATCAGGTAAACGAATCACCCAATACCAGGTGAATTAGCCACCTCTCTCAGTTAGTCGGTCAATTTTCAAGCCACAATCACCGAGTCGTCGAAATCAAGCTGCAATCACGAAGACAGACCTCAGTCTCACTCAGCTTACTCTCGAACTGCTGTGCTCTTAAAGGAGATTCGTCCGTTTTCAATCTATTCAGCGTGCTCTTACACATTCGGTCGTTCGTTTGTTCGTTCGCCTCTTTTTGGTCGCTTTTCCGCTACTTAACCGTATTGTGTGCTACTGTGTTGGTTCGCAGTGCTGATGGTGGTCGTCTTCCGCGTGATTAATAACAGTCCCGTCTTGATCTCGTTGTCGTGTGAAAGTGTATTACAGTAGCTCCTTACCATCGTCTCTACGAATCAATTTTACGGATCTTATCGAGTTTTTTTTATGATTTTTTGTGATTTTTATTCTGGCTTTGCTCTATTTCCAACCCCCAGTGGTTTGGTGTGAATCAGAAACAGTGTCCAAGCTTATTGCCGTGACATTCAACACACAGCGCGCTCGCAGCACCACGCGTTCTTATTGCGTGCCAATACAATTCATTCGTCCGTCCAACAAGAGTGTTAACTTGACTTCCTGGCCATTGCGCATTTGAGAAAAAAGAAAAAAGGGGGAAACAAAAACAGAAAGTGTGAAAAAAAGAACA
The DNA here is from genome assembly GCA_905231855.2 of Eristalis tenax. Lineage (NCBI taxonomy): Eukaryota > Metazoa > Arthropoda > Insecta > Diptera > Syrphidae > Eristalis > Eristalis tenax. Next base: position 26,989,032 of record HG993127.1, read on the forward strand.
GACAAAATACAACACAAATCACCTATTTTTGTCGTGTCGCTAGTGCGACTTGTACACTCTCCCTCCTCTTTGTCGTCTTTCTTCCTCGTCATCGTCGTCGTCGCCGTTCTAGTCGCCCTGTCATCCCCTAAACACTGTTACCGTTGTGTCTCTGTTTAAATCCGCATGCATAAAGTGTTCGGTTTTTATTCGATTTGCGCAAGTGATATGGACATTTGAACCTTTTCTATAATTATCTTCCACCAACAATCCACATCTTTTTTTAATTTTTCCTATTTTTGTTTTCGTTCTTGTTTGTTTGTCTGTTAATTTTTTTTGTTTTTGTTTTAAGAAGTATTTCCGCGTTTAATAGCCCCTGATATTACATCATTGTCGTATACTGTAATCTGCGGCAATTAGCGTCGCGATATTATTTCACCAGCGACAACCGAAAAACAGCAAAACCGAAGAAAGAGAAGAAAAAAAACTTTACGACCATCGAAAGCTCGCCGATCGCATTCACAATACACTCGGGCTGCTAGACTCTATGCTTTTGGCATCAATTTAAGGAATTTTTTGTGTTTTTTTTCGCATTCGACAAACGAACTGTATCTTGCAATAATGGTGAATAATAAATCAAAGGCCAAGCAACAGCAACAACAACAATCACAATCGAAAAAATCGGTCAAGGCTCAACAGCAACAAGATGTCCCTGCCAACTCGACCACAACAAAATCGAAAGACAAGGCCCCAGGCAATGGCACAAAAGCCGTAAGCGCGTCTAATGAGAACCAGACCCAGAACAAGAATCAGAAAATCGAGCGTAATGCAACGGTGCAAGCCGCAGGGAACAAGCCCACCGTCACACCTCTGAAGTCCTCAAATCCGCCGAACAAGAAGGCTTCAAAGGGGCCGGCCTCAGTTGCAGGCAACAAAAGTTCGACCACCCCCCGCGTGACAGCGTCACGTGACGAGGATCACAAGGACGATCCAATGGGTCACAAGAAGAACCAATTCGGCAAGATGAGTCCTGACGCCACCATCAGCAGTGGGGGCATTGTCGCAAATCGCTTGGGCCCCTGTGCAAAGTGTTCGACTCAAGCGGCCAACTCTCCCAACAAGTACACCATCATCGGCCCGTTGGTCTTCACCGGGAAGCAATTCCGGAAGCATGGCAACAAGTATGGCAACTCGAAGGGATCCTCAAACTACCATCGCAACGAACCGAGGAACGTGATGATGAACAGCAATTTTGTGCCGATTGTGCAGCCAAAGGTTCCCGTCTCGTCGTCGTCCAACATTGACGCAGTGATCGCTGACACCAGCGGATTGATCCTTTTCTGGAAGCTGGATAAAGGACGGATCACGTATCCCATTATGCAGGTGAGTCCCAAGCTAATGCATAATCGAACAGTCTCAATCGTAAGCCTTACGTTTCGCTCTGACGCTCCGCATTGGGCCGGAAAGTGATAATTTGTTTTTTGTCCGTACCTATTTTGAATTGAATTTGCACGCCGGTAGCGCACCTTTGTGTGACGCAACTTCTCGCACTAGGGCAGCGGTGTAGCGCTTTAATTAAATTTCCAATTCTTATTCGCTTAATTTTTACCGAAACAAAAAAACACGACGCAAAACCTCGGGTCGGTTTGATTTTGTCGCGTTTGACCTTACGTCACATCTTCGCGTATTTCACTGAAGACGGAAGAGGGTCTCAAAATCAAAGGACGCCCCAATGGGGAGGAGATTGTGTTGTTTTCCAGTTTCAATGCGGTTTGTAGGTCACCAAGTGAATTGCGCGAAATTTGCTGATAAAGAAAAAGCTGCCTCGGTCACACTAGAAGCTCCGTTTAATCTAATCGCTGAATTGTTGTACAAATTGACGTATAACTGCTAATTGCTTATTTTTCCATAAATCATGTGTGGTGCACGCTTGACGGGAGATTTTCTCTAGGAAGGTGTGTTCACGTGTCCAGGTGTTATGGCTGGAAGTGCACATGGTTGGGTATGGCGAGACCACAGTTGAGTGGAAACAGCTGGCTAGACACTGTGCTTGAGGTTGGGAGTGAGGTCCAACATGGAAGTATTGTCAGTCAATGAAAACTCTGATGAACTTGTGACCCGTTACGTAGTGGCAAACAATTGACAACACATCAGCTGCTATGAGATGGAGAGAGATAGCAAATACGGCCCACAAGTGGAATGCATCCGGATGAAGTTGGAGAACTTTTAACTTTCTCATACTTTGACAGCTAATTTTATGTCGTCGTAGTGGGGTTGTATTATAACTCTTTAAAATGTGAGCCAACCTCTGGACACATTCAACGATACATGATCGTGGGCAAATTCACAAATTCTTTCCATTTTTCACGACTCCTGCCTTGGGAATCCACTAATGTTCAACAATGTTGTTCGGGAATCCACGGATTTTGTGAATTCCAAGGGACTTCCAATGCTCTCTTAAATTATAAGGCACAAACTTTCGTCTTGGGCTAAGAAAATGTCTGGCCGAAGTCGGCCATTGATTTCCGGTCGTGTGTTAATTATAGTCTCTCTCCGAGCGTCCTGGCACAAATAAACTGTATTAACTTGCCTTGCCGATGGCCTGAGCAACTTGGTGTTGACGGACCTTTGTTAGTTGCAGGTGAGGTTAGAGTGGCTGACTACATTTAGGGTAACAACACTAAGGCTAGACGTAGGACCACAAGATCTAATAGATTCGAATCCGCCAACCATCTGGAGCTCTTAATAAAGCGATGGAGCCGAATGATGCCAAAACTACTTAGTCCTAGAAAAATGGGGCGTCCAAGTGACGAAATCTGCAGGATGAGAGGGCATTGCAGTTACAAAGAAGGTGTGGAGTGGTTTCTTCTTTTTCTACATCCCTACAACTTCTACAGAAGTCGTGTTATAAGTGATATCTGTCCAATGCAACAATGCCCTGTTATAACGCCAATGAGTGCTCTATAATTCGGTCTACTCATTCTGACCAGGTGGCGTGAGTGTTTTCCGATCGATGGTAGGCCATAATTGTTTGGTGGTGAGGTGTCCTGTGCCAGAAGACCAAGACTACGATTGGTTTGAGCAAGCGTTTGAAGCTTTAGGAGACGCTTAATAGTAGCGATAGGCATGGACGGCCGTTCCCCGTCCGGAAAGAGTGTTGAAGGTGGTGCCCTTTCTAGACAGTTCGTCTGCTTCGCTATTCTCTGGGATTTCACTGTGGCCCGGTACCCACATGAGTTGGGTGCTAAAGTACTTGGCTACCCCAAGAAATAGGCGGCAATTGAGGGACGTCTTGGAGGTAAATTTTACTGCACTCAGATATTTGATCACTGCAAATGATAATGTCTGTAACACATTTTTTTTAGCCATGACAGAGCTTCCTTGATCCCTATAGTCTCTGTCTGAAAGACGCTACAGCGAGAGGAAAGTCGGAATGAAAGTTCAAAATTCAGATCCTTAGAGTAGACTCCCACACCCTCTCCTTCGTCCATCTCCGATCCATCCGTGAAAATTCGCAGAGGACAGTCCAGCGTCTGGTTTTCAGACGTCCAGTAAGCTCTGGGGGGTATGTTGGTTGAGATGTTTTACTCGAAGATGAGCGTAGGTACCGTGAGGTCGATGTTTCTTGGCTAGTTCTTAATAAATGACAGTTTATTGTCGTGTATTTATCTTGGAATACATTCCATTCTGGCGGCCGTGGCGTTGTGGGTAAGTGCGTCGAACTACAAGTGCGTTGAGCCTAGGTTCGATTCTCGGTACAATCATGTTCCTTTTTTACGATCCCACCTCTCGCTGACTATGCTAAAAGAGTCTGTCTAGAAAAAGCTTCTTCTCTTCAAAAGGGCTGTAGCGCCACCCATATTATTATTTCATTCTTTCGGACTACGACGCGTAGTTCGTGTTAATCCGACAGCTCCTGTCTCCCATCCTTTTGCCGAAATATTGGCTTTCCAATTAAGTCCCCTGGCACATTTGCGTCTTTTCCAAAATCACTACTCGCTGCATCGACGGACGTATATCCACATCACCCGAATGACGTTAGTTGCCACATTGTGTTATCTACCTCTCGCCAAACACTCACTCGACCACATCACGATCTTCAATTGTAACAATGGAATGCTTCGAGTTCACGACTGCAGCCTCATAGTCTACGTGCCTGACGACGCATCTCAGCTCATGTAAACCACGAACCTGGTAAACCCCCAAGTGCTTCTCAGAAGATTGACTCCCCCCCTCGCCTCTGGTCCAAGTCCAGGTCAATAAAAGATTGCACACGACTGGAAAGGGGGGAATTTAAAAAAAGGTACCTTCTAGACCGTCCACAAATGAGTCTGCCACAGACAGTGTCTTTAATTAAAATTGATAGTGATTTCATTATCTCCACGATTGGGGTTTTACGGTCGCTTGATTGCAGTGGACGTCATCCATCAGGCAGCCGAGAGACATTTGGTTTTGCGAAGAGCATTCTATTTTGGGAAGTCTCAAGTGCATGGACAACTTTGTTTTCTTATCGAAAAGTTTTCCTCTCAAACTTCGTGGAAAACTAATGCGAGCAGTGCTCTGAAGAGGTTCGATCGTGCAAATGGCGAAAAACGTGCATTTCACTGCCACGAATGTCGAGGCACGTTGGTAAACAATGTGAATGAGTTTATTTCTTTGCTCAGTATATGTGGTGTCACTCTTGTTGTGACAAATTTTAATTTAATTGAATCACTTTCTTTCAATAGCTGCCTCGCTGATATGGTTGAGTGGAAGATGTGGGGCGCATTTTTCACTTGGAGTCGCGTAGACAAGGCTTTCAGAAGAGTCCTTGAGATCACTTGACCAAAATGTGTAGTTCTGTGAATGCTCATGCGACATCTGTGATGTTCAAAGCAACAACGTTGAAGGAGCTTCCAGCCTCAGGATGTGAATGCCTGACTTCAGGGGTTCTGTTGCACCACGACGTGCCCTGCGAGAGGTTAAAGGAATTGCCTCGACGTCTTCACATGGCAATATATTTTGTCACTCTCTAGATTTCTTCCCATGCAGTGGAGTCGATCAGGCACTCATCGACGTCGTTCCGCAAACACTTGTCAAGGCAACACTGTTTGTTGAAGGTGTCTTGTTAAAACAGACTGTTGTCATAGCTTGGTCGGGAGATGCTGTTCTGTTCACACCATATTTCGAACGCACACACGCACTCTCAGCTAATCCTCGCCAAAGCACCTGACAGACGTTTGATTTCGTTTGGAGATAGATAACAATTTCTGCGCAAATGTGTTGTGTTTTGCAAGCAAAACCATACACGTTTCACCTTGGACTAGATATTTTTGATTTACTGTCCTTGCCGAAATTCGTGAATGTTTTCAGCGTCGTTTTTTCTGGTGTTGCTTGTGCTCGTTCTAGTTTATTTCAAGAACAATTTGTTTTTAGATTTATATCTAAATAAGTGTGATACCACCTGGAGCAGATGCGAGTGTATCCGAGGCTGAAAAAGGCGACGATGGGTGTTTGCTGGGAAGGCAATGTTTTAGAAAGTGCGTGTTTTGTCAGGGATTATTTGCTGCTTGTGTATGAAGCAGTCTTTAATCCAATCCAGAGATGATCACACTGAAAAATACACCTATGCGGGAAACACAATACGTTTAGGTTCCGTCGAGGAAGTAAAACTCCTTCAACCATCGACCAAGTGCACCGCATAACCGAATTTGTGGGAAAAAAATTGGAAAAAAATTCTCAAGGCCTTGACAAAGGTTGTCACGAAAGCCAGAAACATAAAGTCAACTTCCTGGAACTTCTTACGTGGAGGACTGTGCAACATTTTAGAAAACTGTGTTTCAGATAGGAAAGGTCGTATAAAGCATGTCTCATACTCTTCATTCAAATCCATAAAGTGGCGTGTCGCACGGAAGTCCTCTTGGTCCCCTTCTTTTCATGATTTATTATTGCGATTAACCAAAAACGAAGGAACCACAAACGCTAAAACTATAAACATCAGATTCAATCAGGAAATTATAACTGACGCCTGGTTAGTTGGGCCTTGGTTAGTGGGGTCGACAGTTCGAATCCCAGAGAAAGTAAAGTTAATACGCTGTGGTTTGCAAACCTGGTCTAGTTACCATTTGCCGTTGGGATCAAATTAAAGGCACTATCACTGGAGTGCTGTATTAGTCGTAGAAGTCTGACTGAGGGTATCACAATGGACCAACATGGTCTTAGGGTGCTGGTGGATCCACTAGTTTAGCCCCTCTTTTGCGATTCGTGTCAACATCTTCTTTCAATAAATGCTCAATTTTGTTCAAATATACTTCGGGAATGACTGTAGGACGACTTTATGAAACGCAAGCGGAAGGCCTAAGTAAACAGGAAACTTGAAGAGCTTGAGAATGGGTTGTTGATGCCAGGATTGAATTGTGCATTTTACTCGTATGTACAAGCGCCTTCTTCTTTTTTGTGAGGCACTATAGCCCGGGTTGGACCTGGGATCAGCATCAATCAACAACAATCCTCTTCAACTAGCGCTGTCTTTGGCTAGCCGCCTCCAATTTCGCACCCCGGGAACCTCACTTATTCTTCTCCATTTGGGTTGTAGAGAAAATTCTCTGTCGGACAACGTCTTCTCTTGCGTTCGCAGTTGAAGACTCTTCGGCCAGCAGCTTATTTTTTCCACTCGTTCTATACGACCCACGGATGCGTAGCTATGCTCCGGGTTCATGTCATTGTACAGCCCATGCTGTTCGTGGTTGACTCTTCTCCTCCGGATCCCACCAACGGAGACAAGGCAAAAAGATGCACGGCTACCCATTGTGACAGTCTGTGTTGTAGGGGACAGCATATACTTCGCCCTCATTCATCACCAGACCCATATTAGCCACTTCCCGTCTCAACGCCAGCAAATGCCTCATTGTCGGCTCACCGTGTTTCATCAATGACGTGAATATCATCGGCGTATGGTAACAGTTGTCGGGCTTCTGGTAGATCGTGACTAGCCTTGGCGTGTGTGCCTTGCACGATTTTCTCTAGAATGATGTTAAAGAACAGCGCGTCGCCTTGGCTAAGTCCTTTTTTGACATTAAAGTCGTCGGTCAGTTTGTTAGTGGTCAGTTTGAGCTTGTGGAGTTTACAAGGATTGTCAAAACCAGACACTCAGGCTGCCATATGCGGCCTTGAAGGCTTGAAATCGATGGAAAAGGTGTTGGCTGTCGATTTGCATTTGGGTCTTTGCCAGAGGAGCGGGACAAAGCCTTCAGACACCAAACCAAATGCAGTATTACGAGGAGGTTCCAGTCGACAGTCTATCAAAATTGTACAAACCGGGAAGAAGAAAGTGACTCTGAACACTTTTCAATGAGCCAAGTCAATTGTGTCCAACAGGTTTCAATGTTTGGAACAAGACAGCTTCCTGTCCAAGCTTTTCCAGCCCAACTCTAGTAAAACAAGAACAAAATTTGTTCCGTCACTATTCAGTGTTGAAGGAGCTTAATGAACACTGCCCCTTTGTGGGCATGGAACGTCAAGTCTCGTCAATCATACAGGCACTGCAGAGGCTCAGATCAGATCGAAAAACTGAAGAGTCTGCTGCGCAACTTTCTAAGACTGGTGTTCAACACGAAGGAAGACACTAACTAGTCTTGTATTAAATTCCCTTTTCCATGACCACGACCCTAGCTTATAATCATTTCGTCGACTGCAATGACTTGACCACATCGAGCCCATGGACACCAATCCTCCAGGTCTACAGGCTCGAGAAGGAGAGGAAGACCGAACCTCCGGTTTAAAGACGCGGACGGAAGACAGCTAAGTCGTGATGACTCTGTCCACGATGGAAGGCAGCTGTAGCTCAGGCTCAGATCCTCCTTTAGTGGCATACCTCAGAAGTCCGATGACATTTTTAAATGGAATCAGTTGCTGAGATTAATAGTCCGAGTTACGTGGGACATTGGAGGGATCGCGAAAGACTTTTCAATATTTCCTTGATTTTTAGTAACTGGTTACCATCCTGTAAACCCCTGCCACGGTCACAAAAATAAAGCTCTGACACATGAGCCGCCACATGAGACGAGTCTCAAAGTTCACAAGAACCGACTTGACATTCTCAAATAAGACTAATTCGAGAGATGCTCGAAAAAAGCTTCTTAAAACCATCACGTCCTCCAACACTTCCTTCCCCGAAGACTCACATTTAGAAGCTGCCCCAGTCCACCACTGCGCCACTTGAGCAAATTCCGGCTTAGCGACCGCCATCACCCGGGAAGTAGCTTATGGAAATTTCCCCAATGTGATGTCAGTTTTCTGAGACTCGTCCAAAACGGGAATTTGTCAACTCGGCGACATCCGAGATCCTCACTAGAACGGGTTTCCGACAGAACAGGGCCCGCATAGTTATTCAAAGTCGAAAAACTGAAACCAGTCAAACAGTGATTAGCGCTATTAGCGACTTTATTAGCTGGTTATGCCTTCTAAACAAAACAAGCCCAACCCCATCTGACTGACAGGCCGCTTAATGCCAAATAGTCCGCACTCCCACTTCTGCCAGCCCGCCCGGCAGACGACACAATCAAAATCACGGCGCGATCATCTGAGGGGAAAAGCAACGAGGTTCGTTATGCAAAACAGAAGCAGATGTTTACATTTTATTCATCTGATTCCCAGGCAGGCCCCTTCTCAACCCGGCACTGTCAGTTTGACATTAAATTCTCGACGAAACTTCTCTACTGACCTCCAAACGAGCGAGCAGCGCGATCGCATGCGCTTGCTTGTGTGTGCGTGAACAGTTTTCCTACTCATTCACCGATTCTCTTTTGTTGTTTGTTTCGCTACAAAGCTAAAAAGCTCTCGAGCTTTGCCATACTGCGAGAGTGCGTGCCGACGATCAATCACAGCTGGAAGAGGAGGATGAAGAGAGCCGAGTGTGCTGCAAGTGAGTCAGCCACTCAAAGCGTCTCGAGGATTCGACGAAAGCAAGAGGAAAAACAAATTTCCAAATTCGGTTTCGTTTTCCATAAGGCATGTCTTCGCGAATGATCCATCACACACACACACGTCAGTTGGCCTATCATTTGGCCAGTCATCGCTGGAATGGAGTGAAATCTAATTGTTTGGGTGACGGCATTCAAGGCGAACGATGGGCATGGAGTGTGTCGCCGGCTGGCCTGGCGCACAATGATTCTTGTTTCATTGTTGGATGTTGGGGAATGAGAGAAATGAATTTCACTTGCATTTCACTTTATTGATTCACTTGCAATTTTTATTTGAGCTTCTGTGAGTGTTTTTGATGTCTGTGAATGTGGTACGAGCTAATGGATTAGGTTGCCTCCCCTTTGACAATCCATTGATGTGGGATTAGACACTCGGACGTGTTCATTTGCACGAGTACTAAAAAGTAGCGACCACAATTTAAAGTGGAATTTTGACGCCAGTGATTGCGAATGTGGCTCGATTGAACGTATGGATCAGGTTGCCTCCTCTTCGACAGTCCATTGGTACAGATTTAGGCGCTATGACGCATTCATATAAAAAGTAGCTACCACAATTTAAGGTTGTGCATCTTAAAGTGAATGCAATGACTGTGGCGCGATTGAGCCTATGAACCAGGTTGCCTCCCCTTTTATAGTCTAAGGTGCAGGTTTAGACACTAGGATGTACTTATATGCACGAGTACTAAAAAGTAGGGACCAGAATTTATGGTCGTGCAACTTAAAGTGACTGCAATGACTGTGGCGTGATTAAGCTTATGAACCAGATTGCCTCCCCTTTGACAGTCCATTGGTCAGGTTTAGACACTAGGACGTACTCATATGCACAAGTACTAAAAAGTGGGGACCACATGTTGTTTTTTGAGGAACTTCTGGTGTTTGTTTGTTTCTGGTGATGTTCTGAGGTGTATCGGCTCTAAAAAGCAGATTTGTGAAAATCTTTTCACGAGAGACCTAGTTTGCGGCAAATAATGTTGATACATCGAATGTACTAAATACTGCATCAGCAAGTACCGGACTTTTAATGATGTGAAATATTCGAGCTAACGACTCCTCCCACAGAAGGACTTCTAGTTGAATCCAACCCAAATGAATGAGGCACGTTCGGGTGTCGGAATTTTAATCGTAAATACCTGCGTCTAGTTTTGCACGAACAGGTTATGTCTCTGCTTCATTAAAATGCAAGCATCTTAGAATCAAACACAATTTGGCGAATAATTTACGTCATGGTCGACCTTGCTGACATCCGCTTACTGGCGGGATTCTCCGAGTTGTCTCTAGGTTTGGATGATATCTTGCTGAAGCTCATTTGCTATGCGGTGAGTTTTTAGGTCGAGAGGTGCTTTCAAACAAAATGTGGATCAGGGTCGTATATAAGCAGTCTAAACCGTATTTTCCCTTGACGCAACGTTCTCGAGAACACTATGTGTAGGATATTATGGTAACAATGATGAATCCTCCACATTAAGGTCATGTCAAGAACTGTTACTCAATTAGGCCACATTTACACTCGCCTCGCTGCTGTCAGTGAACGCATTTGCTTGCGATTATAACTAATTCAGTGGTTTTCTGCATCAATAACTAATTCCCGTTTTGAAAGAAAGTCTGAGTGCAAATCACGGCCGTGTGGCAAACCGGAAAAAGATTGTCACGCTGCTGTGAGCTAACCGGCATTTCTTAGGCAATGCTGCAGTGCACGTCTGGCGATTGACCAACGGCAATGGTTCGAAATCTGTTTGAGGTGGTCATGTGCTTCAAATGTACTCATGCGCTGATGGCTTGCACCCGCGCCTCACTTAGAACCACAAGTTGGGTCCGATGTACTCGTGATGGATGACAGATTTCCGCTGCGAGACCTTTCTTTTTCTAAGACCAGGGGACTTTTCATTTCGGTTCTATTTCAATTTTGTGAAGTGTTTGAAATTTCGTCGTCCTTGTGGCCATTCGTTGAGCTGGGGTTGATCATCTTCTAGTTCTTCTTCATCTATGCAACTTTTGCAAACGTCACAGTGAAGGATCTACATCGTTGCGAGTCTGTTCTCGCGTTGATCCGATGTCAAGATTCAGTCACTGTTTATTGCCTGCAACATCTGAATGACTGTGCCATCATCGAGCGATCAGGGCAATAGAGTGCCATGACACGTGTTATGTTTCGTCTTGAATTCGTTGACATTTTAATTCATCTTTTGAGGTATTGACAGGCCTAAGGGAAAATATTCCCTAGCTACTTTCTAATCTACAAAATTCGCCAACTTCTTTGGAACAGGCGGACAACTGATAGTCTAAGGGAGAGTGGATTAGCCTCTAAATGTGCAAACACGCCTTCGGTCTTGTTTTTTTCAAGTCAAGTCAGAGGATATTAAACACCCTACTGGAGCAGTCAGACAACGATTCGTCTCCGTTTTACTGCCAAGCAGCAACCCTCAGTCGGACTGCTTCCACGGAGTGACCACTCTAGTGATATTGCCGTTAAATTGATCCCAACAGCAACAATTGGTGACTGGACCAGATTTGAAAACCCGATTAAAGCATTTTGACTTTGGTTTTACTGGGATTCGAACCAGGGACCCCTCCAAAGAAGGACAGGCACTTAACCAACTACACCATCCAGTACTTGATCCATCCTCTTACTTGACCGTGGAGGGCCTGAAAATGGGGAATCTATGGAAAGAAGGGTCTTCGAGCCGTATAATTTTACAATTCTAACTCCCACTCACTTGCTAATAGGAAACCTTAAAGTGGTCTTAACTACAGACATTTTGTGGCACAGTGAAACACAGCACCTCTCCAAACCTCAATAGAGTCTTTAAGTGGCCTTTCTGATAGCCAAGCGACAGAAAAGGCCAGTCTCACGTCGAAGCTGGTCAGGTTATGCAGACGTAGCGTCAGATCCTTGGTGAACTCGGTGGTTGGGTACCGGGGCCAACTGTAATCCAAGGAAACGAACAAGCGTGCAGTTTCGTTAAAAAGTGTTCGGAGCTGGGAGAATTTTTCACGCTTTTAAGCGAAAAACTAAAAGACGGAGGTCTGTTTTAATGGTTCGCTGGCTATGTCTGGGTTTTGGAACAACAGCAAGGGCTCTATGGAAAACACTAAAAGAGATCAACGATGATCACCATTGATCGGGTTTATTCGCGAGGAGTCCTTACTGAGCACTGTGTCATAATTATTATCATGTTATGACTTTTGCGGAAGCTGCATAGGCGAGGAAGAGGTGGAATGTGTTGCCCAAGGCCAAGCCCAAGAAAAGAATAGTAGGCAGTACCAAGGAAAGCACTTCTAGATGGAATGTGGCCAGCATCTGCTCTGCGAATGCCAAGCCCTAGAAAACAAAAGCAGGCAATACCTAGGAAGGCACTTCTTCTCTGAGCTGGACTTAAATTCAGTAACTTCTCAAGATTTGGGACTAAAAAGAGGCCTCACGGTAGTTTAGCCTTTCCTAGCACAGTGGACCCCAAAGCGTTGGTCAAAGTGAGCCACGGTCGTCAGGGATCCCAATTACCGACCTACTTACCTGCGCCATCTTTAACGCCATCGTAACCCAACATTCGGATGAAACATTGAGTTAGTAAGAGAAGATAGTCCCCAGTCTCCAGCATCTGGTGCCCATACGGACACAGAATCCGAATTTTATAACGTTTTCTCCCGAAATGATCCGTCTTACCTTCCGATAATTGAGTTTGAGGAGGTGAAGGAGGTTGAGAATAGCTTCTTGACGGGAAGTTGCTTCAACGCAATTTTTCAGGCATAGATCGGAGACCTGATCATGGATCATGTGGGACTTGTGTTTTCATGGCGATCGTCAAGCTCTTGGAACAACACAGTCTGCTACCGTGCTGCTTGTAAACCGGCTTAAAATGTCAGACAAGTAGGCAAGCAAGTAAATAGGCCAGTTTTAATAGCAGCACAACATGTTTTCTTCTAATATTCTGATTCCCCATGATTGTTTATGCATGCCATAGATTTGTTTTCGATTTAGACGATCGTGCGTCAGTCGAATACAAACTTGTGGGGGGTTTTGTTTTCATCTGAGATTTCACACAATTACCCTTCACAATGATTGATGACTTAACACGTTAGTGTTACAAATGTTTTCCCACGATAAATCTGTCAAATCTGCAATTCATTTCTCCTAATTCGGGAGAGTGAATATTTTTATCGCCCGACCTGACGACTAAACTAAGTGGTAAACCTAATCGTCGAACAAACTGAGCACAGCCATCCGTTAACTCTGCTCACGTCACTTGTCTTGTGTGTCATGTGAAAAAACATCTTTCAACAGCGCCCGTAATACGCCTTCGATAATCAGAGGCCCCATCGAAGTCTGAATACCCACTGACGACCATAAAATTTCCTCGGCCGTCAACGTCAAAATCTGCGTAGCGACCATAAAATGAAACAAACGTGGCAAGGCCTGTTCGTTGCCCAGGCCTCATCTCTCCATCTTGCTAGATCATCTATATTCACAGTCTGTGATGCGTCATCAGGCGTAGTGGCAACCACAACTGCGTCGCGCACACACTTCGTGCGAGCAAAACTCGGCTTGAGCTCCCCGAAGACCTCAAGGAAACAACATTTTGTGCAGTTTGTGCGCACCCCATTTCAACAGAGTCGATTTAAATACTCCGCGATACTTAAGTGAACCGAACAAACCCACCAGGCACTACTGAAATGTGTTTACGACGACGACGGCAACGACTGTGTCATCGCCTACTGAAGGTCAGCCTACCAAAAGCAAATAGCTCACAGCTGTGTAGTTTTCAAATGTGTTACTTGCTGTCTGCGCGAGTCGAAAACAGTCTATCACGCACGTGAGTGTGGGCCGGAGTTGTCAACGTGTAAACAAGGTCAACACGCAGTTTGTTGTTTGTTGGTGGGGTTGGAGGCGTAAGTAGATTAATACGTGTGGCATCTTTGCGATAGACTCACACTACTTGTCCCGCCTGCCGAGCCATGTGGGCTTAACGGAAAGCTGACAGAAGGTGTATGGGGCTGTGATTTGTGTCCGAAGTGTCAGCTGGTGATGTTGATGATCTTGTGACGATTGGATCTAGTAGACTCTGTGTGGCCTTTTCTCTGATCCATGGCATGAGGAAGTCTGCGAAAGCTCTGTTTCTGTTGCGTTCAAGACCAAGGCAAGGATGTCGGATATGTTCCAAAACGTAAGCATTTCTCGTCTCGCTAGTCTTGACACCTTCCACGACATGCCTTCCTGACATTTAGAGTCGCAGTTCATGTCAACATCGTCGCCCACCTTAAGACAACTGATCCGGTTGGATGGTGTAAATTCCCACACATCGACAACCAGTCTGTGCTCCCAGGAGGGACGGAGGCACATGCAAATGCTCGCCCTCCAGTCGCGAGTCTCTCTCAACCAGAGCATGAGACAATTAATTTCATAAACGCTTGCGACTGGATCAGGTTTCGCCCCGCTGACGGAAACAAGCTAATCATTCTCATCGCCTCCGCCGCCGCCGCCGCAGCCTCACATGCCACATGCTGTTTGTGAGTAAACATTCCCGCCTCGTGTGTTTGCAAAAATAGATCAGACCCAATCCCCCATGAGGCTATTATTTGCGAGGGAAGCAGCGGCAGGCAATTGCCAACAATGCTCGTCTGTCTGACAGCAGTTATGACTCGCTGATACTGTCATGATATGGGCCGAGGAAAACTTGGTCCACCAGCAACCAGTGGGCCCGGTGGGTTATCTAATCGAAAACTATAATTGGATGCAGTTGTGCATACGTTGAAACAGAATATATTTCCCTGGTTGCCTGATTTGGTAACGTTATCCGATGTCGAACAGATCGGTCGCCACGGAGTGGAGAGGAGTTAACCAGAGCTCGGGCAGCACTTGTTACAATTGCACTGTGCACAAGTGTGAAATGCTGGCGTGGCATGGCATCATTTGGATGGGAAATCATGACGATTGCATGTCCATTCACGAGACGGGGGTGAATGGATTTGCATTTGATTATAACTGACTTAATTAGACATGCTAACAATTTCTAGATTTCATTTGTTGGTCATTGGTCCAGGTCACGGTTGGCGGTGGAACTGATTGAGGACGGGCATGCTTGCATGAGAGAGGGAGTGAGAGAGAGTGGGGAGGAGAGTGAGAGTGGGGAGGAGAGAGAGATAGAGAGAGAGTGGAGAGGAGAGAGAGAGATAGAGTGAGAGGGAGAGTGGGGAGGAGAGACAGATAGAGAGAGAGTGAGGGGAGGAGAGAGATATAGTGAGAGAGAGAGGGGGAGGAGAGAAAGAGTGAGGGAGAGAGGGAGAGAGAGAGTGGTGAGGAGAGAGGTAGAGAGAGGGGAGGAGAGAGAGAGATAGAAAGAGAGAGAGAGTGGGGATGGGAGGAGAGAGAGAGAGAGAGAGAGAGAGATCATCATGGACATCTGGTTCAATTCAAGGACAAATCTTGAGTCTGCCGGTGGTTGCACTGCGTTTCAACTGAAACCATTACAACAAACCACTTGCAAGGAAAATGTAGTGCGGAGTTGACTCCCCACTACGACTGCCCTTGCCGGTGGTTAGATCGCAACTGCCCTGAGACAAGATTGAACATTCACAAAAGACAGGACAAATAAGAACTTAGATGCATGTCATGACATATCAGAGCACCTCCCACGCTCTACTGGAGTGTTGCAAATACACCACAGAAGAGTAATGAAGTCATGCTCTTCGTTGGCGGCCTGTGAATCATTTAAGCTTGCAATGTGACGAACAGAGTGTGACACTTCTGATAAGGTTGTCTCATTAGAATGCACGCTGGACGGGAAACGGTGTCTGAACGACAGATGGAGCAACTCACATCAAGGCGATGAAGCATGAAATTTTTGGAAATTATTTTGTTCAGACATAGTCTCGGGGAGGGGGCAGATCGATGCAGTAAGTGGACATGTACTGTGCCTCTTCGTCGTCTGTCTCACCGTGCAAATGTGAAGTGAGTTAAGGAGAACGCCGACGATAAGATGAAACAGTTTATGACTGCTGAAGTTGATGATGAAGATGTCTTTTCAACTGCAATTGATGAATTGACTTGTTGTCCTTACATTACTGTCCTTACACAATTTATTGCCAACCCATTTTCCCATTTACCGTGCTCTCTTCTCAACTGTTTTTTGCTATGTATTCTTAGGGCCGCCGCTTATTATTCCATCCTGTGTAAGCGGGTTCCATAGCATCGCCTGGTTACCTTTTCGGAGAGTTTGACCAGTCCACTCCCAACTTTTCTTCCACGGCAGGCCGGTTCTCCGATAGATTGATTTGGTGGGATACCAGAGGTAGTGGGGGCAAGGAACTAAGTTGCCCGCTCCCCCACCCCTACGGGTGCCTATAGAACAGTCGTAGTTTGGTGTTTAAGCGCAATGCAATACTTCGCCAAATCGTGGGTTGCATCTCAAACGCTGAAGCTAATTTTAGCTTTTTTCTTCTTCTTCTTCTTCTTTTATTTGCCCTACAGTCGGGGTGAACCTGGGCCTCAACCAACATGCCTCTCCAGTTGGTACGATTTTTAGCCAGCTGGCTTAAATTTTGGCGGTTGAGGTACTTCTCCACATGTGTGCTCCATCGGATCTTCGGTTTGGAGGCGAAGACTTCTGACTGGAGCAGTGTTGTCTGCATGACCTAGCCATCTTAGGCGTTGAACTCGTAGACGCCTGGCTAGGCTCATGTCGCTCTGCAGTCATTACAGTTCCAACCAAGGGACCAAAGGTTGAACGCAGAACTTTTGTCTCAAAGAGACCAAGGACTTCTTCATCCGCTTTTCAGATTGCCCATGCCTCTGTACCTAACATCACGAGTGGCGTGAACAGCGTCTTACATGAAGTCAGCTTGATTCTTCGAGAGACGGCTCTATGACTCAATTGCCTCGTGAGCCTATAGAAACCGTGACTGGCAAGAAATACTCTAGTGATGGTTTTTACCCGAGGTTGACAAGGTCCTTAACTACCTTGAAGTTATAGGTGTCCCTTGTGACGCTCTGTCCAAAACGTCGGTTTTGTGTGTCCTTTCTTGATGACAGCATAAACAGCGTTGTGCCCTTTTTCACCACTAGACCCGCTTCCGTCTCAGTACCAGCAACCGCCTTATTGACAGCTCGCTGTTTTCGACCAATAAGTTCCACGTCTTCAAGAAGTTCGTGCGTTAAAGTCTCAGACTATCATCTCCCTATTATATAAGGACTTCAACTCGCTCGAAACAGTACCTTTGATGTGGCGCATAATGTGCCTCTATCTATGTCCCATTTCCTGTTGAACTTCATTTGGGAGACTTCAATTCCCAGATTCACTTCATGTTAGTTGCCTGCCACAAATGGACCTAGAGAATGCGTCAGCAGTCCAAAAGTTCAAGAGCCTCTGGCTCTGATATCACTTCCATCATATCGTCCATATAATTCGGTCATTATCGTCTCGCCTATCGTTCATTTGTATACAGGAATTTTCTGGTTGCGTGAAGCAAACGAAACGTAATCGTTGAGTACCAAACGTTTTCCCACGTTCACATGAAGTGAAACTTTGGACGACAGTCCGAACGATAACATCAGACGATTGTCGTCATATGTGATTAGCGATTCAAAAGTTTATTTGAACTACTAGACTTACAAACTAAGGGTTAGGGTGTTAGCTCAACAAGAGGGGCCCGACTGATGTACTTTGTTTAATTTAATTTTTATTATTATTGTCGGTTTATCGCTTTTTTATGTCCTCCAATGGCTCTTGCTTACATCGGTTTGTTCAAGTCCGTATGTCCATGGTGGTCCTTTTGGGATGGGGTGGCGATGTGTTAGCCGACTTAGCCTCGATGGTGATTGCTATCGGTGCTCTGTTAGAATCCATGCAGCTCGTAATTCGACGTCGTTGGATTTTTTATTTACAACAAACCGTGTGTACCGGCTGACGGGTTTCCAAAATATGTGACGCTTGCATCCGAGAGAAGAGAGGAAATCCACTCTGTTATAGTCCGCAGGTCAAAGATCCGTCGATTACACTCGCTCGACCACATCGAAGGGAGGAACATCAACATCTGGGTGGATCATGTTTCGAGAAGTATAGAAAGTTGCAGCTCATCTCACTTCGTTTTTTTTGGGTCCACGTATCAAGCCATCAAGACAAATTATCGATCTCGTTTGACAGACCAATGTGTGGCGGCATGTTTGCGAATCTGTGCAAATGACCCACAGTACGCCTTCTTGTCAATTTTCTTTGATTTTATGAATTTTAAGTTGTTGAACAAAAAAAGGATATTTAACTTATGCCCAAACTCAATTTCTGCGCAGCATTATAAATTAAGCTAGAATTAGCACATTTCTGGTTAGTGAACTTGTTTTGTTGAAACTTGCACCAACGAAAGGATAACAAATTTCGTTTGAATTATTGGTACATGGTGTATATTTAAATACTTCTTCCATAGTCAGAACAATTGAACATTTTAGTCATGATGGGATAACATTCGCAGACGACTTTAAATTGTATTTATCTATAAATAAAGGGTGATTTTTTAGCTATTATCTTTTTGGCAACACTAGTTTAAACAGCTGACGCACGTTTCGTGTTTTGTTTCACTGTCAAACATCTTCAGTTTGGTCTATAATTTAACCATGAATCGTCTTACAAACGAACAACGCTTGCAAATTATTGAATTTTATTATCAAAATGCGTGCTCTGTTAAGAAAGTTCATCGCGCGCTTCTTCTATTTTATGGTCAGGCTCAATGGGTGCGTAAATAAGCAGTCGATTTTGGAGTGAATATCAGCCAGAAGCATTGCAAGAGCTACCAATGCATCCAGAAAAAGTCACAGTTTGGTGCGGTTTATGAGCTGGTGGCATCATTGGACCGTACTTCTTCAAAGATGATGCGAATCGCAATGTAACTGTGAATGGTGAGCGGTACCGTGAGATGACATCCAACTTTTTTTTGCCCAAAATGCAAGAGCTTGACTTGCATGACATGTGGTTTCAACAAGACGGTGCCACATGCCACACAGCCACAACAATGGGCTTATTGAGAGGCGAGTCCGGTAAACATTTTATTTCACGTTCGGGACCGGTCAATTGGCCGCCTAGATCGTGCGATTTAACGCCTTTAGACTATTTTTTGTGGGACTATGTTAAAGCTCGTGTCTATACAGACAAGCCCGCTTCAATTGACGCATTGGAAGACAACATTTTGAAGCATTTCGTGAGATACCGGCCGAAATGTTGGGAAGAGTATGCCAAAATTGGACTAAGCGGATGGACCATTTGTGGCGCAGTCAAGGTCAACATTTGCATGAAATAGTCTTCAAACATTAAATTATATGGACCGTACTATCGATTCAAATAAATTTTTCATGCTTTTTTCTGAATTTTATGTGTTTTTTTTTTTTAAAACTTTCCTATAGCTTTTAAAAAATCACCCTTTAGTTTAACTGATTGTAATAATTTCCAATTGGATATCGATGCACTAGTGGAATGGTGCGAGCACAATAGACTCGAGCTGAATATTCAAAAATGTAATATTTTTACGGCACATCGAATTACATCCCCGATTGTCTATGATTATTTCATAAATGATCATAGACTTAGGTTAAACATCTCGGTGTAATTTTTGATACTAAATTAAATTTCTCGTTGCATTATGACTATACAACTGCGAAGTCTAACGCTGTAAGGTTTTCTGAAAAGAAATAGTAGAGACTTTCGGGATATAACTAGTCTTAAGTCCATCTATTGTTTGTGATTCCGACCGTATTTAGAAGACTCTTCCATCATTTGGGACTCCCCCTATGATGCACAAGAACTCAGATTCGAAAGAGTACAATAAAATTCCACGAGATATGCTGTCCGTGAATTATATTCCTTCGAAGAATTCCCTAAATATGATGCTGGATGTAAAATAATAGGCTTGCAAACCTTAAGTTTCAGGTGTAAGGAAGCGGCAGCCATGTTCATCCGCGATGTCCGCCGTGTAAATTCACCAGATTTACCTTTTCCCATGAATATATATGCTCCCCAAAGATCTCTTCGGGTGAGAAACTTACTCTACGATAAGAGGCATAGAACCAACTAGGGTTGTAAAGAACCCTTAACAATTTGTATAAACACTTTTAATGAACTTTTTCAACAGAATTGATTTTAGTTTGTCTCGATTGGGGCTTAACAAATTTATCCATGCAGTGTTCTTTTAAATTTATCCATGCACATCTATGAGATGCAAAATCGGTAGATGATCCTTAGTCGCGCAGCAAAAATCTGCTGTGTAAAGCGATATTGAGAGTCAACACTTAGAGGACGTAGTGTTTTGTGTGCTCTGAAATAAATTGGGAGCACGCGCATGCAATTATAGAGAAGTGTCAACCACATAGCCTGCAAATTTGGTCACCCCTGGTATACATCGACATGGACTATGAAGTCATGAGAATCAAAAAGAAAGCGGCAACATTTGACTACAGGGTCTGAACACGATTTAGTGCAGAAAATGGACTACCCGGCAGTTATTGTGGATCCCCAGACGTAGTCGGTAAACGTATGAACTCCAACGCTCAAGGTTCATGCTTCGAACTCGTCATTTTCATGGCATCACCTCTGTTGCGTGCAGCACCTCTATCGAGTGACGCCCATCAGAGGGCTTAACTGTTAACCGTCTTGAGTCGGTATAAATTCGATGGGCGGTTTCCCCAAGAGCAAAGGCTCCCAATTTTTCCGGTCACGGAACCCTAAATGATCAAACCTTTTTTTTGCGCACCCCTTGGAGTCTGGTTTCCGTATATTTGTGTTTGACGCGAAAAGGTAGAAGAAATTATGAATACTCCACTTAAGGGGTCCCGGGGGTAAACTACACACGAGAGATCTCCAGGCATCTCGATCCTCCGCCATGAACTCTCACTCATCAGGTCTTATGCCCAAGCGCAACCAGTCGAGTTTTTTGACTTGGTCCAACCGCCTCGTCCTGGGTCTGCCAAGCGGTCGCCTACCTCGCATTCAACGCCTGCAACGGAAGTCGTGATGAAGGGTCATTCCGCCGAAGCATAACCCCTTCCGTTCGAAGAAGCAGCTCCTCAATGATGAGTTCCTCGCCCACTGCCGTGTTTCGCACCCTATCCCGGCGACTAATTCTTACAACAGCACGGAGAAATCTCATCTCAGCAGCTCGTATTCGCGATCTTATTCTTTCGATCATTACCCAAATTTCATGACCATAGGCGAGTGGTTGGAACAAATACTGAGTTGGAACCCGCTGGGGTGGAGTTGCCTGGGGTTCACTCATGCCTGGAGCATGCGGGTCAGAAGATGATGACGATGATGATGTTATGGGCCAATTGAGCCAATTCCACCAACCACTACTCATAGTGTCAGAGTTCAACAAGAGATGCCGAAATGGACTGTCCGACGAAAAATATTTCCAGATAGAGACTGGATGTATGAATTTCGGTGCGACCGACGACGGCTCGATTATGTTTTTTCAACGGAAGCCTTTTGACCCTCTCACGGAAACCCAGGGTAACGCGAAACACCATTTGGGAATCGCTGCCGTAGAGTAGCACAAGTCTGTGATTGATTTCGAAATATCGTGTGTCTGGTGATTGCAGCAGGAAGTGATACTCTTTTCAAGAATTCGAATAACGAACGTCTATTTGACACGAGGAACGAACATGCAACTGTGAACATCATGGCGCACATCCGCTACTACGGGTTAATCACGCAATTTACCACCACCACACCCCTATCATCCGTACCCTAAGAAATGAATGCTAGTGCCGAAAAGTTTAGAGCCTCTGATAAGACATCCCGATCCACCCTCTGCGATCCACGCATCAGCGGATACACAACGTCTCATCGCTAGTTCAAGTTCGTATCTATCCGACTATCTGCGCTCTGTTTCTGTTTTTCTTTTCTTTTAGGCAAAGTGCCACCTGTAATCACTTGGGTCTCGAGCAGCAAAAAATGGTATTGCGAAAAAAACCCCTTACACAGCGTTCCCCTGACGTGCGAAACTTGGCTATCACCCTATAGATACGTTATCTGTAACAGGAGGCTGGCGGAGAAAGGGAGAGTAATTGAATCTCGTGTCTAAAGCAATCCAACTGCAAAGTGTTTACTGCGCAGATAGGTGTTTCTCTACAATGTTGTGTTGTTTTTTTTCTTCTCTTAGCTGCTGCTGTCGCGTTTCAGGTGTGTGATAGAAGTGCCTCGGTGATTATCATTTCCTGTCAACAATCTGAAATACCCTCTTCCCTCCCTTGCGCCTGTGTGTCTCTGGCGTGCTCAAGGACGCTGAATGCCGAGTGTGAAGAAGGAAATGAAGACAATTTTAATTCGTCGCCAGACACACTCTCAAGGTGTTCCTCTGCTCTGCCTCCTGCCCCGGATTGAATATTCAAGAATTTTAGAAATTTATAACGCACCACGCAATCAAGCAACGCTGCTTGTGTTGGTTGGGAGGGGGGCTACCGATTGCGAACGTTAAATTGATTTTGTTTCGCCTCGCGATGGGTCCGATCGCAGAGATACGCTTATCAACCGCTGGCATTTTTTGCGCGAAATAAAGTGCAAAACTTTAGCGGTAGCAACCGCAAGACACATCAGATCCATTGTTGTTTCTCATTTTTGAACTTTAATCGAATTCGTTCGCTTTTGTCGGCGTGTCGCTTCAGTGTCACCAGACTTGTCGGTTGACCTTGATGTGATGTTTGCCGCCTGTTCAGGCACAAGCATAGTTCGGTTGTGGCTGAACTTGGATCGAGATTCATCTGAAACTCGCCTGGGTCCGGTACGCAGATGTCTGCCGTCGACCAATTACGAGGTGGCAGTTCATTAACTGGCTGATGCAAATGAGACAAGCTTTGAAGGTGTAACCAATTTGACGCGTGATTATCTCGGAAGCCACGTGTTAATTGCTTATTGATTTACCAAAACATGGGATGTCAACTCCCGGAAAGTGGAGACTTGAAAGCTGGCGACAGGGGGAATCTATCAATTTTTTGGAATAGGCTCGAGTTTGTCTTTCTTCGTTTCACGTCTTCTACTTGGACTGGGCCTTCTGACATTGTTGTACACTTTGAGTCCTAAAAAGGCTGCTCGCTACGGTCGAGAGAAGAACTGGCACATCGAAGGTTCCAACAATTTCGGATCACCATCGCACGCTTTTTGAACACAATCTCGAAAAGAAGTTAAAAATTAAGTGCCATTCATTTGAGCCTCGCATCGAACTGCGACCACGAAGTCTCAGAAGCAACAATTTTTCAGCAAACATAAACAGAATTTTGTACCTCTTGGAACGCAAGATGATGGGAATTGAATTATCGAGAAAATCAGCTTGTGTAAAAATGCTACTCAAGCTTAGAGGGTTGTTGAGGAGAAACAGAGTAAGACTCGGCTGGATACCTGGCCATAAAGGGATGGAAGACAATGAAGTGGCCGTAGCTGTAGGGGAGCATGTCCTCAGAGAAGAATTCCGGGAACTAGAGTGAAGGAAGCGGACAAAAACCTGGAACAACACTCATGGCATGAAGCAGGCCAAGAAATTCTTGTGTCAATACAACCGTATGAGGTTTGAGGCATGCATCAAGGCGACTGCAGTTAACACATAATTTGGACTTTTTCTCTTCAACTTCTAGGTTAGCCTTCATTCACTTAAATTTGATGGTTTCAACCAGAAATGAAGTATGATAGAGATGCACAACTTCTACCTCTCTTGCCTCTGAACATTTTTTCCAACCTCTCTGAAGCTAAATTGAGCAATCAGAAATTTTCGTGAATAACTGTCAAAAAGTCTCTGAAATTCGTCAATGGACTAGGGGTCAATCAGCTGTGCAATTGGGCATCTCTATCATACTTCATTTCTGGTTTCAACTGCCAATTTACAATTGAAGAGTCTCTTTCTTTCTCTCTCTCTCTCTCTCTCTCTCTCTCTCTCTCTCTCTCTGTCTCTATCTCTCTCTCTGTCTTTATATCCTTCTCTGTCTCTATCTCTGTCTCTATCCTATCTCTGTCTCTATCTCTCTCTGTCTCTATCTTCCTCGGTTTCTCTCTCTCTCTGTCTCTATCTCTCTCTGTCTCTATATCTCTCTGTCTCTATCTCTGTCTCTATCTCTGTCACTCTCTCTCTCTCTGTCTCTATCTTTCTCGGTATCTCTCTCTCCCTCTCTTTTCTTTCATTATCGCAGTTTCCTACGCACGGGTGTGTACAAGATGGGATGATTGTGATTTCATTTATCGTTATCCTCTCAAAGCTCGTAATATTTCAGGATTCATTGCTCTGAACCGGGAGACAGTACTGGCCCTTTCGATTTGACTTGAAATAATGAAGTAGATTATTTTTCATTTTAACAGACCCCGTGAATTACATGCAACTACCCACTGAACTACAAATTCAAGAGGCGAATGCAGACAACTCTCCATAGTCGGTCGTGCGGTTCTCTCACTCCATAGTTGCCGGCATCAACTTAAAAAGATCGCTCTCAATTCTCCTTCCTTAAAAATGGCATAATAAAGTAATAAATGGTCAAAAATATCCCAGCGGAAATTTAAGAACTGAAAGTTGCACAACTTTTGGATTTTAAATTTCAGACTGTGAGTTAAAAAAGTGATCCAAATGAATTTTCAATTCACTTGCTAAATCACGAGATGAGACCAGTTGATCACTCCCATGTTTCCGGTAAGTTGAGCAATTGTGAACAAAATTACCCTATCGGTATCAGAAGAAGGTCTCTGCGGATTCTGTGGAGAATCGGAACGTGTACCGGAATTTTGTGAGGCACTACGCAAAAAATACATGATATCTGGCCAAGCACGTACATAGGAAGAAATTAAGTCACTAGAACCGCCTCTCATTCTCTTCGAGAGAATTCTCTGGAATAAGTCTCTTCTACCTTTGAGCAGCAAGAGTTCATAGCTCCAATACAAAAATCTGAAAAGATGTGTATGTCAACCCGTAAGAGGGCAAAGTTTTATTGAGCTTAATGCCTTCAAATTTGTATCTTAATCAAAAAGATGGAATTACCTTACTTCTATTGAAAAAATCAATGAATTGATGTATCGATTCGATGGTGTGCTGCAAAACTAAAATTTTGACACCAATTTGTGAGCCAGGCGTACGAATGAGTACCTTGGGGTGTATCTTGCAAATATCTCTTATTCACAAATTGCGTGGAAGTCGATTCAGGATTTACCCGTCAAAGTGTGACGGACAGGCGGACTGCATTTTCATGGCTTCTTCGGAAAGCCTAAGGACAATGAGAGCATTACGTAGTGTCAACTTAATTTCAGAAACAAACGGCACCTAGATACAGATACTCGGTATTTAGTTTTCCAGCCGGTTCGATCGTGACTGCTAAGCTGTCGTGTAGGTAATCGTTGAATGTCTCAAATTTATAAAATGTGCCCTTTGTGAGCTCTCATTGAATCATTAGTGCTTCACGTTAATTTTCATCGACTTAATACACTCTGCCCGGGCGCCATTTACCACTCATTAAATCCGTGATCGCCACAATTAGGGCAAACGACCCACTCATGCCTCATTGCACTATATTTCGTATTATAACGCTTGGAAACCTGTAGAGATGGTCTTTATCTTTCAAATTATCTGTGTTAATACATTGTATTTTAACGGCTGGAGCTTTCAGTGAAGGTGGCCCACTGTCAAAAGCTCACTTACAACCATCTTTTAGGTTCTTTGTAACCACCAACGTTCTGGAAACTTATTATGATCCGGGTTTCGAAATTCATTGAAACTAAGGAATTGCAGTAAGCAATGGGTTAGACTATTGAATTGAAGATAGTCTTCCCACTTACTGCGGGAGTCAGGCCTCAGAAGTCAGCGTTTCAATTTCTACAGTCCTTGATGCCAAGCCTGTGACTAGAGTGGGATAGCCAAAGATGGCAGCACCTAGTTCCCGTTCACACCGGACTGCACCGAAACACAACATTTTATTTGCCTTTAGCGGATAGCCAAAGTTGGGAGCAGATAGTCAAAAATGGTGCTTGTTGCTGGGCTCCACGTTCACACAGGACTGAAGCGAAATAAAAAAAAAAGAAAATGTTTCACCCATAGATCCATAATTTTAAATGCCTTGAGGTAACAAGACCGATCAACTTAAACTTTTTTCCTATCGATGTATGATTGGCGACGACTGGATGGCGCTGTTGGTTAAGTCCCTGCCCTTGGTTAGTGGGGTCCGCGGTTCGAATCCCAGTGAACGCAATGTTAATACGATTTTATCCGGTTTTCAAATCTTTTCCAGTTACCATTTGCAGTTGCACCTTTCTTTTACTCTACAAGACTTGAAAAAATTAGAGTCAAAAGTGTACAGTTCGAAGTGGGTGTGATTATAGCTTCTGCAAGCAACACTCTCTTTGGGCGGGGTAGTGTTCTCTCGAGACTGGAGGGCGCCCACAGCTCAATGTCGACTGAATGACGGATTGTGTGAAGCTTTTTCTAGACAGAGCATCCTCCTTGAGCATTGTCACTGATTAGAAAGTGGTCGCGAATTACGAAAGTTGCTCGGGTTGGGTAGAAGTCATTGGTCCTACCCACTGCGCCACGGCGACACGCATAGATTTTCAAGCATTCTGAGGTGGACTTCGACTCTTCCAAAGCAACCGCTACAACCGTACACTTGGCCTTTGACTGTCATTGATCCCGAATGCATCTCTCATAGACAACGTCTCAAACTTGATCATTCAGACCAAGCTGCAGATTGTAAGTCGCCTCATTCGTGTAGGAACAATAGCTCAACGGAACTAGATGTACAAGCATGCTCGAGTAAGTCATCTTTTGTACTCCACAAGACAAGTGAAGCCAGATTTCTGTCATAGTCTGGATGGATAGAATTTGTACAAAATATGCTAAATCTAAGCTAACTGACTTAGTGACTCGCCGAACATAAAGCCCATGGGCTTCAGTTAATAAATAATCGTTCGCGACTCACAGAAAATGAAGAAATGAGAACGCCTTGTGGCTCATCAAGACTTTTATGAAGGACGCTCTAAGAATCGGGGCCGGAAATAGTCCCTTCTTATTAGTTTACAAATCCAAATGGGTGGCAGGTTTAAAAAGTAAAGTATTACCATTTCACGAGGCACCAAATCGTCTAGCTTTTGTCGCCATTGCCTCTGCCCACTGGCCGCCCTTGCATCCGCTTCTTACAAACAAGAACTCATCACAAAATCCATCCCTATAACCAGTTGAAAGCCACCAACAACCCGTCAGCAAACAGCAGTTTGAGTAAAATTAATTTCGGTATACTTTCGATAACATATCAGCCATACGATGCGTTAAATTAATCAATTTTGAATTTGATTTCTATCGGCACGGCATACATTTCAAGGTAAAGTGTACGCTTGTGGGCGTAAATGATTGACGTAGTGTGACTGTGCGCAACTGTGACTCGATCAGGACTGATGCTTGATTTGGACAATAGGTTAGGTTGAGGTGGCTGACTGCTGCGTGAAAAGGCAGCAGCCACACTTAGGATCTGTGTACACCTTTTCCACAAACCAATTAGTGCTTTAATAAAGCGAAGGAGATGCCTGGCTCTAATGCTGCCCAGTTCAGCCAGATTATCGAAGAAGTAGGACAATGATCCTAAACAAAATACTTAACAACAAATTTTATTTAATTTCTCACACAAGTCCTTGTCCTCTTTTCTTTCAGGTAATGACCGAAGGAGTGCGAAGTCGCGTATTTATTTGTAAGTGGACTCGAGCGGGAGTTAATTTGAGAATGCCATTAAATTGCAATTCTGCCTTAAAAACAATTATCTTATTAAGGCCAGATACGGTTTCGTGGTCATATTCGCGAGATTGTAAATCTTATCAAATTTAACGTATAACCTTGGTTTCAAGACCACCACACACATGTCTGTGTGTTAGATGATACTGAAGTTGTAAATCACGAAAAATGTTATCAAGGAAACATTGTTTGTTGGCATTCAACCGAATGCTGTGAGGCTGTCGGAGCCCTGTGTTTTTATGTTCGTTCTTGTTTTTTATTTCATTTTATTTAAATTTAGTAAAATTAATTATGTGTGTCTCTAGGGGTAGGGAGGGGGCTACTGGTGGGCTCACTATCACCCTTAGACCACGTTGGTCCATTGTGATACCCACAGTCTACCATTGATTGACTACTCCAGTGACAGCGCCAAATGGTAACTGGAACAGATTTGAAAACCATATTCAAACTTTGCCTTAACTAGCAATCGAACACGCGACTAACCAGGCACTTAACAAACGGCGCCATCCAGTCGTTGAATAATGTGACAGTGACAGACCAAGACTTGCTTGGGGATTATCGTTCAATTGAAAAATTATTCTTTATCCTAAGTCGATGCCCTTTGATCATGGAGTGCCACCACACACCACCGCTACGGCTCACGTGGCCACTGTCGGGTTGCTCGCAGTTTCTTCGGACTAAGCCCGACCGACTACCGAGTGGGATAGGTCGCCCACCAGACCCTCGAATACTGCCACCATTCAGGGCTAAATGGGGTCAGGCAAAGCTCGGTAGGCGGTATCCTAGGGCAATCGTCTTCCTTTTGTCAGGAGGGGTTTCGAAACGTTTGCTGTATGAAAATAAATTCGTACAGCACAAATCTGTTGCCTGCTTTTTGTCACTTCCAACATTTTCAACCGTGAATGCGACTCCATCACGTAGGCGACGGCTAGGCAGACCCAAGTCGAGAAGGTTGGACCAAGTGAAAAAACTCCTCTTGGTCTTAACTTGTGATGACTTATGGCTGAAACACAATTGTGAGTTGCGCCAGTCGGAGAGAGTGCGACGAAGCAACGCGTTAATCAGACGTTTTCTCTCTCTCTCTCTCTCTCTCTCTCTCTCTCTCTCTCTCACTCACTCCCCCTCTCTCTCTCATTGTCTTATCGTTGAAATAATTTTAGTCAGAAATAAAGTATTACAGAGATGCCCAACTTCACAGATGATTGACGCGTAGTCCATCGACGAATCTGAGAGTCTTTTTGACAGTTATTCGTGAATTTTTGACACTTATTCACGAATAACTTAAATGCCGTTCTCTGATTGGTAAATTTCGTAAAAGATACAAAGAATGTTTGGCAAACATTTTAAGGGCCAAGAGACAAGTTTCACTTGACACAAAAACTCTCAGTTTGGAAGAAAACCTGTCAACTTCGCTTACAGTGCACCCCTGTCTGTCAAAAACTGTCCGACCTGTGCGCTTATGTTTTACGTTTTATGCCGATGCTCTCATCTCTCTCATTTTTCACTATTTTGTGCATGGCCATTGAGTTGTGTGCGTTGAAAGATAATGCCAGCGCAAATGTACTATTGTGTTTTAGCCATTAAGTTGATGGCGGGGTATGTTCTTTGAAAACAATTTTTGACAACCATGGCCAACCAGTACTTCAAGCGTAGGCGTCAACGTACCTACCCACTACCCGGAACCATGTCAGCTTTAAAGTAAAAATTCGGCGTCATAACGTGTCACATTCGGTTAACTTACAACTGATGGTGGTTGGAGTTGGATGACTCCACCCAGAATGTAAAGACAAACACAGCTTTCGCTGTAAGAACATTAGCATCACGATAACGATGACAGTTACGGCTGCGCTGGTAGCTCAGTTCGAGATCCAGAGTTGCAGAGCTGTCCAACGGAATATGATTTGTACAAGATGTCTTCAGGATCGTATCCTGTTGCAACCAGAAATTTCATCAGTTCACTTGGGAGTCACTTCTGTGGTTTGGTCTAGACACTCACTTTGAAGGCAGTCGATGACCATGAATAAGATTCCTCACAGCCTTCATACCTCCCAGGCTCTAGTGTCCCTCAAGCTCCCTACATACCCTGCATACTTGTAGACCGTCGATGACCATGGATAGGATTCCTCACAGCCTTCATGCCTCCCAGGCTCTCTCTCAGACTCCCTACATAGTTATGGTCAAATTTAATGACGTTTGCCTGATTTAGAGGACACACCTACAGTTTGAGCACGTCCCGAGAATTCCCGTGGCTCCGCAAATGTACCTCGCGGCCCAGGTTCGATCCCCGGTACGACAAAAATAAAATTGTTCACGGTCACACCACTTTCGAGTCACTGACAATGCTCAAAACCCTTCTCAAACTTGGCCGTTAGGAGTCGGCATAAAACTGTAGGTCCCTTGCACTCAGAACAATAGCACGCAGGCCTCGAGTGGCTGTTGTAGAAGCTAGGCACTGGCCCTCTACGGACTGTAGAGCCAACCTAGTTATTATACAACAGAGTCGAATGTTAAACGAAATAGCGCCGGCTTGCATGATTACAAGATCTGTCATGATCATGATCGAACTTTCTTCTTACTTTTGGAGCCATTCTTAAATTTTTTCATGGCCTTGTGAAATTAATCAATTCTGAATTTAATTTTGACCACGACCGGATGCTCGATAATTTCCCAGTTTAAGTAATTTTTTTTTTTGTAAATGACATCTGAAGCAGGCTTTTGCAGACACCAATGTTTCCCTGGCCCATGTGCACGATAAAACTCGAAATCATTCAGCTATCGTATAACAAGACTTCAAAGAACAATCTGCGATGAACAATTGGCTCCCCTCCTCACCAAAAGTAGATGTTACGTTTGTAGGACCCCGAAACAATCAAAGAAATACAAAATTTCGCCCTGAGACAACTTCTTTTCGATTATCCGTTTTATTTCTCAACACTGCAGTTGATTTGACGTTATCCGACTGTGGATACTGCAGGCCGTTGACTCTATCAGCTGGTGGCTCTTTCCAAATATTAGATCACAGCTGGCAGAGGGTACTGTGCATTGTGTATTCTTGCATTACACTGTGTCTTGTAAGGGAGATGCAGCTTAGCATTTATTCTTCTACACGTTCTTAGGTGAACAGAATTTGCTTAAACCATTCAGAGCTTGAACCGCTGAAAGCAGTTTACGTTGAAGAAAACATATTCCCCCTTCGGTCCAGTTTTAAAAACAATGTCAGATCTATTTTTATGAAGCCCTTGTTTTCATTATTCAACTAAAGTGAAGCTTGACTTAACTGAAGGCCCTTCGTCCATCCTTCCTTCGTAGTTACTTACTTACTTACCAGGCCGACTACCCGTGGAAGGTCTGAGCCTGAGCAATTGCTGCCTTCCATAGTTGACGGAACGCTGCTTCCAGTCATCAAGACCAAGCTGTCTTGCATCCACCATTACTTGGTCTTTATACCGGAGACTCCGTCTTCCTCTCCTTCTCGAACCAGGAGGCTCGAATTCGAAGACTGGAGCGTTGGCTTGGCCGATGTGGCCGAGCCAGTGCAGTAGACGGATTTTTGCCTTCCGCACTACATCCACATCCGTAGAGTTCGCCGTTATGTCTTCTCTACCATGCACCTACCACTTTATATCCGGCCCCGAATTTTTCTTTCGAAGGTACGAAGAATCAGCTCAGCTGATTTGCTTAGCGTCCTTCGCAGTTAAGTGCTGGAAATATGTCAAATTTCGAACAGATATCATCCGAAATCGCGTCTAAATCAAGATTAAATAATCTTGTGACAGCCCAGTCACGCCCACACTCCAAGGCATGTCAATAAAACGGAAAAAAACTAACCATCAGAAGTCACTAATCGGAGTCTGTGACGTGACCAGTCAATATTCAATTAACAGCCACTTACGCGTTAATTTTCGAACTCAAACTCTGTAACAAGGCGAAATCTCATTGACAGGCGAAAGCTTTCGCTCGTGTGCCGCATAAAAGTATGCAACCATTTCCCACCTTCCACCGAAAGCTCTCCAAATCGCACGAAACAGAATCACTCGCATGCGAGTCATCAGCCCACCAGCATCAGACATTTATTCCAGTCAATGCGAGCCCATCAGCTCACAGCGCACAGTGATATCGGAAAGTTCGTGTATCCCGCGCTGTTGAGTGTAAACACGAAATACGAGAGCGGGCTGGTTTTCTGTCGTTTTAGGTGTTTCGGTTTTGTTGGTCGTTTTTCGTTGGCACAGGCCAACGAATGTCGGTTGCCAATTGAAAATGATTGACAGCACGAGATAATCATGTGCAGCTGGGTGCCTTTGCGGGCTTGAAAGCTCCCCCAGCAGTGCATTCGACTCAAAGTCTGTCCACAATCTGTGAACAGTGGCTGGGGAATAGAACGTTCCGAGGGGAATCACCTCTGAAGTCTGTGCGGGGGGCTGCTGTTATTTGAGTAGAGGTGTCATTTAAACTTTCATTGGTACGATTCGTACCATACGAATGACATTTCGATTTATTGAGCGGTTACCATACGGATCACGTGATAATGTGTGGACTTTATCTGGGTGCTGCGGCGGGCGATAAGTGCTTGTGGAGTTGTCACTCACGTTTACCCTGGTCGTTGGTCCGGGCGAACACGTTGAATGGAAATTTCTGTCAAATTAAGCAGAATTTATTGTGATCTTTAATCGCCCGACTATCACTCGACTGTCTCAGCGGTTGTTTGTGCGGAGCTGGCTTGCAGATGCTCTTGTTACCAAGAGGTTTTCTGCGAACGTGCACTGATGACAGCGACTGGGTGTTTATCTGTTATTGAGTGAGCTCCGACTTTATTGGGGCCAGATGGGATCGACGCTTGGTGAATTATTGTTTCAACACTCACGCTGTACTCACGACGTGACTTTCGGCGAACACAGTTCGATGACAGATACATAATTGCGAGGATCAGTCACAGTGTGAAGGATGGTTGCATTAGTCCCTGTCAATTGACTCACTGGGCACTGGGCGCACTATCTGACCGAGTCTTGTAAACATGAAAGCCCGCCGGATAGTGTAAGTGACAAACAACGACAGTAACGAATGTCGCAGATAACGAGTCCAACAAACAAAGCGCAGATTGCTCCCGGGAACTAGCAATAAGTCATGCCAGTGATTTTACACTGAATCAGCAATGTAGGAGGGAGAGCTTAAACGTTTTTTTTTCACCTTGGAACTACAGTGCAAGCAACAATCAGGTTCGCACATCACAGTTCATCGAGAGGACCTTCTCAACTTGTGCTGGCTACCAATGAGGCGGACTGGCTCTGCTGTGTTATCACGCAGGCTCGATCTTAAAGGATGAAGATGTCCAGATACGAGGTAGCTTGTGTCAGTCTTCGTGGATGATTTGAGGTTCGCTTACAATCATAGACTTGGCTTCTATAGAAACCTCGCGTGTAGTGCATGCATTTGTTCTCTCACGAGTTGAGGGGACTTGCAGTTCTATGTCGACTGTCGGTGTGCTCTGGGCTTTGTCAACGAGTAGTGATCTTGAATCGTCAAATGAGAACGTGAATTGAACGCACACTCGGCGTTTGAGTCCATACTTGTGGACTTGAGACCTTGAATTTGTAGATTTTCGGTTCAAAGCGTGTCAAGACATTCCTTCGATATGACCATAGCCTATTCTAGGCTTGAACCAATAATGACCGCTTTGTGGCAGCGTCTATCGTGATTAGGCATTTGGTTTAGTTTGGTTACTCCTTCAGAACAGCACTTTGAAAGTGTCACACAAATGTAGTTTTGTGCCACATTTTTTAGAGGTTTAGCCGTTAGAGAGGGAGCTCTAATTCAGCATCCGAGCACTCAAGAGGTTTTGCCGTTAAAGAGGAAGTTCTTAATCAGCATCCGAGCACTCAAGCGATTTTGAAATATGCGTGTATGGACCTTACAGTTTAAATGTGCTCATGCTCATGTCTGTACTGTACCGTTAAATATATAAATCACAATTTTGATCTAGATTCCTATCAAATTTGTATTTCATTGAATGCATTGCTTTTTGAATGTCTTCCACAGGAGTTCTTGCAGGACTCTCTTTTCTGAAGCGGCAGTGTCCTAAGGCCTTCGTTAAAATATTCGTTTTCCAATCCATTGTGGATCGTGTGCATAAACACGATCTGTCGGTTCGACGCACAACCTGGTGCCCTGATCACGTAACCAAAACACGAATTAACACGTCTAGCGACTAGTCCCTGTGATAAAGCCAAAAGGGTCGAGTTACCGTGCCACCGTGTTGAAATCACATGTCTCCATATCTTCGATAAATGTGAAAGAAATTGGTTTAACATTTGGTTATAGCGATGAGAATTGACGGAAGGACGACTATCTGCACCTTCCACAATATCGAAAAAGTGCGGAGCAATGTGTGCTCCTAGTGACTCTTCGGGGATGTTGTGATGATTTGTTACACCTCCCCACGTACGTCCTCATTTGCTTCCCATAGTTGATCTCTCCTCCGAGTGAAAAGAAACCTCACCGCTTTAGAAAGTGTGTCAGAATTGGTCATCTAAATGTCGATACTCAGACTTTGATAGATAATTTTCTCGCATATAATCGGACACAATGCGCGCAACCATAGCTACTAGAGAATCTCAACGTTTGGAGTAAAAACAAAAACAATTCTGCACCGTTCATCGACGGAGCTCAACATTTTAAAATGGCAAAGCCCACTCTGAACGCATGTGTGGAAAAAATGATTTACTTTTTTAAGAAAAAAAAAAAACGGAATTCCCTTTGCATTTCACACATACTCTTACAAAATTCCCGGCTCCACCAGGCATCGCAACACCGTGTAAAAAATGCTGTCTGATGGATTCAAGGGGAAAGGGAGGTAGATGTTGGATATCTCTATCACCCACTATCTCTGCACTTGACATTTTCCAACATCTGACAGCCCCGATTGTCGGTTGTCACTTAAGTCATCGGTCTCAGTTTGCAAGATGAGTTCAATGAAATACAAGCGCCTCTCAGTCAAACAGGATCAAGAATTTATTGAAGCCGCAACCAATGGAGAAAAGCAGAAGACTGTGCCTGAGCTTTTGGGTATGGCTCCATCCACGCGTACATCCAAGAGGGCCAGGACTTAGTTTCGACAGCAACCTCTTTTGTTGTGGTTGCTATTGTTGAGAAGTTTTAGAAGCCAATTCTGGACACAAAAAATGTGGAAAACGCGCTCCCTTGTGAAAAGTTATAATCACTTTCCAGAGGTGGATGCAGATCAGCAGCAAAATGTCGAAGCATGAAGATAATTCTCCCTAAGGGTACAGAAATATCAACAAACGAAAAGGTCAAGTTTCTTGGCGTTAACTTCATGGAATCATTTGAAACTGACTCTCAAGAAGGCCCACCTAGGCTTCCATCGCATCTATCCCTTGATGCACAAGCAAAATGGATTAAGCCAGAGGACAGAAGAGCTGCTATACCAGCGGCTTATACGACCGATCTTAACGTACGGCATCCCAATCTGGCACACCATCTCTAAGACCAGCATGACGAAGCTCGCAATTTTCGAAAGAAAAATACGTCGAATATGTACCGGACCCAACTTCGACAGGGACCGTCAAAGGCACCACAGCAACAACATGCTTGTCGACCAAGCACGCATCATACCCTGCAACAGTCCATGCTGACAGTGTTCGGCAGCCATCCTAACCAGGAAATCTGGAACCTGAGAAACACAATCCCCGGACAACGCTGCCTCAACGCGATAAATCTGCTAAACGTGCAGAACTTTCCAACGACATCGAACAACGATCTGCATGAATTCTAACAGAGCAGCGATAGCAATCACCATCGAGGCTAAGTCGGCTAACACATCACCACCCCATCCCAAAAGGACGACCATGTACATACGGACTTGAACAACCCGATATAAGCACTAGCCATCAACAAAAAAAAAAAAAGACCAATAAACATCAGTTGGGCCCCTGTAGTTGAGCCAGTACCCTAACCTTTTTGGTTAGTCTATTTGTAGCCTCAATTGCAAATTCAAATAAATTTTTAAATCGCTTAAATCGTCATCCTCACTGGTTCTGGCAAGTCAGTATCTCCGGTAGAAGTGTCAATTCGCACATGATGCTGATGCATGTAGGATTCGCCTGAATAGAATCATTCGATTTCACTGTCCGGTAGTCATAACCTACGACGGACACAAGGTCGTTCTGCCTGCAAGAAGGCTTCGTCTACATAGCCGAAGTCACAGTATGTACGATCATCAAACATGGGAATGAAGCTCGATCTCATGTGAATATCCTTGCCCATCTGCAGAGCATATTGCAGTTCTATCACAAATCACCTCCAAGGAGCCTGCGCTGACGGAAACATCAACTTGCTCCCCTCCTCCCCTCCCTCTCAGCCTTTTGACAACACAACCAGTCTTTTTTCCACTAAGACTGAGACTACAATTTTAAGTCTTGCCTACGATTGAAAATGTTCCATTCTTCCGCCACATGATTGCAATCCAGTTAACGAGAGCGACTATCCATAATTGTAGGTCATCCCACAACGGCATCCAGAGCGGGATAGTCACTCCTACTTCGTTTGAAATTTATTGCCTGATATTTTATCTAGCGGGACTTGCGATAGGTCAACACCATCGACACCAGCACCACCAGCACCAGTGCCACCAGCAACGGCAACAGCTTAAATATTCCCCACATTCGATTAAAAACGGTTTTGCATTTTGCATTGAGTGAACAACTTCGCCGGTTGCAGGCGTCGAATTCCTTCCCAGCACACGCCGCCGCCACCCGCTCTTCCCACAGACAGCCGCCGAGCCACGGACGGGTTCAGGTTTACCTTTCTCTTTCGGCGCATTGTCTCCCGTTCCACGGGTCGGAACATTCAATCATAGCTCCATCCCCCACGCCAGAGCGATAGTAATAAACCTCAAATGTTTATTAAAAGGTGAAACTCTTAAGTTTGCACTTTTAATTCGTCGCTGGATGGTGTTTAGCATTTTGTTAATGACCGCCCGGGGCCTGGAGGCAGAGCTGGAGGTGAGAAGACTTGTTTACAAGTCCAACAGTCCTTGTTCTTTGGTGCAGCAGAACCGCGCGTCGCCGGTGTCATTCGCACGCGGCTTGAGCTCAGCTTACGGCATTGGATTGCGCGTGAAACACTAGACGACCGATGCACTGATGCGGTGGAGACGTGCTGCGACACAGCGCTGGAATTTCGGCAGCGGAGGTGGCGTGCAAAACGCAAGGTTGCATGATGAGACATATTTTCGTCGACCGCTTAGGCGTGTTAATTTTCTGTTTGGCTCTGCTGATGTGGAAGTAGAAGTGCAATCTGCATGACCTTCTCCGAACACAATTTTGAATTCATTTCAAGCGCGGCGGGCGGAGTTGAAGACGCTTGTCGAGAGACGCTTGCATTCCAAGACACTTATTGGGGGATGGGAGCAGTGACAAAGTGATTGATTAGCTGGATCGGTTGGTCATGGGTGTGGTTTGACGGCTCAGGAGTAACTGCAGAATTCGGCGCGCAGCTCCAATTTGTACGAGTATTAGCATAACGGCAAGTCTCTGGTTATTTGGCGTGCGCTTGCGCCAAATTTGGCGTGCGCTGACGGTGAGAATAAATCATTATTTTCTATGCTGCCTCCTTGTTCAGTAACTTGATCATGACCAACATAATTTTTCTAACTCTTGGAGAAGGGTAAGCTACTGCCGGCTGAATGGTTACTCCTGTCTTCAGGCCGCTCGAGGACGACTTCGTGTACAGTCTCTGTGACCGATGGATGGATGTGGGCAAACATTTGTACGTAAGACTTTCTGCCACGTCAGACATCAGAATCGGATAATTTGGACTCGGCATTGTTCTGACTGGAACAAGCCCCGATTTCGTTCTCTGTAACAAGGTACTTTGCCCAGGCCCTCCCATCGGAAGTTGGACCCGCGCGGTACCCGCGTAACTTGAGGAGCCGCCTCATCATTTAAGCCCGCGGTCTCTCTAAGAGGGGCCGCTGCATTTAGAGTTTATCCTGAGGGCACCACAAGGCGGCTGTATGTCGACTTGCCCAGTGTATTTACAAGGATCGTTGCTGACATCTCAATAGGTTGAGACCGATGAATAACCTTGTCCTGAGTTCACAGTCCCAGACCATGAATGAGACTGTGTTTTGTCAAGAGACAGCACGGGCCGAAGGGGTAGAGGAAGAAAGAGGGAGGAGGTACCTGTGCACATTGGTCTTGAATATCTGCGTTTTATAAACCGTGGGAAATATTAGGCTGGGAAGAGCATTCCACATTCGTGTGGTGCGGCTGAAGAACGAGTATGTGAGTCCGAAAGTAGGTTTAAGTGTAAAATGATGGGCACTCCTGCCGAAAGGGGTATTGCGGGTGAATTCATAGAGCGGAGGAATGTATTTAGTTGGCTAGCTTGAGCATCCTTTTTGACAGTGCGTCGACGTTCGAGCGAGTCTAATGAACGCGATATAGTCTTATCGCTCGCTTTTGGATTTCATCTAGTATGTGCGAGTGGTCCTAGGGGCACCAGTCCAGGTATGAGGGTTGCACTCGAGCTTGGGGTGGATATACGCCTTTTAAATTAAAGCCACATCAGAGGGTGTGAAGTCGATTGAGGAAACCTAAATATTTCGCAGCATTTTTGGCAACCTCAATTTTGTGGTCATATCAACTAAGTGTTACCAAGGATGGGAAGTTTTCCGGTTTCCGACAGCGCCATTCTGATTGAGTGAGGGGCTCGCTTGTGTGACAGCAGACAGCATTGAGTTCTTGAAGCATTTAATTCCACTTGGTTGTTCTTTCCCCAGTTAACTGTGGTGTCAAGATTGGAGTTTAATGCTTAACATACGCTGCAGTTCTAATTCTACTGCCGAAGGGCGGGTCCGTGAGTCTTGAAAAGCTGATCATCAGCGAAAGAATGGGATTGGATTAGAAGTAGCAGACAAGAGATCCTTTATAAAAGTGAGAAACAGTGGCGGAGACCGAACAGAGCCTTGGGGAACACCAGCAGTTATTTGGTGGATATCAGCCTTGAACCCATTCAAAACAACTTGAAAGGGAATTTCTTATCCATAGAAGCGGAGGCACATCGATACCATAGGCATGTCGCAAATGACAACAGAGCTTGATGCCAAACTGTATCAAATGCCTTAGAAACGATATTGATGACAGAAACGATATACGATGAAACCGACCTGTTTCACCAAGTATTTTGAGAAGTTTATTTGAGAAGTATTAACGTTCGTCGTGTAGGCTGCCGGCTGCTGTATGTTGTCGTGCTTTATGCTACGTTTCCACTGAACCGAAACCGAGAGGTCCGGATGAACTTTGACTGAAACCTCAATAGGTCGTTCCCACCGAGCTTGAAGTCAGTCTCTATTTTCATGTCACTCGCTCTCAATTTTGAAATGGCCGCCAGAACAACTGTTTGTTGACAAGGCATAATAGTCTTAGAACACCAGAAAACAGAAAGAGACAAAATGAGAAAATAAACGTCAAAATAAACGAAAATTCACGCTGTAGGCTTATCCCTGTTCACAACCTCTCATGGGCGGATGAATTCAAGGGGGCTGCAACGAGGTTTATCAGAAACTGCGAGTTTTCCAGACCCCGAAAATGTATGTAGCTGGTAGGTAATTGGTGGAACCTCCAACGCTCGGTTACACTTTCCATGAACCATTTGGAGAACTTGAGCCATGTTACCAGAACTACGAACGAGTCACTTTTTAGGCGTTTAGTATCGGTATTATGAACCTTAATCGACTAGAATTTTTGCGGGACAGAAGTTCATAGTGACTGGCCTACATTGATCAGCAAATGATTCCACTGTATGGAATTATGGTGTCAAATACTGTCTCCATTCACTGAACTTCACTTTCTGGACAGAGTTGGAGTCCATTTGTGAGGACCTAGCATGTTTATCATTAAAAATAGCAACCCCAAAATATCACTGGAGTATCCCCAGCATTGTTCGAAGACTCCAAATCTTTTGCAATGAAGTGCGCCTCATCATCATCAGTGGCCCGCATGATCAACTAGATGGATCGCGGGTGTAAGCAGGCACAAGAGCTCTCCAGAGCACTCGGTCCTCTGGTGTCGACTCTTACTCAGCAGGAGTTATGCCTTAACGCAACCAAGCGAGTTTTTGGATTTGGTTGACAATCACGTCCTGGGTCTGTCAAGCAGTCGTCAATCGGATGTAGTAGCATTCAAGGCTCACTTTGCAAGTCATGATGATGGGTACGTTCGTACCCCTCGATCCATAGACAGCTCAATTAGTGCACTACAGTCCGAAATGGAACAATCACTTGTGTGTGCATGTGGCGCACAACACTTAACATTGAATAAAAATGTTTTTGATTTCGCTCAAGGACCAACAGGCTGTACAGTGAAAGCTGCCATAGGTGGCCATCGTCGGTCGGAGACCTTTTGTCTGGCCATGGGAGTCGTCTGTCTAAGGGAACATGAAAATCCATCCACAAAATACAAAAACAAAACAAAGCTGCAGAAATAAAATCCTTTATCAATTTGATTAGAGGCAATGATTTGGTGGCACGTGCACAACACACACACTGTGATGTTGCTATTTTGCTATTTTCGGGTTAGGGATCGTTTGTCTTCATCGTTCGCATACTATGCAAAAAAAAAAAAATGCTATGTACTGGAAAGTTTTGCTGAAACAAAATTTTGTCCGCCTAAGAGAGCTGATGGCCCTGCCCACGTCCGGGTTGCCCGCTAAAGGGATATAAAACGTATGAAACTTCAATTCAAGATCCACGGTCGTAAGAAATTCCCTAAGAGCTTGCACTCTATTCTCTTGTCCAGTTGGTCCCAGCGCAAGGAAAAAACTGTTGCCTAAGTACATACTTTAATTTGCCAAAGCCATACAGTGCATACATGTTTACGGGTACATGTGACACAGAGTATTCAAAATCAAGTAGCATTCAAGGCGTATTGTACCACAAGTGTCTTAAAGTGTCACCCATGCTGGTCATGTACATTCCTGGGCTGCTAGAGAATTCCTTTGGAGCAAGCCTCACGGGTGTTTGATATTGGCATTGACTCCAAGGTTTATTGTAGATACCAAGGGTTTCCACGCCACTCTGCTACCTCGCTGTTCTGCATGACTTCTTTTCGACACCTAATCAGTGCCAATAGAGTTTTGCGAATGTGAGGACAATTCATTGCACTGTAACACATTCATGGTCACTGTAAACTCTCTTATCCTAATTCGATAATTGTCTAGCATCAGTCGGTGACCTCGTCGCCGTTGTGAGCAAAGGAGGTGGGACACAACCTGAACAAAATCTTCTCTCGCGTGAGCCTTAGCCATCTCCCAAGCTCCTATGGCCATGTTTAAATTAAGCCCCAAACAACATTATGGCGGTAAATTGTACTCAATTTTCATCTCGCCTAAGAATGGCGATTTTGAGCAGTTGGGTGCTGTTTCTAAAAATTAACGCATTTGCACCTATTCAGATTTTTGAAAGGCATTAAGTGGATACCATTGTCGTGATGCCGCCCAAAAAAACAACACGCCCACAAGTAACCTTGTGCCACGAATTGGCCAGTTCGTCAAAACCTCTGTACTCATCCGCAACATGTCTGTTCCCAGAAAACACGGAAGTACACAAAATGATTCCACCGATCATTTAGACAACCTTCAAGTGATCTCTAAAAAGTGTGCTCTCAGAACTCCAACATGCAGCTCTCACAACAGCGGATAACCCTTATGATCGTCGCTTCATTGCAGTTGGTGCACTTGAGAACGCAGATGTACATTATTCTCAGTCACATTCATTGTCAGTCGCAACCCACAATTTATCATCGGATTTCTCTAGTACGTGCAGCTACTTAGCGCAGCCACTTCAGAACTTTCAATTAAGCCTTTCGCAGTGCTCACATATCCGGCTGGAAATCGATCACACATTCACAACGTCCATACACTCCGGGCTGAGGTCAAGAACTATCTGTAATTCATTTGAAATCAAACGATTCATTATCAATACACGACTTTAGTTAAGTGGTTAAGCAAGCAAATCTAAACGCCTGCGCCTGCCTTATCGCTCATTAACCCGAACGCCAACGCCACCGACGAACAGCTCGACGTACGACGACCGACCGACGTTGCGCAGCGTGTCGCTACAGTAGAAAACTCATAAAACCAGACACGACACCCCGAGAGGCACCCAAGAGAGTACATGCACCTCTGCCGGTCATGAATTACATACGCTATGAGCTTGTAGATACGAGTATCTAGGCGAATACATTACAAAAACCGTCAGCGTCCGGCGTTAGGGTAACGAAAAAATTTTCTTTTCATTGACGACAACAGTGGCAACATAAAGGCGACGACGTCTGCAAAATTTTAACACCTCTAGCACCCATGCACAAGGTGAGGGCCTAAGTAAAAGTTCCCCGACACAAAACGAGACCCTTATCGAAATTTCACGTGTTCATCGTTGTTGCCGTGCCGTCGTCGTTGTTATTGTTGCTGTCGCCTATGCCGTTGTCATCGGTTTGAGACCGAATTAGTGCGTACCGCATAGGTACACGGCGTGCAAACGATTCGCGTTGCATACGTACAATTAATATTCAATCGAACACACATTGTAGTGCGGTATATGGTCAGCATGTGGCGGATGCGAGCGACTTTCTAAAAAGCGCCACACACTAAATAATAGCACGTTCCGGAGTGATAAGAGTTTATGAATGAGTTCGAACTCGAATCCGAGGACTGTTACTTAACCGACAGACACACTCGCCGCTCCGCGACGCCGGATGGTGCTTTTGGTGGTTTGAATACTTTGAATACACTTTTTTTTTCACTTTTCCCTCGCGCATGACAGTTGGTCCGCTGAGGAATTTTTAGAACGAATGGAAAATTTTAAATGTTTTCTTATCGCGTCAGACCACACTCCGATGGTGGTTCTTGCTTAACGGGTGAGACTGTAATTGACTCTCCTATCTGGGGGTCAGGCAGGAGGACCGGCAAATCGGTAAACATTTGCAGTTGCACCGTTAGTTCAGCAGTTGGCTCTGTGTACAGCAGTCTATTTGACTCTGTCGCATTCGAATGTTTACCGAAGGATTTGCGTCTCTTCAGCGTCTTGTTTATGTCATGTCTGCAAGTGGCAACTGGTGACAACGGATGCGGCTTAATTAAAGATGATTTTGTTTGTTGTTGAGGCGCGGCTGTTGTGACGCGGCAGCGTCTGCTTGCTGTTGTGCAAATGTAAACAATGCCAGCAAATGTCAAGCATCATTTCGTGA
This sequence comes from Eristalis tenax, assembly GCA_905231855.2. Lineage (NCBI taxonomy): Eukaryota > Metazoa > Arthropoda > Insecta > Diptera > Syrphidae > Eristalis > Eristalis tenax. The sequence goes on from HG993127.1 coordinate 27,031,942, forward strand.
TAATTTTCCAGCCTACGACAAAGTTAATCCTCGAACTAAAGACCCAACTATATTTGAATTGCGTTAGTAAATTAAAATCTGTTTAATATCGTTAAAAGGGCCTGGGAATATTCACACATTTTCAGGCTTTTACATGCATTGATTGCGCTCTAAAAACAAAGGTGAACGAAACTTAACGAAACTTAACGAAACTCAACGAAGTGGTTATTCCTATCAAAGTGTATTTTCTTCTTTGTATTCTTGTGTCTTAAGTCCTCGACCTCGGGATGGCACTCTTATAATCATGAGTTTCTTCGTTAAGCTTGGCAAATATGTTACTTGCATTCCCTACAGTACTACATGTTCGTCCGCCAATGGGCCCAACTAAGGGAGCTGCTCCTGTGGGTTACAAGACCATTCGCGAACTTACCTTATTTACTATTAGGGCCTGGTTTGTATAGCAACCGGAGAGGACCTATAAGCGCACGTCAGCTTCGAATGGGAAAGCTTGAACTGCCTTCTTTTTGAGCGCTGTCATTGACATGAGAAAAATGGTGTGCAAGTGAAAAGAAAAGTTGTTGTGCCGTGTCACATTGTCGTTGACCTCTGCGAGGAGGCCACTCCTATGGTCAAACCACAAGACCAGCCCACCACCAGCACTTCCCGAAGTCTTAAGAAATGGATCCAAATTATGTTATTTATACCCGTTTTACTGTTCCAGTCTGTTTGACGTCAGTCACGTCAATCACGATGTCATCATCAGTGAGTTATGCAAATACATGAACCGTAATTCAAGCATAATTTCAAGCTGTTTTACTGCCTCAGACACCGCTTCAAATGAGCGCAGGTACCAGCTGCCTGGGTCGTCTAACTGGATCGCAGAGGTGTCAACAGGGTACTAAACATTTCGTGAGACCCAAAGAATGCAATTAATTTGAGGCCAGGCAGCGGTATCGGCTTCCAAGAGCAGCAATCAATCACTCCGTCAACCGCATTCGAATCGAACTCTCCGCGGCTCCTCGCAGATTGAAAGCATATCCACCGACGAGCAAGATAAACACCGCGAGCCCATGTGTCTCTGCCACACGAACGCGTCAAGACGATCCCACATGGCCTTGACCTTTTAAATCACGCACACTAACCGGTTTTTTTGGTGGACCAATTTGCGGGCAATAAAAAAGCAGTCGTTTCATATTTGCATCTGCTGTTCATTGATCCTGCTGCGACCGATCGTGTGGTCGGATGACGACGGACACCCACGCGAGTCGGTGGAAATTTCCACGTACGCACTCTCCCCTGCCAGCGCGGTAGGTGTGTGCTGACTCCGATGACTGTGATGACTTTCCTCGCCTAAGCCTTATCGCTCGTCAGACAATATTTGCCGCACAGTGAGTGAGTAATAGCCGCAGTCGTGATTTGCGCACTAATACACAAGTGTGGGGATAGATACCAATTCCTTGGCATGACATACCTCCGCAGGAGTATTAATAAACACAATTTATGAGATACTTGTGGCGAGACAATTATAGATTGTGACTGTTATCAGAGGATGCGCGACCGGAGAACACAAGTTGCGAAGTGCTATGCTCGTCCGCAGGCAGACACACACCACGCAACGGTGGCTGTCTAGGTGTCGCAGCGGGCCTTTGATAGTTGGGGCCTTGGGTCAGCAATTGGCGATGATAGCTGAAGACACCATTTATTTCGGCGAATGGCATTGAAATGCGCCTGAATTTGAGATCACAAAGAACTTCTTGTGCTAGCCTGAGTTGTTGTGAGGTAGCCGACTTTCGAGCTGTTCCTAGATGTGTTTATGTGTGATGGCATTGATGGTCGCTATTTGCGGCATGCATACATTCGAAGGAGGAATGAAAGGTAATAGTTGCTGTATTCTACTAAATAAACAGAGTTCAGTGACTTTATTCTCTTCAGCATGAGCCCGCTCTCATCTTTTTCGCGACTGTCTTCTGTACAGTCGCTCTAGCTGGCGAAGCAACAGTAGCGTTATACTTGTTTGATTTTCTAGCAGCTTCGCATAACCTCACAGTGTCTCGATTGAAGTCACTTCACTCTCTTGCGTAGATTCTTCTACAATCAATTGAACGAGTTTTCACATCATTGTCTGGAAGCTTGTTTGTTTCCTCTGAACGAAGGACGAAATCCTTTCCTTCATTTACCTGGAGTAGTCCTTTGAGCTGCTTCTGACGAAATTGAACCAATTTACGTAACCTTACTTGCAAGTGTTCATCTTGTTGACTTCGCAAGCGCTTGTTAAGCAAAAGCTTCCCGTCGTAATGCGTAACTGAGTCATTTCGGCAGTTTACGTTAGACTTTAACTACCGACTGGTTGACGCAGTTGGTTAAGTGCCGACACTTGGTTATTGGGGTCCTCGCTTCGTATTACAGTGAAAGCCAAGTTAAAAGGCTCTTATCTGGTTTTCAAATCTGGTTCAGTAACCATTTGGCGTTGGGATCCAATTAACGGCTGGAGAAGTCACTCGTTGGTCTCACCGTGGGTATCACAATGGATGAACATGGTCTAAGTGTGCCGATGGATTCACTAGCAGCCCCTCCTATCTACCTTCTCCCTTACAGGTTGGAGTAACCGCTCCTAGAGCATTCCGGGCTCAATGAAGTGCTACTCATTTTTCTTTGTCTATCGCCACAGTTCGCGTCGGTGTGGGTTGATATGTCGACCCCTACGCACTTGAGCCTACGTTGTCTAGGTTCTATTCCCGGTACGAGCGAATTAATTTTCCACTTCAAGAGTAACGAAGAGTAACAACTTTGGCCTTTGAAGTCGGCATAAAACTGTAGGTCCCTTCCACTCGTTTAAAGAACAATAGCACGCACAAAACGAGTGACTTTTCATGCTTTTCTGCCGTCCACAGCGCAAGTCCCCAGAATTCTTTACCGAATGGGAAGGGGTGTAGCTATACTGGACAGAGGTGGGAAGTCAGTGGTCACTGAACTGCATGCTCAATGTTGAAGTGTGTTTTATAACAGCCCAAGGGACTATAGGTGCTCTAGTTAGGTCTTCTTTTCCCTATTTTAGGAAGGCTACCGAGACAGGCTGCTTAAAATAGATAGCTGCTGCCATATAAAATCTGCGGTCTCTCCTTTGCCTCTGCTGAACCTGGGACTTGTACAGGGCGTTAGGCAGGATTTCCTAGTGTCATTGTTGTGGTTGTACATTTCGTTGCAACAACTTCACCAAAAACAGCACAGTCATGAGACAAACAACCAGCAACCACAGAAGCCACTCCTGTTGAACGGCGAAGTTTCAGCACACTGCTTCCAGTCATCAAGACCAAGATGACTTGCATTCGCGATGACTTGGCGGGGAGAGCAAGATAACTTTGGCGCCAAGAATTGATAACGGTATTTTGTAGATGGTTAAAAACTTGTATGATTTACTATGAAACGGCGGGTGGTCCAGGAGTGGAGTTAGGGACAGTTTTAAAAGGAAATGATTTAAATGAGAAAAAAGTTATTAAAAAGCGACGGCAACGCTTACAATAAAGTGCTATACCGAATTTAAAAGCCAGAAATTGCGCCTCTTGGTCTTTAAACCAGACATTCGACCTACCTCTTCTTCTCGAACCGGAAGCCTCGTATCCGAAGACATTCTTAGCTGAAGGATTGTGTGGGAAAGCCAGTAAAGTCGCTGGATTTCTGCCTTCCGGACTGCAAACACATCTTTCCGTGGTTCACGATTGTGCCTTCTCTTGTCTTCCATTCACAGTCTTGAGATCTAACACTGTTTTGAGCCCTTGCCAGAAATGAGAATTCCAACGAATCAAAAAGTCTTGAACAACTCTTGCTTTTGCCGGGGTCGTTCCATAATAAGCCACATTTTTTTCGAGTAAGTCAACGATCAAGCAACACCTAGTCATATAACTCGCCAGGGCTTCAAGATCATTCTGCCTCAAAATGGTTTAAAGGAAGGCTCTGATAGTAGTGATGGTGATGGTACATCTTGGACTCACACTTAAAGAAACACAACAGCATCAGACTCAGAGATGTTTTGGATGCCGGAGCAAACCCTGCGGCCATACCTCCATTCACGATCTGATACCGAGAGGTGTCGTATCATCTTCAACATACTCTACATTCCCCAGACATATCTTATTAAACGGCATTGACACTGTACTCCACAAATGAACGCAGTGGCATATTGGCTATTGCCTATGCTACTTCATATTCACACACCCAGCGTCCTGCTCTAAGTTTCCTCGGGTGGCAGGTCACAGTGACATCCCACGAATTTTGGAGACACATGAACTATTTAGGCAGGAATCTGCTTTTCTGTGCTCGCTAACCCTGGAAGTCACATTTCGCTAAAAGCAGTTCAGGCTTAAATCTTACGGACTTCCATGAAATAAGGCACCTCACTTGGGACAGATTGACAAGCTGTGCAACATCAGCGAACTCTTCATGATATCCCTAGATGGGTGGCGGAGATCATGCCGGCAGACTAGGTGTCCCACACAACACACATTGTGGCATTTGCATCATCACAGCTGCGAGGGAGACCCTCACTAGTGCCAGCCCTGTACTTGCTAGAGCCAGGCAGCGAGCCCCTGGTAGACCCTTCTTCGCTTGGCAGACACTTCGTCGATTGGTAGCCACTTCTTTAACGCAAACGACGACATCTCTGCGAGGGACATTAAGGGACTAATGTTTCAAAGGGCTAACAGAGGTGTGGCATAAAAACGACAAGTAGTGCTGTTTGGGAACCACCACTGTGTGGCTCAGCTACCAACCTAGACCTTACTTCCTCAGCAGTCCCCATCTCAGTGCTCTTCTTGGATAATTTGTCTGCCTTGCAACAAATGTCTGTCTGCACAAAGACTCTAAAATCTCCCTTTTCAATTAAAAGCTTGCAATCAAAGCCATTGTGAAGTCGGTCTCATTTTAGACTCCGTATGCAGTCGCCGCGTTTCTTACAATTCATAACCTGCGAAAGGGGACTGCCACGTACTGCTCACTGGTTTGGCTATGTCAGAGCCATGACGTGATCATTTGGCGCACCACAGAGAGGACGTCTGCTGTGACCGATGAGCCATCATACACAAGACCTGACGGTGGGAACATTTCTCAATCCACCAACAGCATGAAATGAATCCAATTGTCTGGTTGACTTTAGCCGCAACTGTAGCCTCCTTGCCGCCTCTCCTGCATCAGACAGCCAAGGCTTAGTTTTCCCAAAATCCTTCTGCGCTCGACTCATATTTCGCACATTTCCCGACGACAAGACGTGTCTGCTATCACTCGTTCAATGAAAAATCCAATTAGCCATGAAAGAGAAAAATAAAACCAATTACATGGGTGTGCTGCTCTAGGTCTTCGGGAGTACCTCAAACGTCCTTTCTCTTTTCGAGCCATCGAACAGAAAAACACCATTCGCAAGTGAGAACCAAACACCGTCACCAGCCAGAACCTGCAGCACCACAAACGCCACAAACGCATGGCCACCAACACGTCGACTGTTTCAAGGTTTCAATATCATTTGATCCAAAGTAGAATGCTGCAGCTGGCTGCCATGTTCCATGTTGCTACACTTCGCAACGACCTTCATACGCCCATTATTACAAGTTTTGTAGTCATTTCAGTTTTTCTCTTTTTTCGTCTGTTTTTTTTTTGTGTTCGAAATAGTTGCCGAAGACTTAATGCAGCGCGGCGTTACAGCGTTTGTGACTGTTGAATGCACAAGAGGCAATTAATTTCATACGGATAATGAATCCTGGACTGGGAGTTCCACTCTCTCCCGAGCACCACACGCGTACGCCCATGGGACGGCTTACGTTTCGTTTACTTTTTGCCGCCCGCTGCTGAGATGTGGCCCTTGCTGCGCAAACATGGGGGAGTGACGGTAGTCGCCAATCTGATGAACTCGCACTCACACACACAGGCACGCGTGCGGAGGGCCCGATGATGTCAATACACGGCTGAAGCACCCGTAATGTGTCACTTATTATCATCGTTGGAGCAAACATACGCCTGACTTGATGGCGCACGAGAACACAAGTGTTCTGTTGTTGTTTTTCTCAAGGCTCTGCGCTGCGAACAGACCTCGCATCGCGAGTGAAGGAACAGAACGGAGAAAAACAAAAGTTAATAAATAAACTGTGCGGGCCTTAATTAAAATCGATTCGCTATGCAATCAGACTGGAAGATAAGACGTAATCAGTTATTTAATACTTGGCTCGACTGTGTGTGCTGATGCTGACTGCTGAGGATGTTTGCACAGTTGAAGCCGCAGACGCTTGACAATCGGCAGATGGATTGTCGGTCGGTCGCAAGATTGCCTTGTCGGCTTTTAGGGGATGCTTATGCTCTTGATATATGAACCTGGTCAGGGTTTACGGATGTTGTGCTGTGTGTTCAATTGCCTTGGTGACTGGAGTGATTTGTGGCTGCAATTGGGGTATTTACGTTCGTGGAGCATTTTCTTATTTTTATTATATTTAAATGGTCGTTGAAGTCACACTTGGGCGAGGATCTAGTCGATCATACTCGGCCACTTGGGTGCTGTTAACAAGGTGACGAAGGAAGGCTGACACTCACACTGCCAGTTGATGGAAGAAGTGGTTAAAGAAGACTTTCCCCTCGAGAGGAGGGGGTGCTGCAGTGGCAGAGGAGGTGCACTATAATTTCCTCCTCTGCCTTAGTTGTAGGGTAGACCCGATCTAAAGGCGGGAGTACTACAGGCTTAGTGCCTGAGAGTCGGTCACTTACAAGTCTTCATCCTTGTGTGGTTCTACAGTCCGGGCTGGTGAACGCCCCTCCAATTAGAGCGATTTCAGGCTAGTTGCTTTCATTGTCGCACTCGAAGTTGGTTGTGGTCCTTCTTCACTTGGGTGCCCCACCTTAGATGCAGGCGTCCTCTGGTGCGTTGTCCCACAGGTTCGGGTCGAAGACTCTATGGGCTGGAGCTAAGTCTGGCATCAGTCAGGAGTTGGATCCGAAGACGCCCGACTAGGATCGAGTTGCTGCGCAGTTCGTGGTTGAATCTTCTCCTTCAGGTCCCCTCATGGCAAGCGGGGCCATTTATCGCTCGCAGAACTTTTCTCTAGAACAGACCAAGGGCTTATTCATCCACTTTTGAAATTGTCCACGCTAGAGTTGTGCAAAACAGTTCAGGCGACAGAACCGGCATGGAACGATTATTTTCGCAGTCGGAACTAGTTCTCGGAGACATGTGCGCGGAACTATGTAGTTCCTTGGACATGAAGCAGGAGTTATACAAGTCCACAGAACTATATATGTAGCTCATGCCCCGACCGATTCAAGAAAAGTGATTTGTTGCTGATGTTGCAGTTCGATTGGCATGCTCGAAACATGTATTACAGTTTGATTTGTGTGTGGCTGTGAAGTATAGTTCCTTGTGCTCACCCTACAGGTCCATGTCCAATTGAGGTGCTCCGACTCAGGGTCCCACGACCATGTCCATGCGTGTGCTTGCCATGTGTGGCTTGTGTAGAATTTGTTAATTCAAATAGCCACATGTGTCTTTTCCTTCGATTCTTCATACATCTGTGAATTCGGAACTATATGGAGTATGGACATGGACATGTTTAGGTTGAGTTTGCGCAAATGTTTCCGGCAGAGGACATAGTTCCAGCGACTATACATGTCCGGAATGACACAACTCTAGTCCATGACTCCGCTCCGTGCAGAAGGACTGTCATGATCAGTGTTATATAAAGTAGGCTTGGTCGCTCGGGAGACGGCTCTATTTCTCACTTGCCTCTTAAGCCAATAGAAACAGCTGATTATGCTGGTGTTGTTTAAAATGCCTACTGCGGGGTCGAGTTAGACAATGTCCTTCACTAACTTCCTTTATCCACGTTGGGCTCGCATCCAAAGTCTAGAACGTTGGACAGTTCAGCAAAGGGAGAAGATTTACGCATTTCGGCAGATCGTAGAAATCCTTCAAGGACTGCAATAGGTTCCCAGCACCAACCATTGATTTCATACACCGCCATGCCGGCTTTTAGTATTCTCTGAGTCAAGCAGTGACGAATACACCGAAACGTTCAATGTAAAAAAATAAGTTCTAGGCAAGGCGACATGCACGTGCCTTTAAAATCATGCTTGAGGAGCAATCCTGGAAAAGTCGAACAAAACAAAAGGCGAATGCTGGCATTGCGAGGGTCTGGTGATGAACGAGAACAAATTCGACAGCGAGCATATACTGTCTTCGAGAAAAGACACTCACCATCGATATTCTGGTCGGAAGGCCACAATGGACAGCTGATGTTTGGAAGTGTTTACCGATTTCGTCTGGTCTGGCTATCCGCGAAACAGGAATAATGACATCACCAATAAATCTTGCCAGCTGCGCGGATTTTTTGAACTTGGTCCAACCCCTTGTCCTGGATCTGGCAAGCGGTCGCATACGTGATGGAATCGCAAACCTTGGAAGTCGTGCTGAAAGGGACATTCGTACCACATCAAGGCATAGCCTTTTCCGTTCGAAGAAGCAGCTGGTCAACGTTGAGTTCCACGCGCACTGCCGTGTTTCTCACCCTATCCGGGCGAGCAATTCCCACAACAGCACGGAAAAATCTCATCTCAGCAGCTTGTATTCGCGATCTTATTCCTTCGGTCGTTACCCAAACTTCATGACCATAGTTGAGAGTTGGAACAAATACTGAGTTGAAAACCGCTAACTTGGCTTTGACACCAAGCTCGGTCTTCCTGATTACAGATCTACCAAGCTGTTTCAAAATTGACCCAGCTTGACGAATCCTACAGGAAAGCTCAGCAATCACTCGTGAAAAAGGCTCCGAGATAATTAAACTTCTCCACCTGATTCAATGGGACTCCACTAACATGCAGACTGCATGGAACAGGCGTTCCGGAGATGACCATAACCTCCGATTAATCTTCATTCCAGCATCAGCACATACGGCCACAAACCTATCGAGCGCGAGCTGGAGTTCCGTCAGGGAAGATGTGAGGATATCTAAGTCATCTGCAAAAAGAAGATGACTTACCCTAAACTCTTCCAATTTGGACCATTCCTCGATTCGGCTGCGCCTCAACATCCAGTCCATATTTACAACGAAAAGGAGAGGTGACAAGACGCACCTTTGGCGAAGTCCAACGTCCACGATGAAAGGTGTTGATTTAGCACCGTTAACACGAACACAACCGCTGCAGTTTGTGAAAAGAGACTGAATGGCCTTCAGAAGAGGACCATCAATCCCATACTCCTGCTGAACACTCCAGGGTTTACCTCGAGGAACTCGGTCGTATGCCTTTTCCAAATCCACAAAACAACTGTAGATGGGCTTGGCTTACTCCCAAGCCTTCTCAAGTACCGAAAGCTGGTGCGTTGTACTTCTGCCGGGACGAGAGCCGCACTGTTCATCCCCCATGCTGGGCTCGATCATAGCTCTAGAACGCGCTTCCAACACCTTAGCATAGATTTTCCCGGGGTGACGGGAAAAGATGTACGAGTATGTCCCCGCAGTTGGAGCAATCTCTTTTGTCCCCCTTCTTGAAGATAGGGACAAGCACCCCAGTTTGCCATCTGCCAGGTGTCTTACCACATTCCCAGGTCACTCTAATGACACGAGCGAGTCATAAAACTCCCTCTTTATCCATTGCCCTTAGCATTTCTGGCTGGATTTCATCAAAACCGGTAGACTTGCCATCGTTCAGCTATCACCAGAAAGACTTCCTCCACTATTGGACTATTCTCCGGCCCATCAAGACTACAGGTCTGCCATCTTCAGGGCCCTGATAGGGATTGAGCAGCTTCGCCTCATTGGAAAATAGCACACCATCTTCGGATTTGACTGGCGAATTGTTTGCCAGAACACCTTTTTCGCAGATCTTGTGGTTGCTTCCCAACTGGATGTTGCAGCACAGGGAGAGTTGTGGGCAAGCCATCTTCTCATTGAAGATGACTTAGTTATCCTCTCACCTTCCCAGACGGAAATCCAAGTCGCCCGCAATGAATTGTGGGCCAAATGTGTTGATGTTGGGATGAAGTTTAACGTGTGCAAATCCGAGGCGGGTTATGCTTTAGTTTTGGCTCCAAATCTCTTGAAGTGTGGGTAATGCCCGCGAATACAAACCGCTGATTTTGATTTTTTCGGGCTTTTGTGAGAGTTGCTCGCCGTGATAGTGTGAAAATCACGGCAGAGTGCGATGAACTCAGCTGCTTCTTCGAACGCAAAGGGCTATCCATCGAGGGTTTGATCATGTGGCACGAATGTCCGCGTCATCGCGACTTCCGAGGCTTGCCTAGAATGCGCTTCTTGGCTCAGACCAAGTCAGGGGATGGCTCCGCATTAGTTAGAGTCGACGGCAGAGGAGCTCCAGTGCGCTGAAGATATCGCGTGCGGGCTTTGCCCCTGCGACACTTTTAGTGGATCATGCGGGGCACTGAAGATGAGGACGTAGACCCCCAACGCCTTGTCAGTGGCCAAGCACTAGTGCTGCCCAATTTCCGCGGACATGAAAAACCCGAATGTTTTTCAGTGCCTCTCACCTCTTCGCAAATGTCATGACCAGCAATTAATTTCCTTCGAATATCATCGGCTCCGCATTTGTCACGGACATTTATTCACCGTCGAATTCACTTCTTGACGTCACTCTTTTATTTCGCAAGTAATCTTGCGAACGCAAAACAAACTCAAAGCAGCGACCTTTGCACGCTTCACCTATCTGTTGTTCGAAATAAAAATGTATTGCTTGCATATTTGTGTTAATTTAATGATTTTTGGTAAAAATAAAAATGAAGCATGAACATGAAACGACAACAGATTTATGATCCATTCTATTTTCTGACTTTCCCCCTGGTGACCCCGTGAGACTGTTTACAGAATGATTGTGTGTGTGAATGTGTGAGAGAGTGTGTGTATATTTATGCGGTTCACCAATACCAGAGAGGGATAGACTAAGCGGAAGCTGGGGACAATGGCGTTAAGTCTTCGGGCTTGATATGCAGCAAAATACAAATAATCACGTAGACACGAGTATGGCATGAGAGAGGCGCAGGGTATGCACCCAATCTTGTCATTGCCTGAGATGAGGTGAGGAAGTCTTTGTAACCCACGATGTGCCGGAACAGCAAAATTAGTTCATATTGTTCGCCAGTCGAGTGTAGCTTGGGGCGGTAATGAACTGAATTGAACTGCTTCTAAGAAATGCAGAACGAAATTCAATTGACCCCATGGCGAATCTGCAAGATTTTATTTGTATTCACTGGAAAGAGCCGAGTCTACGAATTCGGAATGCTTATGACCCTAATTGGTTGTTGTGACCGCTTTTAAATGCTCTCTTAATGCAATGTTGAGCGAGCATAGACAAGGCTCCAAGCCGGAGGATTTTCGACCCTCCGCGCTGGTGTGACAACGCAAAAGAAGACGCCTGCGACACAGCGAGGAGCACAGTTGGAGTTGGAGTGCCTGCATAATTGGTAAAGATAGTGTCAGGTGGAGAGGCTCAGGTTCATCATCGGACTGTAGTGCCATCAAAAGAAGCAGTGTACAGGTCTTACACGTGTTTGGGGGCGTCGAATTTTCAGTAAGAGCTTCATTAGGACAATTTTTTGCCGCATAATGGTGACGGGCAGTATTTCCGTACATATCCGTGGCTTGTGCTCGTCTTTGAACCAACATGATTTAAGTGGTGAAGACTTTACCTTACGTACAACCTCCAACTGGGGGGCCAAGTCGCATTTATTGGCAATCGGGCTAAGGGTGCGGATGCACCTGGTGCCGGTAGTCTCGAAGCTCCGAGCGCTGCCGTTGGGGCTAAGACGGGTCCTATGACCTGGCTTTGGAAATCACCGTTAAGACCGGAGCTCCGAATGTGTCGGATTGAACACGAAGCAACTCCCTTTGGCACAGATTCACTCACACACATTTAGCCACCAACGGGAACACGAGATGGTCACTTCATGTTCACTGCTTGGATCCCGAATGTCACCATGTGGGGGTGAGAGTAGGAGTTCCTTGATACAGGCTACGTGCGGACGCCTAAACATGAACGTTGATGGGGTCTTCTTCTTCTAGTGGTGCTACAGTCCGGGGTGCACCTGGGGCTGAATCAACATGCCTCTCTAGTTTGCACGATCTTTTGCCCGCTGCCTCCTGTTTCGCACGCCGAGTTGGTCGAGGTCCTTCTCGACTTGTGTGCACCATCGATTCCGTGTCCTCTATGTCGTTGTCCCAGCGGTGGTGTCCATGCACTCTACGTGGGATCTTGTGGAGAAGATTCAACCACGTACAATACAGGCTGTTCAGCGCCATGAGCCTAGTCGAGCGTCGAGGGGTTCACAGCTCTGAAGCTGTGAGACAACGTCACGGAGAGCGCCAGCGTCTACGGTGGCAGTTAGCCAATGATCGCGCTAGTTGGAGAGGCTTGTTAGTTAAAACCCTGGTCCATCCCCTGAAAATATGGGTGACCCTGAAGGCTTGCCGACTCAGCATTTTCATTCAAAGCTTAAGACAATTTGGAGCCGCGTGATGTTGTCGTATCATCAGCACAGCCACTCTATCTCTCAAAAGTCAACAGCTGTCACTCAGCTGACGCTACTCGACCGGAAGGGATCGTGTGACCTGATGACAAATAGAGGCTTTGAAGCACACTCTGTTGATACAACCAAATTATCGCGGTGAGGTTCCCTCGACTGAACTTCCAGCTGAGTGTTAACTGTGCTCTGCGTCTGATTTACTTTTCTCTTATCACAGCGATAGCTAATCGAGTCAATGCACATTAGTCCTGATTGCAGACTGCATTGCAATCACTAAACACAGACCGGAAGAACACACACGTGTGTTCGGAGATAGAAATCGCTTGTTTTCCATCAGTCAGTCCCCCCCAAGTCAGTGAGGGCAGCGCACTGCTGCAGTTTCCTGCGTCATCATTTTTGTTTCAAAATCAACTGACTAAAGCTGTCACTCTAGATGTGTTGGCTAAGCGGAAAAAAATCTCCGCGCAGGGCACTTGCTCGTACTAACCCTTTAGGCCGACCATGACGTCAAAATAGGGCTAGCAAATCTGCCCAAAGAAAGGTGCCAGCAGTCGAGTCTGACTAGTTTGGCAAATCTCTGTAATTATCTCCCAACAGATCTATTTCGATCGCAGTGCATTAACAATCTTTCGCTTTGTATCTTTTCAGGTATGTTTCCGGCATAATAAATCATTTCGTCGATAAATTCCCGGCAAGCTGTGAGTAATTATGTTCAGATTTACGTCAACTTCACCTCCAATCACAGTCACAAATTTACGAGCGCTCGTACGATACCAGGCACATGCGAGGGCTGAATATGACTAGACTTTAACAGCGCTCGAAATACCCGATCTTAATGTGAGATCTGAACGCTATCGGCTGCAAAAATAATTGCTGCTCAAAACTGGTCATAAAAGGGACATTCCCACCAAGTGGTCGGCCATTTTTAGAATGTCCGAAGGAAATGCAGAACGCATTGCAGCCAGTTCGCATTGTGTTTGGAAGGAGAAGTGAGGGACAAGTCTCATGACGGATCTTGTTTTTAATTGATTGTCTTTCAGTGCTTTCAAATCCTTGGTCTTTTGTACCGGCAGCGGCTTTTATGGGAGTGCAATTTGATTCGAATTTCTATGCCATGTCGGGACTTATGTGAGTGTGGTGCACACGAGTCGGTCAAGATATCGATTTCCCGGTAGGTATTAGAGTAGAGTGAGTGTTCGACTGCACTTAGTCTACTGTGCGACCACTTGGACTTCTTGGGTGTGATCCGAATTGACTAAAGCTGGGCAACCATTCGTTGATGTGGTGTGGGTCTATGGTGGGTGACCTGCTTAGATGACTGGAGTCGTTGAAGAAGTGATCACCGAGGAATTTATATCTGCTGCTCTATCAGAGCTGGGCAGGAGCACGGGAGGTGTTGAACACTCTCTGTCTCTTCTTTATCCATGCAGCTTCTGCAGAAGTCACTTGTGACGACACCTAGTTTCCTGGGATCGATCTAAGAGGCCTAGTTTCCTGAAATTTTTTTGTGTAAGCATTTTTGGACAAAGTGTTTTTACCCAGTTTTTTGATTATGGGTGTGGTCGGATTTTGAGAAAAATCGAATTTCGAATTTAACTATAAAGCAGAGAGTTTGTGTCTGACCAACAAGGGCTCCGAAACTCAAGCAGCAGGTCTCGGAAATTTTGAACAAACATCGTTCTAAAATGTAGATACTGAGTGTGACCTTTTAGAAGTCGGTACCACATACGGTTCGAGCGTTACTAGTCTCTGATGTCCCTCCATTGACCATCTATATGTACACAGACAGTGCCGGCTGTGTGTCCCAAAAGCAGACACAATGTTGCACTTCCCTGCTTCGGGGAGGATTTTTCAACAAAACCATTAAATTTTGCTGAATTGCGATTTTGATCAAATTGGCGACATGATGCGTCACATGTTGCATGAAGTTTGCCTTCAATTCCCAAATGAAATCCACATCGCATGCCGGTAGTTTGAATTTCCCAGAACTTTTTTTTATGAATGGCCTCCACGTTGTGCGCTGTTTTCACTCCGGGCCAATCGAAAAAAATCCGTATTTGCCTTTTGTTTTGCTGCAGCACACACTAATAATTCTACTAAGCACACAGTCAACAAATTGTGTTGTGATGTAAGGATGGGGATGTGGATGAGCGATTGGGATAGGCATCAATGACAAGAGTGATGTAGACCTGCGTACAAGTGTTACAGGAAACTGTTCGCCACAATCATTGAAAAGTCGCGAGGACAGTCCCTGTTTCTGCAAGAATGAGTCTTGCACTGAGTGCACACTTAAATCACAGTCGACATGTGTTCTGAATTTGAACATTCTGAAATCGGAACATTTTGTTCGCACAGATTTTGAGTCGCAACTATAAGCTTGGGCTCAACTGACCCCAGTGCATTCAAATGATAAGCCCGCCTTGCCAAAACTCACATTCATAGATGTTACTCCTTTTTTGTATGTCCACTCTTTCGATGTATAGCTTTCGATGATCACTTGAGTTGACGCAACGCTTCTTGCGTCCCATGCATTGGACGCTACGGACGTTTGTGACCTTTTTGGTCGTTTGAAACCCCTATCGTGTCAATGACACACCTTAACTCTAACGTCTTTGTTTCAGAATGTACACCTTCTGCCGTAAGCCTCGAGGGGGATGAACACAGCTTTTTAAGCATTCGCCAGCTCTTATAAGAGTTCCACGCGGTGCCCATTCAGCGCATGAAAGCAGATATTTGCAAAGTGAACTATTTCGTCTTGATGTGTAAATATTAGACAGTAGGTGGCGCTATAACTCGTAGGGGACAGTTTCAGACATCAGCCGCTCGTTGTACGGAGCTCAGAAGTGGAAAAGACCTTCTCTTTTATGCCGACTCCGAACCATGAAGTTCTAGAAGAAGTTTTTTTCGAAGGCAGCTGTAGTCTTCGATCGTTCTCAGTTACTTAAGCGAGGTGGAGCTGTGAATTGTGAAGGTTGCTCGTACTGGGAATTGAACCTAGACACTCAAAGTGCGACTTAAACACATGTACTCACAACCCTACGGTAACCCCAGTTATCCTCGCATCGGATTTTGTTTACAAGACGCTATCAGAATATTGAAGAACTATGTTATCTGCTAATTTGATGCAATAAGGTCGTCAACATTTACTCGGGAATAATCGAAAACACTTCTCCTGCTGAGCGACAGATTAAGTGTTAAATGCCTTCTACTGGCATTTCACTCGATAAGTCACTGCGCTACCTATCAAGACGCAGTATGTGGGCAGAGTGTGGCATGAGAACTGCAACAGCTTTCCGATTAGTAAACATGAAGTTAGGTAGCTAATGCCCTAGGCCTAAGATATGCATGAAATCGTTGCATATTCTGCCAACTACGTCTGTCTGTGGCGCTGTGTTCTTGAACTTTGGTTCATATTGGGCCCTTTAACCACACAAGGTTTGGATGTTTGTGGGGCTTGAGCGGCTGTGTTTAGATATGTCGGAGGCATGGTCGAGTGATTGCTTTTGATCTGGATCTGGGCATAGTCTACTTCTTCGTAATCGAATATGGATTGTGGAAGACTGTATACACCCTTGGGCGTCAACTCAAATTAGCCGTACTGCTGTCCATTTTGTGTAATTTGTTGCTGCACTAGATGCGTTTCATTCCATCTCACCTTCAGTGGCCCTCATGATGCAATAAAGAGAGAGAACACTATTTAGAGATCTTTTCAGCCACTTGATCCTCCGCCATCGACTTAAACTCATCTGATGTGATTCCCAAGCGCCACCAGGCGAGGTTTTGGACTTAGTCCAATCTCCTCGTCCTGGGTCCGCCAAGCGGTTGCCTTCCTGTTGGGGACCCATTGACCGTGATAATGTGGAAATTCGTGCAATGTGGCCAAACCATCGTTTGCTGGGGTCCTCAACAGTAAATTGGTCCAAATCCAAGGCAGGTTTATGTTTCTGAACTCCAAGGCACCCAAAGAAGAAGAAGCAGAATACCAAACCATCGACGCATCGCCCTTCGTGTTCGACGGCTTTGAATTTGTTCAACATTGAGTTCCTCGCGTACTGCCGTGTTTCTCACCATATCACGGCGAGGTTACGATCCCAGCGAACCGAAACCGCGAGTTCCGGATGACCTCTTACTGAAACCTCAATAAGCCCGTATCGCCGAGTTTGAAGTGGTTTCGCTGTCAATTTACAGGACACTCGCCCGTTCCCACTCGTTTTAAATGGCCGCCTGAACAGACAAAAAATAATCTTGTGAGAACACCGGAAAATAGAAAGAGAAAATGACCCGCAGGCTTGTTTGGTTTGATTACCTCTCATGGACGGATGAATTCAAGGGAGCTACAACTAGGCTTATCAGAAACGGCGAGGTTTTCAGACCTGAATTTGATGAAACCTCGTGGTTTCGTCAGACCTTTTCACCTGATTTTTGCTCGGCAATGTTCTAAGAGGACTAGAGCAGTGCTTCCTTCTGAATTAGTATCTAAGAGGACTGGAGCTACAGCTAGGCTTATCAGAAACCGCGAGGTTTCCAGACCTGAATTTGATGAAACCTCGTGGTTTCGTCAGACCTTTTCACCTGATTTTTGCTCGGCAATGTTCTAAGAGGACTAGAGCAGTGCTTCTTATTGAATTAGTATAATTCACGAGTTGTTGCTGAATTAGATATTTTGGGCGAAGCATAGATATTTAGAAACCAGGGAAAATAGTTCTACTCCATCCACGAATGCGCCATAAATGGGATATTCTTTGCTTAAATAGTCAAGCTCAACCCTACCAACTGCTGTCGACAGTCATCTCGTCATCTCTTCAAAAGTGCTCATAGTTCGATAGTCGTTTATATGGACCTCTGTTGGGACACGATGGAACGTGGAATATATAGTCCCACCCGAAGTGATGAGAATCAACAAGAAGTCCATCGAATTGAACATTCAACCAGCACTCAACAGTAAAGTTGGAAAGGGGCGCAGGAAGTTGGACGCAGTTGAATTGCTTCGCCTCTGTATAAACAAGATTGTCACTCTATAGTGATTGTCCAGCCATGTGGGAGTCCTAGGGAACGAGGCAGTTCACAGCGAGGTGCAGCAATCCCGTCTGAGTCATTATCGTTTCCCCTTGTTCTTTACTCAATTTTATACTGAACTACGAAAAAGGAGGCAATAGAGGACGTCCACGAAACCGATGGCGTACACATGTGGAGAAGGACTAGCTAAGGATCGTGCTAGCTAGCTAAGGATCGTGCCAGCTAGTCTCTCCAGCTGACTGAGGCCCAGGTTCTCCCCCGAGTGTAGCGTCAATAGAAGGAGATTAAGAACTACCAGGGATAAATGGGCTAGAGTTAGTCGTGGATTAACTTTGGTTTCAGTAAACTGGGGCTACATGCACATAAAGTGTCCAACAAAGATTTATTGTACACTTAACTACAATTTCTTCTGTAGTCAGTCAGTAGCTGGCGTCGAGCAGTGAGTAGGAACGTCGATTCTCACGCTGGGGGTTCGTGGTTCAATCCCGGACACAAGAAACTTTCATAATTCTCGGGGTTTTCGCCTCCCTTCCAACTATGCCCGTCTATGAAGGGCTTCATCGGCACTCGGAGTCGGCGTAAATGTGTATGTCCCCTGCAATGGAACGCACAGCACAAGAGCTTGCTGTAGAAGCTGAGCCTACCTGAGCCATGTTGTGAGAATGGGATATAAGCAGTTCATGCGGCCGAACTAAGATTTTCTGGCTCGGTGTTGCTGGTTGAAATCATCACAAAACGGTGCATCATGCGTGTACACTTGCTTATGTCGCCACTAATATGTGCAGAAGCCGCAATGGCTCGGGGAATAGAGAATTTCTGGAGCAGCTCCTATGCTCTTGCCCGGTCTTGACGGGACCCTGACAAAATCACTTGGAGGCTATTTCACTGCGTCACTATTGCATTCGTCATCAAATTTGCATTCGCCTCTGGAAATTTCTTAGCTCGGAAGCAGTGGCATCTCTGTAGACCGCGCTTGGTCCACGGCACCACCCCCTAACCCGACAGAATCAGCAGCCATCCAGCACATCATACACAGAACCCGTACCAACGACACATCACCCCACCAAGGCCGCACTGCGCTGCACCGCCGCACTGTGCTATTTGCATTATCTATGTTCAGTCAATATTATAGGCCAATTTATGTAATTGTACTGCAAGCAATTACAATATTTATTGACTTCTTAACGGGCTCCAGGTGCCTGCGCGAGCACATGACATTTCTGAAAGCATCTCGCACGAACTTATGACTTTGCCGGTAACCTTTAGATCGCAATCCGAACCAACCATTAGCTGCGAAAGAGGTGACAAGGCGAATGTGCCTTACCATGTGCGCACATGAAATTTATCATTGGCAATTCAATTAAGTATGCATAGCAAGATTGTAATCACCCCCCGGTGTGTCGGTGTCAAATCGATGAATTTACGATCTAAATCGGAAGCGCGATGCGCTGTGGATGGTGTTGCAGAGGGGAAGCACTGGTTGGTTCTGGAGAAACCACTCTGGATCGAGTCAAGGCTGTTCAACGATTGGTTGAATCCGATATTTGATATTATTCTTGCGTCTGCGACGATTCGGAAGACGTTACATGGAAGAACTGTGAGTGGCATCGCATGGGAGACACTATTTTTGGCTAGATCTTTCGTCGCCCGCTACCAATGTCATCTTGGTGCGATAAGCAGTCAGTTTTTGTGCGGCGGTGCGATGGCGACTCACAGTGTGACGAATCGTTGATTTACCGGGTTTTGTCCTTCACGAACTCAAAGAATCGAGCCAATGTGTGGGGTGGGGCTACAGTCCTTAGAGGGTCTAGCTTCTCAACAACCACTCGCGTTGTGCGTGCTATTGTTTTCGCACGATTGGAAGGGACTTACGGTTTAATGCCGACTCCGAACGGCCAATTTGAGCACTGTCTGTGACTCGAAAGAGGTCAGTTCAAACGACAGAAGGCGTCCCTTAAGCCTCCTTCCATTGCCCCGTATTCCACTAAGATGGAGTTTGACTTTTAGTTGGTTATACGGACATGCAGTCCGCATTGTTTATGCACTCTCCCAGAAGGTGCACTTGACCTGAGTTGCCTTGCGAGGGCTCCCCAAAGGGCAAGCTTGAAACAGGATCGACCCTGTCACTGAGATGCCCAGATCTTGAAACAGTTGCTAAGGGTTTGTTTTTGATTTTCACGCAGATGATGATCCTTGAAGACTTCTGAAATAGAAGACCGTGACACATGAGTTGGAGCCTGTGTCGAATGCGTGGTATTTCTTCCTCACAGGTTAGTAAGCCGTCAACTCTGAGTGAGTTCAGCAAAGGGAACACAATGAACTTGGCTTGAGCAAAAGAGCAAAAGAGCCAGTTTTCTGGACAATCCTAAGTTAAAGACACCCTCTCTCCTGATAGTCACAGCCCAGACAGCCTATATTCAAGCAATCGGTCCAATATTTGCGAAACGCCACCCCCTGATAACATCATCCCCTAAGACCTTCGGAATAATTCTTCAGAGAAGCCTCAATAAAGCTCAACATAGGTACAAGCTGAATGCGGAAACGTGAACTCGTCAAATGAAGTGGTTATCCGACTAAAATTGCACTTGACAACCGTTCGAGGGTTGGCTGTGACAACTTCTCTCTTTCCTGCCATATGAAGCCAAATGGAGCCAGTGGACGACAAGCAACACGGCAGAGCTGATGCTTAGTGGCTTATGTGCTGCATTGACTGCACTGCCTCGGCCAAATTGAGCTCTTGAACACCAATGCTTCAGCTAAGAGGGTCTCCTGGTTCTAGAAGGAAAAGTAGACCGAGTGATTGCAGACGCAGAGCAGCTTGGTCTTGGTGATCGCAAGCAGCATGCCTGGCATTATTAACAACCCTCATGGGGTTGCACCCCTGTTGAGCATGTACGTTCAGGCAATGTGAGGAGACTTCGATGAGTGTCGTCGCATTCACAATTTCCCAGCTGATCAGCCAGCCCATCTCCTCCAGGTATTTATGGCACGTCAATAATCAGTCCACATGTGTGCCTTCAGTCTCGACATTGCCAGCAGAGCCATATCTGAGGACGGATCTTTCGCCTATTATCGTGCAAACTAAGAGCGAGATTCTGCCGCCTCTGACCTTCTTCGCCCATCTACAGTCTGGCCAAATAATGATTTCGAAACATTTCTTGTCGCCGATTGCACTTGTTATCTCGCAGTGTTTTCACTTCCTTGTCAAGAATCTGCCATCGAGAACGAGGTCAAATCACGAGACTGCTTAAATTTGACGGAACAGAATCAACAGCAGACAATCTAGATAAAAGGTTCTGCTCTCAAGGCTATCACGAAACCGATGAAGATTAAGACTGTCCTCAGACTGGAGGTGCTACAAACGGGTTGAAGAGTGAATCAAAAGCAACAGGGATGTTGACAGATTCGATACTAGATGTTCACTGAGGTGGCACATTGAATGTAATGTTGGTACTCGATTGGAGGCTCTTTAGGTTTGACACCCCTAGAGCCTAAAATGTCAAAGCTTCCACTGTGCCAGTCTGCATGCCCACGCCAAGAATAGAACCGAAACCCATTAAAAAAAACTAATGGCTTACTGCTTAGATCCGCCTTAAGACAAAACAAAAATCAGTGCCAAAGGAGCCCACTTCCCCAGCCATTCAACATTCATGATCAGCAAGAGTTCTAATTACCGTGGTCAGTCTCGATGAACAAAATTAAAAAAAAAAAAAAATGCAACACTCAACAGCTGGGACGTCGTTAAGTCAACAATAACCGCTTAATTGTCTGCCTGATCAGGTGTGACTAGTTACTCCTGCAGCTAGGGGGTCAAGACAGTAAACAGCTAACGGATTGTGACCGTCACCTTGTTGTCGATAAGTGAGACAATAAAATTCTTTAGCTGAATATGCAATTAAACATTTTTTGTTTGTTTTTGAGGTGCTTTCGTACGAATAGCCTTCGATACGGGTTTGACAATATTGTCGTGGCTGGTTCCTGAACTACGTTCGTAACTTGATCGTTTAAAACCTGCCAATGGGGTGTTTTGGGACGATGATTGCGTTTGGGGTTAGGGAAGTACTGTTATTATAACGCGGGAACGAGTTGTCATGTCATGCTGACGATGATGTCATGTGCAGTGCTGGGCATGCTGTGTATGATTGAGTTGTTTTTAATTGCTTTAGTAACGTTGTCGGTTAATGAGTAGACATGTGCTCTTTCCTTAGCGGCCAGAGAGGCCATCTTTAGTACGGGTGGTGTTAGAAACAGTGGAGTGGAGTGCGATGGTGATTGTTACCCATTCGATTTAATTATATTCCAAGCAGGAGGAGTTGTATCGGTTTCTACGGATCGCTTGGTTATCTCTTTTTTGTTTTGTTTGTTCATGAAGCGTGGTGTGATACAACGGTAATGTGTACTGAAGAAATCGCGGCATTCCGGATTTGTTTAGGTTTTCGAAGAAAAAATATCCACAGCTGCAGCACTTCAGATCTAACCACAACTATAGCGGCCTGGCGATAATAAGAGCATTACTTAACTTCGTTAAGTTTCGGTAAATAATTCATAATGTTGCGATAGGATCCGTTAAGTTCAGTTATCAGTCACTGTCAAAGTGATGGCTGTCACCCGAGGTCGGATAGTCGCCAGATTCTTCATTTCGTCCTTCGCTTGCCGACTACACAGCTGGTGCTGACAGGGACGTTCCAAAAATTTTTGTTCTATCAGTGAAATCAATTGCTCTCTACTAATCCACGGTTGGTACTGGAATTTCAGTTTCGTTATGTTATGTAATTTTATGTTTCGGTAAAGTTTGCGTGCGTAATCTACCGTTGGAGCAATAATTTCGACTTCGTTATGTGTCGTCTTAAAACTTTATGTTTTGGTAACGTTTGCGTGTTTCGTTAAGTTTCGTTAATATTTGCGTAATTTCGTGGAAGCGAAATCAATCGCTCCCTATGTGGGCAAACCACAGTTGGTGCTGGAATTTCAACATTGTTATGTTTCGTTAATGCTTGCGTGTGTAATCGACGAGTACATACGGAGCTGAAATTTTGGCTTCGTTAGGTTTCGTTAATTTGTGCGTTCTTTCGTGGAAGTGAAGTCAATCGCTCTCTACTTGCGTAATCCACAGTTGGTGTTGGAATTTCAGCTTCGTTATATTTCGTTGAAAAATTGTATGTTTTGTGTTTTGTTAAGCTTTGTGAACATTTGCATACTTTTGTGGAAGCGAAATCAAACGCTCTCTACGTGCGCAGTCCACATTTGGTGCTTAAAATTCAACATCGTTATGGTTCGTTAATGTTTGCTTGCGTAATCTACAGCCGGAGCTAGAATTTCGTCTTCGTTAAGTTTCGTTAATTTATGCGCACTTGCGGGGTCGGCCATGCACAATGGCATGGACAATATCGAACAAAGCCATTTCGGTCTTCCTGGGAGTAAAGTTGTCCATGTGATCTTCATGCCTGAGTTGATGGCGATTGGAGAAGTGTTGACAGTAGAGTATCGTCAGTTGCTCCACGTTTGTCCCTTAATATGGCTACATCATGTAAGGTGCCTGGACTTCACACTTCACAGCCGAAATCATCGACTCCGAGCAGGTGTGACCAAGTTAGTGTCAAAACTGTGGTCCAATCTACTGTAGATACTGTGGCATCGTCCTACCGGGTGATGCTTAAAAGTGAAGATGGGATCCTGATGTCCAAAGAAAAGGTGTGATCAGAATCAGTTTTCCATTCCTTTTTCAGTTGCCCTTGTCAGATTCCACAATAATTCCAAATAGAGTCTCCATTCAATCCTCATCGCCAGGTATGCAAGTACCGCCTCAAAGTTGTCCAGTTGTCACAGCGAAACTCAAGGCACATGTCACTTTCTCTTTTAAGTCAATTTTCAAGAACGACTTCTGTCAACCTCGGACCTTCTCTCTTGACAACGCTTCCAAATAGGGCCATTAACCGCGAAATACACCCAAAAAAAGCGAGTAGAAAAATGTTTAATTGGCTGTACACCGTTCGAATGATTCATTCACCCATTTAACTGATTCATCCAAAGCCTCACAGTGTGACGAGGCAAGTCTTGACTTGTCCACATTCAAGGCCCTTCTCCATCAGCCATCAGTCCGTCCATGCCCGTCTCCAAGTCCTCTTCAAGTCGAAACCCTTAATTTCTTGTTGCACGGCTCACCTAGATCCTGCGTTGTCCAATTACGCCTAGATTTTGGTTGTCACAACATTTCTCAGAATCACATATCGGATCACACCCCTAACCGCGTCTGTTTCCATGTCGAGACTTTTGCTCAAGCAATTAACCTCGACTGGTTCGTTTTTTTTTCGATTCAATTCTCCGACGACTGCAGCTAGCTGCAAGAATCCACTGTTTCCAGGCGATTCGATCGACAAGCACAGGCCACAACCACCAGTGCAAGTGCCTTTCGGCCAACAGCTGCAACAAACAAGTGGCCGCACACATTCAACACTATCCAACGCCGTCCAACACCCAGCGCATGGAGGCGCATTCGCCACAGAATGAACTGGGGCTCAAAGACTGCCTTCGGCAAGGTCGTTCGGCCCGTATTACACTTTCAATAATCTTTAGAGCAAACATCCCTTTCGGAACCACCGATGCAGTCACTGGCTGCTTGCTTCTACTGCTTCGACTGGTGGTGGTGCCGCTGCGGATGGCGATGGCGATGTCGATGACGGTCGTTTGGTCGGACTGGTAATAAGCAATAAAAGGTGTGGCAACCGTGCGGTGCACTCTAAGCACGTACCATATTATATAAAGCTTATTTCCATACAGATAGATAGATGGGCGAGTATCTACGAATGCGCCACAGTGTGCCTGCGCACGCGAGTGTAGTGTAGTTGGCCTGCGGTATGCACTGTTGCGGATGTCGACGCGCACACCACACTTATCCGCATGTACCCTGCCCGGTTACCCAGCCGCTTGCTGTATTAATTACCTTGTTAAGAAATTGTTAAGCGCTCGGTTTTCGCTGCTCACCACCAATCTGTTGCGTACTGTTTTTGGCTTTCAACACACACGCTGAACTAATTTCTAATTCAAATCGTTCTTGAAATACCGAAGAGCCTCCGAGCGCCGAGAGTCAGATATACGGTGCGGTCTGCTGCTGCTGCTGGCCAACGGCAAGTGGCCAGCGCTCTGTGGCGGGGATTTATTGATGCTTTAAGTGCGCCTATCGATTACTGATTTACATTTCAGTTCTATCTGTCAGCTATCAGGGCGTAGTCGCCATTCAGATGGAAGACTGTGGCCCATGTGTGTGCGCTTGAAAGTCAAACAGTTCTAAGTTGGTGCGTGGTACACATGTGTCTTTCGGATTGAACGGCGCAACAGAGTGAAGGAGATGCTGAGAGTTTTGGGTGCGGCACTGCAAGACATTGAGAGCGCATTCGAAAGCAGACCACCACTGGCCAGCAGCCAACAGTCAACAGTCAACAGTTCCACTTAATGGCTTTGAGGCTAGAAGTGAATTTAATCGGATTTATTCTACATATATGGGAATACTGACATTCTCGCCTGCAAGACCGGCTTTTCTGCCTCGTATTCTATTGAACATTAGCTGAGGTTGCCTTTCGTTACAGCGCACCTTTAAAAGAACCAGCCAACTTGATCAGTGATTGCGCTGCTCGCAGTGGGGCGAGGGTAAAATTGCTTGCACTTTGCAAAACAGAACCGAGGTATGTGATGCCAACGAGAGGATTTTTGAGATTTGGTCGTGTGTGTGTCTGAGTTGCAATCGATCGGTCTTAAATTGAAAACTTGATCGGAGGCAATGGACGTGAAAGGATTTTGTTGTCAAAAGAGGATGAGGATCGAATTAAGGAAAGCTATTCAAGCCGAGACTTGGCCGCCTTTGGGAGTTGACCTGTCGCATGCTCTGCCTGAAATTCCGCTTAAATTATCAGCGCCTGAAAATCCCCCTGCACCTAAGACTGTTTCTAGACCGAATGGCAGAACCAAAATTGTGTGTTTTTTTCTTACTCCTCGATTGAGTTCTCGTCGAAAAGGCATTGGTATTTGGTTATTTGGTACTCCGTGGGGATGAAGGCAGGCCCGCTCAAACTTGCTGCTTGTCTTGAACAGCACACGGGAGAGGCATGAGCCAGCACTGAGCGCCATATATCGACACGATGTGAACGAAATGTCGTTGATATATTATCAATTTCTAGTGCCAGAGGATTCCTTTGGACGAAGTGTCCTTCAAAGGCCCCTAATCACAATCACAAAAAATAAATGCACACCCACGATGCATTGAATGCGTAGAGTAGGCTGAATACTATCAGTTTTTAAATGACATTTTTGCTGGTTTGATAGAAAAATTACGGTGCGTAAGATGGAACGAAAAATGATGATGGAAATGATGACAGGAATGATGAGCTGGAGTGACGGAGAATGATGCATACGAACTGATAACGTGTGAAAAGGTGTGGGGGGATTTTCTAAAAAGTGTCATCCCTGGAATGATTGTTTATAACCTGGGCTGGAATTTATAACGAATGACATTCTAGGAACGTCATGTGAAATCTGATAATATTTTGAATCAGAATCAGAAGCGGGTATGAAGGGCATTCGCAATCAGACATGGAACTCGTCGCGAATGAGACGTCATATTTCAGTCGTATATGTGGAATCGGTCACTAGTTTCAGATCTAAATTCACACGAAACTCTGCTTTAAAGAGACGTTCGTGAAACTAGAGTAGTGTCGGCTTTCAGTCAGAAAAATCTAAGCTTGGCGACTGAAATGATTTCCACTGCTCACAGCTTCCAAACACTGCTTATCCCCTTGATCGGCATTGCTCCTGCTGACGACACTTGATCTACAGAAGAAAAGTCTTTAAAAGTGTGTCTGTTTAGAGTTCATTGCTTGCTTGCAGCAGCCCAGTGGCAATGCTCACAACTTCGCTTTAAAAAAGTCAACGCTTTAATCCAACGTCCAATAGTCGATTCATACTGTGTAGCCGTCAATGTACTTGTGGTCACAGCTTTTGACTGTCATATCAACTGATCCCAACTTTGATTTGTGTTTGCAGTTTCGTTCCGTAGGTGATTACCTTTTCCTCTTTGAATACCAAGTGCGCGAGGTCGAAGTGAAAGCGAGAATGTAATCGGATGCATGCAACTTGGAACGTGAGACGCCTGTCTTTTGGGGTCTTTTGGCATTCTTAGCCCAACATGAAGCTAGAAATTCTTCAACGTAAGAGTGCGGTTGTCATATGTGCTCAATTAGAATTCACTCAACAAAATCTGCAAGACGCATCATGGTCCAAGATTAGGTAGGGACTCAGGAAACGAATAATGGGTGGGCATTGATCGGGCAGGGCTGGTACGGCTGAAACACGAAATATGGCCTACTTTATCAGCCACTCAAGCCATAATTAACAAATGTCGCTTCAGTTGCATGTCATTCGACATTAAGCCGCATACCGTCTAGGGGGTGAGCACCCTTAGCAGAAGTAACCCTTGCTGCTGACCGTGATTTGACCATTCGTAGCAGCCTAGATTTTGAGCACAGATCTTGGTCGAAACCTTACAGAATACAGCTTCCAGCGCGAGCCAGCCGACTTGGCACAGCGTCTCATTTTCTGTAAGTTGACTTTGAAAAGCCGCTTGTTCTCGAAAGATTGGTGTCAGCAACGAAGATAGCTCCTGGGTGAATGGGTGTGTCAATGAAAAACACACCGAGTCGAAAATTGCCAAGGACCTGTCAGTTGTCTGGCAGAGTAAGGGAATCTTTGGTATGGCTTGGGGTTCTTGGATCAGGCCCTTCTCTCCTTTGCATAGGTCTTGTGGTGTGATAAACTTTCGCGTAAATGCGTGACTACTGCTTTCACTAAAATTCAAAGACCGGTCTGTGTCCTCTGCATAAGAGCCTGAGCTAGTACACCTAGCTATGCTCTTGATGGACTGCTGAATCCCTCCAACTGGATATCCACATCACCGGGTATTCGCCTAAAAGGAAGTGGGAAGTGGCCACAACTCACACTGGAGCTTCGGTGGCTTTGTGCAACGCATTGCCGGTGGCCCCATTCTTATGGACAACTGCCACACGTTCACCACTACACCAGCTGCGACATATAAAGTCGTCTTTCTCTACATTCAGGACTGGCTCTGGCCAAAATCTGAGCCAGGAATAGAATGAATAAATGGCTCCGAGACTAATGAAGGCTCTGGCGCTGGCGCCTTCGTGGAGAGTGACAGCACTAGGCTGCACACATGGTCGAGTCAATTTGTGTCGGTTTTCCAAGTGGAAATATATGTGATCCTAAAGGCCTCGAACTGCACTGAAGAACTGGTTGATGAGGCGAAGTAACAGTGCCTGTAGCCCCAGCCATTCTGCGCCTTGCTCAACCCTTTAGTCTAGGAATGCAGTTGTTCTCTGTGCGTCTGGAAACTGTCAGTCATGGAAACTTGGTAGGCAAAAATCAGAAGAGGTACTCTCAGGAGCTTAACCTGTGCTGGGACTATCTGCATTCTAGGTTAGGTCTTCCGTCGATGGTTGGTCTCTCGAGAGCGCAACCGGAGGTGGCGTGTCTTCAGATCCGCGGCATTTTTTGTCATTTCCTCACTGAAAAGTCTGCAGACGAGATATTGGCGTGCTAACGAGCCACTACACGCTCGCCAAACACCTACATGTGCCTAAGAGATAAACCTGTGGCTCCTGTGGAGAAGATGGCGTATTGGGACCGATGAGCAACTGCAGATGTCAGAGCTGCCAATGCGCATGGGAAATGAACTTTTGGCGCAGTTTATGGTCTGGTGATGGTAATGGTCCGTCTTTTTTCAAAGATAACCGTGAAAACAACTTTGTTGCTCAGGGTTTCGAACTCATTTTTGCCCAAAATACGCCAGCACGGGCATTGGTATGTGGCATGCATGACTTTTGTGGTTTCAGCAAAACGGCGGCTACTTAAAAACCTCGGCTAAAAAATTGGTAAGCGGTATGAAAAAACGGTCGATGCAGTATGAAGACCAAACGTATGCCGTTTAAAAAAAGTATAACTTCAGGTTCCAAAGTACCTCATTTTAAGAAATATGCCATGTCGAAGTTGCTTCAAAAATACGTCCATTTCCGTACAATTCGAAGTCCCAACTTTGAGCTAACGGTACAGTCAAACGGATCATCAAAACCCAACAAAATTTTGGCGTTCTACGTTCTGACATTTGTAGAACCGAAAAACATGTTCCATTTGGCCGAGAAAAATATGTCACTTGAGGTATTTATTTCGACTGTAAGGCGCTACATGATCACTTTGGACCAGTCTCCGTATGTGCCACGTAGTCGTTGCTAGCATGAAATATTCTTGTTCAAAGCGAGTGGCAAGCATTGATTTATCAATTCAAATATAAATTCTAGTCACTTTTGCAATTTGCCTCCATTTTATTTGAGGTTTAAAAACAAGCGATTAAAAGATTGGTGGAATTCTTGTCGCGACTGCATACCAGCGCAGCAAATACCGACACCAATACCGCGGCGCTGCATGTCTTCTTGTGGCACTCAAGAGCGCTGCGACGAAGCTGATACAACTCAATCCTCCTTAAGCGGACAGCGGCATCAACTATTTGTTGCTCGCCCAGCAAAGTTGTTCGTCCAAATGATGGTACAATGTATGCATGTGCAAATGTGAGCATGCGGCCGAAACATCATTCCGGTTAGGAGGTCTGTCCGCAATAGGAGATTTCACTGGAAGTGGACACGGTGCCGATCAGATCAACAGATCAAGTTCCTTCAATCGGACAGAATTCAAATACTTTACAATGCCGTTCTGTTTGGTAGGCTATGCACGCCTCTATAGCCATAGCCTCCTTGACAGTTGCCTAACAAATGTCATGTTGCGGAACATGGCGCCCAAACAAAGTCATAAATGTTCCCGATAAGCATCCAGTTCTCGGCACCGTGTACGGCTGCTCAAAGTGGCTATCACCGCTCGTTAATTAGCTCCGAATGAAGTTCCCATTCGACCCCAGCTGATAAGACTGTTCACAGAACTGGGTCAGCTTTTCAGGTGTTATCGGCCTGTCGCCCCCGCCTTTGAGGCCACCAGCTGTTCAATTGTCTTCCACCCTACTCAGATTCGACACTCCGCGTGCAAACAAAAAATTTCCGCTCGAAGTATGCTTGCAATTCAGACAGAACGTGCAATAAGTCACACAAGCCAGACGTGCATGCGCACCTGAGAGCGCAAAGTCAATCGCAACAAAATTGTTTCATCTGATCGGCGCACAACAATGTATTTTGCCACCGAGCCGATAACACAATCCCATCGACGAGTGTCGTCATGATAAAACTCAGTCGTGTCCACACAGCCAACCATCGACAAAGAAGAGCCTTGTACAGCCAAGCACAAACCGCCCCAAAAGAAAAAAATCTCGTAATTTTTGTTCGAGCAAAAAACAAAAAACAAATGCACACAAATGGTGCACATAGGCGCAGGTAGCGCTGCAAGCAGCACACATTCACTGCAAGACACCGACACACAGGTATAGGCCAGGCGTCTAAACCAAAGCGAAGCACACAATGTGCCACCGCGCCGCCATCAGAATCAGCTGTCTCTTGACGCTGCACACAATCACCGCGCGCCCGCCTTAGTTTAGAGTCGACTTTATGCAATCTATTTCGTTTCTTTGATTTTTTGTTTTTGGTCGCTGCTGCTGCGCTGCTTAGTTTATATTAAATAGCAGACCGAAAAGTGAATGTCCACCGAAAGTCCTTGAAACAAAAAACCGATATTACCAGTTAGGCGCGCATACACAGCTCGGCGTGCTTTCAAAATTGAATAAGCGAATGCCAAAGCTGACGCTGATGCCGATGCTGGGTTGCTGCTGCTGATGTTGAAGCTGGAGCGGCTCGGAGTGCCTAGCTCCCACTGCGACGACGCCATTGCACCGCACCAGGCCCATTCAACTCTCGTTCACTACGTTCAACAATACGCGACTGTGATTTTGGATTGCAGCAACGCCAGCGACAGGTGAGAGTGGTGAGCGCGCGGTGACTGATGGATGCAGTCAGCGACACTAGGGCAAACATTTAGCCATCTCGGCTGTTGATTGTTATTTGTTTATAAGTGACGCCTCAGACTGACATGTCACATGACAAGGCAGACATTTCATTTTCATTTGGGACGTCGCGCTCCCGCTTGCAGTCGCCCGCGAAGACAGCGCGCCCGTCGTGGTTGACAGTGGTTCGTGTCGTCGGCGTGGTGATGGCTGTGGTTGTGGTGGTTATGGATGCAGTATGCAACCGTCCGCCATGGCGGCGTTTTTTTTTTTTCGTCATGAGCACTGATCTATGCGATTTGATATGCGATACTTTTGCTCTTTTTCGCGTTGGGAAATAGTTTTGAAACGTGCAATGCAATCCGAGTGCACCGACACCTCTCTGGGCGGATGCTCCCTGCTTGAAAGATCACACCGAATTTTAGAGACAATTTCCCCATCTGCAGGGAATGACAACTTCTGCTGGTCTTTATGAGTCTGGCAACAGGTCTATTTCCACGTTGTTGGACTAATTTGAGCCTTTCCTGCCTACTTCTCCGGCTAAATATGGCTTACTGCGTCTGAAACTCAGAATCTTCAACTCGTTGGTGAACTAAGAAGACCAAATCATCAACATAAAATGGCAAAAGAGAACTTTCCGACTGAGCACATCGTTAGAAAAAATAGGGATTTACAGTGATTTCAAATACTTTTTGGACTTATTTTTCTCTGTCAGGATTAGGTGGGCAGGTACCTAAGCCTTTTGAGAGTAACCCCAAAATGGTGATGGGTTAGTCAGGTCTGTGTGTCTTATCTGAGGGCGAACAGTGCTGACTTGGCTGCAAATCTGGCAAGTGAATCTCTTTCTTTCCCTCGAGCCAAGGGCGATATGGAAACGGTCTTGGTCAGTGTACTCGACGGACTATTATCCTTCTGATTATATAAACGAGCATGTATAGCGGGAAGAGTATGTGATTTAAAGTTGACCGTCTGATAGCTCTTATCCACTGTTAACAGCCCACTTGGATTTTCATAGTCATGAGGTGAAAGGGCTTCTCAAACTTCGCTTCTCCAACCCCACAGTTGCTGAATACACTGGGCCCAGGTCCACCTCTGACGGTCCAGTCCAATTATAAGACTGGAAAGTCAGTCAGTTGGAATGATAACTTTTTGGAGATAATGCTGGAAAATGTCTAGGTAATCACAACGTTCCCCCTATCTACAGTTACGGACAAAACAACGAGACCAGCAGGGAAAAAATAAAGAAATTGAAGTTTTCATTGAAAAGAAGAAATGGCTAAACATCCTTTAGTCCGTCCGGTGAGACAAAGGTGAAGTGGGTGTGATCTGATGGAGCTCCAGAAAATGCTGCAGACCTCAACACATTAGCAAAGGCGTCAATATCGGGGTATTATGAGTTGGGGATCTATCGGTTGATATGTTATTTTGGACTACGAATGAGGCAGAGGTTGCCTGTATGCCACTAGACTCGCAGTTATGGCATAAATACGATCCGAAACATACGACATTCATTGTCAAATGGTAGCCAGAAGAAACAATAAAATGGATGTCATAGCCTGGCCCGCCCTACTCTGCCGATCATAAAAAAATCGAAAACGTTTTTGGGCTTTGTTAAAAATCGATTGGAACCGAATAGGATACAGGCAGGTTGGTGCGCCATACCAGTATCGTACACCGGTCGAGTGTTTAACGATGAGAGTGTTAAACAGTAAAGGGTATTCCATAAAATATTGAAAAAAATTCCAGAATATTCTGTAAATTTCTACCATTTTCTATAATTTTCATTTGATGGTATTTTTCTTTGGTCCCTTTCACATTTGTGTTTTTTAGATTCTTTGGTTTCTCTTTTAGCATGTTACTGCTTGACGCGAATTTGCACAATTTCGGCATCACAATTTCGAACCAGCCAAACGTGTTCACACTATTTTTGTAGCAATTTGGTTTGACAGCGAAATGTCTTTACATCGACATTGTATGGAATATTTGAGCCAAAAAAACACAATCTGTCAGAAGTCTGCTAGTTAACTGGCATAATGATGAAAAATCTGCTAGTTTTGTTTGTTAATACCGTGCGGACTCTGGGATAATCTTTAATAATACATAATTTCATTCAAATTGAGGTAATTGAGGCAATTCTGAAATGGGTTCATTGTTTGGGAAATTGCACAACTTTGATCCAAATTTCGAGGGAAACTGCCGAAATTTCTCAACTCCGTCTAGTGGGAACATACTATTTTCAAGAAACATTAATATTTTTTTATAATTACTAACATTTTCATTCATATTAAAAACAAATTATTGGAAAAAGTTTGGAATAAAATCTCAAAGGATATTTGGTGGTCCTATAGTTTTGTCTGTGACTGTGTGTACACCCACTTTAATCTGCATGGCTTATCTACATGAGCTTCCAGATTAACTATTCCGCACATATCTGTACTGATGCACCAAAGACCGAAATCGGGCGATTAGGAGGCAAACACAATGCGGAGTAGCTCGCCTCGCTTTAATATCAACAAACTCGCAAACGTATGATTAAAGGCGTTATGTCAAAAAATTGACTGACGGATGTGGAGTCACAAGCGGAGTGCATCACGCCGCATGAAATTTGTCAACTTTCAACTTTTTCTGCGGTTGTTTAATTTTTTGTCTTTACGATGTTTTATGAAACGTTTTGTTTGGTTTTTGAATAATTCCTAGTAATTTAGGGACTTGAAAAATTCGAATTTTACGCAGCATACTCACGTTTTCGGATTCTATGGGCTGGGGGCTTGACTCATTTTCCGGGATGTTTGAAAGATCTGCGGGAGGGATGCGTTCGTTCAGACACTTTTCTTAAAAATTGAGACATTTTCGTCTGCCAAACAGAGTTTTTTTTTCATTACTCTTTGAACAGCCGGTCGTACCGGCCGGGAATCGAATTCAGGCAGCGAGTTTCAGTTGCTTAGTGGTCGACGCACAATGACCACAACGCCACGACCGCCGTTCACTTTATTATTATTAATACTGCGAACGGTGACGATTATACAACACTGAGGAGCATGGCAGCCATGTTTTCCTCTGTACGCACTCCACGCCTAAGGGAAGGTGGCTGCCCAATAGCCCACAATTAGTACGGTATTTTGCCTCTCTAGGTCGAATATGACGACCGTTGAAATTTTACATAGAGTAAACATTTTTGTGTACATTCTCATCAGTCTGCCTACATTGATGGTGAATTATGCTCAGGAGAGTGTCTCCGTAGGAGTTCCACAGGGGTCTGTGCTTGGGCCGTTGCTTTTTCTCGTATTTGGAGAGTCGTTTATTTTTTTCTTACTGAAATGGTATGCATTCTGTTGTATAGGTGGCATGATGGCGATCTTAAAAAAATGTACAACATCAGTAAAAGTTCCAAAGCCTGTTTTCAGAGTGCAAGCTTAAGTGTCGATCCAGACTAGGAGAAATTTCTTTTTCACAGTGGAGGTTAAACGATAAATTCCACTTCAATAGTGGCTTAACTTAAACCACCGATTGCCATTGCTTGGATGTCAATCGAGAGAGTACATAATACATTAGAGAAAACCGACATAAGCAATCAAATATTCTGTTTGGCAATGCTGCTGAAGAGAACAGAAGGCATACACATTTATAGGTACGCACATATTACAACAATATCTTTACACGCATGAACATTCACTTGTTGAGTTGGTGTCTTCTCGTTTTCTCCCTTCAGTGCTGTTCGTGCTCATTCACAATCACTATTTGTTCGTAAATGGTTCACTATGCCACTCAATTCCATGGCTTACCCAAACCACCCTTCAATATTGCCTGTGAAGACGAAATTTGCCTGAGCAGCTAAACCAGCAGATGAGCTTGCACTGTTAAAGCGGGTATAAGTGGTGCTGGGTTAATTGATAAAAAACACGCCGCTTGACTCGCGTCAAAGGGCATTCTGGCAAAACATATTCTCATAATAAGTTTAGATTTCGAGATTTCACGTGCTGACCTCCGATTTGACGCATCAACCTGTGAATATTGGAATGTACCTCTTGAGACTGTCCAATACCCAAAAAAGTCTTATATTTTCAACACAGTTCTTTGCCTCCATTCGTCTACATCCCCACACTAAACTGCCAAAATCGGCCACGCTAAGTGTGGGTCAACTTGTCAAATCACCACGCGCAGATTCACTTTGAAAGGGCCTCAAAATGTACCCCATCCTCTCCATCTCCACGCATTAAGTTCAAATCACGAGCAAAAAAAAGGTAAATACTGTTCCGGCATCAGCAAGACTCAATGCTTCCTCATCCAAATTCAAAATCCATCTGAATCAGGCCCTCAATAAAAAAAAAAGAAAAACAAAACCAGATCTGTTTGATGTCACAAGTCTCGCTTCGCTTAGCAAAGCGGATACACCATTATGACATCGC
Source organism: Eristalis tenax (assembly GCA_905231855.2). Lineage (NCBI taxonomy): Eukaryota > Metazoa > Arthropoda > Insecta > Diptera > Syrphidae > Eristalis > Eristalis tenax. Next base: position 27,066,839 of record HG993127.1, read on the forward strand.
GAACTCACATCGAGTGGGTGTCAAGTGAAGAAGAACGCTCAGCAATTCAAGTGAACGCTGATTTCCGAAGCAGTTCAAGATGAACAACTTTCCGAAGCAGAAGGCTAGAGCTGTCTGCTGAAACTGGTCATAATCCAGTTTAGTATCTGCAACGTGCAAATGTTAATAATCGACTTGAAGCGGCCATTGAAACAATGTTGTTGTGCGATGAATAATGCGAAACCGGATTCTGTGCTTAGATCTATTTCAAGTGTAAGAGGAATATGTTTAAGGGGCTACATTTGGCAGAACACTCGGTGCGGTGGGTTCCTTTTGCTGACGTTTGAACTTTTGATCCTTAATTTGCTCGCTAATTGGTTTCTCTGAAGTGGCATGTTGATGACGTGACGTTGACGTGCAAACTAGTTCCGGAGTCATCAACTCGGACTCAAGCGGGATTTGGTTTGAAGTCGTCCAACCGGTTTGCCGAGATCATAAATTCTGCAAGACTGCGTGTGATCTAGAACTAGTGGGATGTGAATTTACTTGACAGGGCTCAGAGGTGCTTTCTTCTTCGTCTAAGTGGACCTGTTCTCCACAACCAATAAGCCAACTGACGCGTTCCCTTTCTCGGTATGTATGGATTCGGGCAAAAATCAGACTAAGGTCTTTCTCCACTTTGGCGCTCCATTTCAATCAGGTGCTGTTTGTGTCTGTCCCACAGGGTCGATGTCGCAGAGACTTTGAGTTGGAACAGAGTTGTTCCTGTAGCTTGGATCATCTAGGCGATGGGTGAGAGGCGTCTAACTAGATTCAGTTCGATCCCCAAACAGAACCATATTCTCGAATAAGGTCCGATAATGTCCATGCACCTGTCCCGTTGAACGAAACTCTGACTCGGGCTACCATCAATGCTCTGGGCGTCCCTGAGTTCAATGTGCATTGCATCATAAGCTATCCCACATCTTTCCAGTAGATGGCCTGTGTTGGGCGCCATTCCACAAAGTCATCCCAGTGAATCGGACGAGCTTGAAAGACCCACAGAATATGGCTTGGAAGGTATTAACCTCCAAGAAACCAGAATGTTTTGGACAAATCCAAAAAGCAACTCTACCTAATCAGAAGTCATTACTGGTGACTGTCTGCAGAGAGAGCATGCTAGGAGCCTAGGAAGATGGAGGAAGGAACGGCTCTTGTGGAACTTGGGTGGTTGAGGAGGAGTTAAGGGTCTCTCCACTGCTTATGTGTCGCTGTCCAGCTTTGTCGGCACTGAGATACAGAACAATTGATCTGTGGAACTTATGCTTATCCCTGTGGATAGGTGGCATTACAGACAAAACGGACCGTTATCCCAAACTTAAGCCTATCTGCGTGCAGGCTTGACCTAAACGCTTGTCGCCACTGACAGTCTCGGTGATATTGTAAGCGACCTCCAGAGACTAGTGAAGGCTCTCCATAGGGGTACTCCGTGCACATTCCGACGAGTTGGATAAGAGTAGCAGAGCTTGACGTGCCGCTACATACGTAGTTCGTCTCGCAGGCTACACTCTGTTGTGCGAGGCGTTGAAATCAGGTGGTGGCTGTGGATCTACATTTCCTCTGTCTTTTCCAGAAACTTTAATCCGCTATGTTGCTGAAAAAATAAGCGATTTTCAAACCGATAGGCATGTCGATTTTCGATCTTGTAGCCTCGTAGCATAGCTCAGCAAATCTACTAAACATCGCCTGAGAGGCCTCTTTTTCCTGAGGTGATCCAATCTGCCGTTTGTTTTGAACGTCTTGCTTCAACTTAGACTCGACGTAAAGGACTTGATTTGCAGACGACGACTACAAAATCGAGGACGCACAAGTGGAGAACGACATCAGCCAACATGGAGGCAGCTGGTTAAAGCTGGTGAGGCTCTGAGGCTCTCAGTTCCTGGCAGAAACTCTGAAACGGGGGCAGCTTCAGAGAATAAACCGTATCCGGACGTAAACCTCGCTGTTTTTTTTCCGCAGTCGGAGGAGCTGCTGCCGTTGTGTAAATTAATCAAACGATGCTGAGATTCAATGCAATGGCATGCGTTCAGCTCTGAGCCGCCCCTAGAGCAACCCAACCCATCCAAAAGTTTCGCTTTCCTCCGCCCACCCCTTAGCAGCGTTATGCGAACAAGTAGATCAACACGCAATCCTTCGGGCGACACCCTTCTCGTCTGTCATCGTCCAGATTGTGTGCAATATTCTGCCTAAGAGTATAGAGCTTAGCGCATCGTCATCGAAAATGGGTTTCACAAATTCCCAGCGCCAAGTGCCACTCAACTACCAATCGATGTTCACTCGAGAAATCGATGAAGTAAACCATCTTTCATCCTAAGCACATCCCACAGCCATATGGACAGAAAACTGCTTGCCCCCATTTGTATTCACTCCGTTAAGCTGCCACACTTAATGCGTCGTCATACAGCGCAGGACAACGTCGACGACAGGGAGTTGGAGGTCACAGAAGTGCCAACACCCCGCTGCGCTGGCCAAAAACCCAGCAGGGAAACGCTAAGTAGGTCACTTGGCAGAATTAACTAGACACATGTGCTCTCTGACGTGGAATCGGGATTGAAGCGCAAAAAGTGGTTGCTTGGCTGCGATTTCTAAGGAAACAATCTTCCTCTTTTCCCGACCAACCCCTAGGATGTATCGTCTGATGTCATCCCACACACAGCCCCTCCCCCGTCGATACCTTCCAGTAACCGTTGACATCCCAACCCAATAAATCGAGTCATTGACACCAAAGTGTCGCCAGCCATATGTTCTAACGCCTGCTCCCTGCCACAGTCCAACTGACGGCACACAAACACACACAAACGCGCTCGCTCCAACCCACCCCAACTCCATGCGATAGCATGGCTCGGCACAAATTAAGAAAATGAAAACCTCCTCGTGCTCGTCCCACCGACCGTCCTCCTTTAGCCCGGTTGCTATGCCACTGTAGTGGGCTGGCAGTCACCACCCCGTCCCCAGAGCTGATAAATGCAACAAAACTGTGTTCCGTCGTGCGGTGCGTATTCCGAGAACCTTATCAACATGTCACTCAAATCCGAGTTGATATCTGGAGAACACCGCACCTCGCCAAACCACCGAGTTCAGCTAGTTCGGGTATCAGCGGCTAAACAATGGAGCACACATTCCCATGTGGTGCACAGCGCGTGGGCGAGCGCTCAAGGACTACCCCAACACCCCTAATCCGGGGATGAATAAATTTTACAACATCTGGCGCCAGGTTCTCCGTCGAAAAAAGAAAAGAAACGCGAACGAATTTCCCAACATGGCATGGATCCAGTGGATAATTACACCAGTGGGCTATGGCGGAGATTAGTAAGCCTCACCGGGGCCCACCCCAAAGGGTGGGGGCGCATCCGGTCCTGACTACTAGCGATGACGTCTGCGTCCAACCATATGGTAGCAAGGCGAAGCCGCGAAAAAGTATCGCGGTCTGTCCTGGCAGGCAATGCCACCAGAACAACATCATGCCCGGTGTCATGTCACGGAACGTCCCCGCGTTGAAAAATGCACATGGCGTCGGTGGGATTGTTGCTTTTGCAGGTATACGAGTATTTCGAATTCTGTACTGCGACGTAGATTTTCGTATTTTTCTATTTCTGGAAGTTTCCACCCACACCGTCGCCGCTGGCACGGCTGGGGAAGGGAGTCAACGAACAAATCTGAAACGTAGGGCCGAAGGTTAACGAAGATTCCTCCGACAGGGGTAGGAAATGTAAACGCGCAGCTTCCTGTCTTTGTCGTCGTTACTCGTCACCCTCGTGCGAGAGAGGCAGTCCAGGCGAGACTCTATGTGTGTGCGCGAGAGGGAGTGTGTATGCGAGTGTGTGGGCGTTCAATGGGCGCAAGTGAGTGAGTGTTGGTGGCTATCATAAAACCCATGAATGAATTGGAAACCTTTTTAATGAATGAATGACGTAGAACGGCCGCCATCATGTACTCCGGGTTCTCCTGCTGACGTCAATGGGGGACGCGCAAGCTTTTCACCCCTGACAAGCAGCAAAACATCGTAAAATCGTTGCAGACCGAAGCGGCAAACTACGAAGACGACAACGGCAAGCACCACCATCACCATCAGCACTAGCACCAGCAGCAGCAGCACTAAGCCGGAGCAGAGGGCGCACAGTGGTAATCTGAAGTATCGTCGATGTGTGAACCCGGCGTGGGTGTTTCCTGCTCGGAGGGTGGTGGGCCCGCTCGGCTGTGTGTGCCTGTGTAGGAAGTGTGAATTGGACTCCGATAGCCGGTAAATCAGCCGTGTGATTGTTCCTCGAATTGGACTTGACTAGAAAAAGGACTACGTCACCTCCTTTCCGCCGAACATCACATTGTTGTTGCGCCTGATGTGTTTTTTCAACTCCTTCCACTCTGGAACATGTCCTTTTGTGTGTGAGCTCGAGGGATTCTCATCGGTCTTGGACGAGGGGGGTGAACTTCCTGCGCCCTCTGGCAGCATGAATGGAGTGGTGGGTGGTGACTTGTTGCTCCGCGCACAGATACCTCGGCTTTCGGGAAAAGGGTGTTGCTCTGCAAGCAACAGATATTAAGTGCCTACTCTACAGCTTTCGGGAGGAACACATGCGAGCGTATTATTGACCGCTTTTCTGCACAAGAGAATGAATAGAAATCCGGAAACCATCGGGCATGTCCTTCACTTGAGAGCGCACAATTGCTCGGCATCGATTCGTCAGTCGATGATCCAGCGTCGGCATTCATACGGGACGCGGCAGGAGCGGCGGCAATGGAAACCATCAATTTCCTGGGGATGGAGATCTCAATTACACGCTCATATCTTCGTCGGGGTGGGTACATGAGCATTACAATGGGTTACACACACGCGCGCTTAGGACTTAGACATGAGATGCAAGGGATGCTCACAATCACTCTGCTGCCGGGGATGATGTATGCAAGTCTTTCCGTGCACCGGGTATGAACCCCCGCAATATGCGTCATCTTCGAATGACGCAAAAAGCAATCAAACTCGAAGTGGTTTTCGTCTACGTAAGTAAGCGCTTACAATGCCTGGAAGAGATTTATCAGTTTCATGGATGATATATGAGACACATGCTGAAACTGGCTTTTAATGCAATACTTTTGTTTTTGGTCCTTCGGCAGTCCAGTGTCCTATATGCACAAGGATTCTCAAGAGGTCTTCTGGTGCTGGAGGCAGAGACTCGGATTGGGTTCAGAAACATTCCGTTTTGACGACTTTCGACTTCATAAACTTGCGTTTGTGGCAATCAATCGTTCCTGCCGTAGCCGCAGTTGACAGCTGGAGGCTAGAGTTCCCGGCGTTTGATTCAGGTACAAATTGCGGATTTCGAAGGATGGCAACGGTCGTCTACATCTTGTTCATTAAATGTTCGCCTCATTATTCAGTCTGCGGGAAATCACTCTTCTTAGTTGTATTAACTAATGTCAGAATGGTTGGCGCTACTGGCAGTGCTCATGGTCCGGGTTAAAGCGGTGTTGTTTTGGTGGTTGTAAGTTGGTCACCCATCAATGTCTACCCATGGATCGTGTTTGGAACGTGTTTTCCACTCACGGTCCATCGAAACAAGCCCTTGTGTCACACAGGATATTTCCTCTTGACATGGGACGTGTCTCATCTCTGCTGACACTGCGGTATACGGAGAGAAGAAAGAGCGGTTAAAAATGTGAGGACAGATTCTGGAAGAGTAGGTCTGCTGTGTGCACGAGTCTTCAAGCGTGCCAGTACATATGATGCAATTTGTTCACTCTGCTGTCGCCCTTGCTCTCAAACTATCACAACTGAGCTTGTCGGGAAACTTCACGAATAGTTGACAGGTCATTTAATTTTGATGTTGAAGGAGAGGGTTGATGTTATTTTGCCTTCATTGTTAGCCAAAAAATACTGAGACTCTGATCATAAGTTGCTCAGTTCACTCCACGTGCGATGACAACCACGAGAACAGAAGATATGTTCAATTCAAAAAGAAAAAAAGAAAGTAGTCACGGAGTATTTCGCGATGGCTGACATTTGTTGTGAAAGAGTGAGCTTATTTAATGGGGGATTAATGGCGGATCCAATATATTTTTCGCAGCTCTGGTGGACAGCCAGGCCATAAAACAAACTCGACATAAAACTGTAGGTCCCTTCCACCCGTGGAAAGGCACGCACAATACGAGCGGTTGCTGAGAAGCTATGCCCTGAGTTCATACATGTTAAACGAATGCCATCCACAATGCTAACCAAAAGTCCTCGATGACTGTACCGAAGCATAAGAAGAGCAGTTCATAAACCGGTTATCACAAGCCACGCCAAAATCATGTCATTTGAAACCAAGCCTGCATACACGTTTGAGTTGCAACATGAAAGGCGGTTATTCAGATAGCGTATGTCCAAGAGGGTTTGTCGTTATCGGGTCATCACCAGAAACTGATCTTTCATTTTTACTATATGTTAAGCAAGTAAGTTGTACGACGTAGTTTTTAGTTCTGTTGGTCAAAGATAAAGAATATTTGAAAAAAAGAATAAACAACATCGTGTCTTTTTTATAAATAATACAAAGCTTAATATTGTAACCCCTGGCCCTCTATAGGCTATAGCGCCACTCATATTATTGTTATTATTATTAAAGCCGATCTAATTAAATTTACAAATATTGGCAAACAGACAGTAGCATCAATGCTCTGGGTCTGCATGACATACGCGTAGTTACTTACTGCATCAGGAAACAAACCCCGAGTCAATTGGGAAGGCAACATTTTTAACTAAAATCGTTGAATAAACCATGAATGTAGGTCGGCGAAACCTTTTTTCTTAAAAATCATATTTTAGCTAGAATATGACAAGACATGACATTAAAAAAAATGTCGTGGCTTTACAAGCTAGTCCAACCATGAGGTTCGTTGGAACATAGGCGGGGGCACATTGTAACAAAAACAAACCTTGTAAATGCTTGTTTTTGTGACTTTTAGAACTGCTGACTATCTCGTCCCCCGGAAAACCTTCTTCTTCCTATGCTCCGCCTTTGGAAAAGACCTATGAAAATGTTACAACTTACCCCACGACAGAATTCGACGCTCACAGCAAAATAAGTTCGCACATATTGCAGATATACAACCAAAAGCGATTTAACCTTATCTAGAAAAACACACAGCACAGCATCTGTTCCGTGTGAAGAGGAGGACCAAAGAACGAAATCAAAAAATTTCGAAACTGCCTTTCTTTGGCCCTCAGCTAGAAACTTTTTGCACGGACATCCAGCGCACGCCTTTTAATCGATTCTTAATTTGCGGACCTTTCATTATCTGCTAACATCGATCCCTCACTAAGTCCGTCACATGTCCCTTCTTTGTAGAGCTCGAGGACCCAACTGACTTTAATACGGTTGAACTCAGAAAACTCCTCAGATGCATATGCGTCTGATTCGAGATTGTATTAGAAATAGGGAAGGTCTTACGGTAAAAAAAAAAACGAAATAAGGGTACAATCGACACAACACATTGGCCTTAGTCATCGACCTTAAGATCGACAGGGTGCCCAGATACCTAAAATAAAAAATGTAGGTGGGATACCTTTCATTAAGCTACACAAAATATCGTGATTGAAGCAGTTTTTATTGGTTTTTAATGAATTTTTTTGAATCAATCTTTGTTTATTTTAGTAGCTAGCTACCTTCAAATCACAGCTACTCACAAATCGCTTAATTCCTTGTTAAGTTATTATCAGCTAGGCCCTGTCCCTATATTTTTTAGATAAAGCCGTGTAGCATTGTTTTTTTTGGTAGGTAGCCACCCTTTTGATCTTTGATTCGATTTCTAAAACCCAACTGAAAAACTGAAAAATTCAATTTTGGACCTTTCACAGGTAAAAATTGGTCCAAGTCCTAAAACCGGCTTGAGTTGTTACGTCACAGAAGACATACCACGCGTAAAATTTGAAAACAGTTAAGTCTTCGAGATAACATTGTTGAACAGATTTTCAAAAAATAAATGAACTGCCTTCGTCGTCGACCGTCCACGTGAATAGCTCGAACGAGAGTCCCCTCAAACGACAATCCATCACAGCACCGAGCCACCCCGAGTACCGATGGGTGGTATTTACTCAAAGTAGAAAAAGATCTTGCCACGGAGACAGATTTTTCTCATTTCGCACTACAAGAAGGAACAGTGACTGCAAGCAATAAATATCTTCCCTTTTTTAGTTAGGAACTCGTTTAACAATGTTGTATCATTTTTCTATTAGTTTTGCGCTTTGACTTAAAAATGAAATGACTGTTTGTGTTTTTGGTCGAAAATCTGGTATGGACAGACATTTCTTGTCACCCACGAGATGGTATTTTCGACTTTTTAAGAACTTAGCTTGAAAACAAATCGTACTACAGTCATTTAATAATCTGCCATGAAACAAGAGCTAGACCTTTTAAAGTTGCAAAGAAAAACTGCTGCCCCTTAATATTTGCAAAGAGGCGGCGGTAGGCATTTGAGGGTAATTTTTTTTTTGTCTAGTCAACGTGTTCTGGACCATTTCTCGGCTGATTTGTGAGTTCTGGCGAAATCGATTCGACTTCTTTTCCTTTAAAGGGTACATTTTTGTGAAGACAGGCCATTAAAGTATCCTCTATGCCTTGTCTGATGTATTTCTTCAGTGATTTTTCGCTTTTACCACCATTCTCAAAGAACAAGAAACAACATCTGGAATTTCTCTTATGTATTGACCAGACCTTCTTTTACTTCAGGACGTGAGCTGAAATGAAAAACTTGTTACTGTACTATTTTGCGAAGGACTTTCCATTCATGTTCTTGATTTTAACGCCGATAAGCCTTAGTCATATTTTAAGAATTCACGGGAATTCACTGCAAAATTTATGAAATTATGCGTAAGACAAATACGGTAAAAGCTCCTTAATTCAGTATGTTTGGGGGGAACGTCAGTCCGAATGAACAAATTTTCCAAATTAATGAGTGTTTTTTGTGTGCACTAAAATTATTTTATTAACACAAGACCTTTAAATGTGAATTGCCGGGAGGCCCGCAATACATTCGTTGGTTTATGGTTTTTCCCGACCTCAAATGTGCATTGCTACCCGAATAGAAAATTGATGATTTCATCCGACTTCTAAATATTTGAGATCAATCATTGCGTTATTTAATTTTTACAAATTTAATTTAATTTTTACACGAACAATTTAAAAACGACTCTCATTTATTCGGAAAAATCACTTTAATTCGGAAAAGACTTTCTTTTTCCGGCTAACGCCTTTTTCGAATTCAAGAGCGTTCACTGTATGTATGCAATCATCAGACGGATACAGACGGTACAAGGACAATAATTGTGCCGCTGTCTCAGGACGACATCAGCTTCGACCACGACACAAATACGTACCGACACTTAAAAGGAAATAAAATGCGAGTAATAAAAACTACGACGCATCGTGACTGGCCCACTATCGGAGCACAGCTCTTGCCATGGCCTTGGCCTGACCTATATTCCTGCCAATCAATACTCTAGCTAAGTACAGTCAGCGTCAAAAGTGAGTGCACGACATAATGGCGCTTGCGTTCTTAGCGGAAAACAATGACGAACGGGACTCGAAGAAAACCCTTAAATGCAGTTTTCTAAGGTAATTACTCATTAGTAACGAACATAAAACAAAAAACAAATCAAGATAGATGTTAATTAAAATGCTGAACCTCTATATATCACTTTTGACCCTGACTGTAGGTGTAAATGAAACCCCCTTCTAGTTCTTACATAAAAAGTTTCAACGCAAAGCTGGATATGATAGGCGAACCCAGTCAGCACGATAATACTCCTGAAGGTGACATCAAAATAAGGCCAAATTCTCATTTTTAGGTTAGGTAGCTGCTAGATCATGTTGGTTCATTGTGATACCCACCGTCAGACTACTACCACTGATTGACCACTCCAGCCGTTAATTTATGCTCAACAGCAAATGGTGACTGGACCAGATAAGAGCGTATTAACTTTGCTTTCACTGGGATTCGAACCGGGGACCCCACTAACCAAGGGCAGGCCCCTAACAAACTACGCCATTCAGCCGTCTTCTCATTTCTGACTTTAGCTTTCTGTTTGATTCTTATTTCGATTTTAGGTTTCGGAATGAAGGACCTTTTTAATTTAATTTACTGTCAAAGAAGCTGGGCCCTGGCCCTCGACGCACTGTATCGCCACCCACATTACATTGTTATCAGAAAACATTGCTATTGCAGACATTGTATGCGCTTTTTTTGTTTAAGACCACTTTCCGGGATGGGTTAGCCAAGGACACCCGATATTTTTTCATCGCCTGGTATCAGGAGTATCATGAGCGTCATCTGGTAGACACTCAGGTCTCCCCTAGGTGGGGCTTAATTGGTCTCACTTCGTAAACTTAAATCAACTTTTGGTGAAATTTGAACGAAGGACGACTTCATTTTCGTGTGAAAAATAAGACTGAATCCCACTTAGTCCCATTCCCGAACGCCTGCTCCTTGATGACTGCAGGATGACCCCTCGAAGCAGGGGCAGCAGTCTTCACCCAAAAAAAAAAACATTTCAAAGGCTTCTTGGTTGTGCAAAACAAAATCGTCACTTCAGTCAAAAAATCAAGGTAAATGCCACGAACTCTGTTCTGTTAAAATGGCTAATTAGCTCTCAAAGGCCAAGCGTGAATGGCCAATTTTCAACTGTATCACGGATCAAATAGAATCTCAAAGTCACTGCTCATTACTTCCTTTCCATCGAACAGCGAGTCCTTGGCCAGTCCAACCCTCCCCCCGGTAGCGCCGTAGTGACCTCTGTGGCGGCAATGTCAAAATCAATGTAAACGTCCTCCGCTTTCGCCTCCTCTCTCCCTCTCTCTCTCTCGCTGACAGAGTGGCGCCAGCACAATCGACAACTGTGAGCAACAATTATCCGTTGTGATGTTTCCAATTAAAATACTGCCAACGGCATATCGCGAAATTAAACTTTGATAAGAAAGTGATTGTTCAATGAGACGGACTGTGCCAAAATTAACGATTAGCGCCGCTCCAACGCGTCCTGCCACCACCACCCTGGCTCCGGAAAGGCATCCCCCCGGCCTCTGAGTTAGCTTTAAGCTGTTCCTCTGTGTAGAACCGACTAGCGTGGGCCTTGGGATGCATGTCCTACACGCACACACTGATGCGCTGATAGTTTGCGGCGTGACGTCTGAAGGCATGATTTTGGTGGGCGGATGCTGACTATTTTTAGACGGGCTACCACGACTGTTGTTCTCGTTGGCGTTGTGCGGTTGTTGTGCCGTTCTTAGAACGCGATTACGAAAGACGGTAGAGTGGAGTGGCGCTGGTGCTGATGCACCGCAGGCAGGCGTCTTGTCTGATAAAGTGGGTTGATGATGTGACGGAAGAAGGTTTTACTGCCGGCTGCCGGAACCCAACCATTGACACTTGTTTCCCTCACCACTGTGGCTGTGTGCGGGTAGTTGCCCAGATGGGGGGAGACATGGGGAGATGATTCGCCGGATTCGCTAGTGTCTCATCGATTTTGGATGCTGTCTTTGTTGTTGTTGCGTCGCTGTTGCCTACTGCGGACGTGGAGTCCCGAAGCGAATGGAAGTATCTAATTATTTGTCTTTTATGGCAGCGACTGCCTGTGATGATGATGGGTATTGCGGTGTTGGATTCGGTGACTGAGCGCTCCGACGACGACAACAAGACCAACAACAACAACGACCACGACGAAGACGACGACTTTGTAATGATGTCGTGCAGTGAGGTTGGCGTCGATGAGTTTCATGTGCAAATGTCGAAAGATTAGAAGTGAGTGCTCGACGGATGTTTACAGAGCCATTTAAAGTTTGAAAGTTCATCCAACCTTATGGCCAGAGTGTGCTGTGAATTCTGGAATCTCTCCGCGGGTATCCACGGGCGACATGAAATGTGTTTCACACAAAATGGTCCTCCGATGTTGGAGAGATTAAGGAAATGCAAATGCACATGACTTGATTGATAAAATGTTGCCGCTGCTCCCTGGAATGTGGACATGGAGTCACATGCGCAGTTACGGTGGGGGAGCTACGTTGCCTGGGAGAGGGTGGGTTAGTGCCCCTCATTCAAGTGAGGGTGGAACGAAAGTTTTGTTGCGTAATTTCATGATAAATTACTGGGATTATCGGCGATGTGTTACAAATGGAGATTCATTAAGGGTTTTTCGACGACGCCATGTGGGTGTGCATGGATGTGCTGAGATGGGCTGAGATGATCCTTATGCGATAAGCAGTCCTTGCTATTGCGGAGGGGGGTTGGGTGGATGTCTTGGGTCTTTGGCGAAACCATTTGTTCAATTGCTATTAATTGAAGCAGATGCGAACTCAACCCGTGCGCACTCAAGCCTCTGTGTCCCCATAAGGCGATGTTGATCTCGTTTTTAACCTTAATTTCCGAAAACACAAAAATTGAATTGAAGTGTGCCGCGTGTCAACCCAGAGTCAATATTTAAAATTTTTTTAAATTTTCAAAATTGCCCGTGCAATCTCTCTCCCTCTCTCTTTCTCGGAAATGAAGAAGACCCACAGAAGGTTGAGTTCAAAAAGAAAACTGAAAAATCCGTTCTTCATATACGCGAAAAAACTGCGCCGATCGAAATGTAAGCTCTCTATGAGGGTTGTGGCTTCAGTTTGGCGCCAGATGTCGCCATGCGACAAGCTTCCGTTTCGAGTGATCGCGCAACGAAACAAGGAACAGCAGGCGGCAGAGCAAGCCAGACGAAAGGCATTGGAAGGTTCACGGACCAGAAGGTTTGATTCGTATGTCAAGTGAAGTTCAATATTTGTTTGAATGCAGATTTGTTCAGAAAAGTGCAATAAATCAAGTCTAGACGTCTTGGGATTCCTTTTTTTTATGATTCCTCTTGCCGTTGACAGCGTCAAGTAAACCAGGCGTTTGCGAACTGTAGTGGAGTTTAGTATACCCTTGCTTTTATGACATTCGCTTAGATGAACTGGGGAGAAGTAGTTACCAAGCAGGACCTAGCTTTAAGGTCACATCGAATAAAGGTACACCTTTTCAACGGATTCAAGGATGTCAGGTGATAACAGTTCTAGCAACAGTCTGCAATTGTCAGACTGTTGTTGTCAGTTAAGATAAGGAAGGACCGTCAGCGATGGACGGTAGATACAGCTCAGTCTCAGACCCTTCTAGATCGCAGAAACTACAAATCAGTCAACTGGTCGATGATAACAAGCAACGGCGAGGACATCGAAAATGGGGAGCATCTCGTCTGCTACAATTCTTATAATAATGTGTGGTGCTCCAGCCCGTAGAGGACCAGGGCCTATCGTCACAGCAACCACACGTGTTGTGCGTGCTATTGATCTCACGAGTGGAAGGAACCTACAGCTTTCTGCCGACTCCGATCGGCCAATTTGAGACGCTTTTTTTAGACAGCTATAGCCCTTGTCACTGGCTCGAAAGAGGTGGGGCCGTGAACATTATTTTTGGTTGCACCAATCGGGAATCGAACCCAGACAGCGAGTTTTAGTTGAGTAGGGGTCGTTAGATGATGCCTTCCGCCGCTGATGGCTTTGGGCGCGTTCTTTCCAGTCATCAAGACCAAGCCGTCAGCAATAGCTTCGTCTTAATGCCGGAAGTTCGGTGTTAGGGGATCGCTCCCAACTTGGCTAGAGAGTCATAGCACCGCTCAATTCAACTGATGGGCTCGACCTGGCCTTCTTTCGATATTGTCCGCTACGGCGGCTGTTTCCGTCATTTCGGATCGATCTGTATTTGGTTTGCAGCTTAAGGTCCCAATGAGTGTACTCACGCCCAATCGTTTTCCACGGTGCGACGAATATCACTCGCATGACGAAATTCACACTGAGTCTGGACGACAGACTGACGGAGTTTCGATAATTTTTGTTAATAATTTCCACACTTTTGTTGTGAAGTTTTAGAAAGCTAAAGGTAACTGCTAATTAAACCTTTAGAAGCGCATTATAACATTTTGCGCATTTAGAGCAGTAACCTTCCATTTGACTAAACTCTAGACAAAACTGTAAAAGAAATTCGAAGACACTGGATTTATTGCAGATTGCACTGTACACCTGTGCCGGTGTGGTGAAGTGTTTCCTGTTAGTAGGCTAGTGCGAGCACCAAATTTTTGGTATTCCAATCTGTGTGAGCAAAATGAAAAGCTTTTCATTTTAGGTGTCACTGTTCTACGAAGCGTGAAGGGTGTGCGAATTTGTGTGACGTGTGTGGCGGAAAGCGATCTCGAGCTACCCATTGTGCTGTGTATGAGTAGCTGTACGGCCGATCTGTAGTTGAGATGCACGCTGCGCAGGATATAAAGCCTCCGTGAGTGTTGAAGAAGATTGAAATCGATCACTTGCATCTCACTCAAGAAGCTTGGAGCCAGCTGACCTCTTGAACATCCGTGCTTGGACGACCGATTTTGACAAATTTTCTCAGTCGGTGGAGACGGGAACACACAAAATTGGTGCATAAACAGAAAAGAGATAATTAGTCATTGTGTGGTATTCAATAAAGTCTAGTGGTGTCGTTAGCCTGCACTTCTTGGAATCTGAGAAAGGCGCATCCCAATAGCCATTTTTTTTTGACACCAATCGAAGATCTGGTAGCCGGACCATAGTGAGTTGGTGCGTCCACTCCTACGACGGGGGTGTCCCCGTATTTATAAACTTTCATAACTCACGACCTCACATTTTTCGAGACCATGCGTTCTTAAAAGCATGTGACAGTCAAACAGCGATCGAATTGGCGGTGATTTCGAGTTTGTTGCAACATTACAGGGAACCCGAAAAGTGGACATGTTCATGCAAAAAAGTTTCCTAAGAACACCTGCAAATTTGCGGCAGTATTTGGATTCATACATGTATTGAGAGAATATTTTGTGCAATGCAGGGGCAACAATGTTGCAATTATGATCTCAACCAGAGCTTCCCAAGCGCAAATGCCTTTCGGAATCGGCATAAAAATAGCTCAACGAAGGATAGCTCGCGATACAGGAGTGGTTGCTGAAGAAGCTAGGTCCAGGCTTCTTCCGGTCGATTGCCGATGAACTTGCCACACAAGCAGTTTCCGACAACGTCTTCACAGAGCTGGCCCCCCAATCAACCACCTCAAATACATCATCTATAAACACTTCCTGTCCTTAGCTAGTAGAAGGTGGGCCAGGCCATTAAGGAACAAATTTTCGTGGAAAACCTGGCCCTCCTAGACGAAAAATAGGACTGATGACCTCCTGAATAGAAATCGCTCCGAAAGATAGAGTCGTGGCTGTAAGCACGGGGCACTGGCACATAGACATCCACGCTGCTAGACTCGGAATACACTTCAGCCCACACTGTCGCAGTTGCCACGACACCCTCTTAGAGGAAAGTCTACCTCACTTTCTCTGTGAACGCCCGGCACTAGCAAAACATAGACATATAGCGTTCAGCTCATATTCCTAACTCCACAGGGTGGATTTAGCTAAGCCTAACCTCCTAGGTCTACGAGGTGTGGGAACAAAACGGTGCGCAATTGCACTACTTGTACCAGGTTTGAGACATCCCACCATCTCAGAAATAAGTTTGTACTTGGAAACTAAATGATTCACAAAGTGTATGTGGGTAATCATTTCTTGAAATAGAGTTAAGGGAGACAGGGCTTGAAGATAGCCAAGACATTAGCTTATTGTCGGAATAAGTATAGTCTAACTTAATTGTTTTCTTGATTGTATACCCTGTGTTTGCTTCGGCAGTGCCACAGTTCACACAACAGGACAGGACCCCCGTTTCGGCTTTATTGCCAGAGAAATTTCCGAAGCGAGTTATACCGTGTTCTAGTGATGTGATCTGACCATGTTCGTCAAATGATCGTGTTTATCAGCACAAACCGCACGAATATTCGGCCAAGTTGTAGGCTGATTGTTGACCGATAAGTGCCCAGAAGAACCTTGTTAGAATCGAGTCCTCCGAAAGGACATTTGAATTGTATTATATTCTTTTCATGAGCACTTGATCCGGATAATTATTATTATTACTCATCATCATCATCATCTTCTGTGGTAAACCACGCAACTCGATCCTCCGCCATCGACTCTAACTCATCTGAATGAAATGCCCAAGCGTAACCAGGCGAGTTTTTGGACTTGGTTGAACCATCTCATCCTGGGTGTGCCAAGCGCTACCTGATAGAATTGCATTCAACGCCCGCCTCGGAAGTCGTATTATTACTGTTTAGCAACGTTTGCACCGCGACGTAAGAGCTCTCCTCTAATGCAGCTCTTTTCAGAGTTGTACTGAGGATTATCTGCCCTGTTACGCTAAGGTGGTAGATTTTTGTCCTAGAGTATTCTCTCTAAGACTAGAATGAAGGCTGGTTCCAGTGACTTCAATTCTCCCTCTGATGTCAGGTGCTTGCCTAAATATCTTTGCCTTTTGTGGGAAAGTGCCAAGATCCCATTATACATTTGTTTAGGGATTTCCCCAGAAATTGCAGACCTTCTTCTGATGATCCTAGTTTAGTTTTAGGTGCTCCCTGAGTCTACAGTGCCCTATTAGGAAGCCTGCTAGGTCACGGAGGTTGTTTTTGCTCATTCTGATGTACGCTTCAAACCTCTTCGGATTATGGTGGGCCAAGAGCTTCTTAGCTTGCTTCATGCCATCAGCGTTGTTCCAGGTATCTGTCCAGTTCCTTCTTTCTAGTTCCCTGAACTCTTCCCTGAGAGCGTGATCTCGGTTCGGGGCCTATTAAAGATTCCGATTCCCGTTTCCTAGCGAGGGAGTCGGCCATTTCATTGCCTTCTATCCTTACATGGCCAGGTATCCAAAAAAGTTTTACTCTGCTCAGCTCATTAAGCTTCTGTAGACATTCTCACACGAGCTCTAATTTGAGGATAAAGGAGTCTAGTGCCAGGATAGCGGCTGTCCTTGCTATGTCGCAGTTCGTATAGTTCCTGTATCCTGAGCGTGGACTTCTGCTTGAAAGATGATCGTGCGTTTGCCCATGGGTTCGTTGTACTTTGTCCGGGCTCCAAATACTCCCGCCCCTGTTCCTTCATCAGTTCTAGATCCATTTGTGTGCCAATTCACCGTATTGCCGCTCAGTCTGTGGATTATAGTTTAATTGCTAGAGAATGGTGAACTCCTTTTGGAAGTTAAATTTCCTGATCTCGTCATCCTTCGAAATGGCCAGGAGTGGAAGCTTTTTGACTAGTGCATCGAATTGTCCCGATGTAATGCTTTTCATATCCCTTCTCTTGCCAATGATCCGGATAATGTATTGAAATGAAAATATGAACGGCTTTTAATTCCAATTGACTTGCGGACCCACGTAATGGATGACCCTGTATACCATGACAGATCCCACAAGTTCTTAAAATCCAGTCTCATTCTACGAGTACTTGACTATTGATTAATTGGTTCCAGTCTCCTCTTTTTAAAGCTATAATCAGAGTTGGCCTTCGTCCCTTCTATTGTTTTCCGACATTTTTAAGCGTCTCCGTCTACACTCCAGTCGTCTTCTTGGTCTCCCCCCTCCAAGCACTTGATAATTTAATTGTCGTCACTTTAGGTCAACTTCAACCTCGTGCTTAGAATTCTAGAAAGTCTGTCATAATCGTTCGCGAACAGGTTCAGTTTAGCCGAATTGCAAGACGCAACAATTAGCGACTTTGTGTGCTCAACCAAACGTCGTTAATAGTTCCTCCAATCGCCGACCGCAAATCTGAGGGAATCATCGTCATCCACCTCAGGCACTTTCTGATCTCAGTATGTCATCGTATCTGCCAGAAATTCTTCGAAATCCAATCACCAAACAACCGCTATTTGAGCCTTAACTGCCACGAAGTTGATTTCGAGTTTTTTTTTTAAACAAAAATCACAAAAAATATAAACGTCCAAGTGGAACTATTAAAAAATATGCGAAAAAAAAAAAAAACAACAGTAGCACCTCAGCAGACCAATTGTTGAAAGTAAAACTCAATGAACCAAACCACTTTGCCATTCTCTCCATATGCCATATACAACACCAACCAGGTCGATACACCACTTTTTAGGTGACCAGCTACGCTGCCGCCGCCGCCACCGCCATCACCATCACGGTGACTGCGGCTGCGAATGTGTGTTCGCCACAAACGCCGAATGCCATTCAAAGCTTATCTTATCCCCCACCGCGAACAATCAAAAGCTACCACAAAACAGTGCCACACGAAGCAGAATCTTCTTGATACCCCAAAAAGATATGCACACGATGGTGGAAGCTTTTTGAAAGTCGCCTCGAAACTGTGACGTAATTGATAAAGCTTCAGGCTGTTCCCCGCCTCCCGCCCACGCCACCCATCGGCGCACAAGTGGGCGACCAACAATCGAGAAGCTACAGGGAAGAATACCTGACAAGACAACCCTTCGATGGTGATGCGATGTTATTTAACCAAAATCATTGAGATAAAGCAACCTCACGGCCTACAGCAGCAGTGAGTGCCACACTGCAGATAGGTACAACAAAATTGCATTCACTTGTCGAACACCACGATGCGACTTCACACACAGATACGAAGCACTGCGGAGTACTGGGAGAGGGAGCGATAGAGACACAGAGCGAAATGGATGACGATAGAGAGTAGGACAGGGAGTACGCGCGCGTCGATGTGTGTGTGCAAAGGGGAGTGGGGGCATGACATTCTAACAAGTATGCAAGATTCATTCCCCTCCGAACGACCAAAAAACGAAGCCCTTAAGCAACCATCGACGACGATGGTCGTTTCTTCTGCAACACACGGTTGTGTGTTCATTAAATGCCAACCACCGCGCCAGGCCAAGTCGTAAATAACAGAAGTCGTTCAGTAGACCAAAGTTGGGGAAATTTGAATTTCTGATCTCCACCAGCATCTCGTCAGTCGTAGCAGCAACAACCATCGACTCACAGTAGAGCGCACCCCAAAACAGCAATCGTAACAAGTTTACACTTCATTTTCTTCTCCTCTCTCAGTAAGTGGCTCTGTGTGTGCGTGCATGCGACCCCTCCACCACCCAGAAAGTCCCCCCACAATCCAATACCGTTGTACATACACACCAACAGTCGGGGGAACACCGACACACCGAAAAAATCTATTCATTCGTTTTCACTCTTCACTCAATTAGTGAAATAATGAAACTGGCAAGCAACCAGTCGTTCAGTGAGTGTGACCGCGTACGAAAGTGAAGTTTATGAGGAGCAGCCAGCAGATATACAAACTCAAAGATAGTTTACTTCAACGTTCGTGTGGTGTGTTAACTTCGTTCGTTTCATCGTTTCAATTCACTTCAAATTTGTCCAAAAATTTGTTGCCGTTTTCCTATAATATTCTGTTTTTTTTTTTTTTTAATTTTGATTTCGTTCCATTCATTATTCAATCTTGTTTAATGTCTGTTATCTGCCTCTTGTGATCAAAACACACACTTGTTAGTTCAGACAAATTCTCTGCAAAACTGACTGAAAGAAGAGAAATTCACGCAGAAAAAAAAAACACCACCAACTAAGGGAAAAAAACGAAAACTGAAAAAAGGATATCTTTATAGATACACAGACCAGAGACTCGAGTACTGTGTGCAGACCTTTCTCGAAATAATTCGAAAATTCTAAGCAGCATACGACCCAACACAGCGTTTGTGCGTGAGTGTGTTCCTCAGATTAACAGAAGCAGAAGAAATAAAAATAACGCAAAACAAAAAACAAAAATATATATATAAAGAAAAGCCGCAAATATCCAAGAGAGTGAGATCTAAAGTGAAAACTGACTTAGGCGCAGATACTTTGTGTGTACACACATATATATATATTTTGTTTTATCACTAGTGACGTGACACGGGTTAAATACACTTGGAAACAACCGACCAACCACCAATAAATAGAAAAGAAGAAATCGAATTGAACCTGCCCCGCTGTAGTTCATTTTTGTTTTTGTTTTTTGTTTTTTTTTTTTAGTTTTCTGTAGCTGGTCGTTTTGCACTGTTTCCATACACCATACACTCCCAATTAAGTGTGCGCTGTGTGTGCCTGCAGAAGAGACTATCTTGCTTAATTTCTGTACACAGATTATTTTTCTTGTTTCGAAAGAAAGCCGAGTGCGAGGGGCGCAGGAGAAAACTCTTAACATTTTGTAAAATTGTGAACTGAGGTCTTGGGCATCAGAGAACTGAAAAACACGTTTTCCAGTGCAAAAAATACCGAGTGTGCCAAAATCCAGCCAGAGTGTGAGATCAGAACTCAACCACGTACCGAGTGTCGCCTGGAAACCAAACCATATTGTGATTGAAAAAGTGCATTTGTCCGTGATTGCCGACCAAAGCAAAGATAAAAATAATTCAAAAGCGAAGAGCAAGTGTCTATTGCAGTCATTTTAATTGTTTTGTTTCGATTTTTTTTTTTTTTTTTTGTGAAAAAAGTGTGCCAGCAACGAAGAACAATTTCTGGCAGATTCGTTTGTTGTTGTTTTTTTTTCCTCAAACCATCACCATCAGCATCGTCTCGTCACCCACTGGTTCCCTTTCGTATCAGCGAATCGAAAGGGCATTCAGGAGAGCAGACACACTGTGCAGACGTCGTCATAGTGTCGAGCGCAACACAGTCTAGCCGACAAAACAAGAAAAGAAAAAAATTAGTCACTCTCGTCATCCAAAATTCTTGAGGAGCAAATTGAAGCATTCAATTGTGTGTGCTTGTGATTTTGGTGTTTTTGTAAATTTCACAAAACTAAGTCATCGCCTGAACATCACGCAGATACACACACAGCAAGATTTGAGTGAAAACTAAACGGAGAGGAAAAAAGTGAAGAAAATTTGAAAGGAAAATTCGTTGATTTGTCTCTCGCATATCGTGAAACGTGATAAACAAAAAGGCGTTCTTATGAAATCGGAAAACTGGATCGAATCCTACAATGAAAAGGTGAATACTTCTAAATTCTGCATTTTTTATTATTCTTTCTGCATGACTTTTCATACACATTTTAAGGCAGGCGTGTGTGTTTAGGAGCAGCGTTCACGTCTTTCCTGCGAAACATATGGTTGTCTGGTCGTCGTCGCAAGGGTTCGATGAATCCACTCTCTGCGAAGTAATTAAATTAAGTTAAATGCTCGAGGACGGCTGCAAGCAAAATAAAAAAAGAACGAAGAACCTTTCTAAAAATAGACTCGTCTTGACATTTCGGCGATAACAGCAAATGAAGTGGGTGTGTGTGGAGGAAGGAGTCTAGAACGTGTAACTTTACGTAAGAGATCCTCGTGTCTGGGGTGGGAGTTGGGGCGGCACATGCAAAGTGTTGTCAAGACATGAGATGATTGACGCAATGACCCCTATCATGCGGGGTCGTGTTGGCGGTCCGATTAGAGATGTGAGCCCATTTGTTTGCAAACTGAGTGCAATGACTGTGTCTTCAACGGAGCTGGAATACGGCAGGATGTGAAGCGTCAGTCGTACCGACTTTGAGTGCCAAGCCTTTGAAAAAACCATCCATATGGTGTCCAACTTCAAACAATGCGAGTCTAGGCAGTCACCTAGGCCCAGAAGATTAGAAATAGTACTATTGCTCGTTCAACTAGAATTTGGGCGTTCTCTATCATGCTTCATTTCTGGTTGACATATGGGTCGCAATAAGCTCAATGGAAATGCTGGAATGGTTGAATGCCTTTGTGGCTAAATTGTAAGCATCCATAAATGCTGTCTGGAAATGGAGCCTACCTGTTTACAACCAGGATATGTTGGAAGCCATTGACAACTGTTTCTTTGTTCATCAAAATTCAGAGCTATCGTTGGCCAAAAAGCCGACTTTCTTATTGCATTCTGAGGGTTGCCATGTGTCCTCTTTTCGGAGGCCATGTCCTCTTTTCTACCCCGTCGCGGAACGTCCAACAACCACAAGAAATTTGTAATTTTGAAAAGAGAAGAAAATCATCGCTCTCTGAGTTTAAAAGAAAAACAGAGCTATTACGAATCTGATAGAAAACATAGAACTGATAGTCTACCTGAAATGAGGTTATGATAGAGATCCCCAACTACCTCTCTTGCTCCTTAACAGGTTTCACAACCATTTTTAAATCGCTTCCTTAGCCAAATCTACCAATCGGCGAACGGCATTTACCTTATTTCGCGAATAACTGTCAACAATTCATGAATAACTGTCAAAAAGCCTCTGAAATCCATCGATGGATTAGAGATCAATCAGCTGTGAAGTTGTGCATCTCTATAAAACTTCATTTCTGGTGTCAAAACTCTGCTTTTTGTTTAAGTTTCTGCACCTGGTTTTTGTTTTCGTTTTGTTAAGGTAGATGACGTCCTCCAAGGTCCGGGATTTCTAAACCCTTTCTCCTACTCCAGCTCAGACAGCCATGGCAACCCTAACACATCTAAATCGTTTGACTGACAGCTTCCATTTGACAAATAGTCTTACTGCACCAGCTTAATTGACGGGGGTCATAATGCGGTTGTTTCGAATCGAGACCGGCAGTCTGCGTCTCTGGTTGGTTAGAGCTTTCTATTCGACGAGTGTCGAAATTGTCGAACCTTCTTGGGTGTCTGCCAAGATTTAAACCCAAAACCTCACAAGTCAGCTTTATCATTTTTAACCTAAACCAGCGGATGTCAGAATGGTTTCCTTTCGTTGATCCAAATTTGGATATCTCCTTCGATCTGTGGTCAGATTTTTACCAAATGTTTGACTTCACACAGCATAGCGGATGTTTGCATCCTCTTTGATCTAAAGTTTAGATTCCTTTTGGTTGACCAGGAGTCTGCAAGGCATTTCGAACAGAGTCCTTCATTTCCAACCACAGGCGACAGGTCGGATCTTTGCTGTTTCTTTGATCAAAACTATTCCAAATCACCTGTGGCAACATTTTGACAAATAAGACACAAGACTGAGTGAATACACTCTTTTATCATTTTTCTCTTCAACCAACAACTAAGATATGTTCTTGCTAAATATGGGTGTCTTGCGTATGTGGTCAGATTTTGACCATTGAACTACAAGGCTTTTGAAGGACTCCATTCACCTGTTTTCAAACACCAAGCAGCATGTCAAAAACTTTGCAAACAAAGTTTGCCTATTTAGCTAAAACGTTGCCTCAGACATCATCGTACCCTGATAACAATATTGATATCGTTTTCGGCCCGCATTCAGATCTTCGCCAATTTTGGACTTTGCCTTCACTTTGATCCAAATTTCGAGACCTTCACAAAAGGTCGGTGGCCAGTTTTGATCAATAAACTACAAGACAGACATCGTTAGTCATGTTAAAGATCAAGCATACCCTTCATCTCACTCGATTTTGAATTATTTGATCAGTTTAGAGATTCAAGTGCTATGCCAAGCGCTGCATTCGTTGGGTCTTACGGCCAGCATTTGGAGACCATTTCGCTGTCTTAATCTAGTCGTAAGCAACAGCCTAGTTTAATTGCTGTTTTAGTTTCAATTTTGACAAATTATTTGCATGTTCTCTGAGAGAATTTCAGATAGATCCGCTCAGTTGAAGAGCACATCTGACATCAAACATTCATGATGCAGCATCCAGTTCTTGTCCAATTCTTGGATCATCGTGACATCAAGCGTACAGGATGCAGCATCCTGTTTCACTCCTGTTCTTTGATCATCATGACACCAAGCATGCATGATGCAGCACCCTGTTTCTGTCATGTTCTTTGATCCAAATTTCGATTTCTGCTTCAGTCTGTGGTAACAATTCGTCTGATCATTCGTTAGCATAAATGAGCTCTTGCTTCCGTAACATCATTTAAAACCAATTTCCATCTCAGGCGCGATGTCTAGTTGGAAGCTGGTGACCAACGTTTGACGACAGTCTTAAGTATAGTCTTAAGCAATGCCCGCGCACTGAACTTAAATTAATGGCTGTTATGGCGTCTATTTTGTCAAATTACGGGCACTTTTCAAACTCAGTTATGTTTAGTCTGATCGTTGAGAGTCTGCTGTTGGACGAGCATTTCTGACGCCTCTGTTTGATCTAAATTTCGACATCTTTTTGGGTCTGGGGAAATGAGCTCCTGTCGAATGATCCTCTTGAATTTCATTTGAGACACATTTCTGCAGCCGAGCAAGTTGTTGAAAGTTTCTTTGATACTCGAAGTTTGGACACCTTTTTCTGACATAGCTTCAGCCTTAGACAGTCTTAGACTCGCTTAGTACATATTTTTCGGTCTTTATTTGACAAGCCCTGTCCACTTTTGAACCCTTAGCCGCAGCTCTTCACAGGCTATGCTCGTTTGATCAGAAATTTGGGACATTTGATACAATTTTGCGCTGGAATCTTGAATTAAAACGACAATAGCTGTTCACAAATGTTAAACACTTCTGTCGAAGCAACAATTTTGAACTTTGAGTCAAATTGTGCAGATGTCTTGGACAAGTAAGAGAGAGTTGCGGTAATCACTGTGCATGCTCAAATGTTCGAAATCAATCAAATAATAAGAACTCTGATGCAATTCCCATTCATGGATGAGGACCTAAAAGAAGACGATACCAATTTCAGGACACATTCAGCAACTCCTTCCAATTCCAAGCAATAGACCCAATGTCGGCCTGTGCTCGATTCGTCCCGGCCAAGGTCCCACGCATGTCCTAGAAACTACGTACCATCGTAAACCCAAAATGAGTTACCACACACGTGTACATGAATCCTACACGCGTCTTACAGTTTATAGACGTCCTCGTGCAGGAGTCCCCTGAGAGTGTATTTTTTTTTTCAATAATCAAACTCCTGGCGATGTGATTACTCGTAAAGCACATGGCGTAAAAAAGTGTCGTAAACCGTTTCCAATGTATCACAAAAAACGTGCAAATCCAGTAATCAGCCAGGAATGTTCCGCCAAGCCAACGAATGACCATCTGACAGCAGACCCCTGACAGGACACCCTGTTTTAATGCCATTCGACAACCATATTCGTCTGCCGCGTGCGTCGTAAAAATATCAAGTGCATTTCAATTGTGCGTGCGACTTAAGTTCGTCACGTTCCCCGCTCGAATGGGGAATGCATTCAAATGCCGCCTCACGATGGTTACGGTTGCTCGGTTGATTATAAATACCAAACTGTCAGCGCTGATAAACCAGAAATAATTCTTTCGCAAACAAATTTTATGAAAATTGACTCAATTTGTGCGCAAACAAATACACAATTTTCTGCGTTGTGTGGGAAGTAATTGACTGGGTTGCCGTCTGGAATTAGCAACCAAAACACGATGGGACTGAATGTGTGGGTGTCATTGAATCAAATAAATCCTATAGAAAATCCTTTAGTCCACGTGTATACATCTCGGCGAAGTGAAAAGTTATGCGCACAAAAGGGTTGCTGAGAAAAATGATGGCATTTCTCATGCCCTCGGAGCAGCAGTTCCATTTTATCTCATTTGTCTTCAAGAAAACAAATGTGTCCGGGGGGAAAAGTATTTTAATGGTCCAGCGTAGAATGCTCTCAACGAAGGCATATCAGGACATCGTATTGTCGTGGGTTGGTCTTTATTTAGACTGGTAAACATTTTAAGGTATTCTTGCTGTGGGCTGGTACACGGGCATCCATTTTGTGGCTACGAGAAGAGAATTAAATAAATT
The DNA here is from genome assembly GCA_905231855.2 of Eristalis tenax. Taxonomy (NCBI): domain Eukaryota; kingdom Metazoa; phylum Arthropoda; class Insecta; order Diptera; family Syrphidae; genus Eristalis; species Eristalis tenax. Next base: position 27,092,401 of record HG993127.1, read on the forward strand.
TTGGTTTCATTACGTTTCTTGGATCGCGCCACTATGTGTGGAAAGTAACATCTGTCAAGTGGTTGAAGGACTCGCTGACATTTCGACGCATATCGGCCCATAACTTGGTCATAACTTGGCGATCAAAGCGTCAAGAGTGTGTGAACAGCCTGCAAGATGTCCAACGGCGACAAATCACACGATCCGGGACACCAGTTCACATCACCAAATCGCGAGATAACTCGTCCAGGAAATTTCTCTTGCAATAAAGCCAAAACGGGTGTCGATGTTGTGTAAATTGTGGCACCGTCTTGTTCAAACAGCATGTCTTCCACATCAATAACCTCGGTCTACGTCAAAAAAAGTTGGGTGAACATTTGACTATAGTGATGACGGTGGTGGTTACACTGCGTTCCTCCTTTGCAAGGAAGTGTGAATCGATTACGCCACCAGACGCGCAGTGACATGTTGTGGATGGAACGATATCTCATGGGGATTTTCACTTCCCGAAATGAACCTCATACCCGCAGAAACTGTTGTCTGATGCGTGGTCATTCAATCGACGATGTTCAAGCACCCAATCGGAGTGATGTTCTACGCATCGCTTCGTCAGCTGGCTTCAAGGCTTGAGTGGATTAGGGTGCAGCTGCGAAAATATGACATAATGTGTCGTTGCTCAATCGATAGATTTGGATCTTCTTCAACACTTTCACTGACGGTGACCATATTTTGCTTTGTGGAGCGTACATTTCTAGGATGTATGAGTATATGCCTGACAGCAAGTCTTTCTCGAATTTGTTTTAAAGCTTTGCCTAGAGTTCACTCAGGTGGACGATTATGTCGACAATTATCTGCTCTTCTTCTCCTTCCTGGGGTGGGCCTGAAGTGGACCTGGGCTTCACCCAACGTGCCTCTTCAGCCAACCCGATCTCTCGCCAGCCGTCTTCATATTCGCGCACCTAGCCCGCTGAAGTCCCCGTCGACTTGTGTGCGCCACCTTACACCTGGACGTCTTCTTTTGCGTTGTCCCACAGGCTCATCGTTGAAGATCAGAGTCATTATCTCCCAGAACTTTTCGAAAAGAAAACGAAGCCGCTATTCTTGCACTAAATTTGGTCAACCCCTTACCCGTTCGTCGGCCGTCAATATATAGTAAAACTAGTAGTAGTAGAAAGGCCTGTCATCCGACATGGAGAATGTTATGCGTCGCTGTGTTTTTTCAAAAATAAAACTTCGGGAAACAGAATATGAAATGTTTATTCATACGAAACAAAACATTTCCTAAAAAAAAATAAAAGAAAAATTAATCCGCAGGAACCGTGAGCAACGCACCAGCCCACTCGGCCAACGGACCCATTAACTTTCGAGGTTTTTTTCACATCGCTTTATATAAGGTGATTCGAAACCTTATACTAAACTTGCAGTCTAAGCGTGCAGTCTCGGATGACAGCTCGGCTTGACGCAAAATGGTTGGTCTCAACTCTGGTCCACATGAAGGGTGACCCTATATTTTATATTAGGGTTACCTTTTTCAGTCTTAACTATTTTTAAGCAAAGCTGACGTTTAGACATTCTTGGTTTCGTCTTGCAACTACTGAGAACGATTGCTTTCTTCAAAAGTGCTTGGTGCTGTTTTGACATACGTTCAAGTCGAATGTGTTGTGCCATAAGCTTGGAGTTGAAGGTTTTTCGGACTTGTTCAGGTTTTCTTCCTCTTCTTCGACTGTAAGCCTCATAATTCGAGTTCACCGGCTTCAAATTACTCTCTCTCTCTCTCTCCCTCTCTATCTATCCTTTTCTCACTCGTCCTTCTCTCTCTCTCTCTCTCTATTCCTATCTATTTCTTCTTCTATCCCTTTCATCTCTCGTTCTGTCCCTCTCTTTCTGTCTATCCCTCTGGTTTTTTTTCTCTCTCTCTGTCTATCTATCTCTGTCTCTCTTTCTGTCTACAGTGCCCTTCTCTCCCTCTCTCTATACAATGCACAAGTGAGGACCCAAGTGTTTTGATGCTTCTATGTTTAAGTTCTTATATAGGTGGCGCTACAGCCCATGGAGCGCCAGGGCCTAGCTTCTCAGCAGCCACTCGTGTTGTGCGTGCTATTGTCCTCTCACGAGTGGAAGAGACCCACGGTCTTATTCCGACTGCGAACGGCCAATTTTGGGAATCTTTTTCTAGCGTTATACTCTTTGAACATTGTCAGTGACTCGAAAGAGGTGGCGGTGGTGGGAGTATTCTCCTCGTACCGCGAATCGAACCTCGGCTGCGGAGGCTCAAGTGCGTTGGGTTCGACGCACCAACCAACCACCGCCGCCGCTCTCAGTCCCGTCTTATTTCCGACCAATGTCGCAAAAAGAGTTCAGTATTCACTCTCCAAGAGGCAAAGTAGCACTGACTTACCTGACAGACCCGCCAAGTAGCGGCCATTCAATTCGAACAAAAACAATCCGAGTTGCGCAGCATTTAAATCAAATTACAGCTGCTTCTGCCCCACCCATCCGATGATAACCATCGCGCATCATACGACTGGCGAGCAGTTCAAATTAATAATTGTAACCCACCACTCGTGGCCATGTCACCGGATTCGGTTCGGACTTCAATCAATTGTGAGAGGCTCATACTTGGCGATCCAAGCGTAATTATAGATAATACATTTTTCTCTCGAATTTCCATACCGACTAATTTCAGATGAAGCAAAAAAAAAAAAAACGAACGCCATTGAAAATTTATTTGAATGAAGTGTCCTTACATAAGATCTCTGCCCCGGTTGCCGGCCATTTGCATGACCAATATGCATCCGCAAGGCATGTACGATTTCAATTGCACACAGCGCTCCGTTGAATCACACTAAAACCAAATACTCAGATGTGTTTAGTCGATTGTGGAGATGACACACAGTCGGCGCACATCGGCTCACAGACACTCGCTACATTTATGGTGCGCTAGTGCACGGTGGTTTTTTTTTGACTGATTTCCATTCAAACGATTATAAATGAAGTTATTACTCATATCAATTATTGTGAAGAATACACGCCACGTAGTGGGGCTACAAGCAGAGCTTTTGCAATTGCCACGCCACACGATACACTTCTGTTTGCCCGCCTGGCGGGGCTACACGCTCGTACACTTTTGAGGAAACAAATATTCAGTGGTGTGCGCGAGCAGCAATTCGCACTGCTGAGGTATAATATTAAAATTACACTTAATTGATGATTTTTCGTCGCCGACATTAGGCCGACGGCTGTGGACTGCAATTACGTGCGCACTCTGTCAGCGAAGTCGGACGCATGTTGCTCCCAATAAAGGGCATTTTTTGTGTTGCGGTTTGATCATTTTCCTCGAATGTTCTGGAAGGCGGGCGCGCACCGTGCCCAGTGGAAATTGATAAACAAGCACGCTTCGGGGAAACATGTCGCTTAGTACTCGCGAGAATCGAATCGCGTCTGATGACCGACGATTGTTGGGTCTTGTGAAATTCGTTTGAGAACAAAACATGTGTGCTTGAAGAACCGATCCAACCATATCCGCGTTAATTTGCGTTTTTTTGCAGACCTTGTGGTTCCTAAAATCTGCCTTTCATGCGTGGACTGTATTTGAAATAAAATTATTTGTATACAGGAAGTCGTTGTACACACGCGTGTGGGGCATGTGGGGGAAATTGCCTCACTTTGGGGTATCTAAGCCAAAGCAGATGTAGCAGATGTCTGCGCAGGAGAGGAGCCGGTTCACGCACAGGGAATGTATGTGATGCCAATTGTGGGCAAATGGTGGCCTTTGCTTATCCTGCATTCGTCAGTAAGCTAGATAAACCGGATGTGATCAGATGTATGACTCAGATCGTTGTCTGATTTTAGTTCTGAACGTCTATCAATCAATGTCGGTTGGGTGACGGGTAGACGGTCATTAGCCTCGTCTCACGTACCTTGCATCCTGTTCGAAAAAATATGCCGTGTGCCACTCCGATGACCCGTTGGTTAGTTCCCGAAACGTGCGACTATTGAATATACTCCACGGCACCACGTCTCTCGTCCTGATTCAATGACGGTGCTCAGGGGGAGCAGTGGTCAGAAAGAAGCTTCTAAATAATCGCTTGTCGAAAATGAGGTACCGTCAAGTCATGAAAGAACGAAATGTCAAATGAGCACCCTGTCCGTCGCATCAACATTACCCAAGAGGTAGCTCTGTGACTCCCAATGTGCCTATTGCAGAAGGTCCATCTCGGCATGTAGCTCGACACAGCAACAAGAAGAAAGAGGGACAAGCTCTAAGCCAGGTTCTGCAACAGATCCCTTCTTTGTTGTCATTACTATGTCCCCCAATGGTTGGGGGACATAGTAACCCCATTGGGATGACTTGGTCTTTCTACAGGAGATTCGATCCTCACCCAAGGCCCCAGACATCGCGCGTCGTCGTCTTCCACCAAACACTCGCTTGCTCAACATGTTTCCATTTGCCGTGATAGCCACTACTTCCGAGACCAAGTTTTTCTGGTGTCCTTTAATCGAGCTCGAGCTTTTCGAGAATGTTCCTGACTCAAAATTCCAATTGCGTGCTCTAGGCCTCCGCGTGTCCTTCAAATAAAAAACGAAGCAGGACACCAGGAAACACATTTGATTTTTCTGGTTTGTAAAGACTCTCGACTCGTGTACGACCAACCAGACCGTGGTGGACTGGGACCATTATTTTTCAGCCAACACTCGTGCTTGCGTTTCTAGAGTATTGTCAGCGATTCGGAGGATCTGCAACCGTGAATGGTTGTTCATGTTGGGCAACGGACATTTGCAACCACCTCCAACATCACGGCACTTCCTCTCCTCGACAAAACAAACAAAATCAGCTCCCCATGGCTGAACAAAATTCTGACACGGATATGGGTATCATGGTTGAAATAACCCCCTGCATCCTGTGGCAGCCACTCGGGTAGCCAGCCTCTCGGGTCTATGGGAACAGGAAAGCCCACTGTGTTCTCTGCAATCGCAAGCCACCTCATCTATCATCTGTCAAATCAGTCAAGCAAATGGATTATATCTGAATTGGGCAACGTCCAAAGATTCGCCTGATAAGTAGCCCAACAAGAACCAATCAAATGTGTCGATTATCAAAAGCGCTTCCGACTCACATTCGTCGGTATTTGGTTGACTTTCGAAATGTTCCCACAACTCTTAGCAGGGTACGCCACTCATGTGATGCCGCATATTCTGGGTGTCATGTGCAGTGGAAACGTGACAGCGTCTAGCTTTCGCAGTGACACTTTCTGTTTTAAACGACACGCAGATACTAATTGACTATTTGATAGGCTTTCTCTGCATTTTTATCGTCACATCGAGAAACAACAGAAAAAGCCCTCCACACCACATCGATTTTCTTTGTTTTGCGACACTCAGCACTTCGTTCAGAATAAACAGGAGTATTTGTAGTTTCGTTGGCGCACAATTCGATTGCGAAACTTTGTCAATAGCGCAGCACTTGTGTTTGGTTAGTTGTTACTTCGATTGGCCTGCAATCACCATCGAACATGTGCGGGGGCAAGGCAATCAGCAGGGAACATGAAATATAGATCAGGCATTGCGTTCGACTTGGAATTGGTAAATATTTGTCCCTTTAGGGGCCAAGCCAAGGTCAGTGGTTCGGTTCTGAGCAAGTATAGGGGAACGATTGTTCGGAGTGTTGCTTGTGTTCTTCGCATTTCCCGGGGCGGTGGCTGAAGTGATGGCGAAGAGGGGTCGTTCGTGACAGCTGCCGTAGTTGAGAACTGCCTTAACATGCGAAAAGCAAGGCATTTAGTTCCCCTCAAACGTAGTTCTCGCTGTAGACTGCTGCGCTCATTTTCCTCATCATTGGACGCGATGGACTCAAATTGTTGGTCAAGTTGACCGGCGTTTAAAAGCCTTCCTATCTTCTCCTTCGCTGGCTGAGCTTGTTCTACACTCTTACAGGGTTCTGCGGGTCCAAAAAGACAGCAAGGACCGTAACCTACACACACAACATGTCCCTCACGTGGTTTCGGCTCCGACGCTAAGATAGTGCTATGCGTTAAGCTGGATCCACATTTTCGGCTCCTTTGTGGCACGCAGGCGTCTTAAAACAGCGACGAGGAATGCCCCCGAAGAGTACTTATAACAATATTGTGTTCCGCAAACGTACTTGTCGTGCCTCAGCATTTGCGGCGCAGTAATATTTACGCCTTAAATGCCCATGGCAATGTGCCTAATAGCTGTCGAGCGAGCATATTCTGCCGTAATTATTCTGCAGCGTTACCGCGCATTCCTTTCTTCCGCAAATTATACCGGCAAGGTTCCACAACGTTACCGCGTGTCCTTTTTCTGCAGAAAATTAAACCTGTTCCGGAACGTTACTGCGTGTCCCGTTTCTGCCGCAAATTACAGCGGCAAGGTTCCGCTGCGTTAACGCGCTTTTTTGTTTCTGCTGCAATAACAGCAGCAAGGTTCCGCAGCGTTACCGCGTGTCTCTTTTCTGTCGCTAATAACAGCAGCAAGGTTCCGCAGCGTTACCGCGTGTCCCTTTTCCGCCGCAAATAACAGCAGCAAGGTTCTGCGGCGTTACCGCGTGTCCCTTTTCTGCCGCAAATAACAGCAACAAGGTTTTGCGACGTTACCGCGCGTCCTTTTTCTGCCAGAGAGTCTTGTTTGAATGTTCGGCAACGTTACCGCTTGTCGTAAATATACGCAAGGGCTTGAGTTTGCTGCAACGCTGTTACGCCTCATGTGTCTAGTCAACATTCTGCGGATAGACGATGCTGCCGTCGGTTGGTTCTCGCACAGGGTCGACAATTAAGAAGACGGGGCATCCACATGAACCTAGTTGGCGGTAAGGTTCCCTTAACCACACCATCCCGAAAATTGAGACTCGCAACCTCCACCAGATAAAGCGTAAATTCCCAGTGACATGTCTCCCTCTGCACATAATTTCCGCCACGGAGCCCCACAGTTTCCCATAAGTCTACAGTCACACGTTTACGTAAGCGACCTCAGCGCAAATAGCACTTGAGTCGCGCACTGACAATGCTGTTGCCCGCTTCATGTTTGCACAGTTTGCCCGCGAATCGATACGAAGCAGAAGTGAAAACAAAAATAAATCGATAATAATTATCGAAACGGCAAGCGGCGTTAATGACTGTTGTAACACAAAGCTCTGTCTTTTGATCGATGCGAGCCTAATTGAATTTGTTTCCTCCGCCTCCTCGGTCTCCAGGCGTTCTGCGAAGCCGACTAATATGCAATTATCAAATACGCATATTAGGATTAGAGCTGTCAATAGGCACAACGAAATGGATACGCCCAGGCGTGAGTGTGAGCAGCGATGCGTCTTTGAAGTTCGACTCACCTTGAGTCGACCGTCAGTCCAGCAGTGAATTGACGCAGCACAAGCGCCACTCAGAAGGATTACTCGGAAAAAGATTTCACGAGTTAAGCAGAAAATTCGATACAATTCGATGGTGTCACATCCAAACACCAGCGCAAGGGTTCTCGGATTCCAGGAACGGATTCGTGTGTCCTTTCTCAGCGTTCCCACGAAGCGAATGTATTCCATGTCACAAGGTGCTCGATCCCGAGAAAGACCCGCATCACCGAGGTCTATCGATGTCGCTTCACTGGGATTGGATGGTGCGCCAGCACCCCCATTGTTTCAATTTGGAAATGTACGAAACAATCTGCTGTGCAAATAGGTTTTATAAATGTCAATCGGTCCTTGGGTTTCCGCTCGTTGTTTATTGACATATGCGGCCCTCCAGATAAGGCGGGGCCCTCTCGAGGGTAGAGAGGGAGTCATCCTTGAAATGTGTGTCTAGCATGATTTCGCAATTGGATTGGGTATCAATATTTATTAATTTACTTGTGAAATGCTTTCGTGCGTTTGCCGATGTGGAGTGGGCGTGGGACTTAAAGGCTTGCTGACCTGTAGCTCGGCGATGAGAGGGACGTAACAGAGAGTCCTTGTTGTCGACTCCCACGCCTCTGGAGAGTTGTTTCGAGGGAAACGCAATCAGTTGGCTTCATTTGAACTAATTTAGTTTGGGAAATGTAAACCTTTTCTAGCGATGAATTGGTGTGGCGATGTTGCAATTATTTGATCTGGTTTGCTTGATACTGAGCGTTAATTAGTTAGATTCACTTCGCTTTGTTTAAATGTGTGCAGAAAGCAATCGTTGCGAATGATGGCACTGTGGGCGTCGGAGTGAGACCAATCAGATAAAGTGAAGTGACTGCAACTGATGGACACTTGTCACTTAGCGCTGCTGATAGCTCAGTTGACAACCCCCCGCCCCCCAGCTAAGGGTATAAAATTGTTCAATTTTGATGCAAACACGTACTTCAACTTTATTGATGGTCGCTCCGCGTCAACAGGTCGGCCAACATTTACATTTTTGTCATGGTGAAGTTCGCAAAAGCTGTAGAAGCAAGTCCTAGGCTAGGCTATGTCACCCCTATAATTAGTCCTACGTCAGCACAAGTGTAAAATTTGGAAATGTCTACTTTAAGGGCACTTCTTCCAGACAGACAGATAGTGCGTGAGGTTCTCAGTGGTTCGAGGTGGACCTGGGCCTTAACCAAATAGCCTGGACAGCTGTCGCCAGTTATGAACCGCCAATTGATTGAGGTTCTCCTTCACTTGTGTAAGCCACAAGGCGTTATCTGTTACATTGTCCCAGAGGCGGAAGACTGTGCGTACTGCAGTTTACAAATTCAGGTGAAGATATTTAATATTGAATTTCCTGTGCCATCAGCGAACCTGTCAAAGGACCGACGCTATACACGAGTCCGCAGGAATTAAAAACCTCTCTAAGTCCACATTGTGGCGAATTTCACATGGCGAAAAATCATGGCCAGAATCAGCGAAAGCCTCTTGGGCACTGGAAGAGCCGCAACAGGTCCGAAGTGGTTGCACGGTTTCGTGTTTTGTAGTTTCAAGCGGAAATTCGAATTGGAAATACCGGAATCCTGCGTCAAAACTCTAGAACTAGATGCTAAAGCATGCAAAATTCGAATTTCTCACAGGAGCTACTAACCTAAGGAAATAAGAAGCAAGCGGAACCTCCGCTATAAAGCTCAAGTCGGCTTGTTTTCGTCATAATGGCAATTGATCGCAAATGGAAGACAAATCAGTCTTGATGGCTGGAAGCAGAGTTCCCGACACCGTCAAAGATAGAAGGCAGCCCTAGCCTAGGCTATGATGGTCCATAGGCCTGTAAAGCCCCTGGATATTTCACTCTGGACCTGGAATACTGCATCTAGGTACATCACTCGTTAAGGCAGTTATGAAGTTTGTCCGCCTGGGCCTGCATCCCCAGTGACATGAAATTACCTCTTTGTGGAGATCCGCCACATTTATTTCGGTTCTGTCGGGTGACTTTGACATTCTTGCTGAGCAATGGCAACAGGCTCAAATTAAATTAGCTTCATAAGAAGCTAAGGTTGGCGGTAATAATGTGAGCGCCTCGTTTGTGAGCTTCTCGGCTTGAGGGTCTTGAGGGGACACTGTCTCATGATTGAACATGACTCGACGCTATAACACTCGGCTTGTGGAAGCCCAATCAGAAGTATACAAAGCACTTATACCTTCCCAAATCTGGCGTCTTATAGACACTCACATGGTCTACGTCATGGACACCTCAGTGTGCTGTCATGGGCATCAGCAGTCTGCTTCACACCATCACACTACTCTACGTCGAAAGTCCCAAATTATTCGTCTTAAGGCGTAGACTGAAATCCCGCTGATCCAAGTGGCAGAACAAGGATGACCAGGAGAGGAAATGGAAGGAAATTGTTTACGTTAAATTGACCGAGTCCAAAGGAAGCTTCAAGAAACCCTTCAACATCAACAGAAAGGCGCTTGATGTGATAAACCGTTGGGCGCCACGGCGAATGACTAATGCCCCAGCCACTAGAAATGTGTATGGTTTGAAATTAAAACGTTATAAATCAATCAAAGAGTCATTCTCTCATCGAATTGGATCTCTGTTCGAAATGCAGTCCATCATTGAAGTGACAACATGAGTTTGGTTCAAGAGAAGAACAACCTGGATTTTGGATTTTTTGACAATCGGGAACTATCTAGGGCTTAGTTGCTGGGCTTTTCCAGGCACTAAGGCGACTATAAGCCTGTCACTCTTTCCCTCCCTCACTTTTCTCTCTATGTATTTAACTCTCCATATCTCTTTCTCTCTCTCTCTCTCTCTCTCTCTCTATATCTATCTATTTATCTCTATCTCTCTCAGACACTTTCCCCCCTCTCTCTCGCACAGTTTTTTTTCTCTCTTGCTCTCTCTCTTTCTATCTCTCTCTCTCTAAAGGAACAATCGAAAAATAGGAGAGTTTTTCTACAGAAATTGGACTCAAGTCCACCTGTCTTCGTCCCAAACCACAGCGCGCTTGGCTTCCGAAGCTATTTGGCCTAAAACTCTCTCTCTTATAAGGCTTGTGTGACCTCTATGCACGGGGTCGTTCTTGAAACCAGTGCACTTTGCTAGGGCGGAGGAGTGAATTCAATCATGGACAACCTTCTTGGCTGGGCTCCACAGTTCGAGAACCAACTGAGAAGCATTTCATTTTTGCCATTCTTAAACTGCCAGTCAATTTCTTGGCACCTTCCTATGCAAATGATGTCACATTCCAACAATTCCAGCGACGAAAAGTCACGAATTGCCCACAGCATGTGGTGGCGTCGTGGGAGATTGTGTGCAGATCATTCGACTTCCAACTGAGCCTGCTGCGACCACCATCCTTGACATGCAATACTCCCCCATGTCGGTGATTAGCCCGACACACCCTCGACTTGGCAGAATATCTTCTCGCTGCACACCTTCAACAGGCACCAGCTGCCCCCACCGTGCCGCTGTCCAACTGCCAAGAAGTCATCAACCTTTTCGCTCAAATCTAGCTTAACCCACTTCAATGAAACAACGCCGAGCGAGAAAACAAAAACAACGAACGGAAAAAATGAAAAGAAACAAATTGCAAGATTTGTATCTCAGAGTAAAACAGAATTGTGTGTGTGTGGTGTTTTCAAGCCACCTCCGGGCATGTGGCATACAGCCATCCATTCGCCAATTTAGATTAAAGTTTGTTGCCGAGTTATTAACCTTTTGAACAAAATATTTTTATTTCTCTTCGCCGGGGCATCGGCGGCGGGCTTTGGTTGGTTTTGTAATTTCCTCCACTGCCCGTGTGTACCTGTTCTGCTTCGAAATGCTAAAACAGAACACGAAAAGCGAATGCCGGGCCGCGAAATCGCTTGCGGCTGCAGTAAATTTTATCGAATGTACCTCAATCGAAGAATAAGCAAGGCACACAGATACGATATTTTGAAATTTGATTTATTCGCCGCGCGCTCAGTCCTTGGGTGGCAACAGACACCTTAGCCGCAAATGCGGCATGATGGGGGGTTGGGAGCATTGGCACAGTAACTCATAAATGAATGAGCACCAGTATTCCTTTGCAATCCGTACACAATTACATCGAGGTGGTTTCGCGAGCACCTGAGGTCGACCCAGTTAACAAGCGATGGGATTAATCTTTGTGACTTCAGCCCGCTGTGCGGCAATGTGCTTGTAGAGCGCCACACCGCCCCTCCGTTCATTAAGTGCTCGAGTCGCGGTTGCCGGTAATGGAGAACCGATAGTCTTGAGGTGCTGTCATAGATTCGCAGGTACACCGCACATGGTGTTAATCACAGGCATATGCGGGCATTCCCACTCGGTGGGTAGCGTTGTGGGGGAGTGCAGCAGGTCGGTGCACGACATCGATCGGGGAGTCAGCAGGGTCTTGTTTGGGAACCTAGATGGTCTGAGTGTCATTGAACTGATGGCTCTTTCGAGTCGTCGTTGATGCTTCTGGTCGGTGAACAAGCGAGTGAAAGGAAAGGCTGGCACTGAGTGATGACATCTCAGACTGTCTGTGAGAGTCCTAGCGGTCACTGAGCTTGCCCCACTGCAGAGATGACGAAGTTGAGAAGACCAGGCATCACTCTCTCTGCTAGTAGTCTTTCTTCTTTGTTGTGTGTCGCTAGAGTCCCGGTTGACCTGGGCCTCAACCAACAACCCCCTCGAACTAGCGCGGTCTCCTGCTAGCTGCCTCCAGCTCCGCATGCCATGTTGGTTGAGGTCCTTTTCTACTTGGGTAGTGCCCCACCTTACACTGCGTTGCATGCACCTACTGGCTTATGAAATAAAAGTGCACTGTCCTGAAGTCAGCCACTTGAAGACTAAAGCATGTTTTCTGAGCACCAGGTCAAAGCAAAACAGCCAGTCTCCATATTTCAATAAGTTACTTGCGCTTAAGATAGTCGCAGTTGAACTCAATCGGATCACAAAAACAAGGGCTTCCACTGTTCACTGCTGCAGTCTGCACTCAATGACACGGTATCTCATTCCTCCACATCAACACCGATGTGGGCCTTTCAAAAACGTTTTTGATCATCATTTGTGTCTCCTCGAAAGCATCACAAATTTACGGCAACGCGAGAACATTCTTCGAATTTCGAAAACACTTTTGTAAATGTTGTGCATTTGTTTTCAGTGGTGGTCGCATCTATTTTTACCCCGAACCGAAGCCAACCTATGATGGCTTCTATTTCTCTTCGCTGTTGTTAGACTCCTCTCTAGCCCGATGATATTTAAAACCTGCATCAATGTTTAAAAATAGTGGCGGCAGAGAGTGTTCGTCGGTGGATTGGTTTTACGCAACCACAGTCACTCTAGCAATCTCTGGGGAACAGCTGATAAATGTTGGCATCTAGCAAGCATAAAGGATATTGACACAGAAGATGGCACTTATTTTGGCAATGACTTTAAATTCTGTTTGATGAATTTACACAACGCACTGTGTGGCCCAGCGATTTGGTAAACAAATAAGTCTGCATCTCGCATCGTCGCATACATCTCGTAGACATTTGCATTCACGACCGCGAATTAGTATTTGTGTCGAAAATAAATAAGTCATTTCGTATTCAGTTTCATGGTGATTAATCGAATTTGAGGGGTTTTTTGTTTTTTTTTTTTCGCTCGATTTTAGCTCATTATCGAGTTTATTGTTTTTTTTTTGTTTGTCGAGGAACCCTTTAACAATGATTGACATACGCGACGACGCGGCACGTTGAGTCCATGAGTCGTTTCGACCGGTTTTTGCTATTCTCGATTAAAATATTCATCGAAATTTGCAAAATGTTTGCCTTCATTTCCGAGCCGTTTGATGATGAATATTTGCATGGGAATGAGGAAAAAGAGAATCGGTTTGATGCGTTTGAACGCTATATCCTGTGACGTCGATGTTGGTGCAAGATCTGATTCTCACATCTTGAGATATCTGATTTTGAGATCTTAACAGTCTTAAGGCCCAGCCATGGCTGCTGTGAATAAAATTCCGCCCAAACTTCCTCTCGGATTGGAAGGCAAAAGGGAAAAGGTTCGAAGGGAATTTTAGTCACAATAACCCCGAATCTTTGGTGAACTTACGCAATCGAGGGGATTCACACTGTCCAAGGTACCACATTCCTCAGTTTCGTTAAATCATTTGAAGTTTCGTTAAGTCATTTGAAGTCTCGTTGAATCATTTGAAGTATCGTTGAATCATATGAAGTTTCGTTGAATCATTTGAAGTTTCGTTGAATCATATGAAGTTTCGTTGAATCATATGAAGTTTCGTTGAATCATTTGAAGTTTCGTTGACTCATTTGAAGTTTCGATAATTGCTGCTGGAATATAGGCAAATTTCCCAGAAGCAATGATTCGAACTTTGACGTTTGATACTGATTCTGGTTACTTTTCGTTTGGTTCTGACATGAGCCTTAATTTGCTTCAGTCTATTCATATTGGTTTTAGTCGCAAGACGAAGTTGATGCCAATGACTTTACAAAGAAAGCTCACAAGTGGACTTTCGGGTTGGGTCGGGAAGGGGGCTGCTAGTGAATTCACCAGAATTCACCACTTAGACCATGTTGGTCCATTGTGATGCCCACAGTCAGTCTACTGCCACCGATCGACCACTCCAATGATGAAAATAGTGACCGGACCAGATTAAAAAAACCGAGTAAGGGCGCGTTTCTTAGCTTTCTCTGGGATTCGAACTGGGAACCCCACAAAGCAAGGGCATTGACTTAACCAACTGCTCCATCCAGTCGTCTTTGATTGCATACAACATAATACGTCACGGGAACAATTATCGGGTTCGATTTATGGAATGTTCGAGTTCTGTATAATATGGAGACATTTAAGTCTTGCCCCTCTTGCCTTGAAACACTTGTTCAACTTTAGAATGTTCGACTTGCAGAGGTGTGACAGTAGTCAGGCTTCGTCGAGTTCGTTCAAACGCAGAATAACTCACGCCAACGAATGATTTTTGGGCCTAACAAAAAATTGAATAACAGAGGCCTCTCTCGAAAGACCAAGTCGACATTGATCACCCCAGATGTACTCTACGGCGCACGCCATTGACAATTTCAAAATGAAATTACGATATCGTTCGTCTCATCGTTCTGCGTGCGGTATTTGGTGCGGCAGTCGTTGACGGCGTCTATATGTTCAAGTCCCTAGACAAACGACTACTGTTTCGCACGACTGAGGTGTATGAGCATACACAGACCCAGAAATCCTTGGGCGAATCCAATCATTGACGTTTGTCGCAGCTCAGAATTTAGAGAAGTGTTTCAATCCACGCGGTAATCTGATCCTAAGCTGGTCATTACAGCTCCACACACTACGTGTCCCGTATTTCATCTCATCTACCTTTCCCAAGCTTTAGTCAAGCCATGTTCTGAGCACTTAAGATCGTCTGCATGATGAAATTCCAGGTTTTCCCCAAAAAACACAGCCAAACAAACTGACGGGTTCTTCAGAAGTCCCATCCGATAGAAGCCCACCAAAAACCATACCATTTTCTCCAATAAATCACCAGTCGACGTCAGTAGCACACATCCGCGCCGTTCCCAAACAAGACAAGATCAATATCTCGAGACATCAACATCTTGTGGGTTTCGTTTCCAACGCACGCTGTTCCCCAAGCAGCTTGCGAAGTCGTAAAATCATCCCCTCGAGCATAAAGTTGACTGTTCCTCTATTCCGCCTGAGAGTTTATCTCTTTATGCAAATGCCCATACTACACATGTCTGGAGGCCAAACTACAGTCCACCGTGTGCAGGCAACTCATTATCCTTGAATATCCGATCCGAATCTAAATTTCGAAAGTTTGTGATTTGAATGAAATGAAAAGTACAAACAAACGAAAACAACAGAATTATTTACATTTTCCAAAGGAGACCGAAGACACCACTCCTCTGGCTGTATGCCGGTCACGTGGGAATCTTCTCACTTGCCATCACGTCAGTCGAATCTGATGCAAATTTGGTTGCTGTTTCTGAACTTTTTGTCTATTTTTAGATGATGTTGTGGAAGGTGCTACGATGTTTAGTTCTTCATAACAAACGAGTGGACGTTGATATTTCAAGGCCGTGCCTGAGGTGTCGAACTGAAGATGACTCAGCTACAGTTCGACTTTTGACGGGTCTTGAAACATAGGCCGACACCAGGGCTGATACAATGTCTGTACCGAATTTGGATCACGTGTCAGAAGGAATATGAAATGAAAATTTAGGAGCCTTGACAGACCTAGAAATTGGTTCATGCTAATAAGGCCATGCTGATGCTGTTCCTGATACGCTTTTCGTGATCTCAAAAAGCTGAACCAAACTGTGTTGGCTGCTCTTCACATTTTGCATGACACGTAGGCTTTTTGGACCCGTGAAGGAAATTAAATTGGTTGCTGTGGCTCTCGTGACCTACATTGTTGTCAAGAAAACCCATTTAATTTCCCATGGGTCCAAAAAGCCTAGGTGTCGTGCAAAGGATTAATACGAAAACCCTTAGAAAAGAGCCCTGCGAAGTAAGGCGGCAGTTGAACTTTGCTTCTTGTCCTAAAGTGTGAGCAGACATTCTATCATCAAACTGGATTACATAATTCACAAAATGCCTTATTTTGCTTGGCCTAAATACGACGGTGAAACGAAGTCGAAATCTAGACAGCCTCCAAGTTGTACTGGAAATCAGGGACCTCGTGGTGACGGTGGAACGAGGTCTAAATCACGTCAGCCTCCAAGCTAGACTGCAAACGAGGTGACGAGAGATCTTAGACCAACAAGTCTTCTTCAGGGTGCTAAAGAAACTAAATCCTTCAGACGTCTGATCAGTATGCTAGATAGATTGGAGCGTCGTCTCTGGTCATGTCAGCTCCAATTCATGTGGGTTCAGACGACCCAACCACTTACCTGATGCTTAATCTGTTCAATAAATGCAGCTGCTGAGCTATCAAATATGTGCTAAACGAACTTGTAGATTGAAGACCACCCGAGTTACTATTCATTTCATCCACACACCTAGTTTTTGTGTAAAAGTTTCCTGCGTGCTTTCTTTAGAGGAGGAGAACTTTAGTTTGGCAACATTGCTGTCGATGGCAGCTGATTTGACAGTTCCCCCTTGCTTTGAAGTTGATTTATTTTGGCAGCTAATAGACACCGAGCAACGATTACAAATTTATTTTGCAAACCCTACTTCAATTGGATATATTCAATCTAAAGCCGTTGTCGAAAGACCGTTACATCCAGAAAGGGTAACATTTAGTGCGTCTTCGTCACAACATATACAGATACATACAGAAACTACCTTTTTCGTGTAACACTTAGTCCAGGAAGCCAGAATTCGACGCCTTTACAGCCTTATGTACTGCAAAGACTCCCGCCAGCAAATCATTTTTACTTAATTACTGATGTGCACACCATCTTATGTACTTCCCCGTTTTAATGAATTGTCCATCCATTTCTGCACTAACCGTACTCGAATTTGTGATGGCAACTGAAAAGCACAAGTTTCGAGATACGTGCATGACCAAGAGCTCAAACGATTGAAGTGAAAGTGAATAGCATGCAAAATTCTGATCCTTTTTTGGAGCGCACACCAATTGCCGACCAAAAATACTGACTCACATTTGAATTCCTCACGAGTTCATTGCTAGCGAACAACAAACGTCATGAGAAAGTCAATTTTTCATGTGTGTCTCAGATGTGTTGCAAATTTAGATTTTTGCTGCTTGGCTGTTGCTTCTCAGTCTATGACGGTTTTCTCATTTTGGCAACACCTTTGCGTCTGTTTAACGAACTCGCAGTTCTATTTTTGCCGTGAACATTCATTCTTATCTGCGAAATTGTTTGATCTGATTCATAATGGAGGCACGTCTGTGGAATGGTTTTCTGATATGTGTCGAATTTTATTTTAGATGGATTGGTTGGATGGAGGTTGTTCTCTAGCGTGGCCTGATTGGTCAAGGTTTGAAGTTTCCTGCTGTAGCTTGAGTTCCATCATCAAAAATGGAGACCTTCGACTGTACCTCATTTCTACACATAATTGTTTTAACTTAAATTCAGCCCTAGTAGACCTTGCGTCACATCGCTTGACCGTAGAAGACCAATCGAGGGGAAGGCTTAAATGCCCGAAGTGTCTGAAATGCCTGATTTGGAAATTTGGCCAGAATCCTATCTTCGGGCGACAGCTCTGGAAAGGCTCCAACTGTTGATACGTGGCCTAAAATTGGACCAAAATTTCGAATTCGATTTAGTTTCAAATCCTTTTTTACACAATTAGGTTCAAAAATTGTCAGAAAGACGCTGCTTTCGGCTGCAGTCAAAGACTTATTACCAAGCGGGAATAATCGGAATTGTGGCCAGAATTCTATCTTCAGGCGACAGCGCTGGAAAGGTTCCCAATTTTGATACGTAGCCTAAAATTGGACCAAATTTCGAATTTGATTAAGTTTCAAATCCTTTTTTACACGATTAGTTTCAAAAAGGGACAGAAAGGCTCTGATTTTGGTAAGCGGGAAGAATTTTATTCAAAAACTGCGAGGAAAAAATCAGCCTTTTGAGATAAAGAAGAGGTCTTGTTCAGAAGTCACCAACTTTTTGGGATGCTTGTCTGTCTTCTGCCAAAACTTGGTCCGAAAATGTTCAGAAACATGTCACCAGTTTCTGGGATGACATACGTCGCAGAAGAGCTCTAATAGGCGAGGCTTCCTTCTCAAATCTTGTTTGGCATAGTTGGCCAGTAGAAATATTTCTTTCTCTTCAAGACTTGAAGTACAGAAGAGCCTTGGCTGTGGGGACTGTAGTCAAAATCTTGTAAATCCTCAAAGACACAATTGGGACCAGTGATTATACACAGAAATCACATCTTCGTCGAAACTTTTTAGATACAGAAGAGACCCGTTCGTGAGCTGACGTCAAGCAAGCACTTGTTGATGATGCAATTTTGCGGCTAAATGAGTCCACATGACTATTAGTCAATAAATGTCTCAGCAACACCTGGCACCCCCGCATACACACCTTCACAACATGGATCCGAAAATAAACTTCCTCACAATTGACCGAAATATTTCAAATTTTGGACAGCCATAGGCAAAACAAAATTCATTCCTGTTCAAAGCATATTACTGCCAAAAACACTCTCGTATGAAAACAAATTACAATCGATTAAATGCGAAAAAAACCGATCAAATGAAGGGAACGAGCAAAACTTTTGCGCTCTCAAAAGCAATAAACGAGGAACGAAATGTCCCTCAGGCAGCTTCGCTTCTCAGAAGCACTCGAATACACATGCACACACCCCGCAGTTGTACCTTTTAATTAAGCAACGCATAGCTTCACTTGGAGTCGACAGAAAAGAATTGAAAAAAAGACAAAACAAATAATTTACAATTCCTCCCCTGGCCCCCTCCAATTTTCCACCCCGTCAGCAGGCTGAACCAGAAGTCATGTAAAGACTGCAAGGGGACTGGGAGCGCGCAATAAATGCCACCGCCGCCAATCTTGTTCTATTTAAATGAATTCATCACGTTTGTTTCTATGAAGAAAGTTTCCCTGCTGCCGCTGTGGGTCGTCGTCGCCCTCCGGCCGATGTTTGCAAACACCACTGTCGTCCCAAAGGCGCGTCGCCGCCTATGCCGCTGCGGTCCTATTAATAGAGTCTGCGAGATTTGTATCCATCATTAAATTGGCCGCTATGACAACAGCATGCGGTTTTCATGGTGAACATTTTTGTGTTTTCTCTTGTTTTCACAAAACAAACATAAAACGTGTTTGTTTGGTGTTAACTTAAAAAAAAGAAACGATATTTTATTTATTTTATTTTACAACATTTTAATGATTTTTACCCGAACGTGGATCTAACGATGGATTTTGTTTCTTTTTTAATTTCAGGTATGTATCCGAAAACAAGATGGACGCTTGTAAGTTGTTAAGGGGAACCCCAAAGAAATAAAAAATAAAATAAAGGGAACAAATTTACAAATTTTAAACTAAAAATAATTTAAATATTAATTTAAATTAAAATTTAAAATATCCCAGAACATCATTGGCGAGTTTTGAAAAAAGCAAACTCCAGTAGATGCATTCCTTTCTCTGTTCGCAGAAAAGAAAATACCAACTGCAATTCACCACGCTGGAAAACCATTCAGTGTAACGCTTGTAACGTCGACCCAATGACCTTATATGCACGCTCGTACCGTAAAGTATACCATATCCAGCTTGCAATAGACACCACCACCAGCAGCAGCAACAACAACCAGAACAGCCAGCAGTAGTTGGTTGGATTAATGAGAAAACCATAACCTATTAGATACAATTGTGAGGCAGTCGGTCGGGCGGTCGGGCTGTTGGGCGGTTAGGCGGTCGATGGCAGTAGCGAGTCACATACCAGCCCACATTTTCGAAATGTTAGGTAATACGAATATGCAAGAGTATCTGTATCTGCGCATAGTACGGGCACATGCCTGAGCAGCACATACATTCAGATGTTGGGGGAACATTCTTGAGACGAAGTTAGTGCTAGTGCTGGTTTTTGCTTTTTTCTTTTTTTTTTTGTGGAAGAAAAAGTAAAAGTCGTTCACGTTTAATTGAGTTTATGACTTTTTGGAGTGGAGTGTGTACGAATATGTATGAAAACGGTACTGTTTTACATAAACGAACGGCATGACATGACTTTGGAAGTGAGTAGGTTTTGTTTTTGCTTCTGTACACATTCCAATGAATTTTGAAGTCAGTTAGTTGCACAGCGCCCAAGCAAATGGGGAGCTTGAGCTTTTATGCGGTTCTGTGGAATCTTGAGAAAATAAAATCTCTCAGAGGTTGTGCTCAGAATGAAGAAATTTTCAAAATACTTGCATGAAATGGACAAATTTTCTGGTAATTCTGACCTTGGTTCACACATTCTTCTGTGTTTACTGTGGTCTTTCTTTCAAAATTTGGTCCACGTACGCCAAGGAAGGAAGAGCAGAGAGATGCGACTAAAATGTGTGTCCTTTTAATTCAAAACTACATTCCATGCTCTCATTATGGTCATCACTGGCTTGGAACGATGCACACGCTGCCTAGTCTTTAGAAGGATGTCCATACATTTTTGATGGTTTTCTGAACTTTTCGGAAATAAGCCTAATATAAACAGAGCCATTTCCATTGCGGTACGACCTTAAGATCATGGTTTTAGGCACACTTTCAACGTTGTCCCAGCTTTTTGGGAAAATTTTGTGATCAAAAACTTAACGATAATGAAATACGAGTGAAGCAGTGGGTTAGTGATGAGGAGGCTTCTAGAAACCAAGTTCCACCAAAGACCCTGTAAAGTTAGGGACCAAGATGAGAAAGGATCGGGAAGCAAAGGCCCCCTTGCGAATTCTGAGTCAATTAGTCCCCGTTATCTCTGTATTCATATGAAGGGACAGGGTTTCATCGACTTGTACTTAGGGAAGGGGGCTGCTAGTGAATTCACCAGCACACTGGTCCATTGTGATGCCCACAGTTAGCCACTGAACGACCACTCCAGTGAAAGTGCCGATAATTCGATAAATAGTGACTAGAACGGATTTGAAAACCAGATTAAAGGCAATTAACTTTGCTTACACAGGGATTCGAACCGGGGATCTCACCAACCAACGGCAGGCACATGGCCAACTGCGCCATCCAGTCGTCTTGACTTGTACTTACGAACGTGTCTTGTGTCTTGTAGGGCATTTCTCGGTAATCAACAACAGTCGCCTTCGAGTTCTTCTTGTAATAGAATAATAGGGGTGGCGCTATAGCCAGGGCCTAGCTTCTCAGCAACCGCTCGTTTATGTGAGTGCTATTGTTCTTTCACGAAGGACAGTCTTGTGCCGACTCCGAACAGCCAATTTGAGAAGCCTTGTCTAGACAGGTTCACTATTTGAGCATTGCCAGTGCCCCTAAAGGGGTGGGCCGTGGAAATTATTCTTAGGCGGACCGGGAATCGAACCTAGGCACGTAGTCCACAGACCTGCAACGCCATGGCAGCCTTCGAAAAATCCCCTTCGAAGTTGACACGATCTCTCTCTGTCAAAGGAAAAAGGACACATTTTGTGCTGTGATCAGACAAGGAAATGATTGATGACTTCTCTCTGCGAACCTCCTCACTAAACCGACTCAAATTGTAAGTGCCTTGAGCAGATGAGCAATGCTAGCACGTGATTTCAAAAATATGGACTCGACCACTTCCGTTCAAATTCTCAACAAAATACTCTAGAGATCGTGTTTCCGACAAATTCCCCTGAGCTCAGTGCACACTTGGTTCTCGAAATAGCACTCATCCGGCACTTCTAAAATCGTGAATTACACGGATCGTGAATTTTTGAAGACATCCCCGGAACTATTTGTTATCAGATTCAAATCGAATGTGGTTTTTCAGAACTCGTGCATTGGATGCTTATGGCATCATAGCGAAAACGGAAAGATCGATCGTGAATGGATTTGTTGTGCAAGTGAAGCTGTAAGCTCGTGGTTGTGTGAACATTCTCTGATTTCGATGCAAGATTTGCTGCGATATTCTTGACTTGTTCGTCATGACTGCAAATTAGGGTGGTAAGGCCTGTGGTCTGAAAGACGATTTTTGATTGCAAAAATAAGCCCCGCTTTGAATAGTTGTGTGCACCAATTCACACGTGAGCGTTTGCTGTTGATTCTAGGTTCGGAGTTGTCGATGAGTTCGTCTTGGTCACGCTTAGCCACTGCCATCCTTCTAGCCCAGACTCAACCCAGACATCTTTCCCTAGCGCAGACTAGCCCAGACTCGACCCCTTAGATGACTTGAATGATCGTGAATTTCACACGACGCCAGTTAAATATTCACTTGGCGAAACATTTTTCCCTGAAGTTATGGACGCAGTTTTAAAAATGAGTTCAGATGTTTGTTTGGACCTCTGATCTGACATCCAGTTGCTGATCAGTCACAAGACAAGTTCCACGTGCTTCTCACTTTCCCCCACTTCCACTGGGCGGCCCTCACTTCAACTTCAAATCAATTCAACGATCACTCACGTCATTTTTCACGTTCCACTGCAAATCAACCGCCCACCTGTCATTGTGTCAAGAGCTGCAAACATCGGCTCCAGCCCACCAACGACGGTAGCTTCTGTCACTATTGACAGATTCGTCGGGCCTCGTTGACGCTTGTTGCGTCAATTGTCCGCAAACAATCACCGATCACGTCAGCTGTGCTTCGAGTGATTATCGAAATTCCATCTTGAAGCAGTAATAACCTTAATTCACTTAAATGCCCAACTTCCACAGATGTATATTAATCGGGCACATCTAACGAGGCACTTCGGATTCGATCTGATAATTTCAAGCAATTCCACCGCATTCCGTTCGGCCAAGAGTCTCTCGAGCTCAAGTTGAGCGATAAATATTTGATTCTCCCCGTCGGCCGTGGTGTAAACGAAAAAAAAAAAAAAATAAAGAAAAGAAAACATGAACAGAGTTGGTAACATTTTAATTTCGGATTAGTGGCTGCTTCGGAGATACTATTATACCATCGGAGTTACCCGTAAGTCATTTATTTATAATTACAAGAGGGGTACGACTGAAATGGCTGCTGCTGCGGCCGCTGCTCGTGTGTGAGTTTCTGCCTCTGTGCTCATGCAAAACGATGAAACAATCGCAAAACTTGTGCAACTAAGGAAAAGTGAAAGACTGATTTTTCCCCATTTTTGTTTTTTGTTTTGTTTTTCTGGTTTCCCCCTCGTTTACGTCTCTTTTGAGTTTCATTCGGACCATGCAGTCTATCTGCTTGGCGATGTGAAAGAGCAGGAACCACAGCGCCGCGCAGCCGCGCCGCTGCCACCGCTGACAATTATTCACTATTATGTACCAACAAGTCTGTGCAACAACTGGTCTGATGTTTGAATTCCAATTTGTTGTTGTTGTTGCTGCTGTTGCAAGAGGGAAAAAAAATACAAATTGGAATACAATTATCAAATGCGACATTTGAGACGTCACAGAAGCCAGCCAAGAAAACAAACGCAAATGTTATTTATGTCAATAGTCCACACCCAGTTTGTCATTGAGATCCGTTCAATCAAGGCGAACTTGTTGCACGGTATGCCGTGAGTCCTCGTCCCGATCGAAGAGATTGATCATGTGACTGATCCAGAGGCAAGACCTGCGGCAAAACTCTGTTTACTATTGTTTCTGCGGTTTTTCTTTTTCATGCGATCCATCGTTAGGACCTGCAGACGTTATTGCCTAACCGGACTTACATAAGATCACCAGGTAATAGGTTATCGAATGGTTCAATCGAAGCGAAATGAAACGGGTGCCATGCCTAGGGAGTGCGAGTGAATGGCACCTCATGCGGTTGGTATTAGACCTGGCATCCGGTTTTGGGCATTGTTGTGCTGAGAGACAGACGTGTGCGCTGATCTTTGATCGGGTCCTTTGGCATAACCCGAGAAGTGATGAGGTGATGAATGTGAAACGCGAAAGAAGAAATTGAGCTACAATGTACATGGACGTTGCCGATCTATGTATTGTTGGTCTGGCTACCAGAAGATCAACACGCTATAAATTCAACGAGCTTTAAGTCCCATTTTTCCATAAAGTGTCAAATTTCACATTTTCTGACGTTTTTCATATTTGAACAGAATTTTCCTCCAAAATGCTGGCATTTAACGAAGAGTTACGAAGAAGTCTGAACACAGCAGCAAGCATCTGAATTTAATCATATTTGGCCACAATTTGAGTCAGCATTTGGCCATCCATCAAGGTATTGCGAGCATACCAACAGTGTGTGGACATAAAGCTTTAGCTTTTCTGACTTCCTTCACATTTGGTCAGAAGTTTCCATTTCTAGTCTTTCGAGTGTTGACCACCTTACATAACCAACAAGCTTGAACCATAAATTATCAAGCTTCAGCTTTCTGGCAATCCTCCTACTTAACAATGACTTTGCACAGTCCTGCTTGTGTCGTCAACGTTTTTCTTACTTACCTAAGGTGGTGCTACAATCTGGGGTGGACCTGGTCCTCTACCAAGCAGCGTCTCCAGGCAGCTGGCTAAAGGTCTAGTTACCTGGAGACGCTGCAGCATAGTTGGTTGAGGTCCCTTTCCAATTGCGTGCTAAACCTAAATCGCAGTCTTCCTCTACTTCCCTCGGGGGTCGATTGGACAATTTCCGGGTTGGAGCATTGGTTTCCATCCACTCTACATGACGTCTCCATCTCAACAGTTGGATTTTTCAGTTGATGTCGCTGAACAGCTCGTACTGTTCGTTCTTGTATCTTCTCCCCTGCTCAAAATTTCCTCTCAAAGCAGACAATGGCAAAATCATCCGCTTTAGACAATGTTCATGCCTCTGCGTCATATAGCAAGACCGGGACGATTAAGGTCTTACAGAGGGTTACTCTGGCTGCTCGAGAGAAGGCTTTGTTCATCAGCTGCTTTCTGAGCCGAGAGAAGCAGTGATTAGTAAGAGTTATTCTCCGTTTGATTTCAGCGCTGGTGTCGTTATCTGAGTTAACAGCGGTTCCTCGGTAGACAGAGTCTTTGACTACGAGACGTCGGTGTCGGGGGTCCTTTCTCGTTGACAGCCCTCATTTACCGTCAAACCCAATTCCGTTCAACGCGATGTTCATCAAAATTTCATCAGTCTTCAAAGTCTACAAGTGGGGACCCTGTTTCAACACTGACCGCCGATTCTCAAGTTTCAGTTTGTCAGGCCTTCCTCACATTTGGCGTTCGAGTCGAAATTCTGATGTCCAACGAAAGTTCCAAAATCCGGTCACCTTTCAAAATCTGCAAGTGGTAACAGACTTCCTGAATTATGTGTCAGAACTAAACGCCGAGAAGATTTGCAAATTTTATTCTTTCTGAATTCTTGAGCTTTATGGTCCAAATTCGAATCCGTTGTCCGTTGGCTTTGCACTGGTTTGTGCATGGCGTGACTCCCCCTCCCAAACCCCATAGCGGCTCACGAGGCCACTGCTGGGTTGCTCATAGTTCCTTCGGGCTAAGACGAGCTTTACAGGCCGGCCACCAGGCGCTCGCATACTGCCACCATTCAGGCCTGGCTCGAAAGGGGGCCCAAGCACACCCAGTCCACGTGGCACGAATGTGCCTTTCATCACGACTTCCGAGGCGGCCGTCGAATGTGATTCTATCACGACCAGGACGAGGTGGTTGGATCAAGAACAAAAACTCGCCTGGTTACCTTTGGACATATCTCCTGATAAGTTAGAGTCGGTGACGGAGGATCGAGTTGCCTGGAGATCTCGCGTGCGTGGTTTACCCCCGCGAACAATTTAGGATCATGCGGGTCAGAAGATGGTGGCGATGATGATGAGGCAAAACAAATCGAGTTTTGTTTTTATAGCAAGACATCTTGATATCAGCAGTGCAGTCAGCAGCTTATAGACTTATGTAGTGCGGTCCAAAGCCAAGTGTGACAGGGTCCGAAAGACAACAGCCTTGATATTACACGATATCTTCAACTTGAGTGAGTTACTTCCTTGTAGTCGCAGTTGACTAAAGAGTTAAGGAGAGCGCTCACCCCGCCGTTAGACTCAGAAGTTTCACACAGGCATCAGCTGGTTCTAGTGATTTTAGTCGCTTACCCCTTCAAGCTCCCTTCAATTTAGGCATTTTCAACAGAAGGGAGATGTAATTAGGAATGGGTACAGTGTCCTTGGATCGAGTTTAGCTTGGATCTGAATAATGCATCGACTCGAAAGCGGGGATTGATACAAATGTGCCTGCAATGGTCATGGGCAGGTTGGCTTTATTTCGAAACGCCGATACAAACCGTGTCTTATGCAAGCATAGGCATCAGAAGACAAGATGGAGCCTTAATGGACCAAGCCCTGTCATGTGTATAATTCTCCTCATTTCCATAAGCACATTCCAAAGTGAACTTTTGGAAGTGGTTTCCCTTATTATCCAATGGATATCTTGGTGAATCCTTTTCACAGCGAACATTTCCTCAACAAAGCAGCACTCAGTCACACATCACTGATTCCCATTCGCCCCCCAGTTCCATCTCCATTCACACATCAGCGACAATCTCCAAGTGTCACAATCACTGCAACTTCATCCACCACCTTAAGAAGGAGATGAGTGAAAAAAAAGAAAAAGACAAAAAAAAACGTGATTAAAATTCTTAGAAATTGAGTAACAGCAGGTATTGCAGATAGGATCGGTTTCGACTTTAGCAGCCAATTGAAATACCCACATATGTGCATGGGTACGTGATTCACGTGACCCTTAATGTGAGTTAAGTCCCTCGAAGCAAGGAGAATTTCCAATTTGATTACGCCGATATTCGGAGCTTGATACACCGCTTAACTGTGGGAAACCAAATGTGACTTTCAATTTGATTGAAGCGCAAGAGGTGGTGAACTTTGAAAGGTCATGCAAAAATATGAAGTCGACTTTTATTTTATTTTTTCTCTCTCTCTGTGAGAGCTTATGAACATACTTCGTAACCCGTCATGTTGCTCGTGTGATTTCCACGTCAGCGGAGTTTCAGTCTTAATTTAATCTGTTGCATGGAATGCCTGCTGTAGGCTGAGAGGGTGACCCATTTCAATGATTCTGAAGGGAATTGTGTTGTGAAGGAAGGTCCTCCAATCGAGGTGTGCGATGAGGCTGGGAGTGTTTGTTTCTTTCCATCAGAAGCCAGCGGCTGCAGAAGGTCCTCTGAAGGTGAAAGGTCTCTTTTTGAAGGGTGTACAATTCTATCAGCAAGTGACAAATCACAACAATCGAATACGCTTCCTCACAAGATATGAATGGCCGAAATAGCAAGAAAGGAATTTCAAAGAAATGGGGATAAGTCTGTTGACTTGGAATTTCTCCTTTTACGCCACCAAGACCTTCTCCGAAAAGCCAGAAAAAGAGAATTGCAGCAACTCTCCCAATTGATTGCCAACATTGCAATAAACACCTTCACTCAAACGACCACTGCCATTGATTAATGTCCCGAAACATAAATATTTACCCCAGAGCACGGTAGACAGCAAATTTGAGGAAACGTGTGTTTTTACTTTTATCACGTACTTCCACACTCCAAGTGAGCACTCATCACAGCAAAAGTCTTTTTTTCCCAGTATATAATCATCTGCCAGGCAGTGGTTGTGTTGTTGGTCACTTGCACACTTTCCTGAGTTCACGATGGTCATTAGTTGGCATGTCTCGCAATAACTTTGTAAAATATTAACCGATTCACAGCATTTGCAGATACAGGCAAACGGCTAATTAACAATATCCGCATTCATAAGTTTACTTCTGCGGCGGAGGGTTGTGTGCTCGAAAATGAAGTGAAAGGGGAAATACAATTCTGGTGTAGTTTTGAGGCCGGTTAAGAGGTCTAATTTACCTCCTATTTAGACTTTAATGTTGGCCCCATCTGTGGAAAGTGGCTTCAGTTTTTTGTGAATTGGTTTTTGTACTTCACTCACAGTTAGGGTGTATAATGCGTGTGCCACCTCTTCGAATCGTGCAAACTGGCACTCAAGCAGCGAGTCGTGATCCTGAACAGTCCGAAGAGAGTTCAAAAATCATACCACACTCTGGTCCAAAAAGCGGATCTCAACACATTTCGATATAAACGATCGAAGTGATCACACATTTTTATTGACATTTTGATTGACCTTCATCCGGTTCGTTATACAAATATTTTTTTTACTTTTTTTTTTTGAAAACGAAGGCACCATTCTTCTTCCCTTTGCAACAACAAACAAAATTCAGATCAAAAGTTTGATTGTGTCAGAAATTGTGTTCGAAATTTCATTTTTGGCGAAATTCTGACCCAGAAATTGTGCCAGAAATTTTTATCGAAAATTATGTTCGAAATTCTGATCGAGAATTGTGTTCGAAATTTCATCTTTGGCGAAAATCTGACGAAGAAATTGTGTCCGAAATTTTGATCGAAAATTATGTTTGAAATTCTGGTCAACAATTGTGTCCAAAACTGTGTTCGAAATTTCATTACTGGCGAAATTCTGACCAAGAAATTGTGTGTATTTAATTTTTGGCGAAATTCTGACCAAGAAATTGTGCCCGAAATTCTGATCGGAAATTTAATTTTTGGCGAAATTCAGACCAGGAACTGCGCCTGAAATTTTGATCGAAAATTATGTTTGAAATTCTGGTCAACAATTGTGCCCAAAACTGTGTTCAAAATTTCATTTCTGGCGAAATTCTGACCAAAATTATGTCCGAAATTTCGATCGAAAACTATGTATGTTCGACATTAAATTTCTTATGAGGTTTTGATCAAAAATTGTGTACGCATTTTTATTTCCCCGCAAAATTCCGATCAAACATTGAGTGCGATACAAAAATTCTCGCAAAGAATGTACGCCAAAAAGCCAGATCTGATCGTGATTGCAATCAGAAGGGAGCGATCAGCACTAGACATCGAGTCGATCTGTATGCAAACATCTACGAAGCGTCATAAATCTTAACGGACGTGATAAAATGTATGCAACAAGTGTTAAATTGCAAATTCAAATTCTTCAAAAACCTTGATCTTCATGTCTAAAACTAAACATGGAGCAGCTCCCCATCAAGAATTCTAATCAACTCGAACTCACCCATCCACGGTCCGAGTTGGGTATCTGTAGAATGCAAGCGCAACACTGCTTCGTATTCATCGGCCGTTCTCCTTATGTCACACTTAATTTCCCTGCGCCAAGGCATTTTTGCATATTTATTCATTTTATTTTGTTGTTTTTCATTGTACGAGTGTATTTATCTCTTATGCATTGCCGATCCACCTAATCACGATAGCAATCAAATAGCTACACAGAAAGTGGACACCGAGTCAAGCAAATGACAAGAGGGCACTGCAAGCGACGAACTCATGACAGACCATCCACAGACAGCCGCATTAACATCCAATATACATTCATACGATATTTTTTGTAGTACGAAAAGATACAACTCGTAATTTATTCTCCGGTGATATGTGAGAAAACATCAAAGCAATACGTCCCCAAACGCGAACAACAATCGAGTCGTTAGCGACGATCCGGGCAGCAGCGGTGCGGCGTTGGGGTCCACAAAAGTGAAAGTTAAACAAAACACCTCACTCGTTGCCATCCATCCGATGTGCCCGTTTGATATACGCGCAAGACGATCCAAAACCAAGAGAAGCACATGCACATACCGAAGAAACATCTCCAAAATGGTGAGACAGGCACCATGTGTCCGATTCGGGTTCGGATGTCGCTGTCATTCAGCTATTTCCGATTTCCCCTCGCGAATGAACCGTGCGCACACCGGATCAGGAAACGGCCTTAAGCCCTCAGCCAGCAGCGATGACAAACGACGACGAGCACTGCAAGCGATTAAGGGAACACAAGACGGTTAGCTGACCGGTAAATTATGCCAGACAGTGCCTGCTCTCTTTCCGAGCAAAAAAAAAAAAAAAAAAACAACAACAGAAAAATAGATACAAAATACAAAAATGCAAATGAATGCCACCAGCAATGACATGGCTATGGCTATGTGGACGCGCTGGCTAGCAGCTGCTACTACTCGTAGATACCCGCACTCGCCGGACATTAGTCGCGTTCGCAACTAAGTATGTTGTGTGTGGGTTTTTTTTTTGGTTTTTGGCAATTTCTCTGATGGAGGGAGATTGTGTGTCGCATGGGGTACTTGGTATTGCAGTTGCAGATGGCATTCGCTTGACAAACTGAAGTGGTGAGCTGCTTGTCGGCCGGACGTAGAAGTGGGTGCGAGATTAGCATCCGGTAAAAAAAACGAATAATGTGCTTACTTCGTTTGAAGATTTCACTTTTTTTTTCAGCGAGCCAAAATCGGCAAACGATCGATGTTGCTGTTGTTTTTTTTTTTCTTTCGTTTGCAATTGAAATAACAAGTATCTAGAACGTTTGTTGCGCTCAAACAGGATTTGTTCACACGCACACGAGCCGTGTGTGCGAACGGATCTTGCAGGCAGCAGGTCTACTTTGGACCTGTTTGCATTTAAGATTTACAGCCGAAGCAAAAGAGATTTCAATAGTTGTTCGAGATAGAACTGGTTCTCGTATCCGGCAACACAACATACACTCCACAGGGAGTGGTGAATGGGGGGGGTTGCATATTTTTTGCTTATTTTTCTGATTTTTGAAATTCGCAAGCATGACCAGAGAGTACACTGGAGAACGTCGACCAGAGATGGATGTAGGCTACATTCTGGCTGATGCTCGAAATAAAATATTATCCAACGAGTCGGCGCATACATGTGTACTCGAATGTATAGCAATTAATTTAGTATCACACTTCAGTTGTGTGTCGTTAATTTTTTTTTTTTTAATAAATTTGACGGTATTTTTAATTGCGATCGAGGCAATTAGTCGTGCAGATGTTCTGGCGAAAGTTGAAGTTATTTTGCAATTAAATGTGAATTCCAGTGGTGCTGGGCGAGATGCCTCATGATGTATGGCGGTGGTATGCGGCGAATGTCGTCATAGAGAATGTTTGTGTGGCAAAAAAGTGAAGGGGATACTGATATGCAGTTGGATTTTGCTCGGATCAAACAATACCGCACGTCATTGAGAGTGATATACTGAACGGGTTGTGTGTCACAATGCGAAGAGAGGTGCAACATGCTGCTGATGGGATGGTGTAACTTGCTGGTGCGGCATGAAATCACCCGAAACAAGTTTATGGCAAGGAAATTCATTTTGTGGTCTGTGCTGCTCCTGCTTTGGATCGAGGACTGCGAAGGACACATTTTGTGAACGCTTGCTCGGCGACAAAGAGGCAGCATCTCACGCCTCTAAAAAATCGCTGGCAATTCGAGTAGTTGCCTTATTTCTATAACAACCGCTCTTAACCCAAGAGACTCGAATCTGATTGCCGACATCAAACGTTGAACTGAGGAGGAACTCTGCCTGGTGGATTGGAAATGATGATTCTCTTGCCAAACATAACTTCCAAGGTTCTAGACTTATTCTACTCTTTCAGCCGGTTCAACAGCAGTGAAGCCATTTGGGGTTCGTTCATGGCAGCAGAATTGACTCGCAAAAGAGAAGGGGACCTCAACCCCTGTGTATGTTTACTAAAGGGTCCCAAGTCTGTCGGTGGGTCTGTCTACCCCTACGCAGCCCAGGTTCGATTCCCGGTACGAGCTGAATACTTTTTCACGGCCCCACCTCCTTCGAGTCACTGACAAGGTTCAATGAGTATGAGTGTCTAGGAAAAGCTTCTCAAATTAGCCGTCCGGAGTCGGCTTAAAACTGTAGGTCCCTTTCCACTCGCGCACAACACGAGAGGTTACTGAGAAGCTAGGCCTTGGCCCTCTACGGGCTCTAGCGCCACCCATATTGTTATCATTGTAATAGGTCTTGTCAGGACCACATGGACATGATCACATTGTAAGAACAGCAAATAATGCGTTGATCTATATCCACCAGGCTGTTTGACAAATGACAATGTCGACGTGGGCTCATCCAACGTCCACCACGCTCACCTGTGCCGTCATTCGATCGCCCACACCGTTTCATTGCAAAGCCAGCCATGTGCCAAGTTCACAAACGCATGAATCCAACGTCCAACGCGATCAATTTAAAAATACCCCGAATCAAGGTGCAGAACCGAAACAAAGGCGCCCACTCACCCGTTGCGATCGAATGTCTGTGCGTGTGCGCGCATAGTTCTTGAAAAGCTGAAAGAAAAAAACCCGCACAACCTCCACTCAAATGTGTACCATTGATCTCGTGTCGAGAGAGACGTTCCACCACCATCACCGACGGCACATTCTATTTTCCCCCGTGACGATCGTCATCACTCGTGTCTTGAAGCAGCATTATTTACGTACTTATTTGAAAGATACACTCAACCTGTCTGCTCGTCTAATGGATTGTTCTAAATCAAACCGTCAGCACAGTGACAGAGCGGCCTCTAGTAATTACGAAAAGTTCTTCTCCCTGCCAAGCGTCCGCGCGCAGGCTGTTCGATTAAGATTTTCGACGAGTCGTAGCAGATCACAAGAGGGTGCTCAAGCCTTCGCATCCAATCGAAATGAGAGTTTCCTCAATTGAATGTGCCCAATTTGGAGTGTGGTTCTTCCACTAATTGCGTGCATTCGTGGTGGCTAATTGGGTGCTTAAGCTACCAAAAGTGCTCACCTCACGCGCTCGCTTCTATAAGCCGCGACCTCAGACGTCAAGAATGCTCTTCAAAATCGATAATTTCGAAATTTTTTAATGCACACTTCAGTTCGTTTCGGCTGTTCTATGAAAACACATGCCAAGTTTTTTTTTTCTGTCTTTGTGTCATTTTATGTTGCTAAGTGCATAAATTTATAAAAGTGCAATCGCCGCACCGCTTGCGCAGAGAGACACCGTAGCGGCGCGCGTTCTCCTCAGCAGGAGTATCGCCGAAAGTAGAACGTAACCTCAAATTGATTTTATTTAAAGCTTCATTTCGATGAATAAATAATAAACAAGCAGCAGCGAAGAGGAAAACACGCGAAAAAAAAACAGCAAAGATACGCGACCACGAATGAAACGATCGTGCGATACATGTTCGAGTTCACACCTGCCAGTGGTTCGGTTCGTGCAACTCTTTTGGATATTCCAAGGAATTCTGTTTTTTTTTTTTTAGCTTGCTTTGTTCATTTTCGTATCTTTTCAATGCAATCTAATTAATTGACTTCTGATTGTGCGCCATTCGCGCGCTTTCGATAGCAGTCGTGGATGTGTTTGCCGCGGTCGATGGTACGGAGTCTTGGGGTGAAATTATGCATGCAAATAGATAAATCGGAGGTCCGCTGGAAAGGAATTGTGCCAGTCGAAGCCATGATAGCAGGCATTTGAAGCTGGTTTGTGCAGGGTTTTCGAGTGTAATGAGAATGTTTTGGGGGAAATAAGGAACGGCGTTTGTTGTTATCACGAAATTGGTGAACATTCGTGCGTACTGCTGAGTGATTGCATATCTATTGGTCTGCCGCACACCTGCGGTCTAGCCTGAACTGCCATGCACTGATGGCCCAGTTGCATTATTAGTGAGTGAGACGTAAATGCTTTTGTCAACTGAGATTATGCGAGTCACAATTCCTCGATGAACTATCAACGTTCCCATCCGAAAGAGGAATAGCCGCAAAGCTGTCCGCAATGAGCCACAATGAGCAAGAAAGAGGGCCCTGGCGGTGGAGCATAAAGGCACTTTTAAACCTATTTACAATAACCCACAATTCCCACTCCCTACAATCCGTTTCCGTGGACTTGAGCTTCAGCCACACCATGGTCCTTCACTAACTGTCTCATTATTTCGCACTCCAAGGCAGTTATAAGGACTTCTTTCGTTTGAAGCCGCCAGTTTAAATGCATAGGGCACCAAGGTGCTTGAGGCTCAGGTTGTTTGTGCGAACCAATCGTTCTTAGCCTCATCGTCATCATTGAACAGCTTTGAAGTGTCCTTGTGTCACTAAGAAAAAAAGGCAAATGATGTACGCACAAACGGAAGAGAATCTCTACGAACCTAGCCCCCTGTCTGGCGCCGCAGAGATTCTCTCTACCGTGGAACAGATGTCGGCAAAGTAATAGAGAGAGGTGGCAAGTCCCTTCGACAGACCAGGGCAACGGTGAGCTTGCTTTGAGACGGACTATGACAAGATGTTGACCAGATGCCTGTGTTGCAATAGTCTTTTATTTTGCCAAACAATGGCAAGTCTGCAACGAAAATACGACACCATCCAACATCTGCCTTATGAGCAAGAAAAGGGAATGCAGCGCAAACAGATTAAAGAGGATTCCATTTAAAATGGCGCCCAGCACCAGTCTCAGGGGATTTTTTCCATTTGAAGCCAGATGGGGGAGGATTCTAACTTCGACGTCGCATACCACAGCGAATAATTTAATTAAAAGAGTTACCCTAACTGGAGGCAAGCGACAGCATTCGGAAGACAAGGTCACTTCTTTAGAACAATTTAAAATTTGCTAAATTCATTTTGGGAACCGAAGAAACTCCCAGTCTGTCAAGGTTGCGCAGCGTCGACCTACATGACTGCGTTTTGCTGCACTCGGCACATTGTCACTGACAAAGTCTCAATCCACTTTAACTCGCTGATCTCGGCACATTGTCAATGCCAAAGTCTCAATCCACTTTAACTCACTGAACACGGCACATTGTCACTGGCAAAGTCTCGATCCATTTAAACTCGTTCAGTACTTGCCAAATCCTGTCAAAACGTGGCATGAAATACCATTGAAACAGACAGACACAGAATCCCGTCAAAAGTGGCGCCCGGCGCTGATCCGCAGAGGAGACTCTTTTCCCGTCACAAGACACCAATCAATTATCGAATATTTTCAGCCCTGAAAAATCTGACAAGCTATATTTTACCCAAAGCTGACTTTAAACCGGCCGCATTACGATCTGAATTCAGACGCTCACACGACAAAAGGGGTTCACCCAACGTTGTGACGAAACGATGATCAAATGATGACACCACATATAAAAACTGCGACAAATTCTCTAAAAAAAGCCGGAATCAACAGCAACTCCAGCATAATCCAAAGCCGAGCATCCAGCTTGAGCCACACGAAAGACTAAATTATGAAAATCTGATGACTTATTAGAACCCCATTCAGACATGAGTTAAATTTTGAAGCCCATTCGCGCTGATTCATGCCGTCATTTGAATTTGCAATTCATTGCCATTCCCAATCGACTGGGGGAAAAAACATCGATAAATTTTATTCAAATTTTGATCTCGAACATTTGAATATTCGATTCGGACATGATTGCATCCGTCATTTGAATAAGTCGTTCGGCCACGAGACGCTTAATATTTGCAAATGAGTTTGGTAATCTCGTCTGACAGCTGGGACACGAAATGATTGAGTTTGTAAATCGCGGGATGCACTTCGTTGGACTTGCTGGGCCGCATATTTGTGGTTATAATGTTGACAGATCGCCGCAGAAGCTGTTGCTTTTGCTGATCGATCGGTTTGGGCATCAATCATGTTGGGCGTTGATTCCGTTGATGTTGGTGAACGAGCGCCGAAACGACAAAGGGTCAGGGGCTGAGTTTATGGATGATGCCACATTTTGGTGGCTTAACGATTATAGTCAGAGATGGTGTGGGTTGAGGTTCGGATCCGATCCGGAATGTACAAGGAACTGCAACCTGCAGAGGCTATGAGTTGCTAGAGAGGATCAAGTCAAATCAAAACCTTCACATTTTTCCAGAGAGACACAGTCGAAGTTGAAGGACGAAAGATATCGCAGCCGTAAGTGCGAAAATTCACTCCCGTAGATGGAAGGTGCGCCGACCTACGCTCTTGAAAATATTACGTCTGAGTTCGGAATCAGCATGCAGTGAGATCATGGGCAGCCCGAGTGGCTGCTGTAGAAGCTATGTCTTGGACCACCTCTGACTGTAGCGCCACGCTCATCCCTATTCTTAAGGCCTTCACTTCAAAATGATTCAAATCGGTTGATCCCGGGAATCGGGACTCTCTCAGTCGCTCTTAAAGACCATGGCGTGGGGTTCAAACTGACTCCAAAGCCTCTCTAATTCCCAGACTCAGCCATTTTTCGTTTAAGTCGAACTCATCGAACACAGCACTGCCCAACCGAGAAATTGGCGTCAGACTCCGCACATTTTCCCAAAATCTCAGAACACCCCGAATAACACCCTCCCTCCGGCAATTGTTACGGATGAAGAACTGCACATAAAAACGATGCGAACCCGTCCCGTCACACGTCGACATCCATCCACGAATACGATTCCAAGTTCAAGGTTGTTATGATAATTTCGACCAGGCACACCATCGTGCAATCGAATAACACTGAAAGACAATATTTCTTTTAACAACCAAAAATTCCCAGAATCCGAGACCGAGAGTATCCGCATCCTGAACAGCATACACATCTGTTCGGTCGGGCAACCGCTTCACACCTATGCTGGGTGCCATCAGCCGATTGTGTATTCCGCTCGCGTTTGCTAGTGCATAGTTTATGCCCGTGCTTTGGATGATCTCCTCGGAATAGAGACACAGACATTACCGTGTCAGCGGTCGGCGTGGTGTGTGCGGGTGACAACGTCAAATAATTCGTTCACTCAGCACGGCAAAATCAGCGAATTGTCATCGCGTCCGGATGACACTCTAAATGGTGCTTCGAATGAATCCGAACTGCGCGTTGTCATGCGTAAGCAGTTGACATCTATAAATATCTGAGGGAAAAACAAAACGAAAGACTTCGGACAGCACAAGGCTGCAGAGTCACGCTGTGGTACACACTTTATTGTCGCCGTAATGAGCTTTGCCGTGTATTTCACCCGTAAAACCATAATTCACTTGATTTTCGTAATTTTACAGTGTGTCATAATCGGTTAATTTTTGAAAAACATCATCATTCTGTGAAATTACTGAACACACTTACCGGCTCGAGTCGAGGGGTATTTCACGAACACAGCCTGGAAGGTCTATGCGCGCTCTTGTTACTCGCGCCGAGAGTTATAGCCTTTCGTTTTCGCCTGCAGTACGTTCATAGTTGGCGTAGATTGTTTTATGAGGTGTTGAACGAATTTTTGCAACCTTCACATGGTTGAGGATTTATGATGCACACTCTGGAGGACAGGAGGTGGAGCGCGCTAAGTGCACCGACTAACAAGGGGCAGCTGGTGGAATCTGGTGTATTTTTTGTATCGTTTCCAGGGTTAGCTTGTGCGTCGTATTTTATTTTTGAGATGGCTCACCAGATCAACTCATGACCTTTGAACCTGTGACAGTTGTGTAAGACCTAGAGTCACTGATGGCCGCGGTGACTTATGGCAGCTGTCAGAAGTTGTGTCGCTAATTTGTTGGGTGGCATGTGTTTAGAGGACGGTGGCCAGAGGGAGAGAGCGTGGCATGTGCAGACATGGCTTTGACTGCTCAACCGCATCAAACTTTGGCTGTACACTCGCAAGAGTCTAGCAAGGCGTCCATCACATGTGAGCCGCACATCAAGTATGGTGAAGCCCACTCAAGGATGCTTGGTCATATAGTTCTCGTGAACAGGCTACCTCCGGACAGTTCTCCGAACCGACGAGACTCCGAATCTGTGGGAGAAAGCACTAGATGACTCCCGCGTTTGGGGTGCGAACCGAAGAGGCGCGGGGGCCTTAACCAACTCTGTGTGCCACATCGACCACAATGAGGTCCATCAAAGGCATCTGAACCGGAGTGTGTTCGACTACGAGCCTGTGTGAATAGACGACGCGTGTGTTTAAGGAGTCGCACCGAAGTGGGAAGCGTTGATCACGTAGCTGAGCGTGGAACACGCAGCTGAAGAGCTCCACTCAAATCTACATATCTCATTATTTTTGGATGTATTCAGTGCATTTTGAATGGCTCCCTCTACAAAAATAGAAACATTCTGTATCCCAGCTTGGAAAGATAATTAACAGAATAAATTGACCAAGGCTCTAATGAACGACCTTTAATTTCTCTCTCTCTCTCCCTCTCTCAACGAAGCCCTTCATCGACTCAACCTCAATGTCAGCCTCATTGCAACCCTCGGCCACTCACACTAATCGAATGTATAATTTTTCCAAGAATAGACCAAGCAGTGGCCGCCTGTTAACCACATAAAGCAGCTTGCACACCGCTCAAGCAATAACCCCGCTTTGCAATCGGAGAGACCTACCACACGTTAGCCACACTGGAACAGATTAAACAGCTCGTATGTATAAATACCCTAAGACCCGACCGACCATTCGAACCGCATTAATGAACTCTAGCCAATGCAGGCGATAATAAAGTGGTGATGGTGATGGCAAATGGGAAAGAGGAAAAATAAAAGCACCGAAACCAAATTATTGCCCAGCGACAGCAGTTTGCACTTGCGATTTATTCTATCTACAAGCGATTATCGTTCGGATTAGCATTGAATTAAAAGTAATTTGAAAACACAACACAATTGCGGCGAGACCGAGTGCCGGCAAAGATAACACGGGCACTCTCATGCGCTGCCGGCTGCGGAGGATGTTTAATTACATCAGAAGATTATCGGTGGCTTTGGGAAGTTGTCTTAGGAGTTTCTGAGGGCTTGTGGATGTTTAGTTTAACTTTGAAGTGGGAAGTGTGCATTTTAGTCGGTTTTCCTGTGGAAGTTGGAACGTTGCGTGATGAGTGTTGTTTTTGTGTTGGGGCGGACGACGAGTTGAACAGAGGGGAATACGACATGACTGGACAATGTCACACTTAGCGGGTTGTAGTCCTGAGAATATGAAGAACTAAGTCTGCTCTTGCTACATGCCCTCCTGGTCATACTGGAGGTCCGACCAGCACACTCTGGATGGGATTTTGGATGAAGCAAGATCTTCACAGAGGGTCCGAAGATGCGCTATGGCGTGGGTGATGGCGTAGGCGCTGGCGTCCACACCCATTTCGACTGCGAGTCGTTGTAGCGTATTTCAGTGAGAGACAATAACGATGTCGTTGTCCGTTGCCTTTTGCTCATCACGACTTCCGAGGCGGGCGTTGAATGCGATTCCATCAGGAATGCGACCGCTGGCCAGGACGAGTTGGGTGGACCAAGTTCAAAAACTCGCCTGGTTACGCTTGGGAATAGCTCCTGATGAGTTAGAGTCGATGGCGGGGAATCGAGTTGCCTGGAGATCGCTCGTGCGTGGTTAACCCCTTTAGTAGACCATGCAGATGAGGAGATGAAGATGATGATGATGACTAAACGGTCGAGTAAGCGCAGTGTGATATCAGAGACAGATGTCGTTATTTGTTCCACTAGCCAGGGGGCGATCAAATCTCTGGACGCAGTCGCATTTACTTCTAAGACTTCTCTGAATGACCGCCCATGTCTGGGTGTGGATGGCTGGGTGAGGCGGAATGTACAAACTCGTTGAAAAGAGCACTAGTTCAGGCTCGAAACGCTTGCTCTCACAAAGTGTAGATGATCTACAGGTGCTGGTTGTCTCAGCACTTAAAAGTCTACTCTTGATCCGATAACATAACTTGATGAGAATGAGCCGGTCGACTCTCTTGGCAGGATCAGCCCAGTGCGCCATCACGCCTTGCGACTGCGTCTGCTCCGGAACAACTTCCGCAGAAGGTGCAGAGACAGGGAAGGGAAGGAAACTAACACCATCCCCCCCCGTTGGAGAAGTCACATAGGGACCTAGTGTAATTTTCATCGCTTTATCAAGAGCGCCAATTGGGTTGCCAAAGTTTGTCTGCTGCTTGCTAGATGTCTGCCACTTTAACCAGCAGACTAGGTCAGCTTCTAGCAGTTAGCAAAATGTGGCTTGCTGTGCTGTTGGCTTTTTCAAGGCCACCTGGGAGGACTACACTCTCCTGGTCACTCCCGCTAAGCACGCCGCTTTTTCAGTTCATAAATCCAAAGAACCTGGATACCTTTCCTGAAGCCTCCTGCCAGACTTCTGGCTTTTTTATAAAATACCCACATTTTTTGGTTGTCCTTGTGTTGGGACATGCCTTAAGGCGTAGAAGCTTCTTTTCCTCCCGTCTTCTTGTCACACAATCGCTTGGCTTGTTTCTTCTGCTCTCACTCAACACAGCCTAGAGTGGAGTTGCCCTCTGCAGCTGAGCGGCACCGCGACCACATTTCATTGGTGTTTAAGTTGAACGCAGATATGCCGTGGGAGACTCCCTTGGTTCTGGTGCCGTGGGCTAAAGTCAACGAAAAATGTCAAAACTTGATATTTTGAAACTCGGTCTTATTCCGTTCAAAGTTCCCCGTCATGGTATCCGTCATCCGAGGTCAAGCTGTGATTGTTTTCAGATACCCTGCATTCTGTGTGCACTCGTACTGTTTAGTCGTCGATAATGAGACACAGCTGGGTTCATCTGTTGCGCTTCGAAGCAAAAGGGACTCGTGTACCTTTCGAGGTTCGCACACTGGTCTCGGTCGTAGTACACTGCAGTTGATTGACCTCCGCACTCGTTCCACAACTATGCAAATGTAGTCAGACATTAGCACCCTCCCCCTATCAGCTGACAGAACACGCACCATTTTCTCATTAAGCCATCACAAAAAGGTCAAATCTAGGCTCGCAACCCATTTGTGAGGCATTATGTGACATTCATGACCCATCCAGAGGCAAGCACTCAATGAAAATGTCAACGCAAGCAGTGAATCCCTCAAACAGAACTCCCACGGCTCAATTCAAGAGAACACGTAAATGTGAGAATGTTACACAACCCGACACGGCTGTCATCAGTCCAAAGTTCCAGTGCAAACTGCTGGCTTGTTAACAATGCTCCAAGTGATGTGGTACTACATCATCAGCCACCCACTTTGCGCTCTGCAAAGATAGCGTGTTCGAAATAACTTCAGGTTGAATTGGGTTATTTTTTTATTTTTTGGGGCAAGGAGAGAATGAAAGAAAAAACTCGAAAGCACGTGCCAACTTCGCCCTCCCAGGAATTGTGCATAATTGATTTGTGTTGGAGAAAAGTTGATGAATTTTGATTACATTTGGCCACTCGATTGTTGACTGGACGCCACTAAGTGCGGTGCGGTGCGATGGCAGGTAAATGGCTTTTCGCAGAACTTTGGTCGTCCCTTCTATGGTTTCGCGCTTGTGGTGCAGTTGCGTTTTATATTCTCCCTTCAAGTATAGACACTGCCCTCAATTGGATTACGACGTTACACCTTGCAGCTGTCAGCGGTGAGGCCATGCACTTCATAATGATCTTCATAAGCGCTTCGGACGAATGCCACAAACCACCCACCCCCGCCCATTTGGCGGTGAATGCGCCGTAAGTGCGTGCGACCGCCTACAATGTGTGCGAAACGAATCACGAAAAAAAACCGAACAGAAAAGTTTATTTGTCAGCCCCTTCTTATCTCTGCCATTTCGTAATTAGATGAAATTTCCCGTTCGCAACGGAAGTAGATACAGCCTATCCCCGCCTGTTGTTTCTATTTTTTGCTTCAATTGTATTTTATTTCTGCAATTTCTGGAGTATGTCACCCCGTGTCTGGTCGGTTTATCTAATTCTGTGTTTTCTGAGCTTTTTTTTTTCTTGTTTTGCCTCGTTCTGTTGTGTATCATTGCATCTGCGCGCATTTCATTTCGTGTGCCGCATGTCGGCGCTAAGTATCTGAATTGTGATGGCAGCTACCCGCAAACAATGTTAAGAAGACACACAGGAAATGCCACGCAAAAGCACAAAAAATGTATTTACACTTCGCCTAGTAGCGGTTGTGCGGTTTATGGCGGTGGCGGCTCCGTACGGCGCTTGTGTTTAATTTGATAAGATACTTATTGCGAAAATTAAGTTAGTACTCGGAGTATTTTATTGGTGACTTAGGCATCATGAGCTGTTACCTTGATATTCGTGTGAGTCGTTTTTTTCGGTTTTTTTGTTATACGATTGCCACTGCACGTATACAACCATGTACTTTTGATGTGAAGGAAAGGTGTTCGGGTCGTGGGCTTGAATTAGGGCGACCAGAGGATCTTAGGAATTTTTAATGAAGTAATTTTTTCCAGTTTAAGCACCC
Source organism: Eristalis tenax (assembly GCA_905231855.2). Taxonomy (NCBI): domain Eukaryota; kingdom Metazoa; phylum Arthropoda; class Insecta; order Diptera; family Syrphidae; genus Eristalis; species Eristalis tenax. The sequence goes on from HG993127.1 coordinate 27,134,207, forward strand.
TCACGATGACATTTCCCTTCAGGCTGAGGGTCTGCCGATGGGAGATTTAATTTTAGTTTTTTTTTATATCCCAGAGCTGTGTGTTTGGTTCCTTCGTCGTAAGGGAAACCATATAATTTCGTTGTGGACGGACACAACTGGGTTTTTGTTAAGTTTCATCATCGGTCCTACATTTGTGAAACGATGAATATGACATCCTAAACGAGGTGGTCTCTCTCAGACGAGGTGGTCTCTCTCCCATCTTTTTTATCCACGGCCCCATTTCGGCGATACGAACCCTCAAAGTGAGCAGAAATATGTCTCCCCACTCGTTCCCTAACCAAAGACGCTAAAAATCTAAAAGTAATTAGCAACAAACCAATTTTTTTTACTTCATATTTCCGGCCCTGGGATCCTAATAGTTTTGGAGATCTGTGTTTTTCATCAAAGAGCACACAAAACACTGCGTTCTCTCAGTGCTAACTCTCAGCATCGCTTTACACAGCAGATTTTTGCTGCGCGACTAAGGATTCTCTGCAAAGATCGCTAAAAGTCTTTTCACACCTTTTAATAAGTTCATTGCAACCATAGTCGGCACCATGCCTCTTATCGTAGAGTAAGTTTCTCATCCGAAGAGATCTTTGCGGAGCATTTATATTCATGATTAAAAGTAATTCCGGATTACCATGGCTGTCGCCGCCTGACGCCTGAAATTTAGCATGTGGTCTCCCCTGGACATGAACCATGCACTGTTCCTAAACATGATGTGAAAAAATCCAGTGGAGGCACGAACATATGACATGACATATCTTGCCCACGAAAGAAATGAGCCGGATGGCTGTTCAGATTGTGTTTGTGATGTTGGGTAGAATATGTCCAGTGGAGACGGTGTATAAGGTTTACAAGCCCATTATTTTACATCCATCATCATACAAATAAGTCCTTTGAAGGAATATAATTACGGACAGCATATCTCATGAAATGCTCTTGTTATATGCGGAGTCCCAAATGATGGAAGAGTATTCTAAGTATGGTCTGACTAAAGAACAAAAGATGGACTTAAGACTGGTCTTATCCCGAAAATCTTGACTATTTCTTTTCAAAAAACCTAACATAGCGTTAGACCTTGCAATTCTATAATCAAAGGCGTGTTTTATTGAGAATCTGTACTCAGCTCAGTATTACTTTTACAACAAAACAAATTACTGAGCAGAATCCACTCAGTGATAGTTGCCAGTCAACACCTACTAGAGCGCCTTGAAGAACCTTTTTTCATAGGTGGCGCCACCGGTACCGCTGACAACACTTTATCGGCATTCGTGTTCTAAATAGTTCGACATAGGATAACGTTACCCAGTTTGTAATCCGTCCAATATTTACTTTAGAAACGCTTCTAGTGAATAAAACCATGTCTGTACGAACATTATGAAACACATTTGACAAAAAATAGAGGAGCTCTTTTCGTTTTTCGACATTTAATGCGATGAAAGCAGAAATGAAGTATTGTTGAGATGCCCAACTTCACACCTGATTGACCCATAGCCCATTGACGAATTTCAGAGGCTTTTTGACAGGTATTCATGAATTTTTGGCAGTTATTCACGAAATGACATAAATGCCGTTCTCTGATTGGTCAATTTGGCTTCAAAAGACGATATAAAAAATGGTTGTCAAAAATTTAAAGGGCAAGAGACGTAGAAGTTGCGCATCTTTATCGCACTTCATTTCTGGATGAAAGTAAGGACACGCACAAACCTTTGGCACAAAAAAAAAATAAAATGAGGAGAAGAGAGCGTTTTAATGAGGAGCATTGCTGAGCTGAGTACTGAGTAAAGGCCCCACAGGGCTACCTTGTGGCAATCTTTATCAACTGCGTCCTGCCTTTTAAGTAATTGGAAAACCACTCTAACATTGATGAATGGAATCCCAACGACTTTAGCTTGTTTAAAAGCAAAGTGTAATGTACTTGTGCTCTCGAGAAATCAATGATTTTTTAAATTTTCGAAATTCGAAAATAATGATAAATTAGTTTTTTTTTTGTTACAGTATGCCAATTTGAATTTTGCAATTCTGATACATCTCTATCAGTGCACTGAAATCTAAAAAGTTTCAAATTAATGGCAGCCGGGCATAGAGGTAGGTGTGTGATTGGGTTCAATACCCGAACTCTCATAAATCACGACTGCATCCTTACTATCCTCAGAGAGTTAAGCTGTCGAGAGAACGCTTTTCAAACATCATTCGGAATTGGCACCAACCGCCACTAGTGAGAGAACAAAAACACACACAACGCAAGTGGTGGCGGTACTAGGTCCACATCGGACTGGACATCCACACCATTCATATTATAAAGCGTCAAAATATGGTTTTCTGATAAATTTGCCAAATATTAAAGACCTGAAAACGCCGCATGGTTGAGCAGAGTGGGTGGGTAAATCCGAAGCTACACAAATGCCGTGATTTTAGACTTGGTTTTGATTACTGTCTAAAATGATACACTGGCTGCAAAGCCATTATCTCAGGAGTTTGTAAATTCAATACAACTGAAATTATTTGAAGTTTCTATTGGAAAATTCCTCTTTTAAAATAGTGCTTGCGGTAACGGACCTTTAGAATGCGGGGTCCACTCGCACTTGACCAGTGCCGTGTTTGGTTTTCCCCAATGAGCAATATTTTGTCAAAATTATATTCATTCAAGTTCGGCAAGTGATTAAATGTGTTTTTTTTTTTTTTCATTTCAGGTATGTATCGAGTGGAATAAGGAACAAAATTCCTGTAAATGTTGACATCAAGAGTAAGACAGATTACATTTAATGCAAAACAGCTTGTATCTTTGTGGACATAGCTCAAGAGTCAGTGCTTTGACCTGCGCTCAGACAGCAAATGTGAAGACATTGCTCGGCAACGAAACAAAGCAAGTCTCAATTCCGTCTGCCTTATGGACTTACGAAATGGCTGTTCATCTTTCGTCTTCATTCGTCTGGTTCTCAGAATTATTTCGCAATTGCTTCGCAGTAACGTCAGTGGATAATGGGCCCGACGTGTGCCTTTCAAAAATAGCTCAAAGTCACTCCAGGATGCAGCATAGTTCAACACCGTCAAGAATTCTTTCCATCTTCTTCAAAGGGCTCAAAAAGAGACTAGAGGTCAGGGCCTAGCTTCTCGGCAACCGCAACTGTGCGTGCTATTATTCTCTCACGACTGGAATGAACCTTCGCTACCAAAACAGACTTGCAACAGCATTTTTTGCGCCTAGACATTGTTGCTTTTTCCGAGTTGAAACTCATACATTTTAGCCCATGTCCTAATTGAGAGCACAATCAATCTTTCGACATGTAAATCCGAAGGAACGCCTATGCACAAATATGACGCTTTCGAATTTCTAACATTTAAAGGATTCCATGAGTCAACTCTGCTTTTCAGAACAGCCCCAAGGTCGCTGCAATGGGCACCGCAGTAAGGTCGGTGCACTTCGATTTGAAAATAGCCTGTGACCGTGTACAAGATGCATGTGGACTGCATCATTTGGACGTGGGTGTTGCACAACCCTTCTATTGAGCTATATCTCCCACCCACCCCTCTCTGCCTTCACCAGCAACTGCCATGATAAAGTTTTCCCGACTGTGACTCCATCTTCGCACCCGCTCCCCTTGCTCGTGTCCATCGCAGAATGTACATGAAACGTCATAAATTTCCCCAGTGAGTGGTTAAAAATCAAAGTAACTCTCGGCAAACAGCCATAACTGATGTAATGAACTGCAAGCAGATATCCAACTGTCTGTCCTTCAGCAACACACCCTCTCGCCCGCCACCGCGCACAACAAAAAAAAAAACCTGCATCTTCAGCATATCCAACCCCTCAGCACAGTTTCGTTCTCAGCTCACTGAAATTCATATTCAAAGCACGAGCATTCGACTAAAAATAGTTCAACAACAATCTAATCAATATGTTCATCCAGCAAATGGCCGGCGATGACGACGACGACGATGGTGTTGCTCTCATGCAAAAGCAACAAAAAGGAAAGTGGCCATCTTAAGTGGTCTTTGGGAGCTGCAAGCAGCAAACCCTTCCATTTGGTATTCCAAGAACGAAACTGGGTAAAGTCCGTTCCATAGAAGGACGCTCAAGGAAAACGGATGGAATTATGCATACCGCTTGGACAAGGACGAATCGTTTTTATTTCGTTTTGTTTTTCAATTCATTTTCTCGACAAGTTGTGCGCCACCCACTTGTTCGCGGCCTTGCCCGGCCCCTTGACTGGTGTCAGATGTTTGCTGCGGTCGATCATAACATTTAATTTGATTTGATCGTCAAGGGTCCTGACCCACGTGAATGGATGGCCAATTCTCGGTTTGCTTTGTAAGTCGAGTTCATTGCGCTAAGTGCCCCCATTGTAACGAGGTCACAGATGGTTTCTTCTCGTGAAAATGAAGTCACCCAACCATCAACGAGGTCGTGGGTACCTAGGTACTCTGGCCTGGCTAAAGTTACGTTTTTGTGCAAATTATTGTAACATCCGGTTGGGGGGCCATCGCACTGCAATGAGGTCGGTGCACTTCGAATTTTCGTGAGAGTATATGGAAGTGTAGCGCCTGCATATGTGTCCTGTGCGGACTCTGCACCAATTGCGCCACACCTCTCAGCGATCAGCTGCACAGTGATGCGGCAGTCTGTACGTGTTTTCTGGTGGTCCCCCAGTGGGTCATGGCTGCCATGGATGTTCTCCGTCGGCCGTGAGTCGAACTCATTAATTTTTAGTTTGACCCCGTCTGCATTCTGATGCATGCGGAGGGGTGGACGGGACGTTGGCATAGTTGAGTCATCGAAATCGATATGAGTGCCGACGTGTGACAGATGAATCACATCCAAGGATGGGACGTATCCTCGTCTCTGAATCCATTGACTGAAGATGTGAGATATGAGATGCTTTCTTTGTGGTTGCGAGATGAGTCAGTTTTCGAGCAAGTTTGCAAAGGTTCGTTAGTCGGATGCCATAAATCAGCGTGTCTGACATGAAGGGCGTAGCCTGGAGTCAAGTACAAGATCGCATCCATCAGAGGCCGAGATCGAGTGATCAACCGACCGAGGTCTTCCTCATCTGTCATCTCATGCTGACAAGGTTCATGCGTCAGCACCGCGACCGGCATGGTTAGCATTTCGTATGAAGCCAGATGGGTTCTGTGGGAGGTTACTCAGTACATTGACCCTGTGACGACCTGTCATCGAGCTTTGCCCTCATTCTTTCAACTCAAATCAGTCGGTTACAAGTGACCTTGGCAGTAAGTTGTTTAAGCAAAAACCTAGATCTCGCGTGTTAGCTCAAGTGCCTCTGTGTTTGTCTTAAGCCGCTAAAGCCGTACAGAGAGGATTAGCAAGCGTTCTTAACGGATCACAGAAATGTGACGTAAACCCGCTGAAGCCACACTCTATCTGGGCGGGAGCTTTGTCTTCTGTTTTTCCCTGAACACAGTCCACAATTGGACCTTAAGGAAGACGCGCCGCGAACTTCGAAAGCCCGAGAGAGAACACTCCATTCGAGAACATTCTTCTTTCACTTTTCACTGATGGCTCGAACGACAAACGAGGATGTGGTTAGCTCTGTGGTTAGACCTTCGTCATTCCCAACGACTTCTCGACCAATGCAGTGTTTTCTATTCTAGAGAAGCTTTTGATATATAGTCAGCCAAACAACAAGCGCTGACCTGAGCACTAACTCCTTTGATGTGGTGTCTCTCAGTTCAGAGTTGTGTCTTCACTCATCTCTGGATGAATTCGATATAAGCCGGTGTTGAGGACCTGACAGTAGAGGCTTTTCAGTGAACGGCTTTGTATGCTAGGCTTGAATCTAGAGGGTGAACAGATAAGAGCGATAGGAAAAGAAATATGTGTAAATAAACGAAGGTGTAAAACAGGAACATGGTTCTGGCTTCAAATTAAAGCGGCATTCATGACATTTTACGTGAAGTATGGCACCAGTTTCGCACCAAATTCGCTGGTAGTTCTTCAAACGGTTGGTCTACTATTGCTTACCGTAGGTAAGGCGTTAGCCCAGCAATAACATGTTGTACCTTCGGCAAGAGCTGATTGGGTTTTTTGCGTTCCCTAAGGACCTATTTCCTGGTCCACACTGCTACCCACGGTGGAACAATAGCTGAGCCTGAACAATAGTTATCTTCCAGCCGGGCTTTGCTACCTTTATCACACAGATTCCTACGCGTCCTCTTCTTAGACGTTCACACGCATCCGTCGTAATCTTCAGCTGTTTGCCCACCACTTGACCCTACATGTGCAAATTGATCACACACCGTCTAGGTGCACAATACCCCATAAGCCTTCCAACCAACCAAATAACACTCAAAAAACCCAGTCGCCCACGTCACTTTCGATTGAATCGAAACGAACTCGAATGTCTTCCTTTCTCAATTGTTCTTTTCGTTCTATTTGCTGAAATTCGCGCACACGAAATAAAGCCAGCAGGCCACTGTGGCCGCCTTATCAGCAAAACGTGTTCCCAAAAGTATGCACATGCGTGTGTTCACCAGAGAAGGCTGGCTCTCGGTCTCCAAGACTATTTTCGTTGTCAACTAAATTGTGCAAATGTTCCCAGCAATTATTCACAATTTTTTTCTGTTCGTTTGGCGATAACAGCCGCTAGGTGATAAGCAGAAAAAGAAACTCAGGTTTCTGTTTTTGGCAGCAAATGATGAGATAAGTTGAGAAGTTCAAGTGCTTGGCTCACGGGAACTCTGTGCCTTTGTGCGATCGGTGTTGTTTGAAATGCTGACAGAAACACCGATTGTAAAACATTGAAATGAGTCTGGAAACATTGGGGGGAATATCTGGTGTGACGTGACTGAGATATGAGAGCGACCTTGGTTTGGTTAGAGGCCTGTTCTTTGGAGAGAGACTCTAATCTATCGATATGACTAGATGGAGCCGAACAAGATGGCATCATCAGTGGCATGTTTAAGGCCGGGTGTCGTTACCGAGTACTACACCTCTTCGTCTTCGCATGGACCGTGTCTGAGGCTGCAGAGGCTTAGAAAAAATACTGTCCCTTCGACATCTGCACTACGTGTAGCCAGACTGAGCAAAGGATAGAGCCGAAGCGGTTTTTTCTTGAAGTTTGACGATGCTTGGACCACAAGGCAGTATTCGTCAGGGACACTGGACGGTCTAAGTGGGTCACGTCAGGCACGCCCATACATACCCTGGTGAGGAATGGCTAGTTGCTGATCATCGGAGAGACGAAAATCTCACTCTGAACTTGCCATGGATTAAGCGATGTTCGAACTGAACCTCGCATGACAATGATTATAGCCAGCAATTGTTTTGCAACTACACTCACTTAAATTATACCCTACGCTCCTCATTACAATGTGGAGACGTAAGTATGTGTGGTTTTCGATCAATCGGAAGTAGTTGGGTGGGTTATTCCGAAGGCGAGTCTGGAATGATGCACGGCTGTCACGAGCATGACGCCATCCCATTGCGCATCTCCCAACTCATTTATCATTGCGCTCACTTATGTCAAGGTGCACATACGCTCACCGATGGAAACAAAAATATGAAAGCGCATGGTTGAGACCATGTAGTCCTTGAGTCCTGCTGAACGATGTTACTAGGTGATCGAGGGACAGTCATGACCATGCGATGATAGTCGTGGCCTTGTCCAAGCCCATTTACCGGCTTTAGCAGTCATGGGTGTTGCTGTGCACATTATCCGAACTTGTTTTGATGCCACTAGGTCGATTATGACAGGACCACGCTTGTGCAATGGTGCTGCTGGACGAGGCCACGACTTGAGGGTCAACCGGCGATGACTCATTCAGCCACCTAGTTCATCCTGTCTTTTCCTTGAGGTTGAGTTCGTTTCATTCTATTCCAAGAAAATAGCACAAGCCAGGGAGAAATGCGGCTCGAAGGACCTTTTTTCGCTCATTTATTTGATGGGACTTATTTTCTACCTTTTGATGATGTCGAGGTGTTGTGAAGACGTGCTAAGTTTACATCGACGGCACCTGACTGGCAAGGGTTACCTAATTTTGGTCTTTACTTGAATCTGCGAGTCCTCTTTAGTGCTGTTTGGGTGATAAAATTCAACCATTAACTGGACGGACTGTACAGCCAGACGCCAGGGCCTATGACAGCACCAAGGTGGAGAAGGACCTCGACCAACTTGGCGTGCTCGTCAGAAATCGCGCTGAGAGGCTTGTTGATTGAGGTCAAGACACATAAAGACGAAGAAGAGACTGCTGGTTACAGCGCACTGACAGTGTCGACTAAAATCACCTTCAGCTGATCTGTAGGAATTCTACCTGCTTGCATGTCCACATTAGTCCTTCCGGCCTTTTCTTCATGCTATCAATGGCCTGGTGACCATCTCAAGACAACTACAACTGCAAAAGTAAGCACAAATGAAGTCATCTACTCCAATTCACGCGAAATGATGAAACTCCCAATTGCAAGCCCGAAATTCCTGTCGAACAAAACCAAGAAATCATGCGTCCCTGACCTTACCTCACACGAAAGAAACAATCCCTCGCCAGAACTGCGAGGTCTCTGTTCGTGTACGTGATGTATTGCCTGCACACAAATCCTCAATAAACAACCTGCTTTCGCATTCACTCCCTACGTGAAGATTTCAAAAATACGGCAAAATACTCGTTCCCTCAAGTATCTAGAGATCTTTATGTGCTCGCATGACGACACAGACGAGATAGTTTCACCGTTCATTTGTGAGTGCCGTCGATTCTCATCCAATTTCTGTTGACACACTCTGTGTTGGTCAATACGAGATGCACTATCTGTGCTCGCACACAATTCGTGCGTAGCTAACTGATGACTCGAATGTACTGTGTGTGCCGTGTGCTTCCCATGTCACGTTCCACATCTTGTCTTGCTTTTTAGGCCACATCAAATGCACAGATCCGTCAGGCAAGCGATAATAAAACGAACAACAAGCGAAAATGTCTGAAAGGTCAAACCCACTAACAGCCGTCGCCACAGTTGTTCATCCTAACTGTTTGGATGCGAACACTCGCGAACACTCGCATTCATTGGCGAACCTTCAAGGTTGAAATCAAAAACAACAACATCAAATCTTGCTGCTGCCCCCCGATAAATAACACGTTTGCAAGACAATAAATACTGTTTTTATTTTCGAGATCCCCATCAGCAGCAAAAAATAAACGAAAGAACGTCGAAATCCAAAAATACCTCACAGTGGTGCTAAACACGTTATATTCTACTTCGTGTCGTGTTTCTTGTCGTTGCCGCGCTGATCAATTACGAGCATGTACTCATTATTTAGTGGCGCTGCGTTTGCTTCTATTTCAGAAGCCATGCTTAATCCACTTATATGTTTGTCATGCCTCATAGCGCATTATCTGTGCGGCTATACATTCTCATTCATAAAATTCAAGGTCTCCTGAGACCGAGATACCGAGCGAAAGTTTTGCTATTTTCAAATGATTTGCTCCACAGATAGCGTCTGGTTGGTTGTTAACTTAACAATTCTAGATTCATTCTAGAAAGGAGCGGCGACAGAATGAGAGGGAAACAACTGAAACAACTGAACCACAGCAGCGACTAATTGCCGAGGCAGTGACTGTACTTATCAGACACAGACACAGATGCATGCATAGGCGTTCTGCAAATGTGTTGTTGCTTCAATTTCATACAATTCTGTATGCTCGTACGTAAGCCCATTCAACAATCGATGCTCATGACGTATCTGTTTGTTGTAAATCGAATTAGTCCCGTGTGCTGGTCGTGTTTGGGAAATCGGTGATGAGACAGTTTTTTCGCCTCTTTTTCCGTTTAATCTAGGACGTGTGGGCGAAATCGATAAATCGATTCAATTCGAAGGTGATTTGACTTGACTTACGTATTTCAATTGAAAACAAACACTGCACTTGGCGCTTAAGCATTGGAATAGAGCAGCACAGAGGAGTGACAAGGAGCATCGCGGGGCGATTGAGGATATTTACTTTTACCTCACCTCCTTATGGCTTTGAGTGGCGCTCTGTGGAAGTGTTGACTGTCAACAACTTGCCAAGCTACGCCATAGACTCAAGTGGAATTCGTAATTCCCATGACACGTTGGATCTTGGATTGAGTCAATCGCCAATCGAATTGGAACATTTTTGTGCAATTTGTCGAAACTGACATGGTTTTTTCTTCCTTAGTCTCGATGTGTCTGAACTCGTTTCGAAATTACGAACAAGTGGTCAGAATTTTGACGACTGATCAGAATTTTGACGAATGATCAGAATTTTGAACGAATTTAGGAGAATTCCTAAAAATTTGTCAGTGCGAAGTTTTCAAATTGTCGGGTGGACGAAGAAATATATTTCCAGAATAATGTTTTTGGAATTTTGGGCAAATCTAATGGGAATTTAGAGGCATTTCCTAACTCATCAAATTTGTGAATCTTAGCGAAGGAAAGGCTCATCGAATTTCTAGCAATAAGCACAACAATTATCCGTCTACGTAATCTGACGCCTCTCTGATCAGAAAGTTCTCCAGTAATTTTAGCGAAGGATTAGTGTTGTCGTTGAAGTCAAACTTTATGATCAGAATTTTTAGCATGTTCGTCGAAAGGTTCGAGTCGTCTTTCATGTCAACAGTTAGATTTAACGGCCAGTGTTGCTGGCGGTTTAAGTGGCATGTTCAAGTCGTCGTCGGTATGAAGATTCTCAGTTGGAGTGATCATAATTTCTGGAAGTGTTCACGTCGTCACTGATCCAAATTTCTAGCAATTTTGACGAAAAGTTCAGTTTCAACGTTTTATGTTTGCGCGGTCAGAACCTCTAAGAGTTTTCTTTTGGTTCGAGTGGTCAGAAATTTCTGGCGATTTTGGCAAAAGCTGAAATTCGTCGTCGGTATTAAAGTGTTGGGCGATCAGAAATGTTGTAGAGTTTTGAAAAAGAGAGGTCATTTAGCCGTTGATGGATACATTATTCGTTGAAGTGATCCAAATTTTAGAAAGTTTAGAGGAAATTCGTCGAATTCGTCGCTAATTTGAATTTCTAGCATTTCTGTCTAACGTTTCATGGTTGGAGTCAAAATGCTCAGTAATTAGAATTTCTAAGGAGTCTCGTCGAAGAGTTCGGATCGTCGTTCATGTCAACATCTTGGTTGGGGTGATCAGAATTTCAACACCAATTTGTCGCAGTGACATGTGGCACGAGGGGAATCACAGTCGGTGGAATCGAGTCTCAATGATGTAATGACGTAAATGATCACGCTTAGTTAAACTTTCCACGAAAGTCACTGATTCTCTTTGTGAATGTGCGAAACTATTCGCCGAACGGAGGTAGGTCGAACGGGGCAGACAATTAGACCCGGTGACATCCATTGTCCTGTCACGTGGATCGATTTGGAGATCCAAGCTAAAAAAAAGCCCTTCAGTTTCCCAGATACGGTCAGCTGCACAGGATGTGTTCGTGTTGAGCTTCACTTCAGTTACGATAGCTTCCACGAGTCATTGAAAGGTAGCTTAAAGGGTCGAATTTGCGAACTCTGATGCTTTCTTCATATGGACATTTCTCATTCGCAGATAGCAACGGACATAATTTGAACAAGCAGACTTCATCGCGAATCTGTTGGTCGCGTTTGCCTCTCTTGTGTGCCTGAGCAGTCATATGAGTGTCCCTGCCACTCCTATGAGTGGCACTTAAGTCTTCCGTCGTGTTTGCCGATTAGGCAGTGACCAGCAGATGCGTGGTGGCTGGGCCGTAGTGGGTAGGTGGTAGGTCCCGCCCATTCTTGTCACTGCAAAAGACTCAGACTTCGCCGTTTGGAGTCGGCAGAAAGCTGCACACTGATGATTGAATCATCGCGAAGGCATTTTTTTTTTTTTTTTTTTGAACATGTTGTAGGGACGCAAAACCTTTTAATAGCACATCGCTCTGTGGCACAACCCGCTTTATGTCACATCAAAAATATGACGAAACAGTCCACGTACAATCGTGCCCGATTATTAGCACATCCCGGTCCGTGTAGAACCCACAATTCACTTGATCTTGAAGAGAAGAATTTTGTTTTGAATTCGACACTAACACTGTAACAACATTCCGCGTTAATTCCCTGACGGCAACGTCCTTTGAGCATTTAGTGGTGTTGGCTCTCAAACTAAACTAGAGTTGTACTAAGCAGTTCCGACGACGGAACGGACATGGAACTGCTTCTCGGAGGCATGTCCGCGGAACTGCGTAGTTCCTCCGGTCCCCCTGGATATGCCTGCGTTGAACATGTCTTCGGAAGATTTTGAAGAAATCATACAAGTCCACAGAACTGTGTACAACTGTAGCTCATGTTCCGACCGATCGAAGAAGAGTGATTTGTTATTGATGCTCCCCCTTTTTCGAGGATGTATTACAGTTGATTTGTGTGGCTGTGGAGTATAGGTAATTGTGCTCACATCAGAATGTGTTGTATTGGACTACATGTTCATGTCCAATAGATGTGTGGGCGTATGATCCATGTCTTGTGTGTCAACTCTCATTGTTTCAACTCAGGTGCGCACAACCATGTGTATTCCCATGCGTGTGCTTGTGTAGAATCTGTGTGCTTGTGTAGAACATGTCCTCCCTTGGATTCTGCATACTTCAGAGAATTCGGAACTACATGGAGTATGGACATGAACATGTTTAGGTTGATAGGACACAGTTCCGGAAGCTATACATGTCCGGAACGAAACAGCTCTATTTCAAACCCCCCATGGTTGTTGGCAATTTTGTCTTTGTGCCACTTTCGGCATTAATTCGCTGACGGCAACGCCCTATGTCCATCTAGTGTTTATGAGTTGGTTCTCAAACTAGAGTTGTACTCAGCAGTGGCCCAGTACCCAACCCCCAAGTTTAAGATGCTAAAAGTTATCTTGTCCAGAGATGAACGGATGGTCGTGATGGGTGGCTAGCTCTCAGTGAAAATGCTTACATACATGTTGGCAAAGCTAATGACTTCCGAATTGTCATCATTTCAGCCTGAGACCCATTGGAATGGTCAGAGAGCCGTTTGGGAACAGAGAAGCTCTGCCAACTTCGTCCTTATCCGATCAATGACCGAAATGTCTCAGTCTCGGGATTCGTAAGTTAAAAGTATTCACATCATCAATCCGCACAAAATAGCGTCTGTTCGCCTGAATATTCTTTAATTACTCGCTCCCTCTGATAGCTCAAGAACTGCTTGCCGCGCAAAAAGTGAACTCTCTTCCGTTCCAACTTCCCTTTTCAAGAGTCTGAAAGCACAATTCTCCTACTATCCACCATCCCTGGCAACCACATCACACTGACTCCCAAGGAATGTGCATCCAATGAAGCATATTCCCTGCAGAAGCTAAAAATCACTCACTCGGCAAGTTGTCGCGTCGCCTACAGCACCACCATAGACAGAGCCCGTCTGTGCCCCGGAGGCATTCATGGTAAAATCTTAATTACCCACTACAGCCACTTTCACTCCCGACCGCTGCAGGCGGGTTTACCCGTTTATCCCGTTGACAAGGCATCATAAATAACGTCCCTCCCCGCAGTCCCCGTCGCAATTCTTTGTCTTTCCACGAAAGTGGCATTCTCTCAGCTCGCCGTGGATGCGCTTCCAATTAAACGGCATTATTGGGTCAGGGACATCACATCGTCGTCAACTGCGTCTCGGTCGTCCGTCGCCGCCATCAGTCAAAAGGGGCGACTGAGCGCGAACCTATATTCCACTGTGCCACTGTCATCGCGCACACATTTCCATTGTTGCACACAGAATCATTGTAATGGATACCATAATGGAGTTATGCAAAACCAGAAAATGTATCTTAGTATCTCACAGAACAACACAACGCAACACACGACTGCGAAACGAAGTGAAGTGGGTACAAGCGTCTCAAGAGGTAAACACCAAAGGTTGCTGAACATCCTCCGAACACACCTTTTGTGTCGGAGTTTATTTGCTTTTGTTTTTCACTTTCATTGTGTTCAGAGTGCCTTGTGGTGGTGGTGGTCGTCGTCGTCGTCGTCGTTGTCGTTGTCGTGAGCGTCGAGTTTGATGTTACACAACGGGCCCGGTGGAGGATGATGAAGAAGAATTTCGAGCCAAAAGCAGATGCACGCCGCGCCGATGTGTGTTATTTCTGTGCCTTGTCGATTCTGAAATAGCCCACGGGGAGGAGAGACAGGCCTCACCGCAAACAGGTTCTCGTCTGTGGGGACACCCCTTGCCCGAGCGCCAAATCAACGCCAGATCAACTCGCAGATACGTGATACATGCAAGCACGCCGCCGCCGCAGCCACCGTCGCAGAGGCCGATGGTCGGATGTCGATGGTACAGCACACAGCGCAGAGCACAACTCGGATCTTGTCATTCGAAGCTGTTGAGCGTACACCTCGCTCGCCACCAAAATGGTGGCACTTAGAGAGGCAGGTGATCTTAAAAGTGCAGCATTCTGACAAGAGTGTACTCGTGTAACTACACGACGCGACGACGAGTGTGTGTTGTTCGGTTGCTGGCCTGGCTTGAGCCGAGTGCAGTCACTCTGAATGCCTGTCGATTTAAAAAGGGAAAGGCAGCCAGTCCGACATCAGACCCAAGGTTTTTAATTGTGTTACCATAATATTACTGCACATTCCTCCATCGGCTATCTGACGCTGTGCGGGGGATACGCTGCGCGCCGTGCTGCTGCTGCGACGCTTTACGCTTTAACGGCGGAGAATGGCTGGTGCGCACCGCCTTCAGTGGGGGGGCTAACTTGTTGGACTTTCGATTAAATGTTCTTCTGTCGAGTGACTTGTGGCTTGTTGCTTGCCTTTGGCTTTGTGCATATTTTAGTGCGGCAAGTACGAGCGCACCACATACTCAGATTCACTTTCTTGAATGTGGTGCATATGTATTGTGCTGTGAAAGAAATCGAAAACCCCATCTACGTTCCCGTGGATGCCGTAGCTCGGTGTCTTGTTCTTATGCGCAAACCGGTTCGCGATCACGTAATGAAAAATCAAAATTTACTGATGCAAGAGCCGAGCGAATAAGAAACGACTTAATAACTATAATCCCGCAGTCGCGCTGGAATTTTGTGGAATTTAACCTCATTATGGGTTGCCATTGAAATGTTGTGTTACATGCGCTAAGTGAGTTCGTTTGCTTGGCGTGTGATGTGGTCGGCAGGTTGACAAGGCTACAGGTCTGCTGGATTCTGTACGAGCAAAGGGAGCTCTAGGGATGTTATTTAGTGTTGAAGTGCGTGTTCTCGGGGTCAAATGCGAACACAGTTCGAAGCGAATTCTGAACAGTTGCATGTGCATGGGAGGTGCATTGGTTGGTTGCAGACCAGGTGATTGATGAGCTTTTTGAGAGATTCATGCATTTTGATTGAGAACTCATGGTAGGGATCTTTGGACAATTCATTGAATCCCTGCTAGGGCTTTCATGCAAGGTTAAGCATTCTGTCGAGATCCACTTTTTGTTGAGGTTGGTAGCTGAAATCTAGCTACTGTCTACAAGGAGCGGCCGTACTGATTCCAACGTGGGGTCACTGGGCTACCCCGTACATAAGTCTTAATCCGAAAACCCTTTGAGCTAGTGGTTAAGACGCTGACATCTTAGCTTGACCGAGTGTGTTCGGTTTGTGAAGAGTGCCTTGTGGGCGCTTGACTCACCGAAAGTAAGCTCTGGCAAGAGGTGTATAGTGGAAGTGCATACCAAATTTGTGTGACAAGGATAAGGACTGCTGGTTAATCTTAATTTATGTCAGAAACCACATCCAAAAGTTTAAGCGAATGCTGAATTCACAGCAATCACTGAATTGAGTTGAAACCAGGAACGGAATTGGTCGCACAACAGAACCTTGAGGCGCACCTAAAACCAACGATTCCTCTTTCCGAGTGTCGTCTAGTTTGACTCCTTCTGCGATCAATCTGATTTGAATGACGACTATTTCATGCGCTAGTAGCGGGTACTTATTTTGATGTTTGATACTTCAGAGTCCTATTTTTGACAGCTTACACATGATTCGTGACAAGTGTCAAACATGCTCAGTTAGCATTGCAATTTCATCGTGGAACGTCTGGCACCGAACGACCTGCCGAAGGGTGGGTCTTAGCAAACCTGAAGGAAAATCCGAAAAATTGTTTCCAGTGACAAAGTCATTGCTTATTGAGTGAGTATAATTACTCTCGCATCACTTGTCGATGGCGATAAGTCAGGGGTTACTGCAGTCTTGAAAGACAACATTACCCCAAGATACCAGTCAATATGCTCGAGAAGGTCACTCAAAATTGGACTCGCCGTATGGACCACTTAAACTGTAGCCATCCTTTAGGCCAAGCATTGATTTATTCATATAAGCATGGTTGTAGTTGTTGACAATTAAAAACCGAACGCTTAAAAATCACCCTTTAGAATATGGCTGAGTAAACATGTGAATGGTGCAGTATTTGATGCGACAGAGGGTCTAACGATGTGGCCAAGCACATGTCTTCCCTTTTCCAACTTCCGTGGACCTGCTTGATGGGAAATACACTAGAGGAAGTCACCTCGGAACACGTCTTATAACAGTCTTCAGACTGAAGTTGGGTAGTCTTAAGGTGGCCCCTCTTAGAGCTTTCTCACGACGAAAGTCGGTTCACTAGCCTTGCCATCGACTGTGTGACTCTACAGCTTTGAAGGACTTGTGACAAACTCTTTTCTGAGTTAAGGTCACACAATATGAGGCATAGTTCATATTCCTTTATTCAGCCTTGTCATCTAAGGCGGTGCTAAAGTCAGGGGTGTTCTTGGACTTTGCTTCGATCCCATCTTCAAACCACGTTCTTTCAGTTTCTACAGTTTCTCCTGTTTTTTTCTTAGTCCGGACCCATCTACTGTCACCTTCAACATCGCCCTTCCATCAGACTACATCGCACGGTAAGATGCGAGGTTGAAGAAGAAGAGATGATGATGACCTTCTGTTTCCCCTGATAACCAACAGACGAGCTTCCTCACTCACAGACGCCAGAGGCCACATTAAAGTTGCCACTTACCATCACATGAGGCAACGTCTATACCTTCAATTTCGGCATACGCCTGAATGTTGCAGCACTCGCTTCATGATATTGCACAAAAACAAAACATTTCATCCATGATTCACCCTCCATGGCATATGTGAGCTTGTGGCACAACAATTGCTTGATGCTCAAGACGTCCTTAGTGCAGTCTTGCCACACACCAAAAATCATTGGTTTTCGCATAAAATACTCTAGACTCGTCTCTTTGCGTGCATTCTACACACAATCACTTGACCCAATTGCTGCCGAATGAAATCAGAAAACTTTACAAAACCTACGATAGCCATGGAAAGAGCAAAACAGAAGCAGAAGTGAAACCGAACAGCGAATAAATGTATTCCATGCGTCGAGGCCGTTCAATTTACTTGATTAAATGTCATTACAGCCTCGTACACACCTTCCACCATCGTCCATCGGAATGTGCGCGCCTCCAATTAGTTCATATTTGGATTGACTGGCGAAACAATTTCGGATTGCAGCTACTTATCCGCGGATACGTGGTTAATTAGTGACAAAAAACAAACGAAAAAATCATGCCATATTGACCGCAAACAACGAGAGACAAACGGAATTTGTGCGCACACGGAACAGCGACTTTTGTAATGGATTTTGTCGAAAATTGCTGCGAGCTTACCCAAGCACGGGCGAGAATTGGATTCTTGATGATTTCTCAAGAGAGCGAGAGACCGACGGAGTGCGAGACTTTTGCGAAGGGTTGATTTTGGTGAGATAAGATTAATGAAATCCGAGAGGGCATGCGAGCGGAAACACGAGGGAGGATTGTTCGACTTTGGAAGCCAAAGTTTACCGTCGTGGGCGCAGAGAGTTCGGCGTGGGGTCGAAGTTTATGTCATGTACATGACCTGAAGTGAAACTATTTCGCCAAGTTGCTCAGAGCTGGATATGAACCCAGTTGCTTTCACCGTGTCTCAGTTTCGCAGATTGGCGTACTTTCGGCAGAGGTTGTGGGATGCGTTTGCCAGCGTCCATGGCTAGCCCCAATAAATAGCATCGTGGGCAGTTGATGAATGAGGAGGCACCCTAGTAGTTGCGCAAGAGAAGTTTTCCCTCGGCGGTTTGCTTCAAATGTCAGGGAGGAAATATGAGGGACCCCGCACTGCTGGCACCGAAGGACGATGGTTGTGCGGATAACTTCTACGTATCCTTGATGGATTCGAAGCTAATCAAGATAGTTTCACGAACTGTGTTCGTTGAGATCTTCGTTTAAATTATCTGTTTCGAGCGAAACGTTTAGCTTATCGGATGGTCAGACTTACAGGGTCATCCAGTTTGTGCTTGCGAAACCGAATTGGAATAAACTTCACTTATGACTTCGATTTTGAAACTTTTTTGATATCACCGTCTTGCTTGGGGCTTGCCATTTTGAATGGAATATAACATCATTGGGACTCGAGGAGTTTTCGACACATTTCGGGCAACAACTCGGTGTGGGTATAAACACGATCAAGATATCCAACCGCGGCAAGTCCCACGATCAGTTTCTGGCGAGCCCGAACGTCTAGTGCTGGGTACAGCTGTGACGCAGTCTTCTTGAAACCACATGCTTTCCACTCCGGTGTCTTCGACTCGAGTCCAACTATATTCGGGCACCCTTTGACGTTTGGCGCTAACGCCTGCACCTTCCTGATTTGAGCTGCAGACCATCTCATGTCTCTCATGAGGACTTTCCCGATCCGAAAACGGTGCTTGTTAACGACTCCATCAAGTGAAAAATGGGCGCTCCTCCTCTGTAAGTGACAATTGGTCATCCGAACAATGATGTTCATCACCCAACCGGCGCCCATTTCGTGTTCAACTGGGTTGAATCCTCGAGACAGTTGAACATCATGGAGTGTTGAAACATGTCCATGTTCATGTGATGTTCTGTTCGTTGGTTCTTCTGAAACACGAACGTCGGTCACATTTTTTGCAGAGCGTGCATTCCGATGACGGACATTTGCATCTGCAACAAAGCCAATCCCTTCGAATTTGCTTCAAGTGTTGCGCAGCGTGCATTTCTTTAATGGAAGCCCGTTTGGACATCTGCCACAAGGCCAATCTCCTCGAATTTGCTTCAAGTTTTGCGTCCACCTGCTTCCCTCAATTGGACGATCTTGCCGACTCTAGTCTCTACTCATGCAGCAGCTTTTATGATTTCCTAATCATTTTTGAAGCGTGTTTTCACAATTTTGTGAAACTGCGCGAAGTAGACACATGCGCCTTCGAATGCCAGTCCGGCTAGACGTATGCGTTTGAAAGAATCAAGTCAAATTCGTTTCACAGTAGCGCTCGCTTTTTCAGCTCTTATTAAGTTTGACGTGACGAGGCAGGTCCGGTTCTGGTAAACACAAAAAACGAATAAAACCTGACCATTGACCACTTGAACAGTGTTTTTCTGCGACGCCAGGGATGTCGCTTTTAGAACAGTCCACAAACTCACATTAGATTGCATTTGCCTACCAATCGATTGCTCATTGAATGCGCTTCAAAGTCGTCTTCCCACTGGGACCGGAGCTTAACTGGAAGATTGGAGTGTGGACGGTTATTAATTGCCATGAGTTCGTGCGTCAATTGAACTCCATGTAAGCCTCGATCGATATATCGACAAAAGCCCGTCAGATCCTCAGAGCGACTTGGAGCAGAGATACCGAATCGAGTCTCCTCCAGTTCTTAAGTGTAGGGGAAGAGGGCCGCGCCACAATCGTACTCCATTCATCTTCAATTGACCCAGTTCTCTTAAATTTTTCAAAATTACGCTTCATAGCAAGCCGCTATCTGTCAATTTTTTTTCCTGGCTTCGAATGGAACATCTGCCGAGTTGCAATCTGTTGGAATTGATGACTTGATAAATGGCGTTCGTACACGTTGCGACAATTCAACCTTGTTGGTTGAATTGGTTTACCCCTTTGGCAAGTCCCCCCAAGTCCCACCGTGCACCCATCATAAACCAATCAATCATCTGAAGATCTCCTACACCTTGTTTCCTATTTCCAACGTCGGATGCTTCGAATGGGTTGAGCGCACTTCCGTCAAGCAATTGACCAACGATCTATCAACATTGTAACCACCCATCTCCCGATTGAGTAATTACAAGCATCCAAGTGTTGCTACATTTGCCGTCCAGTTCCCACCCGTCGCGTCGGTCGTCGCACACACTCAATCAGTCAGCGTCAAGGTTTCCAGCGCAAACATCACTCGAACAGCGGACAAAGAGCCATTCGCCAAGTGCCGAGGGAAATTTTTCATTCGAAACTCTTCTTCGCCATTCTGTCAACAATCATTCAAACATGGTTATCAATTAATGTCTAATAAAAGTTTATCTGTGTATTTTCGAAAAATAATTGATACCCTTTCTGCGTCTTGTTGCGGATGCACCGCTCCGCGCGTCGCCGCCTCGCCGTGTGGCGAGCGGGGGAAAGAAGCGATTGAATAATAGACCGCGTCAATTCAAATGATGAGGCAGTGACAGTTGGTGCGCTCCGCGTTCACCCGTGCAAATTGCTGGAACACTTAAAAATTCGTTGATAACGCTTCGAAAAGTGGCAACATTAGCTATGTGTGGCGTAATTAGACATCGTACTAATTAAAAAGCCTTATCAGGAGAACTCGTGCACTTGGGTGGGTAGGAGGTGTAAGCGGCGACGACCAAGGCGCGGCTCGCTGTTGTTCCCCGTCAGTCATTCGGTCGGGCTTACCTCAGATCAGGACTGCTTTTGCTTGAAAATGTGATAAATTTTATTTGAAATTCTCAGTCGACGCAGTGAATAATTTGAGTTCTTATTTTGTTTCTTTCGCAGTGCGGGACATTAGAAGCACCCGATTCGTATCATCATCAGAGATCAACTAGAATGGACGCCTTTCAAATTGACGACGGTTTCCACTCGGACGGGGGGACCGAAACACCACCGCCCAGTCCAAGTTCGGGCAGTTCAATTGCATCGACATCAGATCACGGCTCACTGGAGAGCGTCGACACTGGCGGGGCACAGCGCCTTGCTGTGCTGTCATTCGAGCAGGTTCGCAAATTACATGACGTTATGGATGAGAAGGTTGCCATACACGGCCGGGGAAACTTCCCCACACTTGAGGTGAAATTAAAAGACTTAGTTAACTCGGTACGAAGGAAGCTGGAGACTGATGTTGTTGCCGGCGGCGCTGGTGTCATAGTCAAGGACATACGCCTGAATGGCGGAGCAGCTAGTCACGTTCTAGCACCCGAGGATCAGCCATACAACGACTTGGATCTTATCTTTGCGATCGATTTGAATTCAAACCGTCACTTCGATCGCGTCAAGACAGCCGTGCTCAACACACTGATGGATCTCCTGCCGGAGGGTGTGTCGAAGCGTCGCATCATGCCGTGCGCCCTCAAGGAGGCCTACGTCGGCAAGATGGTGAAGGTGAATAACAACAACGACGGCGACCGATGGAGTCTGATCTCGTTGGGCAACTCGCCGGGCCACAAGAACGTCGAGCTGAAGTTCGTCGACACGATGCGTCGTCAATTCGAGTTCAGCGTTGATTCCTTCCAGATTGTCTTGGACTCATTGCTGCTGTTCTACGACTGTGCTGCTTTGCCAATTTCAGAGAATTTCTATCCGACAGTTGTCGGCGAATCGGTGTACGGGGACTTCCAAGAGGCTCTGTATCACTTGCAAAAGAAACTGATCTCAACACGACAGCCAGAGGAGATCCGAGGCGGTGGTCTGCTCAAATACTGTAATTTGCTGGTGAGAAACTACAAGCCAGTCGATACACAACGAATTAAGACACTCGAGAGGTACATGTGCTCGAGATTTTTCATTGATTTCCCCGATATCAATACGCAGACGGTCAAGTTGGACGCATATCTGAGGAATCATTTCTGGGGCATTGATGAGGAGCCCCTGCAATATCAGTACCTGATGCATTTACGCGAAGTGGTTGAGACATCAACGGTGTGTCTAATGGGTCACGAGAGACGGCAGACACTGCTGCTAATACAGACGTTAGCAATGCAAGTGCTCTGCAGGGAGACACAAAAACAGCACCAGGCACAAGAGCAATTGCACCATCAACAACATCAACATCATCAACAGCAACAAGCGCAACAACATCAACATCAGCAGCATCAGCAACAGCAGCAGCTAACACAAGCGATTGTTGTTGATATGCAAGCTCAACAAAATGCAACAACTCAACATCTGATTGTCTCACAGCCGTCACAATCAAATCAAGTAACAGCAACAGTTTGCTGTCAAAGCCAAACACAGGACGGTCAGCAGCAGCAAACGCAATTGTTGGCCGTACAGCAGCAGCAGGCTACAGCGACTGTACCTCAAACGATACAAATTCAAGCCGGTCCACCCGGTCTTATCTATGCCAATGGAGTTTATTACGCACCTGTGATCCCAGCGACAATCTGCACATGCAACTCAACGTGGTTGAGCACGTGATTAGCACCGCTCCCACTGGCCGCCGCACCATCATCATCATCATCATCATCATCATCATCCGCATCGCCATCCACCTCATCTGCATTAAAGAAACCAGCATCATCGTCATCACCGACATCATCATCCAGTCCATTCAATTCATGCCCATCATCTTCTTCATCAATTTCAGAAAATCTTACAGTGAACGCTTGCGCTTACGCAATCCTTACATGTCAGAGCTGTGAATGTACCGAGGGGCAGCATGCACTAATGCCGCCCACCAACTTCTACATATGGCCAACCACAATGCTACCGATCGAATTTCCTCTTCCTGCAGATCACCAATGGACATCCATCTACTCCACCACACCGTACTCCGTCAGCTATCCAGCATCGGTTTCCTGCAACTCTGTCGCTGCTGCTACCACTCCAGCCACCGTCGAACGTATCTGCGCCACTCCTGACACTCACACTTCAACTCTCTCAACTCCAGCCAGGTGATCACTCACAATAGCAGCAGAATAAAAACAACAACAACAACAACAACAGAAACCAACAGTCCCCCAAACGTGAACCATTTTCTTCCGGTTTTTTTCCCTCCTCCTCCTTTTTTCTCTCTACAACGTACATCAAGTCAAAACCATGATGTCAATGAAAAATTTTGTAAAAAAAAAATCAAAAACTTTTACAACTTACCATGAAACAATGACTTTACACTTAAGATCCTATTAAATTTAAATGAAAATTTTACTGAAAAATGCATACACATAAAATAAAAGTACATTTGTGAGATCTAACTTAGAGATACATACAGGCGACGAAAGAGCCCAAAATTGTTTCCACAAACAAAACAAGATGAAATTACAACTAATCTACTCACACACAATCCAAAAAAAAAATGTATATTGGGTAATTTAAAATCTTCCTATTTGTATTTAAAAAAGAAAAACTTAAAATCATTAAAAAAAATATCTCTTATATATTTAAAAAGCAAATGTCATTTATCTTGCGATTCTCTTAATCATTTCTAGATACAATCTAAGTAAAAAAAAAAAAATACAAGTGAATTACCATAAATAAACTTAGCGCATATGTCTTAAGGTGAATGACTTACTTACTTGTAAAGCAAATCTTAAAAAAAATAATTAATTTACAAAAAAAACAACAAAAAAACTATATAACTGAAAAAAAAATATTAAATAAATAAAAAAACATCAGCAGCAACAATTTGGTTCTGCGTACACATATAGTTTCATATTTTATTTCAATAATACACGTTTTTTTTTTGTTCGTTTTTCTTCTTAATTTTAAGTTTAAACAAGAAAATGATAATCAAACGAGAGAAATGAAAGAAACATTTTTACAGAAACCTAGAGTATGCCTGTAAGTCCGTTGCACAGGAGCACAGGAAGTGGATTAGATTTATATTCTTTGGAGATCTTAAGAAAGACACATCTCTTCTCTTTTTCTTTTGCAAACGAACGGCAAACACTGAAAAAATAAAACACGAATAAATATGTTTTTAACAACAACATGAAAAGTATAAACAATTTTTGTGGTGATAAAATAGCTCATATAACCATTATTAGCGAAGAAAAACAAAACACAAGTATCTTATCTAGAATTAAAAGAAAAACACAAGGCAATTTGTTTGTTAAATTTTTGTGTAATTTTAACTGAAAGCCCTGACAAGCAATAATTGATAAATTGAAGAAAACAATTATGGTTATAGCTTAAGTATTCCAGATCGAAGTGACGCACTAACAATTTGTGTGATCTTCTACCTTTCTCAACCAAACCCTATACCCCTCCCCCACGCCATCACATTCGGTCCTTCAATCCAGATCCGAGCAAGAGAACCCAACTTTCAAATTCAAAATTTCCGTTGCTCCCGCAAAGAATAAAGTCTCTCACTCTTTCTTCAATAAGTTTGCAAAATGGCTAATACTAGACAGCAGCAACAAGAAAAAAAAAAGAATAAATCATAAATATACATAAATATTAATGCATATGAATATAAATATATACTATATACTTCAATTTATATAAACATTATTTTCTTTTTTTTTAATTCTTTTTCTTTGCCTGATTTATTATAATTATTCACTGTAATTTTAATTTAAAATAAATGAGATGAGAAACAAAAAAGGAGACAACAGCGCATACGTATGAAATGTGTACCGTTAATATAAAATATAATTTCCTTTATTTTTTTGATATTGTTATATTATAATAGTTAATTAATAAAAAAAAAAAAAACAAAAACAAACAAAAAAATCATGAGTAGTTATTATAATTTAAAGCGAAGTAAAAAGAAAATCCATATTTCTTGAGATTTGTAATAAAGATAAATATACAAAAACAAAACAAAAAAAACTACAAAACAAATAAATTTTTTGTGAATTGAAGTCATACCACAAAAAAAATCAAAAAAGAAGCCTTTGTGTGTTTTCATTTTAAGAGAAGTGCTTGCTGAGGGATATCATCAAGGTCGTTGCGGTAGTCGTGGTTCTGAGAAATCACCCGGAGCGTGAAAGTAAGTATGGTTGCAGGTGGGGATAATTAAACCTTTCAAAACCTCTCCATCAGTGGAATATGTCCGGCTGGACCTACTCATTGATAGAAAGGATGAATACAGGACGTTTGTAGAGAATATCGTTTAATCGTAGTTAGTTTTATTTTGTTGATGAGTCTACAGCCGAAATTAGCTCTAGCCTATGACGTACATTTCAGAGATTATGGGAGTTCTAATAACCGTCGGAAGTTTGCGCTAGTCCATTTTCATACGTTTTTGAACACATGCTCGCCGCAGACTGTGGGCACGCCTGCTTCAGTACGATTGTCATCAACCATCGATCATTGATAAACGTCAGAAATGCAAAAATGATCTTCTCCAATCGAAAAGTAAGCTGGTAGGCAAGCCTGGGGGACTAGCACGGTTACTGAACCATGCTCTACCTTGACCTAATGTGTCAGCAGGCCTTGCTACTTGTTGGCCTGCAGCACTCCCTGTTTTAAAAAAAGGATAAAAAAAATTGTCATAGCAGATGTCTGTACATTTTTTAGAAACTAGTGGTTTTGAATTTGAATATCTGCGAATATGACTTTTTGACCAGTTCATTTTGGCTAGGTTAAGTTGAAGTGGCTGACTGCTGCCTTAGGCTAAGAATAGGCCCATTGTCTTACCACACGGATCTAAGGATGCCTATTCCGCAGAAGGCTGATTTAAATGTTGCCAGATCAGCTAGATCAAAGACGTGGCACCCCAGAAGTCTGAATCTACGGGATGAGAGAGCACTGCAGCTGCATAGCAAGTGTTCAATGGTTTCTTCCTCGTCCTCGTTCATGCGGCTTCTGCAGAAATCATTATAAAGAAGGCCTAGTCTAGAGGCGCGAGTTCCGCTGCCACAATGCCCTGTTGCAACGCCAATAAGAGATCCGAGATTCGGCCTATGTAATCTGATCGAGCTAAGCGATCGATCGTAGGCTAGATTTGTTTGGTAATGAGGCATTATGTGACTGATGTCCATCTACGGTTGGTTTGAGCAAGCGTTTCAAGTTTTAGCAGAAGTTTTATGGCAGCGGTAGGCGTAGAGGTTGGATCTCCACGCGGAAAGAGTACAGAATTTGTGCTCTTTCTAGCAAGATCGTCCGCTTCGCAATTCTCTAGAATGTCACAGTATCCCGGCACCCACATAAGATGGATGTTAAAATACTTGGCCATTTCGTTAAGACATATGCGGAAATTGAAGGAAGTCTGAGAGTTGAATGTAACATGGTCCAGAGATTTGATCGATGGCCGGCTATGGGAACAGATGATAACATCTGTGCTTGATATTACATTGTTTTTTAGCCATGGCAGAGCATGGTTTCAGCCTGAAAGAGGGTACAGTGATTTGGTAAACGTAGAGAAAGCTGGATGTTGAGATATTTGGAATAGCCACCAGCGCTCACACCTGCATCCATCTGTGGAGATTCGCATTAGACCGTCCAGTGTCTGGTGATCCGGCTTTTAGTATGCTGGGTGGTATGCTGGTTGAGAAATTTTTCTCGAAGATAAGTTTAGGGTATAGAGCTATACCTGCGTAGACCTGTGTTCTTTCCAGCTATTCAGTGATCTTAATCTGATCACCGTGCTAGCTGCTGTCTGTCTGCCAATTAGTTCTATCGGTGGCAGGTTAAGGAGTATGTTCAGTGTTTCGGAGGAGGTAGTCTTTGGCACTTCCACTTATGCATACGAACGCCATCCTCTGCACTCTAGCGAGTGGTGTGGTGTTGTATTCTTTTCGATTGCGTTTCACTTTACTGCGACGCCACACAACAGAATGGGTCTGACTACTGACTCAAATAGCCAGCGAACCTTTCGGGGCTCTAGTCAACATTTGCACCCATTGGCGTGTTGCAGCAGTACAGAGCCGTGGAGGCCTTCTTGACACGTTCTTGGCTTACTTAGCCTTGTGTCTAAAAATACTTACAGATTGGCAGCTTCTGAATACAGGCGTGAAAAGCAAAGCTTAAAACTAATCCGCACTTTCTGTAGAAACGTAGACTTCTGCTAACGTTTGATTTGAGTGCAAACCCAATTTGAAGGGTATGACTCTGATGACGGATTTTAACTTGGACGTCTTCTCGGATATGTCCGTCTTTCATTCTGTTGACAGCTGCTTTAATTGATGCTAAATCAGCAACTGAGGCGAGAAAAATAAGATCATGATCTCAGCCCAGCTAGTTGCAAGTTGATTGAAGACATTCTCCACTTTTGTGCACTATCCTCTCATGACTTGTCCCACTAGCTCGGAATCGAAGCCACTTCGAGCGAGAGTGAATTCCACGCGCTGTACATGATCCAGCCACCTTAGTCGTTAGACTCTTAGATCCGTGATTAGAGTCATGTCGCTTCTAAAGCTTGACACGTTTAAATTCGCTAAACATAGATGATACCACAACTTCTCTGCTAATGCATCTCGCTCTCCACAGGATTAAAAGACACTTAGAAGGAGACCTACTTCCAGACTCACCCTGTTCGTAGTTGCGATTGCTTTCAGATGCGTCTACTCTGCGCCGTAGGGCAGGGCTGTGACTTCTATAAGGTCAATTTGGTCCATCGAGAGAGGCGACGCTATTATTCAATTGCCGTCTGATCGTAAGGACAGCAGCGAAGATTTGTTCTGCATTTATTCTCGGTACTGACGTCGTTAGTACTAGCGTAGACGATGTCACAGCTGTCCACTGCTTACGTTTGGATAAGTCGCTATTCCTGTCAGTCCCTGCCTGAAGTTATCACATATTTCGTACTGCCCTCGTCCGCCGTCAAACCCATTTCAAGCACATTCATCGCAAGGCCAGCAAACGGCTCATAGGCTACCAGCGGTATCGGTGACAGTGCATGAAATGGACGGTGTCGTTGAGTATGTTACCGTTCATGAGCAGTGCTAATTTTCCATCGGCATCCTGCACAACATGATGAAATTGGCAGAATGGATGGATGTTCGTGTACTGCCTTGTAACCGTCTAAGCACTTATTGGGTACTGCCGCGCGTCCCGGAAGGGCTAATATGAATATCTGACCTAATTTGAACTTCCCTGACCTATCAGATTGTTCCCAAGTGGATCAGGTATTCATAGAAAACAGCGGAATGCAGTCGTCTTGTACAAAAGCCAAAATAACAAGATTATCTGCCGAAGTCTAAAAAAAAGCTTCAGTCACTAAATTTGGCCTACATTGCTCACATCTTTGATTTTTTTTGTTGAAAGAATAAAAATCAAACGCGATCGACTTGTTTGAAGGTTTACTTTATTCTGTTCTTTCTGCTTTTGGTTACATTTACAACTCTTTTGCTGACAAGAGAGAGTGATGCTAGCTGGGGAAAATCGAACGGTGGACTCAAAGGGAATTGGAATTGATTTGGACAGAGTGCAGTGAGTGGGAAATGTTTCGTGTTTATTATTCAGTGTTAATTAAGGGAATTCAAACGATTAGTAGTTGATACCAAACAGTTTAATGTTTTAATTTGACAGAAATGCCAGAATACCATTCCACCAAGATTTCATAAAATTTCTCCAAATCTTCTAGGCCTCAGCATGGGTTTCGAAACCTCTCGCTTTCATTGAAAACTAGTTGAAACCTCCTCGAATTTATCCGTCCATGAGTAGTTGTCAAAATAAACAAGCCTACAGCGAGAATTTCAGCTCATTTTCTCTCCGCCTCTCTCCCTCTCTCCTTTCTCTTGCAGCGCTAGTAGTCTACTGCTACTAAAACAGCTGTTTTACCCGCCAGTTAAATGACGTCTGAAAAAACTGAGTTTTCAGTAAGAATTCATCCAAATCACGCGATTTCGGTTGGGTGTGAACACGGTATAAACCATTTGTCAGGATCAATGTACAGCGAAAGTACTGGCTTACATAATCTTTGCGTTTCGTTGCACTGTTAAATCAGAACACACATTTTTTTTCAAGCAAGGCACTCTTGAAAAACTATCTAATGCCGTACAATAACTCACGTCCTATAGTTTCAAATGCAAGCACTAAGTGACAAACATTGCGCGAATCTACCTTAAGACCCTCTTCACATTTCAAGCACACTCAGTGCAGACAAGTAAATGCCACATTGACAAGGTCCGATAAGTCTTTTACGATGCATGCTACTTGTCAAATCGGAATATTGCAGGTTTTATCGACCGACAATCTCTGCATTTCATAAATGTATTCCCTCCTTCAAATCGGCCGTAATGCAATTGCCACTTCATTGGTAACGTATTCGTTGGAATTTTACGATCGCCGACGGCTATTAATCAGGCGCATTAATCAACTATAATTTACGAGTATTTTATGGCCTCTCAATATGTAGACTGCCCAGTAAATCAAGTTACTCTCCTAAGGACGTGCTTGATTAAGATACACTTCTGATTTGCCGTAGATGAGAGCGGACGACCCCAATTCATTCATTGCCACATTTGTTGTTGGAAAGCCGCTTGTTTTTTTAATTGTTCCAAAACTGGAAAAGGTTGTGAACATAAAGAGAGATTTATTTTCGAGAGATTTATCTGCATTCAGCATTCTTGGCAGTTAGGGGTACTATCTGAAGTCTGTCTACGCCTGGACGCGTAGACCTTCTCCGTCACTGCTGGCAGCCTTGCCTCGCTACCTGCAGAGACAAAGGTGAATATGGTGAAATGTAAGACGTTAACCCGAACCATCGTGCAACAAGAATCTTGATGTTCAGGCCATGCACTGCAGACAACAGCTGAAGATCTTCGATCTTCCAATCAAAGTGACGTCTCAAAGCTCTATTGCTTCATCGGCCAACTGCAGAGAGCGACCGTAGGTAAAGTTGCTAAAGTAGCCGCTGCACAGTTACACATGCTAATGAAAATTTAGTCAGAATGTGGCGACAAAGATACACGCTTCTCCACAGCAATGCAGCAGTTTTTAATGCAAATTTGTTGTAATCCAGTTTGTGGTACAGATATCGGCATCTGTTCAGACAGCCACGCAGCGATCAAATCTCTGAGTGCAGTCGCATTTAACTCCAATTCCTCCTATCTCTTAACGAGATGGCCAAGTACTTTAGCATACAACTCATGTGTGTGCCGGGACATAGTGACATCCCGGATAATTGCAAAGCAAACGAACTCGCTAGAAAGGGCACCGCCTACCGTCCATGCCAAGCGCATCTACCAAAGCTTGAAAAGCTTACTCACACCAAACGTAGATGGTCTTCTGGCACTGGATGCCTCATCACCAAACAATTATGGCCTACCATCGATCGAAACCTGGTCGGAATGAGTAGACCGAATTTTAGAACTCTCAGGAGGATGGATGGCGTGGACTGTGCGCATCCTTTTTTTTTTTCATTGATCTGTATTATTCAATTTATAACGAAATTTACATAATAGACAAAAATATTGAAAACTAGTAGACGAGCCATGTTATTATGAAATTATTTTTGGTATGAGATCCTGCATATGTGGCACGGCATACTCCTGGCATCTGTATAGTCGGGAGCTACATGATGTCGCTGCACGTCATTCATTGAGCTGCTGCTGGCTGCACTGGTGTACATGTTCACGTTGAAGGGCTGATGCTAGAGACTGTTTTTGTCGATCGATTCGCTGTCGTCCATTGCTACCTTCATAGTGCTATTCAGACACTTGTCAGTTCTCAGCTTGTCCGGACTGAAATTGTACTGGAATGCATCCAACACATTACTGCCCCTCGCCCGCTTGTTCTTAGCAACAGGATAACAGCAACCAGCAGGAGAATGATTGTTGTCAGCACGGCTATCACTCCGACGAAATTCGCTTCCGGTTCCTGGACGATAGGTTTCAGTGAGATGATTTGTGGTACTTGGCTGCATTCTCCTTTGCTGGGGTTCGATTGAACTTCTTCCCTCTGTAGTGGGTACTCCGGTGGTGTGTCTTGGGCGTGACTGTGGGCGCCTACACTCAAAGCTAAACTTAATCGTATTCTATGTCTCTCAAACTAAGCTAAGAGTTATTAAACTATAAAGTGGTAATTTTGGCAGAAGAAGTTCTTAATAAGAAAAAATTAAAAACTTAATAACAGTCCCATTTTATAAAAAAATGTACAAGCTAACTTACATTCTAAGTAACTTACAATAAGCTAGAGGTACATACTCTATACGCAAGTAAATTAAAAAAATGTTACGGACACGTCCGCTCTCGTTCGTCTTAGTTTAACAAAAACACTTCTAAAGGGTGGTTAAATTTTAAGGGCCGATGTTGAATACGAACCACGCCTAAACGTTGTTTTTTTTTCTGCATTTCATTTGACGTTTCTCAATTTCAGACTAACTCAATTTGAACCATGGAAAGATACACAATCGAGCAACGCGTTAAAGTTATTCAGGTTTATTATGAAAATGGGCGTTCAAATAAAAGGCGACATCATCGGGCCGTATTTTTTTTCCAAAATGAGGCCGGTCAGGCAGTTACTGTGAATGGTGTTCACTATCGTGAAATGATAACGAACCTTTTATGACCCGAATTGGAAGATATGAATGTGGACGATATGTGGTTTCAACAGGACGGTGCCACATGCCACACAGCTAACGAAACAATGGCTCTTTTGGGCGACAAATTCAATGGCCGTGTTATCTCACGTGGTGGCTAAGTCAATTGGCCGCCAAGATCATGTGATTTGACACCGTTGGATTTCTTTCTTCGGGGTTATTTGAAAAAAAAGGTGTACGTTGATAAGCCAGCAACGATTCAAGAGCTAAAGGATGAGATAATTCGGCACATTAACGACATAGAACCTCAATAATGCTTCAGCGTCATCGAACATTTGGACAATCGGATGGAGGTGTGCCGCGGTCATTTGGCCGCTATTTTGTTCCATACATAATTGAACCATACCAATATTATCATAATAAAAAGAAATGCCAATGATTTCCTAAATAATTTGTGTTTTATTCAAAATCAACATCGGCCCTTAAAGTTTTAAAATACTTTCAGAGGGGCCTAGCCTCTTCAATGCCCTGTGTTGTCCTTTTTATGTAAACAGTGATTGCTGTGGTGTGCAAATATCCAGACAGCGCTCGAGTGGAAGTCGTTGCAGTTCTTGTATGGCTTGATCGGGATGACTGCTGATAGTACTTAACAGCTGCAAGATTTACTTGTCTATCGGCAATACCTAGGCTTCTTCATAAATTCTTCTGGTCGGAATGAACTTCAGTGTCGAATGGTCCCTGTGGAGACCAGTGCACATTCTTAAAACCTTCCGTTCGGACAGACGGATTCTCTCCACTGCCGTTTGGTTTATTGTGCACCAGATCGGGCATCAGGAGGCTTATAGATAAGTACCTTAGTCTTCTGGCTAGGACCAGTTCTTCTCCGGAGCAGTGGATGTACCAAATGTAGGGCAAAAGCTGCCCGTTTGAGGATAGCATCCACGTGGTTCTTAAATCGGAGCCTCTCGTTGAACTCTCGTTTAGTGGCTTCCTCTTTTATTGAATATT
This sequence comes from Eristalis tenax, assembly GCA_905231855.2. Classification (NCBI taxonomy): domain Eukaryota; kingdom Metazoa; phylum Arthropoda; class Insecta; order Diptera; family Syrphidae; genus Eristalis; species Eristalis tenax. The sequence goes on from HG993127.1 coordinate 27,166,613, forward strand.
TCCATGCCCATTTCCATCGTGTCATATCAGCTGTATTTGTATTGTGATGGATGATAACGACGTTGGGTTCGGCGGAATGGTCCCTTGTTAGTTCTGGACTCTGTTTGTCCGATGATATGTTGTGTGTTCTTTCCAGGGAAGCCATTGTGATAACATGTATATATTTTTTTTGTATCTACAACTTATTCTGCCTTAAAAACTAACCTAAGCTAAGTACGTCGGCGGTCATAAGTTGAAGCTGATAGACAGATTTATATACATAATGTACATTCAATCCGCTGCAACACAGGGAACCGACTGCTCCCCTTCCGGGGGGTCTGAACTACCCTTTTTACTCGGGGTCTAAGGGATTCCGCGAGGGAGTTCCCTCGCTGTATAGCAACATCCCGAAGGTTCCGCTTGGATACTGAACCGGAGGAGACCCTCCTCAGCTCGTTGCACGGCGGAAAGTTGTGGTTGAGTCGCCCATGCTCAGTTGATCTGGCGCGAACGCATCCTACCAGTGAGCATATATGGCAATCGGTTTTAAAAACTTGATAGAGTTACCTTTTTTCTGTCACCGAATAGGAAAACCCACAGTTTAGTTATACCAAGCGTAACAGGAATAAAGTTCCACTAGATGTGTGAAACTAACTCACTGCTTCGCCTCAACTGTCACCAACTCGTCGACACCACACTACTACTCCTGACCGGGCATGTGAATCTTACCGCTGATTTACACTGGGTTTTATGGGGTTGTAAATGGGGACCCCTCTACCCGCCTGAGCTAGGGAAGTTGGTCGTAATTATCTACGCCGCAGTAGTACTTGCTTGTTGCGTTGAGTACGTCGGGGCTTATGGAAGTAGGTGGTTGTTTTCTTCAAAGTGGTGTACGCCTCCCCCTCGAACTACTTCTAATACTTTGTTTTCTCTATCAGAGGGGTACGACAGGAAAGTGAGGCGTACACCTACCAAGGAAGATTCAGATCCAGATCCAGATCAACTTTGCGGAAACAGTTGCCTTTCTCCGCCAGATGTGAAGCATCTGTTTTAATACTACGGAGCTTGTTCACTCATATTTGTAAGATCAAATATGATACATTGTGAGAGAGGCATGCGTGAACTCCTTAATCAAAGAGGTTATGGTCTGGACTGCTTTACGGTGTCTTGACTCCCCGAAAGGGCCACAATGGCGTGACAGCGTCATGCCTTTTACCGTCACGACATACGTGTCGGCTTTGCTGTAAAGGCGAGCCAGATGATGTTTCACATCAAATAGGATACCCACATCCGTTGAATCCATTAGTTGAAGTAGCTCCAGAGGAGTACACTTGCCACCCACTGCGCCCTACCCTAACTGGAGATGGTACATAAATAGGGCACTTCATTCGAATGTAAAATATTTCCAAAACAGGACTCTGATCATTTTGGAGCTATTGGTCTGAACACAGCGAGATTCGATTCGTGATTATTTGAAAACAAAATTTCGTCGGTATCAGTGCAAGGAAGGGAAGTATATCGTGCATTCGAAGCATGACTCCGGTCCGCTTCACTGAGCTCACTTTCCTATGCACACGCCCCCCTTGGCAGTGGACATCAGCGGCAGAGGTGTGATTTTATGCGAAATTTTCGATTTGGGTTTACGTAAGCTCCGGTTAGTTCCCCCTCCCTTTAGATTTAAGATAAACTAGGCCGCATCAGGAAACGCCTTTCTCTCAAAGATTTTCTCTGCCAGATTGTGGGTAACATCTCCGTTCCTTCGACTGCCCACAGCTGAAAGACGCAGCCACCAGATTCCATCATCTGCTGAGGATGTCCTCTCTGCCAACATGATCATTGTCCACGCACACGTTTCCCCGTGGAAAGCCGAGAAAACAGCCAGACCCATGTGAACGCGGCAAACAAGCTGTTTATCTGCATGTGTATCTGCCGACAGTAAAGTTTCCACGTCTCTCGCGCCCAGTGTTGGCAATAAATCAAATGGACATTTGTCTGCACCCTGAGGTCTGGTCTTCTGCCACAATAGAGCGACTCGAGTCGCTTTTAACATTCAAATTGCCACTATCGCCAGACACTTGAGCGACGACAACGTATTCCATGTTCATTTCCGCAACTCGTCGAAACGAAAACTCGAAGCCACTCGAAGCGGCGCAGCGCGGCGCGGCGTTGCGGTGTCGCAATGCCGCCTCAACAGACATCGCATCGCAACTACATACAATGCAGTGCCTACACTTGTATCGCATTCGCAAAAATGTGCAATTTATTGGCCGCAGTGTGCAACACAGCGGATAAATTGATTGGTAATGGCTATCTAATCCCATTGACTGCACCGCTAAACGGTTGTCGATGTCATTAGTACTGGTATCTTATGTGCCACAAGCTACCCCATTAAACTAAACGAAAGCGACGAGTTAATTATGATGTTAGTGTCTCCTCGGATTGGGCACGTATTAATGTAAGTTGTGCGATACCGTGACAAAGATGCTCCGTCCCCTGCTTGAAAGGGGGATTAGGCTCTTACAAATGACTGCCAAAGATCCAACGGCAGGTGGGTACATAATTAGGAGGCACATTGGGAACGCACTGCGTGCATGTGTTGCGTAATGTCATTTTTCAAATATTCGAGAGGACACTGGTTTGCATCAGAGCAATGGTGGTGATGTTCGCTGCCTGTGACGTTTCGCTGAAACGTGTCGGTTTGCTTCTTGCTACGAGATGGAGACATCTGATTGAGTGCGAGTGTCTGTTTGGGTGAGTTCGAGACGCCATACTGCCCTTCATAGGCTTTGGCTTACGACACCGCCTAGGCCTAAGTATCTCAATCATGGGCCTCAGAGCCCTCACATTGAAGAAAGGTTATGGAATGTCAGAAAGACAGCAAAAATCATTTCTGATTAGCATCATCATAATCATCTTCCATGACCCACATGATCCATAAAATGGGTCGAGGAAGCAGGATCCAGGCAACTTGATCCTCCGTAAGAGTCGATATTAGTCATCAGGCTTTATGTCCAAGCGGAACCAGGCTGGTTTTTGTGTCCAACCACCTTGTCCTGGGTATGCCAAGCGAAATCGCATTCAGGGCACGCCTCGGAAGTCGAGATGATGTGATGAGATGACATTCGTGACACTTTACCAAACCAGCGAAGCATTAAAAAAAAAGGATTGAATTTGCTCATTATACCCCGGTCCTGGGGTATAGGAGGACATAGGACATAGGAGGGGGATGGTGGGCGCAGAGTTAAACTGGGTTACAGCTCCTCCTTCATCGTCAACATCTTCAAAGCACCCACTTACATCAGGAATCGATTTAGAATTGCCCTTTGATTAAGAAAAAAAAAATCACCTTAATTCACGTGAAAATAACTTCAACTCAATGAAAATCCCACTTTTAGGCAAAGCACAACACACGTGTCACTTTTGTTGAAAGAAGAGTTTTTCCCCCAATATCCACCGACAAATTGAAGCGATGCTGCGACTTTGCTCAGCAGAGAAATAAGGAGGGGCCCTTTAAGCCATAGGTGCTTGTTAGGTAACGTGAGGTGGCTCACTTAGATCCCGCTGAACCCATTGAGATACTCATGGGGGAAAATGCTTAGCCTTCTATTTCCTTCTCGTATGCTCCTGATCAGGTGTGTGGGGGGGGGGGGTTGGAGTCACGCCTTGCAGTGCGTGCGGGGAGCAAAAGCCACGGGCAACGGCATCGACTAAGGATTATGGCAAGGTAAACCAAAAAAAAAAAAAAAAGTTCCTCTCTTTAACTTGATTTTTGTTCAAAACTCTCTCTTACTTGGACAAATTATAGTATCCCGTGAAGATTCGACTTAGGGAGAGTCCACAGTCATAAACCTTGACAGTGTTCAATTTGTGGTCTATTTGCAGATGACTCGTTGACTAATGCCAGCTCGACGTCACCACGGATAGCCGCGCGAAGTGTCGAAATCCAAACAGCGAACAAATCTGACTACTATACCAAGTGGGGTATTCGTATCAATGCGGGGACATCGGTACTTATGTGCTTAAGGAGATCATCCAGAGGTGGATGCAGATCAGCAGCCAAATGTCGAAGCATGAAGATAGTGCTCTCTAAGGCTACAGAAATATTAACAAACGAAAAGGTCAACTTTCTTGGCGTTATCTTCACAGAAAGGTTGAAGTTCAACAGTCATGCGAAACTGACCCTCTAAGAAGGCCAACCTAGGCTTCCGTCGCGTCTATTTCTTGATGCGCAGACACAATGGATTAAGCCAGAGGACAAAACTGCTGCTCTATATGGCCGATTTTAACGAACGGCTTCCCAATATGGCACACCATCTCGTGACGAAAGCTCACAATTTTCGAAACAAAAATACTGCGAATATGTACCGAACTCACTTTCGACAGGGACGGTCAAAGGCACCACAGAAACAAACGAATTTACGACATCATTCCCCTGCATCAGTATATGCTGACACTGTCAGAAAGCAGCTAGACATCAGCAGGAGGAAATCAGGAACCTGAGAATCACAATCCCCAGAAAACGCTTCCTCAACGCGTTAACAAAGAGAAACGAGCAGAACCCTCCAACGACGTCGAACAACGAGCTGCGTGGATTCTGCCAGAGCAGCGATAGCAATCACCATCGAGGCTAAGTCGTCCCAAAAGGACCACCATGGACACACGGGCTTGAACAACCAGATGTAAGCACCAGCCATTGAGGACATACAAAATAAACAATAAATTAAGCAAAGTACCTCAGTTGGGACCCTATTGTTGAGCCAACCTCTAGTTGAAATCCATTCATTATTTTCCATTCAAATATATTTTTAAATCGCCACACGACTTAGGAAAGATTTGTAAGTTTTAACCCACATTTTTTCACTGATAGGAATAAAAGTTGGTTAATTTGTTCACACTTAGTGTTAAAATAACAATAAATCAACAATTTGAGGCCTGGTCTCTTTAATGGAGGGTAATTCCAATCAAATTTTGTTAGAAAACGAATCCTTTCAATATAGTCCTTTTTCGTGGGCTGTATATCCGTGTTCCGAACCAAGGGCATCCACAAGGTATACAAATTATCAAATGCACCCACCGAATTGAAATTGATCCCACTTGAAGACACAAATCTGCAGCATACGTTGCCAACTAGTTTAATGTGATTCGGAAGATATTTTGATTGGTTTTTTGGCACCTCACTCGAATTCAAGAATACAGATTTTGATGTGAGGCCCAGAAAAATGCGAGACGAGAATTTGTCACCTCGAGAATGAGGGGGAATGTGTTTCCAAGTTGAGAATCTGACCACTAATCTGACTTGTTTGTGCTTTTTCAACTACGTCGATGTTTTCATTCGATGTTCCGAAAACATCGATGCACCGTTATGTATCGCTATAACGATTCAATGCATTTCATGGACTGGAAAATTTCATGGAAACTTCGTTTTGTTGATCGACATTGTCAGGCTCCCGTCTCGAGACTACAAGCCCCAAAAGAGAAGACCCCGCAGTCTGGAAAAAGTAAAAGATCTATTATGTCACATGGACATTCTTGGTCAACAATCTCCCCGGCGAAAGGTTGCTCATTTTCCTATCACCAACCTCCCATTATGTCACAACAAAGAAAGGGGTCACAGTCGGTCCAATCGCCCGGACAGAGCCAATCATCCACACTTCCATTGTCCCATCTCAAGCCTTCTCCAACGAACTGTAGCAACCCACCAGCCACCAACCACCAACCACCTTCCTTTTCCTCCTGTAATTGTTTGTTTTCTTCAACCATTACCGATGCCGGTGCCTGGGTAATTGTTTTGATTATACTAATGATACGGTTCCAGGCGACTGCCCCCCGCCTGCCGGTCCGTGTCAAATTGCCCCAACTTACGGTGTGCCACCGAAGTCTTTCACTTTTGCTACATCCAAATTGATTATGGATACTGGTTCGTCTTTAATAGTTTAGCCCCGGGGCAGGTTACCGAATGACCAATCTTCGGTCTCATGCTCGTACCGTGTGTATCTAGGCAGGTGGAGGACAATCCGGTGCCTGCACTAGCATTGGCACTGGCTTCCTCCTTTCGAATGGCTATGGTTATGACACAATCATCTTGACTGGACTGTGCTTATTGTCGACTTCGCTGAGGCTACGCCGGTTGACTCCTCTGCAGATGATTGCTGCCGCCGCATCGCCGTCCTGCCGATTAGTTGGCCGCACGAAATGAATTAAACTATGTAATGTGGATACTGGTTGCCGGTCGGGCGTGTTGCGCACTCGAACTAATTGCCGCGAACTATCTAAGCACTTTCGAATCCCATTTGGCTGACAATGTACATGTGTCTAATTAGGCACTGGTCTTAAGGTTGGTCGTGGGGGGGGACATGGTCCATTGAGAAAGTTTGTCGAGATGAAATTGCCCGAGGAAATTTAGAGCATTGCTTGAGAACCTGCTGGGGACGGAGGGAAAAGAAATTATCTTTGCACTGAACTCAGCCTGCCTCATGTCAGAGTGTTGACGTCTGTTCAGTAATGACCACAATATTCTGATCACAAGATCAAAAGAAAACAGCCGCTGTTCGTGAGAGTATGCAGCAGAGCCGGGGGCAGTAAATACCACGCTTGACAACCCGTTTCAATATGTCCATCTCACATGGATGTAGTCTTCCCCAGAATTATTTTAGTGTTTACAGGCACAGGAAATGTCCGAAAAACGTCCTCACCCCTGATGCCGACAAGCCCAGAGCGTGAGATAAATGTAAAAAATGGAAATAAATATGAGCAAACTAGTCGCTGTGCAAAATAAGGAACAGACAACTTTTCCTTGGATGACGAAAATAAATAACAATCCGACAAAGTACAATGGAGTGGAAAAAGCTGCCGTATCTGAATCCATTGCAAATGATTTTAGAGCAAGGAATGGATCTCATTGTTGAATAACAGACGTTTAAGGCGAAACAAAATGCTGTTGAGGGACAGAACTGGGGTTTAAACAGCAGGACACTATCGTTTAAACTACAATTGAACTCATTTCAAAGGAATATCGAAACTGAGAAATCAAATATGTCGTTCAACCGCATAAAGTCTCAAAGTCTGGGCTATAAGGCGGGTGGTAAAACTTCCCCACTGTTTTCCAAATAGTTCTTAACCGGAATAGCGACGTGGGACCGTGCGTTGTTATGATGGAAAATTATTGCCTGGTGTCTGGTCGAACATTCTGGGCGTTTTTCGGCTTCTATTCTCTTTAAACGGATTAATTGTGTTCGGTAGCGTTGTCCATTGATGGTTTCACCCGGTTTTAGCAGCTCATTATACAGCACACCCTTCTGTTCCCACCAAATACAGGGCATTACCTTCGCGCCATGATAAAATGTTCATGGCTTTGCTGCGCATTTTGAGTTTAATTAAATTTATAAAAACTTGTTAAGACACATTGCTAAATTATTTTTCAACTTGATTTCCCACTCCTTGTCAAAATGACACCTGTCCGAAAGGTCACAGCTGATTTGAAGTGGAATTTTGTTGAGGCCAAATTCATGATGACCTTTTCGTAGTTCGAAAAACAAGTATTTCGGTGGAACACGTCCATGATAAGGCTGATTTTTTTTAGTCCAATACGGCCTGTGCTTCATCGCTTAATGGAAGAGAATCTTTTGTTTTTTTGGTTCAGGCTTTATATTCGTAATCCAGGGATCCGATGATATCATGATTTGGTGAATAACATCGGCATTAGAAGCCGGACGGGAACATTCCCTATCGTATCGTCAATTCTAAAATACCTACAGTCTTCGTTTACATTTTTTTGGGCTTCCGCTGCAGTTCGGAATCCTAATATCTTTGTAACTAGACTACTGCCACAGGACTACCGTCACAAATCCACTAGCTTGGTAATTACAACCCAAATTGTCGTTATTAATGAATTGTCATATGTTGACCGGTCGTAACTTAAGTGACGTGATAAAAAACAAGAGGTAAGACCATTCGCACTCATAAACATACACATTTTAAAACCAATTCAATACCCTTTCGCACAAATATGTGCAATCCCCCTAGAGCCCTAATACCAAATCTTCACAATACGTGGGTTGCTGCGAAGGTTAATTAAAAGTGCAGCTGTGTACAACATATTGCTGCAGATAAAAGGCCCCTGCTGCCAAAGTGGCTAAAAGTGGTCAGTCAGTTAGAATATAGGATGGTTGCAGATTTCAGAAAAACCAGGTCTTCCGTTGGAGTCAGTCCAGCAAACATTAAAACACTGGTGTACACCTAGAATGGTGTATTTAATTAAAAGCATCGTTTAAGAGATTGGTAATGTATATGCAAAAAAAAACGTTTATAGAATTTGACGGTCAAATATTTGGCTTTCAAAATAAATACCACCCTTTTCATCAAAGTGCCGAAAACTGGAAAATATTTAACATCAAAGTTACCAAAAAATTATCCACAAATTACACGCACGTGTTAGTCTCCCCCCGAGGGAACCGCCTTCATGCTCATAATCAAAAAATCAAAAGCTTTCATTTTAGGGTATTTGTTCCTCCATGGAACCACTGCTTGGTCGTTATTGTTCTCAATATTCACCGCAGATCTTATATGTTACATGCAGCACTTAATAGCGTACGCCGACGATAGAGTGGAGAGCAAATCAGGTTCGAGGTAATTAATATCTTGTAATAGTATCATGCAGAGTGGCTTCGAAAAGATGTCGCGATTTTGTGTCTATCTTCTAAGGTTCCACGTTGTACGTCATAATGTCAGCACTAGCTTGTCCATGTCTGGCTAAGTTGCCCCGCACGGACGGCCGTTAATTGTGATAACTGTACTAAGGTATCTTGGCATTTTGCTGGATTAAGATCTTTATTTTGTCAACATAGGTAGATATTGCTCGGACAAAAACTAAAAAAGGAGGTTTTTTAACAGAATCCAGCTTCATACCATGATGCAGGCAATCTGCTACCTGGCCAGTTATAGCTTTCGCCTATCCATCGTCGTTCAACGTGAGTCCTCGCCTGGTGTAAAAGATGAGGTTGCTCGGGGACAGTGCACTCGGGCCTATGTCCTGTTGTATCGTACACCCGAGTCTAATCACATGAAGTTATATCCTAACGAGGTCCTGTACAACGAGGGAAATTTGAGCAAGAAACTTGAGCAAGTACTTCATTTCAGTATATGTCATTCATTTGAAGCGTAAACAACAATCTTTTTTTTTCACCCAAATATGTCAAACTTTTTGCCTGAAAAAGTGTTTTTGCGGGGAGTTCATCCTCATTGCTTTAATTTGAAGAAAACTGCTACCGAAAGTCGTCGTATTTTGGTGGAAGTTTATGGTGAACATGCGCAGACGAGGAACTGGAAGAAGAGCTCGAAGAATCTTTAGGTGTCACTCAAGCGCCATCTCAAACATTTAAAAGCAGCTGGATATATTCAAAAGCAAGGAAATTGGGTTCCACATGAACTCAAGCCGAGAGACGTCGAAAGGCATGTCAGAAATTCTGCTGGAACGCCACAAAAGAAAGTCATTTTTGCATCGGATTGTTACTGGTGATGAAAACTGGATCCATTAAGGCAACCCCGAGCGCAACAAATCATATTTGAAACCCGGCCAACCAGCCAAATCAACGGCAAAGCCGAATATCCATGTTTCCAAATTTTGAAAAAACCGCACGAATTAAAATATTTACCCAATTAAAAAACAAAAAATTAACCGAAACAGATGTGGGCTACGTGCTACACGGTCGCTATATGTGTCAGAAAGTTCCATCTCATTTGGCGTCCTCTGTGGCCGCACCTTATCGTGTCGGAGTCGAAGATTCTCAGGCCGAAGCCGAATGTGGGAACCTTCGGGCATCCATGGATAATATTTCAACTTCTGTTGTTAAGCTGCCTTTTTAAACTTGCGAACATGTGGGAGGAACTTTTTGCCGGCAATCTCACTCTGTGGCAACTACTCAACCAAAGGATATGTCGCAACCAGAGCACTGTTCTTGATCCGTCCGTCGGTCATAGCAATCACATTGCCCAACACAGCCCATGTCGTAATTCGATCGATATCACGTCCCCACCGTCGTCCCACAATCCACAGCTCCACCGTCGCCGATTAAAAATCACCAATTTACTAGCAAAACTAGTCAACTGCCTCAGGAGCCGCGCAGATATTTATTTTTTTTTGCTCTACTCAAACGCATTCACATTGCATTTGAAGTTGAAGCCTTTCAAAACGTCCAATGACTCGCATTCGACCTAGCCACGCCAAGAGCATACCAATCGGCCTGGTCCGAATATCTCATTTGGCGTCGCTCCTCGGTGGGACTGGTCGCAGTCGAAGCCGCCGATTTCAGGTTTCAGGTCCACCCCAAAGTGGTCCGGCCAGCGAGAACCAGCCGCAGACTCTGCACGCACCGGAGCGGTGACCATCGCCGCTGGTCGAATCAAATGTTCCAAATTATTCTCGTTTGCCGGAGAAGAAAATAAATTAATGGCGATTACGCTGAAATGAAATGAAAAATGCCAGTTAAACAAATTAGCTCGGGACCGCGGCGGCGCGGTGATGGGCGAGGAGCGACCGAGGGTGCGTAGCTAACGTTAAGTGATCTCGCTCCGGTTCGTTGGTTGGCGTGAAAGAAACCTGTCGTCTTGTCAAGGTGTTCAGCATTCGAATCTCTCGAGAACCAGTTCCCATAGTTTTGGCTTGAAAAAGAAACCATCGGAAGCCTACATTTTACGGACGGCGCGGCGCATAGGGTGCTCGAGCGTTTGTTTTTTAATGGACCCGCCTCAGACCTGCTCAAGGCGACCGTTGCGGCTGAAATATGCAAATTGTTTGTAATCGCATCAAGAACGTTTATTATCACATCACGTAGGACAGCTGCGGCGGTGGTGGCGTGGCGTATCGATTAAATGTGATCTGATCGCCTCGCGGGTCAGTTCGGGAGATCGGCTATCGGAGGCTGATGATGTAGAGATCGTTGCTAAGTATAAGGTATGCTGTTGTCTGTCAGAGTGACGGCCACTTGCGCCTGTCTGTCTTTGGCACTCGGCCGTGTTGGCTTGGGTTGGTGTGCCGCGGGCAGGCAGTGCTACAAAGTTGACGCATTACTTGCGGCATGAACGGTTTGTGGATTAGACGCAGTTTGAAAGTGATCCACATCTTAATCGAATGCATCCGTGTGTACATGACGCGGGCGAAATGGGTTGAAAGTGTCGATGGCCGATGTTGCGGTTGCAATGTCATGATGGACGGCAGAGGCGATGGGGCGTAGGTGGTAGTCGCATGTGATGCGACGGTAGTGAAAATGAATTCCCAAGGACTGCCGATGTTTACAGTTCTTGCTTAAATTTGTAGGCGACGTGAGGTGGGTGGCAAAAAGCACTTAGACCAGACTTGGTCTATTGTGCCGCCATGCGGATTAATTTGAGTTACTTCTGATCCATTGTCCGATATTTGCACTTTCGGGTGAAGAAATGAAGAGTTACGATACGCATCTTCTTCTTCTTTGGTGCTACAGTCCGGGTGGGGTGAACCTGGGCCTCAGCCAACACGTCTCTCCATTCAGCACGGTCTGTTGCTGATTGAGGTCCCTTTCAAGCGTGTAGGCCTCCGGAGCAGAGGTCTTTTCTTTTTCCTTGGGCTTGAAGTCGAAATTTGTCCGGGCCAGATCATTAGCGTCCCTTCGCTGTACATGACCTAGACATCTGAGACGAGAGGTTCTAACCAAATCCATGCCGTTGTATAGCCCATACAGTTCGTCGTTCAGTCTCCTCCATCAAACACCAGCAACACACAAGGGTCCAAAGACTTAGGGACTTTCTCGGAGCGACCAAGAATCTCCTCGTTCACTTTAACCATGCTTCTGCGCCAAACATCCGGACTGGGACCATCAAGGTCTTATACGGGGTTATCTTGGTCCTTCGAGAGAGGACATTGTTTCTTAATTGCCACAACGATTAGTAAATGGTTCGTTCTAACTCAGCGGTGGTGTTATTGAGTGTTTTCATTTCGGGCCCCAGGTAGACCAAGTCTTTCACCACTTCAAGGTTAAAGCTGTCTGTGTTGACGCTTTGTCGAAGACCTTTGTGTTGGTTGACTGTTTTTGTCGACAGCATATCTTTTGTCTTACCGCAAGGCCCATTGTACTCCTCGTCTTAATACAAACATCGTCAGATCATCAACAGCCAAAAGTCTTAACGGAGCAAAGGGTGTTCTCCGTCGTCAATCTTCAAAGACGACTCATGGTATCTGTGTAATTGTGCACGCTCATCCACTTTGTAGATCCATGAGAGGCGCGCCATTTCGAGGCGGACCTGCGCTTAGCTTACACAGCAGCTTCTAGCGTTGTGCGTGCTATTGTTCCTTCACGAGTGGATGACACCTCTAGTTTTGTGACAACTCCTAACGGCGGAGTTTGAAAACGATTTTCTAGACCGGAGTACTCTTTGAGCATCAGTGACTCGAAAGAGGTGAAGCCGTGAATTATGAAAGTTGGTTAATTCGGGGGTCGAACCTGCTTAGTAGTCGAGGCATTAACCCACTATTCCACTTCGAACAGCAACGTTGTCAGTTGGCCTCTATTCTTCAATGAGTTTAACATTAGAAGTCGATAGTCTTGGACGTTCCTCAACACGTTTACACACGGCAGCCATATTTTGCAAGTGGAGCGTGCATTTCGACGATGTGTCGGCATTAAGACACCTGCAAAGTGAACCAGGCTCTTCGAATGCATTTGCAGATTTGCCTATTTTAAGCTCTGATGAACATCTCTCTGGCCAACGTCTGCTCGAAACGTAATTGCTGCTGTATAGCTGTTTCTGTAAAATTGCAGCAATTAAGGACACCTTGCTGACCAGCTGAAGGGATTACTGCTGTCAACTTAATTCGCTAAAGCTAACTTCTCCCTCACATGCCCCTTAAATTTTCGACAACCATTTCTTGTGTCGTATTCTAAAACCAAATTTGGGCACTCAGAGAAAGGCATTCACATTTTTTCGTTGGTCCATGAATGCGTTCTGTGTGTAAACTGATTTTCGGTGTGTCACACTACCTGAGGGTATCGGCTCATTGTCAGCAGGACAGCCCCTCTTCCTCTCAGCCACAGCAGTCAGTGTATTACCGACAGATAAAGAGGCGCAGGGAGACTGTTCCGCTTTAGTGAGGTCCTTCTTGTCCTTTTTGTAAGTCTTGAAGGTAACCGACCCAAATCCGTAATGAATTGGCCGTTCTGACTTCGTGAGGGTGTCCTATGATTCTTGTTTAATAAATAGGCCCTTGTTTCTCCTTTTGGTTCCTCCAGCTTAGCGATCTTCCAACTGTGGGAACACCCGGCTTGCACAGCTCTTTAAACATAAGGATGGTCGAGGCACTTGAAGGGATCCGCCGCCGAGGTAATGAGCACGATTTAGTGTGACAAAACGTCATCGATGTGCACACCATAATGCGCGCACAATTGTAGTTGGAGAGACCAAGCGTCTCTGGCTAACAGAATAAACGAATTTTATCACTCGATCAGATTTTATTCGTCACACAAGTGGAAGAACAGCACCTTGAAAAAGATCCACCTTCCTTGATTGATAGCTCAACAAACAAACACAACAGCATTTCCCGATCCCACACGACAAAGCAACTTGTCCTAGGTCGGATCAACAAACAGAAAAGATGAATGAAACTCTTAATTGCAAGCAAACAAAAGATACCCGCTCGAGGCAGCTTGCATTCGAAATGACGTCAATTAGTCACGGCCACAATTTCAGTCACCCAAGCTGACTAACATCCTGACCATAAATTTTGTTCAGGTTTTTTTGCCAAATCGAATAGCATTGAATGTGAATTATGCTACAGCGATCATCGCCAAACGGGAAACCAGTCGATGGCTAGTGGAACAAAACACTATTGATCACCAATTTCATGTCCGACACGAGTTATCACTTCGCTGAGAATACCTGAGTGATGAGGTCGTTAAAACTAAACTGTGGCCAATTCCAGGAGACACTCAAGAAGAATGTGCGGTTCAGCGGACAGATCTCAACGAATCTGATTGGGAGCGAAATTGATGACTTCCGTGATTAGCAATGCAAGTTCGATGTACACCACCTTCAATCCAAGTGAATTTGGTTGTCTGGGCTGTCATTCAAAGGGGACCCAAAATGAACTCCCTTCGCATGACAAACACGCGAAAATAAAGCTAAACAGGAATTCACTTCCAAGTCGAATGCGAAGAAACGTGCCAAAAAGGTGCTAGATTTATAGACAACCGAAAGCACTAGATACCGACCGGTGACATTGACGTCAGAGCCGGAGACAGTTCTTATACGATTCGAAGCGAATCTTGATTTACTTTGGTAATGTTGTGGCGAGAGACTTTCGACATTCTCGGTCTGAATCTACTAGCGAATCTGGGTTTTTTGAGGTTCACTAGGCCCACGAGTTTTAGGGACTCTTTGTCAGTTAGTTACGAAACGATGTAAACGGCACTGAGTGGTCCGTTTAGTACGAGCAACGTGCTTACTTATCAGGCCGGCGACCCTGATGTACGTACGCCTGTGCCTTGTTTTTCTTTTTACGTGGGCGGGATATTAACCCTTCTCACAACCACAAGAGGTTCCGCTGCATGCATTGATTCACTTCACACGCGCGTAGCTGTGGCTACCCAGGGGGCGCCAGCTGCATTAAACACGCGCGTTGGGTTGGCTACCCAGGAGTAACATGCTTTATCATACACGTGGCTTGCATTGACAACAGAGTCACGTGATGATGATAGAAAGCATTGCATAACAACATGCTCTTAATATTTACCGCTACAGAAGCCAAGCCAAAATCACGCGACTTTGAGCGACGCTAACAAAATCTGGTAACGGTAGATTTGTATAGACGCGTGTTCAAGTTAGCATTCTTGGCTTCACTTTAGTTTGGATCGCGGACGTGTAAGGAGCATAATACATTATTTGAACAAACCTTAAAAATATATATATATAAACTTGTAAAGTCATGTGTTGAAAAAAGTGAATTTAATAAAATATATAAAGAACATCTACATATATACATATAGAGAACAACAAAATCCAAACAAGTGTTTCTTTTATTTCTTTAAGTTACATATAGAAAACATAACTGGCGCAGTCGGTAAAGGCCACATAAAACTAATTGTTTGTGAAAATTTGAGTGTGAATATAAAAAGTGAAAAACAAAAACAATTCATTATACACAGTATTTGAATGATAAGTAAACGTTTGGTGTTCCATTTCTGTTTGTTTTTCAATAAAAAATACTTACACGTAAATCTAAAATAAAGAACACTGAAATTCGCAAAACCAAAACTAAAAACATAAGACAATAAGATAACAAAAAAGAAAATAGTTTTGTCTTATACAGCCGTATCGAAGATAACATTTATAAACAGTCAAGAGACAACGAAGTGATTATTCCAACAACATCTTTAGTTGACTATAAAGAAGAAAATATTCAACCAGGTATGACGAGCCTACTCGATTTAGTAAAGGAAATACCCGACTTTGCAGGACTTCCTGAAGAATTGGATATTTTTATAAAACAAATGGATTTCCTATTTTTATATAGAGATACATTAGATGAGTTAGCAAAAGGTTTTTTAGATTTAAGAATTAGAAATAAGATTAAAGATAAAGCCAATATTGTACTAATAAATAACAACAACCCTACCTATTGGCCTCAAATAAAAGAAATACTAATAACTAATTGCGGTATAAGTGATAGTGAAGAAAATATTATAAATGAAATGAGAATTTTGAAATTTGAAAACTCTGTGGAAGAGTTATTTGAAAAAACGTGGAATCTCCTTTCTAAATTAAACATTAAAACTTCCTTATGTGTAGATCTACAAACATCTTTTAGTAGCATCCAAAATGAAGCAATGTTTCTAAAATTATTCATTGATAAACTACCAATCCAGCCAAAGTTAATACTTAATGCTAGAAATCCTTCAAATCTAAGAGAAGCAAAAACTATCTTAATAGATTCCGACAATTTTTTTCAGAAATTAGTATTCCAAAGTAGTAGCAACACATTTCTACGACAAAACCATCCACCTTTTAATTGTCAGGCATTCCATAGTTCAAGCAATAGTAATTCTCAAAATAGTTCAAATAATTTTAAATACAATAGAAACCCAGCAGTTAACAAATTTAACCAAAATATCTCTTCTCAAGGATTTAATCATGCCGGTAACGTTAGAAACAATAGAATACCAAATCCGAACCATCAACGTTATACTACTAACAACTCAGGATCACACAGAAGTAAACAGAGTGACATGAGTGTTGATCATATTGAACCTGTAGAAGAGCCAACAATTGACACAAGTGTCTCAAATTTTCAATTAACCACTTCAGATCTCTTCCCTACATAGTTGTTCAAACCAAATCTACTCCTATCAAAATACTTATTGATTCTGGAGCAGGAACATCTCTTATAAATAAAGGGTTATTTCACAGTTCCTTCAAAACGGAACTTGAAAAACCCATTATGCTGAAGTCAATATGTTCCAACATATCGGTAAATTCAAAAATCACGATACCACTTTTCAGGGAATTTAATAGATCGTCGACAAAAATTGAAATGCTCGAAGTCGAACTAAAAGGTGATTTTGATGGTATTATTGGATGTAATGTATTAAGACCATTACAAGCAAACTTAGATTTCGGCACCTGTAAACTTCTTACCAAAGATTGTAGTTTGCCTTTGATATTTGATAATACGTTGAATCACATATCTCAAAAAGAGACAAATAATGTTGTAAAACATACAATAGACATTCATTTTAAGAAACCTGACCTTAATCATGTTATATGTAAACTTAAACTTGATAACATAAATAAGGAAGGAATAGAAGCCATCAAGGAAATTATTTTAAAATTTAAAGATGTCTTCTATCAAGAAGGTGATAACCTTACGTCAGTTGTCAGGTATAATCATAAAATACCAACTATAAATGATATACCTATATTCTCCAGAACGTATCGTTATCCAGAAGCGCATAAGAACGAAGTAGAGAAGCAAATTTCAGAAATGCTCCGTTCTGGAATCATTATCAATTCCAGTAGTCCATACAATGCTCCAATATGGGTTGTCCCAAAAAAAGTTGACAATTCCGGTCAACAGAAATGGCGTATTGTAGTAGACTACCGAAAACTAAACGACGTTACGATTGATGATAGGTTTCCGATCCCTAATATGGAAGACATATTTTCAAAGTTAGGAAATGCGCATTATTTTTCAACAATTGATCTTGCCAAAGGGTTCCATCAAATCCCCATTAGTCAAAAAGATCAATGCAAAACCGCCTTTTCAACTGCGAATGGACACTACGAGTTTACTCGAATGCCATTCGGCCTAAAAAATGCCCCTGCATCATTTCAGAGAATGATGAACGAAGTTCTTCAGGAGTACTTAAATAAGATTTGTGTTGTGTATTTAGATGATGTCCTTATTTTTTCCACATCGTTACAAGAACACATTGATTCCTTGACAAAGATATTTAAGAGGCTTCGGGAGTATAATCTGAAAGTGCAGGTGGATAAATGTAGTTTTCTCAAAAGAGAAACAGAATATTTAGGACATATTATATCAGAGCAAGGAATTAAACCCAATCCGAACAAAATAAAGGTCATTAAAGACATAAAATTGCCCACAACAATGAAACAAATAAAGTCGTTTTTAGGTGTTACCGGCTTTTATAGGAAATTCATTAAGGACTACTCGAAAGTAGCCCTTCCAATGACGCAATGTCTCAAAAAGGGTAAGAAAATAGACGCCGCGAGCGTGCAGTACATTGAGTCCTTTAAAAAACTTAAAGAACTCATATGTACATGTCCAGTTCTAGCTTACCCTAATTTCGAGAAAACGTTTACATTAACGACGGATGCGAGTAACGCAGCTCTGGGTGCAGTCCTCTCGCAAGGTAACCATCCAATTGCATATGCCTCAAGGACTCTAAATCGTCATGAGACTAATTATAGCACGGTAGAGAAGGAATTGCTTTCCATAGTATGGTCCACAAAGTATTTTCGACCGTATCTGTTCGGTCGAAGATTTAAAATTCAAACCGATCATCGTCCATTAGTCTGGTTAAATTCTTTAAAGGAACCGAATTCTAAGCTACAACGCTGGAAAATTAAATTAAACGAGTTTGATTTTGCCATTGAATATATAAAAGGAAAAGAAAACTACGTTGCTGATTTTTTAAGTCGAATAGATACTAATTGTATAGAAAATGATGAAATTAGATCGGATTTAGCAACTATTCACAGTGGAATCGAAAATTTAAATGACCATATTTATATAACCGAAACACCGTTGAACATATATAAACATCAATTGGTTTTGCTTAAAAACAAAGTAAATGGTTATAAAAATAAATTCTTGTATAAGAAAAAACGAAGGTCAACTATTTTACTACAAAAGTATGATGAAGAGTATGTTTTGAAAATCTTAAAAGAACTTCTTCCTGTAAAAGGAACTCTAGGAGTATTTTGTGATGATGAAAATATGTTTATACAATTTCAAAGAACAATAGTACAATACTTTTCGAATTCTCCTAATATGAAGATTTTAAAGTGTACGAAATTCCTTGAAGATGTGGTTTGTAAAGTAAAACTATTGGAAATAATTGAAACAGCACACCTTAAAAACAATCACAGGGGAATTGAGGAAACGTACTTAGAACTAAGAGATACATTTTATTACCCCAACTTTAAATTAGAAATTCACAAATTTATTAACAACTGCATAATTTGTAATATGTGTAAATATGACAGACATCCAATTAGACCAACTTTAATGATTTCCGAAACTCCCAGCAAACCTAATGAGATCATTCATATCGATATATGGTTTTTAAACAAAAACAACATGTTTTTAACATGTATCGATAAGTTAACAAAACATGTTTCCATTCACCCCATTACCGATAGAAATTCTATTAGTATAGTAGGTATTTTAAAGCATAGGTTTTCTTTGTTAGGTAAGCCAACCAAAATAGTAGCCGACAATGAGTTTAACACGGCGTTTATAAAGAATTTTCTAAGTAGCGAAAACATAGTGTATCATTTTACATCTCCCAATACGCACACAGGTAATTCCAATATAGAACGTTTTCATTCTACCCTTAATGAACACATACGTCTACTAAAATTAAACCAAAATAATAAAGACATGGATAACATGACGGTAGCTCTTAAAGCTGTTGAAATATACAACGATACCGTACACTCAGTCACAAAATATAAGCCAAACAATCTTCTCCACTCAACTCTGAACGAAACCGAATGCAAGAAATTAAGAGAAAGAATCCACGATTTAAAAGAAAAACGAATCGCTAAACTAAATGAAACTAGAACAGATCCCCACGAGTTCAAAGACCGAGAATTAGTAAAAAATCTGGGATTCCACAATATCAAACATCTACCCAGATACATAGTGAAAGATGTTAAAGAAAAAAATAAAACCCACTTTAAAGACAAGACTGGCACCAAACGCGATAGACAAATCGTAAAAAGGGTTTTTAAACACCAGGATTCCCCTAAGGATGTACATTTTGATAGGAGGCTAATAGGAAGGGACTATTCACGTAGATATAAGAAAGAAAACAAAAAGAAATAAATGCATGCCTTTCTTATTCATTAATTTTATCTTAATTTTTATTTTCATTTGTTGGAATTTGAGTTTGATTGACTTTGTATGTTGTATTTAATTTTGAATATATAGAACAAAAAAAAAATATGAGTACCTAAAGAATAACAAAAAAAATATCATATATCAATAAAGGATATACATAGGTAAAGTTAACAAAATACTCATATGCATATGGAATTAGTTGAATTGTTATAAAAATAATAATATTATATATAGTAAAATAATGTAGAATATATAAACATGTCTATATATTTAATATGTATACATAATAATATAATGAATTAGTACGTATGTATTTTGCAATATATATTAAAAAAAAAAAAAAAAAAAAAAAAAAAAAACATTATGTACTCACTAAATATAGACTAGAATACAAACGTAAATTCAAAATGATACGTATACGTCACAGTTAACATTGTAACCTCTTTTTCTATGGTCATTCACGTCTTGAAGACATTCTGCCCATACTACGGCGGGAGGAGTAACATGCTTTATCATACACGTGGCTTGCATTGACAACAGAGTCACGTGATGATGATAGAAAGCATTGCATAACAACATGCTCTTAATATTTACCGCTACAGAAGCCAAGCCAAAATCACGCGACTTTGAGCGACGCTAACAAAATCTGGTAACGGTAGATTTGTATAGACGCGTGTTCAAGTTAGCATTCTTGGCTTCACTTTAGTTTGGATCGCGGACGTGTAAGGAGCATAATACATTATTTGAACAAACCTTAAAAATATATATATATAAACTTGTAAAGTCATGTGTTGAAAAAAGTGAATTTAATAAAATATATAAAGAACATCTACATATATACATATAGAGAACAACAAAATCCAAACAAGTGTTTCTTTTATTTCTTTAAGTTACATATAGAAAACATAACTCAGGGGGGGCCGCACGTTGGTTCAGCAGCGGAAATAAATATGAAATGAAATGTCGTTGTTGCAGATGCAGATGTTGCAGAATGTAGATATTTATCTGGCCTACGTTTTCTCAAAATTTTGGCAAGTTATGTCTTGCATATTCCTTGCAAGACACAGACTTCTGAAGTGACCATTTCGTTTAGTTTTGAAATTCATGTATTTTCTCGCAGTAATTCGTTGGTAGGAAAAGTATAATAATAATGTATTGGGTATATAACTTATATTCGTGGGGTTTGCTAAGAGATGGCGTAACTTGTATTATTCCATTGGAACATGCTTTGGAAAGCTACTGTCGTTGTACGCCATTGCAGTATATGTCATTAATTTGAAGCGTGAACAACAATATTTATTTTTTTACTCTACTCTACTTTGTGCCTGAAAAAGTGTTTTTGCGGAGAGTTCTTCTTTATTATTTTAATTTGAAGAAAACTGCTCCCGAAAGTCATCGTATTTTGGTGGAAGTTTATGGTGAACATGCGCTAGCTGAGCGCACGGGCCAAAAGTGAATAGAATGTGCTAAAAGTGGTGATTTTGGTTTGGAAGACGATGAACGTCCTGGACATCCAAAAAAATTTGAAGATGAAGAACTGGAAGCATTACTCTATGAAGATTGTTGCCAAACACAAGAAGAGCTCGCAGAATCTTTGGGTGTCACTCAAGGAGACATCTCAAAACATTTAAAAGCAACTGGATATATTCAAGAGCAAGGAAATTGGGTTCCACATGAACTCAAGCCGAGATCCATTACGACAACCCCGAGCGCAAAAAATCATATGTGAAACCCGGCCAACCAGCCAAATCAACGGCAAAGCTAAATATTCATGGCGCGAAGATAATGCCCTGTATTATGTGGGATCAGAAGGGTGTGCTGTATAATGAGCTGCTAAAACCGGGTGAAACCATCAATGGACAACGCTACCGAACACAATTAATCCGTTTAAAGAGAACAGAAGCCGAAAAACGCCCAGAATGTTCGACCAGACACGAGCAAAAAAAAATTTTTTCCATCATGACAACGCTCGGTCCCACGTTGCTATTCCCGTTAAGAACTATTTGGAAAACAGTGGATGGGTAGTTTTACCCCACCTTATATCCCAGACCTTGCCATTCTGACTACCATTTGCTCCGGTTGATGCAGAACGCCCTCACTGAAATACGGTTCTCATCAGAGCAGAATATCAAAATGGCTTGATTCATTCTTGGTTGCCAAGCCGGCGCAGTTCTTTTGGGATGGGATCCCCGAATTGCCAGAATGATGGGAAAAGTCATAGCTGCAGATGGGCAATACTTTGAATAATACTATTGTACAGGTATGTCTTAAATAAACGTTCAAATTTTGAAAAAAAAAAAAAACACACGAATAAAGTTGTAGACCCAATTTATATAAATAAATACAGTGTACGCTCGATATAGTAAACACGCAATATTATATACAGTCTATTCTAAATAGTGAACAAAAAATATTTCGATATAGTGAACACTGTTGTGGAAAATTGTCATCTCCACCAGGACTGGTTTGCTCTTTTAAGCTGAAACTCAGCGAGCTGCAACTAACAACTGAACAACTGTACAATGCTGTTGAAACAGGTCTATGTTGGAAGCTCCGGGCTTAGCATATCGTGAAAAAAAAAAAAAAACAAAAGAAAACAAAGGATCACATTTTTAGTTGTTCTGCCCGTGAATTACAAGAGCTCCAATTCGACCTGGCACCCCAGCAATTTTTAAGGATTATGGAACCAATCTATTTGGTCCAGAAGTTCACTGTTTTGTTCGCCAAAACGGGTTACCAGTTAAGGCCTTGTTAATTTTAGACAATGCCCCCAGCCATCCTCCAAATGATGCGCTTTAAACTCCAGTTGGGAACATATCTGTCATGTACATGCCTCCCAATTTAACACCACTTATTCAGCCTATGGATCAGAATGCTATCCGCCTGACCAAACTTCTTTATAGACAAAAATCTGCTGCTATCAACTGCTGCTTCAGAAAAGGGTAGCTGCTGACCACCATTCAATTAATCCACCATTTTATTGAATTTTAAAGAAAATTACGATGCTTCTCAGACAACATTTGTGACGCTATTAAAGGGTATCAATAAAAGACGCTGTTTTTAACTCGGCAGCAGTATGGGACAAATTTGAATCTTCATCCATTGCGAAATGCTGGTAAAACTTCCTTTCGTTTGACCGAAAGACGATTTGAGGATGAAGATGAAATCCCTCTCAGTATTCTTCACAACAGTTTAGCACAGCATCGAATGCTTACACAGTGGCCACGGAAGAAGTTATGGACCTTCTGAACACTATAACAGGACCAGCACATACGGCAGCCGACTTACACAATTGGGACGAAGATCATGTATCTTCAGACCTTGAAGAAAACGAAGAAGGCGAAAGAGAACACTAGCTGGATGTAGATCACCCGATTTGTTCAGTGTCTTCTAGAAATACTGTTCAATTATTTGAGAAAGTACTTGAATGGGACCCCACCATTAAAGTGGAATACACGGATATTTTGGTACTTAAAAAGTTGCAATAAAAGGCGATATTAATTGATATAAGTTCAAAGAAAACGAAAACAAAAATGACGAACTATTTTAGCGCAGCTTTTTAGCACAGCACAGCACATTTGCGCATGCTCATCTCCGGAAGACCGAATCTCCGGTATAAAGACCAAGACAGCTTGGTGTGGAAGGCAGCAATTGTTTAAGCTCGGACCCTCCATGGGCCGCCGGCCTGATAAGTAAGTTAGTCATCTCCGGTTCCGAGTGGTCGTCAGGCAGGTCGATGTGGTATCTACCTTCCTTGCGTATTCTTCGTTCATACCGGTGGCTGAACCATGATTCCCTTGGCAATTAATTAAAAATAGCACAAAATAAGATAAAGCTAACAAAATAAATGTACATCCGTGTGGGCACTGGGGTGCGGATTCCCCAACTGCCTGCGAGCATGACCATCCGTGCATACCTGGGATCTGCTAGTATCCAGAGGTCCGAGGAACCTGGTTGCATAGTCACTGTAAATGTCGCTGAGTACCAGGGGATCGGTTATATGGCAGCAGTTCTGGAAGATGTGGAAGAGTGTGTTCCCTTCCTCACCTTGATATAGACGAGCTCAGATCAACGACGAAGTGTATGCGTGAGCGTGAAACCTGAGCACTAGGGTAACTCAAACAAAACGATGAAAGGTCACATTTTTAATTCTCTCTTGTCCAAAAATTAGTATTGTCCGAAAAAACACGACGTTTACTTTCAAGACGATTGTGAACTTCCACCACCAACTTCCTATTGAGGCATCAGGCAACATCACCCAGTTGTAGCTTGAGAGTCACACGCGTGAGGTCAACAGATTCCACACCGGTGTGTGCCTCCTCTCTGGCTTAGCACACATTCCGCTTAAGTCTGTTTTTGACTTACGACCGAATATGACTCTTTCTGGTCACAAAGGCTGATAATTACTCGAGACGACCTAGACGACCGTCGCTGAATTCGAAAAATTATCCGAGAAAAAAAGAAGATCGCCCGATGTCCAAGCACACATTAGGACACACAATTCGAATCAGTTACTTCCAAATTTAGAACAAAACCAAGACAAGACAAGCACATAAATAAAACCCCAAAGTCAAAGCAGTCTCGTATTCTAATTCAAAACTTGTATCCTAAATTGATTATCGAATGACTATGCGGCCAGCTAAGTGGAATAAATTCAATCAAACAGCAGAGAACTAACCACTAAACTGGAACCAGCGTATTTTTTTTTGCCCGAAATTCGGTCTCTGGCCCAACAACTCTCACTTTTCCGGTGTATTTGGTTCAGATGTCGGGCGACTTCGCCATTTGCGTCATCTCCATTAAGACGAGAAACAGGATTTCGGGCGAAAAGACTGTTTTTGTTATCTTTTCTAATCGATACCGAATGGATGTTAAGCGTTTTGATTCTTGATTAGTTTTATTTCAATTAACGAAAGTGGTTTATGTGCCGTACTTGCATTGCTGTGTGTGTATTGTCGCTGGACGCTTGGATGTGATTTTAAGTTCGTTGATGGACTTAATGCTGTAACTCGACATTTTAAGCGGGTGGCAGACATTGCTGATGGCTAGGAAATTTCGAAGTTAGCTGGCACCCTCAAGGCTGCACCTCCTCTGGGAGAGTCACGAATCGTCGTTACTTGGCTTATCTTCTTCCCCTTTTCCCTCTTCTTTTCGTCGTTCGATGTGATGAATGGTTGTGTCCTGTTCAGCGGTTGCTGGAGGCGCCACTTAAAATGTTCAGGATCTCCAATGTGTGCTGGAGCTAGAGAATAAGAGAAACTCAATTCTGCGGCGCAGGCTCATTTCGGGCATCTGGTCTCTAGGATGAGGTTACACAATTTGCCAGAGCCAATATTTTGAACACCTGCAGATGGGCTTTCACCTTTTTGTAAGCAAGTTTTAATTATATTTTTAAACACTTCAACTTTATTCAATACTAAGGAAAAACAACACAGCAATATATTACACCACTCTTCGCAACTCCTTCGGCACAACTGACCTCGCTCTCATTATCCTGTGCATATATAACATTTTGCTGATCATTAGTTCAGCACACATGCATGCATGGGTGTTTACGTGGATACCAAATTTTACGGAAGTGCGTACGAAGTAAGCCGATTTATTTAACCCTCTGCGACTGCCGGTCTGTCAGAAACAGATTATTGGCTGTTTACGTTGCTGTTTATTATTTATGCGGTTGAGGCGAACCATAAACGAAAGGTCCGGCGGCGTCCGGCCCTTCAGTGGCACTCACTTGAATTCAGATCATTTCCTAGTCCTAGCGAAATTTCAAACGACGTTGTGAAGAATCTTCAGATGTTACTTCTGTTGACGGGATCCTCGTCCTGATGACAGCACGCAAGCTATGCAAGCTAATATTTCTCGCTTCACTTGGAACACGTTTCCCACATGTAGTGGGATGTGCATTGAAAAAATTGCTCGATCTCAGAGCAGCTTGAACTACTGAGGGACTTTCCGCCTTCCAGCATCCTTCCTAGGTGGGATAGCGGTTCCAATTCATTTAAGAAACTGCCCAGCTGTCCATATCAAGTCCTTTTTCCAGTAGTCCTGTGATGTTGGTTGAATTGTCCAGGATACCGGACGATCCTTCTCCAGTTATACTGACACGCAGACCATAGTGTTTTCCGCGTTTACAGTACTTTCTACTCCAGCACTAGACAGCAGAAATCACAGGACAGCGAATTTCTGCGACAAGGAGCTGCAGTGTAGTCAAAACCTTTTTTTAATATATGTGTGGTGTCGAGGACATTTCGGTCCTCTCAATAAATTCACTTGAGGGTGTTGGAATACTTCGCCTCCAAAGATGCGTGACACAGGTCCTTCGCAGCAATATTTCTAAGCCGTTGCATAATTGGCCATTCTCTTGGAAGTCACAATCTTGCTCTTTCGGAAACGATAGGCGTGTCTTCTTGCAAGCGTTTACACGCATAAATTTCAGTTTGAATGTAAAATACGCTAACAACAAATCCTATCTCCGCTCAAGTTACCCGGGATATTTATCGGCGCTTCTTACAAGATTCAGAACCACCTGGCCTTTGAAATGATTATTTCTTGTTGAATTTTATGGCCACTTAAACGTCTGGGGAGAAAAGAAGAAAAAAGCATTATGACTGCAAAAGACAACCAGCCTTATCATGAATCTCGCCCGAACAGCATTTCGCCCGAAATATCTCCCTTTTTTCTGTTCGCCTGTTTTGAATTTCGAGTGAAAAAATCCGGGCGAAAACAAATGACAAACCTAGTAAAAATGTTCCCTAGCTTTTTGCAGGCGAACATGTGGCGCTAAAATACCCAGTTCCGCTTATCAAACATATGGCGGATCAATAATAACCGCCAACAACTGAGTGCATCTGCAGAAATATGGTGAATGTGTACGTGTTGTTTCTTTTTAGTAAAAATATTTAATTTGTGGTTCTTGAACTCGATCCAATACTTTGCACGAGAAATGAAGAATTATAGAGATACCCAACTTCACAGCTGACTGACCCTTAGTCAATCGACGAATTTCAGAGGCTTTTGACAGTTATTGACGAAATAACGTAACTGCCGGTCTCAGTCACTGGAAAATTGTTGTCAAAAATGTCAAGGGACAAGACGGGTAGAAGTTGCGCTCCTCTATCAAACTGCATTCCTGCTGCTTCAATGGGGCGTAGTACACTTCTCTAGCACTCAACAAGCGTGTCCAACTGTTTTTTAGAACACCATTTGTTATGTTACGGCAATGAAAGTGAATCTCATTAAATTCTTCTTCAGCAGTTCAGTCAACAGTCAAAGTTTTTCTTCCACAATGCGCAATACTTCGGTAAGTTTTTCACTGAGAGAGGATTGTGCCAGAGCAACAGCGTGATCCGTTCCTACTCCTTTCTGGTATCCACCTTCTGCAAAAAAAACTGCAAGAAAGCGGCGGGTTTCACTACTGTTGGAACTGCACATTTGTTTTGCTGGGACCGAAAAGTTTACAAGTTTATCCAGCAAATGTTTAAAAGCTGATTTGTTTGGCCTATAGCTTTTTTAAAATCTGGTGAAGAAAAATCTGGGAGGAATTTACTTAAACAAACGCTAAACATTTCTGTTTACATGCAATTTTTCATGCAACTCCGAAGGATTAGAATAATCTCACAAATGTCATCGAAACACTTTCAGTTCGTTGGTTTCTTCAGATGAAATGTTCATTGATATGCTGCGCATTTTAAGTTTAAAATATATTTTATTTAAAAAAAACTTGTTAAGACACGAGCATTGCTATAATATTTTTCAACTTGTATTTCCCACTCCTTGTCAAAATGACACCTGTCCGAAATGTGACAGCTGATTCGAAGTGGAATTTTGTTCGACTGCATTTCCGGCGAAAAGAAATAATTTGGGCGAAATGCTGTTCGGCCGATATTCATGATAAGGCTGAAAATCAGACGATCCTCGCTAAAATTCTCATGGGATGAGAGTATTTTCAAACAAAAATGTTTGAATATTTCCCCTGCCTTCAAAACATCCTCGACTAAATTTCATCAGATGAACCGATATCAGTAAGCTCTCATGTCGATCTGATGGTACAGAGTTTGCATACCTGAGAGATTAACTTACTGTCGCGAACTGGATTCTGAAAGTGGAAATGGGCAAATCTGGATTAGTCTTCTTTTGAATATGTCTGTCGAACTCGCTGATCTGCAATCGGTAAAGATGAAGAAAAATCTTACAGATGCTGAGAATGGAGTTCAATTTAAGAACATTGACTATTTCTGGCACGGTGCTAAATGAACACCTTTCACCGTGGGCGATGAACTTCGCCAAGGGTGCGCTTTGTCACCGCTCCTGTTCATTGTAAATATGGACTGGATGTTGCAGCTCAGCCGAGAGTGGCAGATGAATTAGCTACCCCACATCTTCTCAGACGGAGCAGGTTTGTGGCCGGACGTGCTGATGCTTGGAGGTTAATGTGGATAAATCTGCGATTTTGGCAAATTCCAGAACGCCTTTTCAATGCAATCTACATGTTAGTGGGGTCCCATTGAAGCAGAGGGAGAAGTTTAAGTATCTCGGGGTCTTTTTCACGAGTGATGGCAGGAGTAACGCACATGTGGCAGGAGTCAATCTGGGTCAATTTTGAAACAGCTTGGTAGATCTGTAATCAGAACGGCCGAGCTTGGTGTCAAAGCCAAGTTACCGGGTTTCAACTCAGCATTTATTCTCACTCTCACCTGGTTATGCATTTTGGGTAAAGTCCGAAAGAAAAAGACTGCGAATGCAAGCCGCTGAGATGAGATTCCTTCGTGTTGTTGTGGCAATTACTGGACGGGATAAGGTGGGAAACACGGCAGTGAGAGAGGAACTCAACGTTGAGCAGCTTCTTCCATAACATTACGACTTCTGAGGCGAGCGTTGAAAGCGATTCCATCAGGAAGGCGACCGCTTCCTGCGGCAGACCCAGGGCGGGGTGGTTGGACCAAGTCCAACAACTCGCTTGGGCCTACCTGCTGATGAGTTAGAGTCGACGGCGGGGGATGGGATTGCCTGGAGGTCTCTCGTGCGAGGTTCACCCCTGCGAACCCTCATGCGGCTCAGACGATGATGATGACTATCTGGATAAAGAGAAGAGGAGAGTCTCCTGAGCTGGCAAACGGGGCTTTGAGGTTGTTACTACCATTCGCCACTGCATACCTGTGTGATGTCACATTCTTCTCATTGTTTGACATTACAAATTAGAGGAGAACAGACAAGTGTTAAGATTTCAAAGTCTATAGCACAGGACTTAGGTCTTACCGGCTCAAGGAACTCTTTGCGACGCCCTAGGAGGTCGCGACCCACAATATGAACAACACTGCTTTAGGACATCCTAAAGCATCCTAACTAAAAACTTCGCGTTAAATTTTACTCTCATCTCGTCTCATTCAATAAAATAACCCCATCATCAAATATTACCTCCTACTGTACCAGTCGCGCTTAGTCATGACCACAACCGCTTTGGTGTTTGCATGTGGCACTGCAAGTTATCCCCTCAAACTGTCGCAGTTTTCCCATTTTGATTAAATGCCATTTGATTAAAAAATTAGAAACGCAAAACTGAATCAATATTTAGAATCGAGTTCGTGTCTGTAGTCAATCCCCCATCTGACACTAAATCTTTTCAGAAATGAAAGAAATCAAACGAATCGCCTCCAACAGTTTAAGAGCGACTGTGTAAAGGTGAACTAATAAAGATGAGCTCTTAGCCGAGCGCCACTAGATACACTTCCAAGTTCCAGCAGTCACTTCCAATCAGAGTTTTTTTCTTCTTGTTCGCTTCCCGTGTGTGTTCTTTTTCTCGCCTTCGCTCTCCAATCCGATGAGAAAGAAGAAAAGTCACAAATGCACACACGAAGAGGAGGTAGAAAAATAAAAAGTTTCCCACTCGCTGCTCAGTGCTTGTTTCCTGTTCGTGTGATTATTGTTGTTACTTTCTTATCTCTGGTTACGTTTCACGGTTTTTTGTTTAATTTAATTTGTGTGGTCTTTTTGTGTGAAAGCACGAAAGAAGAAGAAACGATTCACGGTGCTAGAAAACCAACCGAAGATCTGGTTAATCGCCTCAACTCGATGCGATTTTCAATAAAATCCGTGCTCAATATTGTTCTAGTGATCATTGTATCGTGATATTCGCATCAAAGGCTTAGCCAGGGACGTGACGAACCGCAAGAGACTCCACTCGGAGTATCCTCGAAAATTGCTAGTGAATCTTGATTTGATTTTTTTCCTCGCGAAGCATTATTTTTTTTGGATAAGCTGCTGTATTCCGTGCGGAGACTGCTTTCTACTAGACCGTGAGTATGATGATTCAGTGAAAGAAGTGAGGGGTGGTGAACGTGGGAGGAATGGTTACGAAATGTTTGACAATGGGGTCGGGATGGGATTTATTTACTTGACTCTGACCTGGTGTCAGGCAATTTTCAGTGTCATCATGTGCCATCGGCGCAGACTACAGAATTATTCGTTCGCAAATAAATAAATGACACGACACGGCAGAGAACGCTTCGCCAAGGTGAATGCGATGGGGTTGCCCCTCAACCGAATGGGTGAACACCAGGCACTCCTCCTAAGTGATGTGTATGCCGTCGTCGCCGCAAAATTCCCAACCAGCACAGATCACCCACATTTCAGCCACTCTTTGGGGACTTGTGAGTGTGCCTTTGTCCTGAATAGTTAGATTCTGCTTCCACTTGGTGCCACCAATCCGTGGTGAGTGTAGCTGCAAAGAAATGTTGTGTACACATGCAACTCTGAGATACTTTTTGGGCGCCGCACTATTTACCGAGGTTCGTGTCTTCGTAGAAGTTCGCACCCGTCCCCGTGGGAGACATAGTTGTGCGATAAAAGTCAACGAACACAGCGCGGCAGCAGCGGTTTATAAATAGTCAAGGACACTGCTGCCATAAATCTGAGTGTTCATCCTGTGGGAATACAGGCTTTATGACGCTGTTTGTCTTCCTGAAATGTGAAGATCTATTGGAAGTGGATGAAGCCACGATGAGTGTGTCAGATTGCTAGCGCTGAGGCAATCGAGGGGTTTCCCAAATTCTCAGGTGTCGCTTGTGCTTTGTCAACATATTTCCAGTTCGTGGAGTGTTTGTTTGCACTGCTAATTGAGGAAGTCGTGCTTGGCTTGGCTGATGAGCACATGGCTTTGCTGTTGTTCGACGAAGTGCAGGCAGGGGTGATATTGACCGCTATACTATCGAGGATTATGGACTTTCTTTGCCCTCATATCATCAACAGTGGTATAATGCGAGTGGTGCTCAATTCCGAGTAGGTGCTGGCAAGCTAGCTTTCCAGTTGTGTGGGATTATGCTGTCCAGCGAGTGGATGGGTTACACAATATCATGCCACAATATCTTCTCACAGCGAAGTGTGAGAAGCTTTCTCAGGAATATTCGCTGAGCTTATTCCGGGACTTAATAGAAGTTGAGGTGTGAACTATGACACATATTCATGTCGGTAGTACAACTTGCCATACCCAGTGTAGGAGCTGACGCACTGCATGATCCACAGCACTACTGAATATGTAAAAAATTGGGTTTCAACTCGTATTCGCTTATTTTCTTCTTATAGGCTTCTTTCTTCTTTAATCTTGAATTCATTCGAATGGCGAGTTCTCAAAAGTGAGGATAGTTCAACCGGGTCTCTGTCTTAAAGAATGAATTTTGCCTTCCCAGAAGTCAATAAACTTCGCAACCTATTCGAAAAAGTCATCGTCCAACAATTGCTAAAGTGTCTAAATTTCCTCGAGCTCTATTTTTCGTGATTCATCAAGTTCAATCTGGGAACATTTTCTCGTAGCTCCCATTTAGGTAGAGCAGGGAAGGGGGCTGCTAGTGAATTCACCCGCATACTTAGACCATGGTGATCCATTGTGATACCCACAGTCAGTCTACTTCCACCCATCGACGACTCCAGTGATGCAAATGGTGACTGGACCAGATTTGAGACCCCGAGAAGTGCGTGTTAACTTCGCTTTCATTGGGTTTCGAATCGGACCAAGGTCAGGCGCTTAACCAACTGCGCCATCCAGTCGTTTAGCTCCCATTTACTTTAGACCCCAAATTTGTCCCCTCTGTCTGTTCGACCAACTTCTCACTGTCCAGCACTGCCACACTCTGTGTAAATATCTTTCTATGTATTTCCAAGATTAAATTATGCCTCCGCACGTTCCAATCAACTTCTTTTGAATGGGTTCCACTCTGATATTCAAATAATCGCTGGTGTTCCCCAAGGTTCTCATCTGTCTCCGACACTTTTTCGCATTTCGCTTCTGCTTCAATGGATTGTCATAGTGGCATAGCTGATCATAGTATCACACCTTTCCGTATTTCTTATAAGATTCACGACACTGCCCATCGGCCATATAATTGGAACACCATCGGACCTTGGCGGCGGTCTCAATTGCGAGTAAGAAAATAGCCTGAAATTTACTTCAGCACATACGTCTCAAACCAGCAATCCATAGAGAGTTCAAGTGGGTGGGAAGTGGTACGTGTGCCCTTGTGGTATAAGGCCGCGACTCATTTTAACCAACGAGATGGGTAAATTGTGTCTTGTAATGTCTGAGCCTGCGCTATGCGCCATCTAATCGTGCTGTTTAGACAAAGTTTATTAGCATCCGCAATCATTAAATATGTGTGGCGCTACAGCACTTAGAGGGCCGGGGCCTAGCTTTTCAGCAAGCACTCGTGTTGTGCGTGCTATTGTTCTCTCACGCGTAGAAGGGACCTACAGTTTTATGCCGACACCGCGCGGCCAATTTGAGAATCTCAAGGGCGTAGGGTCGAGGCACCATCACGTCCGCAATCACTTGACTGATATCGGAGCTTCTGCCTTCCTCTACCCCTTGACCCTTTCACCTCTAGCATTGGTGTCCATTCGCTTAATCTGACCGAGCCAGTGTATGCCGCGTTGCGTTTAAGCTTTCCGGACTACACACCCGTCTTGAAACACAACGTCAATGTCATCTAGGCAACACAAAAGTTGAACTGACTCGTAGAAGATGTCGTGATCACACCTGCCCGCCGTAAATGACCTGGGGCCCCCTAGTTTTGTCTTAGAGTGCATATTTTTTTTCTATAGTCCATTTGCCGGACGGCAATCCGCACGGTTTCGAGACGATTAGTTCAGAAAGGCTTTAGACATTCAGGGATATACATCAGCAGTTTTTGGAGAAGGATCCTCTTTGTGAATGGTTCATGTGGAGTGATGTTCTAGTGACCGGGCATGCCTTCGTCTTTCCAAATTCCTCAGAGAATCTCGTACATGTCCCATCGGCATTGAACAGTTCCGACTTCTTCGAAGCTAGGTGCAACGACTACTTCGTCGAATGGGGTTGAATTTCATGATTCCCTACATTTCTCCTTGCTGTGCCGGTTTAGCGATGAATTCTGTCGTGAATGATCTGAAACGTTCCTTGTCCTGAGCTGATATGCCAGTCATCGGCAGTGCGTTCGTCTGTCCAAATCCTCAGAGGATGCGTCAGGCTTGCTCCCTAGCGGCCTTAAAGAACTCTACAAACTATCTGAGCTTGAGGATTCTTTGCGTGGAATCTAAACTCGTTGTTCTTTGCTGATACTCAATCGCACACTGCTTTCGGACGCACAGTTTAGTTCAAAGCCTGGTTTTAGTTCGTGCAACACCAGTATTGGCTGCTCTTCAAAGCCCACCCTTTCCCATGTATTCCATTCACCGGACATTTAAGACTCATTTATGATGCACAGGTACTTAACTGTGGATTGAATCCAGAGTTTCTTCATCCCATCTCCTGTCTTCCACTCAAACGTGTTGATGTCAAATTTAACTTCCTTCTGCCATCAGTTTCCAGAGTAGTCATCCTCCCGGACATCATGCAGAAATTGTGTCATGCAGCTTTCTTTCTGAGTCAAGAATCGGTGCTGATCAACAGGACCCTGATCACTCTGCGAAGTCTGCCATAAATTCGCATCACTTTGCAAATTGTGGCATAAATTCGTCTCTATTAATTCCACGAAGCCGCACACCATGCACACAACCCCTCGGATTCGATTGAATTCTATTTATAACGTGCCACTTAGCCGAGACTCGCGTTCAAACAAAGAATCTTGATAAACATCCCGGAAGGCATGTGACACATTTCCCCTTCATTTACATTCCCATGCATCACCTGACTTCTGTCCAAGAGGAGATTATGTCACTTAAGCCGAGCCCGGCTAAAGGGGCTTAAGTGGCTGTGTGCGCAGCAAATTAACATCCTTTAACAGGGTGTTGTCAGAAGCAGTGTCAACTAGCGACACCAGTCGATATGTGTTAACTAGACGCCGGCAGGCAAGTGATAGACAAATGATTCGCCTCAACCGGCTAATCAAGGCATAAACATGAAGCAACCGACATAGTGCATTCACATTTGCTCAGGCAGTGTGAGGTGTAAAAATGACAAGTTACACGCTGCACATACAAATGCGACTTCAAGTGAGCATCCGAATGCAAGTGGGTCGCTTGAGTGCATGACGAGTGCAATAGAGACTTGTTCATGTCTCACAACAAGACAAACTAGTCACGCCGGAATGTGGAACTCGCTTGAAAACCACTTAAGTGGTGTCGAGTGGACAGGACCAAGGGGGTCAAGCAGACCCGCCTCCTTTAATTAGCTGACGCATTTCGGTTCAGTTCCATTAAGCCAACATAATTGTTCATTGATTCAAGCACATCAGCTCTATGAACATACAGGATGTTCCCAAGCGAAGGGCATTTTGCGCCAACGTGGCCAGCCTGTTTACTTGACGTTTCACCACCTGACTGGTAAACAAGCCGGTAACACTTTGAAAAGTTGGATTCAATTAGGAAAAGAAAACGGAAACCCCCTAAAATCGCTCCGAAAGTGCACAGGGGACGGTGTATTATTTTTTAATTATACTCGGCTAAGCAAACATTGATGCGGCGAATGTGTACCGACGTCGATAAACACTATCGGAACAGAAGGGGACATATGTGCGCATACAGTCCCGTGTTCCGTCAGCAGGTAGAGGGGGTAAACGACAACAGATTTGATTTTAACGAGTTTTGCCCGATTGATTGTAAATTGCGTTCTCTTCTCTCGCTCTCTTGTGGTTGAGCAAGCCAATGCGGATGTGGGAAGAGATCGTCAATCAGAAACACCTGCAAGATGATGAATGTATAAATGCAAAGCGATTACTCCAAGCTACGACGAGTACAAAGCAAACCGCTGAAAGGGGTGATCACTGGGGTGATCGCTTTGGGTGTTCAGATCTTTAGCCTTGTCTCAAGACACGCTGCATACATATTCTCTCTTTGTCGACCCGGACAGCGAGGGCAACTCAAGAGAATGGCTATTAAAAGCGAGCTCTTGTGTATCTCTAGAATGATCCAACTTGGCGATTTTCGAAAGCGAGCCTATTGCGTGGTGAATTTCAGATTTGGCCTTCTCCATCAAAAGGAAATTCAGTATTTATGAAATTATGATTTTTGCTAGCAACGTGTCTGAGACTAGCAGTAAACGTTCTGCTCGGCTGAATTTATACCCTAACTGGAAACAGGCGAAGCTAAAGTCTCGGCGACAAGCTTTGTTGAAAGAGTTCGCCAAAGCCTTCGGCATGCCAAATATACAGCGTCGAAGTAAGCTATTCTTGTGAAAGTCGAACGTTGCTGTGATAGACTTGGTATGGAGAAACTCATCAGCAAACCCAGCTCTGTTCGGCAGTACAATCAAATAAGTGACGACGCTGCTATGAAAGGGGACTATCTGCTAAGCAATGATGTGGTGTGTGCAAGAAGACCGTGTGTAAGGAGCATTTACTGACAAGTGAACTTTGCCAAACAAGTATAAGTCAGTGCTCAAAAATGAGCGCTAATTTTTTTGTATGAACTTTCTTTTTTTTCCAGTATCTGAGTATTTTGTATTAGTGCCTCCAAGCCACAACCTGGCAGTTTCCGGTAGTCAAATGACGTGGCGGTAATAGGGTTAACCCCTCCGACTTCTTCGCCCCGCTAAGGGTATGGCACTGTTAGGCAAGCGCCTGGAGCTAAGTTTACCTTTAAAACTTTTTAACGGATTAAAAAATCGTATAGTATAGGAGTAATAAAGCCAAACTGTCTTCTGACCCGCAAGCTCCACTTAAGGGTCCCGGGGGTAAACCACGCACGAGAGATCTCTAGACAACTCCATCCCCCGCCATCGACTCTAGCTCATCAGGAGGCGTAACTAGGCGAGTTTTTGGACTTGGTCCAGGCATCGCGTTCTGAGTCTGCCAAGCGGTCGCCTTCCTGATGGAATCGTATTCAACGCCCGCCTCGGAAGTCGTGATGAAGGGGGCATTCGTGTCATGTGACCAAACCCTCTCTGTTCGAAGAAGCAGCTCAATGTTGAGTTCCTCTCGCACTGCCGTGTTTCTCAGCAGGGTAGGCAGCATGTCACTTGTTTTATTTTATTACTTATTGGGCATTATTTCCTTTTGCATTTCGAAAACTAACCCCACATGGCTTTAGTTCGCATTCGGAGGTGAAATAAAGCCATAATTGGATTATGGCTTTAATTAAAGTGTCCTTTGGTCACGTGGCACGAGTGTACTTTTGATCACCACTTCCGAGGCGCGCTTTGAGTGCAATTTGTATTTGACCAAGCCCAAATATTCTCCTGGTTGCGCTTAGTCATAGATCCTCATGTTTTAGAGCCAATGGTCGAGTATCGAGTTGCTTGGAGATCTCTCGTGCGTACTTTGCCTACGCGATCAAGGGAGTCAATGAAGATCAGATGAGAGGAGGAATATCAATTGCCACTCACCTAATTTTGTTAGTTATTCAAACCGTCTCTATTTGTTCACATGATGGTACAGCAAGGCGTCTTGCATAACTGGTGCGAGGAGATGTATTTTGAAATGACATTGCAATGCCTGTTGATGCAAGCGTAAAGTCCTGTTGGCACCCGTTGAGTTTTTCCCAAGGGCAATCGTGGATATAAAGTGTGATTTCTTAAGTCGTTGCTATTCACTTGTCAAGAAGAAACACATGAAATCTTACAAAAGTGTTTTCTGAGGTGATAAACCAAAGGTCGCTATTTACTTCTTACAGATTACGTTGACTAGGCAGGTAGGGTAGGGAAGAGGGCTGCCTGTGAATTCACTTAGTAGATCCATTGTGATACCCACAGTCAGACTACTACCACTGATTGACCACTCCACTGATAGTGGTGTTAATCAGATTCCAACCACAAGTGATGTGGGGACCAGATTAGATAATCGGATAAAAGCGTGCTTGGATTCGATTCGGGAGCCCCACTAACCAAGGGCAGGCACTCAACCTACTACGCGACCATATAGTCATTTTGACCTAGACTACATTTTAAGTGGTCAATAGGGAGCGTCGAATTTTGAGTCACTTTTTTGGTCATATTTGCCGACAACGATTGATTTTACTATGCTCTTAAAAGATTGTCGCTAAAGTCGTCAAATCGCCCGTTCCAGCCGAGAGATTCACTGCCGCCGGCCCAAATTTGCTCATCGAAGTCGTTCATACATCGATTCACGTTCTTTGTCGCATTGACAGCCATGGTACCAATTACCAGACAGGCCTATCTCGTGCCTGGCTTTTAAAGAATTTCGAAATCATTTTCTGAGCCACGGCAGGTAAAGCTGTTGTCACACGCCCATCATTGAACAAATGCGGACCTATGCGTTCGCTGGCCCATAAACCACCCCAAACACTCTTTGCGGATGCATTGATGCTAAGATGACCGTTTGTGGATTGTGTTCGGAATTCAAGGGCCGAGTCCCTTGAATCTTCTCTCGACACAGCTGCATCGCTCCATACCACAGCTGATGCCGGTAGCGCACTTAAACTTTACTAGCCCTGATCCCACCATTTTACGATGCGGCACAATAGATCTCTAGATCACACTGCACATCGCTTCACTCATTACCCCAGCCGGGGAAAATTATATGACTTTGCGGTGCGACCTTTACACCCACATGCCATGCAAGTACGTCACAAATGTCGATTAATGCGATTCGAAAACAAAAAAAGATCCGCCAATTGTGAAACAAATTATCAGTCGCAGTGTGCACTGAACTTTGGTCACAATTGCGGCTTCAAGTGAAATGACTGAACCGTGCACAGCAGCAAATTGCTGCTCACACCGCTCCCTCCCGGCCACCATCCACCGTCAATACGCATCCCTCGTTGCAGGCCTGAAAGCACTCGAACGTACATATATTGAAAACTAATTACAGATTCGACTGCCCTCCCGCGTCGTTGTTATGCAATCCTGAATCAGCACCAATTTTGTCTTCATCGTCACATCCGCTCGAAACTGATTGAAGTTTGAACGGGGGAAAAAATAGAAAATGCACACACGACACCACGACAGATTTTCCGCCATAAAACACCAACGCAATCGATTCTAATTAAAAGTTTGACAATGCAACTTACGCAACGCTGACGCTAGTGCTTCCATCCGCCGGCTTATGTATAATTTCCGGTGAGTCGACTGCAGCTGCTTATTGATCACAATTCAGTTTGGTTGGTTATTATTCACTGTGTAGCGGTAATTGCGAAGAGCTCAAGTGGTAGGGCTTCGCGGCATGCCAATCGTCATTTCAGTGAAGCATTCTGAAAGAGGGCGACGTGCCGGAGGTTGTGGTTCCCTGTTTCCAAGTCACTGTACGAAATGTTGACATAGTCATTACCTGCCCGCCTACGCGGTGGAAGCTAGTTTATCGAGTATAAGTGCCCGAGTCGGTCGGCGGCGGTTCCTGTGAAGGATGCCTTGCATTTATGGCGAAACAAAGGTGGAAAAAATGACATATTACTTAAATACGTAAAAAAACATCAAGATTGGCAAACAATTCATGTATTCATTGGTCAAGTGCAATGCAAAAGGATTCTCGAGCAATGGTTGCAAGTGGGCTTTGGAATCTGTGCGGTTCACAGGCTGGCTGATGGCAAAAATGTGGGTCACAATCGTTAGGTTAAGCTCAAAGGGGGGAAGTCAAACAGACATCGGAAGTCAAACAGACATCTGATGTCACTTCGGTTTTCACAAACCCCTGAGCACAGGCTTGACAACGAACAGAATCCGCGTGAGGTCATCCAGCAAGAGGTGTCATTTTTGGTTGAGCGCCATTGTTGAAGTGTCAACATTCGACCGGCATAGCAGTGACTTTTGATAATCCAAACATAATTGAAAACTTGCGTCGATCGTGTTGATTTTGGTGCCTTTTCGAACAGGTATTGTGGATATAATCAGAAAACATAAACGTTTCGAAGTGGCTAGTGATGACAAACTCGTGTTCGTCCGCGAGCTAGTGACTGAAAGTACAGCTGTTTGAACGGGCAGGGACAAAACAGGGGGAAATCATTCCTATTTGACTGACCTAATTGAATCCTGAGTACAAGCTGTTCGTGTCGGGAGTTGAACTTGGGCCCTTCTTCCCACTACGCCACGCTGAGACTTGTAGCTCTTGTACTGCTTGAGGTTGCTTATCCGACCAAATGTGGCAGTTTTGTGTATTAACCATACAACGAGAAATGAGTTCCGCGAAGGCAATTGTTCACAGCTTCGTCGGTGTTGGTCTTGAGGATCAGAGCAGCACATGGCAACAAGCAATTTAGTAGCGATTCGGTTCCTTAAACAATGGTATGGGTATAAGGTATGCTCATGGAAACACTTGCGCCTGAACAAGGCTTACAAGTCACAAAATGCTCTTTATTACCAAATTCGTGCTCTTTGGCGATCGATTTTACAACGAAGCTCATTCTCATTACTGGTTGACTACACTCGAAGTCAATTCATTAAAAAAAACTACGATATGTGTCCTATGGTCTGTGTCCTATTGTCCGTGTAATCCGCCACTTACCTGGATCGTCCTGATTTGGCTGGGTTCTGTGTGTCAAGGTTATGTTATACGAGACTATCGAACATCAGAGACGACTATACACCGCATTTCTGACCGTTGTTGTAAAACATTTCCCTTTCAAGCTGAACGAGTCGAAGAAGCTTCCAATTTATCGACGTCTTTCTTTGTCCATCAGCTTCATGGGAATTGTATGGAAATGTCTTATAAAGCCCAGGTCTTCTAAGAATCGAAGTTCGTGGTCCCAAACTCGACTCGTATTGGTTCGCGCGTGAGTCATCATCATCTTCTGATCCACATGATCTGCTAAAGCGGTCGCTGAGAGATCTCCAGATCTCCGCCATCGACTCTAAGTCATCCCAAGGGAGACCTCGCCCTCTGTCTGCCAAGCGTTCGCCGACTTGATGGAATCGCCCGCCCGCTTCGAAAGTCTTGATGGTATGGACACTAGTGTCACGTGAAGAAGCTGCTCAACGTTGAGTTCCTCTCGCACTGTCGTGTTTGTCAGCCTATCCCCGCGAGTAGTTCCCACAGCAGCTCTAGGGAATCTCATCTTCCCAGCTTGTACTCGCTGTCTTCTTCTTTCGGGCATTACCCAAACTTCATGACCATAGGTGAGAGTTGGAATAAATACTGAGTTGGAAACTGCTAACTTGGCTTTGACACCAAGCTCGGCCTTCCTGATTACGGATCGAACAAGCTGTTTCAAAGCAGACCCAGCTTGACCAAGCTCAGCTTTACTCCTCCCATCACTCGTGAAAAAGACCCCGAGACCCCGAATGGGACTCCACTATCACGTAGATTGCATTCTGGAATTTGCATTATTTTCCGATTTGTCCACATTAACCTTCAGTCCAGCATCAGCACATACGGCGCTGGAGTTCCGTCTGGGAAGATGTGAGGATAGCTAAGTCATCTGCAAAACGAAGATGACTTACCCTCAACTCCGCCAATGTGAAACATTCCTCGCCTCGGCTGCGGTGAAACATTCAGTCCATTTATGCAATGAAAACGAGACGCGTGCGTGTGTCTAGGCTAATTTGTTCATCAATGCTTGATGCGTCCTGTGAGCTAGTGGCGGTTATCCGACCAGATTTCTACTTCAAAAATGAGGCAATTAATGTGTTACTGTCAAAGTAAGTCGATGCGGAGCCATGATTAATGGCTTTTTCGAAATAGATGTGGTTCCAGGAGGATGGTGGGCCCACGTGTCATACGCAAACGAAACAATCAACTTATTGAAGGAAAGCAAACGATGAATGCATAATTTCACGCAATGGACTTGCAAATCGAACCCCAGAGCCTTGTGATTTGAAGTCTTTTTTGAATTCGTAGATTCTATAGTGCAGTGCTGCCAGTATTTTGCTCCACTGGAGAGGAAAAATTACCTAAATTTACCACTTCAGAGCAAATGTACATATAAACTGTCATATACTTGCTTAAGCTACAATGGCGTATTATATAGAAATGAGCTTAAAATGAGGATCCTGCTTTACAAATACTGCCAACTAGGTCATCACTCAAACTGTTACGTTTCCTATTTGCAACATCCGCCACCCGTATTGGAAATAAACACTGCGCTTCTGCGCGTAAATGAGAAACTTAAACAAAATCGAGCAACTTCACATAGAATAGGGAATATTTGTTTTCCTAGGTAGTCCAACTTATTGTGTGCCACAGTTCATCAATGGGCATATATTCTAGTTTAGACTTTTGATCACCTTACATACATAAGTTTGGTCTTGCGATAATCCAATCAATCTGAGAAAAACGGAAATATCATGTCTTTATGCACAAGAAGCACACGCGAAAAAGAGGCCATTATTCTTTCTTCTTTACTTAAATGTGACACTTCCTGTGGATAAACTGTCTTGAAGAAGCAATTGGAAGTTTTTAAGCAAATGAAAGGGTAGTTCTTTCACAAGGGATATCCTCTTTTTTTGTATCACCATTTTTACCAAATGTGTGGAATGGACATTGAAATTTCCCATGGCAGCACTGCTATTAGGCGTGTTTTATTGAGAACTCAGTACTCAGCTCAGTATTGATTCTCAATAAAACACACTTCTTCTCATTTTATTTTTTCTTGTGGCAAAAGTTGGTGCGTGTCTTTACCTGCCAGTTAGATGTCAAAATACAAATAGAGCGCCTCTATATTTCACGTCCCGTCAGCTGTGTTTTTAATGTTAGTACAAATATGGTTTTATTTACTCGAAGCGTTTGTATATTAAATAAATGTTGAATTACAAATTGGGATACGTTATAGTGTTGACTGCCAAATATGACTGAGTGGTTTCAGCTCAGTAATTAGTTTTGTTGTTGCTTCGCGTGTATAAGTCATACTGAGCTGAGTACAAAATCCTCAATAAAACACGCCTATAGTGTACTCTGACAACTAAAAAAAAAACAATCTT
This sequence comes from Eristalis tenax, assembly GCA_905231855.2. NCBI lineage: Eukaryota > Metazoa > Arthropoda > Insecta > Diptera > Syrphidae > Eristalis > Eristalis tenax. The sequence continues at coordinate 27,208,471 of HG993127.1, forward strand.
CCCATTAAAATATGTGCTGAAGGTATAAGACTAGGAAATCATCTTGAGGAAGTGGGGAAAATATGCGTAACCAAAGCCAATGGTGGCGGGTGTTGTGTTGAAGGATGGTGCGCCAACCTCTACGCACTTTGAGCGTACGTTGCCTAGGTCCTATTCGGTTCTTTTCTTTCGAGTCACTGACAATGCTCAAACAGTACAACTGTCTAGAAAAAGCTTCTAAAATTTGCCGTTCGGAGTTGGTACAAAGCTGTAGATCCCTTCACCTCGTCACAGAACAATAGCACGAGTGGTTGCAGCAGAAGCTAGACCCTTGCCATCTACGGGCTGTAGCGCCATATTACTATTACTATTTAACCAAATCAATTAGCATAAATAAAGTGGTTAATAAGTGAACAAGTAGTAGGTACGGTTTCCTCTAGTGGCACAGTGACATCACAACAGATTGGTTATTGAGGCCTACGTGAGTCTTGGCCTTGAACGTTGCAGTCACTCCAGGATTCATTAGACCCAAAAATGGTCATGTGTCCGAAGCTGCAAATATTCAGCCACTGTATCGTCTTTTGGGCAGAAACTGTAGCACTCAAAACTGTTTCGTCTTGGCTAAAAAAGTTGACGGATATCGTCTGTCATTTGGTATGGCCAGTCGGCGATTAAATTGATGCCTGTCTCATAGCGATGGGCGAGTAGATTGGAATCCAAATTTTGTCGGTGCCGGCACAGCCGTCCATGCCTCATCACCAGGTCTATAGATCTACTACGTTTGCCCACACAAATAGTAGATGGTCTACTGCCACAGGATACCACATTATGAAACAATTCCGTTCTACTCTCAGTCCGAGACGATCACACAGACTGAGTACGCGCTCACGACGTTATCACTTGGTATTAGATGTCACGTCTTCCGACTGAGCCTGACCTACAACGATTTCGGCAGAAGCTGCAAGGAAGAAGTGGGACCTAAGTGTGCCTTCTGATTGCTGGCAGTCAGCTACTTTAACCAACCTAACCGCCCGGCTTGCGCCCGAAATCCAACTAAGTATTGACTTAGCAAAAACTGGTTTCGTATTTTTCTCCTAAACCAGACTTTAAAATTCACACGACAGCGCACCTCTTTGAATAAATCTGTCTTTCGACAACTGCGCGAAAAAAAACGAATCCCGCAATGGCCATCGTGTCGAGTAGTTCTTAGCGATGAAAGATTGAAGAGCGTCTTACGAGCAGTGTCTCGGACTTCTACTGTCATTTGAAGGGCAGTGGTTGACATGATCCCATGGCCCTGCCCTTCGTCTTCCATCTTGACTTGATTACGGTCCCCATTGTCAACACTTCATTTCACACGACAGAGCTTCGTTATTCCCTTGATAAATCATCAGCGTGTTAATGACTTAATTGAGTTGACGGTCGTTTGTTTCGAGAAAGCCTGTTCCCAACGTCTGTTCCCCATCATGACACGTCCTTGCTCGAGTTGTAAAGTCGTAAACAAGATTCAAGATCCTAGTGAAGACGAGTCCGTAAATTACCCCAAACATGACTTGCTGCTCTGACGGCCTAGGTACGTGCATGATGCGTGACATATTCATCCCAGAGTGTTGATGGTCGTCTGGGGTGACTAACATCGGCAAAAACCACCTTGTTTGTGAAGCTACGGTTCCAATCAGTCGCTGACATCACTTCCATCAAATTATTTAAACGGCAGAAGGTAAATCGCTGACAACTTGGCTAATTTAAACAGCATAGTAGAGAAACAACACAGAAGACAACAATCTTCAGTGTCACGGTTGAGATGATCGGCTGGAGCCAAGCCCTGAGGCCTATGGGGTTTATGACTCGGCAAAGGTGATTGAACTCAAACTCAGCGGAGCAGTGCTGTGTCTTGAATACGTTCGAGGGAGCTGGCGTCTCCACGTCGAACATATCGCTGGGTTGGTCTAGAAATTCTATTAGTATGCCGTGATCAGAAATGTTTATTGCCTGAAGCGTAACATGTAATAATCGTCCACAACAACAAGTGCGTCGACAGACGGCTGAGTTGAGGGAACACTCAAATTAGGTGTGCCTCTATGCGCACGCCGCCGTCGTGTCGCTACGGCGGAGAATGGAATGTTTTGAAAGTGAAAAGACAAAAGCGTGGAGCAAGCATCCACCGCCAAATCTACAATAATTAGCACATTCGCATGCCGTTCCAGCGCCAGTGGCAGTGTCGAACGGATATTCTTCTCATAATTGAGTTGTGTCACGACACGGCATTGTGCTTCACGTGAATAGTTCAAACTCGTGTGCTCCTTGCCTCGCTAGATCTGAGAAAGCCTCTCAATTGTCGTGGGACCTTGAAGGCAAAACCGTGTCAAGCGAGAACAAATTAAATACAAATCACGGACGGATGCCAAATCTCAAGCAAAGTGAAAGATAAATATTTTCACTCACTTCGGGCTGACTTTTTAAGGAACAACAATTCGTAGACTTGTAGTAACGGGACAAACAAGTCTCGCGTTGTTTTTGTTTGCGGTTCAGTCAGACTTGACATTTGACAAGTCTTGTCATTCCTGAGTCACCTCAATGTGTCCAGACGCGTAAATATGTTCGCTTTCGCTTCTTGACAGTCATTTTGACTTTCGGGGGGTAATGGCTGACTAATGTCAATTCCCGTTGGCACCGGTGTGTGTGCGGGGGGCGGGGGATGATTGCCGTCTTCGAAATGTTTCGCACATACTCGTAGGATGTGTTCATAAATTAATCACCCATTTGCGGGGTTAAATGGGGGTAGAGATGAACGATTTTTGACGCGACTCCAGTAAATGCGTCAATCGAAGGTGGTTGACTTTCATCTATGGGGAGGCGGACGTCAATGAAGATGAAATTCAGATATTTCCAGATTGTTGAAGGATAACCAAGAATGGGAGAGCTTAAGCACGACGCGACGTACAGAGTCTGCTTATATTAGCACTTCGGCAGTAAATACAGAATGTAAGGTAACCCTCTCGTTAGCATGTTCCAAGTGTCATCTCCGCAGTTAAGGAGTCCCCCATCAATAGCACATTGAATACCCAGTCATCAAGAATAGAGGATCGCATGTGAAAAATCTTGGGCTTCGTTGGAAAACTGAAGGTTTCAGCGTAAATTTTGCGTTAAAGTTGGATTTGAAGGTGTTCGCATTTGAAAGTAGAAAAATTTGCTTGTCATGGGGAATGGACTTCATCAGAAGTTCGCTTTTATTCTTGCGATGCCAGTACGGTTATAACCCTTGCTTCTGGTCACCATAATTGTTAGACTCTGGGCGTTCCAACGACAAGAGAGACTATGTTTCTTCTTCTTCTGGTTCTGCTTTCGCTGCAGTTGGGCGTAGACATGAGCCTCAACCAACAAACCTCACCAAATGGCACGATATTAAGCCAGCTGCATCCAATTACGCACTTGAGTGCGTCATCGGCTTTGTGAGTTGCCCCATTTCAAGCTGCATTATATCCATACGCCCTACAAGGCCTAGCCTCCTTAAGCGTTTCATCCGTAGATGCCTGACTAGGCTCATGTCACTGCATTGAATCTTCTTCATCAAATACCACAATTGGAAATACGACCGAAGATTGAACGCAGAAACTCGTAAAAAATACCAAGGACTTATTCATCGGCTCTTGAGATTGCCCATTCTTCCGCGTCATAGAGCAGGACAGGGATGATGAAAGTGTTATATAATGTCAGCCTGCTCCGTGGCGAGATGGCCCTAAGACCATATTTCCTGTTGTGTCCGAGGACACAGCGGTTGGCAAGAGTTATTCTGCGTTGGATCTCAGTAGTGCGGTGCCGACTAAGACGCAGTCATTGACTAGTCAGAAAGTCTGTTTGCCTATGGTCACTTTGTGGCCAAGTCCTCGATGGTGTGTCATTTCGGTATGTACTTGGTTTTCCCCTTCTTCATCGCAAGACTCATTTTAGGCGCTTCCTCACTCAATGCCAGCAAACGTCTCATTCCCGCAGCAATTCTACGGATTTTTGGGAGATCGTGCCCCTTGTGTTGGCGAGTGAGTTCTGCACTGCCTTCTGAAGAATGACGCTCAAGAAGCCACACGACAGCGAGTCATCTTGTCTGATTCTTTTTTCGGCAAGGCACTACAGCGTGGCTTGGTCCTGGGCCTACCTTCCGCAGCATCCAATCGTGTTGTGTCAGCTTATTTTCTCGAGATTGGAAAGACTTACAAATGTATACCTGCTCCAAACTCTGATGATTGAGAAGCGGGTATTCACCCTGACCATTGTCAGAGACTCGACAGACAGGTGGAGCCGTGAAATTTGTCGTGGATTGAACCTGGACACTCAGCGACACCAATCCAGAGAAGTCAAAACTATGAGAGTTTTCATGAACGTCAGACTAACAAAGGCCTGCATTATACGTGATTGCAGATTGACCATAGTCCTACCTAAGGCGAACTGCATTACCTACAGTTCACAAGCGTCGATAAGTCACCGATGTCGGGCGGGTGGTGCAGTCATAATTTTTTGAGAGCCAAGAGCGCGCGAATTTTACTCACAAAAAATTACAGTTTTTCGCAAATATTGTTAGCAACTCAAAAATCAAATTTGTTTCGTGGACATTTCTGCCGTTTACGAGTGGCCTATGGTTGACGGCAGATAATCTGCAGCGTGTGTGTTTTCAAAAACACACGAGATAAGAACTGAGATTACACTGGCGTAGATTTCCGATTTTTATGAAAACACTCTATGTCCCGGCGGGCAGCTAAGTCAAAGAACTCTTGGTGCGCCAAGAGTCCCTTGATTAGACAGAAATCCCTTGAAGTGCAGCACAAATCGTGGTTGCCTTAAAGTTCGGAGCGTTTTCGCGAACTGTTTATCCAAATGTTTCAGATTTCACTCCTGTTCCTACCAAGATTGATCGAGCTTCCTATCCCTTGCCTCGTTTAATATTTGAGACAAATCCTTGCCGAACAAGTCACCGTACGTCGTCACGTAATTTGATTTCAAAATCCGTCACGCATAGACCAGGCCAAATCAAGTGCCCCCGCTGATGACCAAATTCGATGAACAATCGAGAGCGTCAATGGAAGAAGCTAACTAAGGACCACAACATAGAAACACCTGACATCAAGCAGCAGTGTACATGCTTACGTCAGCCAGACCATTCTGCAAAGCCTAGTCGCGGTCATACGAGCGTTCATCAGTCGTTAAGCATTTTGTCGCTCTCCTCGCAAAGAGCCTTCAAATGATAATAACAAAATTTAATATCTACCACGCGAAAAGAAATCAAAACAAAACACGCAAAAGCGAAAACACTTCAAGCCAGCTGAAGTCGGAGTAGAATTCGAAGAGCACCGCCCAGACGCTGCCATGTGCATGGTTCCGTTGCGGCTTAAATTGGTGAACTTTTTTTTGTGTACTGTTCCGCGCACAACCCTCCACCGCCCACTCCAGCCCACTGCATTGAATAACAATTGTCCCCAACCCAGTTGAAGTAGAATTTTTGAGATTATATGGTCTGTAATTGGATTAGCACCCACTTGCTAATGTGTTGGTGCCATAAGCTGAGCAAATACGTGACAATATGTTGGCATTTGCCATCTGAATGGCCGCGCTCTTCCAATTGCTACAGCGACGACAGGTGCGAATTGCTAAGTCAACGCAGAGCCGCAAATGACGTCGTCCCCTTGACTGGTTATTGATAACAGGTACAGCAATCATGTGGTTCGTCAGATCCGCACTTGACGTGCAATCCTTCAACCGAATGACAGCTCAAGGGGAAGCGACCTCTTGCAAGTAAAGCCAAGGTGGCGTCAGCAACTGGGCAAAGGGATGGCGATGCAACTGAGTGACGTGGTAATTAATTCGCCATTCGATTGAGGATTTGATGGGCGGCCCTTGATTGATCCCTATTCGTTGCTGTGCAGCTCGCTTAGCGGCACTAGATGCAAATTGAGTTTATGGCAATCAATTGCTGTGCACTGCCAAACCACCCATGGGATGCGTTAAGGCTCTGGCTGTGTTTGTAATTAGATCCATTTTTGTTATCCTCTATTTAAAGCAGGCAGTCAATTCCAAAGCCATTCTAAGCCAGTCATCCATTTTATTTGTGTGCTGGTGGCCTGAAGTGGAGGCGTTTTATTGGATGTCGAGGTCAGAGGTTTGCCGCCAATTTGGCATTTCTGACGTAAAGCGAATGTGGGAAAATAATTGGGAATGTTTGCACGTCATTAGCTGGGATGTCGGGCATTCGAATAGTTGGTACTAGCCATGGTGAAGTGAAGAGAGAGAGAGAGAGAGAGAGAGAGAGTAAGTATGTGTTCAGGGCTGGCCCAAGGCAGAAGAGCGCCCTGCGCTTGACGCCCCATTCTAATATTTTGTAGCTTGAGTCGTTTCCGTTGAGACAAGAGGTAGACCTCAATGCGTGTCACAAATATGTCAATTAGGCCATCATGCTGTACTGTACTATTGACTGACCACTCCGACTGAGACAAGCTTAGACACAGGACAACAACGCTAAGAGCTAAGATGTATGTCATGAGTACTATGACTTATCGGAGAGCAGCTCTATGCTCCCACGCTCTACCGTAGTATTGCCGATAGACTACAACTAATCAAGTGGAATCATTTGAGCGGAACGCAAAGAATTTATTTATATACACACATGCTCGTAGTTATTGAGTGCATTATTTGAAAACTTTTTCCGATGGAAATTCGTGAGTGGTTGGCTTGGGGTATATTTTATTTTGGCTGTTTTCGAACTATTTTGTTGTGTGTGAATGGAAGAGTTTGTGTTTAGGCTTCAGAATGCGCCCATAAGAGCTTGGAGCCCTGTGCATTTGCACATCCTGCACCTATGGTGGGTCCGGCCCTGCGTGCGTTACAGGAGAACACTTTGACGTGCGTACACTGTAGTTGCCTTGCTGCCATGCACTGCAGAAAGAAGGAAAGAAGGAATCGCAAGCACTTTGGAAGCGGCTTGGTTCCGCAGACCGACAAATGCATCGATCGCACTAAACCTCGATGAATTCGTGCGAAGTTGTAAGCCTCTCTTCAAGTCCTTGAGCGATAACTTATTAACCGTATGTCCACACTACTTTGGACAAAAGGAGAAGTTACGAGGGCAGTTTGATAACACAGTGACCTTGTGACTTTCCCGCTTGGTAACGATTCCTTATTTACCAGCGACTCCTTCCTTCGATCACACTAAAGTGGAGAACCCAGCACTAAATCTGGCGCAAACCAGAATCAATAGCGCCCACACTCCTAAGCTGTATGAACAGAAGGTTAATCGGTCTATCGCCTGGTCAAGAGCATTCCGAGCTTTACCATGTCATTATGTCTATTTGAACACATTTCTAGTTTCCATTGCATCGCTTGCGCGGCTAATAGTCTTCGAGAGTGGGCAATACCGCCCCATTGACGTTGTGCAATAGTTATTAGAGACACCACACCGAGCTGTGCACTTAACGTGCGTAGCAAATTGCACTGCAAACGTCATCTATTCAAATTCACTTGACCGTCATTGTGTTTCTCTGCTTGTCATGCATCGCCACGCTATGTTAGAAAAATCGACAACAGAAAAAACCGTTTCCAATTAACCAGACAATGCAACACAAATGAGTTTTGTCTGGTCGGCGAGTTCCACTTGAGTCGAGCTGGCTAAAGCCTGTCCGCGATGACGTGACAGGTGTGTAACTGCCAAATTGACTTGTTCGTGAAATGTACCCCTTAGAGTTTGACGAATTAATAGGTGCGACTGATTTGGAATTTGAATACGAAACGGGGTACGGCTTTATGTCTTTTGGTAGCATTGTCTTTGTCGTGTCGTCGGTGACGAGCCACAGTGAGGACGTGTGGCAGTAAACAAAGTTATTTTACTTAGAATCACAAGAGGGCAATTTGCCAAGACGTGTAGAGGATGATTGCATTGGTTCTGAGAAACCTGTGGTCGATGTGGAAATATGTCGAAAATACACATCGTCATCCATTTTGAGGTTCTGAAAGTAAACGACAATTTTTGATAACCTTCCGGCACATTCGGGGAATAACGCCGCCGTAACTTGATAATTTTTGGACAGGTTAGGTTCGGTGGACGAGCAGGCGGGTGTATGTATACTTCTTCTGAAAGCATTACAAATCTGAAGAAAAGAGAAGTTGATTGGGATGCTTGTTAGACCCTGGTGGTCTTGGGAAAAGGGTTCTATCAGTCTTCAATGTCTCAGCTGACAGAGGTAGCAAGGATCATCCTCCTTTTCCTCTTCGTCAGCACAGTACAACATTTTTAGTTATTGTACAGCCGATTTTCATTGCTCCAACTACCATCTGAAGGAGTGTGTCGGTTTCTGCACTGTTCACCTTGGTCTGAAGCATCCTACTGGTCTCACACTTTTTTCCACCTTCTATTGGCTGTCTCTATGACCGCGTCATCCTTTTTTTTGTCATCCGCGAGATGTGGGTTGTTCCTACGACTTGCCAAGGATGCCTGTTTTGCCCCCTCTCCTGGCAAGTTTCCTGGAACCCAGTATAGAGTAATAGTTCTTGGCGTACTGTGAACCTCAAGCTCTTCGCGACATCCAGCGAAATAGCGTAATTTTACGTTAATACAATTACACGTGAATTTAGTGGTTTAACCAGGGACAAAAGGGCATAAGTTCACCTGTAATTGTACTTGCAATTGAATTTACTTATTTTTACCAGTAGTAAAAAGGTGTAAATTCACGTGTAATTAAATTTCCCAGGAATAGAGGGGTAAAAATCTATAAATTCACGTGTAATTGACTTTCCTTACCTGATTTTTTTCAGGAGTTATGAGGTACAAAAAACGTAAATTCACGTGTTATTGAATTTACCAGAAATATAAAGGTAAAAAGTTAAAAATTTACGTGTAATCGTTCATGTAATAGACTGTTACCATTGTTACCAGGAGTAAAAAGGTAAAAAGGTGCACATTCACGTGTAATTGGCTTTCCTTTCCTTATTCTCTAAATTTCTAAAAGAGGTAAAAGGCATAAATTCACGTGTAATTGTGCGTGTAATTCAATTTACAAGGAACAAAAAAGTTATAAAGTTATAAATTCACGTGTTATTGTATTAACGTGAAATTTTTGCCATGGATTACGTGTGACGTACTACTTCCGATACATGCTATCATTTTGTAGACTTTAGTACCTTCAACAGTTGATCTCTCGATTGACCTTGCCTGTTGTGCTCTCTTTCTCGATTGCCAGTCTCACCAGCCATGTACAAACTTGAAAGACTTATAATGTCTAGAACCTTTCGAACCGTTCGATAATAATGATCTCATTCTGGCTCTTAGAACCTGAACTGGAACCGGGTAAATAGAGAGTTGTCTCCCCATTTCAGCCAATCCTTACATCTGTTGCAAGGTCATTGTTGGCTGCTCCCATTATTCTTGCTTGGTTACCAATTAGGGAGTGACACGTAAAGTGACATTTTTATTTACTTCTGTTAGTCGTTTCGCTGTATTTTGATTTTGAATAGGTCACATTTCCTTTCGATGTTCCGTCGGAATCAGTTTCTATCCATCTGCAGCTAAGATGGCGTCAGGCAGTCTTAGTTTGACTTTTTTTTTCAGTGGTAGGTGTGGTGGATCTTATCTGATGCATGCTCGCCCCTGTTCAAGCTAATCGATCGGTTGTTAACTGCCCAGAAAACCAGCAGAGAGTAAACTTGTTTCTGACCTCATAGAGACAAAGCCTGTACCTGAAACCTGCCGTCAGGGACATCTTAGTCCATCTTAGTCTTTATTGGAACCGTGTGTAGAGACATCAGCCCGCACTCCTACCTGTGTCCACTCTCTTTGACACTTTGGCAGTAGGCGAACAGCCTCTAGAAAGCGTTTTTCTGCTTGGAGTTTACTTCAATGATTCAGCACCCGTGATGTGGCGAAGACTATTCTGTCTTTATGAGCCAATGTCGCTTCACCAGCACTAAGTCTGTACCCTTAGCTTGCGCCTTTATCATTCTGTGCTTTCAAGAGTCTTTGTCTTCCTTGGTCTCTGCCTTCGTCAAACTCTGGTTTCCTGAGCCTGTCCCCTCAGCAGTTTGTGCGCTCAAGAGCATGTGCCTTCCCAATCCTAAGCCCGTGCCTTCATAATTTTGTGGTTGCCTTGCGCTCAAGAGCGTGTTCCTTCAACAGCAAGTGCCTTCCTCAGCCTGTGCCTTCAAGAGCGTGTGTGTCTTTATCACTCGGTGTTTTAAGGAGTCTGGATCTTCCTCCTCGTCAGACTGTGGTTAGCTGGACCTGTCCCTTCATCAGTCTGTGCGCTCAAAAGCATGTGCCTTCCCCATACTAAGACTGTGTCTTCATCATTTTGTGGCTTTTTCACTCTGTGCTTTCAAGAGCCTGGGCCTTCAAGATCCTGTGTCTTAGTCAATGCCTGCCTAGTCAGACTCTGGTTAGCTGAACCTGTCCCTTCATCAGTCTGTGCGCTCAAGAGCATGTGCCCTCCCCATTCTAAGCCCGTGTCTTTATAATTTTGTGACTGCCTTCGTTAGACTCTGGTTTCCTGAGCCTGTCCCTTCATTAGTCTCTAACCTTTCCCGGCTTACAACAGTTCGTGGATTTCTGTCTTGTGACTTGAATAAAATCTCTCGAAGGGGTTAAAGAATCTACGAGAATATCGGAAGCTTCGCATTTCGTCCTTACCTCACAAGTCCCTAGCTGCAGGTACTATTTGAGCGCTGTCTTAACTTTGCGTTGGTGCCCGCCGACTTTCCGTAGATATTCAAGGAAAGCTACTTTATATGCCACTCGACTGTGTGAAAACGGAATGCCACCGTGCATGGAAGTCGACCCAGATCTCTGGATTCTACCTTCTTACTAAGACGTCACGGCTTCTCTTTGCAGCTGCACAGCTGGATCGTAGTATACACTCAAATGTACCATTCTCGGTTGCATATCCCCCTTATGGCCGAGATCCCCAGCCTTGGTCATCTCAGAATCATTCCGCCTTGACTTGCCGATTAAAATTCAACGCGTCACTGAACACCTCGATTAAGAACACTGATTTAATCAGAATTCGAAAAACAAAGCAAAACCGTTGACGCGCTATTACCGCTCTCGAAAACATGTCCGCCATTTTGTCCTGCTTTGCATTCATTCTCCGAAGACAACAACAGTTAATACGTGGGCTTTGCACCGTGCAGTTTAGATGTCATCTCTGAGTCATCGATTCCGGTTAGCTGCCCCGCTTTATTTAAAGTGGCACAACTGCTTACGAAAGTAATCACCACTTGCGGTAAACACTCATACAAGAGCAGTACAAAATGGAGAAAAAAACAACTCTTAAAATACCAAAGGCGGTTGAAGTGAAAACAAAAACAACAACAGCAACAGCGACACGAAGAAGAAGAAAAAAATCCCATGACAAGTCTTGGTTGAATTACCCGAGTCGATAGTCACGATCATTCCCGGCCAGAGTCTTACAAATCACATGTGCAGTAGGTATCTGGAACTACCAGCTCACATCCATCAGATAAATGCGCAATAAAATTAAAAGCAGTTTTACGGCCATAGAGGCAGCATTACAGCGAACAAAGTGAGCAGCGTGGAGATTTGGCAAATCTGCGTTGGAAGTCCAAACGTAACGAGGTTACATAAGTCTCCCGAGCACACATTCATTCATCATCTCGGTTCATGGCTGATCAGGGGGACCATGCTCGAGTGGTGTTTACCTGCGGTTCTGTCTCGAGCACTGGAACTGAAATCTGTGTCGGTTGGTCAACAACATCTTGGCCAGAAGTGACCAATTGTTGATGACCGCATCGTTGCCCGTTTATGACCAAAGCCACTGGCAGTGGGCGACGCCGCCGTTGGTTGGCAGTATTTACTTTGTGTGCTCTCCTCGGCGATGGCAGTGGCCGAAGGTGGTTTATTTCGATACGTCGAATAGCACGTGTTAATTTGTGGCTTAATTTGCCGGAATGACTTCACGATGTCTTGCTCAAACAGTGTGCACGTCTGTGCTGGGCAAACAAATGTTTGCCGAGGAAGGGTGAGTGCGGTTAATGCACATCTGGGGTGCCTTAACGGATGTTGTGTATGACAATTACTACACAAAGTGTATGACTGGGGACAAAGGCCAAGTTCAAGTGATTTCCCTCAGTTTAGTCGTTTGTTTAGTTGGCAGTGACTAATGCTCAAATGTACGAGTGCGAGAGGACGAGACGGAGGCCAAAGGTTGGAGCGTAGGCTTCAAGAAAGTCGGTGTCAAATGTGTGCTTGGAACTTCATATATCTGCGTAGTAAAACCAGTTTAATGCGATGGTGGCGGGGTGTTATTCTCCGCGAGTGAATCAGCCTTTTATTCGCGTGGCACAATCTATGGTGTGTTGAGATGGCTCTCATTGGCTCGCATGTCATACGCTCGCGACAAGGAAGAATGCGCGCTGGTTTTCCATAAGTTGTAGATTTTTGCTGTATGGGCTTGGGGGTAAGGGGTCACCTTCCACACAGAACAGACCCGAAGAGCCATTCTGTTGACACAACCGACTAGGGTGCCCACAGCGTAGCATCTGGCTTAGGTGAGCAATAATCTGCGAAAGTGACAGAGTTACCTTCTCGTGATTGCCATACGCAAGTGTGTTACCACAGAAATGGGTTAAGAGAAAACTTGGTGGCCTCAGAAGAAAACAAGGGACCGCATTGATGGCATGGCCCTAATAGGTGGTTGCTGTTATCGAGACAACTAAAACACTTAGTGTTTAGGAATCATACTAATTCTCGTGATTTATTGCTTTTTGACAGTACACGTGTGGTTCGTGGCATGTGCCGAAGTTAAACATGCTCAGTTAGCATCACTCTATGCTGCATCTTGGATTAGTGAATTGGACAAGTCAAATTCCTCGTCTATGCTCTATGATATCCATTTCAACCAAACGAAATCACGAGGTTTCAACGGAAACCTCTTCAACGCTCCGAGATTTTGCCATATATGTTCGAAAACCTTGCGCTTTCGGCGAAAGCTAGTTGAAACCCCCTTGAGTTCATCCGTCCGTGAGATGTTGTCAAGCCTACGGCGTGAACATCAGTTTATTTTGGTGTACATTGTCTCTCTCTCTCTTTTCTGTTGTTCTCTCTTGGCGAAAGCTAGTTCAGACCCCTTGAATTCATCCGTCAGTGAGATGTTGTCCAACCGAGCAAGCCTACGGCGTGAACTTCTGTTTATTTTGGTGTCATTCTCTCTCACAACAGAGGTGTTCTCAACACTCATATTCTTTGCCAAGAAACACTTGTTTTGCCGACCACTTGGCAGCTAATGAGATTTGAAACCATCTCAAACTCGGTAGAAACGGCCTACTGTGGTTTCAGTAAACCTCCATCCAAACATGTCCGGACGAGCATAGCTAATGCACAGCCGACACAAGCACAATTTATGACGGAGAGTGCGAAAAGTAAAAACTGCAAGAAAATGGAAAGCAGTAGTGTGAGTAAGAAATTAATACCTTGTCTACTCATAACTTCTGAAACACGTGTAAGTGCAGTCATTGTGAATGATCAGTTGAACGCATCCATTAGAGTGACAGCTCTCTGACATGTGTGTTATCTACGCAACATTGCTGAATAAACTGCTCGTTCAATGTTCAGCACCATTTAGCAAAAAGCGGACATCGTATGCATCGTATGCTTGGAAACGGAATATTGGAGGCCACTGATGGTGTAAGTGCCTTCGCAGTGGTCTTAAATTTGTCAAGGAACTGTGGTCAAACGATGGGAGTGATCAGAAGGACCTATGTGCACGAGGTGCAAACGTTTAGGCGTTGCGGGAGTATAACTAAAATCTGCAACATCAGAAGAAGCTGAGTGGTTAATGTGACACCGTTTCAAAGCCGCTGAAAAAATGGCAACGCTCAAAGGTCGCCACAAAAAAAGATGCATTCTTTAGTAGAAACTAACCCATTGTTCCTGCATGCACTTCAGCTTTAAGCCGCATCAATCTGTTGGCCTCTCCCCGCCTGCATCATTCATTGCAGAAGAATGAGCTAGTAACGTACTCTCACATGGCCGGCCAGCCGCTTTGTGGCACTTAAGTGAAAGTGCCTTATCGCTCGTCAATCGAACATTCACCCCTCGTTACATTTCACTCCGTGTCGAGAAGGTAAATGCAAAATCACGAAGTGTCTTCAAGTGTGTTCTTAATGACACTAGAGGTCATTCCTGGTCACTCCAAGAGCCGTTGCTCTCTGCAGTCTGGCACTGATTGATCCGTGGGCACGTTTAACAAAAGAAAACAATCAAAATCAACTCATTTAGCTCGTTTATCATTATTTGCACAGCCTTTAAATGTTATCTTATGAATTCTGGCACTAGGCGGGTCATTCGATTCCATTGACTTCGGAAATTTGTTTATGAGCATCGAAATGCAATCAAATAACAGTTCAGTGAGGGCTAAGAACAATCGATTTGAAAGGCTTCTTTCCTATTACTCTCTTGTGTGGGAGAGGGGTACTCCGTCTAAGGTGAGATGAGACTTCAATTAACAAGACTTGGACATACTCCCATTCGTTGTCCATACAACGAAGGTGAAAGTTATCGCATAAGAGCTTGTCATTCGATTGCGTTGACAGACTGCCATATGAAGATACCGAGACGAGAAGACACATCTGGGATGTTACAAGGTGGCCATAAAGGAGCGTGAGTTTTCTCCGGTGCAGACCGAGCAATATCAACTTGTTTTGACTGGTTTTGCTTTCCAGTCAGAAGTGATTCTCGTCACTGAACTTACTTTAGCTGAGCCCGATCCTAAGCTGTCTTCAGTCGTTGGTCCAGGGCACACTGCTTCCAGTCATTAAGACCGATGTCTTGCTTTCGCATTTTACCGAAGAGTAGAATTGAAGAAGAGAATTTTCTTGAAATATCCGCCGAAATAGTCGCCAACTGCTTCAGCTAAAGCCCGTGGATCAAAACACACCACAGAATGACTGAAGGCTTCTTAGGTAGTGACGCTGTAAACGAAAGGGTAACTTCAGAGCTCTGTATCTCGCACATGCCTTGACATAACGTGCTAAAATTTTCGGAAAACATTGGCCAGTGTACATATTTTTCCGCCATTTAACCACTGAGTGGCGCTGCTCTATAGCCTTAAGCAATGTGAGTGAAAATAATGTGCATGCGTGCTTTTAGAGCAAAAAAGCGATAGACGAGTGGACTTACACTCGCATTACGAGTTTTAGAGTAGTTTAAGATACGATTGCATCTTCCAATCTTAAAAAAAATCATAAACATTCTCAACTCAACACTGCAGCAGACTATATCCAAGTGTACTCCATTACAAAAGACCAACAGATGCACATTTAGGGGGCTGGGTTGGTTAGGTTAGGTTTGTGGGTTGACGTGGTGGGGCCACGTCACCTGTTGGACCCATTGTGATGCTCATGGGGGTGAAAAACCTTTCTACAGTCCCTTCTCGTTCCTGAGGATGTTGCTACAGCTGCCGTGTTGTGTGGTCCTATCTAGCCATCCAGAGATCGCGACAAACCTGGAAAATAGATGTTAGTGGGATCTCTGTTATGTCTTGAAAGTTTTAGAAGAAGGAGTGAAGATAGTGACTAGTATCTGCAATTTCTTCTTCGTCGGGTAAGCCCGATTTTTTGCTCGTGGTATTTCAGGTGATTATGTCCAGTCAGTGCTCCGACTACCATACGCAGCAGTTTTTTGTTGCATTGGAGAATTTTCTCGGTATTTGCACAATTGCACCTGGGCCATAGTAATCGGATGGTCTCACATGTGAGACCACTTTCTGTTGGCTAACTCCATGATTGTGTCATCCACTTCCTTGTCAAGATTTGCCAGCGGTGGATCAATGTCCCTAAGACCTGGCACCCAACAAAGAGTGATCGAATGCTGTGTGCCAAGAAACTTGAGCTCTTCGCGACTAACTTGGACTTGATTTCTAATGGCGAAATTGCTTAAATGGCCGCTTAGCTGTCAATTAGTAGTCAGGTAGTCAGATAATCTGAGGGAGCAGTGCATGTTTAACAACTCGGAAAAAATGCCAGCGTGGATCGTTGTCGAGTTGTTGATGGGTTCATTGGAGTTTCACTCCTCCCTTGTTAGAAAAAAGCACCAGAATGCTGTGTCGCGTAGTCACTCGCCGTGTGTTCTATACTTAGTCTATCTAGAATACTCGCATGACCGTTGGGGCTTTTAAACTCGCTTAGAGTCCGGAGAAATTTACCACAGGCCTATGGCTACATCATCAGCATATGCAATTGCCTTGGTTGAGAGAGAATATCATTGACAAGTAACACCCACAGAAAGCCCCTCATTAACACCGCCTTGGACTGTGCCCTTTGAGGCTACTTCTTTGACAGTCGAGTCGCCTTGAATTAATGATTCTCTTGCTGAGCAAACTTACTATTACTGACGTCACTGATTGCTCAACTTCAACTTTTACAAGTGCCTCGGTTTCTATATTATTGAAGGCTCCCTCAATGTCTACGAATGCAGTGAGGGCATATTCCTTGACATTGAGGGATCGTTCGATGGCACTAACTACGTCGTGTAGTGCAGCTTCTACGCCCTTACCCTTCAGGTACGCATGTTGTGCACGGGAGATAGTATCGTGTTCGAAGTTGAGTTGTAGTTATGAGTATGTGGGGCTAGGTAGGTCTGAAATCTTTCGCCGTGCAGTGGCTGACTTTACCTGCTTTATGGATGAAAACTGCTTTGACTACTCCCTCCAGGTGGACCGTATGTGACCGTAGCTGCTTAGGAAGATGTCTTCTAGGGAAGGGAGTGATGATATCCTTTGTCCTTTGAAGCATAATTGGAAAGATTCCATCGACTCCAGGGGATTTAAACGGCCCATCTGATCCTCTTTTCACTTGAGGGGGCTTACACGGTTAGATTGACGGTGACTGTTGCCGGTTCGAAATTGTCTAAGCCTTCTTTTCTTTAGACCTACATTCCCCCAGGATTCTCTTCAGGCTTTCGGCAGCCGCCGCGCTTTATTCTCTATAGTTCTGCGTTAAGCGTCCTTTGGCCCGCCAGGTTCTTCTTCGTCTTTGGCTAAAAGATTCCATTCCATGAATGCTTTTTTCCAGCGTTTTTGAGTGGATTTAACACCTTGTGAGACCTTGTCAGACCTTATCCCAGTTTAAGATCATCTGGCAATCGGAATAGGAAGAACCTTTCCTATATTTACTCTGCATTCAACCGACCGAAATCTGTCCATATGGCTATGAAATCCCGTCTATTTACTTTTACTGTTGCGTTCGTCGAAGTGGAGGTCATCATGAAGCAGATCACAAACAGTCTGCGTCAAGAGCTAAAACCACAAGATGTAATAATAAGCCATTTCTATGCATTCTCTATGAATGGAGTGTGATACAGATGAGAAACCCGTTTGCTTTATTCGATATACACATTCGCCCCGCAGCAATGATCTTCTTGCTAGCAGATCAGTTGCCTCTCATGGCATGGTCAGAATAATTGCTCAATAACAGACTGCTTTTGTGCGTATCTCCTCAGCCCGGCTCATGAGACAGCCCATTTTCAGTACAATCGCCACACTGTCTCATTGATTAACGATTAGCGTCAGCTTGGCGTTGGCAGATTGCGTACTCATCATGCTTATCCTCAACAAATACTAATGACCACATGAGTCTTTGGCTTAGTCTCAGCGAATAAGCGCCTTGGTTTGCTTCTAATGACCACCGATTGCCTCAATCTGCTAAATCACTTTGATGTCCTCATCACCACTGAAACATGCACCGAGACGGAAAAATAAAATCTATTTCTCCCGCCCTTACCGCGCGCCATCCTATTCTCCAATGGCAGGACTTGATTAACACTTTAAAATTACAAAACCACTCAACTCCTTTGAAACACCTCGGCAAAGCGATGGCGCGTTATACCATCCGGCAGATGGCGAGCGCACGGCGAACGACAAAATATCTTTTAACGTTTATTAAAAGCTCGGTGACCAGTAATAGAAGCCTCATTTTCAATTATGCAAGCTGCCGCTCGTCATCATGTGGAAACCCGGTGTACATCAATAAAACTCAACCAACTACAACAAGTAGAAGTTTACAGACGAACAAAGCAAAGCCAACAAAGGGTGCTTAATCAAATTTGCCTTCAGTCGACTCCCGGCGGCGATGGCGGCGGCCTGCATGCGGCGCGGCAGTGGCATCGCCGTGTGAAACCTTCACTTTTCAGTTACTCGTATCGCACTCCCAGGTGCTATTGATTGCAGTCCACCCAAGGGGGTGGTTTAGTCAGAGGCACACTAGTTTGGCACACTTCCTCAACTTATTCAACCGACCGACTTTTTTGCCTGTCGTCTGATAGTTTGGATTTGCATTGCTTTGTTTTCGGGGTTGTTTTTTTATGGATTTCTACACCCTCGAGGAATTGTCTGCATCCCCATGGTGTGCAGTGAAAAAAAAAAAAAACATCACATGGAATCGGAAACAAAGTATGGTTTTAATGAACGGGAACGTCAGTCTCTGATGGACTGTTGGGGTGTTTTAATTAAGATTAGTAACTTCCACAGTGCAGCTGAGTGATAGACAAGGCCGATGAGTTTCCTTTTCAACTGAAACAGGGCGCTCTGTTGGGAAATGCGGACGTACATACACAGAATCGATAAACCCCGACCCCTGGTGGCGGGGATGGAGTGCACGCTCTTATCTTCCATTAAGATCATGATAAATTATGTGTCATTGTATAATGAAGCCCCGAAGCGCATTTAGAAATACCACCGATTGAAATGGGCAGTATATCCTTGCCACCGCCAGGCCGGGTCGTATTCAATTACGTTGCAATGCACGTGGGAGTCTTCCGCCGCCGCGACGTGTGGAGCGGGCTGCACTGGATGCGGTTTGAACCAATTTGAGATGCCAATGTCATTGCAGTGATTGGCCAAAGTCCAACTTTTCGGGGGCGTGCATTTATGAAACAATTTGCTACTCCCCACGGATGGCCTTTGCAGTCGAATGGCAATTACATATGCAAGAGGCTGTGCAAGAAGTGAATGAAATTCTGTCTTCCTCTTTGTTTTAAATGGGTGCGTGAATTATGGCCGCTGGAAGAGTGAAACCGGAAGAGGGTTAACTTTGTAATCGGACTTTTTCAGGGGCGAGGGTAAGTGAGTTCGGAAATGATCACTGCCGACTAGGGTACACCAGATTCGCGATTGGAGTCGTAGCGAGAGAACGGCTTTTCTTTTGACACATTTCCATGGTCCTCGATTGGGATTACAGGTGTCAGGAAAACAAGGTGTTTGTGGCAGCTTTGCGGTTGGATTTAAAGTTGTCAAGCTACCTCTTGTGTGCGTTACATTTTTAGGGTGGATCTTAGTGTCAACCATATGCGGCTGCAGGGGGTGGGTGAGGAATGGTGGGGCACTTGGTACTCCCGGCTGGGGGATCACCCCGTGGAATAATTTCTGCTTCAATGGAGCTTACCAAATCGGTAACTGCCTCGTGAGCCCAACGAAACTCCTGCGTTTGATCTTCCAAGATTTCAGAGAACAAGACGAATATCCTGAGTTCCTCAAAGTTATATCTGACCATTGTGAGAAGTCGTCGGTGTTGTGTGTCCTTTCTTGAAGAACAAAACTCAAAGATTGTTCGTGGCCATGCCATCCACGTATGCCGACTGTATGGACTTCTGGAAAACTCTGCCGGACGGACCAGAGGTCATCAACCAACAAGTCTCTCCAGCTTCGTCCAAATAACGCACGCCACGTTCGCTGATGTCCCACTCCACGCCATCGGTTTTGTGGGCGTCATTTGTCGGCAACAATAGCTTGGATTGCGAAGTAGACCCAATTTCGTGACGTCGGTTAATTCGACGCTACCTTCAAATTTTCGTAATGAAGCACCTAGACCTCGATTTAGATCGAGTGGTCTGTTAAACTAAAACACGACCGTAGCATGTCCACACATGAGATGGAAAATCTGTTCTCAGGAAACGTCAGTGCCTCGTGGGAACTGCTATTGTACCATGAGACCAGTCGTGGATTGCGGTATGCTAGACATGATTACCCTGCATTCAGACCATCGATCAAAGAAAGGCTCATCCTGATTGCTCCACAGAGATGAGAAACAAATTGTATCACATCAACACGAAGCTAAGTAATGATCGAGTGTGGATGGAACTTTCCGGGCCGTTTCAGGCCCGTCAAATCGATGGAGATCTCAACGGCACATCACCATTCGTCTGCCAGAAGTCATGAAAGAGGCTCACTCTCCACCGCAACGGGTAGACAAGGAATCGACTTCTTTCGCATTAAAATCAATGGAATTGGTGACTCAATTTGATACCCATGACAACTGGGTGTGCTGATCGGATTGTTCTACGCAGTGCCCGATGTGAACTAAATCTGGATCGAACTTGCAGGGAAATCGATGTCCAAAGATAAGCCCTTCAACTTAGTGGACTGTGATCAACTTCTTATTCGTTCCCATGGCATTGTGCCTCCAGGTCCCAAAGGTGTGCGAACCGTGGATGTTTAACGAAAAAGCCAACGATAAATATTCGTCAATCGTCTCAAGCCTCATTTGTGGGACTTGACAATGATTGACGAATAAACGGTTCGATCCCGAGCACACCAACTTCAATTTTCACTGCAACTCCTCTCAGCACGTAAAATCATCTTTCAGTGAAAGAGCAACCTGCAGGTGGTGCAAAGAGTCGACGTCCACGTTTTCTGGGGTAACAAACAGATTCTCCATCTCATGTGTGCTCATTCAGCAGTCGTGTTGTTCTTTAGAAGATTGAGGTGCTTCATTTTGAAAACTTGAAACTATCGTCGAATTAACCCACGTCACGAAATTGAGTGTACTTGAAAACACAGCACCTATGTTATTGTTCCCGGCAAATGACGCCCACAAAACCGATGGCGTGGAGTGGGACATCAGGGAACGTGGCGTGCGTTATTTCGAGGAAGCTGGAGAGTTGTTGATGATCTGGGGTCCATCCAGTCCTTCCAGGAGTGTGGCGCTGTCAGAAGAAGTGGATGGTGACGTCGCTCAAGGAAAGAAGAAGATTTATTTTTATTTCAGCTCCATGCCCTTAGCCTGATCCTCAAAATGGTTTCCAAAATGGGAGACAACTGATCCGCGTGGTAGCACAGTAGGGCTAACCAGGCCTGTCTGTGAGTGCTGTCCGCAATTAGACGCATGTTCCGAGTGAGATTCAGAAATAGTCCGCCGTTAGGGACCGGAAACCCCGTCATACAGTGCTCCGCGATAAATTCCTTGCGGTGAGTGTCGGACAAAGTTCATGCGACACGAATGCTTGTTAAAAAGCGCACTTTAAGCAGCACTCCGGATTGCGTGACATATTCGTCGGACAAATGTTCCGACGAGTCTGTGCGGAATGCCACTTCAAAGAAAAATCTTAGAAAAAGGGTTCGTTCCGAATGGACATCTGGCTAGGACAGCGTGTCATGCACCGCGATTGAGAGCTCGCAGTCCGCGTTAGTCCAAAGAAACCACTGAAACTCCCATCATCGAAACTCCCGAATGGACATCTCGCTAGGACAGCGTGTCATGCACCGCGATTGAGAGCTCGCAGTCCGCGTTAGTCCAAAGACACCACCTTCAAGGAGTGAAACTCCCATCATCGCCGTCTTGATAAAGAGTCCATCTCCTGTCAAATAATTCTAGTTTCCATCTCTCTTTCCTTACAAAATGCTGTCGATGATACAAAGTGTGTTCACGATCAACTTTCTATTTTCTGTTCTTTCAGAGAGATGCGACTTGATTCCAACTCCAATGAAGATTTCAAGTCCTTAGGTGCTAAATATAATGTGAGTATCTTCCCCGTCGTCCACACGCCAACTGACGCCCGGTGTCTCTTTCAGAAAATTAAAATCGAAACCCTATCCAAGTGGGGTGGACTGGAGAAGACCATAACAAGGCTGCCCCTAACCAATTACTCAAGTGTTGTTGGACCCCGTCACAATTCTAGTCCGTTTCCAGTATCCCACAGCATAAACAGTCGCTTTATAATCTGGCAAGTTATCCGGCTCACCGTCTTCAGCAACCAGTCGCCTTCCATCGTCGGCGATCAATGTGTTCTAATTCGTTGTTGCTTTCTCTTGTAGGGATGGTGATATAACACTCCTCGAAGTCGATGCAATTACAAATACAACCGATGAGACTCTAACCGAAAGCAATATCATATCAGATAGGGTACTATCTGCCGCCGGCAACCAACTCAAGGACGACATTCACAATCACATTAGAGGTAAGCTGTGCAGCTTTGACCTTCGACCTAGCCAATGTGTGACGCTGTTTTGCGCTTTGTTTTCTTTTCTGCTTGCTTCACAGAGTGCCGCACTGGAGAAGTTCAGGTAACCAAGGGTTACAACTTGCCAGCGCAATATATTATTCACACAGTTGGACCCATTTACAAAAACAAATTTAAAACCGCTGCAGAAAACACATTGCATTATTGCTATAGGTGAGATCAATCGTTTGCTTTTACAGGTAACCAATCATTGCAACTTATTATTTCATTTTCGGTTTCGGTGCACCTTCGAGGCTGGGCTGAACAAAGCCTCTTCTGTGAAACTGCTGCATTCGGTGGGATGCCTATCGGATCTCATTCGTTGACCCAGAAACTAGGCTTTTTTTCTGTTCGGATTTTAATCTCCCTCTACACATCCACTTGATGGTGGAAGTGCGTAAATGCTTTCAAAGGTTTCCCTTTGTGAGATGAAATGACTGCAACTGTGCACTGTCATGCACACGAAAGATTTACGGTTCGTTTCACTGGCTCGAATGCTCTGGCATGAGGTCTGTACACTGCGCCTGTGATGCATGTCACGGCTTAAGGCTTATCTATTCATAGTTCGTGGTGCACAACTTCAAGCCCCGCGGTTACTCAATGTGTTTGAAGAACGGGTGCTCATTTTACATAGCCTTCCATTTTTATTTCTCAAATTGCCAAGAGCTTTGTTCAAATGTGGACATTGTACATGTTTTTTGAAAAGAAGAAAATGATGCTCTGTGCGTGGAGAAAGAGTCCATGAATAGGTCTCTCTGTTTGCGTTCATTAGGACAATGCCTGATGAATTGAATTTGAATTTTTCATAACTCCGGTGTGCTTGGTGATGTCTTTTTTGCTTGAGTGAGTCGTATAACTCTGGAACAGCCTTGGCATCAATATTTTATGGGCAGTTGGAGGAGAGATCTTCACGTACGTCCACTCGTCAGTTTCGGATTGACTTGGTCAGCGCCACTTGTCAGTTTCGGATTGACTTGGTCCGCGCCACTCGTCAGTTTCGGATTGACTTGGTCTGCGCCCACACAACATTTCGGATTGACTTGGTCTGCGCCACTCATTAGTTTCGGCTTGACTGGGAAGTTTGTTTCATATTCATTGAGGCGTGTTTCTCAAACACTCATTATTACCCGTGGTCTTGAAATCAACAACCCACTGTAGCAGAAACCGACTGCTGATTAGCGTTCGATCTTCGAGGCTGGTGTCGAAGGCAGAAATTGAGCTCGATATATGCTTCGCTGCAAAATCCCAAAACCTAATGTAGCACAACCAACCGCAGCCACATCTGCCTAGTTCTTCGTGTGTTTTAGGTTAGGTTAGGTTATGGAAGGGGAGTGTGATAGTTGAACATCACTTTCATCACCGAGGCCGTAAGGCCCATTGTGAGTCCCTTCATTTGTGGAGGACACATTCTCAGTAAAACGGGGGAGTGCTCCTTACGAATCTTAGAAGATTCTATATATCCGCATGCGCTAAGTCCGCAGTCTCTGTGAACAATCTTTGACCCAGCGAAGCCGATTTTGGAGAGCTGGGCAGTGGCAAAGCAGATTGTTTCAGGCCGCAACTCCGGCAGAGATCGCTGGATTCTGCATTCCATTTCCGGAGCCTAGCTCCGATGGGCAGTGTCCCGTCTCACCAGTGCTTGGATTGAGTTACGATTCAACGCCAGAAGCTTCCTTGTTTTGTCGTTGTTGAGCTCGTGACAGTTGTTGAGCACGTGGCCGTCAATGACATAGATTTCAGCTTGCAATAGGCTGCTGCCTTGCCCAAGGACTCGAAGCACTTTGTGCAAATACCCCATGCTCAATGTCCTTCATCAGTTCTTGATCCATCTGTTTACCATTGCAGCTCAATCTGTGGACTATAGATTCATTGCTTCAGTCCTTGCTGCTGAGCTTAATGGTAAACGTCTTTTGGAAACTGAATTTCCTGATCGCGTCATCCTTCAGAATGGCCAATTTGACTAGAGCACCGAATTGTCTCGACTCTTTCGCCAGTCTCATGATCGTTCTTGTTTGCACATTCTGCAATCACAAGGTGCCAAGGATTTCACCATACACTTTCGGGGTCTGGAAACCTCGCGGTTTCTGATAAAACTGAGTTGATCCTACAGTGAGAGGTTGTGAACCCGGATAAGCCTACAGCGCTAAATTCAGCGTGAAACTGAAATTCGCTCTGTAGGCTTATCCGGGTTCTACATGTCCTATCAACCAACATCTGTTCTGGCGGCCATTTAAAAATTGAGAGCGAGTGACATTTCTTTTGGCGGGCACTTATAAATTGAGAGCGAGTGATTTGAAAATCGAGAGCGAAACCACTTCAGGCCTTTTGAGGTTGAGTACTTGGAGTACCTGGAAAGCCGTCTGAACTGGAATAATATGGAAATTATCGGCATACACGACGTTAATGAAAGTAACTCTAAAAGCTTAGTTCAGAAACTATTCGGCAATTCATTGGGAGTGAATGTTCCAGACGATCAGACCACAAAATGTTGCGTGAAGCAGATCAACTCTAAGAGAAAAATAAAAAAATGATCTCTCTTTAAGTCAGAGTGTCATTTGTGGCCAATTTTCCAACTTGTCTCTTTAACAGCGGATAATGAAAGAGAAGATTAAAAAGAGGAAAAATATCCAGCATTGTTAGTAACACCAGTAGCAGCAGCAAAGAGGTCAACATAAGTCAGAAGAGTGGTGGTGATGCTTACATTAATCATGCTCTTACCCATTTTACTAAAGCATTATTTATGCAAGCAAAATTAAAAAAAAAAAACTAAAGTATTAAGAGTATAAGAGTATAAGTACTTATGGTCAGTGTTGGGACTTTTCAAAGCGTGGTAGATCTCGTTGACATACACAATTTCGCATACTACGTGAATGCTGTCATAAATGAAATTAACGAGCTGTCAACTTTCCCATGTGCTCAGACTTTTGAAGCACAGTCGTTACTAATAACACTCCCCTGTAATTGTTTGCACATAATTTGCTTTGAAATTGTGCTTTGAGAAGGGTTTCGCAAAGCAATGAACAACAACAAATGGCATAAGAAGGAAGAATTACAATGTGTGGTAGATTGTGCACTCTGGGTAGGAGATGTGGCAGATTTCAACATTTCGTGGTAGATCTACCACAATTGTGGTAAAGCCCCAACAGTGCAGGGGACTAAGAAAATGTGAACCAATTTGGAGGTGCTCCGATTCGAGATTGGGTCGCATAGCATCATGTTCCAATTAGACATAGCTCTGAAATAAAATGTTCCTGAAATGTTGACTGTCCATTATAAATTATTACATCAACACATGAAACACTACCAAGATGAATGAGTGTTTCGTGGCACCAACGGCACAAGAGCAGGGATTTTTTTTTTAAAAACGCCTTTTCCACATTCCTTGGAATATTTTCGGTATCATAGCATGTGTATACGTAGATGTACACATTACCCACACAATCAGCTCTGACTCTTGTGCTTTCTACCTCTCTTTGTTTTTTGATGAGGCTGTTCTCAGGCAGCGACAATATTTCCCAACGTCATCGTTGCCCCATGATCCAATTCAGAGGTCACAGGTTCACTTATATGACAAAAAACTGAGTGTGTGCATGCAGTGCGATTCATTTCGGTTCGGAAGTGTACCCTCATTCACAGCAGGACACATTTTAGCCACTTCCGTCCGAATGCCAGCAAACGCCCTCAAAATTCGTAGGACCATGCAATCGTGTCTGGCATTCACTTTATCTACTCAATGTTACAGTTTGAACCCTGCACCTCTCAAAGAATATCCATATACACTAAGTTAAGTCAGCAATTAACGAAAAAGAAAACCAAACTATAATCCCTTGTAGGCATTAATAACAGACCGACACATTTGTGGAGAGGCTCATAATTAATATTCACGATGTTCGATAGACGATTAATGCATTTGCCTTGTGAGCGCGGAAAGTAATCATTCTAAGTCGCAAATTGCCGCTTGAAAACTTTTCTGTATCAAACAGCAATCCAGTTCAATCGCTTAAGTGGTTTTGACTTTAATTATTCAGCTTAACGCATTTTTTTAATCAAAAGTGTTGCTGGCTTTGGTCGGGTTTATTGGCTGTACGTTACTGAATTCCATTGAATATTCCATTGTACTCTGAAAAACCACAAGTCTTTGTCAAGTTGTGCATTGTTGTTGTTAACCGATATCGGGAAGTCTTTGCGAGGCCTAGTGAAGTGTGCTGAATCGTGAATTGTGGTGGACTAAAGAGAACGTTCTTTAAGAGGAAATTGTGAGCGGAGAGAATTCATAGTGCGTGGACATGTGATGTGTAAAGGGTGATTTTTTAAAAGAAAAATGCATGAAATCATTATTTGAATCGATAGTACGGTCCATATAATTTAATGATTGAAGACTATTTCATGCAAATGTTGATCTTGACTGCGCCTCAAATGGTCCATCCGCTTAGTCCAATTTTGGCATACTCTTTCCAACATTTCGGCCGCTATCTCACGAATAAATACTTCAATGTTGTCTACCAATGCGTCAATTGAAGCGGGCTTGTCTGTATAGACATGAGCTTTAACATAGCCCCACAAAAATAGTCTAAAGGCGTTACTCGTAAATCGCACGATCTAGGCGGCCAATTGACCGGTCCCGAACGTGAAATAAAATGTTCACCGAACTCGCCTCTCAATAAGTCCATTGTTGCGCGTGATGTGTGGCATGTGGCACCGTCTTGTTGAAACCACATGTCATGCAAGTCAAGCTCTTGCAAAAAAAAGTTGGATATCATCTCACGATAGCGCTCACCATTCACAGTTACGTTACGATTCGCATCATCTTTGAAGAAGTACGGTCCAATGATGCCACCAGCCCATAAACCGCACCAAACTGTGACCTTTTCTGGATGCATTGGTAGCTCTTGCAATGCTTCTGGCTGATATTCACTCCAAAATCGACAATTCTGCTTATTTACGTACCCATTGCTGAACACATCTGATGTCGCGATGAACTCTCTTAACAGAGCACGCATTTTGATAATAAAATTCAATAATTTGGAAGCGTTGTTCGTTTGTAAGACAATGCATGGTTAAATTATAGACCGAACTGAAGATGTTTGACAGTGAAACAAAACACGAAACGTGCGTCAGCTGTTTAAACCAGTGTTGCCAAAAAGATAATAGCTAAAAAATCACCCTTTACATTTTTGAGCGGGCTACTTGAAGTGCTCTTTAAAGTTTCATCTAAAATTATTTTCTGCGTACTGCCATGATACATTTTTCATTAAATCAGCTGAATCGATGTGTTCCACTTCCCAGCTGATAATCCAGTAGTTCACCAATGAATCGAATTAAGTATTTTTTGATACAGCCCGTAGAGGGCCAGATCCAAGCTTCTCAGCAGCCACTCCTGTTGTGCGTGCTATTGTTCTCCCACTAGTGGAAGGGACAAATGACCTGCAGTTCTATGCCGGCCGCGAAGAAGCTTTGCAGTCATCCTCTTTAAGCATTGTCAGTGACTCGAGAGAGGTGAAAGGTTGACTCAACGCCACGACCGCCACGACATGAAAAAAGAGCCGTCGAACTTTCGTCCATTCGTGATCATGGCTACTCGATTTTTTATCCACAGTAAGGCACTTGAAAAGACTAAGGCCCAACTGCGCATGAGGGGGCATGAGCTAGTGTCATGCGCGTGAGTGAGTGAACACACCTACCCCTATGAGCCAAGGAGTATTAGGCGTGTTTTTTTGAGAATCAGTACTCAGCTCGGTATTACAAATTACTGAGCAGAATCTACTCAGTGATATTTGGCAGTCAATACTGACTAAAGCGTGTTGAAGCATAGGTGACGCCCCACATACGATTCAGATAACACAACTGACAACACAGATGCCGCTGACAACACTTTTTGAAGATGCAGTAGAAATAGTTCGACATAGGATAACGCATCCCAATTTGAACTCCATCCTTTATTAAAATATTGGGTCTATAACTTCATTCGTGTTTTTTTTCCCAAAATTTTAACGTTTATTTAAGAAAGACATGTACAATAGAATTATTCAAAGTATTGCCCATCTGAAGCTATGACTTTTTCCCATCTTTCTGTCAATTTGTGGATCCCATCCCAAAAGAACTGCGCCAGCTTGGCAGCCAAGAATGAATCAAGCCAATTTTTGATGTTCTGCTATGATGTGAACCGTATTTCAGTGAGGGCGTTCTGCATCGACCGGAGCAAATGGTAGTCAGAACCAACGCTTCCAGTGAATAAAACCATATTTGTGCGAACATTATAAAAAACATTTGACAGTAAATTAAAAAATAGAGCGCCTCGAATTTTGACATGTAATGCCTTGAAAATAAGGATATGCTGCAACCTTTGACACAAAAAATAAAATGAGCAGAAGAGCGGGATCATTGCTGAGCTGAATACTCAGTTATCAATAAAACACGCCTATTGTCGTTTACGAGTGATTGCGAACATTTCCTTAAGCATTTTTTGCAGCTGTGCACATTGTGTACGCAAACCACACAAATGTGGCGTTGAGCATGAGTAAGTGTGCGAACATCTGAATTTGGCAAGTGATGACAAAAAATTTGGAAAATGTCCAAAATCAGCTGGTATTGAACTATAATTACAGTTTTTACATACATGATGAGAAATTGTCACAAAAAATAGAGCAAACACGGAAAGAATTTCTGATATATGGCAATGCGTGCATATGCTCATCATGTGTTAATATTTCGTTAAAGTTTGACACTAGCTCGTGTACACTCATGCGCATTTAGTTGAGCCTCTACAGACTGCCGCTTCCAGATAGATAGACAAGAACAGGAATAAGTCGACATTTTCCGTCTAGTCTTCTCATCTGAACATGGTGTCCGTCATTTTTGACAGATCAATCATTCACTCATCTCGCAGTCTTCTATTCGATCGTTTATTTTATGAAAAAAACGTGACTTGGGCGAGGTTCACGTCTTGTCTTTTATAGCTGACCAAGCGTCAGCCTTTATTTCACTAGACTCTGCAAAGACTCAGGTATTCTTTGATGACAAATATAGAACTCTTGAGCATCTCAATTCAATTCAGTTTATTAACATGGATAATTGGGGGGCTCAATTAGGTCCAATTCTGTAGTCAGACATGTCTTTGTAGCGAGTACACACTAAGTCTTAACACATCCAGCGTAAGTGGCTGATATTTTCATATTCTTTATACCCTTTATGAGAAAATAGAGCATTGCACTGCAAAAGTGTGGACAATTCACCAGTCCATGGCCAAAGACTTTGTTTATCGTCTGACCAATTCAGTGATCTCCTTGCTAATACAGCGACAGTGATACTTCTCCATAGCGGACAGCAGCGGAGCCATCATGATTGTCCGTTCTGAATTGGTTGAAGCACACGAATAGCTTCCTGCCGCGACCATAACGAGCTGTCCGTAAAGAGAGGTCTCCCTTATAGAAGGTGTCCGTTAAGAGAAGTTTCGCTGTACTTTTTCCTTTCGAAAAACTGTTATCATAATCCTACGTGGAAATGGACTCCAGCTGTTCTATGTGACTCAGACGATTCCCCGGCGCTGCTGGGTATCAATGAGAACGCTTGTTCACCAGTCGCCTCACTCACCGAATATCTTATTTATTTAAACGTCAACAATATCGACAAGCCAAGTCAACATCATCTATCAGAAATTTTCTTCAGAAAGCACAATCTCTGTGTGGCCTGTTGTTTCGACAGTAAACATAAGCTTTTAATCAAGATCCCATGGATTGACTGAGTCATACAGTTACTCAGAAGTGTAGTTTAAGTCTTGAAAGTATTTTTGGTTGAAAAGAAGACACCGTTTCTGCAGTCAGACTGAATGATAAAATCTAATATTTTTCCCCTTCTTTGCATTTCAGAAACGTTCTATACAAAGCAAAAGAACTGAATCTTAAAACAATCGCTTTATGTAATATAAGTACAATTCAAAGGAATTTTCCATCGGACCTAGAAGCTCACATAGCATTACGTAAGTGCCCCCCACGATCGAATTCCTCATAAAACCTAAGTTGAACATGTACTTTTTTTTTTCTCCCCATCACAGGGACTATTCGTAGATTTTTAGAGAAATTTCATTCGGAAATTGTGATATTGTGTGTGGATGCACACGAGCGTGGCATCTACGAGGTATTAGCTCCATTATACTTTCCAAGGGATCAACTAGAGGAGGGCAGCGCACTTTGGCAGCTACCAAAGGATATTGGCGGTGAATTCGGCGAGCCCCATCATCCGGATCGTCAGATTCGAATTATACGTAATCCACAGCACACCGTTATCATGAGACACAGTAAGTATTAGTGTACGCTGTGATATCCATTCGTTGCTTATCAAACTGGATTTCGATAAGATAACAACATTGATGTTTTGCTATTGGCGTACCGTGTTTAATATGACTCTGACGCTTTGATTGCAGCGAGAAGTTCATATTTGTCTGTCTCTTCTCAAGTGTAGTTTTGTTTTACTTTTGAAGTGAATTTCATTGTGCGATGGATCTCTTGAACAAACTCCGAAAGAAAAGTTAGTGCATGTGTTTGTTGTTGATTCGAATTGTAAAATTGTAACGTAGTTTCGTTGGACAAGCAGAAAAGACAAGCAGCCCTGTGCAACCTTGCTCTTGAATGTTCATTTGCATATCAAACCGTTTCTAGACCTTTCGCCTTGTGTAAAGTCTAGCATTGGTGAATGTCACTTTTCGTGTCCGTCTTGTTTTGATGTGCCTCATAAAGATTAAAAATGTGTTATTGTGCTTACTCATCGGCCAAATGCGTCGGTGAGTAAGTGTTTAATCTAGTGAATTAAACAGCTTCATTGTTCCTTGAATCATCGGTAATCACATGTCATCGTAGTGTACACTGAGATGTGTTGCAAGTTGTGACTCTCTGTCAAAAGCACTAGTTGCAATAGAAATGTACATTCCTGTGTCAATCGGATGTCACATTGAAAGATTTGTCAGTACATTCGTATTGAGCTTGAAGATTTTGTTTTGATGCCAATTTGATTGTTCATGCAACAAGTCAGTCCGATGTGTAGAGTGGAAGCTCGATTTTTTCAACTGTTTTTTTTTTTATCATAAGTCAACACCAACGCGAAGCAAAAAGTATGACGTTTAGCTTCGTTTTTGAGACTCTGCCACGAGAAATA
Source organism: Eristalis tenax (assembly GCA_905231855.2). Taxonomy (NCBI): domain Eukaryota; kingdom Metazoa; phylum Arthropoda; class Insecta; order Diptera; family Syrphidae; genus Eristalis; species Eristalis tenax. The sequence goes on from HG993127.1 coordinate 27,239,855, forward strand.
AGCTTCATAATTTCGGTGTACCCAACCGTTCGTTGAAAGGGCGCAAAGTGCGTTGTTAGACACGAAAATAAATAAATTAAAAGAAACGCGATTCTGGAAGATTCCGTCACAAGTGAAATCTGTCAAGCAAACACAGAGCTTCTACTTCCACTCCTCTTGCCGCATCAATTTTGACTGCGTTCTTTGCAGCAATTTTCACGGACGCATAGAACACGTGCGGGCAATCTGAGACGATATGCCGTGATCAAAAGTTGAGCATTTGTGATTAACTTGCAATTGCCAAATGTGGAGTTGAATATCTAATTCTAGTTAATTTCTGGTGTGCACGCTTTGTATTGCTTGGACGTCATTGAACTCTGCTCCTGGATTTGGGTTTCACATTACAATTTCAAATCTGCCCCAACAACCGAGGAATAAGTCTCCTAAACGTCGCTTACAAGATCTTCGGTGTCGTTTTATGGGATCGCCTAAAACCATTCGTAACCTGATTTGTCCTTATCAATGTCGTTTGAAGACGGGGAAGTCCATCATCGTCCAAATCTTCACACTACGGCAGATCCAGGAAAACACCCAAGAGATGCCCATCGCCTATTCCTCAATTTTAAGGCCTCATATGACAGCGTGCATATAGACGAGCATTACAACGACACGCCTAGTTATGACATTCCTCCGAACTCGTTAGGTTGTGCAGGGTGGCGATGTAGACGTATCACTGTCGGTAAGGGACTCACCGAGACCTTTTGTGAATTTTTCAACATCGTCCTGGAACTCGACCAGAACGTCGCTGTAGGCATCTTTAATTTCGATGTAGTCACGGGCTTCGTCTATATCTGCTCCGAAGAAAACAGTTGTTCGTACGTACATCACTACGGAGACTAAACGCAGAATAACTCTTGCCAATCGCCGCCCAGAGACAATTGAGTAGTGGACCCCACCCCCGAAGGACTTAGCTAACATTATAGAAGACCTTGATCATCCCTGCCCTGATCGTTGGCGCGGAAGCCTGGTCAGTCTCAAAAGCAGATGAAGAAGCCATTGGTCTTTTCGACCTTTGGTCTTTCTGCATTCAATCTTTGGTCCAGTTTGCGTTGATGTTTTCTGTAGAAGAAGATTCAACCACGAACTGTATTCGCTGTACAGCGACAGCCTGCGCCTAGTGATCTTACGCCCTAGAATGGCTAGGCTATGGACGAGAAGTCTTCGACTCCGAGACAGTGGGACATCGCAATAGAGGTCGTGCACACCATTGTAGAAGGACTACAACCAACTTGGAGTCCGCAATTTGAGGTAGCTGGCTAAAGATCGTGCCAGTTGGAGAGACTTGTTGGTTGACGCCCAGGTCCACCGTGCACTGCAGCGCCATTAGAAGAAGAAGAAGAAGACTCTTAAAATCCTCGACACGTCGTTATTAGACCTGTTAATAAAGTTTTGAATACGTTACTGATTGTTGACAATTTCAATGAGCTCTACAATTTATTTTGGAATCGATCTGTAATTCTGGCCAAATTTTTAATTTGAAAAATAAAAATAAATTCAAAGGAATTAGTTAGTGACACAGGAGGCCTCCCTTATCTTCTGAACTAGCACTGAAATGCCAGCCTGATCTCAGCTTATTGGGTTCCAGGGCACAGTGACAGGGCAAGAAATAAGAGGCCTTCAGGACTCCTTTGCAGACGTCTACTCTCGATCCACAATTTGTTTCTTGGTTCCTACTCCAAGCCTGTTATAATTGCAAAATATCTTTTCTGTAGCTTAAGAACCAGGGTTCGATCCGGTCTCAAAACAACATTTAAGACAGACGTGTCTAACACGTACTCACTCTCCAGCTCAAAATTTCTGTCTAATTTCCGCAGGATTCAGCAGACATTATAGTATGCTTTGTTGCTTGTCCGGTTTATGTAATTAAGACAAAATTGTCAATACAAGCTTGTTGGCTGAAACTAAATGGCTTGCACACATTGTTGACAACAGGCTCACTTCGTTCTGTCGATTATTGTTTTCCATTCCAGATCCATTCCATCAAGATTTCGAGTCCCATTTGCTTCCTTATTATTTTGATTTACACTTTACAGTGATCATCCTTTACATAGCAATACTGCCAAGTCTTGAAGTAACGCACTTCATTGCATCGTCAAATTCCATCGGATTCGGTCGTAACTACTTCGTGGCAGCAAGGGAAACGAAGGGTGCGGGGGCTCGCGTGTCGCTTGGGTGTAGAAATCCTACCAGGTCCTAACTGATAACGCGCTGTATTTGATGCGACAAAGTCTGATCGTGTAAAAGCGGACTAAATTTGGTGCGGCCGCCTGAATTTATGTTTCGAAAGCTTGATATGTGTTGGTTTCAGTGTAAACCACACGGCACAGTTTTTTTTTTTTTTCTTTTGAACATTCGTTGTTTTTTTTTTTCAAAATGTACTTTTATTTCCTTTTTTATATTCTTTATCGCCTCCTCCTTATTCTGGTGCAACCCTTAAAAGTGCTAATGGAGGTATTTAAGTTTGAGGGGTTTTCGAAGTTATGGATGCCTACAGTGATGTTCTGTTCGAGTTCCAGGACGATGTTGCAAAAATTTCAAAAAGCCTCGGTGAGTCCCTTACCGCCAGAATCAGAGACGATGGAGGAAGAGATGGGCCACTTCTACGTTTCTCGCCCTTCTGAGTCATCTGACAGCGTTTTTTATAATCTTTTCACAGACAGGCGTCAATGAATACGTGTGAGCTAAGCGAAGCTGATTACTCCCGCCTAACACCACTGCGTTGCTCTATACTTCTAGCAAGTGTGCGTGAAAATAAAGTAGATTGCGTGACTTGAGAGCATAACTGCGATGGACTGGGGGTTTTCCACTGGAAAGAGGAATATCTCCTCCTCCGTCATCTCTGGTCAGAATTCTACATCGTCACCCTGCACGAGTTCGGCAGGAATGTCAGAAGTAGGCGTGCCGTTGTAAAGCTCGGCTATATGCACGCTGTCATATGAGGAATTAAAATCGACGAATTGGTGGTGGGCATCTCTTGGGGCTTTTCCTGGATCTGTCGTAGTGCGAAGAGAGAGAGAGAGACCCTGACCTGAGACACTGAGAGCGTGTTGGTCCAGAGATGCTACCGTTAATTTAATCACAACGGCAAATGTTGACTGGACAATTTTTAAAACTAGATAAAGGCGTTTTAACATTGCTTTCACGATGATTCGACTCGGAGACCTCACTAACTAAAGGAAGGCGGTTAAATAACTGCGCCAACCAGTCGCAGTGGTACTGTTTCGGGCACAACACAGTTCTTGTTATTAAATTTTTACGTCAGATAGAATGTGGCCTTTTTAATAACCTCTTATGCTATGTTGGGATAGCATGGCGACAGTGAGACACATTTTATCACTGTCACTGTCCGCCTACTAATCTTACTTGCTTGTTTCAATGTATTTTTTTCTATTAGTTTTTAAGAAGCGTTCCCTATACGCTCAATAGTTTTGTGCAAACTATTGCCCAATATTACTGGTTAGGGGCCCCAGGCGTTGCGATATTGTTTCCAGTAATTTAGTTGACTGCGATATTTGTGTAGACAACATGTTGCAGGTCACTCGCTGAGGTGTTTCCTGCTCGGCGCTAGAAAAATTAATAAACAAATACGAATTGTGCAACTGTACCTAAATACGATACAATTTGTTCATATTCTCCAATAAATATCAGAAGCGTTTTGAGTTAGTTAGTTTAGTTTGAATTTTATTTTACATTGTAAAGTCTAACCTAAGTCATTAATGGTTTGACCTATGGCCGTCTACCAGGTTGACAAAAAACAAACCTAAAATTTACCAACAAACTTCTTTCAATGATACGCTTTCTATGACAAAGTGCTGCTGCTGAGTAATCATAGAAGACCTTAAATCCTTTTTTTTTAAAGCGTTTTGATTTTCCGCAGTATATTGCACAAGCTTGCAATATTATCTACAAACGAACAATATTACCGTGTAATATTCCGGCCGCTGGCGTTGTGGGTATCTGCGTCGACCTCTACACAACTGAAACTCGCTGCCTAAGTTCGATTCCCGGCTAGTACGACCAAAAATAATGTTCACGGCTCCCACATCTTTCGAGTTACTGACAATGCTCAAAGAGTAATAACTGTCTAGAAAAAGCTTCTCAAATTTGGCCGTTTGGAGGGATACAGATATCCATCTTCTAATTCTCTTGCCCCTTGATTTCATCTGACAGCGTCTTTCATACGCTTTTTGTCCCGTGTCTGTGAATGCGTGTGAGCTCTTGAGATCAGCTGGCGAACATCGGGTGAATAAGAGTTCTTATTTGAAAATTCGCTCGTCAATTGGACGTTATTTCAGATTTTGGTGTTCAATTTCAACACTGTATGGAGGGGTAAACGAACGAACAAGGCTTATGTTCATGAAGTCGATTCCTTAAGCTCCCACTTGAGCAAGTTTTAGTCTGAGATACTAGGACAAAACTAATGCACTACTAGTGTATGTACTTTCGTATATGAATTAGGCATATAAAATGCATTCACACGAATCATGTGTACAGATAACTAATAATAACAATATTATTGAAATGTTTGCATGAACGACTTGAAAAAAAAGTTCTTTGCTCATTTCGCTTTTTGCAAAAATATCGATAGAAATTATCTCAAAATTTTGCCAACCTTTTTTGTGCATTGGTTACAATTGCAATATCTTGTCATTGTTGTTATGAAAATGAAATTTGAATGTATGCGTTTTCAGAATTCATTAATTAAGGGTATAGACTTACTTTTAAGAATTAAATTGAGGCCAAATAGTTCCAGTTCAGTGGGCATTGCATCAATGCATATAAGTAAATATATGCTCTTAAGAATACGAGTCAATTTTTGAACACGCTCCGCACAACAATACATGGATTGTGGGCAATTTCGGCAATCTGTCGCCTTTCTTTCCCACTAAAATCCACGAATCTGCGACATTCCCACTAAAATCCACGAATCGGCCGCCATTGTGGGGTGGATCCATGGTTTGTGTAAAGGTACGTCCGAAATACAAGAGAACACCACTACATCCCCGGTGTGGACTAGGGGCAAAAATGTCGGAAGATGGATATCTCTACCCCTCCATTATCTCTTCTGTAAGTCCCTTCCACTCGTGAGAGAACAATAGCACGAATAACAGGAGTGGCTACTGATAAGCTAGGACCTGGCTCTCTACAGGCTGTGGTGCCACCCATACTATTATTATTATTATTAACATTCTGGCTTTGATTAGGAATTTATTTCATTTATTTATTGATAATATTTAATTCATTGTTATACATACGATTTGTGTATATGGCACATCTTTTAAAAAGTAAAACAAGCCTTTGTACATGAATTTATTTTAAGGGAATACCTTTTCTCTTCTGCTCGTCGTGCGCTTTAACTCCACGGGAAAGCATTTCGAACGACGCATCGAGTAAGAAATGTTTGTCTTCACGTATTAACAACTTTGCATCGTGGAACGATCACTTGCAGCATTCTTACATTTTTTTCAAATAGATGTTCCGGTTTTTTTTCTTCTTAAGATTTTGTGTCGTGATGGTGCAGTTCATCGTCGAGTGTCAAACCTGTGATCTGATGGAGGTAGAAGGAGACATGTCATGTCGCAGAGCTATCAAAGGCAACATTCGCTCCCATCTATCCTATGTTTCGCAGGATTGTCCTGTTTTCTCCTGCCAAAATATCATTTGCCTACGAAAATCCTGAAATTCAATGTAGTCGCCATTTCAACTCACAGCTCCCTATCAAGGTTCACAAAATTTGAAATTATTTAATGTTCATCTCCTTCCTCCTGTTGAGGAAATTGTGACCCTTGTGAACGAACAAAGGTCCAATAATGCGAACGAAAAATTCGTCTCAGTTGTTGTATATTGATTCTTTATATTGTTTTTATATTTTTTTTACAACATTTGTAAGATTATGCATTATATTGTTAAATTAGAAATTGTTGCTCAGCAACTCAAATTATGCTATGGGTTGAATAAGAGGGTGAATATGAAGAAATTGCGACTATTATCGAGTTTGTCGTTTGCCTTCCGCTTGCTAATGTCGAGGGAATTTTTTAAGCAATAAATAAAACGTAAACGTGGAGAAGAAAAGAAAATACAGCTTCATTTGAAAGAAAAAGTTGACCTTATGCAACAGCATATGTTAGGTTAGGTCGTTGGGCCACGCCACTCTGACGTCCAGTTGGACCCATTGTGATACCCAAGGGGGATTTAACCTTTCCGGTCTCATTCGTGTGCAGCTGTCTTGTTGGTAATATTGCTCCTGTACCCTTTGTTGTTTTGTCCAGCCATCCAGAGATCTTGACAAACTTGGAAATAGATGTTCGCGGGATATCTGTTCACTCATGTAGGTTCTGGAAGAAGAATTCTCCCAGTGTTCTTTGTCTCACTAGGCAGAGACCGGGGCATTGACAAATATATTGAGTGTAGTCTTCAATCCCCTCTCGCAGCCTCTGACAACATAACTAACCAAAAACAAATGCCTATTGTGTTTCTTCTTTCAAGGTTGACAATGCCGCATTTTTTTCTCTCTCGGACAACCCTCATAAGCTGACAAGTGTCATGGTACCGTCCGCTTATGAGAGAGTTCACTGTATACAATGCACAACATAAATACACGGAAATTAAAAAAAGCGCATTTATGAAGGATCGGCAGCAGTTTTGTATTGCATTTATTTATGTTTTTGTCTAATCTGTCAACGTTGCTTCGAACACTTTACACCAATTCAATTTCATGTTTAAGAATAATTTCTGATTTTGGGTATGGACCGCAATGACTTTCTGGACAACCAAGTGGGGAAAGTCGTTACGATCCATACAGACACGAGGTATGGACTGCAATGACTTTCCCCTCATCGTTAGATTTGGTAAATGCTTAGTCATACAAGAGGAAAGAATGCTTAAGAATTTACGAGCATTATCAGACGCCGGAGATAACAGGAGGAGTGTCAATAATGTGTTTCATCTTGCGACCTTGAGGTTCTTTGTTTCATTCAGCAAACATGATCTCAGATTTTGTTCTGTCGAACTGTAAACTGTAAGATCAACAGCTTGCCTTTGTTAATGTACGTCTGATTATCTTGTCTATTTCGTTCTTTTGTGGAGATTTGTCAACGATCACACCATCGCATCACGCTTGTCTGCAGACCTCCCTCGTCGTTTTGATGTAGCATTTGTCTAAATTTAGTGTGCGTTTTCGAAAATAGTGCAGTTTCGAGTAGGGTGTAGGGTGGAAAATCAAATCAAATGAGCTGTTATCACAACAATTCCGTTCGACTTTCATTTTAGCGAGGCATTTGTGGACAGCTTGAGCGGCTTTTTGGTTGAGGCCCAGGTCTACACCGGGCTGTAGTCTCACTAGACGAAGATATGTAGGCAGCGTTTATAGCATGAATTTGGACGTTTCTTTCTTCGAACGGAGACACTTCTATAATTTTCATTTTGTTTATTTTCTTAAGCACCTTCAGGCATATTTACGGGATAAGCAGCTTTCCTGCCTGGTTTCTCTCGATCTGTTTTCCGAGCCAATCAATAACTGATGACATTAGAGTTCCGCTGGATAAGAATGAAATCACAGTCTTGACGCTACTGGCCTCCAATGAGTTCGATGCGGTCGACCATAACATTCTCCGTACAGAACTGCTCAGATCCTTCAGATTCTCTCACCGCTTGCCACTAAACCTGTACCGTACCTTACTGAAAGGGCACAATGCTTAGCCATTGAAGGGCGAGAGAGAGTGGACTTAAATGATGAACTAAAAAAAGTTGATTCTTGGACAAGTAATAACAATTTCTATCTAAATCCCGATAAATCAAAAACACTTGTCATTTCAAAAAAAAAATGCCTTGATTTCCCACCGGTAAGACTTGGAAATGTAGACTTACATTTTGTAAGAACACTAGGAAATCTAGCGCTTATCTTCAACTTCCTCAATCGTGGTCCAACCACCTGATGGCAAAGTGTATGGCGCACTTCAAATTATTTGGTCATCACAGCGCTGCCTACCAATGAATTCGAAACCACTCCTCGCCAAAGCAGTGATCATTCCAATCTCACTGTCTTTTGCAACGTTGATTACATCCCGAGAAGAGCATTTAACGTTGCGTGCAACACTAATTTGTTTATAACTTGCGTAGTTTTGATCATATCTCAAATTTGCCGTCGATCCGCATCATTCTTACTTGAAATCATCCAAACAAGGGAGCCAGATCATCTCTATAGCTGGCTTCAATTCTCCATATCTCCTAGGTCTTGAATTCTAGTTCATCCGACACACGCCTGCCTTATCTCCAGGCGAATATTTTTCGTCCATGTCACCCGTCTGTGGAACTCACCCATCGCCCATCGCATTAAATAGAATCCGAGACTCAAAATACTTTAAAGGCGCTCTCTTTTCACTCAACAAGGACACCATACTCGTGCAACACCATCGCCACCCGGAAGAATATCCATCAGGGGGCATTTATATTCGATCATCTGATCGAGCTGGGTGCTGTCGTCATTATGCAGCTAAATTACTTCGTATCAAGCTCCTGGAGGGAGTATGAAGTATGCAAACTGCGTTGTTCCACAAGGACTGACCGCTTTCTGTAGTCAGCAATTTTCACACCAGAATAGCAAATTGTTTCAAAATCGGTCGTCAACGCGGACATAGCTTCGCTGATGGTAATCAATCTAGAATGCCACCTGATTACTTGATTCAAGTCCAATAGGACAATCAAAGATGGTCGAGGGCTTCGTTTGGATAAATGAAAGGAGGTCTACTCAGGAATGCTTATGAAACCTGTCCGCATGTCGAAAATGTTGCACTAACGTTAAGTTGTGATGCCCGTTGTGGTCAGGGATATGTCTTTATTTGCATTTTTCTCAGGCCAACGACCCAGGCAGAGTCATTGCCTGAGCTCAACCCACCGTCCGGATCGCGATCAGGTTGCATTTTCCTTCTCGCCACCTGTTTTCAAACAGTGGTACGTACATCACCCGTTAAGGACACAGTGCACTCCAATTGTTGGTCTATTCGAGCCTCAAATGTAGGGCTACCAGTTCATCCACGTACGTACTCACCTCTCGCCTGCACATCAGCAATGATTCGAACAAAATGAAGGTCGGTTTTTTGTAATGAAACGAAAGGTAGTCAAGAGCTGAGACAATACTTGCGGCAATCCAGCTCCTCATTCAGTCCTGCATCCAAAAATAGCTTTGAACTGCTTTGAATTTCAGGTCAATTTCACGGTCGGCCTGAAGTAACGAACAACTCATCCGATTCATTGGATTTCATGTTGATACCTTGCTAAACTTAGATTATCTGGCTGTCTTACCAGATTAATGCTCCGTCTAGTCCTCGTCCCGAAGATGTTTCGGCTTATAACTAACGAACCCCAAATTGAAGCCTAACCACTTTGACATTCTCAGCAAAACGTCATTTTTCAACATCATCATCCACCACTTGATTTGCTCTCATTTGCCGCGAGACCCATTCAATCACCAACAAACCCCAATTCACTTCTCACGTTCATAACAATCACGAAGCATCTATAAACAAAAATTCATTGTCAGTGTCAGAGCCGAGAGGTGCTTGCACCCGTGTGGTCATAAATACTGTCAAAGACAAGCTGTTCATTTGTAGTCTTTTTGTTTGCGCTGTGACCTTCTCGCAAATGGCTTAGTGCTGCAGTTTGAAAACCAGATGAGTGGCTTTGATTTCGTACAAAATTCGAAGTTGAATGCTCTCCCAAAACGGACAGTGGAGCCAGTCAGACACTGCTCAGGGGAATTTCGTTGTTGTCATCTAGGTCATTGACAAGGACCTTCAAATCAGGATACAATATCTGAAGTTGAATCCCGTTATCCGGTGGCTAGTATGTAACTAAAGTGAATAAACACCGAACATTCGTACAATCTCAGCAAATAAACACGCCGCCCCAGAATGCATGTTTCATGAGTTGCCTAAAAGTAGGCAACACGACTTGTTCTCCTCTGTTTGGTGTGATCACCGAAGTTTCACCCAAGAGGGCGTTAGACGTCACAGCAGAAGATCAACGCTGTGCCATTTGAATATCCAAACAATTCATTCCACACCACACACTCGCCACGTCAAATCAGAAGCATTTCTACCAAACTAATCTTATCGTGCTGCAAGGGCTTAGGCGGATTGCTCTGATTGCCGAATAATGGCGACTAAACGCGTAGAACACCAGTGAATTATCACATCGCAAAGTAGACGGCAAACAAATGGTGGATTTGTTTCCACATCTGAGCCGAGATAAATCTCGTTATCTGCCGCCGCCGCTCGAAAACATGATCAGCCCCTCAGCTGAGGAGGAAACAAAACAAACTGAAAACAAAATCCGAAATCTCATCCCGCGAGTATCTGTATCACAGCCGAAGTGCTGTGCGCTAGCCGTGAGAAGAGCGTTCTTACTCGGATTCCTGGGCTGAATCAAACACAACCACATCAATATCTCTCGACTCGAGACAACGAAACCCATCCGAACAACAACAAAAGCCATCACTTTCATATTGTTTTTTGTTGCGCTGGTTTTACGCCGTTCCGATTCTGGTTACTCGTGTTCGTCGGAGTGCATGTGCTTAGGGAAGACTGTGTCACTTGACTGTGAAGCGCTGCGTCCAGATTCAGTTGCTCAAAAGTAGTGCAGATCTCGCGGTATATGGAAATTGAATCCACTAGCACTTGTAGTTTTTATCCGATTCACTGATTGACTTGCTCGTTCACACCTCGACCACAATGATAAACGATTCCTTTGAGTTTTCGTGTAAATATCCGTATCTATGTATCTCAAATGTATCTAACAGGTGTTTTCTGTTTTGAATTTTCAGCCGACGATGATTCAGACACCAGTCCCCACGACATGGAGGGCGGCAGCTCGGACCTTGAGTGCGGCTTGGCTGATTTGAATGGATTAAGCTTGAACTCCTATCACACAACTGCTCAGAACTCCTTTGCCCAAATGCAGGTTAGTACATATTTGCAACTCTTTCAAACTATAACGTGTGACGTGTGAAGGGACGGATGGCTCGGGGGGCTAATCATTTGTCGATCATGTTTGCCGGCAGTTTGTTTGTCATTTCTCTTGCTGATTGCATTGGAAGATGTTTTGTTGCTGTGTAATTGGTTTTAACAGTGTCGAGTGGTAATGCAGCGTGGCTGGCATGCGTACATTTTACGCATGCGCCGCGTTGATGGCGAGTGCGCGGGCATGAGCCAGACATGTTGTCTCAGAGTGAGTCAGTGGAAATGCGATCGCGAGCGTGTTTTGTTGCATCAAATGTTTAGGGGTTGTGTGCTTCTACCAGGTTTTGATTACAACGGCGGGTCGAGCTTCATGACTGCGGCCTCATGCACATTAACGCAATCTCAGGGCTTGCATCGAAATGTGAAACTGAAGCGAATTCTTTGTCAGAACCTAATATTGTTGCTTACGCTCTGCACGGGTTATTCCGTTTTTAAGCGGATTCTTGGGTTCAGCATGTAAAGGGGACAACTCAAAACATGCGATACCTTAACAAAAATAATGGGCCTGTGGACATTTAAGACAATTAAGACAAGATCTCATTAGTTGTTGAACGTGTGCATATCATCGTATTTTTTCGTGTGTTCTGTTGATACAAACGCATCGTTTGTAATTTCGTGGCAACACATGGCTTAGTTCAACCAACGTTATGTCTTCAGCTGTAAGCCCCGAGCAGCTTTACTTTAGAAGTGTGCTCTGATCTATCGCTGACTCGAGAAGGGTGATATTGCAGCATGTGAAATCTCTTTGTGCCGGGGATTGGATCCAGTGTCCAACGTTTGCAGGAGTCTATGCACACCTCGCCGGCATGACTCTAAGAAATTTTGTCACATTTCAGTCACAAGTGTACTCGTGTAATCAGCTCAGTAACCTCATTCAATAAATCGATGAAAGCTGTCTTTTTACTTACTTCAAAGCGCGTAACTCTTCTCTCAGCTTTCATCGATCCAACAAGTCCTCAAGTTTAGTGAATAAATGGAATGACGCGAAATATAAAATATTTTTTGAACAAAACAGATTTTTCCGAATTAACGAGACTAAGTTTTCAATTTTATGTGAAATTTAAGTTAAATTAGCAGAAATTAAATAACGCTATGATTGAACACCTAAATAGACCTCAAATATGTGGAAGTCAGAGCAAGTCATCAAAATGTCTTTTCGGGGAGTGTCGGCAATTCACATTTGGAAGTCGGGACAAACTACACAAAAAATGTTTATTAGGGGAATCTCGGCAACTGACTTGAGGAAATCACGGCAAAGTAAGTTCTTACATTTTCACCTCAATATGAGCGCGTTTTAGTGCAAAAAAATCTCTCATTAATTCGGACAATTCATTTATTCGAACTGAGCTTCCCCCAACTATTACGATTTAACGTGATTTTAATACAATTCAGTTCTGATTGACACTTCCCTTACAAACTGACAGTTTGTCTGTGTGTCAACTGACATTTAAGAAATGCGAAGAGCTGTGAAATTGGGCTTGTCATTTCATTGGATGTCTAAATAAACGTATCATTGTCGCAGTGTTGTGTTAATGGCGTCATTCCCCCGAGTTTCCACATGTCCATGAGGCTATGATGCAAAAGAAACGACCGAAAATTCCTCCCACAATACAACTATTCATTCCTACATTAAAAACATGGTTTTTAGAAATTAGCCACACCGACATCTGTCGTAAAAGTGTAGTAGTCACCGAAATAGATGAGAAAATAGAGTTCAAAGAACCATTACAGTGCCTGCCCGCCTGGATTTCTGTTTTCTTCCTCATTCTATCCCCGCTAAATAGAATGGGTGACTACTCCTCTTATATAATGTGTGTTTCAAGATCTTCTAAATCGGACCCTCACTGACATCGCAAGAATTATAGCTGTCATCATTGGGCGCTGGCAATCAAACTAAACATTCCTTCCAACACACACTGTCGCAGGTGTGACCACACTTCAGAAAAGGAAACATTAACGCATTTTCCGTGCAGCTGTCCAACGCTGGCTAGAGTCAGACAGCGAACACTAGGCAATCTCTTTTAGCAACTATTTAACTTTCTGAACGCAACCCGTTGGTTGTAAGAAAATATCAATAACCTACGAAACTACAAACTCAACAGAGCTGTGGTATCAAAACGGCCCATAGTACTAATTGGGTTCTCCTAGAACCGCCACAACACACACTCGGTAGGGACGGCATATTTTTACAACTCACACCAAGAAAACGCACGAGAACATTTTGTCTATCTGTCTCATTGGTGTGGGTTGAGAAAAGACAAAACTGTTGTCCTCGGTACATCCTTGTGAAGTTGTGGCTCAAAAACACAATTGTGCGTTTGCTCTGTCTTTCAATGCTAACAATTCAATGGCCATGCCCAAAATACTGCGTCGACCTACGTTAGTGAAAAATGAGCGAGAGGATCGTAAAAATAACGTAACACTGACAGTTCCTTCCTTGACAGCAACGTACGTTTTGCAATCAATTATGATTCTTGTAGATTATAAACATAACTCACGCAACGGATTCTATGTGCGTGGGCCTTAAAACGTAAGTCCATTGCACATCATTATCCAACATGTCGAAACGTATTTGACAGAAGGGTAGAAGTATAATAAGACTTGTCAAAACCGCCTTCTTTTTTTTTGTGACGTCCGTTTGTGGGTCTTTTTTTGACATTCGATAGCTGCGCCTCTTAAGCATGCCAATTTCAATTGCTTTGACAAAAAGGGAACATTTTAAAAATAAGTGAATGAAAATGTTGAGAGAATTAATTTCAGTTGGTGATTTTTATCCCGATCCTGTACCACTCCCAGAGCTTGTAAATCTCACTTTATTTTGCATGTTTTCTGTCCTTGCAATTATTGACCTCAAACAGCTACTTATCTACGATCAGATCCATTGTGCACAAAAAAAACTGAAGTAAATGACTCCAGTACAATGTTAAAACAACAAATGCAGCTGTGGACTCTGTCATGTCTCTTTTGGCAGTCGTTCACTCATACTGACAGATCATCACAAATATAAATAAAATAAATGATAATTAATCTTAACATGTTATTTTTTCGTTCACTGGATTGGTGTTGGCATTCACTCAAAGTCAAATCCAACACTCTTCTGATTAAGCTCATTAGGCATGGGGTTCACATGGTCTGCGGTTTTTCACCTCAACTGTCATAATAGAAAGTCTCTCAGTTCCGACTCTCAGACGCAGTCTCAGATGATTGGTACAGTGAGACTTCTCTAAAGCGGACAGCATGATTGTCCGTTGAGTTTGGGGTGTCTATTCAGAAATGATTGAAATGCACTTCCCACCGGAACCATTGCGAATTGTCCGTAAGGAGAGGTGTCCCTTATAGAGGGGTGTCCGTAAAGATTTGTTTCACTGTTTATCGTTATTCATTGGCTCATCTATGAGTGATGCGGAAGCTTATGATAATTGTCGTTTCAATCCCCTTAGTTCTCTTAGACGCTTTGGCAACACATGCTGTAGATTTGTGTCTTCAAGTGGGATCAATTACCACTGTGGTTTTATTTGCTAATTCTTGTAATTTCAGGGTGCCTTTGTCGTTTTGCGTCACTCACAAAAATGCAAGCGACAAAAACACTTTCTCATGAAATATGACTAAGAGTATACACACGATAGTCGTGCGAGTGACAAGTATCACATAAGGTGACTAGGAGAATACAAATATGTCCAAGTGACAACAAATTTGGGGTGACATGACTAAGAGAATAAGGAGGAATGTATTAAAGTTCGGGTCGTTGTTCTGTCTTCATTTGAACTTGTTTTGATTCCGAATGGCTGACCTAGATTGAATCCTGGGATTTCCTTTATAACTGTTGATTAATTGCAACTACTATGTAACCCTTGTGCCAACACCCACACACCCGGGTGTGTTGTTCATTTTCAAATTGATATATTTTGAGTTCTAGGTGTCGTATCGACTTGAGATTTTCAATATTCCAAAGAAAATAGAATTTCTCTTTTTGGGTCAAGATTTACCAGCAGGTTTTACGCGATTTACCTCTTCTATCGATAGCCAACACACCCGGGTGTGTGTAGACAAATGTATGTTATTTCATTACAAATGCACAGAATGATGTGAACCGAGCTGTTCACGTGTTTATTTGAAGCTAATCTTCAAAACTAGAATACAAGCGAGAGAGACCCAAACCAAATAACATCCCTTGTGATGGAATGTGCTGAGTTTGCAAAAATGCAGGAGGTAGGTCCGCTCATTCACGAGCAACGGATCTTTGGGTATTATGTTGCAATGTATCTCGGTCCGATAGTGTGTGTCCTACAGGCGAGTTAGGACACGAGTTAGAAGCCAGATATAACAATATGTTTGTTTGATTGCTTTTGGAAAAAATATAAAATATTACAGTTTATAAAAAAATTACTATTTGATCGTGGACATCAAGTTATCGGGCACATTGAGTTATATCCACTGCATGCTCAACACAAACTGGATTTTTGTATTCTTTGCAGACCTTTCGTGTTGGTCTGGGTCATAGGTACCAATTTCCTTTGTGCTTGGTTCTGCCAGAATTGTCACGTCCTTCTTGAGCCCTTAGTGGAACATTTTAAGCAGTCGGTGTTACTGGGTGGACCAACACACTTTCAATTCCACTACGTGATGGAACATTTCCTAGATTTATGCCATTGTTCACTGAACTGTTGTAGGAACAGCCTTCTTCCGGTTCCCAATATTGAAGAATTGCAGTGTAACATCAACGTAGACGTCAAATTATAGCTTGTAAAAGAGTTGTCACCATGATTTGTTTCTCTTTCTTCGAAATGTGCGATACGAGTACGGACTTTTCATTGACTGGAAAACACTGCAAGCAATTCTAACAGTATGTCCCCACTAGACGCGAAATTGCACAAAGTGTTCACACCACGATTGAAGAAATTTGGTTTGACACGTCGTCTCCACTGGACATGAACCATGCCCTGGTCATGAACATGATGTAAAAAATCCAGCGGATGAACAAAAATCCATGTCGAAACCAACATCTTCATTTTACGAGATGGCATAAGCTCTGTTCAAAAGTTGACGTTTTCCCATATGTGCACGATTTTGTTTGCATGGAGTGGTAAATATTGAGAGTAAAAGTAGAAGTGTCAGTGTGTAGTATCATTTTTGGGAATTTTTTTAGTCAGATCTACTTCGTTGATTGTTGATGTTGATGCCCTCGCAGCCAACGTTGAAGTGAAGCGACATGGCATATCTTGCCCACGAAAGCAAATATCACGGATGACTGTTCAGAATGTGGCTGTAATGTTGGGCACAAATATGTCCAGTGGAGACGGTGTGTTACGTCTATAGTGTGTGGACAATTTTAGCAAGAAAACGCAATCTGTCAGAATGCTAGTTAACTGGCATAATGGTGAGAAATCTGCTAGTTCTGTTTGTGATTACTCTACGAAAACTGGGATAATCTGTTATAATACACAAGTTCGTACGCAATTTCATTGAAGTTGAGGTCAATTTTGAAATTGGTTGTTGCCTGGGAAACTGCCCAATTTCGAGGGAAATTATTCAATTTCGTCTAGTGGGAACATACTTTACGACACAATTGACCGAAACAACCAACTCCTTCCGACGCCTGTGGACATTCAAAAACGTATGGCACACCCGGGTATGTTGTGTGTAGGTGTGTAATTTTTTGGCCGTTGACGCAAGGATTAAGCAATCAAATTTGGTCTCGACTGAGGATAGTGTGATATTGTATTTGAACTTAACCAACGTTTTTTCTTACGCTCAGCTCCCTGTGATTACAGTCATCGCTTAAGTCATTGGATCTAATATTTTATTGAGTCCAGTACAGCGTTTAGTCACAAGATGCCTTCTAAACTCACTAAACTTCACTGAAAGTCCAGCTCCAGAACTGGTTTTCTTGGCAAGAAATACCGAATTCCGCCTCAGTCAAATCCAGCACTGTCTCGTGAAAAATGACAGTCCGAAGTTATTAAGTCACTTATTACACATTCTGAATTTGTTCATAGATCCCAAATTTCATTCAAAATCACCCACTCCTGGCTGGACAAAGCACAGCCATTTGTTAAGAATGCCCACGCAGCAACATAGTATCCAGTCCCTTAAGTCTAGGTGCGTTAATATCGGTAGTAAAAGTGGGTTAGCAAGCACAGTGAACTGCTTAGTAACTCACCAGACGGAGTCAGCATTCTCCTTTCCTGAAACCGAGTCGGGAGTGTAACTAAATTTCTACATGAACCTTAGACTTGAAGCATACACGTGATCGTGTTTTTACAGCGTGACTGCAATGCTTTGCGTAGCAGAAAAGTACTCGAAGATGCAGATGTACGCCTTTCAGCTGCTCTCTGACCAGATGTGTTTTTATGGCAATGTGAATGATGCCGTGCAACACAAACTCACGTGAATTCACTCGAAGTCGTGACACGTTCTGATTTGGCGCTACAGTCCAAGGGGAACCTGGGTCTCAAGAAGTCTCTCTAACTACCGCGATCTCTGCCGGTCTTCAGATCGGTACTCCAAGTTGGTTGATACCCTTCTTCAACTGAGAGCGCCACCATAGACACGTTCGTCCTCTACTGTGTTGCCCCACAAGCTCGAAGTGGAAGGGACTGAGTGGTCCATGCGTTGTTCTCTACCTGCCAGCATACAGTAGACAAAAACAAACATTTTGTTTTTATCTGACTGGAGCCCTCAGACTCAAAACCTGGTAAATTGTACTGCCTGGCAGAAACCTACTTTTGCTGTTCTTTCTTCCGAAGGAAGACCAGCAGGCGCTACTGCGATGGGGAACCTACATCATCCGCTCCCACCACATCAGCACCGAAAACCTGCCACCTGATCCGAGCAAAGGCGGGACACAGGAAATGCTCTGCAATGTCGTCGACTGCTCCACATACGTCGCAGAGGGTTTCGTCTCTTAGGCCGAGCGCACTTAGATGTTTGGCGAGTCTTGTCTTGTCTGTCAGGAGATAACAAGAATATCGCGAATTTCAGCATGCGCTTGGTCTGTCTGCTTCCTGGAGAGTCATGGCACTTCCGGTTCTGTTCTCGAGCAGCCCAACCATTGATAGGGCTTCCATCGGGGCGCAGGCAGACCCAATGCAGGCGCAGGTCTTAAGAATTTCACCTCTGATCGTTAGCTAGCAAGTTTATCAGCGGCCTCATTTTCAGGGATCCCGTGCCGACCCAAGTCTCAGTGAATTAACTGCCGATCAAATTCAGGGAGACTTGCATTCCTGAACTATCCTGCAAGTGGCTAAGGGGTTGCGCAAGGCCTTAAGTGCATCTTGGCTGTCACCACAGACAAAATGCTTATCCCGTAATATACAGCACAAAATAGGTGCTCTTACAGCTAGTAATGCCCCTTGTCTTAGTGCCTACAGCAGTCACTTGTGTTGGGAGTGCTATTGTTCTCTCACGAGTAGACGAGATCCTACTGTTTATGCTTAAGATGCCTTTTCTGGACAAACAGGCCATGTATGCTTTGAGCATTGTCAGTAACTCGAGAGAGACGGGTGCGACGCGAATCGTCAAATTGTTTCGTTGTTTCGGAATCAGCCGCATTTGAATCCCTTTCTTCTATTCCCACGATGGCCCACTTCCATTTCACGTGAAAACCGTGTGTCCCGTGGCTTTCTTAGTACTCTACAGATGATGGCCACAATTACAGAATAATAATCTAATATTGTTTTCTTAAATAATTTCAGCAAGGTGACTTGGACCGGCAACGTTTACTTGGTGACCGGCAGAGAAGCGGTGTCTACGAGAGCGTAATAGAGGATGGCCTTGAAGGCCTGGAGCATCAAGAAAGGTAAGTCGATACTGTTTGCTTCCTCTCAAAGTCATCAGACGGTGACCAGAAACAATTTGATACAGCTGCCAGATGTGCACAGAGTATTGCTTGAAAAATATTGTCTTGGGAGTATGGGGTTTTTTGCTTTCCTTTTTGCTGTTACTAGCTAACTAGGTACTAATTGGTCACTCAACGTGTTAAACGTTGTGTGTGCTGTAATCAATTTGTAATTAGAGTCAACGTCCTTGAGTGCGTTTTCTAGTCGAGGAGAACAAAGGTGGGGTTGGGGGGTGGCTGAGTGTATTCTGGTTTTCTACTCAGGCCCACGTGCCTGAGTTAATGCTACCTCCCACTCCACTGAGCATCCAATAGATTCTGCAACCAGTCGTCATGACGCCCTGCCCAGTCGTGTCCAGGACTTGGCATTTATGCTGTGAGAATCTTGTCTTCCCATAGTCCACCAAGCTCATATTCGAAGACCCTCCCAAGCCAAGCAATTGTGTGGCAATACGCTTGATGTGTGCGCCTGTGTGTGGCCTATCCAATGAAGTCGACGACGTTCGCCTTCTACACTTCGTGGATCTGTGTGCGTGCAATTTTGTCCGAGAATGTTTCTTCAACGGAAGAAGCAAACATAAAAATGTAGGTTTTATTTGTCAACAAGGACATCGCAATCAACGCTTTTTGAGTTCATAAGTCAATGCCATACGCTTCTTAAAGATTATTGCATGCAAAAGTTTGACAAGAGTCCAATTTCGAGTACACCCACTGTTATCTCGCTAATAACACGTGTAATGTTGTCTTGCTGCAGTTGACGAAGGCTTATCGTGATTGCACGTGTAACGTTGTTTTCCAGGGCTCGTGCCCATAAAAGCCATCTAAAGACGACTAGCCGGCCAATTCAGCGGTCGTAATCGCGCGATAAATTGCTCACCCTCCTGATCTCTTAATTGGTCATGGATTCGCGTGCTGTCGTATGTCGACAAAATTCAGCTCGTACACTTGTCGCGGAGATAAAGTTAGGCATCATTCCCTATTCGGTGACAGAGTCATTAAATGCAAGTAGGAACTACGGCCAAACCCTCAGCAGATTCATTTTCAGACCGACCCTAATGTGCCGAGTCCCACTTTGGTGGACAGCACTAAATAAAACGGTGAACTGTAAGACATTCAGCTGAGTGCAAGTTCTGGCTTGCATGTGTGTCTGCCTGATGCACTGTCTACTTTACCGATTCGGCGCAGCCAGCACGGCCCTAAGACTCTCGGACTGTGGTCCGAACTCACCATCGGTCAACTATTCTCACTAAAAAATGCAACTTCCTTCCCAACGGCACCGATCGACCAGTACCCAAAGCAATCTCTACCAGCATTTTCTCCAGATCGGAGTGGATGTCCGACAGTCAAATGGTGGGCGTTCCCCTGCGGCCATTCACAGACCGATCGAAGACGGACGATGGGGTGGAGGGAGGAGTCTCTTTCAAAGACCTCTTGCGCCCCTCTTGAGACTCCCTGACCAGTGTTGCGTTTATCAGGCAGAAATCATTGCAATAAGAGAGGCACTGTCCTGGCTAGGGATATCACTATCTGTCCAGACGCCGCAATTAAGTCCTTGGATCATGTCATTTTCAATTCACAAACATCACCTGCCGGCTGCCTCTTACCGAGATGGCTGAGCTTAATATTCATCTCGTGTGGGGGCCGGGACGCTGTAGCATAAGAGGCAGCCGAAGAACTCACTAGGTGTGGTACAACCTCTTCTCTCACACCAGAGCGAGGTCCACAGCCTACGCCAATCGCTGCAGCCTACCAACTTATTAAGATTCTCACAATTGAAACAACCACCAACAAATGGCTAGAGGGCATGACCAGGTCTTAAGCAAACGAAACATGGCCAGCCCCCAATCCCAAACGGTCACTCTGCCTGCTCCGACTAAGCACACATACACTCAGGACAGTACTCTCATTGGAATCATAACCGTGCACTACGCAATTGGCATACTCGCCTGCATGAGGGGTGTAACATGCAATGATTCTTGCAGAAGCTGCATGGACGAAGAGGAAGTGCCGACTGCGAACGGCCAACTTGAATTGCTTTTTCAGTTACACTCAGGACTCGAAAGAGGTGGGGCCGTGAAAATTATTTGGTCGTACAGAGTATCGAACCTGGACAACGTGGTCGACGCACCAACCCACACCGCCACGGCCGCCATGCCTGGAGACCTAATATTCCAACGGCCTTAGTGAACTGAATATTGTCAATATAAGCCAGCTAAAGGAACAAGCCATTCCGCGTGGTATCACAATAGGCCTACATTGGTGTGTCGCTATTATCTACTCCACCTAGCCCAGCAAAACAATCCAAACTGCTGCGAATGGCGACGCATGTACAAATCACTGGACATATATCACAACCACAATCTGAACAGCCATCCGCGCTCTTTTATTTTGTGGGCCAGATATGCCATGTCGCTTCACTTCAACGTTGGCTGCGAGGGCATCGACATCAAGAAGAGGGCAATCAACGAAGAAAAAATAATGTCAAAAATGAAACATTTCCTCTCAATATTTACCACTCCATTCAAGCAAAATCGTGCACACACAGGAAAACGTCAAATCTCATGCCCAACTTTTGATCAGAGCTCATGCCATGTCGTAAAGTCCAGATTCGCCGAAACGATGTGGGTTTGGACATGGATTTTTGTGTCTCCACTAGATTGTTTTCACATCAGGTTCATGAACAGGGCATGGTTCATGTCCAGTGGAGACGACGTGTAACACAGTTGAGCGTATTGGGACCGGGAGTGGTTCGACATCGACAATCAAATTTCATCGAACACATAAACGAGTCGAATAAAGATCAGGTGTCTAGTCGGTCGTCAAATGTCCAGTGTCATACCTCCCAAGTGTGGCTAACGACGCGCAATCCCCCAAATGACAAGAAGAACACGATTGATCTCGGATATTGCCTACCCTGGCGTGCTAGGGCCCCATTTGGAGCCAGGTCTGAATTGTGGCAGTATGCGAGCGTCTGGTGGCCGGTCTGTCCTGCTCGGCAGCCAGTCGGGCCTAGCCCGAAGGAACTATGAGCGACCTAGCAGTGGCCTCGCGAGCCATTGGGGGTGGAGGACGTCACGCCTTGCACAAACCAGTGCGTAAGGGGAGCAAAAGGCAACGGACAACGGCATCGAATTAATTGATAATTCACGAATAAAGTTCACAATGTTCACGTCGACGCTAGGAACATACAAGTACGTACGTATGCATGCGTTAAAGTGGACCGCTGACTCAGGAAGACTCCGTTAGTGTTGATTTTCTCCTTTTAAGGCTTACTTTGGATAATTGACTTTGCGGCTGTTCGGCCTACGGATAGCTGACGTCCGATGTTGCGTTCGAAAGACTGACGTTTCGGTTAATCGGGGTAAACGATGCAGAACTACTATTTTACTCCGTCCGCACAGTACTACACAGGAAGGAAGGACGAGAAGGCTTGATTGATGCCATCGTATCGTGAAATTGGTGTGAAATGGTCATCATTCCTTGACCGGCCTGCTCAGTACGTCCATTATGCCGACCATACAACGGTCGAAGCAATTATGTGCGGACGTAAGTCTATCCACGACGAAATGGCAATGCCAACTGACGCACGTGAAAAATCACGTGTCACCTGTCAAAAATAGGTCACTGAAAAACCAAACAGCCTTTCTAAGCAGGATTTATGCAATCGAAAGGAAATTCCATGGAGAGTGCCCTGTTGGCACAGTTCGTTCCATTCTTAGCTTGCAGATGAGTCCATGGTGCTGACTACCAGCACGGCATGTGTGCTGCTGAGTCAAGAATAGGTAGAAGCTCTCCTTGTCGAAGCGAGATTTTATGTTTTTTTTGAGAAACCCGTTCGCCAAGGGAATGCTTGCTTTTCTTCCGATTAGAGCGTAGATGGTCTTATTCGATGGTTTGTGGCTTGCATTCCGCAATGTGTGTCACCAGGGAACAATGTGTGCTTGTCAGATAGAATTTATGATGATGGCCGTCTTGTCACAAAGATTCATGACTAACCGCCCAAAAATATACGCAATCAACCGGAAAGGCTTACCAAAGAATTACGACCTAAGCTGAAATTCAAGGAGCAACGCAAGCAGTTACCTTGTCGCCAGCTTATCCGGTGGTGTCGTGTCCTCAAGTTGAATTAAAACCATGACAAACCCCATCGACTGATGAACACCACCCCTTGGTGACGTTCGATTGCGTGGTGGAGTGTCGTAATTCCTTGCGTGCACTGTCGCCCGAGTGCGTCATGGTTGAGGGATGAAATAACTATGACGTCGCGAAGTTTACTGTGTTCACCATCAGAGGCGCGTCATTCCGACTGACGGCTGAAGGTTGCTATATTTAGGTAGCATGCGTCGCAGTAGCCAGGATTTATCGTGTCCTCGAATGATTAGATTATGTACGTTCGGGCTATTAGCATGTGAGGCTTGTGCAAATGGAATTTAGATGAAAAAATACGAGGAGCTCAAGATAAGTGGGATGTCAAATATTTCTCAAGACCAGCAAGCCAGATAACACTGCAGGGAATACATGTTTTATTTTGGGGCTACGCTACGATAAGAATTTATTTGTACTAATTCAAAAAAAAAAAAACTTGATTGCTTGTCACATTGGAGGACACCGAACTTTGTGCCATTGTCATTTTGCCTCCTCCTGTAGTCGGGAGTGCCGATTCCAAGAAGGGACACATCCACATTCGTTCTCGTACAGCCGCACGAGGGCTAAGAGATCTCTCTGGCCCGGATGCTCTTCCCGCAGTAGTGTTTTTCTTCGCTAAAGGCTTAGTAAAAGGTCTCACCTACTCAAAGGTGGAAAGCGGCATTTGTCCAGCCCGTCCCCAAAAAGGACGAATATGCGCCACGCTCCTCGTGCCAAGACATAGCTCAAACGTCCCTTCTTTCTAAGGCAATGGAAACGCTGGTAAATCGGCAGCTCCTTAATGGTTGGCAGTCGGGTTTCCGTACCGTTTGATAGGACATCTCACCGGAAAGTTTAACCAATCTTTGCATAATACAGGCGAAAGCAAGATTTTTACGCCTGATATTTGTGCCTTACAGAAGTTTGTCTCCAAGCTCCTTTGGCGAAAATGAGTACCATCGGCACTCATCGATGAATCTTTTCTTCTGTCGATTAGAAACTTCCCTTCGAACCAAGTTGTCTTGGATAGGTTCACATTTTGATGGGGTTCCCCAAGGCTCTGTTCTGTCTCCGGCACTTTTTCGCATTTTTATAGATGATCTCCTGGCTGCTACGTCTAATGCGGCGTATGTTAAGCACATGGAATTCCGATCGTTATACAGCAAAATTAACTGGGGTAAGAACAATTGGGTGGAATTCAATGCTATCAGAGCTCCCTTTCTCAATCTATACCTTTGGTCCGTTTTATGCCTTAAACGCAAGCGTTTATGCCATGGCGTGGGGGCGAGGAAATGTTGGGAAATGCCATGAAGCCCTTGAAATCACGCAATATCACTGTATCTGCAAGGTGTTAGTTTTGAAATAGTTCGATAACAATTATAATAATAATGTGGGTGGTGCTACAGCCCGTAAAGGGCCAGGGACTAGCTTCTCAGCAACCACTCGTGTTGTGCGTGCTATTGATCTCCCACGAGTGGAAGGGACCTCTAGTCTCTAGCCGACTCCAAGCGGCTCCATACTCTTTGATCACTGTCAGAGAGGAGGGGCTGCGAAAAGAATTTTGCTCGTACCGGGAATCGAACCTGGGCTGCGTAGGCTCTAGTGCGTAGGGGTCGATGCACCAACCCACAACGGACTGCTAAGGCCTGCTTACAACCCCAAGCTAAATGAGGCCAATGTTTCAACTGTTCAGAAATAACACAAACATTGGACATATGTTGTTGTTGCAACAACAGAGTCCCGTGAGCCATAAAATGAGCGGTGTTGAGAAGTTTGTTACGTTCACTTCCTTACCGCTGTTTACAGAAATCCGATCTGTCTTGTCTTTAACTCCAAAGAACTCTTTGGAGCTTAAACAAATTTTAATCTAGGTCGGAAGGACGACCTTGCAGCATATAGGGTCCATTGTGCCCTTAATAGGGGACGTTTACTACAGTGAGACCTTAATTTTTCCTTAAACAACCTAGATTCCGGTTAGATAGGAGATACAACACCGCCTCCAGCTCTACGAAGAGGTATCTTCCTGGAAACTGCCTTCCTTGCTTTTCTAGTGCTGCGCGTTCCTAGAGCTCTTCCTCGTATCTGCAGAGTCTGCTTGCTTAACTTACTTTGCTCCTCAAAACAAAGCAATCGATTGAACCGACTGAGGTCAACGCAGGGAGCTCTGGCGCGACTGCTTTTGCCTCTGTGATTACCGGAGTAAACGCCGATGAACGATAATTCATAAATCGATTGCACAATTGTGTGCGATGGGTGGAGCCTCCGCGGCCATTAACTGATTTTCTGACGCTATCCTGTTTTCAGAGGAAACCCCCTCGAGGGAATCAGAGATGGTAATTGGTTGCTTTTCGTTCGCGTTCGAAGGACGACTGGGGGTGTGTCGAGAGACAACTAAACAAACGACTCACACGAGTTTGTTGAATGAATCGAAATGTGTTCATAATTGGAAAAGCGAACACAATTGCTTGGACAAGGTCAAGGTTATGCGATCGATCTGCTAAGCCTGCGTGAGTGGGCCGTCGATGCGCCTATAATTTGGATAATTTTATAAGGTTTTACGGTTATGCGTGACAAACATCGATGTCGTAAAACGCTTTGATGGTCGATCTGAGATGCACTTCAAAAATGGGAAATTGCATGGCGCATGATATTTTAACGAAAATACATCACTTTGAGCGTTTAAAGGTTCGTAAATTGCTACAAACATGACACCCATTGTCGAGCAGCTGTTCGGGTCTTTAGCGGCTCATTCACAGTCCACTTGTTGACGGAGTCTGGTCACACACGCCACACATGTCATTAGACATGAGTTCTTCATTGGACGACGACGATGGAAGAAAGTGCATGTACTGAGAGCAGCAGACTGGGCCTATGTCCAATCATAATCTTGTCCAAAGCAATGGTACATTACAGTCAAAAATACGTTATTGCCGCTTTACACTATCAATTATCGTGTCTTTTCAGCGATCGTTTAGCACTCCGGCCGCTTTACAGCAGAAAGTCCGCTGATCGTTTTCTACGCAGCACACCAACTTTCATTTACGCAGCAGCACCTCGAGTCACTCTCAATGCCATTCATAGCTTCTCAAACTTGCCCATTTGACGTCGGCATAGAACTGTAGGTCCTCCCCTCTTCACAATTGCAAACGTGGTTCTCATAGACGGCGCTGGGGAACCTTAGCTTTAGCCAACTGACGTCCGGCGGTTCCTCGTCAACTGGATCAGTTCAGAGGTTCAGGTTGGCGTTGGAAGTGTCTCTCGCTGATGTACACAATCATTTTGATTTTCCACGGACACAGTGATGGCTGTTCGGAGGTTCTGGTTGGCGTTGTTGACCTCTTTGAAGTGCCTCTCGCTTATGTACACAATCATCTTGTTTTTCCACGGAGACAGTGATGGCTGTTTGTTTCTGTTGTTCCTCGGCCGCCTGTGTTGCATGATTCAGGATCACAAGCAAAGAAGAATTCCCTCTTCATTTGATGGCACTGCAGTCCGGGATAAGCCTGCGTTCCAACCACCAAGCCTCTCCAGCTGGCACGATATGGAGCCAGCCGCCTACAATAATAGACCACCATTTGACTGAGCCGTGTGAAACAACGCCGAATTTCCATGTTCGGTCTTATTTCACTTTCATGCCGAATTTTGGAACTCGGCGTTATTTCACGACACCGCTGAGATTCTTCCACACGTGTGTACGCCATCGTTTTCGTGGACATCCTCTATTGCGTTGTGCCACTGACTATCCTGTTCCCTGTCAGAGCCATCATACGTCCTTGAATTTTTCTGTTCTGTATCTGCATTACCCTCTCGTACTCCTCCTCCTCATGCAGTGCTTCGCATCAAAATTCGGCCAACAAATCAATGACTGCGCAGTTGACTCAGTCATGTTCTTGTCTTGGCAAATTGGTGAAGCTCCCCAAACAAACAGAATCACCGGGTCTCCCTTGCAATTCACGGATGACCTTACAATCAGCAACTGGGTTAACATACAGACATGCAATCAGATCATCGTTGGCAATCCAAGCAGCAAATGAATTGCATGCGAGTTTGAAAGTACAAGCAATTGCTTATCTATTGGCCCAAACGACTCTAAGCACCACGCCTGAGGACATGCACATATCTGCGAATGGATGAGTGTGCCATGCAATCGAGTCAAGGATTCAAAGTCATCCAAAGGAGTCAATCCGAGTTTGTTGGCGTAGATTATAAATGTGACAAGTGTGCAAATGGATGGAGGACGATTTTACATTTACCGACCTGATTCCTTTGAGTATCATCCTTGGCAGACTACGAGTATTTTTCCACAAAAGACTGCTGCCCCTGAAGTGGTTGTCAATCGCCTTTGCGAGGAGGCTTGGCTATTGATTTGCTTTCAGGGTGAAATTGTAGTTGTGTGGTATTGTATTGTCGTGTGTGCGTTTTCAGGGGAACTTACCGTGCACTTTACATGATCTTATTCCGATTCCAAAACCGCCACAGTGAGTGTACCCACTTGGTGGAATTTTGAATCACTGTTCTCGCCTGTGAACACGCTCCATCTATCCGACCTACTAAGACACGGCTTGGGGCTTGGGATTTCTCAAGGCGCCACTGCTGTCGCCTGGGCACAGAACAGAGTCTGCCTGTTGACACAAGGCCGGGCTATCAGACAAATAAGACCATTTTGTGTTTGTGTCGTTTCAATGCCACCGGAGGTCGTCGACTTCACGTGTACATGCAGCAATGCCGAGTTTTTCGTTTGAGACATCCCATCAGACCTTTTTATAATTGCTGTGATTACCAGCTTGATTTATCCAGAACTCCTAGACGGGTTTCAACTGGAGACGTCTCTGAATATTAATTACAAAATGGGGCTATTCACCTTCTGTAGCCTGTTTCACTGCCAATCGACTGCAAGGAGCAGAGCACGCCCGCGTTTAAAGCACAAGAGTTGAGAATGACATTAACCAACAAGTGAGAGACTGGTCACAGCAGAGCCTTGTGGTTAACTCACCGAAAAGCGGAACCAACCTTTGCACAGGCGAAAGCAAGATCGTTGCGCTTAACGTTTCTAATTCATTTGAAAGAGTTCGGACAGAGTTCTCTTGTCGAAAATGGTATTGATGAATATCTTCTTCTATGGATTAGAAGTTGTCTTTCGAACCAGTTGTTGTGGATGAGTTCAAGTCGGATATCCGCGAAATAAATGCTGGTGTTCCCCAGGGTTGGGTTCTGTCTCCGGCACTGTTTCTCATTTTTACAAATGATCTCTTGTCTGCTACTGCTGATCAAATCCATTCCTTCGGTGAAGACAGCACCCTCAGATTTTCATCAGACTCACGACCCCTTACTTCGGCCGTATAATTGGAACGGTAGCGTATGTTTAGCACATTGAATTCCGACATTGACAGCATAACTGGGGAAAGAACAAAAGAGTGGAATTTAATGCAAATCAAAATCAAAGCTGTCTGTTGGCACTGTCAGCCATTAGCTATGAATGGCGTCGGTGTCGATGAAACCGGAAAACTTTTCTTGGTATGTGCATCAACACAAGACTTAGTTGGAACGATCACATATTTGAGGTCGCCAAAAATGCTGCGAAATGTTTAGGCTTCTTTAATCGATGCAAGAAATGCTTCACGTCGCCTATTGACATGTTAGCTAAAAAAAGGCTGCAGTAGGCTTCAGTTAGTATTTCGTGATAGTCGCTTGGACTTCTTCTTCTGATGGAATTCAAAAGCGGAACATGGCCTCAAACAGCACGCCTCGACGACCATTGAAGCTTGAATCACGTCGAAGTTGCAGCTTTGTTGCTGTGGGAGATATTCCCGCTGTAAAATTTAGTGTTGTGACTGTCAACGTTTCTCTCACCGAAGGGCTTAACTATCGAGTTTAACAATTAAGGGACAGCGACCAAAATGGAGATCTCCACGCTTGGCAAAAAAACGCTAAGAAAATCAAAGAAATCTCGGAAATCCAGGAGGGATTGAAGCCATGTTTTGCCGCTTTATATTCGGCTTGCGATTGAATGAATACGACGTCGACGGCAAGTGTATGCGATCACAGAGATGAGAATTAAAAAAACGTTCCCACGGCGCTCGTGGTTTCATGGAACTCTTTGTGAGTCACAATTTGTTGTGCTGCGACATAAACATGTGTGATTTTCCTTGACATCAACGAAGTCCATGCACGTACCACCACGAAACCAATAAAAACGTTTGAAAAAAAAAAAACAATAACACGTGTAACGATGTCTTCTAAGGCAGCAATTGATCTGAGATTTCATTTGATGTATAACCAATTCACCGTCTGTCGGCTAGAGACGAACAGCTTGGTAAAATCATTTCTCAATTGATCCGTCGGTTCTGTGTGGCATGTGGCGCCATCTTGCTGGGAGCACATATCGACCAGGTTCAAATCTTGGGTTTTGGCCAAACGATATTTGAAATCATTTAACGATAGCGGCCAACATTGAGTGTAAGGTAGTCGTCAGGGGTCGTCTTTGAAAAATGCGGCCTTATGATGCCGCGGGACAATCAACGGCATCAAAGAGTGAATTTTTTCCGGATGCATTGGCAGCTCTTGTATTTCCCGGGGCCAAACACGACAGTCTTCCTCACTTGCACACCCAGTCAACGAGCAATGAATGGCGATCGTAAAATTGTCGAAGTTTCAGAAATAGTACGGAAACATTGTGCTGGTGCAAGTTCTTCCATGATGGAAAAGGCACGCGTCATTCGTGCGTGAGTCATACTGAAAATCGATATCACCCATCGCTTAAAGAGAGCATGGCGAAGTCAATTATCGGAATACACGGAAGTTATTCTGAAGCCACAAGGATGTGGGCTGGCCTATTTTTGGCTTTTTTAAGAAGCTGGTGGTGATCGTAAGATCACTTATTTTTGGCATTTTTAAGAACCTGCAGGTGGCCGGCAGATGGAAAACAGAATTCAGGTCAGCTGGTAAAGCCGGAATTCTTATTTTTGGTCATGCGGATTTTCAGAGTTCTTTCAACTCCTGCATGAACAATCGTCATACTCGGCCATCCCTTCCAAAGTCGATAGCAATTATTTGTGTTTCTTTTGTTCCAAGGTCCACACACAATCTACACAATTTTCGATTCTCCGGTTGGACACGACGAAGCTTCAACTCCCAACTCAACACGGTACACAAACTTCGCATCCTCGCCAGAGACAAAGGAGGGTAAAAATAAAACCTCGTTCAAGGATCGTTGCCCTTCTCATCTCACTCGAGAGATCACTTTACGGCAGTAAATTTCGAAGAAATGTAGGGATCACAAAGTTCATTTTAAAATAGCTCCGATCGCTTATCCTTATCGACGCAACCCCCTTTTGTGCCCAACTTCAGGTTGAAAGAAGAAGCTAAATGCGAGGATTTTAACCTGCCTCCGGAGTGCACGGAAACTCGTTTCACAGACTGTACCGCCGACGAGAACACAACAAAGACACAACAAGACCAACAAAAGCACACCCTTTCATTCACACGCCGCGCCTGCACATTGAGTGCGTTGTGTGATCGTGAGTTGTTGTACCAGCTGCTTACTGAGCATTTGTCAGTTCGTCTATTCTGCAAACACTTTCCCCCGTCTCTGTCAATTACTTCAACGTCCATACCCAATTCGATTGGCATTAATGATGTGATATTTTGTTTAGATTTCATCACATCGCAAATACGGGTTCGTTGGCATCTCTCTCCGAAATCAGGTTACACCGAGTGTTGCCCTAAAACTCATCCAATTAGTGAGGTCGCAGTGCGACAACAAAGGCCGGGCGTTCGAATGAAAGCGAACGTATCGGGGTTACAATTTTATGAGTTGACAGCTGTTTGTCGCGAATATAGTATGTATGCTTTGCACTGGAGCCAAAGCAATGCCATAAATTAAAATTATAATTTATTGCAGCTACGTGGTGTTTGGATTTGCGTCTTACTGCCCGATTTATTTGTGCAGACTCGTCCATCGTTCCCCCAGAAAATTATGCATTTTTTTGCCAGCACATTTGCATTTACGTAAATCTGTGTGTGGCGCCCAACTCGCGTCGAAGAGCCAGTGAATACGTTCGAAAGCAACTATTTTTGGATTTTTCTACGTCTTAGAGGTTGCCTGACGTTGATGGGATGAATTAAGTAGAACTCGAATCTGATCAGTGGAAATCATTTGTTTATCATGTGCCAATGGGGAAGGCGCTGTCAGGCGTTAAGATGGTGTAAACACAGCGCACACCCACGAAGATCAAAGTTTGAATGTGGCGAATAACAAAGCCATCGTTTTGGCGACCTTGCGGCGAGTAATGCTCGGATTCAGGCTGCTGTCCATGGGCAAGTTCTATGCCACGTTAAGAGTCACCAAAACCCACAGAGTCTTCGGGGAATCATTTGCTGGCCGTTTTTCGCGGTATCATTTTGACAACACTTGCGAACTGCGTTGAGGGAGCAGTACATCGGCTGAGCAATTTGATTACGGCACCTAGGCAGGTAGGTTGGAGTAGCTGAGGACTAGGTGGTCTTTCTTCTACTTCAACTGGAGCTACAGTTCGATGTCTCAGCGGATGGCTTGCATTTGCATCAGCGGAGCATTGCGAATTATCCCCTCCCTAGCCTTAAATACACTCCTCAACCGTCCGCCGATGGATCTCTTCGGCAGGCACATCGCTGTCAGCACGGCGATAAGATTGAAATCGCTGCGAATGTGGAAGGCGCTCAGCTCCGGACACTCTACCATCCACGATAAGTTTCGGTCCCTACCAGGAAACACCGACCTCACGATAAATAAGCTCATCTCCGAGAAAAACTTCTCAACCAGCATAACCGCCAGATCTTGCTCGACGTCTGAATATCACTCGCTGGACGGTCGTCTGTGAATTTTCACTGATGGATCGAAGATGGGCGATGGAGTGGGTGTGGGAGTCTACTCTTAGGTTCTGAATTTTCAACTGTCACTCTGACTACCCGATGGCGTAGTAGCGTCTTTCAGGCAGAGCCGATAGAAGCTCTGTCATTGCTGAAAACAATGTAATTTTAGGTACAGATTTTGTCATCTGTTCAGAGAACCAGGCAGCGATCAGATCTCTGAGTGCAGTCAGATTTAACTCTGTGAACAAGATGGCCAAGTATTTTAGCATCCAGCTAACTCCAGACATCCCAGACTAACTCGCTAAAAATGGCACCACCTCAACACTCGTTCCGGACGGGGAACTGCCATCCATGCCTATCGCATCCAAGCTTGAAACTTTTACTCACACCGAACGTAGATGGTCTTTCGGCACTGGATGCCTCATCACAAAGCAACTATGGCCTACCACCGATCCAAAACGCTCACGCGACCTGACCAGAATGAGTAGACCGAATCTTAGAACTCTCATCGGCGGTTTATGCGGGCAATGTGCCACGCGAACTCATGCGAATTGCCATTCGAAGTTGAAGGGATGAAGAGCAAGAAGAAACCAATTCACTGCTTCTTTGCAATCGCAATGCCCTCTCATCTCGTAGATTCAGCCACGTGGACGCCCTATATTTCTACGACTTGACAAACCTCAGCAGTGTTAGCATCAGTCAAATCTATTAGATCTTGTGGTAATAAAACGGGCTACTTTTGGCCTCAGTGTGGCTACCCTTAAGGTAGTCAGCCACTCGAACTTAACCCAACCTACAGTTTGATTTTACAACTGCCACCAATTTTACACGCCAAGTTGCTTCAGTTCCTTCTCCACTCGTGTGCATCATCGGTTTCGTTGGCGTCTCTATTGCGCTGTCCCACTGGCCTAGATGGTCAAGTTGGATAATTTTGGTGTGATCCAAACTAACTACTGGCGGGCCATTCGAACTGAGAATAATATCTAACAAGCCGTGGTAGCAGTGATTGCTTATGATGAACCTGCATGTCCTCTCCATGAAGACACAAGTTATTCCGAGACTGGTACCTTACGACACTCGAAGGGAGTGGCCTCCTTGAATGATGCATGCCCGATTCAGGCTAGGCAGGCTTTTTGAGGAAGGTGATTCCTGGGGTTCCTCCAGTCAGTGTGGGGGTTCCTCCTGCTCTACTGCGAGTCGTTATCAATCCACTGTCATCCAGTCCCGCAAAAGCAATCAAGTATCCGAAAAATATTATCCCAACTGAGTCACCAAAATATCGTAAGATTCAATCTCGTCTGTGTGTCTCTCAAGTGTGTACAGGATTATGTGTCCTTCTGCCTCTCATTATTTTCCGCAAATTGCGAAAAAAACATCCAAACAAAATCCAACTAGTCACACTCAGCAGGCGGCACATGACGACATCACGAACTGTAAGTCTTCAGCAACAAAGAAAGTCACCATCCACCCGAAGTCACGTACGCCTCTGGAAATCATTTTCTTTCTCTAATGCAAAGTTTCAATGAGTCGCACACCAGCGCACTGTGCATCAGCATTTTCTGCATTTCACCCTCCAATCAAGGGATCGACGCCTACCCCCACAGACACATGTTTCATTTGCATTTCCTTCGTCAGTGCGTCACAGCCGCCCACATATTCACGCTCAATTCATTTGTTTTTCGTTCAAATGTTCACGAAGCGTAGTGGCAACCTTGAAGATTGTGATTAATACGGTGAATGCATATCAATTCGATTGACACTTGGTCGACCTCAAACGTGCCACCCTCGGCTTCATTCATTCATTTTCACCCGCCGAGTGGTCGCTGTTGTGTGAGCCATCACTGAGGATAAGGGAAATAATACAATTGAAAGTACTCAGTTGCACTTGACTGCAATCGCAGTTCATTGCGCGCTCGGTGGCGTATGTGGAATATTTCATTACCGGGGTGGTCTTCTGTGCACAGGCGGGTCGGTGTTGCGAGGAAAGCAACATTGGCAATGGTATTTTTTCAAGGAGTTCAACGTTGAATTTTTATTTGATTTGTTTTCACTGGACAACGATTCAGTGGTTAGCTGATATGCCTCGGGAGTGGAAGGATCCGCGGTTTCATGCTGAAGACTGAGAAGCTTCTTCGTAACAGGTGGCCTCTGTGAGCATTGTCAGGCTCGAGAGAGAGGTTGAGCCGTTAATCGAGTCGATGCACACACTTACGACACCACTGGGCCACATTGTTGAGCTCAACAGAACGTAGGACGCTGCTGAGTATTTGGGGTTCTTTCTGCAATCAGCAACCAAGCTCGGCCACCATTTCTCGAGAGAATTGAAGTTGTCACTGACTTCATTCTATCGTTGTTCCTGGTTGGAGAAGACTATTCAACCACGATCTGTACGGGTTGTGTAGCGAAATGCGTCAAACTAGGCGTCTACGGATCAAACGTCTGAGATGGCTGGAACATGAAGAAGGCATAGGGAACACTGCCCGGATAATCTTCGACTGCACACCAGTGGGGAAACGCAATGACGCACAAGTGAACCATGAAGAACGCATAGACAACACTGCTCCAGCTCGGATATTCTTCGACTCCACACCAGTGGGGTACTCCAATCTGTGAGGAGACGAAGGACCTCAATCAACTTGGCGTGCGGAATTGGAAGCGTCTGGCTAAAGATCTTGGCAGCTGGAGACGCTTGTTGAATTTATATTTGATCTGTTTTCACTGGACAACGATTCAGTTGTAAGCTGATGTGTGGAAGGATCCGCTGAGGTGCACGACGGACTGTAGCGCCAGTAAAAGAGGACTCTCATTAACAATTGCTATTCACTCCATTATCACGCGTTTCCTCTGCTGTCGCTTTGAATGTGCCAGTCTGTCCAGTAAAACAAGAACTCCTTCACAGAAGTTGTGATCTGTGAACTCCTTTTGTCATGGAAACTTTCGTCACAAGTCGCCTCTGGAAAGTGCCTGACACACCTCCTTTTGCGCAAAACTATGGGCTGAGAAAAATCCCGCAAAACCGCCGTTCCGTCCTCGTCCGTTCATGGATACCAAGAATGTTATAACATATCCGCTGAATCGCAAAGTCATGACTTCCGGTATATATCTTCCGGTCGCTCACTGTACTTAGCCCAACCAACAGACGCCGATTCTCGGTCCTTTTGGATTCGACTGAGGGTGAGTGTCTGGCAGAGGGGAAAGGTCTCTGTCCCCTTCGACCTTCAAACGCGACGACAAAAGTCCACTTTTTGCACGTCTAAGCCACGGTGTGCACTTCATACATTATTTTAAGGTACCTAAATATTTAAAGACATTTCAACATCTCAGCCTGTGTTTCATATTTCATCGCACGAGCAGTTTCCTTCGACACAATCACACGCCTTAAAGCCAACTCCATGCCGAGTCTGCGTACAGCAGAAAATCAGTTCATCCTCTCAGAGAGCGGAGTGCTTCGAAGCAATGGAACAACTGTCAGATTGTTTTCGCATTTCCGCTGAAAATTCACAAAAACCGAAACGCACTTCTCCACAAACGACTACACTTGCGATAAAGTCTGCAAAAGATTTTCTTATCAACTAAAAATAAATACGCCTGTCAACAGCAGACCAGGAGGAGGGCAATGAAAAATCTGAAATAAACAAACAAACTATCATCCCTCCCACCCACGGCAAGCAGCAGCCCCAAGAGCAAGAAGTATCTCGCACAATGTGTGCTGCTGGCACAAACACCAACGCCGGTGAATGGTGACTGGTGAGTGTTGAACTCACACACAGACGACGAAGCGAAGAGAAGAAAATATCTTCTCAACTATACCCAGTAGTCTGCGATTCAATTCAGTTCAGATCATCACTTCAACGTGACGAGGTCGGAATAGATTTTTTTTTCAAAACACTCTCCCGTTCCGCATACACAGAGCCAACAACAACAAAATCTGTCAATAATAGAACGAAAAACAAAATATTCAATTTTGTTCGCCTCCTCGTTGAGGTACATATACTCGGTTGCACAGAAAAATTTGTAATTCGTTGCTTGAGAAACGCGCGCCCTGCGGATGAGTTAAATTTAGTGCACAGCGACGTAGCACATCACGAAAATCGAGAAAAAAAGCCAAATACGCCACAAAACAAATTAAATAATAACAATTTTCCATGCGAGTGTGTTCAAAGTGACAGTTGAGTGAATACGATTTTGTGTGGATTTTGTTAAATCAGAGGAAAAAAAAGTTCGCTTCAAAATTCCGTCACACCGAGCCCAGTGGCACATGAATAAGACACAGAGATACATCACGCTATAGTCTCTCTTGTAATCGATTAGCCAGCATAAAGGAACTCCTAGCTGTTTTGTGTTTCTTTTTTTTTTGTTTTTTGCTTTCGGTTCATTGTCTGTGGATAATTTTGAGTGCGGGATTTTTTTGATTGGCGCGCGCCTATAATCGCACGAGGATGGCCATGGTGGAAGGCATGACAACTATCGATTTGGGGCCAATCCCACCGACAACACCAGACTCACCGTCGAACGATGACAGGAGCACAGTGGGACAGGAAGAGAATATTGAAACACCTGAAGAGAGGTTTGTTTATGCTTACACTTCATATTCAATTGTCATAGACACAGACGGTGGGTGTACACGGGCCGGGGGAGGGTCAGAAGGAGAAAAGCAAGTGAATGACGTACACAACAAAAGAAGAAAAGCCACATCGATTCGTCAATAATATCCACCTCACACCAGAACTTTGGTTAGCACTCTCTCTAGGAATGACAATTCCATTTTGGAAATGCTCATTGGATGCGTCATTCGTGAAGCAGGTTTTTTTCCTTTTTTTGGTTGTATTCATTATCTCCTTCAAGTGAGCCGCAAGGATATGCCGTCGCTACCACCATCGTTGTTGTCGGTGTTACCGCCTGCTATTGACGACGTCCTGTCGTCGGGTGCCCTTGTTATTGTCAGTGTCGTAGCGGGTGTGTAACTTAAAAGTGATGTCATATATCAAGTTGAAAGGACATTGCTGTTGGGAGAGTACAATGAAATCAGTTCGGTGTGTGTCATCCATTTTTTTTTTCATTTTTTTACATAACTTTTCTTTTGAGATATTTGCCTTTGCTCTCATGTCCATTGAAGCCGTGATTTTGCGTCTCGACTCGGAATGCCTGTGAGATTTACACCGATTCAATGAATGAAATAATGAAATATCGCGTGTCTCAGCAGTCGGGGTAGCTTTGTAGTTCATAACTGAAGCAAGCTCGAACAGTCTATTGTGTCTTTCATGTGATTTTTCTTATTTTTTTTTCATTCAATTGAAATCACTCTAATCATTCAATAGTGTCGGTGGACTGGGGATGTGGTCGGTGCTCGTGGCAATCGTTTTGTCGTTTTTTTTATGATAATCTTGTGAAAATTTAGTTGAGCTTGAAGTGGCACATGCCTAGCCCCTTTCAGTCGTCCGTCGGTGTCTTTCCGACACGATTCGGTGTGCAAATTACTAACGCCGGTGATTCAATTCACTTCATCGTCATCAATCGGCGGGCATTCTGTTCTGCTGCACGTGTCCTGTCCGTAAAACATGCACAGACTGCCAGCAATTTTTCCTTGATTTTGGAGACCCTCTTTGTTTGTCCTCTTTGTTTCCAAAAAGACTGTGAGTCCAACATGATCCGGTCTTTATGGCCAATTAAAGTAATTGAATCGTTAAACAAAGCGGTCGTTAATCCCCAAGTCAACTACTTTTACGAGGCGTATGTCCATCTTGGTGCATCCACACACATAC
Source organism: Eristalis tenax (assembly GCA_905231855.2). Lineage (NCBI taxonomy): Eukaryota > Metazoa > Arthropoda > Insecta > Diptera > Syrphidae > Eristalis > Eristalis tenax. The sequence continues at coordinate 27,277,483 of HG993127.1, forward strand.
CCAGCGACGACGACGAAGTTGAGACTTCTATTTCAGGGCTTCGTCGGCACATTCCCCGAATGTATTTGAGGCGTAGTTTGCTTTTTTAATTATTTCATACGCGTTTTGGAGAAATCTCTCAATCGAGTCCCTAGACCATCCCCCTGTCCCGTCCCAACTTGAAAACGAATGACCTCATTCACGAACAACCCATCGACCCTCCAGTGTCCCATTTTGGTTTCTTGTTACGACATTCCATCCCTGCTCCACAGTCTTGCGACGCGTGTATGTCGCTCGTATCCAGTAACCCTGTATTTTGGTAAAAATACATTATAATCTCATTTCATGCCTCCGTGCAGTCAGCCATTCAGTAATTGGTTGGCAACCAACATCTACTCAAAAGTTCAGACGTTCTCTTCAGTCGCCTTTGTCGTGTCAGACTATGGATGAGCAGTCGCTGAAGGTCATGCCTCTGCTAGGGTTGAAGTGTACTCCGTCCTTCGCCCTCTGCGAATGTGTCTCCATCAAACGACTATCCGATGTTAATTTCTTCTTATTTGAACAGCATCCAAAGTCTCCGCTGTGCTGTGTGACATTCTGGAAAGTGGAAAACTGTTTGAAGTGGATTTTCTCGCATGGATTTGCTTGCGCATAGTCTCCCCAGAAATGGAATGAACCCATTTCGCAGCTTCAAAGTCTTAGTGCCGATCGGCGATTATTTGAACGAACGGCAACCTGCCGGCAGACATGGTCTTTGTTAAAATCTTCCGAAAAAGAAGGCCAATCTTCAATCAGAAATCCAAAAATGAGGTGTGTTTTATTCACGTCAAGTCGTTAAAAAGTAAACCTTCTCAAAAAGAGAAAAGAATAGGGGAAGTGTCTAGATGTCTGTCGGTAGGTTGATATCAACAGCTCAAGGGGCCTGTCAGATAACGCAGATTTCCCTCAACAGTTTTGATCAGATAGGCGTCCACTTGACTGCTGCCAGAGACGACTGGATGGCGCAGTTAGTTGAGTGCCTCTCCTTGGTCAGAGAGGTCCCCAGTTCGGTAGTAGTCTGACTCACAATGGACCAACCTGGTCTAACCTGGCCCCCTTCCCTACCCTGCCCTAGAGACGATGGCGTGGTGACGATGATCCTGTGGTCTCGAGGACTGGTGTGCATGCGAGACAATGAAGATGCGATGAGATGACACTGCTTAGTACGCCGTCGCTGTCTCGAATCGGATGGATGCGCTACACTTTTGTCACCTATGCAGCAACACAAAAGTGTCACATGAGGTCTTCGCGTTTTTCGCAGGCTAGTCTTGAACTATACAGCTGTCGACCAGTTCACATGGGCTTCAAACATCAACGATGAGCTCCTGCTGCAGCGGAAATGGCGAAACAGTCGACGTTCAGACGTTGCTGAAATGGTTTGTGTGACCGGCCGGTGCTAAGTTTGTAAAGTATTCCTCAAAAGTTGAGTGAAGAGCATTTGTAATTCATGGCTCGTCTGCTTATTTTTTCATTTTCACTGTCGGGTAGGTAATTAGTGGCTTTAAAAATGGGGGTGGGTGCACTTAGGCCGAAGTACGTGGTTAAACAAAAAATTGGTTTGGTCGGCGTGATTACTACGACTGCCAGCCAGATTCGTCTGTGGAATGCGGTATCGATTAAACTAGTGTTTCATTAAGGTCTTATCATAGAAGTAGGAGCCCAGTGTGGCCCACCTAGCCGAGGCGAGTGCAGGGCAGCGACGGAGAAGGTGTTGCACACTTTCCTCCTCTCCGTCAGCTGCTGCAGAAATCATTTGAGAATAGTTTTCGCGAGTAGACCTACTAGGCAGTGTCCGGTGATTAGTCGGGTCTCTTGCGAGCACTACTGTTTGTCGTACCGGCTGTAGTGGAGCTGTAGTGTGCCTTAGTTCTTACAACAATTATTTGTGCAGTGCATGCTATTATTCTCTTCGAACTGGAGGGGACCTACGATTTAAAGGCGACTCCTGAAGGCTAATCTTGAGAACTTGAGAGTGAAGTGTGCTAAACGCAGAGCTGGAGGGTGACAGATTATGTGAAGTTCGTCTGCGATGGTCCCAGCTTGTGCCGAACTTCACATTACATGGCTCTTAGCTTAAAGTACATAATGACTGACAAGGGATAATTTTGCTGTCGGAAAACAAGCTGAACAAGCAACGAGCTGCTTGGGAGCATTCACACATTGTGTTGCCACTCGTCTCGTCGAGATCATACTCCGTAAGCCAGTTGGGTTTCTCTTGATATAGAGATGCAGATGACTGACATTAAAGCTACTTAGTTCAGCCAAGTTATTAAAATGGTAGCCTTCCAAGTGACTTCTTTTTCGGGAGGAGGAGAGGTCGTTCGAAGCTTGCTTATCTCGTGCATAGAAGGTCGGCGGCTCGAATTCAAATTGGTTCGAAATGGAATTGAATGGATCTTTGAGTCCAGTTGTATACATCACACCCGAGTAGTTGCCTTTGAAGCAACGTCAAAGCCACACACCGCACTGTAGCGCCACCCGAAGATCACGATCAACAGAATGGTTGCTGCAGAAAGTGGACTCAACTCGGAGTGCAATGACATCCATGACAGAAAATGAAATAAAACACAACCTCAACAGAAGATCAGTGTCTGTCTGTGCGCACTTTGGCACTCCATTCCAAGCTCTTTTGGAAGTTCTTGGCCGTACTCGTGAATTATTTGTGGAAGCCCCTCAGTCAAAGTCGAGTCTAAGTGTGGCCACGGACTGCGAACTGACAGCCACCACCAATTGATGGTACCTCAAGGGTGACATACCTGTCCATGCGGGTGTGTCGGAGCAAGAGCCTATGATGTCCTCTTAGTGGAAGGGAGAGTGTAGAAAATCCTCTAAAAGTCCACACCGAAGTCGATTGTAGGGCGAAGCACGCCATTTTCTTGCCATAATCGCCTATTTGTGGCGTATTTTCCGTATTGGCTCACGATCGTGGAAGCAGTAACCATACTCGTTTTGGGAAAACTAATGAAAGTTTTAAAATTCTGCCAAATGCGCCCTCTGACAAACCATTTGGAGCGAGTCGAGTGCAAGCAGATACCATGAGCGAGTCAAAGCAGGTGCAGGTGCTAAGAAAACGTTCGGTTACTGGCATCTGCTCCTGCAGGCCCTGTGGTCGTAACCTTTTCATGGAACATTTGATCTACTCCTACAACTCCAAAAAGCCAACATTCTCAACAAACTTGCCAAAAATAGACCACGCCAGCCTCAGACATCTCAGCAGTGATCTCTTGATCATTTTCGATCTTCATACGCGACCCACGATGACGTGGTGACATGATACCACTGAAGTTCAACCAAACAACACGAATTAATGCATTCCATGGACACTCCAACATTCTAACACTCTGTGACTCACTGGCAGGTGTTGCCAAGGAGCTAACAAGGCGTATTCTATTTCCAGCAATCACGAAGGTAAATATTTATCCACGTCGGCATTTATTTAGATGTTGGCCAGGAATTCAATTCAGTTGGTGCAATAAATAAATACTTGTGTTTACACGAACTGCTCAACTAATTGATGAAATCCACACGGGCACGGACCACGCAACGCGGCGTATTCGCGTGAAGGTCACAAAATGGAAGGATGTCTTCCCACCGAGTAAACCGTAAAAGAAAACTATTTCCAATTAGATCTGACACGATAACCACTTGTGCTTGATGATGAGCTTGTTCGCATTCGTCGCTTAAAAGTGCGATGATGCCCCGGGCGATGGCAGACTCGTGGCCAGTCTGTTCCAGCACACTGACTCATCGCCGAACTCAACTGAATCACCATCTTGTCATAACTGAAAAATCAAATATGACGTTGGCTCTAAGTGATTAAGATGGCGGCTTCTCACTTCGTCTTCGTGAATCGATTAACTAATTTCAAAAGCAAGTGGGACGACGTGGACGCTTCACGAAAAGGTGACACATTTGCTCGCGTATATTTACACCATCCGACGGTGAAGAGTGTCACGTGCTGTAGGAAAAAACAAACTGATGCGGCAATACATCAACTCTGACAGGTTCTCTAGAAAATAGATAACACAGCTGCGGAACTGTAGCACACTGCAATGCGATCTGGTCTGTTTGCAGAGCATTTTATGTGTAGCTACTGGAGTTATAAATCAAACGGCGCAGAGTGCTCGGTAAACAGGGCTTGATGTTGATGGCTTTGTTGACAAGACGTGTTCTTTCGCAGTTCCCATTTGATTCTACGCGAACGGAGCGGTATACAAAGTTGTAAATCGGATTAAGGGATGTGCCGTGGTTGCATGAGTGTGCTGGCATTCTGCGATTTCCCATGACAGAGCCCGCAAAAGAGACAACAACATACACTGGAACCACGTTTCAGGCGTTTGCTTAGATTAGGCTTATTTACCGCCAGACCTGTGTTGTGAGTGTGTGAAGCACATCTTCAAGAGCGTGCCCCAATGACCACGCTTTGATGGTACGAATTGCAAAACGCGGATCAGGTTCCAAGTTGCCAAAGCCACTCTCGTCATCCCGTGTCAACGAGCTCAACGACTTGTCGCAGTTGACATTCCATTTTGTTATTGTCAGGTATTTGCGTTCTCTTTGGACGGCAAGACAAACTGAATTTGAACTGACCCAAGTTCATGTGTTAAAGTTGAACAGACTCTCTCGCGACAGCTTTCGCAAATATTTCCTGTTTTTACTCGGCGTCGAGCTGGGTGTGACAAACCAGTTGACTTCAATGATTTGTCAAATGACAGTGAATTACTTAAGGCAATCCTTTTTGTTAGCCATTAAGAGACTTGTTACGCTGCGTTTGAACTTCAGAGCCCTTGACACGAATGTCAAGCGAACGATTGTTCTTGGTTGCAGTGAGATGTGAGGTGTGCATGTTCCATTTGAGGAACATGGCATGTTCGACAAGTGGGATGAGCAACGGGGCAAAGTCACTGACATGTTGTGACAGCATTTGCTGGCAGGGTGACTTGGGATGACTGTAACCCCAAGGAATTTACACTTCCCACGGCGATGAGGTTAACCATTCACTTACATACACGCCCGTGAGCAATTCACGACCATTTCCCAAGTGTCGGCTCTGATATAGTTGTCCTTTGGAGATGGGTTTGTGTGAGCAACTATTGGGGGACGTGCACATGTGGCACTGTCCACATGCGAGGACCGGTCGTTAAGTCAAAGACTCATTTCGTGATTCACAAAAGGGATCACGGCGGTGAAGAACTCTGAAAGAAGAGAAGAGTCTCCAGGCTGCTCGATCATCCGCCACCGACTCCAACTCAGTAGGACTTATGCCCTAGCGCAACCAGGCGAGTCTTTAAAACTTGGTTGAACCATCTTGTCCTGGACCTGGCAAGCAGTCGCCTACTTGACAGAATCCCATTCAAGACACGCCTCGGAAGTGGTGATGATGGGGACTTTCATACCACGTGGTCAAGAATCAGCTGCTCAAACAGCTTCTCACCCTATCACGGCGAGTAACTTGCACGACAGCACGAAGAAATCTCATCTCGGCAGGACGTCAATGACTTTTAAACGAGTATTTCGTTCCATTTTCTTCAAATGGAATGCATTTTTCAGACTCCTTTCAGCGCGACACCCATTTCGCAACTACATTTCGAACTTCAATTTATTCGTCTTTGGAATACTGGCTTTTAGTGGGGCGTGCTTCTTTTTGGAGGCACTGTCGCCTGCTCAATTCAACTGTTTTTGATTGTTCTGTGGTGCTGCGGTGGCAGAGGTGACAGTGCTCCAAAAAGGCGAAGCACGCCTCAGAAAAAGCCAGTTTTCCAAACATGAATAAATGTGATTCCTTGCCTAAGTCATAAGACCAGGAACCACTCGTGTTGTTCAAAGAGAACCATGTATACTCCCTTTCTTCATGCTTCGACTATGAACGACGAAGCTTGTCTTAATTTACGTGCGTCAGTTATCTTTGACAGATGCATACGTTCTTATGAATGGCACATAGCGACGCGAACTGCTCAACTTTTAACTGTTTTATCTCCCTCAGCGTTGGCAGTCGCAGGCTTCACATGACGGTTTAATAGAATCGATCAAAACAACTCGAACTTGAAACTACTCTCAAAGGAATCCTTCTGTGGGTCAGCTGCAACGGAGCCTTTGACGCTACGCACGCAAAATATTCTATGTGCCTCAGACTTTTCTAATTATGATCTCGGAACATGGTCAGTGAGTCGAGTGCGTTTACCTGATGGCCGTTGCGTCCTGGATTGCATCACAAACATTGAGCCTAGGAGTCGATGTATTTATTAATTACGTCACCGCTGTCCAATGCGTATATCTTCTGACAGACATCAGCAAGAAAACGTAAAGATTAAAGAAGCCCTACCATGATGCCATAAGGGGCACATGCCTGGACGGCTAGGCAGCGATACTCAGACTCCCCTGAATGGGATTGTATTGCGAATGTGGAATTAAATCTTGACCTTCACCTTATGTGGGGGGAGTCGGTGGTGCAATGGGTGCACATTACTATGGCCTCGCCATTCTTATTTGCTTGCGATGTTCTGATTGTGCACCTATCAAGAGCGTGAACCAAAAGCTCTACGAGACGGGGAAATCTGCTTGTACTTGATAGTGCGTGTACAGGCGAGAGGTCTTTTGTCTGGCATTGAGATTGTAGCGTGTTTCAAGCCGAAAAGGCTGCCGTAAACGAGGCAGCACTCCCGCGGAGGCCCTAATACAACCGACAAATCGGTCTCCATTTTGTGCTGATTATCAAACGCCAATAAATGTCATAGCTTCGGACACTCCATCATCGAAGCTGGGCAGGCTATGCAGGCAGGGCGAGGGAGATCTCATTGGTGACCCTCTGCCGGGTACCGCGGTGTACCGGAGATCCAAGGAAACGATCAGGCGGACAGTATTGAGCTGCCAGAACAGCATGGGCTTCATCGCCAAACCTGAACAAAAGGAGATCGCCATCATCGATCAGTTATAGTCGTAGTATGCTAAAATGATTCCTTACCGGGCATTGCCTTGAGCCAGAACTTACTGCACAACAAGAACTTCTGCAGAAGCAGCAAAGGCGACTTGAATCTGTCCAATAGGCTAAGGGAGTTGTCGGGCCGACTATGGAATGCATAGCACTTCAATTCAAGATCCAAGGTCGTGTGAAATTGTAATACAGTTGTTTTGCATATGAGTTACATGCATAGGAGCATGAACAATATCATGAGCAATCGTAGCAAGTAATCTAACACGAATGTAAGAAAGAATAAGATAACATAAATTGTACAACATAACAACAACGTGTTAGAGCGGGACACATGTTAGATGTGTAAAGAGAGAACGTTTGAATTTAGGGTGATGTTGCGTGTGTTGCTTATCACAAACGCAGAATGGCAACAAATTTGTCCAATGGCTAAAATATGTCTACTGCCGCGAAAAACTTTTTCACATTTTTAAAGGTGAACATACGTGTTGTGTGTATGTTCTACTTACTAAGCGCTTGATTCTTTAATTCGATTAGGTGTAATTATCGCAGTGTTCATATTCTCGTCAACAGCTGCAAACAAAAACAAACACCATGTCATCGTTTTAACATAACCCAGTCCAAGCTTTAGAAATATGTGAATATTTTCTTACCATTTTTGTTAAAAGGAGAGACTGCGAACTAGATCAAAAATTATTCAAAGATAAACTAAAGCAGCACAACTATAGGACGAAACAACTCACAAGCACACATATTTCATATTTGTACCCATATCACAAAGCCGCGTTCGCGCGGTCGGGCTCTGACATTTTAAGTAGGCTGCACGTAAATTTATTAAACAAGTCACAATGCAGCGGTCGCGCTTTGATGGTTCATAGTAAGCGCGAGCACAGATTTGTAGGTAGAGCTACTTCTACAAACTCGGGCTTTGGAAAGTTGTGAAACAATTTTCTTTTATTTACTCGCGATTTTTCACTTTCGGCAGCTATTTGCGTACGTAATTAGTTTTTGGTAAAATAATTACTTTTTTTTCTTCTGGTAAAGTGAATTGTAGACCATTTTACCTGAGCAACGCGCGCAAGTGTGAGTGAGCCATGCTCCTAAGCTCTATCAACGCCCGACCGCGCAAACACGACATTGTGACTTGGTCATTCGATTTTTTTATTTAAACAGAAGTAGATCCCCAAATGGCGAAGTAGAGAAGTACAAGAAGACAAAGATTATATTTTTTGTTTACGATCAAAGTAAAGTCCGAACTCTGCTCGCCACCCTCTGGTGAGGCATTTGTGACTTGTGCACCACCAGACTTGCAAACTCTGCTCGCCACCCTCTTGTGATTCAGGTGCGACTTGTGAAGCACCACCAGACTGTCTGGCCATTAGATCAAAATAAGGAACAATTTTCTGAACTAAAAATAATCAATTTATTTTCTCTCCTTGCAGATACGAAAGATTACTCCGTCGGGCGCAAGTGGAAGACTTGAACGAAGTCTCTGGAATCGGATGCCTTTATCAGAGCGGCGTAGATCGTCTGGGCAGACCTGTGATTGTTTTCTGTGGGAAATGGTTTCCGGCACACGATATCGATTTAGAAAAGGTACCCTCAGTCCCCAACAAACGCAAGTTGAAGAATCTTAACGTTCTCTCTCTCTCTCTCTTTCTCTCCCGATTTGTAGGCACTGCTGTACCTGATCAAACTTCTGGATCCAATTGTAAAAAGTGATTATGTAATAGCGTACTTCCACACTTTAACTTCGACAAACAATTACCCCTCACTGCACTGGCTACGTGAGGTATACAATGTACTGCCGTATAAGTACGTAACAATGTTATGAGTGCCGCGCACATGGCTTGATTTAAATCTTTGCAATTTGCTTCACTTTCAGATACAAGAAGAACTTGAAGGCATTCTATATTGTGCATCCAACTTTCTGGACCAAGGTAAATATATCTGATTCTTATTCCTCCTCCCCCGTCGATTTCTGACGTGCGTGAGTCAAAAGTTTGTCCTTCCCGCCGGACATGGGTCACAGCGGGAAGGAAAGTCTCAACTCGACTCCACTCTCGATAGTTAAACATGTAACTCTATTTATAGACTTTTAATGTCGGATCCACCCCGTTTTTGGGGGTTGGAGTGGCATGTCGAGAACAAGTATTACAAGGGACGCATAAGAGACGAACATCCATTCACTTTGTGTGATGCATTTGGAATCAGTAATTTATATTCCATCACATGTCGGCCTCTGCGGCCATTTCAATGATGAACGACTGCCCATTCGATTGTGTATTAATATAAATTGCGCATGGATTATTCCAAAAATAACATTTATCGCCGACGAAGTTACGAAAAGCGCACGTCAGTCGTCTATGCCGTCTGCACAGTACGTACGTCTGTCGTGTGTGGGTGTGTGTAGACCTTGACTGGGACTCTGGACAACGTTCATGTCTTGGCTGTATTTGCGCATAACATGTTCCACGACACTTCAACTCTTTGTCACAATGTCACAAATGACGCGAATTTATTAGATGTCACATCCCTTGTGTTTTATTTGCAGAGGGCTTAGGGATGTGTCGCGGTGCTCTCGTTTGTGTGGTTCTGATTTAATTAATTTAAGCTTCTGCACTCGTTTAGTGATGACCTGAATTCTTCTTCTTGTTGTGCTCTACTTCTAGTCAGAGACTTGCATCCTCAATCAAAATGGAAGAATCTTGAAGGTTGTCCCAGAATTCATGCAAGAACTGATTTTGGTGCAGAAAACTTCGATTCATTATGCTGTCACATAAGCACTCGTGGCTGCTTTGCGTGAATTTGCTCCTTCTTCTTAGAGTCATGCGTCTTAGGGAGGTGGTAACTGACACCAAATTGGGAAATGATACAACCAGCATATGACTCATGCAGCGATTAATTTGTTTTTTTTTTGGGACAAATCACCACATGCCGTCCACATTGTAATTTATTCTTGGTTTTCACAATAATCCCCGCTGGCCCAACAGTCCCCTCCAGCCAGCATGATCTCTGGCTGCACACCACCCACTTATGCTCTGCACCTCCTCCCTCCACTTCTCAAACCCGATTCCAATTTCGAGACATTTAACCTCTTTGAGCAAGGAGTATGACTCGAAGGAACAAGGTGGCCTGAAAATTATTTCGACTCACCGGGAATCGAACCTAGACGACATAGGTTCAAGTGCTTAGGAGTCGAAGTCGACCACTGCCCAACGGCGACCACTGTCTTGCTGGCAAAGAATTTTCGGACTGGAGCCAAGTTGCTCATTAGCTTCCATAGCATAGGCACATCCGGCAATGAATTCTGTTTGCTGAGCTCATCGTACATCGTTTGATTGAGCTCCCCATCCATATGCCCACAACACAAACAGGGCCATTGGCCGCAAGCAGAACTTTTCTGTTGCCGTTTCTTTTTAAATTTCCCTTGCAGAGTTCTAATGAGTAGAAAGTCAGTTCGGTGCATCCAAAAACGTGCCTGTTACTCAATTGGCTCGTAGAGACGTTCTTTTCACCACGTAGCTGAGGTACATAAAGTCCCCACAAACGTCAATGTGTTCCGGATTTGAAGACAGATACTCCATGCTTCTGTCAGCTTGTTCTCAAGAAAACACCTCATTGCCGGTTCACTGTTCGCCCGGATCTCAACGTCAGCAGCGTATGCTAACATCTTAGCGACGTTCTGAGAGGTAATGTCTCTAGTGTCTGCCTCTGAGTTTCGCACGATGTTCTGAAGAATGATCTTGACAGCGTATGATTTCAGCACGTCGCCTTGCCTGCCATAAAAGGTGACGTGAGTTCTAGATGGAGGGTCAGAATGTCAGCCTTCGAGCTTAGAAGGAACTGAGTGTTGGCGGCGATACACCACAGTTCTTCTCTCAGTTCGCTGTCACATCGACTAACTCTTCCAAGATCAGTGTGTTGATCTGGTCTACTGGACATCATTGGTTTGAGGGCACACTAACCGTTACCTATCAGACTGTTGATTAACGACTTGAGAAGTCCTCACAAACCAGAGGAGGAAACTTATCTTTTGATAGCTAGCTGGAGTGCCGTTCCTTGTCGCCTTTCTTGTGAATCGCTCGTCCGATTCTACCCATTTTTAAGAGTTTACTCGCCGGTTAAGGCCTCCTCCGACCATACGGGCAAGCAGTTTAGCCGTACTTCAATGTGTTGGCTCGACCGATGGGGGAATTTTCGCCAGACTCATTTGTCATCGTCTAGATTGAGCGGAATATTCTGGCTGTGAGTGGTATTTGGATCCTCATCCACCGGCCTGAACCGACTATTTTTGCTTCTGGCCGTACTCACCTACGTTTTGTAACTTTCAGTTTCTTCTTCTTTGTATGGCCCTACAATCAGGGAATCAGGAATCAGGATTTGTGTCACAATCAAAAATCTATCGGATTTTCTGGCTCACTGCTTCGAATTCAACGTATCTAGGTGGACCAGGTCGGTGTCCACTTGTGCAATATCCTAATCCTTCGACCCTAAATCGAAGACTTTTCTGATCGTACCCAATTTGCCCATGCCTAGTTACCGCAGGTAAAAGGTTCATCACTGTCTAATTAAAAATTGGCACGCTTCAGTCTAGTAGATGGTCAGCAACCATACCATTCCCCATGATCATACTGCTTTGAGTGTTTCCTGTCATCCCCTTCTCATCTGTCCGTAGTCACTGCTGCATCCTCCGCCACAACTCCTGTATCAGGACTTCTAACTTCGCTACTATTTATGTTCTGTTTCACGACTCCGCCAGACATTTGCCTGTATCAAGAGTGAACCTAGAAGAACCTTCCTTAACAAGAGGGGTCTTCAACCAAAGTTGATCCAACTGAGCAGCAAACACTCCCAGCAGGCTCTGAGAGTCTCCATCCTTTCTCTGATACCACTAGATCTTCTCAACCAACTCGACCTGAACAGACTATGCGGTCGCAAAGTTTAATTTATCAAACTGCTTTGACACTCTAATCCTCGAAAGAAAGAGTATAGCTGACGAACACGGAGTCGGTGCAAGTATGTTCTTGGAATTCCGGGACATTTCCACAGCCCACAACCGGACAATTCGAATGTGTTCCAGGCGGAACTATTTGCAAAACGTGCAGCGTGTCGCCATGTCTTGCCAAGGCAGAAGGGCAGAGACAGCCATTAAAACTATTTACTTTTATTTACAAAAATGGAACAGGAATGCCGGGTTGAGCTAGGATCGTTAGACGGCCAGCTAAGAATGTCTGTGTTCCAGGTCATAGTGACATCCGAAGAAATGAGACTGCCGATGCAGGTATTTGCCCTTCAGTGCCCGCTTGCAGAGGTTGTGCGCATCCCACTAGCAGACATCAAGGCTAATATGTCTACGCATTTCCTTAAAATCTGACTCCGTCTCCATGACGAACTCGAAGCAATATCACCAGATTGGTAGCGATCTGTAGGGACATATGGCCGAAGGCAGATCTCGTCGTCAAACAAGGTATCCCACACAACACACATTGCCGCAGTTGCAACAACACAGCTGAGAGCGAGACCTTTATTTGCGATTTCCCGGCTCATGCCAGAACCCGACAGAGAGCGCTTGGGTGTACCCTTCTTCAACTTAATTGACGGCTTTGTTAAACGGCCTCACGTTAGCTTTGAAGATATGTTAAAAATAGACTTTATTCTTAGGGCTGCCATGTGCCCCCTTTTTGGATGACATTTCCTCTTTTTAACCCCGCCGCGGAACGTCCTACAACGTTTGAAGAAATTGTCTTAATATTTCCCCTAACTAGTAATTGTAAGAAAAATGAATTTAAAAGAAGAACAGAGCCAGTAGAAATCTGGTAGGAAACATAAAGTGAAACAGATCTTATTTTGACTCCCATCAATCCTTTAAATGTCAAACTCCTTGAGTTCATGGACCTAGTTTTTGTTTTCATTTTGTCCTCTTCTTTAAGGTAGATGAGGTGCTCAAAAGTCCGGGATTTTAAAACCTTTTAAAATCCTAGCTGCCATGGCTCCCTAGCTTAGCTAAGAGAGCCATGGCAACCCTAGGAAAGGAAGGTAGCTGAGCTCTGGCAGTAAGACGGTATATAAGGCTATTTGGGTTCTTACCCCTACGACTACCTATGTACTTCTCTACGACAGTCGTATGCTCCCAGACCAAAATCAAGTACTACAGAGAGCGTCAACTTCTACCTATCACGGACCAATCCGTGAAATTTGTCCGTGGACAAAGGAGCTGTAATGTCGACTATCTCTGTAGTACTTGAAGTCTCCTTCAAACTTAGCTCCATGACGGTGTCATTAATAATTGATCCGTTGTTCTCCTTCTGTTAGAATGCCTCCAGACCGTCTTCCTCTACTAAGACTTGCAGAATCATTGAAAAAAGTTTTAATTAAAAATCCAAGAACACTCATCATCTCCTGCTTTATTTCCAGCAAACTTTAATGCATTACCTTTTTTTTCAAACATTTCAGATGATGACATGGTGGTTCACAACATTCATGGCACCCGCAATCAAGGCCAAAGTCCATTCGCTGCCCGGTGTCGAGCATCTGTATTCGGCAATTTCAAAAGATCAACTCGAGATTCCTGCATACATCACGGAATACGACATGGCTGTAAGTTTGCAAATCAATGTGTCGTATGGAAAAAGCCCTCGCCTTCGCATTGCTTTTTGCACACGACTCAATCAAAACTACTTGTGCTCATGCTCTTCTCTGTCATTTTCAGACAAACGGTCTGCATTACTTCACACCCGTGCAGACACCAACATAGACCAGAATGTTGTCTCAGAAACATAACGTTTGAATTTATATACTACGTGTACTTTTTAAGTTTAACAATTTATAATAATATCTTATTTTTGTTTTTGTAATATCTTATGTACTCCAATGAATTATCAATGATTTTATTTGAACACAAGCATAACTACTATTTATTTGAACAAGTCGATCGTTTCGCATACAAATTTCGTACATAAATATTTACCTAAACAAACAATTGCTTCTAGGAACTGTCGAAAACCCAAACCAATGCCCATAGATTATGTAGGTGATAAATCATTCTTATGATGGTAGGAAGTACATACTGTAGAGAAACAAAAACAAAAGTTGTTATATAAAGGAAACAAAACAGAAACAAAAAAAAAATCAAAAAAAAAATCAATTATTAATAAGAAAAGTTGTTACATATTGCTAATCGCGGATCAAAAACAAAATGAAACCAAAACGTTAAAACAAAATCTACTATAGCATCGTAAAAGTTAACAGAAGTAAAACAAAAAAAAAAAAAAAATAAAAAGATAAATCGAACATGTTTTTGATATAATAATTGAATTCACTCCCATTTGCGTTTGTTTGTCACTGATGAGGACACAAAACCCGTGTAAGCATGCCTTCGACATTCCTCATCCCGAATTCCCTCCCGAACTGCTTACACTGCAATATGTAAATAATTGATTGCGAATGAATCAATTGCCATCATCATCACTCAGGGATTGGTTACACACAAACAAACAAAATCAAAAAGAACAGGAACCACGCAACCACAAAATACAATACACACCGATGTGCATGCACACCAAACGTAATTGAAAGTGGAGAGATATTACGAGTAGATAATAGGTGAATAAGTTAAATTTTGTATAAATCCAAAGTGATCATAGCCAATCTGCGTTTTGTTAATGCAGTCGTTCGGACGCATTTCATTGATTATTTTGAAAGTCTAAACGGAGACAGTATTTTGTTCCGCTCAGAGTCGATCTAGATCTAGAACAAAGGGGGGTTGGGGACATCCGAGACCGATCCGTCGTCCGCCGCTCTTCCGGATACTGTTCCACTCACAAAAGCACTAAATACAGGGTGGGTGATGCACCATCGAGTTTAGATTTAGGCCCGGAGCAAACTTGGGACTTTTAACCCATGTGGCGTTGGGACTAAAAATGCCCAAAATGTGATAGATTCAGAAGAAAAACGTGATAGGTTTGAAAAAACGCGTGCTCGATCTTGCTTTCCTTCCAAAGGAGCAACCATAATGGACGTACGTAGACGTATGTCAATTCAACACACAGAGGCGACTGAAATTTCACATTCTTCGGAAGTCGGTACGGAGGGAGCACTTAGACCCATTAGGGTCCATTCGGCTCCTTGTTGACTTTTTTGCCACTTTCCATATTTGAAAAGCAATTTGGTGGCTTGAAGGTATTTCAACTTGCTCTTTGTCCGTTTTTCGAGGTCCCTAGGTGTCTTTCCATGACCATTTTATAACAATTTGGTGGTTTGAAGGTATCTTAACTTGACGTTTGTCAGTTTTTCGATGTCATTAAATGAATGATTACCTAGCAGCCTTTCTCTAGTATCTTCAGGATGTAATGCAGTGCTGTTTCTTCCTCGTCTCTGCTGACTTCTCTCATTGCAGAGCGCTCCAAGTCTTCCTTGCGTGATTTGCATGCGAGGCAGTGTCCAGTTATTACGCTCACCAGTTTGCTTCGGAACAATAAAATCAATTAAAGATAAGAAGTTGAAGATGTGGTGAGTTTGCATATTTCGCGAGGAGAAGTGGACCCACCACAATCGTGACTACAACACTGTCTACAGCGCAAAGAAAAACAAGGTGCGGTGCAGCATTTGCTTGGGGACTTGCCGCACATTTGTAATAACCCACGCTACTTCGTGCGCATGTACTTTTGAGCATAATTGAGTACAAACGCTTCGGTCTCGTAGCGCGACTCAAACAACTTGTTTTCTAATTCATATGTTACTTGCTACAAATTATGAGAATTTGAAATTTATCCATGCAGTGCACCGCATCACAAGATCGCTGATCACTGCCTGCAGAGTTAGAGTGGGATTCCTACAATTATCAATCGAATCTATTGATGTTAAATCATTCCATCTCTTCCATAGGCAAGACATCGTCTGGGAGCCTAACGAAACGTGGAGTTTATTGCAAGATCGTGCAAATTTCACTGCAATCTGCCATACTATCCCACAGAGTTGAAGGGAACTCAATTTCGGCGTTGTTCCTTTAGCATCTACAAATGGCCGTCAGTGACGCTTAAATTGTTACCGTATGCCCCGACAAAGTCACTTGATGACAAACTTGCACACCATACTGCAAGTCTCATGAAGAATTTCGAGCTGTGAGAGTTCCCTGCGAAGGTCTTTAAACAAATGTTCCAGACGCGGGAAAAGAGTTTTTTAGCATCTGCTGTAAAAGCTAAACGTGCACTGAAACTCCCTATGGACGGAAATGACTGACTCCATGGTGTCTTGGGCGAAGCATACGAACCAGATGCCGATGAGCAGAACTTTCCACGAAATACCTTAACTTATTAGTTTTTTTTTCCTCGATTTTCTGGCAGAGTGAAGAGCTTTGTCATGATGGAAAACAACTGGATCGTGTCTTTGGGCAAATTTTGTGCTTGCTGCAGGCAATCGTAATGATGGTCCTCATTTTCTAGTCTCACGAGATAAAGATGCTAACCACCTTTCCGTGGATACTGCGTACTGGTTGTTCTGGTGGTCTACTCACCTTTTCCTTGCTGCCGATCGCAATAGATTCGAATTGGCATGGAACCCAGACCATCAGCAATTCTCGCAATATCCACGAGCTATCTGTCAAAACACCAGTCTTCCTAAATGGAATTAGTTAACGGAGACCAAGTCAATCGGGCGAGAAAAAGTATGTTACTCCTGTCTTAAGCTGAATATGCATCTCAATCGGGGCCTATCGATGAAGGGCCGCGTAACCTGATCTTTCATTTCAAGGGAATCATCCTACGCCCTGGAGCTCACAGGACGGTTAGCCTGAAACCCTTTAGATTTGCTTGCTTTACCCGTGATGACTATGTTATTGTTGAAAAAAATCGTATGCTCTGCTTGGCATTGATCATCTCAAGGGATATTTCATCCAGATCATGCTCATCATGCTTGTGAAAGCCGCTCGGAAGGAGGTCGATAGGTGGCAGAGGTGGCATCACCGCCAGAGCAGCCGAGGGAGTCGACCTAAAATTACTGCCGTTCTCTAGCCCTTACTAAGCTTAGTTGGATTCGGTTGTGCCAAACCATCCGTCAACCATCGTATCAGGTTTGCTTCTGTCTAGACTCGAGTCTCGGATGGGGTGGTGTTGTGTTCGTTCTCAAGTTGTTTGGCTCCGGTGTGCCTTTTTGTGCAAGTTTGAACGTTGAACATCAGTCGATTGGTAAACATGGACAGTTAGGATGCGACGAATGTGAAAAGCAACACCGATTACAGAAGCCGAAGACGAACGTATTTGATCGATTTTCGAAAGGAACTTGCATTTAATGCCTCCGTAGATATACAAAAAAAAAATTAGTTTAAAATAGCAACAACCTAGAAATCGCCGTTTGAAATCCAGTGTCCACCGGTTCTTTCACGAATCATTGTCCGCGTACAAGAGTATTCTGCGAACCAGCCACAGTCTGACCTTCGGTTTGGTTGAACAACAATTTTTGTTTCCAAGCACCGTTGTATTTAGAATTATAGATCAAGAAGTAATAGAATAAATATAAATAATTTAGCGTGCCAAGTCAATAAATAAAAGAAAAGAAAAACAAAAGTTTGTTTCATGTATAAACAACAACTAGTGCACTTTCATTTGGATTCCTACAATTTCTATAAGCAACTTAGGTTAATCATTTTAACGGAAAACAATTTCTAAAAATTTAGCATTCGATTTAGCCAATCAAAAAAAAAAAAAAAAAATAAGCATTGAGAATGAAACAAAAAGTTTAAATAAGAAAAGTAATTAAATTGGCCTTAATTAGAGATATATAATGCAAATCCCAACGTTGAAAACAAACAAAAAAATAATAAATTTTTAAATAAACTCTAGACTAACCTTAGTTTTATTAATAAAACAAAAACAAAATATTATTGTTGCATACTATTCAATAGTAGTCTAATGAATCGTTCCACCAATTATTATGCAAAAGGAAACAAATTAACACACAAAAAAAAGATAAGAAAAGCGAACGGGAATAGTGTGGATATGAAGCAAAAATGAAGTTACTATATTTGCAGACACTCTATAGTTAACGAATTAAAAAATGCAATTTGAAAAACACATGCAAATTCATTCATTGTAAAATAGTTCCAGATCTTATTTGCGACACAAGCGAAAATAAGTAATTTCCGGCAAGCAATTCAACTCGAGTCGATTATGTGTTGTTTGTTAAATTTGAGTATTTTTTTTTCTTCTCTAGGTACAAATAAACATTTTTACCTCAAAATAAAGCAAACTTTTTTCTAAAATCAAACATTTTTAAAAACAAAAAAATATTCGCATCTCGGTTTGTTCATTACTTTCATAATGCACACATACACACCCACACACACATAAATTTCTTCTTCATTCTTATTCGCGCGTATTAACCGAATCTAGTGATTCAGGTTTTTTGAATTCGATAATTGAATAGTAATCAATAAAAAAAAAACAAAAAAAATGTTAAATTTTGCTGAATGAAGCGAGCGAGAGCAATCTCGATAAGAAATTGTTATGTTTTCCCCCCCATTTTACTCTAGCATAGGTTGTAGATATTTGAAACCAACAAAAACAGAGAAAAGAAAAAGATCATTGTTTTGTATATATTATATACAATTTAATAAAATAAAGAAAAAATGTAATTCGGTTGCGGAAGTTATGCCATTTTGTTTGATTTTAAGTGATCTGAAAAAGTTGAAGAAGAATTATTTCGCGGACTCTGACAGAAGTGACTCACGCATGCAGAGGCCTCACGCATGTCAAGCTGTCAATGAGTCATCCATCATCCCACACAACCACATTTCGCAAAGTAATTATTTGTGGACTTAAAACAAAAAAAAATTGGAGAACATCCCAAAACCGGAATTTTTTTTGTACCGAAATTTAGATCGCCAATATATGACCCTTCTCGACTTTGCTAGCAAACGCCTTCGAATCTGGTTACTCTTGAGATTGCTTAATTATCCAGCGCCTGATTGACTGACTTCACAAGGAGATTCCGGTCAGGTCCATGGGCACAGAGCTGTTCCCGATAGCAGCCGAAATAGAGAGACTGTGTGCATCGAGAAGGTAGACACTCTGCCCTCACTTCAGGCATTTAAGAGCTTACCATAGAGGGTCTAGATAGCAATGATAGTTCTTCCAGTTATTATGTTTCAGCCGCTGTAGTGTTTCTCCACTTCTAGCTAGTCAACAAGCAAAATGCGACGATGCTGGAACTTGGACACAACGTCACTGCACTATAGGGAGATATACTCTTGAGGTAATAAAGGACTTCGCGTGGCGTCATTACACTATAGGGAGATGTGCTCTTGAGGTTATAAAGGAATTCGCTTCGCCTCCATGTAAACAGTGCGAACACCATCTGTACTCAGTAGATTCAAGGCAGAATAGTTCTTAACAATCGCACTTTCTTTCGACTCAAGAGGCAATTGAAAAGTAGAGCCTTCGCTTGAAAGACCAAGCTCTCTTTATGTAAGACACAGGCTCAGTCTTGTTGTACGACTCAAAGACATGGACATTCTTAAAAGTGGACAGACAAGTCCTTGATCTTTGCGAGGCGATAATTCTGCATTTATTCCTTGCTGGTATCTGGAGCAGAAGATTCAACCACGATCAGTACGGGCTATGCAGCGACACGAGGCGTCCACGCATCCAACGGGTAAGGCGTCTAGATCCAGTAGAACGCATGCAGCAACACTACTCCAACCCCGAAGAGTTTTCGACTCCGTACCAGTGCGACCACGAAACCGATGACATGGATCTCAACCAACGTGTCTTGCGTAAAATATTGCCAGCTGGACATGTGAGGATGGCTGAGGCCCAGATATACCCCGGACTATAGCTCCAGTAGAAAAAAAAGAGCGAACATAATCCATAAGCATTCGACCAAGACTCAACGCATCCACAGGATTGAATGTTTAGTGCGGTTTATGGCATGGCGGCATCACCGGACCTCCGAAGCGGAAGGAGATACCATTACCGACTCTCTGTCACCATAGCTCGACAACGCTGCAATTGGATATATTCAAATACGACCGTGCTATACGTCATCCAAGTTACGTAATGTCGATGTTGTGAAGGAGAAATTTGTTGAATGGTTCATTTCACGGCAAGTGTTCCTCAATTGACCGCCGTCAAAGGTCTCAGTTATTGAGCGAAGGAGCTCTGTCACCAGAGCTCGACAATATCGATATTGTGGTTCAAACAAGACCGTAATATACGCGAAGATTCCCCAATTAGCCACTCGATAATTTTCTCTAGGCCCACAAGTCCATGCTAATAAACCAATTACTTTGGCCAACATTCGAGGCGCTATTGCCAAAATAATACCGCACGTTTTGAACCGTGTCATTCAAAAATTGCCTATAGCTTCCAGCACTGCTAGCAAAGCCGAGACGAATGTGAAGAATGTGAAGCTATTTCATTTATATTTGAATAGTTTTTCGCTCTGTGCAGAGGGTGCTGGTATTTTTACTGGTCACAAGGAGAATGGGATTTCGACTTCTGCAGAGTAAAGATCAGAATGTCAGAAAGAAGCATCCAATTCCTAGAAGTTTCTTTCACTTTCTTTTGAAGCTATTCTCTAATCGTACACAATGTAAGGCCTGAAGAATATTCCACGCTGAGTCAGATGCAACAGGGTCCACATTGGATGCCCTTGCTTAAGGCGGTGCCCAAAAGTGATTGCAACCAAAACTGTGCCCGCTGAATACTGGATACTCTAAGTCACCACCAGAATACGAACATTGAGTCCACTTTGCCCCAAGTACAGTTGTCCCAAGAACTACACTCATTCGCAAACCCTTTATACAGAGAAACTTCTCTAAAGCGGACAGCAGCGGAACAAGCATGATTGTCCCTTATGTAGGAGAGTCCGTTCTAAAGGGGATCAAATACACAAATATTTTCATGCCGTGAGCATGACAAATTGTCCGCAAAGTAAGGTGTCCCCTATCGAGGGGTGTCCGTTAAGAGAAGTTATATACTGTAATATCCAGATCACACGCGAATTGAAACCACCCGACATTGCCCAGGATCAGAAATCACTTTTAAAGGGAAATATCCGTCCACGACTACACTGACTTGGCCACAGCGAGCTCATAAACACAAATGATTCAGCAAAGAGAGTTTCCGAAGCCCAGTCTTGTGGTTCAAGAAGGAGGAGGAGACCCGACACTCGAAGTAATTCCGAATGCATACAACGGAAGCAGAGTGTCGAAGATGGATAGCATTTCTAGCTCAGGCTCGGACCTTCAGCTACCAGGGGTGTAAAGTGAAAAAATACAGCGAATAGTTAGCGAAAATAAATCAATTTTCCCCCAAAAGATCTCCGTTGTTGTACACCATCCGTCCAGTCCAGCACGTCACCAATCCACTAAGTCTTTCACGTAAATCGTGTTGCAATACGTGTTTTACAACTGATAAAGTTGAGTGGTAAGCATTAAGTCGATAACTGCAAACTCCCAATTGGGTGCAAGACAGAACCGATAAGTGCACACACCCAGTAACAAGTACCATTACCGACTTAAATTTGTTATCAATTTACGCAGTTCGATGTGAGTTTAGGCTGGTCGACATAGTTAAAATACGAAATCAACCGATTATCGAAGTTGACAGTAGTAGTTTTATCAGTAAGCAAAGACACGAGTTATCAAACCTCTGCCAGATTAAACAACAATTAGTCAGAGGCGGTTAATGTCTCTTGCAGGAACAGTCGACGTCGGTTGTTGTTAGACGTCAAAGACAAGTGTTGTTACCTTCGAATAACAATCAATTCGGAATCGCTGAAATGGTTTGGATTGAGTGGGCGCCACTAAGGATACCGGCAAGCAGGCGACTGCAAACATTCACAGTTGGTGTTTTTTTCGCGATAGTATTTGGCCTAGGATTGCTTTCACATGTGATTTGTGCGCTTTGCTTTGTGAGTATCCTGTCATTGATTTGGTGTGAAGTGGCGGGAGACAAGTGGCACGAGAATGTTAGTGCATTGCGGTGAGAGAAGTTTCAAGCAGATTCCAGTTTCATAGTCCGAACCGAGAATTCCAAGTGCCAACTTGTTTCTCGATGGCCATGTGTTATCCGAGGAGAGATCGTTTCGATCAATCGATTGCAATCAATGAGCGCGAACGAGTTGAATCCGTGTCCCTGCTTCATTTGTCACTTGGCTTCACTGCGGAGCTGTAGAGTCTTGTAACGGTTTTCAATGTGAATCGCTAACAGTTCTGTATAGTGACGTCTTTCGGTATGCTCGTCATGTGTAACCGTCCATTTTCAGCGCGATTAAAAATTCGGACTAATTTCGGAGTACATTTCGGAGTGCGGTTCATCCGTTTTGATGTAGCTTTCCTTAGCGTGATTAAGTGCGGGGTACTTTTGGACTTGCCCGTTTTTACATAGCCTTCGATATCCAACATGATTTTTAATTCGGAGTAATTTCGGAGTGCATTTCTATGAGAATGGGCTTATACATTTTGATGTACCGAACGCGAAATAGCTTTGTGTTCTCCCATGTTCACGTAGAACTCGTTCCTTACGGCAAGTTCGGAGTAATTTCGAAGTATTTTTAGAGAGATAATGTGAGGGGCCGGGTTTATCCGTTTTGACCTAGCACTTGATACCTCACCCTACTAAGAATTCGGAATAATTTCAGAGTACTTCTTGACGTAGCCTTCGATTGATACCGAGATTAAGAATTCGGCGTAATTTCGGAGTTCTTTCGAAATACTTTCTGACGTAGCATTTGATTGCTAAAGCGCGTCTTTATCCCTTTTGCACAAATGAATTTTCATTCCTTCCCAGTAGCCATGAGATCCGCTCTAAGCATCTACATCTGCGGCCAAGCTTAGAAGCTGCGTTCGACTCTCATTTCTAAGAGTGGAAACTGGTACTGGCTTTGTGAATAGCGACCGGCAGACTTCTCACGGTTACAATCCTCCCTCACTTCAAACCGGAATCATAGCAATTCGACTGCGTCTGATCTCACTTTTCAGCTCTGGGGAAATCTGTATCTGAGGATCATTCTACTGGCATACGGTCTCTGGATTTACCTAGACCGGGAGCGGGCCCAGAACTCTGTGAGAGGACCCGGGTAAGATGCCACGCCCATCCCATGTATCAGACTTATCATCACACTTTTCAGCATACGATGGATGCGCGACTGCGCCCTCTGGAGGCACTTCCGAAACTACTTCCCCGTGGAACTGGTTAAGACAGCTGAGCTGCCTCCGAACCGAAACTACCTGCTTGCATGCTTCCCACACGGAGTTATAAGGTAACCCAAGCACATCCACTTGCCATACCCCCGTGATTTAAATCTTCTTTCCCCAGCATTGGTCTGTTCACAAACATGTGCTGCGATATTTCCAAGTGGAATGAGCTGTTTCCGAGAGTGCGCGTTCACCTGGGCACCCTAGCCATGCACTTCAACACGCCCATTTTCCGGGAATTCCTTCATTCCTGGGGAATGATTTCCGTCACCAAGACGGCCCTCATGAACAACCTCCAGGATGATCTCCAGGACTCGGTCAGCGGGGACGGCTGTACAGCCCGGGCAATTGGCGTCATTATTGGTGGAGCGGAAGAGGCCTTGGACACAAAGCCTGGCAAATACATCCTTACAGTCAAAAAGCGCAAGGGCTTCATAAAGGTTGCCATGCAGTCTGGGTAAGGTGCCCCATACGATGTCTGCAGAAAACTCCTTTCAAGGTTGGCTCTCAAATTTCAGCGCGGCCATCGTCCCATCGATATCATTCGGCGAGGTAGATGTGTACGATCAAGTGGACAATCCTCCGGGATCGATGCTGAGGCGGGTACAGTCGTTTATGAAGCAAATCACTGGGATCTCTCCGCTGATCTTTGTCGGACGGGGCTTCTTTCAGTACAGCATTGGATTACTTCCCCGCCGACGTCGCATAGTTCAAGTTGGTGAGTCAGTTAATTTCGTCATTCATCCTTGGTTTTGACAAAGCGCATGATGATTGCAGTTGGTGCGCCGATGGAGGTGCCACAGTGTGACAATCCACTGACCGAAGACATCGAGAAAATCCACGAGCAATTTATGCAGAATCTGAAGAACCTTTTCGAGGCTAACAAGTCAAAGTACATTTCAAAACCTGATGAAGCTGTTTTTCTGATAAAATAGTCTCGAATAAACGATCTAAATGCAATGGATTTTGAGAAAATATTTTCAATTTGTAAGAAGAGCATAATGTTGTCAGCACTGTGGAGAGTTGAACTTGGCTAAGCAGAAGGCGAAGGAGAGATGTTAATTGAGGTTAATTGATGCACCAACTGCTCACCTGGCACAGGATTCAACAAATGGGCAAACAGGAACCGTGCCTCTAGCCGTTCTAGGATGCTAGCCGTTCAAAGAGATCCTCCTCTTTACCGAGGAGTGTAACCACACAGCAATCGCTGGATCTATGTGTAAACTAAAAAGGCCAAATTCGACTTATTTGGAAGACAAATTTGATGGAAAGGGATGATCGAAAAGGGGCCCTTATTGGCAGAGTTCATGCCGATCCGCAATGTTCTAACAAGGCTTAATTTTATGTTCTACTACTGGACGCAGGTGCATTCACATATCTCAAGGCCAGTCGACGTCTATACGACAGGTCCTAAAGTTATACATTGGTTGTTCACAATTATAGCGAAAGATTTATGCGACACTGAAGAGAATCCATAGTCGCCGGGGGAGAAAATTGATGGCGCAGTTGGTTAAGTGCCTGCCCTGTGAAGTGGGGTCTCCGGTTCGAATCCCAGTCATTATCTCGTCCAGTCACCATTTTTAAATTTACGGCACTAAATGTGAAACATCCGTTGCGTCACGTGAGTCAAACTTAAGTAGACTTAGGTTTCGTGACTGTTATTTAAATAATTTTAAAGGTAAGCTTGAACCTTGTGCGACCTCAGCAAGAGGTAGTACTTATCGTTTGGCTTGAAAACCTTAGGCGTGTCCATTCTTTTGGTCATTGTATGTGTATACAGTGAAACTTCTCTAAAGCGGACGGCAGAGGGACCAGCATGATTGTGCCTAAAGAAGGGGTGTCAGTTCTGAAAAGGTTGGGAGACTTCGACTGAGGGAGAGTCAACTGAACATATATAACACATCATCTAGATATCTATCACAAAAAGTATAAACCATCGAATTGTCATCTGAAAGATTTAACAGATTTCGAGAACACTTACCCCACACATTTGGCGAGGTGCGAAGGCTTAGTAATGGTCAATGACTCTTGGGAAGTATTCCCTAGGAGGAGACACGAAGCTAAGTTGCAGCTATCCTCTCCCTCGCTTGCTACCTTATCCTCTCTGTCCCTATCCACTTCCCATCCGATGGGCTAGATCAAGCTGTCACACGTACCGTGCCTGCTTGGCTTGGGGTCCGCCTTAAAAACTAGCTCCTGGCGACCCTCCGGGCTATTTGCGTAGTCTGACCTTCATTTCTCCGCTACTAGTGGGACTAATATGTCTACCAACAGCAGGAACAGTTCTCAGCGCAGGAACAGTGTTTTTTGCGTCCTGCAATTTTGTTCATATTAAAGTAATAAAGAAGAACTCCCTGCGGACTTTCAAAAATGTGCCCATCGGAAAATAGGGCTTCAAATGTTCTCATGGGTATTGTCTTTCAGAATCCGTTTTCACGTTTTGCTGCTAGCTGGCCACCCTTATACCATTACTTCCCTCAAATAAATAACGAATATCTATCTATTCACGATCAATACAACTCCGCTGCTAGGGTTGACGCCTGATATAGGCAAACTTCGGCCTGGGATACTGGAAAGTTCCTTCAGTGATAAGCTCTGAGTTGTAAGGCACATGCAAGGAGGGAACGAAGTAAGCGATAAATGCTAAGCTTACAGAACGATAACGCGGAATGGTTGCATCAGAAATTTGGATTGCCGTAGAGTTCTATGAGCCAGTGCCAACATCAAGCATGACATCGAGTTCTGGCCGACCTTCGAAGGCACTTAACGTACCGTCACACCGATTGTACACAAGAACTGATTTGCAATAAAATGACGACTGAACTTGCTGTAGCCACAGATTGAGTGGCAAGAGAGAGGCAAAAAATCTGTCAGAGTGGTTAACCAGTCTGAAAAGATTTCGATTTAGTCAAGAAAAGCATAATAAACTGATCACTTCGAAGGAAGCTGTTTTGCTGAGGATTAACATAAAATGTCTTTTTTTTCAATGCAAAGACATCCACGAGCAGCTTAGAAATATAAATTCGAATGTGTACGGATGTATTGAACACATTTTCAATTTCATGTGTGCTGGTTGTTGACCTGTTATGGTGTACCAGGGGGGTAAGCTTTTCCCAATTGCTATGTGTCAACAGCAGTCAACTGACATCCAGATGTCAAATATTCAGCAATTGCGTAGGAACATGCCGAAATTACACATTTCATGGAAATTCTTGTCCAGTTGTGAATTCTCAACGTGTCGAATTTCGTCGTGAAATGTGTCGCACCGTGGCAAAAGATTGAGCGTGAGTACATTCTTTTGGACCTTAAGCCGCCAGCCGGGTAGAGATTGGTGACATGAAAAAAACGCAGTCGGCGTAGAGGCCAGTATCGTTAAGAACCCAAAAATAACAGATTCGGCGAAAGATTAGCGGCTATGCCAACGATCACAATCCGTTGTCTATGCCGTCCGCCTTCAATTCTTGCGGCGGCCCAATCTCCTATAGATGTGGGCCCGAAATCCAACAGCAAAATGAGCAAAAGGTTCTATGCCCAATTCAGCTGATCGGCACATAATCGGCATTTCTGGGCGCCCTTCGCCAATGACAGCTACAGCGGCTATGCTTTGTTAATCTCCACCAATCTCTAGCTAGTTGCTGGCTTAAAGAATAGAGCGTACACAGGGTGGCATCATCGGATCTTATTCCTTTCAAAATGGGGGAGGAGACTCTTACCGTCAATGATCTCTGATATGAGCGATGTTAACCGATTTTCTCCGACATTTGGCAACTATGTATGTTATCTCACGGTGATCGTTTTTGGCCGTTAATTGCCTATCCGACTTGGAAGCAATTGATTATTTTCTCGGTGGCTTAAGCCCTTCTTCTACCCTAACAAGGCGACCCCCTGCTCGAGGCCAACATTCGAGGCGCTATTGCCGGAAAACCGCTGCCAAAAGCAGACCATCGCTGAGAGCACTGCCAGCGATACCGAGGCATCCATCTGCATGACGTGCTCCTTCATACATAATGGCATGAATGCAGCTTCCAAATAAGGCCAGAATGAATTTTACATCTCACACGGATGTTGTTTCATTTGAAGTGTTTTTCCTGTCGTTCTTATCTGGCCGCCCTTTAGAACACAGTGTCTACTCAGTTCATCCATAGACCCTCCCACTGCAAACAATTACATAACTTCTCGCTGTTCCGCAGACCTGTACCTTGCTCAATAAGCTCTAATGCGAAAAAACAAACAAAACGAATCATTATTATTTAACAATCCTCATTACGTGCGCATCTTGCCTGCACACATAAACCCAGTGCTACCGTCTCGGAATCCAGATAGAAACATAATTCATGCAAAGACTCGCGTATCGCAATGTATGCAGTCAAAGGGCATAACTTTCCACTCAACTTCTGACTTCGAACAAGATTAAACACTGGCGGCACTCCGCATTCCCCTGCAACTGATACCGTGACCACGCAGTATACAAGTACAAACAGCCGAATTACACTTGCAAAGTACCCGGAAAGTGTATCGAGCCCCGACCCACTTCGGATCGAAACACAGTTGAAAATGGATTTCGGTTTTCCGATGGTATCACTCGAGTGTTATCAGTCCAAATGGCCGGACAAAGTCACCGTGCATTGGGAGATTCAGTTTGATACGTTCAAAGGTTCCTGTCCTGTCTTCAGTTTTTCAGTCTCAGTCTAAATTGAGAGCTGGCTGCTTTATCAGCGATTGGCGCGGATGTCTATCAACACGACTGAAAGTCAAGACCGATTGACTTGTTTCGCCGGCAGTGTGTTTCGAAAACCGTTTCGAAGAAGTGCTCAGCGCAGCGATTGTGTCTTGCAAGTGAAATCGGTGAAGTAAAGGGAAAACAAAAACCCAGAAATGGTCAAGATCGAGTGGGCACCGCTTAATATACCGCCGCGAAGGCGTATGCAAACCTTTACCGTGGGCGTTTACTCGTTCCTGGCGTTTCTTGCTGTACCGACTTCGTATGTGA